>OX421894.1:113007163-114257163 GCA_949128065.1 Beris chalybata
AGTATATTTAAAGAAGGCATGAATTAGTATATTTAAAGAGGGCATGAATTAGGAAATTTACAGAAGGGACGAAATAGTATATTTAAAGAAGGCATGAATTAGGAAAGTTAAAGAAGGAATGAATTAGGAAATTTAGGGATGAAACGAAACGAAAAAAAGATGAGACAACACAGATAAATGGAAGAGTTCCTGTAATGGAGTAAGTACATAAATTTTTATACTTTTTTTGCTTTATTTCCTGATATATATTTTATTATACATGCATTTTTTTGTGGCTCGATTTTTTTTTTGTTTTAAAGAGATAAAAAAATGCTGGTAGGCTAAAGGCCATTTTTTTAAATGAACCCGAGCGTTTAGCTCCCTAGCCCCGAACCTCAATAAGGGGCCACGACGCGAAATGTTTTAGAGGACAGTCGTGGCTGAGGTAGGGTGGGCAGAGCAGGGCGCCAACAACACCAGAGCGCCCTGACAAATCGCGGAGCCGCGCCAATCCAACCGCTTCTTGGTCTTTCACGACCAATTGGGAAAATAATCCCAATTTTTTTCATTTCCTTGGATAAGTCGGCGCTGATAATAATTTTGTTGTACAGGCCAAGGGTTTATGGTCTGAGTTAAAGCAAGTACCCCCCCCACACTGCCGTAGCTAGTCCCGGCCGCCAGCAAGAGCGTCGCACTAGCTAAAACTCAGCCACCAATTCGGACTTAGGTGGAATTGGCCCTTCTGTCCCGAACCTTCCTTTTCCTTTCAATTATTTTGACTTTTTTAAGTCAAAATAATTCTTCCAAGGCCTCTAACACAACAAGTAGCCCCAATAGAACCCTAGCAGGGAAAAAAATTTGGAGGTGTGGGGTATAGAGGGTGAGGGTGGGGAAGGGTAAGAAGGAAAAAGTTCCGATGCTTATATCTTAAGAACCTATAATGATAGAAAGCTGAAACTTGGTATTTAGATAGAGCTATAGTAGTGGCATGGTGGAAAAATAAATTTTTTTTAGGGGTAGTATAAATCAACTAGAAAAGTAATTATGATAAAAAAAAATCGAATATTCATTGGCATTCGGAAGGGGAAAAAAATTATCAGTAAAATAAAATGCATACATTTTTACGATTTTCGTCATATTTTTAGGTCTTTACAAATATTGAATTCATTTCTATTCTACGGATTCTTCATATGAATACCACGAACGTGTTTTCAAGATTTTTTGAAATTCGACCCCTAAGTGTTAAGTGGTTGTATACTTTTTCATAAATTCCACCATATCTCTCAGGTCTGATCAGATATCGAATATCTTTTCACATCCACGGGCTTGTTTAATAATCACCTATTTTTAAGTTGTATTCTTTTTCAACCTCTAGACCGCATCCCGGAATATGACCCAATTATATAATTCATATATAACACTCTATTCTAACCGTTTCCCGAACTTTTTGTTAGGTTTTCAGTCACATAGTAACATACACCACATCCCCGAATTAAACACGTTCCGATCTTCTACCGGAAAAATAATAAAATTGCGCCCAGACAGCAGATTTTTGCAGTATATTGTTGTTAACTTATTTTGATTATAGAATCAAAACTCCAAATTTTAATTATGTTCGCCTTTGTTTATTTAAATTCGCTCAAATATATCTCCTTTTTATGCAAAAACCACGTGAACATAAACTAGAGAAAAGAACATCGCCTCCCCCATCGATCTAGTCGTCTTTTCTTACGCCTTTTTCTTCACGCCAGTGTTTTCTTCTTATTGCGCCCAACGACATCTTTTGAAAAGGGTCGTAACAGTATAAAGTATGTAGAACAGTGATCTTCAACCCACAGCGCGCGAGCCGCTTGCGGCCCGTTGCGTGTATATTTGTGGCCCGCCAAACGATTTAGTTTCAATAATTCATATTTGATGCTATTTCGATAGCCACAGCAGTGTTATGTTGTATCGATGATAAATAGAAACCCAATAGAGCCCAATAGAGTTCAGAAGATTACATCGTTTTGTTGATTTTTAAATGTTATCATATGTACTTCACTTACAAACAACGGTATAAAAAGGTGTTCAGTTGGCCACTAAACGTAGGCCGTAACAAGTAGGCTGAAAAGTTCGTAGGCTAACATAGTTAAAAAAATGTTTGATGAAATTCGATTTTATTACTCAACAAGCCGCGTAACGCGGCTACGCTTGCTACGCTCACATTGTTATATCGCCCCTGTTTCTCCGGTCTTTCCCGTTGATCCCGTTTTTTTCCGGTTGATCCATTGGTCCTGTTTCTCCCGTTGCTCCCGTTTCTCTCGTTGATCCATTGGTCCTGATTCTCTCGTTGCTTCTGTTTCTTCCGATGCTCCTGTTATTCCCGCTGCTCCCATTTCTCCCGTTGCTTCCGTTACTCCATCCTCTATCCACAGTCCTCCATCTTCCATTCTCTATTCGCCATCCAGCATCCTTCATCCACCATCCTCCATCTTCCATTCTCTTTCCACCATCCACCATTCACTATACACCATCCACTATACACCATCCACTATACACCATCCACTATACACCATCCACTATACACCATCCACTATACACCATCCACTATACACCATCCACTATACACCATCCACTATACACCATCCACTATACACCATCCACTATCCACCATCCATTTCCCATCCACCATACTCCATCTGCCATCCTCCATCCTCTATCCACTATCTTCCATCCTTCATCCTTCATTATCATCTTTCCATCATCAACTATCCTATATCTACTGTGGAGGACAGTTTCCACTGTAAATATTCTTTTTTAAAATACTGACTTTGCAATGGGAATTTTGGTTACTTGAATAAAAATATATTTTTTTTTTTATTATCCAAGTTATCGGAATTTCAAATGAAATAAAATGAATTATTTTTTTAGTCAGTTGAAGAATATTTTTCATTACGATCACATAAAAAATTAAAGAATTAAATAAATAATTAAATCGAATTCTAATTCTTCATAAAATAAATTAAATAGAGATATCAACTTATATATCTATGATTAATTAAAAAGATTATAATTTAATTTATAAATAATAATAATAATTATTAATTCTGTGATTTATAAAAATGAATTTATAACGATTTATAAGTAATAGTAATTATCGAACTTATCTAATCAACATTGAGTTTATTAAGAAATTGGATCCTTCCAAATAAGAAGAATGTAGATATCTGTTAGTTTGAGTAGGTTTTCTGTATACGGCGAAATGTAAAGATGGTACAGCTTTTTCGACTAGTACATCCAAAAAGGGTAGTTTGCCGTCTTTTTCCATCTCCATTGTGAATTTGATGTTGCTGTGTTGTGAGTTGAGGTGGTCTAGGAACTTATCTAATTCCTCTTTTCCATGCTGCCAGATAATGAAGGTGTCGTCAACATATCGAAGGTATAGTTTCGGTTTTAGTGATGCTGAGTTGAGAGCGTTCTTTTCGAATTCTTCCATGAAAATTTCCGCAACTACTGGGGATAATGGAGAACCCATGGCAGCGCCTTCCGTCTGTTTGTAGAGTTTGCCTAATGCTAAGAAATAAGTGTTGGTTAAGCAAAATTCGATTAAATCCACTCTGTTATCCGGTATGAGTTTTTTGATGAGATTCATAGTGTCCTTGATCGGAATATTGGTGAACAAGGATTCGACGTCTAAGCTTACTAGTATGTCCTCCGGATTTATTTCGATATTTCTTAATGTTTCAACTAGATGTGTAGAATTTTTCACGGTCCTGGGTGTAGATATCTGTTAGTTTGAGTAGGTTTTCTGTATACGGCGAAATGTAAAGATGGTACAGCTTTTTCGACTAGTACATCCAAAAAGGGTAGTTTGCCGTCTTTTTCCATCTCCATTGTGAATTTGATGTTGCTGTGTTGTGAGTTGAGGTGGTCTAGGAACTTATCTAATTCCTCTTTTCCATGCTGCCAGATAATGAAGGTGTCGTCAACATATCGAAGGTATAGTTTCGGTTTTAGTGATGCTGAGTTGAGAGCGTTCTTTTCGAATTCTTCCATGAAAATTTCCGCAACTACTGGGGATAATGGAGAACCCATGGCAGCGCCTTCCGTCTGTTTGTAGAGTTTGCCTAATGCTAAGAAATAAGTGTTGGTTAAGCAAAATTCGATTAAATCCACTCTGTTATCCGGTATGAGTTTTTTGATGAGATTCATAGTGTCCTTGATCGGAATATTGGTGAACAAGGATTCGACGTCTAAGCTTACTAGTATGTCCTCCGGATTTATTTCGATATTTCTTAATGTTTCAACTAGATGTGTAGAATTTTTCACGGTCCTGGGTGTGTTTCCGACGAAAGGGCGTACCTCAGCTGTGAGAGCTTTGGCCAAACCTTTTGTAAGCGCTCCGATGGAACTAACAATGGGGCGAAAAGGAGCATCCGGCTTATGGATCTTTGGTAAACCGTACATTTTCGGAGTATGTGGATCAGAAGGGATCAATTTTGAATACGTTGACGTTAAGTTAGGATCCTTTTTAATCAATAGTGATAGTTTTCGATGGAGCGAAGTAGTCGGGTCTCTTTTTATTTCCGTGTATGGTCCTGTTTGTAGAATGTTCTGGAGTTTAGCTTCATATTGCGTCGTGTCCATGATTACTGTGGCGTTTCCTTTGTCAGCCCGCATAATAGAGATGTCTTTCAATTCCTTTAGCTCTCTAAGGGCTTTTCGTTCATTGTGTGATATGTTCGTTGCAGGGGGGATTGCACGGCTTATAATGTGGGAGACTTCGTGCCGGATTTGCATTGCCTGAGGGAGACCTCTGATTGCAGGTTCAATTTGTTGGATGATCTCTTCAGTTGGGATTTTGTTGGGTGTAATGGCGAAGTTGAAACCTTTGCTTAATATGTTCTCCTGTTCTTCCGATAATGTCACAGTGGAAAGGTTTACCACCACTTTGGTCTTGTTGAGTTGTGGCAATGGTATGATGGTTGGGGGGGTCCATAGGTTGTCGAATTTCTTCTTATGTATTGTTTTAATCCTGTCGGAATTGATGTCTCGTCGCTCTGATATCATCCTGTCAAGCTGTTCGAAGATGTCCCTGGACAGATGATTGCTTAGTTGTAGCTGAAGATCTAGGGCTTCCTTGTTGAGATGCGTTAGTTTGGTCCTCTTGTACTTGATGTCGTTCCTTAATAGTTGCATACTCGCTTTCCTGAGTATGTTTAGACTGCCTTTGTTGTTCCAGATGTTTGTTAGAACAAAGCCGTTGGGGATGGTGTTCTTATCACGGCACCTCTTTTCAAATGCAATCTGGTTCAGAATATTGTCGATCTTTAATTTTATTTTCTCCAACTTCCTCGCTTCCTTGAGATAATGCTCCCCGTAGAGCTCTCTTAATTTTTGATGAATGTTTTCACAGTACATTTTGAATTGAAAATACAAGGTTTTCCGGTAAATACTGTTAAATTTATTTTGTGTGACGTTTCGGACTCGACTGAGTCCTTTATCAAACAAAAAAAAAAAAAAAAAAAATTAGTGAGTATATTATTAATAATTATAAAATTATAAAAATGTCGTGAAGTGCAATCGGGTGTACCAACAGTCGGGTGAAAGGTTGCACAATGTTCAACTTCCCGGCTGATCCTACCAGACGTAAGATATGGGAAGAATTTGTATGTAGGCCCAAGTGGAGTAGTACTAAGAACTCCTATCTTTGTTTAAGACATTTTGAACACAGGTTCTTGGTTTTGAACAAAAATAATAAGATAAAGCTTTGCGTTCAAGCTATACCTACGCTTGAATCGGGTGTCGAAGATATATTTATTGCAGGTGTAGAGTATCTGGAAGAAGAACATGAAAATGTTGTTCCCCATATCGCCAAACCCTTTTCAAGTGAAGAATATGTCCTAATTGCAGACGAATACGTCCCAATTGCCGACGAATACATCGACATCGAAACGAGTTATTTAAACGAAATTTTTTGTTTAAAAAAAGAACTCAATATTTTAAAGGAATCATATAGTTCACTGCGATCCAAATTCCAGCAACGAGGTAAAGTGATAAGGAATTTGCGTGCTAAGATAAACCGGTTGCAAAACACACAATCCAACACTATTTTCAACCAAGATCAAATACAACATCTAAGTGGCTCGAAGAATATAAAGTGGCGAAATTCGACTTTGCGCTCTTCTCTGCAAATTAAATTTGCTTGCGGTAGTAGAGGGTATAAACTTCTGAGAAGAAACAAATACCCTCTTCCAGGTGAAAGGACTTTGCGGAGGAAAATGCAAAACTTTAACTTCGAGCCAGGTGTACTGGAAGATGTTATTAAGTTCCTTGAAATAAAAATTCAAGGAATGAGGGAAGAAGAGCTTCATTGTGGACTATATATAGACGAAATGAAGATTGAAAAAGGAACTGATTATGATAATAATCTGGACAGATTTCTTGGGAACATTACATTGCCGAACATTAATGCACTTGCTGCGAACGCCTTAGTTATAGTACTTGGTGGGTTAAGTAGCAAATGGAAACAGGTTATCGCTTATCACTTTACTGGGAAAGGAACTTTAGGAAGTCATCTCTGCATACTGTTGTTGACGTTATTAGAAAATGCGAGGCAATAGGCTTCAAAATACATTTGGTTACTAGTGATATGGGTCCTATTAATCAACAAATGTGGAACGAATTTGGAATCAATCATTCTAAAAACCATATCACTAATAGCATTGTTCACCCGGTAGACATTCATAGGAAACTGTGGGTTTTTGCCGACGTTCCACATCTCCTTAAAAATTTTGTACAGTGCTTAATAAATAACCATGTTTTCAAAACAAGTGTAGGACTTCAACATACATATGTACGAGTTACCCACAAGGGAGATAAAAGCCGACCATATACAAAAGCTTATTAACTTTCAGCAGGGTAGACTTTTCAAACTAGCTCCTCATTTAGATCCATTTATGTTGCGACCAAATTCATTTCAGAAAATGCGTGTTGCGACTTCGTACTATGCTGTCAATGAAGATGTAAGTGCTGCGCTTGAATTTCTGGCTAAACAGCACAACGATAAAAGTTTGGAAACAACAGCATGGTTTTTGAGGGTACTTCATAAGTGGTTTTCTTTAACATCTAATCGTGGAGAATCTTTGGCACTAAGTTTTAGCGATTTTCAGAGCTACAATGAAAATATCTCATTTTTGCAAGACTTTGTAGAAATATGTCGCGGACTGAAGATTGGAGTTCAAGGTATTTGGAAGCCTGTGCAGACTGGAATAGCTCTAACAACTGCTTCTACCATAGAATTAAGTGAATATTTATTGACGGAATGCAACTTTAAATTTGTTTTAACGTCCAGATATACACAAGATTGTGTAGAAAATCTCTTCAGCACAATAAGAGCTAAGCAGAGTAAACCTTCTGGTCTTCAATTTAAACAAAGTTTAAAGCTAATTTGTGTTTCACAATACTTAGACTATTGTAGAAGTAGTTCGTACGAGGAAGATGACAGAGAGCATTTAGACGGCTTCCTAACTTTTTTACAAAATAAGCCCATATCCATAGATGAAGGTAATGAATCATTTGATTTGGAAGAATTGAGTGAAGACGAAATGGATAATGTGGTGTTAGATTGCACTGCACTGAACATTTTGTATAATATAGCAGGCTATATACTTTCACGTATAAAAAAACAAAATAGCGTCTGCTGCTCGTGTTTTAATGACTTGATTGCAGATGTTCCTTTAGCAGTTTACAGTAACTTTATAAAGTTTAAAGAATTAGAATATAAAGCTTTAAAAAGTGATAGGATGCTAATATACCCTGGGGAGCATGTTTTTAATTATTTTATTAAAATGGAAAGGATATATCAGGTCTTAGAATTAAAAAATGCAGACAACACTCACTTCAAAAAAAATTACAAAATTTTATATTAGATCTTCCACATAGCTTTCTTGAATGTCATAGAATTAAGGACATATTAGTACATAAATACTCACTGTTTAGATGTAGAATTGCTGGTAAAAAAAGGCAAAGAACAGGCAATTTAATTTATGGTAGATCTTCTTTGCAGGCAATGAACTAGTTATTGTTATATGGGTTTATATTCTGTGATAAATTAAATATTGTGATATTAATTTAATCTAGATATTAGAAAAGTGAATTTTTTTATTTGAATTAGTATGTAGGGTTATTAATCTTTGCATTCAACGGATTTTTATTTTTATTTCAAAACATATATGAAAAACTGAATTAATTTCATTTAATTTTATTTGAATTTGATCTGAATTATAATTAAATATTATTAAAATTATTTTCTTTATTTCCATGAGATGGATTTTTGTTTTCTGTTAATGAGCTAAATTGAAATGTAATATTTTTTTTAGTGGAATAGGTCAAAAAGAGTTTTTTATAAAAGAAATAAAATTATCTATGATTACCACAGGGGAGGAAGAAATTGTTCTATTCAGTGGCAATCAAGATTACTACAAATTTAATTAAATAACAAAAATGAATATTTTTACGAAAATTCTTTTTGAGAAACCGAACACTTTAAACTCGGTTAACGCTCTGTTATCGGTACCTCTTGGGTGGAGCGGAAACCCGCATACAAATATAATTTAACGTCTACAATTTGTACATGTATACATTGTCTTTCTTGCTTTATCTATCAAATACAGACGTGTTCGAAATAATAAGAACAACACAAGTGAAAACTGAATCCGTCCTAAAAAAAAAGGGTTAGTATATTTTTTTTAATTTTTTCTTTTATTACTTTAACACCATACATATTAAGCTTTTTATAAACCCAAGAATTTATGTCCTGCTATTTACTTGTTTTGTTGTTTTGGCCACTTTGTTGGATTGAGTCGAAAATCAGCTGTTCGAAAAAATAAGAAAAAGTGAAAAAACCAACGATAGTTAATTTCTAGGGTATTGAAATTGTTAATGCCCCCTGGATAATAGCCGCGCAACTGATATTTCGTCGTGCGAAAATGCCTCGATTTCCCCTCGATGAGTGACGATTTCGTATGGAGACCGAGCCATGACGTCTCTAATCGAGGCAAAATCGAGGCATTTCTCACGACGAACTGTCATATGTGCGCGGCTTGAAACTAAGGTGGCGCTGAAATTGTATGTTCTGACACTCATTTAGAGAACTCTCTTCGAATTGCTTCATCCAACCGCCGACTTAAACTCAAGCCGCGCACATATGACAATTCGTCGTGAGAAATGCCTCGATTTCGCCTCGTCACGGATTGGAACGAGAAAATATACCAGTTCAATGGAGTCTTTTTGGAACAGTTTCGTAACAATATTTTATTATCCCAGAGCACGATGTTTTAATACAAAACTTTAGAATTGACGAATCCTCAAGACTCGATACTGAAAAACAAGTGTTCAGAATCATAGCAATATGCGATTTGTTTCACATAACAAAAACTACCTTAAAAAAAATAAGCAAAATAACTGCACATTTTTTAAATGGCGGAATGTCGACATTGCTGAAAATTGCGATATGTTTGTATTCCTAATTTTTTCTATGAAAACTCAATTCCAGATGAGAAAAGAAGTCTAATTCTCATTTCTGAATATGTTTGTAAACTATTTTATATTGCTGTGCCTAACAAAATCTTGTACTTTAATAGAAAACTTGGTTTTTATCATCCAAGTCACGCATCTCCCATACAAAATCGTTGCGAATCGTATGAAGCTGTAATGTTTGTTATAGCTCAGTACCGACCTCGATGAAAATTTTCATTCGCAAATTTACTAAATATCTCTCCCGCCTCCACAATGAAAAAATCGCTGTGTAGAATTATCCCAGTAGGACCAGCAATGATTACAGAATCCCTTCAGTAATCATTATTCGTAAGTGACTATGTCGCTTTTTCAGATTACATCATCGATTCTTTTTACATATCGATGTCCTAGGCGGTAATGTATAGCTTAATAGCTGATTTGTTACCATTTGCATGGCTAAATAATCGATTATGGATTGAATGAAAAATGAAATGTTACTACTGACATGATTTTGGAATCGATTAGAGAATGAATGAAAAAATAAAAGTTAAAGACCTGATTACTCGTAGGTACAGGATATATAGGAAAAATTAATAAAATTATTTAAGCGTATTTGTCTACGAAAAAAAAAAATAATTATATTCTTCATTAGCAAAATTCATAAATTTTATAAATTATTTAATTATTAATATATTCTTTATTTTTCTTCGCCATCGCTTGGCGCGAAATGCATGCATCTTTGAAAATCCGGTTTTTATTTATTTGAAACCCCTTTTTGATGACTTTTTTTAGATCGTCGGCGCAGTACCCATCTTGTGTCGATAGAGCTCCTTTAAATAGAAATGATCTTAAAGTAAAATGGTATAATTATGATTTTTGTAATTGTACTTACTGAATAATACGTCCACAACATTTTTGTAGTTTCGAAATGCTTCCTTCCCGCGTAAGCCGTCATAATTGAAGTCAAGTATTATTTCTTCACCAAATAATCTGTTAAACCGTTTTGGCAAAGGATCATTACCAATAATGACTTTTACTGTATTTATATGTACAAAATACATTTTGTAAAAACAAAATAATTGTTTAACTAGAAAGGACTACTTACGAACTCCTCTTTATTTTCCGCAATGTCTTCGTCAATTTTTTTTAGTTCATCCTTCGAATTTATCGGAAAACGAGATACGTTTTCGTTTACTACTTCTTTTTTTTTTAATATCTGTTTTAATATTGCAGTATTGGTCGCAATGGCCTTCATTATTTCTGTGTTTTGGTTTTTTATTAATTCTGGAATTATTTTAAAATGTACTTCAGTTTTGAAACGGTTGTTTTAAAATTCAATACCTGTTATGCTGTCAATTTTTTCTTCAATTTTTTTCTCAAATTTTTCTGGAAAATGCAATTGATGTGTAAATACATATAGTATGTATGAAGTAGTTACATTATTATAATTTACTTACTATTATTTAGTTCAGACGAACCTAAATCTGCATTGCAGCGATGCACCGGAGTCGCTTTTATAAACTATTACACTTTTTGAATTTATTTAATTCACTTTGAACTAGCACCTTACTAACAATCCAAGCCCTACAAAAATCAAAAAGACAATGACAAACGGAAAAAAATGCGCAGCTAGCTTTTTGTTGCATTTTTCTTTTGTTTTCGTGAATTGAACCAACCGAATTTTTCTTAGAAAGAAAAGAATTTTTACATTTGCATTACTGTTTGCATTACTTTGACATATTTTCGTAATGCATTCATATTTTGACAAATTTCATTCATGCATTCATGCAATTCAATTTGAATCTATGCGAAATGTCCGACTGGGATGTTGAGAGGTAAACAGCTGAGAGCTTCTGTCTGTGTGACGTTTAAAATTGTCGAATCGAAACATCCGGGCGCTGATAGTTTATACAGGGAAAACATTTATTGTGGTGAATCAGCATTTCGTACTATTGTCTCCGGTCTCGTGAAATTCGTACCGATCGAAGAACTGTAGTCCTCTGCAATTTGAAACCGACCAAGATGCTCGGCATTACATCCGAGGCGATAGTTATGTGTGCATCGACAACCGAAAAGGTTGAAGTTCTTGCACCGTCTGGATCGATTCCTGTTGGAAACCACCTATACTCACCTCGGTTTTCAACTGCGACCAACTTAAGTTCTTATATGATTGAAATCTCACCTATTGTCATATTGTTTAATTTCAAAAATATATTGTGTTCTTATAAAATCCGTGTGTTTCCTTGATCCTCTGCCATTACACAGGCTATGGGCCCAGAATCAGGCTATGGGCCCAGAACAGGCTATGGGCCCAGAATCATCGGAAACATTAAGTCATTAATCAAATAGTGTTATTTAAATTCGTTCTGATCGAAAATAGTGCGAATTTATAAAATGGCAAAAAACATCGATTTTGTAAAACTAAAAGGACGAGAAAATTACCCCGAATGGCGTCGCTCGATGCTGGCATTCTTGCGTACCAAGAAGTTGGCCCGATGCATCGCGGAAAGCGACACCGAGAAAGACACCGATAAACTCGACGAGGCCATGGGATAGTTATACCTGCGACCGAGAGCAACGTGGCAAATCATTTTGACGATAAAATGACTCCACTCGAAGTGTGGAAACTACTGCAAAAATCGTTCGCCGAATCGGGAATCGATCGAGAAGTATCAGCGTTGATGGAGCTGACCAGGGTAAAACTAAAGGATTGCCCACCAATGGACGACTATATCGGCCGTACGCTAGACGCATGGAAGCGTTGCACTGATTCCAAAGTTGACATCTCGGACCGTTTCGTTGCCTTGATGCTGTTGGGTAAACTCGGCCCTGAATATCAACCATTCATCATGGGATTGACGGCCAGCGGACAAAAAGTTTCAATCGAGACCGTGAAATCGTCGCTGCTAAGATTAGTGCCTACGATAAACAAGCCAACAGAAAAAGCTTTCCTTGGCAATGGTGGCGGAACCGGAAACAAGTCTTCGGTGAACAAAGGACCGAAGAAACAAGTCAGGTGTTTCAAGTGCGATCAGATCGGACATTACGCGAGACAATGTTCGAGATCGAATAAAGAAGCAGGTGGAGCGATAGTTAGGGGCAAGGCGAACAAGTCAACTGAAGCCAAATTCGCGAACGCATTTAGTGCTACGACAGGACCATCAGCGAGTGGCGTGTGGTACATTGACTCCGGTGCTTCCCGACATCTCACCCCTTACCGTGAAATACTGATGGACTATACTGCATCGGATGGAACTGAAATTTCAATCGCGAGCAACGAACAACTGAAAGGAATTGGCAGCGGAACTGCCTACATTAATATTGATGGTGTCGACATAGTCATACGGAATGTCTTGCATGTCCCCGGACTCGGCACAAATTTGCTATCAGTCGGAGAAATAATAAAATCCGGTAACAGCATCAAGTTCGAGCCAAATGGTTGTTGCGTGTACAACAAAAACAACAAATTGCTAGTTGAAGCCAGCAAGGAAAATGGCGTCTATAAAATCGAAGCAAAACAGATTCGATGCATGCTGGGAAAGGGCAACAACGGCATCGTTGATTGGCACCGTCGTTTGGGCCATCTAAGCTACAACGGAATGTGCAGACTGAAGGCGGTAGATAACGAGATTTCCTTCAATGGATCGAAAGAAATGCTGAATGGCTGTTTACCTTGTGCGAAGGGTCAACAATCGCGGAATGCGATTGCCAAAGTAAATGCTGTCATCGATACAAACGGTGTTCTGGACCTGATGCACATGGACGTGTGCGGACCGATGTTGAAATCGCTCGGCGGAGCGCGATATTTCGTGATCATCATCGATGATTACTCGAGAAAAGTTTTCATCTCTTTCTTAACGGAGAAGTCGGCCGTTCCCGAAGTTTTCCGGGCATTTAAGCAGATGACAGAAACACAGACTGGCAGCAAAATTAAACGCATTCGTTCCGACAATGGAACCGAGTTTGTGAACAATGCGATGCTGAAAATTTGCACAGACGCTGGGATCGTGCATGAAAAAACACCGCCGTACACACCGCAGCTCAACGGAGTGGCCGAACGTATGAATCAGACTCTGGTCGAACGGGCCCGCTGCTTGCTGGATGATGCGGGGCTCGGAAATGAGTTTTGGGCAGAAGAAATTCACCACGCGAGTTACTTGGTGAATCGGACGGTAGGCACGACAACCCCCGAAGAACTTTGGTCCGGAAAGTGACCGAATCTGTCAAACTTGAAGATTTTCGGAAACGCAGTTACAGCTCACGTCCCGAAGGAAAAACGGACCAAATGGGACAAAAAGGCCGCGGAAATGATTTTTGTCGGCTAGGCAGATCCTGAACCGGGATTTCGGCGCTTTGACCCAAGCACTGGAAAAATAGTGATTAGCAGAGATGTCAGGTTCTAACCATCTAAGGCGGCATAAATCGACTCTAGTATCTCAGTCGATCTGTACGAAGACGAAGACGAAGGCGGTGGTCAGGGGCCTTATTCAGGGCCGGCCCTACCATATGTGCAAATGGCGCATTGAATCCGGGCGCCAAATTAAGGAAGGCGCTAGTTCATATTATCTCTCCAAATATTTTGCTATAAATTTAAAACATACTTAGAAATTAATAGAAAGGATTTCTTGAATACATTTGCCACACTTTTTCCGATGCATATTCTAGATTTTGCAGGGTTTTTCCATTTTTCCATTTTTCCATTTTCTAAAAACACTCTTTCAATTCTCGTTCAAGAACCAAAACATTGAATCTTTTCTCTTAAAGATATTCTCACTCTACGATACCGACTAGTACAGCGTTTCGTTTGTGCGATCATCTGCTATTCCAATTTTGCATTCATACGTTCATCAGCTAGTACGATTTTGCGTTCGTACGGATTCATTTGGAGCCACCGCTCCAGGGCGCCGCAGCGCTGGTGCTGATTTGAGTGTGTGCTGAAAGAGCTCAGAACATGATTTCTATACAATAGAAAAAGATAGATATGGAGAATGCGCCTCGGTGAATTATGTGGGGAAATAGGAAACACGTCATTTTTGCTAGAGGGGAATGAATGTTTTGGATGAATGATAAAGAGAAGTAATGGTATAAACACAATTGAGACGAACTTCGCTAGCGGCGATGAAGTTCCCTGTAAAAATTTTAAAATTGTACCGCAACACACCGATGGACACAGAATTACGACGGCGAGCGGTTGGGCAAACTTTTCGGTGTGTTTCGGTACAATTTTAAAATTTTGACACCGACCTTCCGCCGCTACCGAACTTCGTCTGAATTTTATTTATACCATTAATTGGTTTAAATCAAACGATCAAATGGCATAATCTGATAAAAAATAGAGGAAAGTTTTGAAAACAGAACCAATGCCATCTTGGAGATTTGTATTAACAATATGTATATATAAAAAAATTCAATTTGGAGAGATTTTAGTTTGCTCCTTTTCTCAAAACTGATTAAGAGACATCAAGATGACTTTTTTTGGTTAAAGATAGAATAGTATTGGTATTTATACTGAATGAAGCAATTTTTAAAAAGTTGATTCTAAATACTTTTTTTAGGTTTGAAAAACATCAAAAATGTTTAAATTTTCAAACATTATATGTCAAGTTTTTAATATTTTTGAAATTAATTCATTCATTAGCATTGGATTTACTAAAATAATAAGTGTACAAAATTTGATTCAAAGCTGTTGAGCGGGCCCTGAGAAAAAGTTACCTGAATTTGTATGAAAAATCGACAAGTGAATAAGTAAAATATTTTTGTTTTTTTTTTTAGTGAAAAATTTGTTATGTAAATTGATTAGGGCGACGAAGTGTATACTGCACCGGGCGCCGAAAAGTCTAGGGCCGGGTCTGGCCTTATTACTGAATACGATACGGTCAAAAATATTTTCGATTTGAATGTACGATACGATTTTACTTTGGTATTACTGAATACGACCGTAAGGGCCAAACAGTGCTGCCATCAAAAGTGTGTGAATTTTACGGTCAAAAGTGTATCGTACCTAGCTTCACACTATACGAAACAATAAATGACGTAAACGGTTGTTCGTGCTTATGTCGTTAGTTTGTTTATATTAAGAATTAATTTTAAAAAATAGTTAATTGGAACACTTTCAAGCTCGGTTTAGATGCTTACTGCAAGCTTGAGAGCTGCATTATAGTCCAAAGAAAACATCCCAAATAATAAATGTGTGCTGTGCGCTACATAACATTTGTCGGTGGTTTTCGGTAGAAAACATACAGGAAGGTGACATACAGGAAGACGCTACCATTGAGGTTTTGTTATCTGATAACGAAAATGGAGGAATTGACCACACAAGTGCTATTTCTGTACGGAATGATGTATTAAATTCTTTATTTTAAATAATAAATAATAACATTAAAAATGCACGATTCACTTTAGCCTCTTTTATTCCAGTCTTTTGAATATCTCCTTAATTCGCTTATCAATGGTTAATTCAAATGCAGGCGCGCACTACACTCATTTTTAAATTTTAGTTTTTCAACCTCTAGTTCAATTTTTTTTTTTTATTTCTAAGGTTTCCATGCTGTACCTTTGCTTTTCTGTATATGGTATACTTTATTCGAATGCTCAAATTTTTTCTTTTTTAATTCGTACTTTTTCTCTTTCAAGTGATATATTTTTTTTAAATACTTCGTATTTTCTATTTGGACGTCCTTGAAACCTTCCAAAGAGTTTAGTATTTTAGCAAACAGTTTATTTTGCTTCTCTGATTCTTCTTTTATGATACTGTATTTGTCATCTGCAGTTACCACCCTTTTCTGCTTTGATACTGCAGGTGATGCTGTGTACTCTGGTACGGGTTCATTTGTTTGAGAAGTGTCCGCAAATAATGTGTCCATTAATAATTCAGACGCGGCTACATTTTGGGGTGAAATATAAATTATATCTGACGATTCTCGTGAAGTCGATGGCAGCACTGTATCTACCTCAGGAAAGGTTCTAACACCAGTTATTCCGCTTACTGCGGCACGCATGTCAACGAGTGTAATTACCGCTTCTTCCAACGCAGAGAAGGTTATGCGGTGATTCGGACCACCGCCGGTGCCTTTTATTCCGCTCATATATTGCTCCTCAGCTTTCTTTTTATATTAAACTTGTAGTCAGTCCAAACACTTTTCCAACCTTCTGCGCTTCTTATTGAAGGACCATACATGTTCAAGCTTTCAATTATGTGGTCCCATAATCGCTTAGTGTTCATTTTTTCGTCCGCTTTTTTCAAGAGCCCCTTCGCCAAATCCGGGTGCTTCTCCATGAATTCCACTAAAACCTCGAACTGTTTCAGTGCTGTAAACTTTCCCCTGTAATTTTAAATATACGCATAAATAATATCTATCACATATATATCACTAAAATAACAATCATACATTTTTTTGTTTCGACCGTATAGATTTTCATAGAATTCCTTCCTAAAAACATAAGGTACGACCGGTCAACAGCCCACGTAAAATTGCACGACCAAAACTTAACGATTCGTCAAAAAATCGTATTCCGTAATGCCAAATTTACGTCCGAAATTTACGATTTTTCGTAATATCGTATTCAGTAATGCCGAATTTAGAATTTACGATTGATTTCGATCGTATCGTATTCAGTAATAAGGCCCCAGGACTCAGTTGAAGAAGTCTCGACTATACAAGAAGGGGTGGAACTTTAGTCGATAGCAGAGACTTTAATAAGCAAAATTGGTGCGAGCGCGGACGGTACTACGGTACACGTCCGGTCAAGCCAACCACCAATCGACATCCACCCGCCGGAACGAGACGTAAGCAGCTTAAATCGCTCGTCCGACGATTTTGAAGATGCAACCTCCGACCCGGATTACGAGCCACCAACATCTTCGCAGGTGGATCCGGAAGTCGAAGCCAGAAGGTCGAAACGACTGAGGAAGCCAGTGAAACGGCCTGATTTTGTATCGTACTTGGCGTGCGATCGTGAAACAAATGATCCGACCACTATAATTGAGGCGATGGACTGTCACAATTCGGAACAGTGGAAACGTGCAATGTTAGAGGAGCTGTCATCGCTCAAGGAGAACGGAAACCCCCCCCCCCCCCCCCGAAATGATGTAGTTACATACGCAAAACTAAATGTAACTAGCACTCAACGAGTAAATTTGTATGAAACCCCCCCCCCCCCCCCAAATATTTTTCTGCGTTCGCGCCTGGCTGACAGGAAGGCGATCCACACCAAATGGATTTATAAAACGAAGCGAGCCGATGATGGTTCAATCATACGGCACAAGGCCCGGCTGGTTGCAAAAGGTTGCGCCCAGAAGTACGGTTTTGATACACGGAGACCTTCTCACCGATCGTCTGTTACACGTCAATACGTCTGTTAATTGCGCTGGCAGCGCAGAGAAAACTCAACATAGACCAAATGGATGCGGTCACTGCATATCTTCAGGGAGATATTGAGGAGGACATTTACATCCGACAGCCTGCTGGTTATGACGACGGTAGTGGCCGAGTCTGCAAAGCTGAACAAAGCACTATACGGTCTTAAGCAGAGTGGAAGACAGTGGAATAAGTGTCTCGACGCGGCACTGAAGTCCTTTGGGCTGATCAAATCGCAGCTGGATCCGTGTGTATACTACACAAAGAACTTGTCGCTAATCGTTGCCATCTATGTGGACGATTTTTTGATCTTGTGAGCAAATGCTACAGAACGCGACAAATTAAAAACTAATCTCATGAATCGTTTTCACATGAAAGACATTGGACGAGCCAAGAATATTGTGGGCCTCACAATTTGCTACGACGATGACGGAATTTTGATCGGCCAAGAGATGTACGCCAAAGAAGTGCTGGCGCGCTTCGGGATGGCCGAGTGTAAACCAGCTGTCACCCCAACGGACTTGTCGCTGAAACCCGCGGCAGTGTTGTCAGATGCGGATTTGATAACAGACGTCCCGTATCAGGAGGCGGTTGAAAGCCTGCTGTTCCTGGTCCAAGGAAGTCGGCCGAATTTAGCCTTCGCAGTCAGCGAAGTCAGTCGCAACAATTCTCGCCATGGGGCGGTACATTGGACGATGGTAAAATGAATCCTCCGGTATTTGGCCGGCACAACGAAGTACAGCATTAAATATCTAGCTAGTGGTGGATCGCTGGAAGGTTTTGTGGATGCCGACTGGGCAACGAACATTGACGACAGACGTTCGCGCACGGGATGGATTTTTCGTCTGGGTATGGGTGCGATTTCGTGGCTGTCAAAACGTCAGACGACAGTGGCCCTTTGGACGAAAGGTCCACTGAGGCTGAATACATGGCGATGTGTTCGGCCGCACGAGAGGTGGATTGGCTGATGCAATTTATGGACCAGTTTGGAACCAGTGGAGGCGTGCCACTCCACGGAGACAACCAAGGTGCTCTAGAGATCGCAAGCGAGGATGCATTCCGACAGGGCACGAAGCACATCGGAATCCAGTACCACTTCGTTCAAGAACGGGCCCAGATCGGGGCCATAAAGCTGGTCTACGTCCTCACGGAGGAGAACGTGGCGGATGCTTTGACTAAAGGAGTACCATCAACAAAGTTGCGGTTCTGAGCCGGTGGTATGGGGATATGTGCTCCACCATAAGAGTTATCGGTGGATCAAGTTGGGAGTGTTGGAAACCACCTATACTCACCTCGGTTTTCAACTGCGACCAACTTAAGTTCTTATATGATTGAAATGTCACCTATTGTCATGTTGTTTAATTTAAAAAATAAATTGTGTTCTTATAAAATCCGTGTGTTTCCTTGATCATCTGCCATTAATTACAACAATTCCCGGCGTACAGGTTCATTGCGACGGATACGATAGAAAACCCGATCCACAATTGAATCCGAAAAAGAAAGTCTTCGAAACCTGTGCTCCGGATCTGTTGACCAACAGCGAATTGATTGTGTGCTATGAAGGGACACCATTATATAGTCCTGCTCAAAGTTTAAAAGTTGTCAAGTCAAGTAAAAGTTGTATGCAAACTATTGCCATTTTCGATAAATTTTTTTTGATGAGAAGAATAAAATACTAATTTGTTGACATTCATGTATAGATTTTATTATTGCATCAAGGTAAAATTGTGAGGGGCAAAATTTAGATTATTTAATTTCTTCACTGGAAAATAGATTCAAATAATGACATGATGTCAAAATTTTCATCCCGGCAATGAAAATTATATAGCGGCACATATAAATGGACGGAAAAATAAGGTCTCCATGCTTTCAGCGCCATTTGGTGGGGAACACGTCAACTGTCACAACGAATGAAAATTTTCATTCGAACTCCGTACTGCAAACAAAAACCCGACGCAAAAATTTGCGATGAAAATTTTCATGGGTTTTTTTTACATGCATTTGGTGTGGGAATGAAAATTTTCATCGAGGTCCATACTGGGCTTATGACTCTGATTTTTTATGTTGAATTCAGCTGCGCGGCTATAGTTCAGACCCAGTTGGTCGCGTCTGCGAGAATCTCGCAGATATCTCGAAGACTATGGCGGCCTGTCTGCGAGATTCTTCGAGACGTCTTATGGGAAAAATACACGGTATCGAGACAAATGCTCCCCGAATCTCGAAGACATGTCTGCGAATGTCTCGATAGAAAAATGGCTTTGGCAATAGCGCCATCTGTTTGATGATAGCGTTTTGTGATAAAAGTTCGTACTCGTATGAATATTTCGCGGAGATTGCTATCGGCTGGAAATAAGAAAGGGGGCTATGAAATGATACGTGCAGGCAGGGGCGAAGTTACCTTACTGCAATATAATAAATATCAAAAACTAATAACGTAATTACACATTTTTAATCACTTCATATCCCACTTGTGCGTTTTATTGTAACCGCACTTGATCTGTAACTTTTCGCGTATTTAATTTTTATCGTGTAAGTCGCGAATGACATTTGCTGCGTTCGGAGTGATGCGGATATTTTTTGCCTTACAAATAGCTCATGCTGGGAGCACATGTTTCTATTGCTATTTCTTTCTATCTAGTGATGAAGAAAGATAACCAATATGATTCCTAGGCTCAAACCATCGAGATTATGTCTCTTAAGAGACAAGCGACCAACTGGGGAGGGCTATGTAACTGCCAATGCTGACAGATTAGTGAAAGAGAAACTGTGTCTGATTTCTCATTGAACTAAAAAATTAATATTTTGATATTTTTAATTTAATTTTGCGCAACATATTTCATTTCATTTTCCATAATTGATTTCACTGTAATTTTAAAACTTAATAAAAACTTATTTCAAAAAAATCATGTTTTTTGCTTTCAAGTTGAAAGACAATATATACCATGTAGAGGAGAAGGTGGTAATGTGGCCCCTGCTGATATATTGGCCCCCCTTTGTATTTCCCGCATCCGCTACCCTATCTGTTATTTTCTTTAGCAAGTTCAGTAGAGCATAGATCAACTACAATTAAACTCCACTAGTTGTCTCCACTTGACAATTCATCTGCCATTGCTCGCGATTCAATGGTGTGTGTAACTTTAAAACTTTTAGACGGTCTGATATTTTCATGACATTTGTTAAAAAAACAGTTTTAGGTAGTTTTTTGAGTCTTCAAATAAATAAAAATTAAATCATAATTTCAATATTTGAAAGGTAAATCCGCGATATTCCGGATTTTCTATTTGTTTTGTTTTGTTCTGTAAACAACCCGTATTTTTCAATGTCTTTTACTGCATGTATTATGGCCTAGGGGCCATATTGGCATAGGCGCGCCGTGGCCTAAAATCTGGCAGGGGCCAGGGGGCGAACGGCTCAGAACATACGACTTTTTCCGAAAGGCACACATGCTTTTCATACAAGTTCGTACTTTTTGTGTTTACAGATTGGGTAATCGTACGAATAATTAGTCTTAGGCTACGACTTTAAAATGTTTGTGATGTCTCGGTACGACCCCGTATACCAGTGAGTTGCACTGACTGGGGAGTACCTTTGGGTTACGGTAATTTGATTGGACTCTGAGCCTAATGTCAGCAAACATGCATGAGTATGTTGATACGTGAAAATTTTTCCAGTTCATTGAGCTGAGTGACAGCCTTTTTACCAGTTCTCTAACCTGAGAAAGTGGGGGTTTCTTCTACAACTCTCGAGTTGAGAAGGAACCGCCCATTTTGCATGAAGGGACTAAATCTATTATTATTATTATTATTATTATTATTAATACGCTGGTTTTCCAATGATGATTTGATTTGATGTTTTTCTTAACTGGTACAAGGATAAATTGTCTTTAAGAAAACCGATGGGAACATCATACTCGTATGCTTGTGACCATGGATTTAATAGCGAAGAAGTTGAAAAAATGTTTGACATCTTACTTTTATTATGGCCCCCAGGGGACCATATTAACAACACATTATATGATATTGTTAAATTGGAGTCTTGATGAAAAATATAATTTATCTCCAAGTTTTATGCCATTTAATTTAATTCAGATTATACAAATTTAAACCAATGAAATGAAAACTAAGTCATTTATGTGACCATTTGCGAAAAACACGAAGTTAAAAGGGGAAAAGTCAATATTCTTAACTTTTTTTTTTTAATTTTGATAACTATATTCTCTATCCGGATTTTAATCGTTTGAAATCGTTTTTCGTTCGTGTAATTTGGCGTGGACAATACGCCTGCATCTTTCGCTGTCTACCAGCGAACTAATTTTGATTTTAGAGAAAAAAATAGTGTTATATGTTTTCAAATTATTTGAAAGGCATAACTATTAAAAATCAATAATTTTTTCATTGATTTATCTTCTAGAAATACCAATTAATTATACTATCTATGATACTTTTCAATGAAATGTGGTCTTCATATGTAATTCTTGCCAAGAAAATCGTGAAAAATTGCTTCAGTTTGACTTCATATATTATTAACAGAAATGAATTTTTTTTTTTAAATTTTCTTAATGGAAGGCCTTGTTTAAGTTTTTTTCTAGCATTATATTAATGAAAATGACATGTTGATTATTTAAGAAATAGGAAATATCTGTTTAAAAAATTCGAATTTACGCATTTTTTTTGCCATTAACTTGAAATATTTGTTAGAAAACAGTCATAAATCATCAAAATTGGTCGTACCGGACTCATGGCGGCTTAACAAAGTCTTGTACTGCAATATTTTATAAGATTGATAATACAGTAGGTACCGCTTATTGTAACCACTTTGGGGCCAGCCAAAAACAATAACATTACTTGGTTTATAACAATAGACGAACGAAAAACGAACGTTTGTGGAGAATGGTACCCAACTGTTTTGATAACAAAATCCGGGTTATATCATTATCCCGGATTAAAATAAGCTGTATCTATAGAGAATTTTCTCGATTTTCGTCGCAATTGTCACTTTTGCAATATCTGTTTTGCACTGGTTGCCGTCGAGAATATTTTTTCCGCCAAACCTACACAATTTTAGTTTGTAAAATATGTAGGTACTTACGTTAAATATTATAATAGAACGAATATTCCAATTTTAGAATTTAATTCCGATGATCTACGGTGTAGATATTCCTTCCTTTCCGTACGTTCTTGATCTTCCTTGATTATTGTGAATAATTTCTTTAAATATTTATTTGCTTCGATTAAAAATCACCAAAAATCTTTCTTGTTCTTTCAATGAAATCGTAAAAACAACTGATTTTCATTTCATTTCTTTTCTAACCGACCAAAGCTGTAATAAGTGCATTCCAGACACCCCTTCTAACTTTTCTAACCGAATGTGCAACAGGTGCAGATACACACACACTCCCTCTTTCAAAGTAAATCATAAGCACATATGTAAGTATGTTTTCTTATGTGTGCACGATGACCTTCCATTATTCCAAAGTACACTCATACCTCGATATACGGCCTAGATATGCCGTATAAAGAGCGGTCGTATAGCGAGGCATGAGTTACTTTGCAATGTAAGGCATCGTGTACACATAAGAAAACGCTCGCTATGCGGCCGCTCTTTATACGGCATATCTAGGCAGTATATCGAGGTATGAGTGTGGGACTATTCCAGAATTCATGAAAAAGTATAAAACCACTTCACATCCACTTACGGGTCGAATTTCGAAAAATAATGAAAACACTTTCTGGGAAAGAAAGAAGAGAATTATTTTTCTGGAAGGGGCCAGAATTATTTTTCTGGGGGGGGGGGGTCCAAGCTGGGGTCACGGCGCGCCTATGCATATTGGATATATAAGACCTCAAACTAATATTTTTATTTTATTTGTTTTTCACTTAGTAGTGAAAGTGTTTTGCAGATGACGCGCTGAAATATAACCTAACCTTGTGAATAAAGACAAACATGGAATCCAGAGCAAATGAAAATAGCACTTGAATCGATCAGAAGGAAAATAGTAGGTTGAAAGAAAGCTGTAAAAATGTACTCCATCCCAACTAGCAAAAAAAATTCGCATTTTGATCCTGAGGCAATAACTTCGATAAGACTTCGGTAAGATTGTTTTTTTTTTTTTTTTTTTTTTTTTAAGGACACTGTACTGGACTTAGGTGGTTAGCCTTGAATACACTGTAGTGTACAATCCAGTCAGCTTAGGGATGGGAGATCAGAAATCGGGCCGGGTATGGTAGTGTACTAGTTGGTATTCATAATTTTGTTTGCTGTTTTTGGCTATGATGTGATCTACCAGAACAGCAATGTTGCCTATAACAAATCAACTACTGTCTGGTATCTCTGATGGTGTCAGTGAATCTGATAAGAATGTAAACAGAACTCATCTGCTCAGTGTTAAATCCTTTAGTAGTGATCCTATTAAACATTCCGCACTGTTCACTATTTATATTAATAATTTCAAAGCCAACAGCAACTGAAAAATTCTTATAAATAATTTATGCGTAGTGGGAATTGAACCCACGACATCGCGTTTACAAGCCCAGTACGCTACCACTGGACTACACCCGGCCCGGCTTCACTGTGCAAGTCGATAAGGGCGGAGGTTGAACTTTCAGAAGCTTCAGTAATAACCTCTATAAGGCCTTATGGAAATACCAATAGTCTTATTGAGGTTTGTGGATTTTTAACTTAAAGCTTACGTAAGACTTGCGAGCGGAGGTTTGCAAGTGAGCTTCGCTCAACATGTCTTAAGGCTCGTGTACACCAGCAAGTAACTTGCGACATTTCTTGCTAGAGTAATTTGGTGCGATGTTTACACTATCTGTCAAATTGCAGCAATTTTACTCTAGCAAGTAGCTCTACAATAATCTTGCAAGTAAAATTTGCTCTTCCGCGTACACTTCTTCATCATCAAAGTTTCACATCTTAACTATAGAACTATGACACTTAAAACTGAACTTAACCTCACTTCCAATGCTAGCTGACTAGCTGAAAAATTTCGGAATCGATCGGAACTTTCTTGCGAGATTTCAACTCTCAAGTTAGCGTGTACATTCACAACTTGGAAGAAAACAAAAAACAGTTTCGATAAGGCCTTATGCCAACTGTTGGTGCTTGACTGTTGCTGTTGAAACATGTGGAAATGTGCGCCAGATTAGTTTGGTAAGACCTTATTGAAGCTGTATCGAGGTACGAAAATAGCTTCGATAAGGCCTTATGGATATTAGTTTGCTAGTTGGAATACCTACTTTAGACGTTTTGGTTTAAAAAAAATGAGGTAGGAAGCCTATAGTGCCAATATCTATTGTTTATGGTAGCCAAATATAATGGTTTAACGCGAATAGACGTTAGACGAATGTCTTATCACATACCCCGTAAAAAAATAGCATTTCTAGCCATTTTATAAATGAAGTAGTGGACTGAGTCTAGCTTGATGATTTTCTTAACAGACATAAGGACAGATTGTCATTAAAAAAACCGATGGGAACATCATACATACCATATAGCAAAGCATTTTAAAAAAATTTTGACATCTTTTATTATGGCCCCCAGGGGACCATATTACCAGCACATTACCTGAAATTGTTATATTGGTGTTTTGATAAAAAATATAATTTATCACCAAGTTTTTTGCCATTTAATTGAATTCAGATTATACAAATTGAAACCAATAAAATGAAGAATCTTTTGATGTATTATAACCGCCTCTAAGGTGAATGAATTTCTTTTTATAGTGAAAAATAAAACTGGGGGCCACATTACCACCTTCTCCTCTATATATATAATTAGATTAATGCGACTCTCAAGAACTTCCATAACAAAAATTTGGCCCTTCATTGAAATAAGGTTGAAGACCACTGATGTAGAGGTATGAGAGTTTTTTAGGCTTTTCTTATTGGACATTGCAACGATGCTGTTTTTCTATTTGATGTTCGATAATTGTTCAGGTTACCATGTAGAATGTAACAATATTCACCGCCACCACCGTCGTTATTATTGCCATTTTACTGTTTGTCGTAGTTTTCTCCGTAGCAACCACTCCGCCGTAAGGATTCATAGGATTAACGAGTTAAAAGTTTATTCGTGCCAGACCACCGCTGTAGTCTTTTCAATAGCCTCACGACAAAAGGTTATGCAATTTCTAGAGTTTACAATTTGCTAGTTTCCAACAATGTGTCTGAAATTGTATTCGCTAGTAGTTAGTTCTATTCATCTCCACAATTATTGTTCCAATCCCAATCACCGGGGCCTCCACCGCCTTCTACACATTGTCGACCATGTAATCGTGCGAATAAGTAATGAAGCTGAATCCACGTGATCAGTTGGTTTGGTTTTCGGGTTCTTCTACTTCTTGACTACAACTTACACAGTAGTCCAGGATGCAAGGAATATCTTACGTAAGTAATCCGACCCATGCATCACGTAATAGTGTAAAATATTTTGCAATCCCTGAACCCCAGGAAGAATATACAAAGCTCTTGAAAACTAAGACCAGTCCAAGCCAATCTTGGATTTAATCAGCTACTGAGGCATTTCGAGTTACGGAACAATGACCAAAAAGACTAAACTCATTGCTCAAACGAAAAAAAAGGAACCCCAAAACATGAATACAATTTAGAAAATGTGGTCACTTGCATTTACCTCGTAGTGTAGCTAAATCGCGGTATTTTTAAATTAAGGCAACTTAAACCTTATTTGAAAAAAAAAATTATAATTTCTCAAAGATCAAAAATTGTAGTTATCTAACTTGATAAATAAAATTTAATTTAAAATGTTTATTGAGGAAAATAGCTTTCCGCAGACAACGAATTTTTTTTAAAGAGAAAATGGCACTTTCGCTCCTACCACATCAACTCTCACGTTAACATAATTGATAAATTGCTTAAAGCTTAGTTACAAAAATATTTAAGTTTATTTTAATTTAATGTAATTTTATGTTTCACCTACGAATTATTTAACTTCGTCCATTTCATTATCGCTGGACTTTAACATTTCGGTGACGTACGAATCGAGCAGAACTCGTAATTCTTGCTGGGCGTATTCTTGCGGCAACGGAAGTTTTTCCAGAGTAATTTTGATAAGTAGACATGGATTCTGAACGGCCGTTGTAACTAGAATGCCACGAACGAGACAGGCCAACTTTTGCGCAATTTCGCTCTGACACAAACGATGTTTTGATGTTGGACACGGTAGGAGATTTATGCGCGAGCATAAATCAGCCAACTGTGGCCTAAGACTTTCCCAACGGTTTTCAATATCGCCCTCATGTACGGTTTTGAGGCTTTCGAACTGTTATGTAGGAAGAATTGAATAAGTTAGAAAACTTTAGTATGAGTTTGTTTTAATCTAATTACCTTTACGTTCATTTCGATGAAGTCTAAAATGATTTGTCCTTGATTCGACCAACTGGATACTTGCCGTGGATCTTCGAATTGTTGCAGGAGATCGTACAGATAGGAGACATTATCTTTTGTGAGAAAAAATTAAACACAAATCAAACTAGTTTTCCTGCTGTGAAACTTACCATTTATTATAGCGTCGGGGGCAATTCGTTCCATGATGACTTCGTGTGCAAGCGACCATTGTTTCGCTTTCAGTAAATACTTTGCTTGTTCGTGGTAGTTTCGAAGAGCGCCAGCTTTCACAGCCTTTGCCCAGAATATCCATTTCTGTGGTATGCCCAAATCATTAATAACAAACTTTTCGCGATCTAAATACTCGCTATTCTGCGATAGATCAATGTATCGATAGAGAATTTCTTGAACACACGATTCACGCTTTGCCTGATTCTTTATATGGAGCAAAATAAAGACCGCCCAATGCCACATATTGTAGTTTTCCAATTGGCTTGCAAATGAGACGTGTATTTGCGTTTCGGATAGTTCGGAGCAATGGTGGTAGCCAAGCGTTTCGAACGTCTGTAACAGGAGCCAGCTTAGTCGGAAATCCATCGAGTCGGGTGAATGTGTTGCCGGATTCAGTAAACTTTCCATCGGATGACTACGCTTCGAGAACAACTTTAAAATATGATAGCGCAGATCGTAGAGCGGTCTTGTACTTTTCGTTTGGAATTGTTCGGTGTAAGCTGGTGATGGTGGCATTGCGTAGAATTCATTTGCTTGAAAGGACGAGTCGTATGCAATCAATGAGTCTGTAATCGATGCAGTCGGTGAACTTAGATACCACAAATGCACCTGGAAAGTGACGAGTTATTTTTGTAAAAATTTCCTGAAAAAAACCAAAACTTTGTATGTACTTACAGCCAATGCTTTAATCCAATTCAAGTCTTCCAGTACGTTGATGGGGCCATGAGCCGACGATAATAGTCCCACACCAGCGACCAACATGAACATTTTCAATCGCTCGATGCTCATAAACTTATCCGCCTCGATGTCTTGCCACGACGACAACTGATGCTGAATCAATTGTCGAACAGTCGGTCCGCCTGAAGCTTGCGCCAGCAGTAGCGAGAGATTTGCATCGTCGTTAATAAAAGCCAATTCGCAAGCATCTGCGACTTTATGGCACATCAGAAGCTCAAGCAGATGATATAAATAGCCAGTTTTTGTGACCGGCTTCTTTAGAATGTCCTTTTCCGTAACGGTATCCTCGAGCCAATTCGAAAATAAATTCCGTCGAATCATAATCGATAGATGACTGGATGTTTCGTGGCCATCTAATTCATCACGATCACCCCATAACGCTTGACATAGCGACCAAACCGAAACGCTGTACTCTCCTAACGTGCCGAGATGTCCGATTGTCTGGGCCAACTCGAAATGATCGGCAAGTAGTTCAGTTCCACCGCCCGACTTAATATATGGACAATCGGTGTCCGGAACTTCGTCTCGAAGTGAATGTCTCAACTGAATTCGAAGATTATCGATTGTTGACTTTTCGAACGCATCGATTGCGTATGTTGACGAGATTTTCATATTTTGTATAATCGAAACGGAATAATCGAGTTTTGACCGTCCTGCAAAGAATGTCGTAAGATTTTCGAGCGTTTCATCTGTAATTGGTTCGGATGATTAAGTTGCACAGAAATTAAATTTTTATTTTTACCTCGTTCTAGATGGGCCGCATTATTGATCGTGTTTAGTACAAATAAATTGTTTTGTGGACCAAAGCCGACTTTAAAGCGACGACAATTGTATAGGGCCCAATCGGTTAGACATTTGCCTTTGAGTCGGTGTGAAAATGATTCTTCGAATGGAATACAAGATCCGACAGTTCTAATTGATGCGACTTTTGGTTTGATAATAAGCGGTGCAGCTTTTATTGTAATATCGTGCGATGTATCCATCTATAGATGAAAAAGAAATAGTTTTGTTGGTTTTAGAAAATTTATCACCTAATCTCTTGTTTTTTTAAAGAAGGAAGCAAAAAGAGAAGACCTTTAGCTGCTCCAACCGAAATATGCGAATTGTACTGAAATCGATGTATGAAATGGGATTTAAAAATATTTACATCTTATATCGTTTGGAGGCATTAAAAGTACAACATAAATGCGCTGAATCCAATCTAAAAATTGTATTATTCCATTTTCTAGGAAATGCTCCGAAGTGTACAATTTGACACCAACGAAAATAAGACGTCTTTAGGAATAGGGAAGATAAAACTGAGGCTTGAGGTAGCCCGCAACGACAATGAAACAGAGGTACCGGTTGAGTGTAAACTAAAAATCATACTAGAGGCTGTAAATCCCATCCAAAGGTGCTTTTTGGAGCATAAAGTCCGTCTGGTCGCAGCACTATGTCAAGTTCGAAGAACAGAAACAGCTCAACAAATTTTAAAAAATATTCCAATTCCGTTTCCAAAAATTTGTCTCCAGCGCGCGACGCCGTGTTGCCCGTTTCGCCCGTAAGACCATTCCTTTTTTTAATTCTATGGTTACCATATTAATATTAGTTGTCTAAGAACTTCCTATCTTTCGGTGGATATTCACACCCAAACCTCAAGACCTGATATTTTTACAATTAGCGAATGCAAGGTATCAATATCATTTGAATATAAATTATGAATATCATTTTAAACGAACTTTTTTCCGTCAGCGGGGTCTCGCACTATATATCCGCGATGATGTCGCTTTTCATTTAGTTCCACATTTAGAAACTTGCTGCATCCAATCCAGAATTTAACTTTAGCTTGATAAAAGTTCATACCAACACATCATATTCTTTTATGTTTACAGAAGCCCGGCTATGAACGCAGTAAATACCACCTTTGAATTGGATAAGTTGTCTGACTCTATTCAATCCATATACATATACTGCTAATACAGACGCTGAAATTATTGTCGCGTGCGATTTCAATGATCATAAAACTGCCTGGCTAAGACATTGTACTCATACGAACCAGCAGGGTCGGGATACTCAGCTTTTTGCTTCAATCAACGGATTAGTACACCTGGTAGACAATCCCACTCGTCTACCTGACATTGCAGGTCAATCATCCAATCTACTTGATCTTTTCTTAACTAATCAAATATCAAAGTCAAATAAGACGTCTCAATCACCAATTGGAACGACAGACTATTTATTGGTTCGTACACAATTCCCAATTTCGATATTCAAATAGCGAGCATCAAAGGCACCTCGAAGACAGGTTTGGCACTTCAAGAAAGCTGATTGGGGAGCCCTTGAAGAGTTTTTTGTGCTTTCGACAGGAAGTTATGCTTTGAATTTGGAAATTCTGACTACGCATGTCAACTAATAACCGAGACAATCCTTAAAGGAATGAGTCTTGTTGTTCCTTCCAACCGCAAAAGAATCAGGCCGTCGAAAGATTCTTGGTTCCATAAGGACTGTCTTGATGCAATTTAAGCCAAAAAGAATACGTTCCAAACAAAAACCCGACTGCTGAAAATAAGATCGCACTAAAGTTATCAAGAAATTCCTGAAATAGTATCTTGAAACGTGCTTAGTTTGCATATGATCTTTGGCGGAAGATCGTCGACAACCCTAAGAGGTCCAGATCTTTTTGATCATTTGTTAAATCGGTCAATAACAATTTTGTAAAGACTTTTGCACCACCTCTTCTCGATGGTGACCGAACCGTTGTAGATCCTGTGGATAAAGCAAAACGTTTTGGCGGCAAGTTTTGCTAGAAATTCTAGACTTCCACCTTTGAATCAGAAACCCCCCTCCCAACTCCCAAATATCGGATTCCTTGCTGTCTACCACTCGTTTTCGAACTAGAATTATTTCCAAGATCTTGTAAGGGCTCAATGTCTACAAGTCTGCTATACCGGATGGCTTCCTCCCCATAGTCCTCAAGAAATGCTTTTCCTCGCTGGTTTTCATCTTTCATACTCTTGAGGATGCTTTCCTCAGATGTGGAAAGTTGCGAATGTTCAACCGATTCCCAAGAAAGGAAACAAAGCGGATCCCGCTGATTACCGCCCAATAGCCATTACATCCGTACTCGCTAAAGTTATGGAAACTGCTGTCAATCGCAAAATAATCAAATACCTGATGGACAAAAATCTCATCCACGATCACCAATATGGCTTTCGTTCCGGCCGTTCTACAGGTGACCTTTTAGTTTACCTAACGGAACGCTGGAACTCATGCATTCACAAATTTGGCAAAGGTCCAGTGCTTACCCTTGACATCGCTAAAGAGTTTGAAAGAGTTTGGCACCAATGTCTCTAAGCAGATATCGCACAAGCAAAACAACCGAACTCCAGTACTTAAAATAATTAATTAAATAATTATTGCTATTTGTTTAACGGATTAACAAAATATGTTCACGAGTGACATTTCCTATTTGACCCATTTGACACAATTGTTTTTCCAGAAATAACAAACGGTCAAATGTGGTCAGATTGATTGTCAAATGGTCAAATGAAATATTTCGTCAAACAGCATTCCCAGTTGGTCGCGTCTGCGAGAATCTCGCAGATATCTCGAAGATATCTCGAAGACTATGGCGGCCTGTCTGCGAGATTCTTCGAGACGTCTTATGGGAAAAATACACGGTATCGAGACAAATGCTCCCCGAATCTCGAAGACATGTCTGCGAATGTCTCGATAGAAAAATGGCTTTGGCAATAGCGCCATCTGTTTGATGATAGCGTGTTGTGATAAAAGCTCGTACTCGTATGAATATTTCGCGGAGATTGCCATCGGCTGGAAATAAGAAAGGGGGTTATGAAATGAAACGTGCAGGCAGGGGTGAAATTACCTTACTGCAATATAATATATATAAAAAACGAATAACGTAGTGACACATTTCCAATCACTTCACATCACACTTGTGTCGTTTTATTATAACCGCACTTGAACTGTAACTTTTCGCGTATTTAATTTGCATCTTGTAAGTCGCGGATGACATTTGCAGCGCTCGGAGTGATGCGGCTGTTTTTTGCCTTACAAATAGATCGTGGTGGGAGCACATGTTTAAATTGCTATTTCTTTCTATCTAGGGATAAAGAAAGATAAGCAATATGATTCCTAGGCTCAAACCATCGAGATTATGTCTCTTAAGAGACAAGCGACCAACTGGGTTTGACCATTACACTATCTGACACCATCTGACAGAGTTCAGCTGGAACGTCGAAAGTGTTCAGACGTGCGCAGAGCTTAGTTTAACCTAAAAATAAAATAATTTTTTCATTTGTTGGTTAAAGTAATTTTCAACGATAAATATTTCAATCGTTTCTCAAAGTATCTAAGGGCTGACTATCTTATAGTCGGAGAGCTCGCGACAAAAAATCGCAACAGTTTTGAGAAAGCTAATATTTTAGTATTTGGTTACATTTAGGGTGTAAATTGAATATACTAGAGTCAGCAGGTCTGACGTCGGGACACGTGGCTTTGGTGACCTGTCAAAGATGTCAAAAAAATCGAAAAATTTAACAGTTTTGAGAAAGCTGAAAATTTGCCAAGACGTAGTTTTTACAATGAAAAACTGAAAATCAATGGTCAGACACCCCAACAGTGGGACCCACCCAGTCAGCCACCCCTCAAAGATGTCAAGAAATGTAAAAACTAAGTTTTGGTAAATTTTCAGTTTTCTTAAAACTCTTGCATGATTATTGCGCGCATAGTACAGTACTCGATTTAACACCTTTGCCGATGGGGCTCACCTAAGTTCAGCGTTGAAAGAAGTTAGTACTTTGAGTAAGTCCAAGAGTCTACGGGATGAAAATAAGTTCCAGATCCTACAGGATGTAAAAATCATGGAGGGTACTTCGGAACAGGAGCCAGCTATAGAAGATGATATGGAAAATGACGTCCAACCGATGGCGAGTAAGAAGGTAAAGGTTTCTAATTTAAATTGCTATATAAATAATATCCGATCAAATAGAACGGTAGCGAGTGAGGTTCGCGGTCACATTCAGGAAATTCTTTCGAGTGAGAAGAGCCCCCGGGCTCAAGGTAATACCCCTGGGAAGACTAAGGTAGGAGTGCCACGAAGGAAAAGTTTTTGTCCTCCTATAACCATCTTTGATTGGGATGCTAAGATAGTTAGTGGTTTAATTGAAGGGAGCATAAAGCGTAGCGGCTTTGTAGATACAAACTTTTTTCTAAAGAAAAACAGGGGAGGGGATTGTATTAAAATATTCATTGACAATGTCAATTGCCATCAATACCTATTCCAAGAATTGAAAATATCGGGGGTGGAGGCATATAACTTCACACCGAAGGAACTTAAGAAAGTTTACTCTTACTTAAAGGGGTAGAGGCCTCTTATTCATGCGAAGAAATAAGGGAGGATTTACAGAAACAATTAGGGGGTATAAAAGTTCTAGTCAAAAACTTCTCAACGCCGAAATAAAAACGGGAAAAATACTTGCTTGATATTCACATAAAACAACTAGACGCTTCAAGTAATACGGATGAACTCCTGAAAATCAAATACGTCTTAAGACAAAAAATCGCATGGGAAAAGCCCAGGCCGCTGGGGGTGATCCAATGCCACAATTGCCAAAGATTTGGTCATGTGGCAGCGAATTGCAATCTTGGATACAACTGCATCAAATGTGACATGAAACATGACCCTGGGAAATGTGCGAGAACTATGGAATCAAAGTTTGAACCATTTTGTACCAATTGCAACCAAGTGGTTCACCCTGCAAATTTCGGGGGCTGTCCCGTGTTGACCAAATATAAAGAAAATAAAGACAAACTCAAAAACTTAGCGAGAGCCAAAAGTGAAGACAGACGAGCTTTCGTTAACTCGGCGGTTAATAATTTTAGAAGGGAAAATATTGCGTATAGCAGTTTTTTTTAAGAAAACTCCGCTGCGGAAAACAGCAGACCCGTAACAATGTCAAAGAATTCCTCACATTATGATTTCTTCAAAGAGTCTGACTTTCTTTTTCAGGCGGGCAGAAAATTCCTCATCTTTAGTCCTCCCCGTGGGCGCCCGCTGGTAATGTTAGTCGTGGATGACATTGTGTCACCACGATTAATCAGCCAAGACTACACGCATCGTACTCAATCGTGCGCGGTGGTCATTAAGACTGAGGTAATACCTAATTCCAAGGTGGTGTGAGCATATTGCAAACCGTGCTGAAGGATGAAAGGCTGAGGGTTAAATCAGTCACTAACGAGCTCCTGTGGTTGATCGGGCAATGACCACAGTATTCTTTGCCTTATTCTAGTACGCCGGCTCTGCCAGAATGGACCCTTTCTTCCGAGCTTACTCGTGGGATCCCAATGAACAAACTTAACCAAAAACCAAAATCCAGGTGCGCATCAACTGGGGCTCAGTCCTCGGTTGATTCATTTCCCTCATCCTCCCCTCCTCCCTCTCCCGTTCCTGATAACCTTTCCATATCCCACGACAACCCTCTTTCACCTTCGACTTCGGTCGGTACCAGCTGCTCCTATTTGGCCAAGCTGAATCTGGAGCAAGAGTCCGAGGAGGAAGATGAAGACCTGAACGATACAGTAGTATCGGTCAACCTTCTGGGTGGTGTGGACGCATCTTCTGCACCACTCACGGCGACGAACGAGACAGCGGGAGCATCCTCCGCTACTCAATCATCATCCGCTGGTAAACGGAAACGCAAGAAACCAGTGATGAAGGTACTACAACTTAACCTTCATCGTAGCAAAGCCGCATCCGGCAATCTCTTGAGAGATTTTTGAGAAATTTTTGCAAAATCGATGTGGCTCTCCTGCAAGAACCCTGGTTGGTAAACAATCGGATACAGGGTCTGAAATGTAAAGAATTTGACTTGTTCTTCTCGAAGGACACAGGTAAGCAGAGAACTTGTATTCTGATTAGGAAAGGGATCAATTCCTTTCTCCCGAACAATTACAGCAGCGGTGACCAGACGGCAGTGAAGATAGAGGGACCGGATGGTAGCTGCCTTACCGTCACATCTCTCTACTTACCGTATGACAGTGAAGAAAACCCACCCTTTGATGGGTTCAGACACTTGGTCAGCATGGCGGAAAGGAAGAAGACCAACATCGTGGTGGGATGCGACGCTAACGTTCACCACACTCAATGGGGCAGCAGTAATATCAACAGCAGGGGTGAATCACTTTTTGAATATATTTGCTCTTCCAGACTTATATTATGCAACAGAGGTGATGATCCCATGTTTGTTGTTAGAAATAGAAGTGAAGTCTTGGACATAACTCTAAGATCAAACTATGGCACGAAGTTTGAAGTTGTGAACTGGTCAGTCTCAGGAATGGAGTCCTTCTCTGATCATAGAATAATTATGTTCTCGGTATCTTGCGACATGGTGCGGGGTAACTCCTTCCGTAACATCAAAAGAACGAACTGGGAGGATTTTGTAGGGATAGTTAGAAGCAACCTTAGGCAGGAAACCGGCAGCTTAAGCAGTGTGGAACTAATCGGCAGTGAGGTGGAGAGGATTTCGGAAACCTTAATGACTGCGTTTAGATCAACTTGTCCACTTTCAAATGGGGGTGGGAAGGGTGGTCCGAAGTGGTGGTTAAAGGAGCTTGAAATTCTGAGAGGAAAGGCGAGGAGGCTTTTCAAGAAAGCTTAAAGAACTCAGAATGATTTAGACTGTATGCAGACTTAGTCAAAAAGAATTTAAATCGTCACTGAACTTTGCCAAGCGAAGTTCATGGAGGAAACTCAGCGAGGAAATAGAATGTATAAATGAAGCATCTAGAATGCGCAGGATCCTTGCCAAGGACCCCAGTGTTCCTGGGTGCTTGAGGAGAAGCGACGGAACCTGGACGGAATCGAGTCAAGAAAGTCTGGATCTGCTTATGGAGGCGCACTTCCCGGGGTGTATCTCGGAGGTTGGGAGCACCTCTCGGATAGATCTCCCTGTGGCGGACGCTGCCATTGTAAAGCGGACCATCTCTCTTGAAAAAGTAAGGTGTGCGGCTATGTCCTTCTCTCCCTTTAAGTCTCCGGGAGTGGTCGGTCTGGTGCCCATTATGCTGCAGAAGACCATGCCACTTATTGGTCCTTCCTTGGTGAGGATCTTTAGAAGTTGCCTAACTCTCGGGTATGTCCCGAAGATGTGGCGCGAAGTCAGGGTGATCTTTATTCCTAAGGCTGGTAAGCCAAGCCACACCCTGGCTAAGGACTTTAGACCCATTAGTCTCTCATCGTTTTTGCTGAAAACAATGGAGAGATTGATGGATTATTATCTCAGATGTGTTCTGGACGCGAGAGGCTTGAAACGGCCTTGCATGAGTATACTCTAGCAGCGTTTCTGGATATTGAGGGTGCCTTCAATAACGTGGAGACAAGCGCGATCGCGAGGGCATTGAATAGATTGGGTGCTGACTCATTCATTTCGGGATGGATTGTGTCGATGCTGGGGGGTAGAATTATATTACTCCTCTGGGGGATGGATTTAGTAGAATGAAAGCAACACGGAGAACCCCACAGGGTGGGGTGCTTTCTCCACTGCTGTGGGTCCTAGTGGTTGGCGAAATCTTGCAAGCTCTATCTTTGACCGGAGTCAAGGTGGTTGCATACGCAGATGATATCGTTCTGATGGTGAGAGGAAAGTTCCCGGACACCTTGAGCGATCTACTAGAAGTTGGGCTCAAATCATTGAGCAGGTGGGCTGGTAACTGCGGTCTCAACATCAATCCGGAGAAAACCGACCTAATCCTCTTTACGAGGAAAAAAGACCGACAATTCAGGCTCCCACGCTTGAATGGCGTTACCATCCCGCTCTCACATAGTGTGAAGTACTTAGGTATCTATCTTCATCCTAGGCTGAACTGGAAACTTACGATTAACGACAGGATCAAGAAGGAATCGAATGCTTACTATGCTTGTCAGAAAATGGTAGGGAAAACCTGGGGCCTCAATCCAAGGATAGTCCACTGGCTGTACATCACGGTAGTTAGACCTGTTCTTACTTATGGGTCCCTGGTGTGGTGGCACGCATTGGAGGTTGGGACCAACAGGGACGCCATGAATAGAATTCAAAGAATGGCACTCATTGGTATCACTGGGGCCTTGCGTACCACAGCCACAGGCCTTGAAGTAGTGCTACACGTGATCCCGTTGGAAATAGCGAAAAAATCAATAGCGGTAAAGGGGGCTTTGCGTCTCCGCGAGGCAGGCTATTGGTTGGGAGGCAGGCTATTGGTTGGGAGGCAGTGTGGGTCACTCCAGGATCTTGACAATTTCGCTGTGCTCCGCCATGCCGGAGCGCACTGACTACAGGACACCGTCTTGTAGTTTCCTATGCGGTAAATATTCCCACCAGGCTGGAGTGGCGATCTGGGATCACCGTCTCAGACACGGTGTCCATATACACTGATGGCTCAAAGACAAAAAGCGGTACGGGTGCGGGAGTGTAGTCTTGTGACCTCGACATTATGGAAATGTTTAGGCTACCGGATAGCTCGAGCGTGTTTCAGGCCGAGATTAATGCGCTGACAAAAGCAGCGGAAATAATTGTGCGAAAACAGTGCGCGAATGGTACAATAACCATTTATGTTGACAGCCAAGCTGCCATCAAGGCTGTTGAGGCGCACATTACTAAGCTCGTGGAGGAATGTAAAAGAATATTACAGATAGTGGGTATGAATAACAACCTGAGGATCTCCTGGATTCCTGGTCACAGTGACTTCCCTGGAAATGAAAAGGCAGACGAGCTCGCCAGAAGGGGGTCGGAGATGAGCATGGAGCTCGCCGACGAATCGGTTCTTTGTCCGATTGAGTGTGTAAAGGGAATGATTGATACTGAAGCGCTCAGACAGATGGAGGGTACATGGGTGAATCTCTCTGGATGCCGGCAAGCAAGAATCTGCTGGCCGAAACTCGATAGGAGGAACTCTAGCTTCATTTTGTCTCTGGGCAGGGACATGTGCAGACAACTTGTGGGGGTCCTGACGGGACACTGTCCCTTTGGGATACACGGAGAAAGAATAGGAATACCAATGGCTGACCTATGTCGCTGTGGTGATGAGAATGTTGAACCGACCCTGGAGCATCTGGTGTGTGAATGCGAAAGTCTGGCACGTACCAGATATCGGTACTTGGGGAAATTCTCCTTAGCCAATCTATCAGAACTTGCGATGATTCCCCTATGGAGAACTTCTCTCTTCATAAGGAAGAGCAATATTTGGAATCAGTAGTTTAGATTCCGGTTTTTTATACGAGGGGACCACAATGGATCCGCAGTGATCTCTCGTGATGGACTGTGGCAATGTGCTTCAAACCACCCTTCTCAACCTAACCTTCTTTTTGGATTAAAATTTCCCGAACTATTGGAAAGAATCAACAACTTTCTTCCTCAATACAAAAACTTGAAGGGCTTAGGAGAAAAACAGGTGTCTTGTATCCAATTCTGCTTGCGATTATGCCTAGGACGGCCATAAATATAATTTCATTAAATGTTCAAAAAATGATTTCTAAAGCAAGAGTAGAGTCTAGTGGAATTCCTTGACTCAAATAGACCGAATTTCATGCTGATATCCGAGACGAGATTGTCGGAGAAAAACAGATTAAGCATCCCTTTTTATAATGTCTTTAGAAATGATTCCCACTGTGAAACAGCTATTTTAGTCAGGCAAAATTTTATCACTCATAAATTGTCTTTCGGGGCTAACTCCATCTCCGTTATAGGGAGAGCTCTTCTGAGTAAAGAGTCTCACAACAGGTCAAAAACAATTGCCGTTTTTTCCGCTTACGTCAACCCTGCATTGGTAACCGAATCGGATGTCAAGGGTCTATTGGATCAACTTAATCGTCTGTGCGATAGTGACCAATTTGATCAAGTCATTTTGGGGGGAGACTTGAACGCCAGACACCCAAATTGGGCGAACTTTTCCACGAATTCTATTGGAAGATACATTGACGATTGGTTTTGTAAAAATTCACTCAACTCCAATTTATTAGTAATACACTCGAACAGTCCGACTTTCCTATCCAGTGGAAGCTGTATTGATTTTTTCATAGTTTCCAGTCACGGTCAAGAGGTATAGTCGGTCAACGATACTTCTTGCTGCACGTTGGCCTCCTTTTCGGATCACTATGCTGTATCCTTAAAGTTTTTTCACCCGTTTTTAATAACCTGCAAGTCCCAAATGACAGCAACTTGAATAATTCAGAAATTGACTACGGCATAGAGTACTTCAATGAAGCACTCTCTCATAACATTGATCGTCACACTAAACAAATTTTCAAAAATCATAAATTGGATAATCTACCAGGGGAAATCGGGGATATGATGATGGTTAGAAAAATATGGAGGAATCGGTTGAAGAGGCTTCTGAGGAGGGACTTTAACTTATGGTCTTTTGAGACAAGAAATATAAAGAAAGACATCAAAGTTCTCTCAACTAAAATTGACAGAGCCATAAATAAAAATTATAAAAGGGAATTTCACTCCCTACTAAAGAACCTGAAACCGGAACCTACAGTTTTTAAGGTTGTAAATAGAATTATTGGTAAGCAATCCTTTTCTCAGATTGAGGAATTGAGGGTTAACAACGAAGTATTGGTCTCCCCCCATGATATTGTTGATGCCTTTAAAAACCATTATGAAAACTTGTATAAGGATAAACCTCCTTCTTTTTCTCCTGTACACACATCTTATGTATTAGACAGATGCTCCCAAATCGAGAGCAATTTTAGGGAAAACCCTCTTCCTTCTCATGATTTTGTTTTCACTGCCGACAGCAGGGCATGCGGGGAGGACTGTTACTACCCGCGTATTTCCATGGACACTTTAGGGAGTCTAATAAAGGCTCTTAATGGAAAAAAATCTGCGGGGCCGGACGGTTTCTCCAACTTTGTATTGAAAAGGCTGCCATCTTCAGCCATTATGTTTCTGCAACTGATCCTGAATAATTGTCTGGCAAATGGGTACTTTCCAAGATTTTGGAAAATTGCAAAGCTCTTTCCGATTTTCAAAAATAAAAATCTCCCAAGCAATCTGGACAATTTTAGACCCATTTCTCTCCTTTCGAACCTAGGCAAACTCTTTGAAAAAATCATTGCCGAAAGACTTGATGATTTCTGTAGGGACAATTTCTTAATTCCGGACGAACAGTTTGGTTTTAGGCAAAAGATTTCAACGGAACACGCTCTCTTAAAAATACATAGCGATATTACACATGAGTTAAGGGCTCATATCACCCTGCGGGCGCTGAAAAACGAGTAAATTTGAACAATTATTATAAAGGTTATATGGTGAAAAAAAAAAAAATTGTTGATTTCACATATCTTACTAACTATTCAACTACATATAATAAAAAATTATTATTTTTTTTTTTTATTAATATTAACATTGTTTTTTACGGGTATAAATAGACTACTGACGAAAACTACGGCGCCTCCTTGTCGGCATCATAACTTCACCAAAAATAATTCAATTTGCAAAAATGAAAAAGAATCTTGTAAAAGAATGTAGTAGTTATAGGGTGACGGAGGGATTTTTTATTTTTTTTTTTAAATAAAGAAGTTACAGTATTTCAAACATTAAGAAATCAGTTTTTTTTTAAAAAAAGTTGCGTTTAATAGTTAAAAAATTGTCTAACTAAACAATTAAAAAAAGCTCTCGTCACCCCATAGAGAAGCCGCTTTAAACCGATGTATGGTCGCATTTAGTGCTATAACTTTGTAATGGAGTTGAATTTTCTAAATTCAAATTTTTTTTATAATTCTTGAAAGTATAAGACATGAAAATTTGTTAAGGGTTAGTTGTTCTTTCCGGTGTCAGTGGAGTGAAACTACAATACGAAATCCCCGACTGTTGATTATCGCCGTCCCTAAGGACATGACAAATTTGGAAAGAACCTTCACTGGAGAGGCCAGTTTATCATAAGATTGTGTTGGACTCTTCAGAAGGTGTATTCTTGCCTACTTTTCGAAACACCTTGACAGCTGGTGGAATTGCTGAGGAAATTTCTATATAGCGATATCACATCCAAATTTCATTACTGGGAATAATGTACTCGCTAAGCAAGCGCCGTGACATCTTATACTGAAGCCCGGTGGTGATAATGAGAAGCATTAAATCATTTGTAATGTTTTAACCAGTTGGTTGAAGCTTTTAATGGTGTGACTTCGCTGTACTTGGTTGTAATCTTTGGATAGCTCCTTTAGGCTATGAAATGGTTGTAACCTGTACTTTGGTTGTAACCTTTTGGATAGCCCCCTAAGGCTATGAACTGGTTGCAACCAACGCTAAGATCGAGACCCAGTGGGTCCAACGCAAAACTTATTTTTACCAATACTTTTAAGTTACTAGTTTTTCATGGTGAAAGCTACCATTGAAGCTATTAATGTTAAGGGTTAGTTGTTCTTTATTTTACATGAAAATTTGTAAAAAAAAAATCGATTTTCAGGGTGATATGAGGCCTTAAGGGAAAAAAGGCGACAGTTATGGCTAAATTGGACATCAAAAAAGCCTTTGATTCTTTGTGGATCAAAGGTTTGCTCTTTAAGTTGGATTCTTTAGGCATTCCTGTGGAGCTGAGAAAAGTAATCTACAGCTTCCTTGAGCACAGGAACCTATTTGTGGAAATAGACGGAATCAAGTCAGCACCGGTAGAAGTAAATAGCCTCAGGGCTCCATCCTAGGCCCAAAATTATACAACATCAATCTCTCTGATTTCCCTCACTATGAAACAGACCCCCTCTCTCAAAACAAATCTACAGCTCTTCTGTATGCGGATGACACTGTGATTTTTGCCAGTGATAAAAACCCGGATACAGCCCTAGGTTATATGAGAAGGCATCTCAATATCGTAAATGAGTACTATAACCTGTGGGGTTTGGAAATAAATCCGAGTAACTCGGAATTTATTTGTATCAGAAACGCTAGTGGTAAAGGTCCTAGTGGCACAGCAAAAAAGGCAAAAAATTTAAAGTTATCTCTGGATGAAATAAACATTCCTTTGAAAAATAGTGTGAAATATTTAGGGGTCAACTTTTCAAATCTTTTTAAATTCAGTCCTCATATTACCGTGCAGCTTGGCAAGGCAATTAAAGTGCGCAAGATGTATGCAGGGCTTTTCCATTACAAAAGCAGGTTATTCAAAAAAACCAAACTCCTTCTTTACAAACAACTTATTAAACCAATCCTGACCTATGGTTTTGCATGCTGGTTTTCAATCTCAACAACGTTTGCTAGAAAGTTGGAACTATTTGAAAGAAAAATGCTGAGGGACTGCTTAGCAATGAAGTTCAATTCTGAAAATAAATATTTTTCAAATAAAACCATTTATAATGAGGCAAAATTGGTACCCATTATAACTTACATGTCTGAATTATGGAACAAAAGGATTGGAAATCTGGAATCTCACGACAATGCCCTTCTACAAAAAATTTACAGAGATAATCACTCGGTCAGAATCGCTGACCACTATTATCTATCGCCCTGCAATCTATTAAATGATCCGAGTATCTCAGCGGTAGAAAATATGAAGAAGCTAATAGGTTTCTATGAAGGGAGAGATAGCGACCATTATAGGGGTTAATATTTTGGAGGGACAGAATCGTTGCTTCTTCCTGGACTCTGGCTGGATTCCATCGGGTCAACAAACAGTCTGGGAATTCTTCTTTTCGTTCATTTTGTTAGTTCGCAATATAATAAAAAAAAAAACAAGAGTAAAAAAATTAAAACTAAAGATCGCTCACTCCGTTCTTATTTTTGGATATGGATATTGTTTATTCCCCTTTGGTAATTGGGTATGATCAATGCAACTACTCCTAATTTTTGACTCTCATAATTAAAGCTGTCGATTAGAAACCTTTATTTTAGTAATCATTATTATTAACTTTCTTTGACCTAATGCTGAAACACTTGAGATACTTTCTGTGATTTCGTACAACACATTTTGTGTTAAGCTTGTATTACACTGTATGACTGTCAAATTGCAGTAATATGCAATGCGAAGTAGGCGAATACAATAAATCTCACTGTGACTTTAATTTGTATTCGCCTACTTCGCATTGCATATTACTGCAATTTGACAGCGTGGTCAAACAGTGTAATACAAGCTTAAGTGTTAGTAGAAAATAATCAAATTTTATTATTAATAATTTACGCACATTGAATTCAAAACAAGAGTATTCTCATATCTGTATTAAGATTTTTTTCTTTCTCAAATCATGCTTTTAAATTATCCATATTATTATTGAGTAAAAAAAAAAAAAAAAGAAGAGCAATGAATACAAATTTTTTTATATTAATAAAAATAAATATGATGTTATCGATAAGAATAATGTGAGAGAAAAGGAAAAAAGAACACAGAGATGTGTTCGCATTTGGACAAGTATGTACACTTACATATATGTATGTGTAGATACTCATTTGTATATAATCATTGGGCTGTGAACTAAGCAACTAAGCTTTTCATCTTATTTTATTTTCTTTTTGATTCTTTTTCTTCTTTTCCCTTTTCCTAGATTTAAGTATTTATTCCATTAAAATCAATATGTAAAGCATACTCATATTGTCGGGGTATGCTGGTTTTAAATCATTCAGTCATTTATTAATGGTATGATATCAACTTTGATCTGCATTAGGCAGATATTTTCGAATTTCGTTGTTTTCAGACACACAAGTGTCAAGAATTTCCTAAGCTCATCTTGTTAAACTAGTATTAAGATTATCATTGTGATTATTTTTTCGACAATAAAAAACTTGAACTTGACACCATCTGACAGCATTTAACAGGGAAAATGGTCAGATATTTGACCGCCTGGCATACAGTGTAATACTAGCTTTAGTAAAACTTAAAGCATTTGGCCTTAGTTCAACCTTTCTTAAATGGATTGAGATTTTTCTCTGCAAACGTTAAATACTAGTTGTATTAGACGGAATAACTTCAATTTCCAATTGATTCCGGTGTATTAAATGGCTCAGTTCTATCTCCCACCTTATTTCCAATCTTTATTAACGACCTTATGTCGTCAACTCTCAGCCCAATCCATAGTTTTGCAGATGATAGTAAATTGGACAATGTCTTTAAATTCGACTCGGCTGCAGAGGCACGTCCGACTTCGCTGACCTTGCAACGCACTGAGTTATTCGGCTCATTGAACTTAGCCCTCAATCGTATCTTGGACTGGGGCGAGTAAAATAGAGTAGAGTTCAATGACTCTAAAACACAGTCCTGTCATCTATCCCTTAAACGAGATGTTCCGACGTCGGTCTCAAATATATCCTTTGGCGGCGTACAAATTTGTTCTTCTGCTGACTTCCAATTACTAGTCGTAAAAATCAACAACCATCTAAACTGGAGCCAACACATCTTTGATATCGTAATTAATGCTTCCAACCGCCTTGGAGTTCTACGGTAAAGTGTAAAAAATTCTTTTCAGCGTCAGACTTAGCTACAATCTACAAAGGCATACACATATATCAGCCCACGACTTGAGTATAATTTGCATATCTCGGCTGGGGCCCTAAATCCCATTTAGCCTTGCTCAATCGTGTTTAAAACATGCGTTCCGACTAATTGGAGACGAAGCCGTTTCAGCTTCTATAGACTCCCTTGAGCATTGCCGAAATGTCGGAGTACTCAGTATTTATTATATATATTTTCATGGTAAATGTAGTAAGGAACTAAAAGAACTTATTCCCCACTCTTATTCGCGTCCCGTAACACTCGCCGAGCTTAACGCGCCACGAGTATACCGTTCAGCCCCATTTGTGGAGAACGGTTAAATTTAGGCAGTTCTTTATCACCCGAACATCAGTATTGTCAAACGCATTGCCGGCTGATCTGTTCCCTGATAAGTATAATACCATGGATACATTGCTGGTATACGTACCATGGTATCGTGAATACCATAAATGTATCGCACAATATCACGCTTTTACTAGATAAATAACCTAGTTTAATCGTGGTTTTGACGTCACTTCGTAGTATACAGATGCGATAATTTTATCTGGTATACCACGTAAGCGCGCCACTTTCCAGCCTGTGGATGTTGAGCTAAATAAAACTTCCAACAAATGAAATGAATATAACCACCAGAATGACAGCTGATGTCAATGCATACTACCTATTGTTGATGTATCACCGTATCTAGTTTTCTATATTATGATCATACCACACTGGAAAGTATACCACCAGTGTATCAATGGTATAACCTTCAACAGTTCAAAAACAACGTTCACCACAATTCAGGCGCTTCCCTCCCGTTCCACCGCCCTAAATCTTCTACCACACCATTTTATCCCAATGTAGTTATAGCTGTGCAATCACATTAAATGATGACCCCCTAAGTTATAAAGACGCCGTAAAAATAAAAATAAAAAATAAACGTGCATCCTGCAAAATTATATATTGAAGAGTTTTACGGTCTTTTAGAGGTTGATAGCGTTCGAATCTTTCCCTTCTTTTACATGCTCACCCTCACAGGACCAGAACTCGAAGAACAATGAAAAGGATCAGTCCCAACATTTGTCTTTTTTTTTAATTTCCAGGCAAGTAGTTAGGATATCTAATTAAAGACAACTATGATATTTATGGTCAATTACTGCCCGCTTCCGAGAAATTTTTTGTATTCTACTCGTAAGTGTTCACCGGCTGAAAATCATTAACAAAAATTTCCGTGTACTCACCTCGTAATCCGATTTGCCTTCGTCAATAGTTCGCATCGGAAATGTTGGACTCTCTGCGGGCGTATCGATAATACTCGAACTTGACAAACTAAAAGCATCCTTTGCGAGTGATTGTGTAGACGAATATGATCCGAAATTTCGCGAGAACGGTTTATTGTTGGGAACAATTTGATCGGGACTATCGCGACCCTCCAGATTCTCCGATAAAACTAATGACGAGAGAAAACAATTTTTGTTGTTGATATTTCGAATTACGTTTGAATTTCCGATTAGTTGTTTTACCTGATTTACCGTCGGTATCGTCATCGATGAAAAACGAAGCTTTCATTAGTTGCAACTTGTGCGAATCTGTACCGGCGCCCAAGGCTAATGCTGCTGTTGGACTTGTCGGCGTCCCTTTGTTTGCGGCATGATGACCTAGATGATGAACTAAATCGATATTAACTTCGTCGTGATGGATGAATTCTGAAAGGGTTGCGATAGTCCGCAGATTGAAATTTTGTTATTTTATTTCTTTGTCTGATTATTGTTAGGGTTGTAATCAAAATTCTGTACAAAAGTGTCAAAGTTAAGCGTAGAGAACTAGAGTAAAATATATATTTTCATAATAAACACCATCACAAACTTAAGTATCATAACAGTTAGAATAAACAAATAATAGAAAGGATAGTAAAAGTGAAATTAATTACGTTGATCAATTGATGTGAGGCTAACGAGTCCGCTGCTCTTCGCCAGAGACAAGTTTGGATCGATGACAGCATTCTTATCGGCCGATTGTGTTGCTATTTTTCCAACAATCGGTTTTCCGGTCGCATCTAGTTGAGTCTTCTGCAGTTTCGGAGCAATTTTCAATCCGAGCTTTTGTTTTTTCGGATCTGTTGGAGCGTCATCCTCGTCGCTATCGCTAACCCCGTACTTGGAAAAGTGATCGACTTTGAATACCCAGCTACCGGTCTCCGATCGATATTCAATGAATCGAGTGTCGTGTTTGTCGCAAACTCGACGCAATTTTCCCTCGTAATCCATGGCTGCCAAACGGTCCGGATCTTTAATCGGTTCGTGTAAGGCCTTATCATGTGGCCAGACCTAAATAATGTACCGATATTACTTGCTTAGTTGTTTCAAAGAATATTCTGTGAAAATTACCTGATCGAGAGTGATTTGCGCTTTTCGATTTAAGCCGGAGCCAAGTGGTGGTTTGTTTTCATCGTCCGGATAGATAATGACTTCCTTATGACGAAAATGAACTGTAAAACGAAAGTGATTAGAATTTTTTAGACGCTTAATAGTTGTCAGCTTACCAATTTCATCCAAATTCAGACCGGCAACATCGATCGGTTCATTAAAGAACACATTTCCGTAACCTTGTCTGCCGATCGTGAAGTTCGGCACGATACACTGTCCCTCCTCGTTCAAATACGTTGTCAGATCATCAAGCGACGGAATTGTATAGTAGCCCTTTCGACGCATAACAATCCCAGTCGGATGTGGTTCGGTATTTATGAGCGACTGTTCAAGATTGCTCTCATCTAAGAACGATTGCGACGATAATAAACTATCGTTTGAAGTCTGACTAATGTACGCAGTAAGTTTGTTCGAAGTGCTCGAAACTTCGGACAGCACAACTTTGCCGGTCTCTGATTCATTGGCTGAGACTCCGGCGGCGATATCGCTCTTTCGCGAAACAAGCTCGGACAGCGTATTATTTATGACCGAATCGGAAGATAATTTATTTTGCTCTTTAACTTTGTCGAGAGCATTTGGATGTAGCCACGATTCCCTGCGTCCTTCATTCGCATCTTTATCCAATTGCGATGCCGAGATAGGTATTTCATTATTAAATTGTTCGCAATTTGCAACAGACGATGTTTTCGGAGTGGAAACGCGGCCGGTTTCACCCGAAATTGATTGAGTGTTTGGCTTATTCGCACTCACGTTAAGCGATGTATTCGGCGAGTTTTTAAAACTTGTGGCGCTGGGCAAGTTAAGTGACACGTTTAGAGTGGTGCTATTTTTTGGTTTAATAATCAGGCGTTTTGCGTTCGGTTTGAGGCTAAAGCATTGCTCGACTGTGCTGTCATATTCCTCCAAGCCTTCGAACAACGATTTCTAGAAATATTCAGTACAGTAATCTCCAGAAATGGGAGTCTTTCGAAATCACAGGACCACCTACCTTCGTTATAACGTTTCCAACCGGTTTTACCTTAACGCCATTTGTTGTTTTCGGCGAAACTTTAAACCGATTCGACGAGGACTCCAAAATTGCTTTTTGAGCTGATGGATTCGTTGGTTTCAGAGCATCGGTTTGATCAACTCCCAGACTTTTAAAATTCTTAAATATTGGATTCTCGCCGTACGGCGAAGAAGCTAATGCCATGATTTGTTGGTGTATCGGCATAGAAGCTGGCTGTTGAGTTCCACCGAGAGTGTTTGTTCTAAAAAAAAAATCAGTAAGAAAAAAAAAATATCTAGTTTTTCCTCTTACCCTCCTAACATAGTCGAACCGCCAAAACCGCCAAGAGTGTTTGTCCCACCGAAATTGATATTTCCTCCAAATAATCCCCCTGTTGAGTTCATTTGTCCGGTTGTGCCGAACAAACCGCCCGGCTTATTGGCATTATTACTGAAAATATTGCCACCCATAACTGAACCAAGTGGCGCTGTAGACGTCTGTGAACCGAATCCTCCAAAAGATGGAACAGCGGGTTTATTTAGCGAGCTGTTGAACAACGATCCCTGATTCGTAGTGCCGAATCCACCAAAACCGGTAGCCGTCGAAGTTGCAGCACCAAAAGCCGGAGCAGTTCCAAATCCGGTTGCCGGCTTATTACCGAAAAATCCTCCGGCTGCCGTGCTCGTATTTGTGTTTGTTCCGAAATTCGAAAATGCCGTATTTGCTGCCGACGCATTTAACCCAAATGCCGGTTTATTGTCGGTTGCGGCATTGCCAAACAGTGTCGGCTGCTGTGTATTTGTAGCACCGAAGCTACCAAAACCGGTCGTCGCTTGACCAAAAGCTGGTGCAGCCGGTTGAGCAGGCCGTCCAAACAAGCTGCCCGTACCGGCCTGACCAAAGGGCTTCGCCCCAAATGGATTATTCGCGTTATCCGTACCACCGAAAGCGAATCCGGTATTTGAACTAGCTGGCGTAGAGAACGGTTTCGAAAAGAGGTTTGTAGACGCTTGACTTGTAGCACCGAACCCGGCGTTTGCCGGCTGACCGAAACCTGTAGTATTGCCCATTGTATTAGTTGTTCCGAACAAGCTTTTATTTTCGGTTTGTTGCCCAAATAGTCCAGTTGATTGCTGAGGCCCAGATGTTCCAAACAAACCACCTGCTGCTGGTTGATTTTGTCCGAACAAACCACTCGTCGCACCGGCTTGTGGTCCTTTCCGATTCGCTAAATAGTCTTCCATGCGAAGCTCTTCCAACGATTTTGCCTCATATTCCTTCATGGCTGTGATGCAGTGCTGCTTAGTGTTGACATTGTTCGGTTGGCCATTCTTCATCAGAGTATCGGTGCCCATCGACTCTTGATATTTTACAACGGCAGTTCCCGTTGCACCAGCATTCGGTGCTTGACCGAAGGCCTGATTGGTTGTACTGAACATACCACCTATTGAATAAAATATTAACTAATTTATTGATGACAAATAAACCAAAAGTAGCTCTGAATATAAAAAAGTATACAGCCGAGCTGAGTTCTGTATATGTCTATGACTTGAACAATTCAAAACAAAATTCAGAATTCAATACCACCGCTTGTTGCATTTTGACCGAAGCCGCCAAAGTTGGTTGCAGCTGTATTCGCTGTCGTCGCTTGTCCAAAGAGTGATGTTGGCTGTTGTGTCTGCGCGAAAGCGAAGCCGGTTGGCTTTGCTGCACCGAAAGCCGATGTTGTCGATTGTCCGAAGAGTGACGTAGGGCCGGCATTCTGTTGCGGCGTGCTACCGAAGAGCGATGTGTTTTGTGGCGCCTGTGAGAATCCTGCAAATGGAAGTGTTTCAAATTATTGCTATTAAAATTTATTTGCCGTAATCCATTCTCTTCGCGATGATAATATAATGTTAGTTTCTATTCCTCAGGAACAGGAAAAACACTTGATTTAACGACGACAACTTTTGCAAACGATCGTTCATAAAATGGCGATAGAAATTGAAACAACGAGTAATCGAACGTGAAATGTTGCATACAGAGCAGAACATTTTAGTAATAGAATGGAACTATTCATAAATGGAACGACAGCAGAACGAGAGTAAAGTTTTAATGAATAAAAAACCAGCAAACACACGTACTAGAACTTAGATCAAAAGAAAGTGTCTTTGTCCGATAAACCTGCAGGTCAGGTTTCATATTATACTTTTAAATTTAGAGAAGTAAATTTAATATTAAAATTTCGGGCATATAACCACCACGACTGCGACAAATGAACACCATCCGATAATTTTTTATAAGGGAATTTTACATGGTGAGCTACCATCTCATCAGAGCAATTTTTATTCATTTTTTCGAGCATATCTGGCCTTATCACATCAATAACCCGTCGAATGTTGGCTTCTAAATGTTTAATCGTTGCTGGCTAATATTGTTGCAATCGCTTCATCCTTAGATTGTCGGCATTGACGTATGGAATCAAGAAATTGCGAATCATTTCCCTGTAGCGAGCACCATTAACCGAAATGTAAAATATAAACGACACTAGTCAAATTGGAAAGGTAACTCTACTGAAAAGACTATACATCTCAAAAAAAATACAGCCTACATAGTGCGACAAATAAGTTCCGAGACTCGAACCATATCTGCAACTGGTAGGACCATCGAGACGACGTTTGAAAACTGTGATCGTTCTCGTCCCGGTAATACCTATTTTATTTAAATCGGTATATGGATAGCAAACTTATGACAGTTGTCCCAAAACAACTTTTTTGTCGATGTTGAAAATTCCATCAAAAATCAAAACAATGCTCATTATATTCTTCGATAGTAAAGGAATTGTCCACAGGGAATTCATTCCAACTAGCTAAACAATTACTGGCGCATTTTATCTCGAAGTTTTGAAGTTTTGTGATGGCCAGAATCCGTCGTATTTGACTCAAACACCGTGTTCCAGTAGCAGTAAAGACGATAATGCATGGAGTTACACCTTACTCATTGTGCGTCAATATTTGGCACGGATTTAAGTCTATGTGTTGAATCATCAGCCGTATTCACCTGATTCGACTCTATGCAATTTCTCTTTATTCCCAAAATTGAAATTGAAGTTGAAGCTTCAACATGAGCACTAGAGGCAGTTCCACAAAATGAGCTAGAACACGCATTTGAATCACTTACTCCGTTTACATGGAGAATCCAAAGATCAAAAGATCGCGTTCGCGACAACACAGGATCGAAACATGAGATTGCATTAAAACGAACGACATAACCCGGTTTCGATTCGATCCAGGGCGAGAAGTTGGTTTGGATTGAGTCGATCCCATTTCAATCCGATCTGCGTCTACATGCGATTTTAGAGGATTCAATCCTCCATGTAAACGCAGTAATTGTGGAATCTCTGTAACAAGTGTATTGGAACTGGAGGAGAATATTTTGAATAAAGATTTTCTTTTAATGATGTTTTCCATGGCCAGTCTCGAAACTTATTTGTCACACTGTGTATGTACTGGAGACGACAAGACGCTGTGTTTGTATGGAGCACTTTGAAAGAAAATTTAACGTTTTTGTATGGAGCGTTTCATGTCTGATGGCAGAGAGAAGAAGAAAAAAATTGGTGTATGGAGTTTGGGGCAAAAAAAACAGGTAGCGTAAAAAGGATTGAGTGTTGTCACAAAATTTTTTGCGTTGTAAGAATTATCAAATTGACTTTTACTTCTCCTAAAACCTGATCTCTTGACTATATTAGGATACTCAAGTAGTTTTACTAGAACTGACTTCTGATACAGTCTCTCTAAAATAAATTGAATAATTTTTTAACACTCATCCACTAAGGCGGTGAAAAGAGTCGTACATTTTTTTACGAATGCCACCAACTAAGTTTATTGAACACGGTGAGTTACAAGTTACAAAACAGACGAATCGCTAGATTAATTTGCCGTCTACAGTTGTTCTGCCACAAAATTGAGCAACTGGCGAACAAAAAGCGATTTCGTGGAATTCTTTCTTGCCTGTCACCTATTCTTGTCGCCTATCTTTCTTGCCTAGTGCCAGTAGTTTATTTGAGGTTAACAAAAAATTCTGCAAAATTATTTATATTCATCTTCAAATTGTCCACTGTACCCGTCCGCAATCGCCTTTAAAAACTCATTTTTAGCTCATGAATTCTAAGTAATAAAGTTAAAATTATCATGTGGTTAGACTGGATGAACTCTTTGAGCATGTTTGAAATTGTGTTTTTTAAATCTCATGACTGTAATTTGGAATTTAAATGGATATGATATTAGCACCAATTACCATTAGGAAAAAGTATACAGGAGAGCAAATGTGTAGAGAACGAAGGTAGAATCAAAACACTTGATTTTCATATCGTTTTCCACTAGAAAATTGGTTTTCCAAAATTTCTACTGCAGTGGCAAAAAATTCATATAGCTGTCCTGTCCGTAGAATCCCGATGCGGTTTAAATGTCAGATGAAAGACGTAGCTGCGTGCAATAGAATCTTAGCTTCTTCACTTAAGGTAGTTTTCTCCATCTAACGTTTTACTAGAATTCACTGAAATATTTCGGCCAATCCACCAACTTACCACAATACGTGGTCATCAGCTCACATGTCATAGAGAATTCGTTGGATTAGGATATTCCAACCCCAGGGAACGAAATGATCCCAGCGATGGGAATATTCTAATTAAACAATTTCGAGACCGCTAACAGATTCCACGATAGTGCGCTAACCAGAGACGTAAACTTTTAGAAACAAAAGTAACTAAATCAAAGAATCAAAAGTAAGTATGTAGATTACCTTACCATTAAGCATACCAAAAAGTGGTATGTGGAATGCAACACAATATTGAAAAGAGAATAAGCTTGTATTAGCGCAAACCTTTTTGACTAACCATTAATCATTCCTAAATGGTTAATAAACCATTAGTAAATGGTTAATCGCTAGTAAAAAAGATTTTTTTTCCCAAAACGTCAAATATGTCTGTAATATAAAAAATTAATAAAGGAAGGTAAAGCTTAATTTTAGAAATGACTTGGTTGTTTAGGTTTGGGTTTAGTATCTAATAACAAACACGAGCAGCTCTATTACTTGTGCGCTACTCAAACTCTGTTCAGTAGCAGAAACATTAAATAACAGCTTCACTTAAATGTCCATTCAAAAATATTCAACGGTTTTAAGGCAAGGGGGATGACACTGGCTATTTTTGCGGCTAATAAATCCAAATGGAGAGGGATAGAAAATGTAACATACAATTTACACTTTGGTGTTAGAGTTATAGTCCGAATAGCTATAAAGTGAGTACTGTCAAAAAAAAAACCGCAACATAGCACAATCTGTCAAAAAAAACAACTTCAACATAGCGCATTCGAGCAGTGTTTCGCAATATTCTATCACTTAATCCAAGAAAAATTCTGCTACCAGTGAATTTTTCAGCTGCTACAGACTTGTTTTTAACAGTTTGGTGCGTATAAATTGCGGAAAGTGCCATGTTATGAAACGCGCTAGAACCTGTATTTTTCTTAACAATACAGTTGTTAAATTCGTTTACTAGATAACGCTAGCGTCGGAAAGAGCGGAATCTCTTTCTTTTAATGTTGTTCGCCTTGTCGCTATTATTGCACTTAAGAAATAGCCAGTGTCATAACAGCATCATTCTCGCACTTGCGCAACTAATCTATCAACTAAACTAGTAGCGGCTCTGTTTATAATAACGAGAAGCTGTACCAGTCTTATGCTTCAAAAAGGTGTCTACTTCCACCACGGCAGTTTCCAGACCTGAATATACGAGCGAAGACTAAACTAAAATTAGCTTTATGGGGTTATGCGCAGTCACAACTTTGCAATAAAAAAAATGTTTTTTTTCCCATTTTCGTAATATATGTACATATACTCGTATTTAAAGCTCCATGAGTACGGTGCGACAATTTTTTATCCCATTTTGATATTTCTTTCTTGAGAGGATTTTAATCGATTGAAATCGTTTTTCGTTCGTGTAATTTGGCGTGGACAATACGTCTGCATCATTCGCTGTCTATCAACGAACTAATTTTGAATTTAAATAATTGGGTTACAGGCTTTCAAATTATGTATTTGAAACGCATAACTATTAAAAATCATTTATTTTTTTATTGATTTATCTTCTACATAGATATATGAGCCGTTTATTTTGAAAGTGGGGCGGCAAGTCCATTTTTTTTTTCTTGACTACAAATTGTTTACAGATAGAAAGATCATAGTAAGTTTTATCTATTATTATCATTATTTCCATTTTTTTTGTAAAATGAACTTGCCCCACTTTTAAAATAAACGGCTCATATCATACATACATAATTCTATAGTACTTTTCAATGAAATGAGGTCGGTCTTGTTGTGTAATTCCTTCCATGAAAACCGTGAAAAATTGCTTGAATTTTTTCTTTTTTGGGCGACCTAGTTTACATACCATACAGCTAATAAAGTGGTGTAATTTTATTCTTTTACTTTATTATTTTAATAATTAAGTATTGTGATTGATTTTTTAAAAAAAAAAATTTGCTACCCTCAAAATTTTTATTTTCACGTTTCATAACTAGTAGACGCGAAAAAAGCAATAAAAATTTTCAGTCCGTCTGTCCGCCGTACGCCGTACGGCGTCCGCCGTACGCAAGATCGTTTGGAGGCTCGTAGCTGCCAAACGCTTTGAGATATTAAATTGAAATTTTTTTAACGAATAGACGGGGTAGGCGCCTTGAAGTGACCAAATTTTTAGGGGTGGGGGTGTGAGGGGGAAGGAGGGGGAAGTGTTTTAGACCGAAAATTTTGCTTTCCAGATCTCAGTAACCCCTTATGTTAGGAAGCTGAAACTTGGAATTTCTATAGAGCTCTGATAGTAGACCCATTTGCAGAAAAATTGTCAATATTGATCAAGGGGTGTGGGAGTGGGGGGAAATGTAATGCGTCCGAAACCCAAAAAAGGTGAGATAGACACATTCTAAAATCCATATCTCCTAAACCGTTAATGGCACACCATTCAAACTTAACAAATATTTGTAGTTATACTAGGAGAACAGAATGAAGAAAAATTTTGGGTGGGGGAAGTTGTGTATGGGGGTGGGGGGTGAAAAACTTAAGATTACGATATCTCATGAACCAATTGCTCTGGAAAAATAAAATTTGGTTTGGGTGTAAAGGTTGACAAAAAAAGATTGATCAAAGTAAAATTTTTTAAGTGGGAGGTGGAGCATAGAAGTGGAGGGGATGAGAATTTTTCAAATCAAACACATTTCATATCTCAAGAACAGTTTAAGATAGATGCTTAGAATTTTTACCAGAAGTAGCGCTAATTAAACCCTAGTAGGAAAAAAAGTTTTGGGGTTGGGGGTGAAGAGGGGGAGGGTGGGGGAGGGTGAAAAGGAAAAAGTTCCGATGCTTATATCTTGAGAACCTGTAATGATATAAGCCTTAAACTTGGTATTTAGATAGAGCTATAGTAGCGGAATGTTGGAAAAATAAAATTTTTTTTAGGGGTAGTATGCTACGGGGGTAGGGGGTGTTTTTCCTAATTATTAAACGGTTTATGCTAGAAAGTTGAAACTCGGTGTGTATATGTAAATCAACTAGAAAAGTAATTGTGATAAAAAAAAATTTGAATATTCATTGGCGTTTAGAAAGGGGGGCAAAAAAAATTATTTGTAAATATAATAGATATAAAATTCATATATTTTCACGATTTTCGTCATATCTACTAGGTCTTTCCAAATATTGAATTCATTTTTATTCTACGGATTCTTCGTATGAATACCTAGAAAGTGTTTTCAAGGTTTTTTGAAATTCGACCCCTAAGGGTAGTGTGGTACAAGTGGGGGTGTTTTTCCTATATATGGAACGGCTTAAGCTACAATGTAGAAACTCGGTGTGTATATGTAAATCAACTAGAAAGGTAATTGTGATAAAAAAAAATTTTGAATATTCATTGGCGTTTAGAAGGGGGGGGGGGGCAAAAAAAAATATTTGTACATATAATAAATATAAAATGCTAATATTTTCACGGTTTTTGTCATATCTACTAGGTCTTTCCAAATATTGAATTCATTTTTATTCTACGGACTCTTCGTATGAATACCTAGAAAGCTTTTTCAAGGTTTTTTGAAATTCGACCCCTAAGGATAGTGTGGTACAAGTGGGGGTGTTTTTCCTATATATGGAACGGCTTAAGCTACAATGTTGAAACTCGGTGTGTATATGTAAATCAACTAGAAAAGTAATAGTGATAAAAAAAAAATTTAATATTCATTGGCGTTCAGAAGGGGGGGGGGGGGCAAAAAAAAATATTTGGAAATATAATAAATATAAAATGCATATATTTTCACGATTTTCGTCATATCTACTAGGTCTTTCCAAATATTGAATTCATTTTTATTCTACGGATTTTTCGTATGAATACCTAGAAAGTTTTTTCAAGGTTTTTTGAAATTCGACCCCTAAGGGTAGTGTGGTACAAGTGGTAGGTGTTTTTTCTATATATAGAACGGCTTAAGCTACAATGTTGAAACTCGGTGTGTATATCTAAATCAACTAAAAAAATAATTTTGAATAAAAAAAACGAATATCTATTGGCGTTCAGAAGGGGGGCAAAAAAAATTATCTGTGAAAATAGAATGCATATTTTCCCACGATTTTCGACATATCTACTACCTCGTCCCAAATAATGAATTTAATTTTATTCTATGTATTCTCCATATGAGTACCAAGAAAGTGTTTTCAAGATTTTCTGAAAATTTACCCCTAAGGGGGTGTAAAGTGATTGTGTACTTTTTCAGAAACTATTCCATATCTCTCAGATCCAATCAGATTTTCACTTCCATGATCTTGTTCTTTTTGATAAGTTTTCAGTCACATAGTAGCCTACACCGCATTTCAGAATTGATCGCGTTCCTTATTTCTGCCGGAAAAATAATAAAGTTACGCCCAGATTGTTGGCAGATTTTTTTTGTTGCTATTAACGTGGAAAATTGGCATGAAAACAAAAAAAAAAAACCGAAATAAAGTTAAAAGTTACCATTACATATGTATACATATAAACATTTTTACGCTTCGCAGGAAAAATACTTGAAAAACAGATTTATTACAGCCTTCTACAACCCCTTAAGGGGTTATTTGCAGTCAGGAGGCCGATTTTTCATGAATTTTTCCTGGGAAGACATTTTAATTTATTTTCGTAAAAATTTGTATATATATTTATTATGGTAACTTTTAACTTTATTCTGGTATTTTTTATTTCTAAAAATAATGATTTTTAAAACTACTCTAGCTGATTGCCGGCAACTCCTATAAAAAAGTGTTTTGCGGTGACCACGATATCTCTGGATAGGATCATCTAAAATAAAGAAACTAAAAAGATTTCGGTAGTATGTATAATGTATTATCTAGAACTTAATCGAAGGAATGCGTAAAATATTAGTTTTAAACAAAGTGGCAGCTTCTCAAAAAAAAATTCGATTTTCGGTAACAATTTTGGCCTTAATTTGTTATAAAATGAAAAATATTCCTCGGCGAAGAAAAACCTTCAATTAAACACTAAAAAAATACCTTTATAAAGCTAGTGTAAAAGTATCAGTTTTGCAGTTTCCGAGAAATCGTGATCACCAACAAACACAGTTTTAAGAAAACGCGTTCAAAGTTTTAAAAACTATTTCAAACACCCCGTTTTTACAAATATGACATAAAACTTTCTATGAAAATACTTAAATATATGTACATTACGAAAATGGAAAATTGTGACTGCGTATAACCCCTTAAAAATTGTTCACTGCTTCCTATGCATGAATACGAACGCTTTTTGGAAAATTTGAAAATTATTTAAAACTCAAACTGACGCACAGTGAATAGTTTATTTGACTTACTGATTTATATATCGTCGCAATTCTGCGCCAGAGCGTCGGACGCAACAATCAACCAATCAAATTTTAGTTCAAGCGATTTGTTGCGTTCGACCTGTGACGCACATTCTTCAGCTTTTATCTGTGCCGCCAAGTTAAAATGCTATGTTTATTATTGTTATGTCCGAGTTCATGAAGTGCACTTGCATTTAGGCTGCAGAGCAGACAAGTCACAAATAAAGTGTTGTACATTAAATCGGTCTTTTAAATGACTCAATCAAAGATGTATTAATTGGCGTCGAGGATACTGAGTTCATTATTGTGAAATTATTAAAGCAACGAATTAATAAAGTAATAAAATAATGAAAATTGATGTGAACGGCTATTAAAAGTGAAAAAGATAAGAGTGAGCTGATTGCGGAAAAACGAGGAAGTAAAATGGCGTTCATTGGCAGTATTGAATATTTCAATCCAGGTGAGGATTTTGTCGAATATCAAGAACGGTTCCAGCATTTATTAAAAATAAATAATGTGGTTGAAAATAAGTCGAAAGTGTCGTATTTAATAACGTTGATCGGTCCAGACGCATACAAGATTTTAAAGTCCCTAACGGCACCCGAGTTACCGGACACGAAAACCTTCGAGCAATTATTAGAAATATTCAATATATATTTAAGCCTAAAATTAACGTAATTGCGGTACGTTTTAAATTTTATAAAAGAAATCAACACGTGCAAGAGTCAGTAAATGATTACATTATCGAATTAAAGACATTATCAAAATCCTGTGATTTCAATGATTTCTTAAATGATGCATTACATGATAAATTGGTTTGTGGCATCAAAAGTGAAGCGATTCAACCAAGACTACTCAACGAAACGGGATTGAATTTTGAGAAAGCATGTGAAATTGGGAAAAGCATGGAAATGACAAACTCGCAATTAAAAATTATTCGACCTGAAACAACAAATTGTGTAGCAGCGAATTACAAAGGCCGCGCAAAGGGCCAAAATTATAACGCAACGGGATATCAGAAACCAAATTGGTTAACGGGACAACGCAGATATTCAGATCAGCAGAAGAACAATAGTGCATCAGAACATCAGAAAAAAAATTATTCAACGGAACAGCAAAAAAAGAATTTTTCAACGAAACAGCAAAAAAATAAAAGTACAGCGGGACAATCGACTAGAGATTGGAAGAGTATCATTTGCAGACGATGTGGTAAGCTTGGACATATCGAAAAGTATTGTAGATCCGAGAATATTGTAAGTAATAATAAGAAAAATTATCAAGTAAATAATGTAGATTTCGTTGATGATGAACAAAAATTAACATTGGGTTAATTAAATAATTTAACTTGTAGTAGTGACATACCACCGCGTATGCTTGTAAATGTAAATAGTCGTGATATCGAAATGGAAATTGATAGCGGTGCCTGTTCATCTGTTATTGACGTGGAGACCTTTAAAATTGTTTTTGGAAATTCGATATCAGCAAATTAAATCGGAGTTTGGAAGTAATTACAGGGGCTAATGTAAATATAGTAGGATCGGCAGCGGTATCGGTAAGAGATTTAAGTAAACTTGATAAGTACCATGAACTGAATTTGGTAATTATTAATTCAAATAAGCGGTTTGTTCCTCTGCTAGGGCGTTCATGGTTAGATGTATTATTTGGAAATTAGCGAGATACTTTCCGTATCAATAAAATTATAAACAACGACAAAGTGACGGTGGTTGAACAATTAAAAAATAAATACCCAAATGTTTTTTCAGTAGATTTTAAAAAACCAATTGTGGGATATAAGGTTCGCTTTCAAATTAAAGAGTCCTTACAATCGAATTTTAAACCAATTTTTTCAAAACAATGTACAGTACCGTTTGGTCTACGTAACAAGGTGGAACAAGAAATCGATCGTTTAGTCGATCAAGAAATTTTAATACCGGGCTACCCCAATAGTGCTAGTGCCTAAAAAATATAAGGAAATTCGAATTTGCATGAACTTTAAGGTGACGATTAATCAAGTGATTGAAAGTCAAGTTTATCCATTGCCCAGGTTGGATGACTTATTAGCTTCATTTGCTAATTGTAAAGTATTTTGTGTACTTGACTTAGCTGGCGCTTACCAACAACTCGCAGTAGACGAGAGCTCACAGCATTTATTAACAGTGAATACTCATAAGGGTCTTTTTAGATACACTAGGCTTCCTTTTGGTGTATCAGTGGCACCAGCCGAATTTCAGAAAACCATGGATGAAATTTTAAAAAACCTAAATAACGTTGGGTGCTATTTAGATGATGTCTTGATAGGCGGTAGTGACTTTAGTGATTGCGAGAATAAATTAAATATGGTATTAATGAGATTAGCTGAACATAATTTACGAGTAAATATAGAGAAATGTAAATTTTTTGAGGATAGGGTCCAATATTTGGGCACGCGATTAGTGGAGAGGGTATCAGACCTAATAACAAGAAAGTCGAGGCTATACTTGAAGCGCCTAGTCCGACTAACGTAACGCAACTGAAAAGCTTTTTCGGTCTTTTAAATTTTTACAGCATATTTATACCGAATTTAGCTACAGAAATAAGAAGCCTGTACGATCTTTTAAAGAAGAATGCAGTCTTTAAGTGGAATGCTGAGCATGAAAGAGTATTTAAGAAAGTCAAAGAGCTCATTGTAGAAAACAATGTTTTAGAACATTTTGACCCAAACAAAGAAATCATAATTAGTTGTGATGCGAGTCCCTATGGCGTGGGGGCAGTTGTGTCGCACTTAGTGAAGGGCGAAGAGAAACCAGTACTATTTGCTTCTAGCACATTAAGTAGTGCAGAGCAAAACTATGCACAAACGCATAAAGAAGCGCTGGCCATTATCTTTGCGGTTAAAAAAATTCCAGAAGTATATTTATGGAAACAAATTTCTGATCGTGACAGATCACCAGCATCTCCGAGTGATTTTCAATAATAGAAAGGGAAATTTGTCGGTTGCAGCAGCGCGTTGACAGCGTCGGGCACTACACTTATCAATGTATGATTACGAAATAAGATATAGGAAAGCATCTCAAATGTGTCACGCCGATGCTTTATCTAGGTTACCAACAACTGGAAGTACAGAGGTATCGGAGTATTCAATTAATTTTTGTGCACGAAGCGATAGAATGACGCTTGTAAAATTAGAGGAAGTTGCATTGGCAACTTCTCAAGATAAAGTACTGAAACAAATTTTAGAGGGGCTATTAAATGGTTTTGTATCTTTTGAGGGAAACGAGATGGAGTACTATGCTAAACGTTTAGATATTTTCAGCTGCGAGAAGGGTTGTATATATTATGGTGAACGTTTAGTAATTCTGGAAGGATTACAATTTAGGGTTTTAAACTTATTGCACGACACGGTATAGGTATAGTTAGAATGAAGAAATTGGCAAGAAGTTATGTCTGGTGGAAGGATATTGACCAGGATATAGAAGATTTTGTGAAAATGTGTACGCCGTGTTTACAAATGCAATGTCATAGAGATATTGTACCGAACGCGAAGTGGATTCCATCCATACGACCATTCGAGAGAATTCATTTAGATTTTTTCCATATAAAGGGATTAAATTTTTTATTACTTGTTGATAGTTATTCTAAATGGATTAATATATGTCAGATAAGGAACACGAAAGCCGATATAGTTATTGAAAAATTAAGAGATTGGTTTTAAGTGTATGGGTTACCAGAACAGTTAGTGAGCGATAACGGACTTCCATTTAATTCATATAAATTTGTAGAATTTTGTAACAAATAATACTATAAAAGTCATGAAAAGTCCTCCATATCATCCAGAATCGAATGGACTAGCAGAAAGAGCAGTTCAAACCGTAAAAAATTCATTGAAAAAATTTTTGATTGAGTCTAAAGGATATGATAAGAGCTTCAATTGTAAAATAGTTAATTTCCTCTTGAGATACCGCAACACTCCTACTGTTACAACGGGTAAAACACCTGCGGAATTAATATTTTGGTTTAAACCTCAAACATTGCTCGATATGCTAAATAAAAAACCAACGCATAAAATAACAAATGAGAGGCACTCTAATCAAAATGCGAACCTTAATAATAACGATAACCAACAAAAATGTAAACAAAACTGTAACTTAAGTAATGAGGTTAAGGAAAATAACTCGAGAAATAATTTAGGAAGTTTTGAGAAACGAAAATTGTATAAAAATAACAAACAAAGCAAGATTACTTTTAAAGACGGAGAAGACATATTATACCAGAATGTGTTTAAAAATTTTGTTAAATGGATTCCAGGTAAAGTCATTCAAAGATTGAGTTACATTATTTATTTAATTGAGATAAATCCAGCTAGAAGAACAGCTCATACTAATCAATTAGGAAAGGGTGCAAAAAGAACTGTTAAATTTTCACCATTTATAAGATCGTTGAGAATAGACAATAATAGTTCAAATGTAAAAGATAATTGTAACGATAGCGATAGTAGTACAGAAGGAGAATTTCATTCTCCGAGAGAATTAGAGGGAGAGGTGACTGAAAGGGTTAAAAGAAGTAAATTACAAAAATTGAAAAAAAAAAAGTATATTAAGTTCTGACAGGTTTGCTTATATTCTTGAATTTATAACATAAAATACGAATTATTGAGTTTGTTAAGTAAGTTTTATGAAATGAATTACATATATTAGTTTTAAGAATATTATGATGTAAATAATAGTCAGTAAGTATTATCTAAGTAAAAAAAAAAGTAAGTTTGGAGGAATTGTTATGTCCGAGTTCATGAAGTGCACTTGCATTTAGTCTGCAGAGCAGACAAGTCACAAATAAAGTGTTGTACATTAAATCGGTCTTTTAAATGACTCAATCAAAGATGTATTAATTATGAAAACGCTGGCAATATTACTGTTCCTGAAATTACTGTTTAGATGTTTGTATTGAACGTGTCTAGTCCCTTCATATTATGAAACAATTATAAAATTATAAACTTTTTTATCAGTTTATATTTGACAGCACTGTGCGTTAGCGAAATTGCGTTGCAAATGGAAACTCGGAACCAAAAAGCGTGACAGAAAAATGTTCGTTTGCGACGACAACGGAAATCCACCTTTATATTCTACTTTGTATCTCACTCAAGCATCAGCCGAGAGGACTAACAAAAATGGTAATTAGGTTTTTACCTAGGAAAATATCTAAGATTATTTTGTCTAAGATAAATTAATTTTTGTCATGTTTGAATACTATTTAGGGAAAATTTATATTCTTAAGACAAAGGAGTTGCATTTTAAAGTTACATAAACATTTTCTGGTTCGGTTTAAAACCTTTACTTGGGGAAAAGAGCGTGATGCAGGTACAACGTGTATGGCAAATTATTTTGGTGTCTAGTCGTAGGTACGCTTGGGCTGGTAATTCTGACAGTCTTTGCTAGCAGTAATTAGGTATCGTCGGTGCTTTGCATTCTCGCTGAAACTGGTCACCGTTACAGCCAATTGCCGCGAACAGATTGTTTGGTATTAGCTACTGGAGACTGCGCAAGTTCGCTTCCACTTTTGGTCCGTTGATCATAATCCACTGAAGAATCTGGGTCTAGTTTAACTCCATTTGTTAGATTCTTCGAAAGAATGCGACTGCTGTTGCTATAATGAACAAAAAGATGGGCGCTCCCCTTCGATGTCGCTCAAAAACGTTTTCATTGCCGTTCTTAAAACGCATGCTCAAGAGAATGAAAATGACGACATTCTGTAAATGAAATTCGGTAGCGCGAATGAATATGAATTCTAAAAACATAATACTGCTGCAATTGAGAGATTTTGGTCCACCACTACGGTGAAAAACTAAGGAATCTTGTGATGCAGCAAATTCCCACATCTTATTTCTCTCACTAATGAAATCAACTGAATGCATCGATGCACATTCCATTCATCCATTCAACTCAGTTTTGTTGATAAACAAAGAAAATGCGCACTTAGCAAAAACATGACGTCACTCATTACACTCGCAATTGAAATCCTGTACTTACCGCCGAACGCTGGCTGTTGTGTGGTAGCTGGTGCTCCGAAGGCCGGAGTTGGATTGGTTCCGAACAATCCGCCGCTTGCAACCGGTTGATTTGCACCAAAAAGCGATGTGCTCTGCTGTCCGAAGGCCGGAGCCTGACCGAAAGCGTTCGTCGCAGGCTTACCGAACGACTGCGAGAAGGGACTCGCCGTCGGCGTGTTATTAAACCCGAAGCCACTGCCTGTGGATGTTTGACCGAAAGTTTGTTTCGCACCACCGAACATTCTTTTGCTGCGATCACGCGGCTAGCAAGCGAGCTGCACGGCGTACTATTCAAACTGACTACGTCGCTTTCTTACGACGGCTGAGCTTCGAAATTCCGTTCGATTTTATTGTGGCGGCCGTAATAACGCGATATCATAACCTAAAATTCGAATGTTGTTCAAACTACCGAACAATTTGTATTAATTTTCATACTTACTCGTTTCCCTTGAATCCAATTTAGAATTACCCACGGGTTTTCGCCACTGGAAAATCGGGCGCATTAATTCCGACAGTTTTTTTTGCGACTTTTTCTGCAAGTGGCGTAATCTGAAAACGGCTGCAACTAAAATTCACCGAACCGCGTTTTGAGCGTGTTGAATTGATTTTATAAAAGTCTGTTTGGAGTCGCGGTACTACGTTGCGTTTTAGGTGCCGGCTAGTTTCTTGATTTGAACACGATAGAAATGTACCGCATAAAAGAGAACACGAAAGCGCGAAATAGTCAACTTGAAATTTAAATGGCGGAGGCCTTTGTGTCGACTTTGACAGTTTCGTCGTTTGGGGGTGTGTTCAAGATTTCTGCTATAGCTGCTATTAGCTGCTTTTTTATGCTTTTGTGTGTTCAATGGAACCAAAAAGCTGCTTTCTCGTGCTTGCTATTTGACACCCCAGTTGGTCGCGTCTGCGAGAATCTCGCAGATATCTCGAAGACTATGGCGGCCTGTCTGCGAGATTCTTCGAGACGTCTTATGTGAAAAATACACGGTATCGAGACAAATGCTCCCCGAATCTCGAAGACATGTCTGCGAATGTCTCGATAGAAAAACGGCTTTGGAAATAGCGCCATCTGTTTGATGATAGCGTTTTGTGATAAAAGTTCGTACTCGTATGAATATTTCGCGGAGATTACCATCGGCTGGAGCTAAGAAAGGGGGTTATGAAATGAAACGTGCAGGCAGGGGCGAAGTTACCTTACTGCAATATAATAAATATAAAAACTAATAACTTAGTGACACATTTCCAATCACTTCACATCGCACTTGTGTCGTTTTATTGTAACCGCACTTGAAATGTAACTTTTCGCGTATAGAATTTTTATCGTGTAAGTCGCGGTTGACATTTGCTGCGCTCGGAGTGATGCGGCTGTTTTTGCGTTACAAATAGATCGTGGTGGGAGCACATGTTTATATTGCTATTTCTTTCTATCTACACCTTTTCAACATGTATTTCAGATTATATAATATTAATTTCAGATTAGGTAAATTGTATTTCAGAATTGTGAGTTGTATTTCAGATTAGGTAAATTGTATTTCAGAAAAGTGAGTTGTATTTCAGATTATGTTAATTGTATTTCAGAATAGTGAGTTGTATTTCAGATTAGGTAAATTGTATTTCAGAATAGTGAGTTGTATTTCAGATTATATAAATTGTATTTCAGATAGTGAGTTGTATTTCAGATTAGGTAAATTGTATTTCAGAATAGTGAGTTGTATTTCAGACTAGGTAAATTGTATTTCAGAATAGTGAGTTGTATTTCAGATTAGGTAAATTGTATTTCAGAATAGTGAGTTGTGTTTCAGAGTACGTAAGTTTGAATTCAGAAAACGTAAGTTGTATTTCAGAATACGTAAGTTTGAATTCAGAAAACGTAAATTGTATATCAGATAGGTACCCTTGCATTCTTTATCAGAATGTTGACATTTAACGTAATTATTGTATTGAGGTCGCATTAAGTATAGGGGGAGTCCGGGAGACTTGACCATATGGGAGAGATGAACCACCTGAAATATCTCTTTCAATTTTCCCTTCAGGATGGGGAGTTAAGGTTCACGCGATACGAATCATCGGTTACTTGCATGTCACAGAAAAAGATGATAATCGGCAATTTGTTTCGGCCGTCAGTGAAGCAAACGTGAATTATTGCTCCAGAGGCAAAAATAAAATTTCTTGTTTATATCATCGCCATTCCTTTATCTACATATAAAGATTTGTACAGACATTCGATCTTAATTGCACCATAAATTATCGCTGTTTGAGACAATCGAAGTTTTATTATTCTATTGTTTATATTTTTTCGGGAAACTGCATCGAAGTCGGGAAAGTGCTGGGCGGTAGATGTGAACCACTACTACATAGGGTTCTTTGAACAACCAGGATAGCCAAAAATACTAAAAAATGATAAAGAAGATCAGAGGTCAAAGATTAAAGAAAATTTTGAAATATTAGTTTCATTTTGCATTGCTTCTTTACAATGAAAGCGCAAGTTTATTATTTTTTTTTTTTTTTTGTTATTTTGTTATTTTATAATTCATTGAAAAGAGCATATAATATCAATATAATGTATGGATTTTTTTTAATTTGTTGTAATTTAGTATAAAATGCAAATATACTTGTGTGAATTGTTATTTTACTTATTTGTTCACGAATTGTCCTCGAATGGTCAAATCTCCCGGCAAGGTGGATCATATCTCCCTGCCCTTGGGGAGACATGAGCCAAATCTAATTTTAATAAAAAAAACATTTTGGTGCTTCCGTCTGATAATTTATTGTAAAGGTTAAGAATGAAAATAGTAGTCAGGTAATGTGGCTATTTGTAACACAAAAGTTGAATCGATTAATCGCATACACTATGAAGTATGCAAGTGGGAAATTAAGTCTTATTATTTCGATTATCAACTTAAATGTTAAGTAATATGTGTTCTGAATTTCAATTAATATATTCTGAAATACAATTTACGTTTTCTGAATTCAAACTTACGTATTCTGAAATACAACTCACTATTCTGAAATACAATTTACGTATTCTGAAATAGAACTCACTATTCTGAAATACAATTTACCTAATCTGAAATACAACTCACTATTCTGAAATACAATTTACATAATCTGAAATACATGTTGAAAAGGTGTAGTGATGAAGAAAGATAAGCAATATGATTCCTAGGCTCAAACCATCGAGATTTTGTCTCTTAAGAGACAAGCGACCAACTGGGATAGTCTTCGAGATGTCTGCGAGATTCTCGCAGACGCGACCAACTGGGTGTATGTTATTTTCAGTCAAAATTGAGATAGAGCTCAAATAAGAGGGTCCTACTACAAAATATTACTTCAAGTGAATTTAAATTATTGTTATAATTGAATAAGAAGGACATATGTATCCTAACATATCAAAAACAAGAAAGAAATCAATTTAAAGTGCTAAAATAAAAGAAAATAGTATTGAAAAAACGGTCTACGCTCTTTTCAAATAATTTAATAATTATTTCATATTTCTTTTTCCTGGAATATTAAACATTTGAGAAGTTATTTCGAAGTTTAAATCTCCCATTCATATGGAAAAATTGTTTATTTTCTGACTTCGTTGTGCGAGAATGAGCCCATGATTTTCGAAATGTAGAACCGGAAATGAGCACCTTATTATCAACCAAACCGATCGCCATCAATCTTTATCATGTCTTTCATAATGAAATTAAGAGAGAATCGAAAATTCATCGAGCCCCGAACCGGAAAAATACGCACGAACCGCCCTACAACAGTAGTCAGCTGACGAAAATGTATATAGCATATCTGGTAGTTTTTTTTCCCACCAGGTGGAGATTACCAACTTTACCATTCGTCAATGCTATCCCAGTTGGTCGCTTGTCTCTTAAGAGACATAATCTCGATGGTTTGAGCCTAGGAATCACATTGCTTATCTTTCTTCATGACTAGATAGAAAGAAATAGCTATAGAAACATGTGCTCCCACCATGATCTATTTGTAAGGCAAAAAACAGCCGCATCACTCCGATCGCAGCAAATGTCATCCGCGGCTTACACGATAAAAATTAAATACGCGAAATGTTACAGTTCAAGTACGGTTACAATAAAACGACACAAGTTCGATGTGAAGTGATTGGAAATGTGTCACTACGTTATTAGTTTTTTATATTTATTATATTGCAGTAAGGTAACTTCGCCCCTGCCTGCACGTTTCATTTCATAACCCCCTTTCTTAGCTCCAGCCGATGGCAATCTCCGCGAAATATTCATACGAGTACGAGCTTTTATCACAAAACGCTATCATCAAACAGATGGCGCTATTGCCAAAGCCATTTTTCTATCGAGACATTCGCAGACATGTCTTTGAGATTCGAGGAGCATTTGTCTCGATACCGTGTATTTTTCCCATAAGACGTCTCGAGGAATCTTCAGACAGGCCGCCATAGTCTTCGAGATATCTGCGAGATTCTCGCAGACGCGACCAACTGGGGTGCTTTCGAAGCAGCTATAGCAGAAATCTTGAACAGAGCCCGGGAGAAGTCGCATTTTCTGTCCCAACCCATGGAAATACGTTGCTTAGTTTTGTTTGGATTGTACTTGGGCAAGGGCGCCCATAGAACTTCTTCCAGGGGGGGGGGGGCAAGGCAAAAGTTTTATAAAATACCGCCCCACTCCATTTAGAATCTGAACTTATGGTTGAAATTTTTAAATTAAGTTAGTTAACGGGCATAATCGTTCTACTCCTTCGGGTCCAAACAAATGCCTTAAAACATGCGTTCAAGAATATGATAACTTCGGAACGCTTAAATCGCTCAAATCCCAGTTATGAAGGTGCTTGTACACGAGCAATTTTTAAAACAATTAATTATCCGACGAATATTGCCAAAACTAGTGGAGCGATTAATGGAGCAATACAGGGCAATATCATGCTATTGCTAATTGAATTGGTTCTTACTTTCTCGTGCTGTCTTTTTATTTATCTATTAACTCTTTTCAGGATTTTTGAATATTACACCCCCAAGTGGGTGTAAGTAGGTTGCATATGTTTTCACAGATTCTTACATATTGCTTAAATCTGATGATATATTAAATTCCCTTTTAATTCCTTTGGTTTCCTATTTAAGTGCCAAAAAGTCAATTTCAGTATTTTTAGGTATTCAATCCTAAGGGATGTAAGAGAGTTGTGTGTGTTTTTAAAGCTTCGACGTATTTCTTAATATTGATGAGATATTTGGTCGCTTTTCACTTCCACAAACTTTTTATATAATCGCCTACAAACCCATTTCACAATTTTTCGATATTCAAGTTCCTAGGGTTTGTATATGCTTTCACAATTTTTGCCATCCCTTAGTTCTGATCAGATATGCAATTCGTTATTTCTATTTTAGCTACCTATGTATTTTTATTTTTAAAATAAAATCAATTTTCCAACAAGAGTCATAATCTCGAAGCAATTGATGATATACTCCTATTTTGATCGCTCCCGAACTTCGACCTGAAAAATAATAAAGTTTCACCCAGACTATTGGCAAATTTTTTAAATCGATAACATTACTTTATTGTTAAAATAATAAAGTAAAATATATTTGATATCAGTGGCAGAACCAGGACCTTACTGTTGGGGTGTCAGATTTTTTTTTAATTTGTCTATTTCATTTGATAAAGTTCTGTCTGAATTTAGCTACATAGCTGCCCTTAGCAAAAAAAAAGGTCATCTGAAGAAGGGGTCATATTGTTTTCATCTTATTATGGGTTATTCCATCAAGAATCGCTAAAGTTGTGACCTTACCATTTCGGATTCTTTTCAAAATTTTGTACTTGAAGAATAAGTGAAAAAAATAATTGAAATTCAAGGTTTGGTTTCTCATTTTTTAAATAACAAAAACAATAACAATCTTTAAATAAGCCCGACTTTATTATTCAAAGATAAAAATTACCAGAGATATGAACTTTCAAAGAGGATTCGGACATCGTTTTGGGAATTTTTTTACATACTATAACTAACAAAAAAATGAGATAGAAACCAAAAAATTGAAATCAAATTTTTTTCACGAATTCTTCGAGTACACAAAATTTCAAAAGAATCGGCGATGATAAGGTCACACTTTTGGTGATTCTTGATTAAATTACCCTTTTTCTATAAAATAATTGAGAATCACTATAATTCTCTTTAATTTTTTTGACCATTGACATTCCAATTTAATTTGTTGGTATGTTTTGAAAAACAGTATAACCTACAAAATATAAAAAAAACTTATTTGGAAATATTTAAGGATAAATGACAAAATCGTTATCATTGAAAAAAAATTTAGTTCTTAAAGTACAAAAACGTTAGAAAAAAGTAACGAAAAATCTTGTAAAACATAAGCTTGGTCGTTCGAAATACACTTCGGTCTGCTACGTTGTGCCAGATTCTTCTTGGTCAATTCCGAAAAAGGGATTATTATCTAATTCTAAAGCTTGATTTGATATTCATTTTAGTATTATTACTAAGAACTAAAGTCGAGGCATGAAAGATGTGTACAATAATGGTAATGGTAAAATAGTTGCAACAAAGTTTGGTATATAGGTAAAATATTTGATTTGTCTCAACTTTAAGTGATGGTCAAATCCAGGGGGGGCAAGTGCCCCTTCTTGCCCCTACCTGTGGGCGCCCATGTACTTGGGACGAATTTAGTACTGCTATTAGCATGCAGGTGGTGTTATATACGTTATAAATCCCCAGTTGGATCGTCTCTGATTTGAAATAAAGAGGACAAATTCATGAAATAAACGGAAGCAGGTCGAAAAGTGGAGATTATTAAAAAAAGATGATTTTTATTGGTATGAATTTTCGGGAAATTGCAGTGGTTGATACCAGATGTAAATATTCCTAATGATGTAAAATCATGTAATGCAATGTAAATACAATCATGTAAGTATTCCTAGTCTCTAGAGCCTAGTACGGACCTCGATGAAAATTTTCGAAGGGTTAAGCCTGAAGTACAAAAGTTTTTTTTTTTTTTTGGAACACATAATTAATTAACTTTGTAGCCGCGAAAACGTATGAAAAAATGCTAATTAAAAAAAAATATATATATAGAATGCCCTGGTGGCACTCTCACAGGCCTAATCTTAATTGCCTCACGGAATTCTTTTCCAAATTTACCTGTCTTGAAGAGCTAACAACTCAATTAGTTTTAAGATTAGTCTTAAGCAGTTATTACACTGGCTATTTTTGCGGCTTTAAAGCGGCTAGTAAATCCAAATGGAGAGGAATAGAAGATGTAACATACAATTTTGCCTTTGGTGTGAGAGAGAGACAGTCCGTATAGCTATTAAGTGAGTACTGTCAAAAACTAGCCGCTACATAGCGCATTCGAGCAGTGTTTCGTAACATTCTAGCACTTAAGGCAAGGTATCAGTTCTCGACGGAAAAAAAAATATTTTTCTTTTTATACTCTAGATAAACATATAGGCCGCTACCTTGGTTTAACTTTGGACAAAAAATTAACTTTTCATGAGCATACCGAACAAACCTGCTTAAAAATCTCCAAAACTATTCACACCTTGTATCCATTATTTAACAGGAACTCACACCTATCAGTCGAAAACAAGCTTTTGATTTTCAAAATGGTCATGCAACCAATAATCCTTTATGGTGCACCTATCTGGATCAAATCTGCTGGCGTTCACAGGAAAAGACTGCAGATACTGCAAAAAAGTGTCTAAAGATTATTTTAAATAAACCTTTCTTCTGTTTTACGCGTATCATACACGAGTTAGCCAATACTCCTTTATTAGCGAAAAAGGCATCGAATTTCAATTTATGATTCTACGAAAAATGTCGAAACTCAACCAATCCTCTAGTTACGAGTTTTCTATGTTAGCCTATGGTCACTCCATGTACACAAGACACTCGCTAACCTGGTCTGGCCGTTGATTACATTCGGCGTTTTTGCTATTCGAAATCGAATTCGAAATTAGCAGCCGATAAGTATGTGCGTGTGCAAATATGTGAACCTAGTAGGTGGACATAAACAGCTGTTATGTGACAGTTTATTTACAAATTGTCAATGACAGTTTGTTTATTTATTTACGAACTCCTAGTGAGCCTGCATTCCCACTTTGGTCACGATTATTTCAAAAGTAAGCGGCAAAGGGACGCAGTGAGGAAAAGGAAAATTGGAACGCAAGATCTAGCAGTTTCTTTCTTATCAACAATTTATTAAACTGTACTTTCAACCACCAGGAAAAAACGATGTTTACATTTCAATGCCGACTGGTGCCGGAAAGTCACTATGCTTCCAATTACCCGGTGTACTTCAAGAAAACCAAGTAACACTCGTCTTCTCGCTGCTCCTCGCTTTAATCAAGGATTAAATCGATCACTTGGCCAAACTGAAGATTGCTGCGAATTCGATCAATTCAAAAATCGCGTGAACGAGATCGAATTCTGAACGATTTGAAAAGTATTCGACCGACTATAAAGTTTCTATACATTACACCGGAACAAGCCAACACGGAATCGTGTAAAGCCTTGATATGTTTACTTGTAAAGCAAAAGAAATTGTCGTATATAGTTGTGGATGAAGCGCATTGTGTGAGTCAGTGGGGTCACGACTTTCGTCCTGATTTCTTAAAGCTCGGTACTTTGCGTACACTTTATCCGGAAATTCCATGGATCGCTCTAACTGCAACCGCTTCCAAGCAAGTATTGGACGATATACACGACCAATTAAAGCTGAAGAGGCCAATATTACAGTTCAAGACACCGTCCTTTCGAGAAAACCTCTTCTACGATGTTGTTTTTAAGAATACTATTCAGGACGACTTTAAACATTTACAGTTTTACATTGAGGGTTGCTTGGGCCAAATCGATCCGAGTCTGAAAGGTAGCGACAAACCGTGCGGCATTGTGTACTGTCGGAAAAGGGAAAGTGTCGAAAGTATGGCTTACGGCTTGACCAAATTTGGAATATCGGCTGTTGCCTATCATGCAGGTCTAAGTACATCAGATCGGACACAATTTCAGGAAGATTGGATGTCCGGGAAGATTCCGGTTATTTGTGCTACAGTCAGTTTTGGAATAGGTGTCGATAAAGCGCCGGTACGGTTTGTCGTTCATTGGAATGTTCCTCAAATATGGCTAACTATTATCAGGTGCGATTTGAATTTGAATTTTTGTCATTATTCACTTTAATTGTTGTCTGTTGCAGGAGTCGGGAAGAGCTGAACGCGATAGATGATACTGTCAAATATATTATTGTCGTGACGATGTAAAGTTTACAAGTTTTCTACTACAAGCTGATATTAACAAGAACAGCAAGCAAACACGCATTGAACAAGCGAAGTTAGCACATATTATAACTTTTATGTTATATTCTAACTTGTATGTTTTCTGAACCGCACATTGATCTAAAACTCACAGTTCCGTTTTGGAATAGAATCAAACACGCGTCTTATGCTTTTGACATTTTAGACCAGAGCTTGTCAAACGTATTTATTTCTTAGGGTTACCACAGTCTTCCCCACTTATTTTGACAATTTAATTTTTGAACACAATAATTTTTAAATTCGATTTGAAAATACTAATTTTAATTCATTTTATATTCGATTTTGAAAATACTAATTTTAATTCATTTTATATTCGATTTTGAAAATACTAATTTTAATACATTGTATATTCGATTTTGAAAATACTAATTTTAATACATTGTATATTCGTTAAATTTCCTCGGTGGACGTCTTTCTCTGTATGGTCGTCCCTGTGGAGCTTCTGGTGTTGTTTCAATAACTGGCTGGTGTTCTTGATAGTTTTGAGCTTCTGGATTTAACTCCGGTGATACTGGAATTTCTGGAATCGTTGGTATGTTGAATGATTGGTTCGGTTCAAACTTCACATGCCTGTTACATTTGGGAACCAATGTTGCTCTTAATTGATTTGTGTGTCTTTTAATTTGTCTTCCCGTATCTAGGATGACCTGGTAATGACGATTTCCATATTTCTTCTGGATCTTCCCAAATTGCCAAACATTTTTGTTGTTAATGAAGAGACGAACTTGGATCCTCTCCCCCTCTTGAAAAGCTCGTGCTGGTTTAACAACAATCTGGGATGCTTGAGGTTTGTTCGGAAAAATGGCGTTTAATCGAATCCGTAATTTCCTATGTAAATATAACTCGGCTGGAGATTGACCACATGCAAGTGGCGTTGCCCGATAACGGAATAAAATGTTTTGTAGTTTCTCGTGTATTGGTGTAGTTTCATTTGCTGAAGCTTTTAACTTATGTTTTAGAGTTTGTACGTTGCGTTCTGCGAGACCATTTGTAGCTGGATGTCCCGGTGCAATAAATTTTTGAAAAACTCCATTTGTTGTACAGTAAGTGCGAAATTCCTCGCTCTGGAAAATTGATGCGTTGTCTGATACAATGACTTGTGGATATCCGTGTACTGCAAATATTCTTTCCAATAGAGAAATTGTTGCTGAGCTGGTTGGTGCTTCTTTGATAATTTTAATTTCAGCCCATTTAGATTTTGCATCTATACACACCAAGAAGTATAAGTTTTCGAACGGTCCGGCATAGTCTATGTGAATCCTTTCCCAATTATTTTCAGGAGGATCCCACGGGTGAACAGGAACTTTGGCTGGATTTGATTGACTTAGAGCACAGCTTTCGCATCCCTTAACTAATCTCTCGATATCACGGTCGATGCTCGGCCAGTATACGTAGCGGCGTGCAAGCTGCTTCATTTTTGTAATACCCAGGTGTGTCTCATGAAGTTCATCAAGTATTCTGGAGCGTAGACAACCTGGAATTAGAACCCTGTCTTTCCTGAATAGTATGCCGTCCAGTAATGTAAATTCAGAATTTTCTGGTTGATTTATAAGATTATTGACGATTTTGCTAAGTTCTGGATCTTTTTTAGTTTCGTCCTTTATAGTCATGGATGTAATTTTTCCGTTTGAAATTTGAAAAATAGCTTGTGAATATATCTGGTTCACTTCTTCACCTATTGCTTCGTCTACTGAAGTTCTGGATTTCGGTAAAGGTGCTCGTGATAAACAATCCACGTTCTGATTCTCTTTTCCTTTTTTGAATTGTACAGAGTAATTAAAACCTGATAGAAAAGAAGCGTATCGAAGTAGGCGTGCTGATGTCATTTGTGGCAGTGCTTTGTTCGGGTGTAATATACGTGATAATGGCTCATTATCGGTGATTAGTAGAAAATGTTTCCCAAACAAATAATTATAGAAATGAGTTACGCTGAATATAATGGCAAGTGCCTCTCTATCTAGCTGACTGTAATTTCTTTCTGAAACAGTGAGTGATCGTGATGCAAATGATATTGGCCTTTCAATTCCGTTCATGTTATGACTCAATATCGCTGCTATACCTGTTGGACTTGCATCGGTTGTTAATACAAGTGGTAAGCTGGGATCGAATGGTATAATTACTCTTTCACTGCAAATCTCAGCTTTTAATTTCTGGAATGCTGATTCGCAGCTCGATGTCCATACCCAACGTTCACCTTTCCTTAATAAACAACGAAGAGGATATGACATTGTTGAAAAATTTGGAACAAATCGAGAGTAGTATGTTATTAGTCCCAAAAATCTTCTAATCTCGTCACAATTTGATGGACGTGGCATGTCTTGAATAGCTCGAACTTTCAATGTTGACTTGCTGATCTTGTTGTATTCTACTATATGACCCAAGTACTCGATTCTTTGTTTCAAGAATGAGCATTTATGTTTATTGATATGAAGGTCATAACTGTATAGTTTTTGTAAACACATTTGTAAATTTTTAATGCATTCCATTTCTGTAGTTCCGTGAACTATAATGTCATCGAAATATGCTTCGGTTTTTGGAATGTCTCTTAGAATCTGAGTAAGAAATTTATTGAATTCGAATGGAGCTGTTTTAATACCAAAACTCAGTCGGTTCATACGATATGTGCCCCTGTGTGTTGAAATTGTCTGGATCATGCTACTATCGTTATCTACTCTGAGATGTAAGTAAGCCTTGTATAGATCAAGCTTACAGAAATATTTTGAATTTCGAAGGCTGTTGAGTATCTCGTCGATACGCCGTATTGGATGATATGCCTGGACCAATCTTTCGTTTACCCCGCATTTGTAGTCGACGCATAATCGAACGCCACCATCGGGTTTCGGAATTACAACTAATGGGGAGCCCCAATCGGTATTTGAAACTGGAGAAATGATTCCCTGCTCTTCTAGAGAATCTAGTTCCTTTTCCACTCGTTCTCGTAGTGCAAATGGTACGTCTCGTTCCCTCGTAAAACTAGGTTTTGCGCCTTCTCGCAGTTGAAATTTGACTTCGAATTCTGGAACACAACCAATACGTTCTTCGAAGATTGATGCGTAGTTTTTGAAAATCTCTTCAATTGAATCGATAGCATGTGTTTTAGACATCTGACATACTTGAGATGAATTTAGCATTTCGGCGTCCACGTGTTGAAGTTCTATACCTAGGCCTCGTATCCATTGTCGACCTAGGAGCGCATGATATCCGGCTGGAACAATGTGTAATACGCCCATGATTTCCTTTCCGTGATATGCAACTTTAACAGAAATTTTTCCTTTCTGCTCAATAATATTTCCTGAATAGGATCTGAATGCAATATTTGACTTTTCGACAGGTATATTCAAATTCATACGATTGAAAACATCTTCTGGTAATAAGGAAAATTTTGCACCTGAATCGACTTCAAACTTCTGATATTTTCCGTTAATTTTTACAGAAATGATATACTTGTCTGAATCAGGAGTCATTTCGAATAAATCTACAATTTCTATTTTGTTAATTCCATGAATGGAATTCGAATTACTGGAGTATGAGTCAGATATATTGTTAACTGTTGATGTATCATTTGAATTTCCTGGTCTATTGTGTAATCCTTTTATAAGACTCGAAATACATACTTTTGAAACATGACCGGCTTTTTTACAAGAGTTGCATTTGAGTTTATTTTTATCAGTACGACATTGCTTAATTTTATGATTTGCTTTTCCGCATCTTATACAAAGATTTTCGATTCCAAGCGTCTTGTAATTCGGTTTATGCCTGAAGTTTACTTGTGAGTTTCTGGAGTCTGGACTGAATGATTTGAAACTGGATTGAACTTTTGAACGATGTCTTGAAAAGTTTGAAATTTTATTTGTATCTGAGACATTGGAATTTGTACGGTTCAAATAGGAATGTTGTCCTAGTTCTTTACTTTCGATTTTTGATGCTTCTAGGGCCGTTGCTTTAGTTAAAATGTCTTGAAAATCAATAGTGCCTGATTGTAAAATTTGTTCTCGTAACCAGTCGTCACGCAGGCCACGAACAAACTGTGCTCGAATGAAACATTCCGTAGTTGGAACTGTTTTTCCACATTGACATTTTACTGTGAATTCGCATTCTGCGATATCGCGTTGCAATTCGGCAACGTATTCTGAGATTGACTGTGATTCCTTCTGATAATTGTTAAGGAAATAATGTTGAGAAACAATTGCACTCTTTTTCGGAATAAGCATTTCTTTCAATGCCTTTATGAGCTCATCATACTTTAGGTTTTTTATCAACTTTTCGGGACCAAGAAATGCTGCTAATGTGTTATAATGGCTTTGACCTATCGATACACATAGCAGTTGTGCGATTTTCCCTTTATCGCTTAACCCTTTCATGTCGCAGTAGTTTCCAAATCGTTCTAAATAGCATGAAAACTTTTCACGCGAGCTTCGAAATTTTCGAAAGGAGTTATGTTGAAAAATTTCTCGGAACTTCCCGGTTGTTGTTCCTGAGAAAACGTTACTGCAATTTGCGCTATTAATGCGCGCTGTTGCTCATGTAACGTCTCGATAATCTCCCTTAACTGGCTTGCTTCCATTTTTAAGTATTTTCCCGGAAATTTAGGTAAAAGATAATGTAAAAATTTTTACCTTATACAATTTTGGCTATGATCTTAACCTTGAAAAACCATCCACATTCGGGACGATCAATTTGCAATGTTTTTCTTGATTTTCTTTGAATTTTTCTTTTTCCTCGTCGCCAACTATTATAACTTTTATGTTATATTCTAACTTGTATGTTTTCTGAACCGCACATTGATCTAAAACTCACAGTTCCGTTTTGGAATAGAATCAAACACGCGTCTTATGCTTTTGACATTTTAGACCAGAGCTTGTCAAACGTATTTATTTCTTAGGGTTACCACAGCACAGAAGAACTTTGATACGGTCATTGATAATTGCGAGGGTTTTCGATGTCGCCATAAACTCTTTTCCGACTTCTTTGGTGATCCGCCTCCGCTGTGCCGGGATAGATACGATATTTGTAAAACGCTGAAAATCGTTTCGAAAGCTATCGATATGTTCCACAAGTTATCTATGAAGGGAGTCTATAAGTGCGACATAGCTATGGACGACTGTTCCGATTTATTTGAAGGTAAGCTTTCTTTGGTAAACTATTTCTTTTGCTAATGAAAAACGAAAAACAAATGAAGGAGCACCTATGTTGGAATAATAGTTAAATACTATTCAATTTTTTAATTACAATTTTTTCTAACAATATATAATTTTTTAACGTAAGTTTTTATCTTCAACTAATGCGTACTACATTTTATTTTTATTAGGCGGAAGAGCTGCAGTCCAAAAGAGTGAATTGGAAGACTATAACGAGGACGACGATAATAGCCAAGAAGATCAAGCAAGATTAAAGAAAGAATCAAAATTTTCATACAGAAACAGTTTGCGTTGCGTAAATCAATTCACGCAGAAAAGGAGTTAGAAATGCAACCCTCAGCTCATATATCCAAAGCGAAATGTGCATTGTCTACCACTGCCTTTGTTGTAATATAATTTAATAAAGCTGGAAAATTGCATTTTATTGTTTTATTTGAAAGTAGCAGCAGACGATAATAAAAATAAATTTATAATAAAATATAATTTTAATATAATAAAAATACAATTTAACGTCTACAAGAAAGCTAAATTGATGGTGAAGACGTTCTGGAAAACGACGGGAACCAACCATTACTTGGATTTAAAAATTGGAAGACGCGGTCGTTCGATCGACATGCAAATATAGAACAGTCTTTTACGTCACGCCGATGTTTGAGCTGTGCAATATGGGATCGGAGACAAGAGCGAAAGTCGGCTGAATGCAACACTGGGTTGGTTCGGACAAGAATCAATAGGGTAGGCTCTGATTGGTTGTTAGCCCAGTGTTGTAACTGTTGCATTCCTAGTCAATTGTTAAGTGCTGTAGAGCACTCTCCATTACCACAATAATGGTCGGTTACGCTGGCTGCAGAAATCCAGTTGCAAGCACATAAAACTTCCAAAATCGACGTATTCATCAAAGAACCTGGGCATCTCCGGACGGCCATACATTAAACCAGATAGACCACGTCCTTATCCAAAGGAGATGGGCGTCCTTAATATTAGATGTACCCTTAAATTGGGGCGCTAATTGTGACTTCGATCACTATCTCGTAAAAGCAACCTATCGATGCTGCATATCCGCAGTTTATCATCATAAATCTGCAAATTCGACATCGATAAACTGCAAGATCTCTTCACTCTAGCTCTTGAATACGCCGTAAGAAATATATCGTTTGAAGCAACAGGGATGCTCATTACTTATCAAACCCACTTGAATTGTACTTAATGCCGATGATATCAACATCATGGCGCGATATTTTCTCTTGGCAAAAGAGACACTGGTAAGTTTCGAGGAAGCTTTAAACGAAATTGGACTGCGTATTAACAAAGAAAATACAAAAACTATGACCCAAACAAGGAAAAGAACGCTAAACGGACAAAATATCACAACATCGGTTTACTCGTCTGCCGTAATACTTGGCGAAGCGGAGTGCAAAAATGCAGATTAATGAAGGAACTCTACAGGAAGGGAATGAAGAAAGATGAATGCGTTAAATTTGTAAAGGTAAAAAAATTTATTAATCTTGTTTTACAGTTATATGATAATTTTATATCCGATTTCAGCTGTTCAACGACGGCAGTTCCGGAGAAGTTTGTCGTATCTGAACGGTATGTCTTATCGGAAGATGATAGCACTGCAGTTCAAGCTGGATCTCAAGTTGTGCAACAAAATATTTATTTTTTTAACGAACCCGAGTTGTAATATAACCTTCCGGGACGTGTAGATGAATATGATTATAAACAATCAAAGTTCTGTGGTTTATCGTTCAAAAATTTTGCGCAATTAAAAGCTCTTACTTTGCTTCCAGAAATGTATTTTCGTCTGCAACATTTTTGATGAAATTACGAGCCACTGTTAATGCAATTTGTGCCGAATCTTTCATAACATCGCCTAAATGACCGGTTATATGCAGGGAACCGTCTCCACGGTCATCCTTTTTTGTCGCGATCAGTTTCCGTTTTGCTGTTTCTATGAATAGAGTTTAACCGCCCATTGCAGTCCATGCTAAGCCCATTACAACACCGGGCGGTGTTTCTTGATAAATTCGATCTTGCGTGAATATCGCTTTGCCTAGGAATGAGTTTAAGTTTTGTTCGGTTATTTCAAGGTGTTCGGCTTCTTTTTTCACAATTTTGAATGCTGTTTTTCGAATTATCTGAAATTGGAGTTTGGTTAGTGTCGGTCAAAAGATCAGAACTATTTCGACGACAAACCTTTTCGATGTTTCTGTAAATTCCTTACACCAGACTCACGGCAGTAATTCGTAATTAGCATGGTTAACAATTCGTCCTTAATCGTGATGTGTTTATCTTCCAAGCCACAATCGTTCATTGCTTGCAGTATTAGATATTGCTTGGCAATTGCAATTTTCTCTTCAGCCACGTAGCCTTCAAAAGAAATCGGTAAATTTAACTTAAGTAAACTAAAGAAACTAATAGAATATATTACCTGACATTTCAATCATTTTCATTCGATCTCTCAACGGCTCCGGTATACCATCAATTACATTGGCCGTGCAGATAAACAAAACATGTGAAATGGTAATGATCAATAAAATTGGCATTTTGTTCTGGGTGTAAAAGCTCTAACAGGGCCGAACTGGGGTCACCTTGGTATCCTCTAGAATAGCAAATATTATTTGTAACAACGAATTTAATTTTATCTTTAATTTCGCTCGTACTTTCCGATTTTGTCAACTTCGTCGATTAAAACAAGCGGATTTTCAGTTTTCGTTTTCTTCAAACACTGAATCAGTTTGCCTGGCATGGCTCCGACATAGGTACGTCGAAGTCCCTTAATTTCCGCCACATCCGTCATACCGCCCACACTGAACCGAAAATATTCTCGATTTAAGGCACGCGCAATCGATCTTGCTATACTAGTTTTACCGACTCCCGGTGGACCATGGAAGCAAAGAATTTTCCCTGTGTTGTTCCCTTCAATTGACTAACAGCGATAAATTCTAAAATTCGTTTCTTAATGTCTTCCATGCCATAATGGTCTTTTTCTAATATCGTAACAGCTTCGTCGATGCTGAGATTTTCTTTGCTCATTACACCCCACGGCAATGATGTCAGCCAGTCCAAATAGTTCCGAGTAGCACTTTAATTAAAAAACAACCCCAAATATAGCCTTAACTCGATCACCAATTACAGGAACTCACTTGAACTCCGAACTGCTGACAGCGATGCTTCTAAATCGCATAATAAATGGGATTGTCGACCACTCTTTGATTCTGATGGAGCATCTGCTGCAGACTTTCTCTGTCCGAAAAAAAGAATATTGTTACAAAAATTCTACGCAAAACTGATTCTAGCTATACAACGGATTCATGGTGATTATATCGCGAATTGTTTTGATCACTTCCTGCGTTAGACGTACCAGGTCCCTGGTTTACTTGTCAATTTGACATTGTAAAGTGTCAATTCTCAATTTCGAAAGCAAGAAGAAGAAGAAGTTCGAAAGTTTTCTTTCAATGTGTATGTGAACTTTTTATTAGATTTCTTTTTAAGATTTCTAATATTCATTTGAAATATTGTACTTAAAATAAATTTTTTTCGTAGCTTTCCAGTGCCTATAAATCTATTAAAAGCATTGGTTTTTTATTATAGTGTTTCTGAAAAAACGTCGGCGGTTTTTCAAATTTAACGTTTTTTGACGGTCTCGCGGAGGCCGGACCATATTAGTAGTGTGTCTTGTGTACATGGAGTGACCATATGTTAGCCTATATTATCAATTTTACTTTCCTTATCATTTATTTTATTTTTTGTTTCTATCTTCTTTTTTCTTCTAACACAATTAAATTTAGATCATAAGTTAGGTTTAAGGCTGAAATCGATAGGTTTTTGAGAGTTTTCCCCTAAAAAGAATTAAGAATTGAACTAGCTCTAAGGCATTACTTAATTACTTGTAAAGAAGCAATTTGATTCAACATTGAAGTTGTAAAGACAATAGTAGTCTAATCACTTAAAACTATCTTAACAGCATCAAAGCTATGTAATTTTTATCTGATCAATAAATATATGTATGTATGTATGTAGTGTCATATAAATTATACGACACTAAAGTCAGCTTTAACTCAAAGCCAACTTTATGACGACTGTGAATAGCGGCCATAGAGTATTATAAGTTTAATCCAGCCCGAAAAGTTTGTAACGCATAGAACCGAGCCTCAGACGAAAAAAAGTTATATGTTATTTTGTGTGTATTTTTGGCCAAAACCCCCAAATCCGTTTGCGGTCCGTCCGTCCGTCCGTCCGCCCGTCCGTCCGCCCGTCCGTCCGCCCGTCCGTTTGCACGATAACTCAAGAACGCGTTGACCTAGGAAGTTGAAATTCTGGCACAACTTATAAAATGGAAAAAGTAAGGCTAAGTTCGTTAATGCGCGATATCCTTCCACTTCTTCGGGTACCTCCCATACAAGAGTCCTTAAAACACGTTTTCACAATTATTGCTCGAATGCTTCAAGTTAGGAACTTGAAATTTTGCATACTTAAGGCTTACAATGTTTGAATCGAAATTCTGTAAAATGTCCTAACTTACTTTATGGAACTCACTATAAATTGTTGTGTCATCTGTAAATTAATTTTTGTGGATCGGCAAACTATGCGGCATTATTGTGAATCCACACGTGATCCACACAAAAATTGAGGTTCCGTGGTGGTTTTTTTGAAGACAGATCTGACAGCTCGGAAAGAAGATGGAGGGATAAATTTTGGTGCAGAAGTAGAAAAATTAAAAAAATAGAATTAGGAAAATATAAAATGAGAAGTTAAGTAGTTTTTTGTTATGTGTGTTCGGGATGGAAATTAAGTTAAAATAGAAATACGAAGAAGTTGGTGAAGTTTGTTTTCTTTCGGTGCGAGTTTTTTTTTGTACGTGCTAAAATGGCAAAATATGATGCAATCGGCAAATACTTCGTAAAGTAAAGTGTGCGAAATCAAAACAATGTGCGATAAGTCAAAATTGAATTCGGTAAAACGCGATCAATTTTCACCTAAATTTCGTCGACGGGTGTCTGCTGCACAACACCGAGACGCAAGTGCTTTCTGCAGTTTTCTTTTCTGCATTTCTTTTCGCGATCAACAAGGAAAACAGTGACGCATAAAAGTTTTTGGTCACATCAAAATATAATTAAAAAAATAAGAAATTAAATAATTATTAAAATAAAACAAAATAACGTAAATTAAAATATAAATAAAACATGAAACGACAAAAAAACGAGACAGAAACTGACACGGACTGCAATTAATTAAAAAAAATTTATATAAAAATATAAAAATAATTAAAATGAACTAAGCAGATGTACATAAATAAGCCGAAAATTATGTAACGCATAGAAACAAGCCTCGGACGAAAAAAAGATATATATTATTTTTTGTTTATTTGTGGCCAAAAACCTCAAATCCGCTTGACGTCCGTCCGTCCGTCCGTCCGTCCGTCCGTCCGTCTGTCTGTCCGTTAGCACGATAACTCAAGAACGCCTTCACCTAGGCTCTTGAAATTTTGAATCTGGGTGTTTGGTTTAATTTGTAAAGCTAAATTCGTTAACGGTCAAAATCGTCTTACTCCTTCGGGTATCTGCCATACAAGGTGTCCTTAAAACACGTGTTCAAGAATATTGGTCGATAACTTCAGAAGAGCTTAACCTAGGTCTTTGAAATTTCGCATGTGTTATTTTTCCAAGAGTTAGAGCTAACTTTATGATTATGAAGAAAATCCTAATAGTCCTTCGAGGGGCTGCCATACAAATATCCTGTAAAATGACTTTACTTAATTTACGAAACTCACTATAACTCAAGTAATCATTTAGCTACGAATTCGGAATTTTGTTCAAACCAGTTTCGAGTGAAGACAAAGTTCAAGTTTACTAGTCAGCGAAATCCTTTAACTCCCTCTGGTACCTTCCATACAAAAAATCCTTAAAACACTAGTTGAAGAATATTGGCCGATACCTTCATAAGTATTTAAGCTACGACTTTGAAATTTTGTATGCGTTATTTTTCCAAAAGTTGAAGCTAACTGTATGATTATGAAGAAAATCCTATTAGTCCTTCGAGGTGCTGCCATACAAATATCCTGTAAAAATGACTTCACTTAATTTACGAAACTCACTATAACTCAAGTAATCTTTTAACTATGAATTCAGAATTTTGTACAAATTAGTTTTGAGTGAAAACTAAGTTCGAGTTTACTAGTCAGTGAAATCCTTTTACTCCTTCTGGTACCTTTTATACAAAAAATCCTTAAGACATGTGTTCAACAATATTTTTCGATAACTTTTGAATGCTTCAAACTACAAATTTGAAATTTTGACATTAATTTTTGAATGGTTCCAAGGAAAAGGATGAATATGTAAGACATCGAGTGAGTCCTTGCTCCGTCTCCCATATGAAAGTCCTTAAAAAAGGATATTTTTTTTCAAATCAATATATGAAATTGAAGGCTCTTTTAGTTTTGAGTAGCACTTTAATGGGACTCCTTAATGAAGGACATTCAACATGCACACACGTAATACTACTTCATCCCAAAATTCAATATCCATCGGATTTCTGTATCATCTAGAGTATTATATGATTGATTTCAGCCGATCGTGACTGCAGTATGTTTTTTTTTTAATTTTCATCCTTAACATATTGAGAATACGTGGACAAAAGGATATTTCGATATCGAATGTATTTCACGAGTAACAGACCGATTTGTGGAACGATCGGCCGATATTCAATGCGATTTTTTTATAACGTCAAACTTTGTGAGGACGGAAATCTCCTGATGAATTTCCACCCACACCAACGAAAGCAGCAGAATTGAATTTATATTACATACCGCTTATAACAAAGAAGTGAGTAGCCGCGGGTCGAGGGAAAACTCCTCCCAAAGCAAAAGCTGACACCAAGTTTGAACGAAACGACCTATGTCTTGGACCCTGCGGCTTATAAAAGTCCACCAAATTCATAGACTCGAAGTCCTTCGAAAGACGGCTAAAACCGGCCATGCCAAACTACTTTTAGGGCCGTGGCTTATAAAAGTCCACCTAAACATAGAACGGCCAACCGGGTAACGTGTACGCACGGAGCCAAGCGGACCACGACGGAACGAGAAGAGCTACGACGCAACGGTTACTCCTGGCCATGCTGAACAACTCTAAGATCTGTGGCTTATAAAAGTCCGCTTAGAACAGCCAACCAGTTCCCCGTGAGCATATCCACGGAACTGTGCTCAACCAAGGCCAAGACGCCGGCAGAGACGCAGGAGGTGCAGGCAGCGAGACCAAGGACCCACGGTGAGACGCAGAAGGTAGTACATAACGCAACGCACAGAGCAACGCAACGCAACGACGACGCGCAAGAGCAACGCGACACAGCAACGACACACAGAACTACGCTACGCACAGCACAACGACACATTGAGCAGCGCAACACGCAGAGCAACGCAACGCACAGAGCAACGCAGCGCAACACACAAAGCAACGCGACGCAGCAACGACTCACAGAGCAACGCCACGTACAGAGCCACGAAACGCAACGCACAAAGCGACGCAACACACAGAGCAACGCAACAGACGCGAGCAGCGATAGGGAAGACGCAAGAGATCAGAGCAGCGGACTTAGCAAAGACCAAGCAACTACATAGGAGACGCACGGAGCGCGCCCCATGACGATTGCAAGGCTTTGAAGAAATACTAAGAAGTTAGATATATAATTTATAAATTTAAAGGAGCATTATATTAGAATTAAACACGAAAACCTGAATAAAGAAGTTGAAGTCAAATTAAATAAATATTTGTAACGAACCCCTGGAGCCCGATGAGCCTACACCGGAATCGAGTCGTTACAATGGCGCCCGAGCAGGGACTTCACAAATAAAAAAGAAACCAAGGAAAACTGGCAGTGAACAAACAGTAGGATGGACAAGAATTTCAACAAACAACAAGCCAGGAAAAACTAGCAGTAAAAACACAGTGAACTAACGCAGGACAACGTATCAGCCACAAGAGATGACACACAGGGACCAAAAGAAGGCCAGCAGAGGCGTACCAAGAGCCGAGTTGCAACCAGTCACGGCCAGTACGACGAACAACGCCAGAACTAAGGGACCCATCGTCGAACGTAGGCAACCACAGCAATGTACAGAGAGCAACGAGGGCAACGACGTGGACAAGGGATGTTGAGGCCACACAAGAGACGGAAGCAGAGAGAGAAGCACCGCGGAAGCAGACACGAACACCGCAAAACGAATGAGATAACGATCAGCTAAGGCGAGCAGAGTCGTGCCCAAGGACTCAAGCGAAAACTAGTTTCGAGAAGGCACGATGAAGTACGCTAAACTGCGACCAGCAGACGCAGTCGAGCGCGGACCCCAAAGGAGCACAGACCACGCAGAGAGATGAGACTAGCGGAGTCGCACCCACAGCAGCACAGGTCGGGTCACGTGGAGCGGATACGGAGAACAGAAGGAAGCTATAACAAGTCACAGGCATACCACGCCATGAGCCTAACGGGAAGATCAAGTGCAATCGTACTCAAATCATGAAAATCGAACCATGTAGAATTGATACCGAGGAACATCACGGGCTAAAAATAGATCACACAAGAGCGAACGAATAACTTAAACAATAGAAGACCCTAACGGGACTTTTTCAGACCTTGATGAATCGACTACAAGTCTAAATTAGTCAGAAACCTAACGGGACTCACACTCGGGCACTATATAAAGGGCCAGCCAGAGGACAATTAGCCCAGTAAAATTCGGAAAGTAGTAGAGTGAAGTGAAAGTGAAACCGAAATGGAAAACTACAGAGCAACCACAGTAAAACGGATGATTACATCGGAGGAACTCAACACCGATGACAGGACCGACGAGGTCGTAACCCAGATTGGGAAACTGCAACTAACGAATCGTGATTTCTCCACACTACAACCACACAGATGGCTCAATGACAATATTCTGAATGCGTATGTAGAATATCTAGTATGGCGCAGCCGAAGACCACCGCAGAAATTACGTGTCGAGGCGCTAAGCACTTTCTTTCTGCCAACCCTGCTGAAACGGGGAGCGGAGGGAGTCCAGCGTGGGAGACAGCCGGATTACGGAAACAGTGATGTCATACTAATTCCACTGCATCTGTTTGAACTTCAAATACGTTACATTAAATTTACACATTAAATTTGAAATTCAAACATACGTGCGTAAACGCTACTCACCACGGCGTGAACTTGATGCACAATTTCACGTGCCACTGTGGTCCAGTAGAGTTGGCGCCGGTTATCCGTCGAAAGGATTTCGCACATAAAGCTATCCGGCCTTATAAAAGGCCCGGCCGCCGTTGATTCGGCCTCTATTCGATTATTCAATCACTATATAAAACTTTGGAGAAACGTTTCGCTCGGCTGATTTCAGCATTTCATTTTGAAGGTATAACCGTTTCCATTGTGGAATCTCATTAGGGATTGTCGTTTTTGCTGTTACAGCAGAAAACAATTTCTCATGAGAAATACGCATTGCACTTATTATTTGTACCAGCCAAGCTGGTTGAACGGTCTGGCATCCCGAAATTGCCTCTTCCAAAAAGGAAAATAGTTCTACGAACCCCGGCGTGTCACCGAAGTACTTCTATTTCGGTGACAGTCATTTTTTTTCCCCTTCTTCTTCAACCATTTCTTCTTTCTGCTTCTGATCTAGCGTCACCATCAAACATTTCGCAATTCTTTCCTTCGCAACCTCGTTGCATCCACCCCTTCCGCAATTCCTATATTGCATAAAAGCTCACATTCGTGTTGATGGTTCGTCGAGCCGGATTGTTGACGAGACCGAAGGTGGAATTGTTTCATTTTTACGCCTATTCTCTAGAAAACTCTATGAAGAGCCCGAAATTTCCGCGATTTCGCGCAATATTCGTGTTGCAGAATTATTGGTAGCCCCGATGTGGTTCATTTTTCACATGCACCAAAAGTGAAATTCTTCGTAATTTTACACAAAGCGAAAATTCCGTATTTTCGCACAAAGCCGAAAATTCCGTATTTTCGCACCGAACCGAAAAACTCCGTTTTTTCGCATCAAACCGAAATTTTCATAATTTCGCAATTTTCACACACAATTCTGTCGGCATTTCACCGCACAGAAAACACAAGCACAAGCCAAATTTTCCGTAAATTTGCATAAAGTAATTCCGTCGATATCTAGCGTACGGAATTTACACACAAAAGCCGAATTTCTCATAAATTCGCACAAGAAATTCCGTCGGCACTTACCGTACGGAATTCACAATCAACAAAGTCAAATTCTTCACAAATTTGTACAAAGTGATTCCGTCGGCGCTTACCGTACGGAATTCACAATCAAAAAGCCGAATTTTCATAAATTCGCAACATCAACTCCGTCGGCACACCACCGCACGGAACAACAAAATTCAAGTCCAAATCTACGTGATTTATCGCATAGCGATTCCGTCGGAACACCGCCGCACAGAGTTCACTATCAAAACAACCCGAAATCACCGTGATTTCGAACAATTTAAATCCCATCGGCATCTCACCGTACGGAAACAAACAATCAAAACGCGCACTGAAATCCCCGTGATTTCGTAAATTTAACTCCGTTCGGCACATCACCGTACGGAAAGCACAAAACATAAAATTCAGCCGAAATCTCCATGATTTTGCGCACAGTAATTCCGTCGGTACATCGCCGTATGGAATTCACAACAAAATCAAACCAATTCCGTCGGAATTCCACCGTACGGAACTCGCAAACATTCAACTCGAAATCTCCGTGATCTCGAAAAATAGCTTCCGACGACACACCATCGCACGGAACACATAAATCGCATCTGCGACAGCTTCACATAATTCCGCCGACAATTTATCGATCGGAATCCAAAAAAAACCAACCGAAATCTCCGCGATTTCAAACAAACCATTCCGTCAGCAATTCACCGTACGGAAATTGCACAAGACACACAATCAAAACGAAATCACATTCGTATTCCACGAAACTACAACAATTCCGCACAATTCCGTCACAATTCATTGCACGGAATTCACTAACCACGGTCTGAAATTTCCGTGATCCCGCGTAAACATTGTCTAGCAGCACGCCACCACTAGAACAACAAAACTTGCTTCCAACAAGCAATTTTGTCGACCTTCGAGCCGGCACGCGAGCAAAAAATTGTCGACAATCAAAGCGGCAAAATTTTCTAAGTAAGCAAGCAATCAAAGATCTAGGTATTTCGACCAACATCGCGCGTTGTCGGCCGACTTCTTGTAAACTCAAAACAAACTGGCCCACGTTCTCTCATAGAACCTCGCACATTTCCGATCGTTTGTCTGTGTTGCACTTGCATTGCACTATTCACAAGCAGGGTTGCCAGGTCAGGCTCTTTATCACCAATTGGGCTACACAGATCTTGCTGTCGCTACAGAAAAATCATAGTTTTGATTTATCTAATTTGGGCTCATTTTGATTTGAATCGGCGATTTATGGACTATCTTGAATTCGACAAATTTTGGGCTATCTTGAATTTTTCATTCCATTTAAATCTATTGTGAATGTTTTGTACATTGGTTCCCAGCAGGCCAAGTATACTATACGAAAAAAAAACGTATAAAGGCCGGATAAACACAGTAGTATTCTAGGGTACGATGTCTGCGGTCGCTGTTAATGTCTGTCTATACGTCGGGCGCGTAGTGTGAACCTTTGTAGGGCTAGCACAACAATACGATTCCTAAATTTAGCAGAATTTTTTTGTTTCTTTCAAGAATTTACCAATTGAAATTTTATTTCTGAATGAAAGTACATATTTTTTTATGGTTACAGAATTCACGGAATTTTAAGACCGTGGTATCGTGCTATTGCCCTAGCCCTAGGAAATTTCACGTTACGCGCGTGCTATACTTATAGTTTGGAAGAATATTATTATAGTTTGGTAGATCACTATATGTTGAATATTCACGGAAATTCTATGTATAATATTTTAGGTGCTTATACGTAACATACGTAACTTCTTTGTAAGTACAAAACTCACTCTATTTCTGCGAGTGATCCTCATTTTTTTTATTTCCGTGATTTACGAAAGAAATTAAGGATTTAACTTTTGGAGTCCTGACGCGACTAGATGTCGAATTTCCAATCTTACTATTCTAAATGTAAGACAGAAGTAAAAAAAATGTGTATGAAAAATGTACCTGAAATTTGACTTAAGAAATACTATCCTAACTTGAAACCTTTGTCGCATTATTGGCTCGTGCTCTGAAGCTAAAAATAAAAAAAAAATGAATGCGGAACGTCAAGTCTTGGGATATTCTGAAACTTCATAAAATACTGTATTATTAAAATAATAAAGTAAAAATACATATAAAATAATTATTTATCTAATACGAATACAAAAATGTCGCAAATGCGAATGGAAGACGGAACCGTTAAACTTCATTGAAATGAAATTCAAACTCGGATTAAGTTGCAATCAAATTTAACTTGAATCTTGTATGCATATTTTGGGAAAAAATTCTCTTGCTTCTGGGATGTGTTTGGTTCCTTTCCTACATATTGCGATAGATGTATTCAGAATGTATTACATTTTCCTTACATATGAGAACTTTTTCGCTCAGTATATGCTATCTCTATCGTACATATTTTCTTAAAGGTCCGTTGAAAATATGTAGAAATTTCATGACTGTTCGATGGCTATGGTTTGCCTGTTGGGATTTTTTTTACTACACTACACATTGCCCAAGCCAACTTCGCGCTGCAGAAGAGCTTTGAAATTGTGTAAGTGTGTGAAATCTAACGTTCTTTATTTTTTAAATCTTTTACCTGCCTAGTTAAAAATTGTGTAAATTTCTGCTGAATAATGGGGAAATACGGCAAGTATGTAAAGAAGTATAATCAATTATGGGAAAAAAACTTCCTGAGTTCAAAGGTGAGCACGTCAAGAATATCTTCATAGTGAATTTAAAAAGAAAGTATTATAAATTTTGAACATCTAGGGTGGTTGACAAGATGTCTTGAGGATGAAGATTTTGCATTCTGTAAATGTTGCAAGGATAAACTACGATCACAGAAAAATGATTTATTGAAACATGGGAACACACTTAAACATAAACGTAATGCGGAAGAGATGAATGGAACTCATTCAAAATCATTGCTGAATTTCGGTAGTATAGGTGTGTATGAAATTCTTTGAAAATTTTGCTGAATGTTTCATTTAAAAACAGGAGTTACTATTAATGGAGAATCGGAAGCAACGAAAAAAATTAAAATAAAGTTAGCTGTTTTCGTTGCCAACCATTCGTCAATAAGAGTTGTAGATCATTTAAGTGATCTCATGACGAATGAAATGACAAATTTTGACAAACATCCGTTGAGTTTACACAGAACTAAACGTACAAAACTTATTTGTAATGTGGTGGGGCCAGCTATATTATCAGTGATAATAGAGGATGTCAAAGATCAGCCCTACAGCATCATTATCGATGAGTCCACCGATGTGTCGACTGTCAAATATTTATGCATATGCATAAAGTATTTCAGTCCAGAAAGGAAAGATATCGTCTCAACATTTCTTGGTTTGATCCCAATTATAGACGCTACCGCTTTAAATTTATATAATGTTTTATATAATTTTTTATCGAAACATAATATAAAATTGGAACATATGGTTGGAATCGGAACTGACGGTGCGAGTAATTTATGCGGTAGGCATAACTCTGTATATTCCCGCTTAAGAAAGGAAGTTCCGCGTATTCTATTAATAAAATGTTCATGCCATTCACTACACCTTTGTGCAGAAAAAGCGGTTGGTGATTTACCATCGTCAGTAGAATTTCTTCTTCGGGAAATTTTTAATTGGTTCAGCAATAGTCCTAAACGCAGGGGAGAGTACAAACAATTGTTTGAATTAATAAATTTAAATACGGATATTAAATTTAAAAATATTTTAAAGTGTTCTCCAACTCGGTGGGTTTCTCGATATGAATGTGTCAACAGAATTCTTTCACAATATTTAGAGCTGAAAACACATTTTGCAATCGCTTCCAATAGGGAAAAGTGTCACACTACCCATTTAATATTTGAAATGCTTTCTGACGATTCTAATTATTTATATTTAATTTTTTTGAAACCGATACTTAAAGTTGATGTTAATGTAATGAATTTAATATTTCAAAGAAATAATTTAGACATTTCCAAAGTTTATTATGACTTAATTTTATTCGTGAAATGTTTGCTTTCAAAACTTATACTAGCTGAATCCGTTGATAACTTTGATGAAAATGGAAGTGAATATATTTTTTACTTTATCCCTCGTTAATTTTGGATTAGAATTTAATGAACAAATTAACATTCTCAACCTGCAAGATTTTCAAATCTCAAACATTAAAGCTAACTGTCTAATGTTTTTAAAAAATTTATCTAAGCAAATTTTATTGAAACTGCCACCGAATTTTGCCATTTTTAAAAAAATTAAATTTTTAAATCCTATAAATGAGGGTAAAATCCCATTTGAAGATCTTCCACTGGAACTACTAGAGACTGATTTTGAAATAGTAAAGCTGGAATTTGAAAAATTGAAATTTATTAATTGGAGTCAGCATTTGGGAGAAGACCAATATGACACCACATAATATTGGGTTTTCGTAAGTGAATACAAAAACTCTGTTGGTGACTTAATATTTCCGAATATTTCAAGATTGGCTCTAAAATGTTTGTGCATTCCTACTAGTAATAGCACCGTAGAGCGGATATTTTCACAAATGAATCTAGTAAAAACCAAGCTTAGAAATAAATTAGGCTTAGAGGCATTGGGAGCAATTTTAACCATTCGAACACAAATACAATTGACTGGTCCATGCTGTAAAGATTTTACTGTCACAAAGGAAATGTTAAGTCTGTTTAACAACAGCATGTACAAAAATCCAACTTCCGAGAAAATAGAACAGGAAGAATTAATAGAACAGTTCCTTGAAGAAACAGCGGAGTTTTGATTTTCTTACTTTTGTTATTAATGAATTGTTATTTTTATTTCGTTTTTTTATCAATTTTATGGATGTTAATGAAAATTTTTAATTTTGTGTTTAAGTAAAAATGGATTTTTTTTTATATATTTATTTGCATTTTTGTATTTATTCGCATTTTACCGTTTATTTTAAAATTGGCGATTTTGGGCTACTCGGCGTTTGCAAATTGGCTACTCCGTCTCTTCAGGACCTGGCAGCCCTGTTCACAAGCCATGGAGCAAGCAATAGAGAAGCAAACGGGTTTCTTTGCCCTCGTACGACAAGCAATCTCGAATTTCAAGAAGACTAGCGAAGTACGGAGAACCGTCGGCTACGCGAGCGGCCGACTCAAACACATTAACAGAATTTGGTTTCAGTGCGAAGACGCGCATATGACAATAATAACAAGTCAGAGCGAGACCGATGAATCAGTTGAGGTCCAATAGCTTTCAACCTACGGCGAGACAGAACAAGCCGTGTTTGAGTACATTGGTGATCTGCACCAGCTGATTAAAAAGCCCGAAGCAGAGCTTCCCAAACAACATTTCGAGTCGAGACAAGAACCACAGACGTCATTTAAGCTTCCAACCGTAAGCCTCCCAAAGTTTGAAGGTAAATTTAAAACCTGGCGTGTCTTCAGAGACACTTTTAAGTCAATGATTCATGACAACCACCATCTTCCGAAGGTACAAAAACTTCACTTTTTAAAAGGAAGCCTGGTTGGGGACGCGGCTAAAAATCTAAACCAGTTTGAAAGTCTAGACTCAAACTACGAGCCCGCTTGGACTTTACTCACCAAAAGATTCGACAATAAGCGTATCACGCGTGCAACATCCACTTACAAACTTTGTTCAACACACCCGAAATTCGCTCCGAATCAGAGCAGAGCTTCAAAGAAGTGTTAGACACTACAAACGAGTGCATACACGAACTACAACAATTAGATCTTGATACGAAAAACTGGGATCCGATTATTTTGTATTTGTTAACTCGAAGTCTTTGGGAACAACAGGTATCGACAACAGAGTCGTTACCAACGTATAAAGAATTTGAAAAATTCATCGAATGTCGCCACAGAAAGTTCAAGCAATTTTACGAAAACAACCCAACCATTTTGTAATTATTGCAAAAAGGATCATTTCCTTTTTAAATGTCAAACATTCCACAATCTCGACACATCTACGAAGTGGAATTTTGTAAAGACCCAACATCTATGCTTCAACTGTTTAAACAAACACCCCCCGAACGAGTGCAAAAGTAAGAAAACTTGCTTTACTTGTGACAAGAAACATCATACTACCCTGCACAGAACTGATAAGTCGTCTTTGCACTCAACTGCAACGCCCGTAATTACTCCACAACCTGCGCCTGTTTTAAGCACTGAGGCACTTTGTTCAAAGTCTGCAACATTCAACAAGGAAATCAAGCAGGCTCTGTTAGCAACCGCCATCGTCACCATCAAAACCGTGGAAGGAAACATCCTTTCCCTTCGAGCATTAATAGATTCTGGGTCAGAAAACTCTTTTATATCCACTGCTGCTTATCAACTTCTACGAACAAAATCCCAACCTACATCCATAAATATTACAGGTTTAAATTCAACAAATGTAAGTACGTCAACTCAAGAAGTCAGCTTTAACATCATCCCGAAAATCGGAAATGGGAGAGAAATACAAACTCAAGCTTACGTAATCAAGAATATAACGCAGATGCGCTCTTCCTGCAGTATTCCAGCAAAACAATGGCCCTACATAAATTATATTGTTCTCGCGGATCCAAAATCTATGAAACCAGGATCAATTGATTTACTCCTTGGAGTCCAGACCTATGCGCAGATTTTGCGATCAGGCCTCCGATATGGACCCAAGAATCACTCGATAGCACAAGAAACCTTACTAGGTTGGATTTTGTTTGGACAAATGCCACAGAATCCTGTAACAAACCTAACGAAATTTGCCGGTTTCACAACGGTCACAAATTCTAACGCACTGTTGAATGAGCAATTAAGAAAATTTTGGGAAATCGAAGAGTTGCAGCCAGAACGACAATTAACCGCCGATGAAAGGTTGTGCGAAGGACTCTATTCGTCCACACATGAGCGTCTTTCAGACGGAACCTACAGAGTATCCATTCCTTTCAAACCAAACGCTCCAATCTTGGGAGAGTCAAGGCACATTGCTATGAAACGGTTTCAAAGCACTGAACGACAACTAGATAAGAATCCAGAATTGAAAGAGCTGTATTCCAGTTGCATCAACGAATATATAGAACTAAAGCATATGGTACCCATTCATGTAGGTTCTACAACGAACGAACGCGATAAGCAACATTATTACTTGCCGCATCACGCGGTTATTAAGGACAGCACGACTACCAAATTAAGAGTAGTATTCGACGCGTCCGCGAAAACCTCAAACGGAAAATCCTTGAATGAACAGATGTTAACTGGTCCCACCTTGCAAAGAAAGCTGTTTGCAACAATCATGAAGTGGAGAATGCATCAATATGCACTTTCCGCCGACATCGAAAAAATGTACCGAATGATAAAGGTGGATTCAGGAAGTATCAACGGATACTTTGGCGGGAACACCAAACTGACCCAATCAAGGAATATTGCCTTACTACGGTGACTTTTGGGTTAACATCAGATCCGTACCATATTTAGCAATTAAAACATTACAACAGTTAGCAACTGACGACGCTTCAAAATACCCTTTGGGTTCAAAGGTAACTCAAGAAGATTTCTATGTCGATGATCTGCTGACGGGAAGTCACGACATCAACAGCGCACGGAATCTTCAAACCGAAATTAATAAATTATTGGGCGGTGGGGGTTTCCATTTACGGAAGTGGTCAAGCAACGAACCTAGCCTTCTAAATCACATTCCAGTCGAAGACCGCGAATTCCAGCCGCCAATAAAACTCGGCGAGAAAGACTGTGTGAAGGCATTAGGAATCATCTGGAACCCAGAACGAGACCTGTTCACACTATCCACGAATAAAACAGTAGATCACGGATCAAAACAATCAACAAAACGAACTATCCTATCTGAGATCTCCAAATTATTTGACCCACTTGGGTGGGTCTCCCCATCAATCATCACGGCGAAAATTCTGATGCAAAAATTATGGGTCTCAGGCTGCACCTGGGACGGCCCGGTGCCACCAGAATTAGAACGAGAGTGGCTCGAATACAAGAGCGACGTCAATCAGCTGGGAAAAATCCAAATCACACGATGGATGCATACAAACATTAAGGACCATAAAACTATGGAACTGCATGGCTTTTGCGATGCTTCTATTCGGGCATATGCAGCGGTTTTATACCTACGAGTCCTTGATTCAAACGACACAGTACACATCAGTCTGATTGCATCCAAAACAAAGGTGACACCTCTCAAGCTCGTCACTTTGCCGTGTTTAGAGTTATGTGCGGCCGAGTTGCTCTCGAAATTAATGAAAAATACAAGAGAAGACCTTGACATGAAAGAAGTTCAAAGTTTTTCTTGGACAGATTAGATAAGATAACGCTGGCCTGGATACAAGGACACCCTACCAAATGGACAACATTTGTAGCAAATAGAGTGGTGACAATCCAGGACAACACGAACAACAACCAATGGTGGTACGTTCCGTCCAAAGACAATCCTGCTGACATAGCTTCACGAGGGATGAAGCCCAGCGATCTCAGACACAATGCACTATGGTGGAACGGGCCTAAGTGGCTAATAAGCAACGAGAAAGATTGGCCATCAGATCAACAAAGTTTAGACTTTCCATCCGACATACTGGAGGCCAAGTCACCCATAGCGCTAATCACTCAACATGAAGACATAAACGCGTTTTCGCCATTGGAGAAATTTACTTCATTAACTACTTTAATCAGAGTAACAGCTTATTGTTTAAGGTTTTATCGCAATTGCCAAAGGCGTGTTAAGGATCAAAGAACAACGGGAATTTTACAAGTAGCAGAATACAACTCGGCTAAGAAAGTTTTGTGAAAATCATTCAGGCGGAAAAATACGCCAAGGAAATCAGCCTGCTGCAAAGCAACGTTTGCAAACAACGTTTGCCACCCAGCAACCAACTCAGCAGTCTGAATCCATTCATGGATGAAGAGGGAATCCTTCGGGTGGGTGGTAGACTAAAGCATTCCACTCTACACTTCGACAATCGTCATCCCATGATTCTTCCAAAGAAACACCATTATTCTGATCTCGTCATACTTGACTGACACATAAGAACACTTCACGGAGGTCACAATTTGTTCATCAGCACAATTCGACATGAATATTGGATAATACACATTCGACATGTCGTGCAGCACATCATCTCAAAGTGCACCACATGTTACCGCTTTCGGGCTAAGCCAGTCGAACAACAAATGGAGGATTTGCCCTCTGCCCGCGTACAAATGTCAAGACCATTTCAACATTGCGGTATTGATTTTGCGGGTCCTTTTGAAATTAAGGAATCCAATTTGAAGAAGTCACGATGTACCAAAGGGTACTTCTGTCTTTTCATTTGCTTCGCGACCAAAGCAATACACATTGAAGTAGTTTCCGATTTGTCATCGGAAGCTTTTCTCGCAGCCTTTCGGCGTTTCGTGGGAAGACGCGGTTTATGCACCGACATATACTCCGACTGTGGAACAAACTTCGTCGGAGCAGATCGAATCATGAAAGAAAATTTAAAGAAAGCCATCAAGGAAGGCTCTCTGCACGCCATGGACAAAACAGTAAAAGATGGGATAAAATGGCACTTCAACCCTCCAGCTGCTCCGCATTTCGGCGGGCTCTGGGAATCAGGCGTCAAATCGGTGAAACATCATCTCAAACGCATTATCGGGAATGTAACGCTAACCTTTGAGGAAATAGCCACGGTGCTAATCCAAGTAGAAGCTTGCTTGAACTCTCGGCCCCTCTGCACCCTTAGCTCTGATTCAGACAACATCGAAGCTTTAACTCCAGGTCATTTTCTTATAGGATCCTCTATCATATTGCCTCCTGAACCTTCTTTAGAAACGACCAACGACCATACCCTCAAACGTTGGAAATACTACCGAGGGAAAGGTTCCACGTACAGTCTAGTGACTAATAAAGGAGAAATCTTCGACGTCACCTACGACGAACTAGAAACAATACCATGGAATCGCATCAAATCGTTCAAACGACCGATCTACACACTGTTTTTAACGGCGGGGATAAGGTGCGTATCCGCTTTGCGAAGGGGAAGACAACGTGGTTCACGTTAAAACGCAAGCACCAACACTAGATGCATCACATCTTGGATTTTATTTTATTTTTTCTTCTTCCGCATTCTATCTTGATATTTTTATTATTTTCATTTTTTATTGTTTTTATTTTTTATTATCTTAATTTTTTCATTTTTTTTTTTCATTTCTTGTGTTATTGCATTTATCATGAATTCGTGAATACACATAATACTACTATAGACAAGTGATCGGTTTTTTCTCATTTGGTTCATTTATTTTTTTTTCTGCGCCCGGGAGAATGTTTGAACTTCAAATACGTTACATTGAACTTACACATTAAATTTGAAATTCAAACATACGCGCGTAATCGCTACTCACCACGGCGTGAACTTGATGCACAATTTTACGTGCCACTGTGGTCCAGTAGAGTTGGCGCCGGTTATCCGTCGAAAGGATAAACGGTAAATAAAGCTATCTGGCCCTATAAAAGGCCCGGCCGCCGTTGATTCGGCCTCTATTCGATTATTCAATCACTATTTAAAACTTTGGAGAAACGTTTCGCTCGGCTGATTTCAGCATTTCATTTTGAAGGTATAACCGTTTCCATTGCGGAATCTCATTAGGGATTGTCGTTTTTGCTGTTACAGCAGAAAACAATTTCTCATGAGAAATACGCATTGCACTTATTATTTGTACCAGCCAAGCTGGTTGAACGGTCTGGCATCCCGAAATTGCCTCTTCCAAAAAGGAAAATAATTCTACGAACCCCGGCGTGTCACCGAAGTACTTCTATTTCGGTGACAATCATTTTTTTCCCTTCTTCTTCAACCATTTCTTCTTTCTGCTTCTGATCTAGCGTCACCATCAAACATTTCGCAATTCTTTCCTTCGCAATCTCGTTGCATCCACCCCTTCCGCAATTCCTATATTGCATAAAAACTCACATTCGTGTTCAGCATCGATTCGGGAACCATTGGAGTTTGGCCGTCGTATACCCGCAGGCCAGGGTGATCGAGTTCTTTGATCCAATAGGCAACGACATTCCACCGGAACTATGGGCCTTGGAAAATTACCTACATAAACCAGAGGAAGTCGCGTACAAAGTAATTCCCACATCCAGAGCTCCGAGGCAGGAGAATACCTACGACTGTGGGGTATTTTGCTGTGCCCTTGCCGAACATCGAGCCCGGGGAGCCGTGGCCACTTTCAACCAGGATGACATGCCGGACTGGAGGAAACGAATTATCCAAGAGCTCCAGGGGGGACTCCAGCCAGGCCCAGAGAAGGAAGTCAAAGACAGCAGCAGCAACAACAGCCACCATGATAGTAGTAGCAACAGCAACAACAGCCGCCATGACAGTAGTAGCAGCAGCAGTAACAACAGCGACGACCATGGCCCGCCCCAGACAAAGAGGACGAGGATCGAGACAACAGAGCTACCAGAAGTAATAATGAAAGTGGTCCACCAGACGTTAGCGGCAAAACCCGGAAGGAAGCGACTACGATGGAGGAAGAAGACAGGCCGACAGTTATTCACCGTAGTATTCGGTCGAGGCAAAAGCTACTCGTGGAGTGCTCAGCCTTCTCATTCCAAGTAGGAGGGGAGTGTGAGGACGGAAATCTCCTGATGAATTTCCGCCCACACCAACGAAAACAGCAGAATTGAATTTATATTACATACCGTTTGTAACTAAGAAAAGACTGAATTATACTATAAAGAAAAATAGCACCATGCATTTATATTTTTTATTACTCGATATAATTCGCTGCCAGTACATGTTCTGGACAGTATATAGTCCAAAACTATCGAATACAAAGGGCAGTCAGCGGCGTTCAGTGAGTAGCCGCGGGTCGAGGTAAAACTCCTCCCAAAGCGAAAGCTGACACCAAGTTTGAACGAAACGATCTATATCTTGGGCCCTGCGACTTATAAAAGACGGCTAAAACCGGCCATGCCAAACTGGTTTTAGGGCTGTGGCTTATAAAAGTCCACCTAAACTTAGAACGGCCAACCGGGTAACATGTACGCACGGAGCCAAGCGGATCTGTGGCTTATAAAAGTCCGCTTAGAACAGCCAACCAGTTTCCCGTGAGCATACCCACGGAACCGTGCTCAACCAAGGCCAAGACGCCGGCAGAGACGCAGGAGGTGCAGGCAGCGAGATCGAGGACCCAAGGTGAGACGCAGAAGGCAGTACATAACGCAACGCACAGATCAACGCAACGAAACGACGACGCGCAAGAGCAACGCGACGCAGCAACGACACACAGAACCACGCTACGCACAGCGCAACGACACATTGAGCAGAGCAACGCAACGCACAAAGCAACGCAGCGCAACACAGAGCAACGCCACGCAACGGCGACACACCAAGGAACACAACGCACAGAGCTATGCAGCACACAAAGCAACGCAACGCAGCAACGACTCACAGAGCAACGCCACGTACAGAGCCACGCAACGCAACGAAAGAAAGTAAACTAAATTTGGGGGGGCCTCAACGTCAAATTTTTTTTTTATTTGCGTTTTTAAGCAAAAAAAAGAGTGAAAAAGGTGATTTTCTTTTTAAATAGCTGCCATTTTAGTCTCAGGGCGTTTTTTCAAAATCGGAAAACGTTGGTGCTCCGCAAATTTGATCTAGTTTCATAAAATTGAATTTTTGCTTTCAGATCACTTGGCAAAGCTGTAGAAGGGACCGCGTGCATCAACTCACGCAAATCGCGGGCTGACGTCATAGGAGCTGGAGCTCCTATTTTGCAATATTAAAAAAAAAAAATTCCAATTATTTTTCACTTGTACCTCTATATAACCCATTAATTTTTTTTTCCATGTATATTTATTTTATATTAAAAAAAAATCCTGAAATTGAGGCATTTTTCGGGCCTTTTAACTTATACCTTGCCTTAATACAAGAAAAATTGTGCTTCCAGTGGATTTTGGAACTACTACAGACTTGTTTTTAACAGTTCGGTACGTATAAATTGTGGAAAGTGCCATGTTATGTTATAAAATGTGCTAAAATCGGTAATTTTCTTAAAGCCTGAAACACAATGCTAACATTCCGTTCCGTCACGTTCAGCTGTCAAAGTAGACCTTATGAGCTGGCCATGTAAATGCACATAATGGTCGTAACGGAACGGATCGGACGAGTTCACCTAAATTCAACTTTTACGGAACACATAACCTCACTTTTCGTGACGGAACGTGTGCATTGTGTTTCGGGCTTAACAATGCAGTTGTTAATGTTGATTACTAGATGCCGCTAGCGTCGGAAAGAGTGGTATCTCTTTCTTTTAATGTTGTTCGCCTTGTCGCACGATGGGGCCGTTGTTGCACTTTTATTGCACTTAATAAATAGCCACTAAATAGCCAGTGTCATAGCAGCATTGGTTAAAGTATTTCTAGGTTAATGCTGTTATGACACTGGCTATTTTTCCGGCTTTAAAGCGGCTAGTAAATCCAAATGGAGAGGGATGGAAAATGTAACATACAATTTAGACTTTGGTGTGAGAGACAGTCCGTGTAGCTATAAAGTGAGTACTGTGAAAAACTAGCCGCTAAATAGCCGCTGCATAGCCGCTACGTAGCCACTACATAGCGCATTCCATGAGTGGTTCGCAACATTCTAGCACCTAATCCAAGAAAAATCCTGCTACCAGTGGATTTTTGAGCTGCTACAGACTTGTTTTTAACAGTTCGGTACGTATAAATTGTGAAAAGTGCCATGTTATGTTATGAAACGCGCTAAAATCGGTATTTTTCTAAACAAGGCAGTTGTTAATGTTGTTTACTAGATGCCGCTAGCGTCGGAAAGAGTGGTATCTCTTTCTTTTAATGTTGTTCGCCTTGTCGCACGATGGGGCCTTTGTTGCATTTGTTACCGTTGATTTATTAGGTAAGTCTGGTAACACTATATCAACTAGGACTTATGCATGACTGGCAGCACTTTTTTAATTATTGACAGCAGATCAAACTCATCACTCATGTCAGTTTCCAGTGTTACCAGAAAAAAAATCATGATTCTGCTAAAATTAGCAGACTTAGCAGAATGCTTTTCATCCAATTTCTGCTAAAAACTCTGCTAACAATAATTTTCAAAAACTATTCTGCTAAAAATTCCGCTAACTATCATTTAGTAAAATTTGTGTACTAAGTATACTTAATTTTCAAAAAATCGTCGATTAATTACAACGGTAAAAATGCTGTATAGCCCGTAAGTCACAACGGCAACGCAAGCCGTCGCAGCCTAGGTGCAAAAAGTTGAGCACAGTGTATTTCCACTGTGGTAGTCACAATGAACGTACACTAGAACATCATAACGCAATCATCAAGAAATGTTCGCCAACTCTGAACTTTTTCGTTGCCCATAGTTAACCTCAAGATCGAGAAGTAACTTTTTTATCTTTTCAACATCGAATGGTTACTTGATCTGACCGGAGTGAATTAAAATTAGTTTAAAAAGCTTTTTTAGTTGTTCGCTGCGTCGTATGCACGAATACGAACGCTTTTTGGAAAATTTGACATTTATTTAAAACTCAAACTAACGCAGAGAGTGAAAAGTTATGGGACTTGATGTTTTACTGAGTGCGCAAGGCTGCGCCGTGCTGCCCGATTCTACTCTGTATGTCACTTAAGCATAACGCACAAGCGAAGAAGTAATGTAAGAAATTTTCTCTATTTTTAAATTACTTTATAAGCGAAACTTTGATATGTTTTCATTTAAAAATTTTACCTTACTCAGTACAGTTCGAGCTGCCATGACGGTTCCATTCGACATTTTTCTTACATATAAACGTGAAAAAGGGTTTTTAAATCCCTTTAATCCCGTAGGGATAAGAGATAAGTAGTTGGAACGTAGCGTGCGTCAGCAAACCATGAACGCGAAAAGGGAGTTTAAATCGATTTAGCCCCGCTGGGTCGCGCAAAAGGTAGTTTGCGCAAAGCGCCCATTTGCTGAACATGACATAATCGCGGCTCGAACTGGGCGAATAAGCAGGACTATTCAGGATCCAGTCACAATTCACAAAGTAGGTCGATAGCCACAATTTTGTATTAATTTAGAATAAATTGTGCCTTTTCACCTACTTTGTCACTTGTGACTCTAGTCCTGAATAGGCCTGAAAGTAAAAAATTTTAAATCGGTTTTTTTCTAGTTTTACGTTCCGAATGTCAAAAATTTTGGTTGACCACATACTAAAACATATCAAAGTTTAGTTCATAAAGTAATTTAAAAATAGTGAACATTTTTTTACATAACAACATTTTTTTCTAATATATATATATGAAAAATTAAAATCTTTTCGTTTTCGGAAAAGTTTCAAATTAATGTACTAAGTACATACAGTTGCTCACAAAATTATTTGGTCACCCGAGAAACCGAGCTGAATTCGTCATTTTAAGACACTAAAATGCTATATATGAAAAAAGTGAAAACTAGGATTTGATGTCGGGATCTTGTTAATAAACAGACAATATGTTTTATAATTTTAAGTAGTTGAAATAAATTTATTAAGTTAAAAAGAAAATAAAAGGTCGAAAATTCATCTCACAAAACTATTTGGTCACCAGTTTATATTAGTTTTAATACATTTAATTCTTCTTAACTAAACCTATTTAATACTTGCTGGGGTATCCTTTGGCTGTAATAACAGCTTTTAGTCTATTCTGCCTATTTTTTACTAAATTAGTAGTGGTTGAAACAGCTATTTCTTCCCACTCCTTTTCTAAAATAGTTTTCAGCTGATTTTTACTTGTTATGTTATGATCCTGAACCTTTTTTTTCAAAATTGCCTACAGATGCTCAATAGGACTTAGGTCCGGAGACTGTGGTGGCGTTTTGAGTTGTTGAGGTACGTTGTACAGCGGCCAACTCTTGACTACAAAAGCCATATGCTTTGGGTCATTATCATACAGCCCCATACCATGACCGAACCTCCACCATGTTTCATTGTTGGGAATAAGTTTTCTTTATTCAGCGAAGTATTTGGTTTTCTTCACACTTTTTGATTTTCATCTGCGCCGAAAATATTGAATTGGGATTCGTCACTCTAAATGGAAAAAGTAAGGCTAAGTTCGTTAATGGGCGATATCCTTCTACTCCTTCGGGTACCTCCCATTCAAGAGTCCTTAAAACACGTTTTCACAATTATTGAATGCTTCAAGTTAGGAACTTGAAATTTTGCGTACTTAAGGTTTACAATGTTTGAATCGAAAGTTCCGAATATGATGCAAATCGAATGAGTCCCTCGAGTAGCAGCCTAGAAAAGTCCTTCAAAAATGTTTGCAAGTTACTCAATCCACTATAACTCCAAAGCAGGAACTTAAAATTGTACAGGAATTAGTTTTATACCAAAACCAAAACGGAGTTCATTAATTAGCGCCATCCGTTGACTCCTTCGGGTAGCTGTCATACAAAAGTCCTTAATAAACATGTTCACCAATATTGAACGATAACATTAGAACACTTCAAGTTACGACTTTGAAATTCTATACACATTAATTTTATAATAGTCGCAGCTGAAACTATTAATATGAAAAATATCCCATAAGTCTTTCATGTAGTTGCCATACAAAAATTCTGTAAAATGTCCTAGCTTACTTTATGGAACTCACTATAAATCAAAAAATGGAGTAGCCACTATATACAATAATTTCTACCTGTAAGTAAAAGGTCATGTAATAATTGCTTGTGCTCTCCTCATTCTTTTGATATATTTCCAACTAAAATATAAATCGGAGTTCAGTATTTCATCAAGAGTATCATACGATTGGCTTGCAGCCGATCGTGACTGCGTTATGTTTTTCTTTACATTTTGTTCACTTAAATAATTTCTACAAATGTTTTTCAAAGAAATCTGAGCATCACTTTACAATACGGAATGCGTATCTAGGTGTAACTAAACTCCAATTTTTTGTCGAAAAACAGTGAACGTGATATGAACCGTCGAGCAAAATTTTAATTTTTATATAATTACAGTCATTGTTATTATTTATATCATTACAATGAAAAGAACACACTCTTTCGAAGCATCCATACTCTGGATGCCTCGCACTAAAACCATAGCTTTACACTATTTCTTCTTAAGCGTTCATTACTAGGCAAACTGAAATTACACTTTTAAAAAAAGTCACTTTCGTTTTTAAATCGACATGCTTCAGGCATAACACGCTTAACATGTTTTAAAATATGCATACCCACTTTCGGGATAATTGACTGGTATTTGTTAAAAGTGTAATAAGACAATACCATCAATAGATTTTCAGAAAGTTGCTTTGTGTTGTTTAAAACATCGTTACAATTTCAAAACAATTTATTTTTTAAAATTCTACTTTTTCCACTTTCAAAATCAACCCCCAATCTTTGAAATTAAGTACGCCTTTCGCAAAGCACAAGTAATCATGGCCGATGCATGACAGATTGGTATCTATTCGTTACCGAAGTCGAATTTCGGTAATTTTTCGCCTTTTCTGAATGAAACAATCATTGCATTTGCCAGGATTACTCTGCCTTATTATATTACACTTACCGGAAAAAAGAAACTCCCGCACATTTCACTTTTAATTGAGTTTTTAGGCCGCACAGAATGCACTTCATTTTCACTGTTTTTATCCGTATTTCTGAAAAACAACAACGGAAACTTGCTGTTTTTCTAAAATATATGCACTTCTGCACCTCACACGTAACTTTCCGAAACTTTTTAAGCACTTTTTCACTCACTTTTTCGCAAATTATTTTGCGCGACACGTATTTTGTTTTCTTCGGCGACCTTCGGAAATGGGGGGTCGGTGAGATGTACAGAGTCAAAACCGGTCTTGTTTGACATTAAGGTATCTAAGATTTCAATGGGTGCGAGTGTGTGCGAGTTTGTTCGGTAGTTGGTACGGCAAAGCGGGAGCAAAGAGGACAGGGGAAACCGGTTAGACGGGTTCTGCTCTCTCGAAAAATTCGGTTTCTTCTGTGTGGAATCCGTGTGAAACTCATTAACCAACTTTATGTGTACGTATACGGTATTGCACCCGCCTGCCGATAACGATAGATCGCTGTTCTAGCTATAGTTCTGCCAATGTTGAGAGTCAATATCATCCGATGACGAAACAGCGCCTTCAATTCCTTCCAACAATATCATCCGATGACGAAACAGCGCCTTCAATTCCTTCCAACACAGTGTTAAACTTGCTTCTTCAGTGAAGGATTTTCAACTCTCATGTCCTCATTGACAGTAGTCATGACAGCGATTGATCCCATTCGAACTTTCATGTTGCTGTTTAGAGCCAAAAACTTCTCTCGCGGCGAAATATAACCAAAAAATTCTTAATAAAAACAACGATTTTAGCAGAATCGGCAGAATGGGTTTCCTTTCAATTCCGCTAAAATTTCTGCTAAGTTTTTGACGAAAATTTCCTCTGCTAAGAAATATTTTTCTCTGCTAAATTTAGCAGAATTTCTGCTAAAATGGCAACATTGTCAGTTTCAACTTCAGAATTCAGATTGGTTTTATCTGTGAATTGAAGCGGACGAGTTTAAGGAGGTGAGTGGTTGCTGTGTTTTCTGTGAGTTCGAGTGTGTGCCTGTCTGTTTGTCGCAAAGGAAAGTGTTTTTTTTGTCACGGTACGAATAAAGTTATGTGTGCGTTTGTCGCGACACGTAAAGTTTGAGTGTGTGCGTCATGAGTTTGTCTCGCGTCGTCCTCGGTCGGGTTATTCTGGATCGTGTTGGTCATGATCTTCTGTATGGCTGTGACTCACCATTTAATTCTTTTACAGACGTTGGTGTGGAAAACCTAATGAAAAAATGCCTAAGGACGAGGACATGAAGAATTTAGCCGTTAAATAGTGTTTTAGTTTGTGTAGCCATTTTGTAAACCGTTTTAATAAAGAATTTCAATTAAAAAAATACAGTTAATACACTTTTGTTGCACTTAAAAAATAGCCACTATATAGTCAGTGTCATAACCGCATTAGCACAAATCATGTATTATAAGCCATATGAGCGAATGGTAGTGTTCGAAATGCCAACACAATAATTTTAAATTGCGGCTTAGGTCGGCACTTAATCTTATCGCAGCTGCCTGACATTTGTTCGCTGTTAAACTTTTGTCATTATTTCTTTTGTATCACATGTACTTGAAGTCTCAATAAAATTTATCTGAATCTGATACCAGGGGCGGATCCGGACTTTGCTGTTGGAGGGGAGAGGCCGGAAAATTGGTTGATGTGGCTATTTTGTTTGATCAAGTTTGATTAAGCTACATAGACTGCACTTAGCAAAAAAAATAAGGGTCATCTAATGACAGGATCACATTGTTTTCATATTATTATGGGTCATTCCATCAAGATTCGTCAAAGTTGTTCCCTAACCATCTCCGATTCTTTTAAAAAAAATTGTACTTGAAGAACTAGTGAAAAAAATAATATAAAGTCAACTTTTTGTTTCTATCTCATTTTTTAATTGACAAAAACAACAAATATCTTTGAAATAAGCCTAACTTGATTATTCAGGGGAAAAAATTATCAGAGATATGAATTTTCAAAGAGAACTCGGATATCTTTTTTGGTAAATCTTTAACATATGTACAAGGTGTTGCAAAATTAATCATCCAATTTTGTTATTGAATAACTTCTTTACTAAATAAAAAAAAAATTATTTTGAGTAATAGAAATCTTTATTTGGACCTTTATAATTTTTTCTGTTAAGTGGAAAATATGATATCCTTCAAGTGGCAGCCGCCAATGTTGATACAAATTAGTGCTCGTTTTATCACATTTTCCATGACTTTTTTCTTTATGCTATAACCTTTGCAAATGTCATCATACGTGAACCATATGAACATGTGGTTTCAACAAGACGATGCAACCGCACACACAGCACGAGCCACAATGAATATTATGAAGGAAGCGTTTCCTGGTCGCGTAATCTCCCGTTTTGGCGATTTGGCATGGCCAGCAAGATCGCCCGATTTAACCATTCCAGACTTTTTTCTTTGGTATACTTGAAGTCGCGGCTTATGCTAAAAAGCCTCAGACATTCGAAGACCTTAAGGAGAATATTCGGCAGGAATGCGACAGATATCACCGGAAATCTTGAGGAAAGTCATGGAAAATGTGATAAAACGAGCACTAATTTGTATCAACACTGGGGGCAGCCACTTGAAGGATATCATATTTTCCACTTAACAGAAAAAATTATTAAGGTCCAAATAAAGATTTTTATTACTAAAAATATTTTTTTTTTATTTCGTAAGGAAGTTATTCAAAAACAAAATTGGATGATTAATTTTGCGCCACCTTGTACATACCTTAACAAAAAATCTGCCAACAATCTGGGCGTAACTTTATTATTTTTCCGGCAGAAGTAAGGAACGCGTTCAATTCTGAAATGCGGTAAAGGCTACTATGTGACTGAAAACCTATCAAAAAGAAAAAGAACAAGATCATGGAAGTGAAAATCTGATTGGATCTGAGAGATATGGAATAGTTTATGAAAAAGTACACAATCACTTTACACCCCCTTAGGGGTCAATTTTCAGAAAATCTTGAAAACACTGTCTTGGTATTCATATGGAGAATACATAGAATAAAATTAAATTCATTATTTGGGACGAGGTAGTAGATATGTCGAAAATCGTGGGAAAATATGCATTCTATTTTCACAGAAATTTTTTTTGCCCCCCTTCTGAACGCCAATAGATATTCGTTTTTTTTAATCAAAATTATTTTTTTAGTTGATTTAGATATACACACCGAGTTTCAACATTGTAGCTTAGGCCGTTCTATATATAGGAAAAACACCTACCACTTGTACCACACTACCCTTAGGGGTCGAATTTCAAAAAACCTTGAAAACACTTTCTAGGTATTCATACGAAGAATCCGTAGAATAATAATGAATTCAATATTTGGAAAGACCTAGTAGATATGACGAAAATCGTGAAAATATATGCATTTTATATTTATTATAAATCCAAATATTTTTTTTTTTCCCCCCCCCCCCTTCTGAACGCCAATGAATATTCAAATTTTTTTTTATCACTATTACTTTTCTAGTTGATTTACATAAACACACCGAGTTTTAACATTGTAGCTTAAGCCGTTCCATATATAGGAAAAACACCCCCACTTGTACCACACTACCCTTAGGGGTCGAATTTCAAAAAACCTTGAAAATTTTTTCTAGGTATTCATACGAAGAATCTGTAGAATAAAACTGAATTCAATATTGGGAAAGACCTAGTAGATATGACGAAAATCGTGAAAATATATGCATTTTATATTTATTATATTTCCAAATATTTTTTTTTGCCCCCCCCCTTCTGAACGCCAATGAATATTCAAATTTTTTCTTATCAGAATTACTTTTTTAGTTGATTTACATATACACACCGAGTTTCAACATTGTAGCTTAAGCCGTCCCATATATAGGAAAAACACCTTCACTTGTACCACACTACCCTTAGGGGTCGAATTTCAAAAAACCGTGAAAACACATTCTAGGTATTCATACGAAGAATCCGTAGAATAAAAATGAATTCAATATTTGGAAAGACCTAGTAGATATGACGAAAATCGTGAAAATATATGCATTTTATATCTATTATATTTACAAATAATTTTTTTTTGCCCCCCTTTCTAAGCGCCAATGAATATTCAAATTTTTTTTTATCACAATTACTTTTCTAGTTGATTTACATATACACACCGAGTTTCAACTTTCTAGCATAAACCGTTTAATAGTTAGGAAAAACATCCCCTACTCCCGTAGCATACTACCCCTAAAAAAAAATATATATTTTTCCAACATTCCGCTACTATAGCTCTATCTAAATACCAAGTTTAAGGCTTATATCATTACAGGTTCTCAAGATATAAGCATCGGAACTTTTTCCTTTTCACCCTCCCCCACCCTCCCCCTCTTCACCCTCAACCCCAAAACTTTTTTCCCTACTAGGGTTTAATTAGCGCTACTTCCGGTAAAAATTCGAAGCATCTATCTTAAACTGTTCTTGAGATATGAAATGTGTTTGATTTGAAAAATTCTCATCCCCTCCACTTCTATGCTCCACCTCGCACTTAAAAAATTTTACTTTGATCAATCTTTTTTTGTCAACCTTTACACCCAAACCAAATTTTATTTTTCTAGTGCAATTGGTTCATGAGTTATCGTAATCTTAAGTTTTTCACCCCCCACCCCCATACACAACTTCCCCCACCCAAAATTTTTCTTCATTCTGTTCTCCTAGTATAACTAAAAATATTTTTTAAGTTTGAATACTGTGCCATTAACGGTTTAGGAGATATGGATTTTAGAATGTGTCTATCTCACCTTTTTTGGGTTTCGGACACATTACATTTCCCCCCACTCCCACACCCCTTGATCAATATTGACAATTTTTCTGCAAATGGGTCTACTATCAGAGCTCTATAGAAATTCCAAGTTTCAGCTTTCTAACATAAGGGGTTACTGAGATCTGGAAACCAAAATTTTCGGTCAAAAACACTTCCCCCTCCTTCCCCCTCACTGGTCACTTCAAGGCGCCTACCCCATCTATTCGTTAAAACACCTTCAATTTAATATCTCAAAGCGTTTGGCAGCTACGAGCCTCCAAACGATCTTGCGTACGGCGGACGGCGTACGGCGGACAGACGGACTGAAAATTTTTATTGCTTTTTACGCGTCTACTAGTTATGAAACGTGAAAATAAAAATTTTGAGGGTAGCAAATTTTTTTTTTTAAAAAATCAATCACAATACTTAATTATTAAAATAATAAAGTAAAACAAAATTAGATAGAAACAAAAAATTAAAATCATTTTTTTTCACTAATTATCCGAGTACACAAATTTTCAAAAGAATCGGCGATGGTAAGGTCATCCTGATAACACTTGTAACTGAACTTATAATCTGTATTTTACAACTTCCAACGTTTCATGACTAGTAGATACGAAAAAGCAATAAAAAATGTCATTCCATCTGTACGCGCCGTACGCCGTACGTCTACCATGTACGCAAAATAGTTTGAAGGCTCCTAGCTCCCAAACCCTTTAAGCTATTAAATTTAAATTTTATGAATAGATTGGGTTGGCCTCTTGAAGTGACCTCTGTGAACTTAGCACCCCACTTTAACCAAATTGAATAAAAAAATAGTTTTCGGGTGGAGATTTGCTTGTACTTGATTGTACCGAAAAAAAAAATCTGCCAACAATCTGGGCGTAACTTTATTATTTTTCCGGCAGAAGTAAGGAACGCGTTCAATTCTGAAATGTGGTGTAGGCTACTATGTGACTGAAAACCAATCAAAAAGAACAAGATCATGGAAGTGAAAATCTGATTGGATCTGAGAGATATGGAATAGTTAATGAAAAAGTACACAATCACTTTACACCCCCTTATTGGTCAATTTTCAGAAAATCTTGAAAACACTGTCTTGGTATTCATATGGAGAATACATAGAATAAAATTAAATTCATTATTTGGGACGAGGTAGTAGATATGTCGAAAATCGTGGGAAAATATGCATTCTATTTTCACAGATAATTTTTTTTGCACCCTTCTGAACGCCAATAGATATTCGTTTTTTTTATTCAAAATTATTTTTTTTGTTGATTTAGATATACACACCGAGTTTCAACATTGTCTTAAGCCGTTCTATATATAGGAAAAACACCTACCACTTGTACCACACTACCCTTAGGGGTCAAATTTCAAAAAACCTTGAAAACACATTCTAGGTATTCATACGAAGAATCCGTAGAATAAAAATGAATTCAATATCTGGAAAGACCTAGTAGATATGACGAAAATCGTGAAAATATATGCATTTTATATTTATTATATTTCCAAATATTTTTTTTTGCCCCCCCCCCTTCTGAACGCCAATGAATATTCAAATTTTTTTTTATCACTATTACTTTTCTAGTTGATTTACATATACACACCGAGTTTCAACATTGTAGCTTAAGCCGTTCCATATATAGGAAAAATACCCCCACTTGTACCACACTACCCTTAGGGGTCGAATTTCAAAAAACCTTGAAAACCCTTTCTAGGTATTCATACGAAGAATCCGTAGAATAAAAATGAATTCAATATTTGGAAAGACCTAGTAGATATGACGAAAATCGTGAAAATATTTGCATTTTATATTTATTATATTTACAAATATTTTTTTTTGCCCCCCCCCTTCTAAACGCCAATGAATATTCAAATTTTTTTTTATCACAATTACTTTTCTAGTTGATTTACATATACACACCGAGTTTCAACATTGTACCTTAAGCCGTTCCATATATAGGAAAAACACCCCCACTTGTACCACACTACCCTTAGGGGTCGAATTTCAAAAAACCTTGAAAACACATTCTAGGTATTCATACGAAGAATCCGTAGAATAAAAATGAATTCAATATTTGGAAAGACCTAGTAGATATGACGAAAATCGTGAAAATATATGCATTTTACATTTATTATATTTACAAATAATTTTTTTTGCCCCGCTTTCTGAACGCCAATGAATATTCAAATTTTTTTTTATCAGAATTACTTTTCTAGTTGATTTACATTCACACACCGAGTTTCAACTTTCTAGCATGAACCGTTTAATAGTTAGGAAAAACACCCCCTACCCCCGTAGCATACTACCCCTAAAAAAAAAATTATTTTTCCAACATTCCGCTACTATAGTTCTATCTAAATACCAAGTTTAAGGCTTATATCATTACAGGTTATCAAGATATAAGCATCGGAACTTTTTCCTTTTCACCCTCCCCCACCCTCCCCCTCTTCACCCACAACCCCAAAACTTTTTTCCCTACTAGGGTTTAATTAGCGCTACTTCTGGTAAAAATTCTAAGCATCTATCTTAAACTGTTCTTGAGATATGAAATGTGTTTGATTTGAAAAATTCTCATCCCCTCCACTTCTATGCTCCACCTCGCACTTAAAAAATTTTACTTTGATCAATCTTTTTTTGTCAACCTTTACACCCAAACCGAATTTTATTTTTCTAGAGCAATTGGTTCATGAGATATCGTAATCTTAAGTTTTTCACCCCCCACCCCCATACACAACTTCCCCCACCCAAAATTTTTCTTCATTCTGTTCTCCTAGTATAACTACAAATATGTTTTAAGTTTGAATAGTGTGCCATTAACGGTTAAGGAGATATGGATTTTAGAATGTGTCTATCTCACCTTTTTTGGGTTTCGGACGCATTACATTTCCCCCCACTCCCACACCCCTTGATCAATATTGACAATTTTTCTGCAAATGGGTCTACTATCAGAGCTCTATAGAAATTCCAAGTTTCAGCTTCCTAACATAAGGGGTTACTGAGATCTGGAAACCAAAATTTTCGGTCTAAAACACTTCCCCCTCCTTCCCCCTCACACCCCCACCCCTAAAAATTTGGTCACTTCAAGGCGCCTACCCCGTCTATTTGTTAAAAAAATTTCAATTTAATATCTCAAAGCGTTTGGCAGCTACGAGCCTCCAAACGATCTTGCGTACGGCGGACGCCGTACGGCGTACGGCGTACGGCGTACGGCGTACGGCGTACGGCGGACAGACGGACTGAAAATTTTTATTGCTTTTTTCGCGTATACTAGTTATGAAACGTGAAAATAAAAATTTTGAGGGTAGCAAATTTTTTTTTTTAAAAAATCAATCACAATACTTAATTATTAAAATAATAAAGTAAAAATTGTTTGTACCTCCAAGGGAACGGAGAAAAAATTGGTCCGTGTGAAATTTTTTATTCAGATAGTGCCCCATCTGTAAATGATTGTACCGATAATGATTTTTTTTTAATTCAAAAAAAAAAAAAAAAACGGCAAACTATTGTAAATTGGCTCTATTTGATTGTACCTTCAATCGTTTTTAAAATACTTTAAAATTTTCATCAAATACTAGCTATCTAAACCAACCAATCCTTCACACAAAGTTTTAAATAATTAGAACGACAACATTTTATAAATCGATGACCGGAGTATGATCGATTTTCAAAATTCGAAAAACCAAAGATGCTAACGTATGCTATAGATACCGAAATTGATTGTACCTCCAAGAAATTTTAAGAAATTTTAATTTTTCCATCAAAACATAACAATATAAATCAGCCAATAATTCACCATCAGAGAAAAATAATTCGAGAGACGATCCTTCGACAACACATTATAAATCGATAAGCGGAGTATTGGCGAGTTCAAAATCCGAAAAACTAAAGATGCAAAGATATTCTATAGGAACCGAAATTGATTGTACCTCCAAGAAATTTTAGGAAAGAGCTAAGAGCTCTTAAGGAAAATGAGACGGACTTGATAAAGTGTGCAAATTGTAGCCAGACCCATTTTGCAAATGATAAAGTTTGTAATAAACGGTCTGAATATATTAGCATTAAGGAGAAAACGAGAGTCCAACCCAACACTCATAAAGAACGTCGTTTTGGCTTTAATACGCATCAAGCTTTTGATAAAAACTTTCCCGTCCTAGGAAAAACCGGTTCTACAAATGTAAACAATCAGCCACAACAACAACAACCATGGTTTACAAGTACGGCCAGAAATGCACCTACTTCATCGCCAACTTCAAACACTAACAAAGATTTGTTCACTCCTGAAGAATTAGTCCAACTCTCATTCGAACTTATCAGCAAACTCTTAAATGTAGAAATAAACAAGACCAATTTAATGTAATAGTAAACTTAGCCACTAAATTTCTCCCTGTATTAGTTAGACAGTATAAAAACTATTCTCTAGAATGCCCAGAGTATTCGTAATAAATACATAGAAACCTTTGATTTCATGATATCACACAACATAGATTTGCTCCTCATTACTGAAACTTGGCTAAGCGCTAAGGATAAATTGTATCACCCAAAGTTCAATATATATAGAAACGATAGAAGAGAAGGAATTGGCGGCGGAGTTGCCATTTGTATTAATAAATCCATTAAGCATATACAATTACCTATAATAAATACTAAAATAATAGAGACGTTATCAATCAGAACATACGGTCGTAAGTTCTTGTCGGGTTCACCCCCAAGCACTTGCTATGTTCTTTTACTGGCCACAACCAAAGACAATTGACTCTATAAGATGTCTCACTGCATTAAAAACGAACAAAAGAGCTTTCAGATCAATTACACAATCAGCGGTTATTGAAAAAAACTTTCGCAAACTGCCTAGCTACCCTTTTTACAAAACTGCCAAATGCGGTTTCCTTGGAGATCGTAAACGGGGAAGTTTGTTTGCATTGTTGCCTTTTTCCATATATTTTCATTTTGATTTGCTGTCCTAGATTGCATTGGAATTGAATATTTTGCGACTTTACAAAATTCTTTAAATTTTTTTTTTTAGTTTTCCGATAATCGAAGTAAAAAAATGGATTTTGTCAATCAAGTCGATAGTATCGCAAACTAAATTACTCGGAGGTCGCTAGTATAACACAGAAGAAAAAAATCTGCCAAAAATCTGGGCGCAACTTTATTATTTTTCCGGCAGAAGTTCGGAACGCGTTCAATTCGGGGATGCGGTGTATGTTATCATGTGACTGAAAACCTAACAAAAAGTTCGGGAAGCGGTTAGAATAGAGTGTAACATATGAATTATATAATTGGGTCATATTCCGGGATGCGGTCTAGAGGTTAAAAAAGACAAAACTTAAAAATAGGTGATTATTGTTGTAATTAATGGCAGATGATCAAGGAAACTGACGGATTTTATAAGAACACAATATATTTTTTAAATTAAACAATATGACAATAAGTGACATTTCAAGCATATAAGAACTTAAGTTGGTCGCAGTTGAAAACCGAGGTGAGTATAGATGGTTTCCAACACCCCAACTTGATCCACCGATAACTATTATGGTGGAGCACATATCCCCATACCACCGGCGCAGAACCGCAACTTTGTTGATGGTACTCCTTTAGTCAAAGCATCCGCCACGTTCTCCTCCGTGGGGACGTAGACCAGCTTTATGGCCCCGATCTGGACCCGTTCTCAAACGAAGTGGTACTGGATTCCGATGTGCTTCGTGCCCTGTCGGAATGCATCCTCACGTGCGATCTCCAGAGCGGCGCGCCTCCGCTGGTTCCAAACTGGTCCATAAATTGGATCAGCCAATCTACCTCTCGTGCGCCCGAACACATCGCCATATATTCAGCCTCCGTGGACGAAAGGGCCACTGTCGTATGACGTTTTAACAGCCACGAAATTGCACCCATACCCAGATGAAAAATCCACCCCGTGCGCGAACGTCTGTCGCCAATGTTCGTTGCCCAGGCGGCATCCACAAAACCTTCCAGCGATCCACCGTTGGCTAGATATTTAATGCTTTACTTCGTTGTGCCGGCCAAATACCGGAGGATTCATTTTACCATCGTCCAATTTACCGCCCCATGGCGAGAATTGTAGCGACTGACTTCACTGACGGCGAAGGCTAAATTCGGCCGACTTCCTTGGACCAGGAACAGCAGGCTTCCAACCGCCTCCTGAAACGGCACGTCTGTTATCAAATCCGCGTCTGACAACACTGCCGAAGGTTTCAGCGACAAGTCCGTTGGGGTGACAGCTGGCTTACACTTGGCCATCCCGAAGCGCGCCAGCACTTCTTTGGCGTACATCTCTTGGCCGATCGAAATTCCGTCATTGTCGTAGCAAATTGTGAGGCCCACAACATTCTTCGCTCGTCCCATGTCTTTCATGTGAAAACGATTCATGAGATTAGTTTTTAATTTGTCGCGCTCTGCAGCATTTGCCCACAAGATCAAAAAATCGTAAACATAGATGGCAACGATTAGCGACAAGTTCTTTGTGTAGTATACACACGGATCCAGCTGCGATTTGATCAGCCCAAAGGACTTCAGTGCCGCGTCGAGACACTTATTCCTTATGATTGAACCATCAATGGCTCGCTTCGTTTTATAAATCCATTTGGTGTGGATCGCCTTCCTGTCAGCAGGTAGTTCCGTCAGATCCCACGTTCCGTTCTCCTTGAGCGATGACAGCTCCTCTAACATTGCACGTTTTCACTGTTCCGAATTGTGACAGTCCAGTCGCCTCAATTATAGTGGTTGGATCATTTGTTTCACGATCGCACGCCAAACATGATACAAAATCAGGCCGTTTCACTGGTTTCCTTAGTCGTTTCGACCTTCTGGCTTCGACTTCCGAAACCACCTGCGAAGATGTTGGTGGCTCGTAATCCGGGTCGGAGGTTGCATCTTCAAAATCGTCGGACGAACAATTTAAGCTGCTTACGTCTCGTTCCGGCGGGTGGATGTCGATTGGTGGTTGGCTTGACCGGACGTGTACCGTAGTACCGTCCGCGCTCGCACCTATTTTGCTTATTAAAGTCTCTGCTATCGACTGACTTTTCACCCCTTCTTGTATAGTCGAGACTTCTTCAGGCTTAGCCCCAACTGAGTCCTGACCACCGCCTTCGTCTTCGTCTTCGTACAGATCGACTGTGATACTAGAGTCGATTTGTGCCGCCTTAGATGGTAAGAACCTGACATCTCTGCTAATCACTATTTTTCCACTGCTTGGGTCAAAGCACCGAAATCCCAGTTCAGGATCTGCGTAGCTGACGAAAATCATTTCCGCGGCCTTCTTGTCCCATTTGGTCCGTTTTTCCTTCGGGACGTGAACTGTAACTGCGTTTCCGAAAATCTTCAAGTTTGACAGATTCGGTCACTTTCCGGACCAAAGTTCTTCGGGGGTTGTCGTGCCTACCGTCCGATTCACCAAGTAACTCGCGTGGTGAATTTCTTCTGCCCAAAACTCATTTCCGAGCCCCGCATCATCCAGCAAGCAGCGGGCCCGTTCGACCAGAGTCTGATTCATACGTTCGGCCACTCCGTTGAGCTGCGGTGTGTACGGCGGTGTTTTTTCATGCACGATCCCAGCGTCTGTGCAAATTTTCAGCATCGCATTGTTCACAAACTCGGTTCCATTGTCGGAACGAATGCGTTTAATTTTGCTGCCAGTCTGTGTTTCTGTCATCTGCTTAAATGCCCGGAAAACTTCGGGAACGGCCGACTTCTCCGTTAAGAAAGAGATGAAAACTTTTCTCGAGTAATCATCGATGATGATCACGAAATATCGCGCTCCGCCGAGCGATTTCAACATCGGTCCGCACACGTCCATGTGCATCAGGTCCAGAACACCGTTTGTATCGATGACAGCATTTACTTTGGCAAACGCATTCCGCGATTGTTGACCCTTCGCACAAGGTAAACAGCCATTCAGCATTTCTTTCGATCCATTGAAGGAAACCTCGTTATCTACCGCCTTCAGTCTGCACATTCCGTTGTAGCTTAGATGGCCCAAACGACGGTGCCAATCAACGATGCCGTTGTTGCCCTTTGCCAGCATGCATCGAATCTGTTTTGCTTCGATTTTATAGACGCCATTTTCCTTGCTGGCTTCAACTAGCAATTTGTTTATTCGATCTTGAAAATTGTCTCGCGTAATGTCCGATCTGATCGCACTTGAAACACCTGACTTGTATGTTCGGTCCTTTGTTCACCGAAGGCTTACTTGCGGTTCCGCCACCATTGCCGAGGAAAGTTTCTTCTGTTGGCTTGTTTATAATAGGCACTAAGCTTAGCAGCGACGATTTCACGGTCTCGATTGAAACTTTTTGTCCGCTGGCCGTCAATCCCATGATGAATGGTTGGTATTCAGAGCCGAGTTTACCCAACAGCATCAAGGCAACGACACGGTCCGAGATGTCAACTTTGGCATCAGTGCAACGCTTTCATGCGTCTAGCGTACGGCCGATATAGTCGTCCATTGATGGACAATCACTTAGTTTTACCCTGGTCAGCTCCATCAACGCTGATACTTCTCGATCGATTCCCGATTCGGTGAACGATTTTTGCAGTAGTTTCCACACTTCGAGTGGAGTCATTTTATCATTACAATGATTTGCCACGTTGCTCTCGGTCGCCAGGTATAACCATCCCATGGCCTCGTCGAGTTTATCAGTGTCTTTCTCGGTGTCACTTTCCGCTATGCATCGGGCCAACTTCTTGGTACGCAAGAATGCCAGCATCGAGCGACGCCATTCGGGGTAATTTTCTCGGCCTTTTAGTTTTTTAAAATCGATGTTTTTCGCCATTTTATAAATTCGCACTATTTCTGATAAGAACGAATTTAAATAACACTATTTGGTTCATGACTTAATGTTTCCGATGATTCTGGGCCCATAACCTGTTGTAATTCATGGCAGATGATCAAGGAAACACACGGATTTTATAAGAACACAATATATTTTTTAAGTTAAACAATATGACAATAGGTGACATTTCAAGCATATAAGAACTTAAGTTGGTCGCAGTTGAAAACCGAGGTGAGTATAGGTGGTTTCCAACAATTATTAAATAAGCCCGTGTAAGTGAAAAGATATTCGATCTCTGATCGGACCTGAGAGATATGGTGGAATTCATGAAAAGTATACAACCACTTTACACCCTCTTAGGGGTCGAATTTCAAAAAAGCTTGAAAACACTTTCTAGGTGTTCATATTAGGAATCCGTAGAATAAAAATGAATTCAATATTTGTAAAGACCTAGTAGATATGACGAAAATCGTGAAAATATATGCATTTTATATTAACTAATATTTTTTTTGCCTCCCCTTCTGAAAGCCAATGAGCATTCAAATTTTTTTTTATCAGAATTACTTTTCTAGTTAATTTACATATACGTACCGAGTTTCAAGTTTCTAGCGTAAGCCATTCTAAAGTTAGGAAAAACACCCCCCTCCACCGTACCATACTACCCCTAAAAAAAAAAATTATTTTTTCATCATGCCACTACTATAGCTCTATCTAAATACCAAGTTTCAGCTTCCTATCATTATAGATTCTAAAGATCTAAGCATCGGAACATTTTCTTTCTCACCCTTCCCCACCCTCACCCTCTACACCCACACCACCAAACTTTTTTTCCCTACTAGGGTTCTATTAGGCCTACTTCTGGTAAAAATTTGAAGCATCCATCTTACACTGTTATTGAGATATGAAACGTGTTATTTTTGAAAGATTCTTATCCCCTCCACTAACGTACTCCCCCGCCCCCCTCAAAGATTTTACTTTGAGCAATCTTTATTTATCAAGCTTTATATCATTTCATTTTCATTTATTCATTTGTAGACAATTAAAGTTTATTTTACAATATATAAAAACAAAAATTCTTATATTCTACTCTTAAAACTAATATTACAACTCAATAATACAACAAGAAAACAGCACAAATAATATATATCTAAGACCTAAAAATTTTATAAGTTTCTTAAATATTAACTCGCAGATAGTGTCTTAAGTTTAGTCATTATATTGCCCTTGTATGTAGTTCTACTTACAGAGCTGGTGTAGCAATCTGAATGCAAGTTAAAGTTTCTAATAGCACAAGCAAGAGGATCATTGATCATGAAGTTCGAAGGATGATTTTCCTTTTTCAGGATTCTGCCGTTTCGAAGATTAAACCTGTGCTCAACAAATATTAGGCGGACAAGGAGTTCATTCGAAATTAAATTGGAATTAATTAAGTCGAAAGCTAGTGTTGCCGAAGCTAACTCTCTTCTTCTCTCAAGCGTGGTCATATCCAGCAAAAGTAGCCTACACTTATAAGAGGGCAACCGGTAGCTACTAAACTGGAGGCTTCGTAAAGCAAACAGCAAAAATTGGACTTGTACCCTTTCAACCCTGTACGAGTCAATTTGAGTGGATGGTGACCAGACAACGCTTGCATACTCGAGCAGAGGCAACAACAATGTACAGAAAAGAGTCTTACACAAATATGGCTCATCGAATTCTTTGACTCTCCTTTTTAAGAATCCTAACATAGCCATACCACTATTTGAAATTTTATCAATGTGCGACTTGAAAGTCAACTTAGTGTCAAATATTACCCCCAGATCTTTGATTTGTGTGACACGTTTTAACCTTTCATTGCTTATATTGTAGTCAAACTGCAATGAGCCAGCTGTTTTTCTAGAAAAGGTTATTGCTGCACATTTTTTAACGTTTAATTGCATAGCGTTATTTAAGCACCAAACAGATAAAATGTCAATATTGTTTTGCAATATGGGACAATCCTGAGTCGAGTCAATTGTTCTGAAGATTTTTAGGTCATCAGCGTAAAAGGATGCTTTGCAATCATTCAATAGTAATGGCACGTCATTAATGAAAATTGTGAATAAAAGTGGCCCCAATATGCTACCTTGAGGAACACCCGAGGAAACTAAAGTTTTTTTTGGATAAATGCGATAAAAATTTTACTTTTTGTGTAAGATTGGATAAGTAGGACTTCAACCAGTTCAAAAAAGCACCTCCAATACCATATCGTTTCAGCTTAAATAGTAGCAAACCGTGGTCCACTACATCAAAAGCACTAGAAAAATCCGTGTACACCGAATCTACCTGTTTACCATTACCCAATCTATTTCTGATGAACGTAGAATATTCCAAGAGATTAGAAACAGTAGATTTTCCCTTTGAAAAACCATGCTGACATGGATGAATAATAGGACTTACAAACTCTACTACTACTTCAGCAACCAGTTTTTCGAAAACCTTACAAATAGAAGATAAAATGCTTATAGCTCTGTAATTGTTAATGTCCGATGTATCTCCGGATTTAAAAATGGGTGTTATATATGCCAATTTAAAACACTCAGGAAAAATGGAATTCTGAAGAGACATATTAAACAGAGGAAGCAATAATCGAGATAATGTAAGGGCGGTTTTGTTCAAAAAGATTGGGGGAATGAGATCAGGACCGGCACCTTTATTAGTGTTGAGATCAAGTAATGCAGTAATTTTTTGATCATTTGTAAGAATCATATCACTTAACTTCGGATCGTGGAAAGGTATATGTGAAAAGTTATCGGGATCGAAATTAAAGGAATTGGCAAACTTAGATTCAAAGTGTTTAGCGAATAAGTTTAAAATTTTTACGGGATCAGAAGATGAGCTATCATTAAGCTTCATAGAAGCTGGATAGCCTTTAGTTCCACGTTTGTCGTTAATGTGTTGCCAATTTTTTTTAGGACGATCTATTAGGCTGTTTAAGATTTTGCGGTTATACAATGCTATGGCTTCCATTTCACTAATATTGAAAATCTTGCGAAGGTGCAGAAATACGGTGTTATCCTCTACCGACTGAGACTTACACCATTTCCTATAGGCTTTATTTCTTTTGTTACGAAGTACTCTAAAGCCTTTATCCATATGGGGGGGACAAGATAACTTTGTACTAATGCGCTTAGGAGTGTGCTTATCCATTATATGTATTAAAGAGGCAATGAGGTTTTCAGCTATTACATTCACATCTGTAATGTTGTCTGCAAATTTTAAATTGGAAATTTCGAAATTAATCATTTCATAGTCAGCATTATTAAAATCATAAGTTATAGTCTTGTTAGAGTCACTACGAAAAACATGTTGAGAAGAAAAATAATTTAATGTGAGTATTTTGTGAAAAATACTCGTCTTTTTAGTCAAGGTAGGTAGGTACACGTGGCTGTCCGTGAGAACACGGACACACTTAGACCTAAAAGGTCCGTTGTGATACCACAGGATCTTCGACTCCGGTCCTACTCGTCGAACCATTTAGAGCTTATAATAAAGCGTTGGATTCTCGCGACCTCCATTGTGGCAAGTTCACCAAGACAGTTGAAGAAGTACGCTCCGAGATGAGCTTTCCTTCTGTCGGACAGAGCTGGACAAGTGCAGAGAAGGTGAAGGACTGTCTCCTCCTCCTCCTCGTCCTGGCAGCTTCTACAGAAGTCGTTTGAGAAAAGTCCAAGCCTTTCTGCATGCCGACCTATAAGACAGTGTCCGGTTAGGACACCGACTGTTTTGCTGATGTCCGCCCTTTTGAGCAGAGTCAGCCTTTTAGAACAATTAAGATCCAGCTTTGGCCAGATCTGTCTCGCAGTGTGACATGTTGTACCCTCCGCCCATCTTGAGTTGGTTTTCTCAATTGAGTCCAGTCTCAGTAGCAGTTTACATGTGGAGAGAGGCACACCCAGGTTCTGATATACCGGCGAAGTATGAAGGGTGGTGCCGCGCCGAGCGAGTTCGTCAGCCATACAGTTCCCTGGAATATCCATGTGTCCTGGCACCCAGCACAGAAGAATATTGAACTGTTCGGCCATCTCCTTAAGAGATGATCTACATTCTACGGCGACCTTTGATGTTGTCGAGGTCGATTCCAGGGATTTTATCGCCGCTTGGCTGTCTGTGAAAATGCTAATATCCTTAGTAGATATTACATTACACCTCAGCCAGGACAGGGCCTCCTTGATCGCCATAAGCTCCGCCTGATAGACACTACAGTGGTCCGGAAGGCGGAAAGAGCTGCTAATATTAAGCATTTCAGAGAAAACACCTCCACCTACCCCGTCTTCAGTTTTGGAGCCGTCCGTATATATGTGGGCGGACTCTTTCTTCGTTCGTACCAAGTCCCTTTCCCACTCTAGGCGGGTTGGGATGGCTGTTGAGAAGTTTTTATCGAAGTCATAACTGGGAGGGGTGTAGTCGGTGTTTTCAGGAATGTTGAAGTGACTCAAAATTGCTGAGTGGCCTGCACATATGTCAGTCCACAATGTGGAGGCCTTTAGCCGAATGGCTGCACTGGCTGCCATTTGCTTGCCAAAGATGTCTAAGGGTGGCAGACTGAACAGCATGTCCAGTGCTGCAGAGGGAGTTGTTCTCAGAGCTCCGCTGATGCATATGCATGCTGTTCTTTGTACCTTTCCCAGTGTGGTGCGGTTAGCCGCTTTGTCTAAGGCCGTCCACCAGACAACAACACCGTACACGAGTATCGGTCTGATGACGGACACGTAGAGCCAACGAACTATCCGGGGTTGCATACCCCATTTATTGCCAATGGCCTTTTTGCATGAGTAGAGCGCAACTGTTGCTTTCCTTACTCGTTCCTGAATGTTAGGTTTCCAGTGAAGCTTCCTGTCCAAAATAAGACCCAAGTATTTTGCACTATCGGTGAAAACTAGACTGGTACCATTCAGAGAAGGAGGGTCTACGTGAGGAATTTTGTATTTCCTGGTGAAGAGGACTAATTCTGTTTTGCATGGGTTCAAGCCCAGTCCGCATTCAGAAGCCCAATTAGAAAGAATAGAGAGAGCATTCTGCAATATCTCACTCAGTGTGTTTGGGTGCTTCCCCAAGACGGCAATTGTAACGTCGTCGGCATAAGCAATCACTTTGCAGCCCGCCCCTTCCACTCTCAATAGTAGTTTGTTGACCACTAAATTCCACAGAAGAGGGGAGAGTACGCCACCTTGTGGTGTACCTCTGCTGACAAACCTTCGAGAGGAGGACTCGTCCAGCTTTGTTTTTAGTCAAAGTGGAAGTTACTTCTGATAATGAAAAGTTTGAAGCAAAGCTGGAAAAAACAAGATCCAATACATTTCCGGAATCATTAATTTTGTCAGGAAGTTGGAACAAACCAAGCGAATGAATTTCAGTTAAAAATGTAATTTGATGATCACCTATGTTAAGCGGGTCAAACACAGAATTAAAAATTCCACTGGCCTCCCATTTTATACCACTTAGGTTCGCGTCGCCATACAACAAGAAATCGTCACCAGGAAGGATTGATGAATGAATCAAAGTTATGGCTGCTGCGAGATCAGCGTAGTGCTGCTCATTAGAATCTGGTGGTATGTAAAAACAGACTTATACCAGATTTCTATCTAGCATTTGAATTTTACATGCACAAATTTGAAAAATTGCATTAACCGGTAACTGAGGAAAGCTAGAGAGCTTATTGTTTACTGCAATAAAGACACCACCTCCACGCTGATCAACCAAAGGAGCTGGTTTAAATTTGTCCATCCGAAAAATGGACCATCCTGACGGGATGATTTCCGCATCTATGTAAGTGCGTTGTGAGGAGCCAGATTTCAGTAATCATTGCTATGTCATAAGGACAGTTTTCCAAATCGTTGTGAAACTGGGGCAGGGAGCATCTCATTCCTGACATATTATGAAAGTAAAAATTCAATTCATTAGCAATATTGTGTCGATCTGGACTTGTTCTTACTTGCGTTAGGCAGCGCAAATGTCTGTCAAAATTATGAACCGAGTTATTAGTACTAACTGTATTCGGTTCATTAGGAGAAAGGCCATTATTAGGCACGAAAAAACCTGTTATGATCTTCACGCGCTCTTTGAAGATCAGAAATGTGCCTCGAAGACACATGTGAGCCATAGGCATCAAGATCTTTTTGAACCTGTTCAGGAGAGAAACTAAATAGCTCGAGAAAGCGTGTGTAAATTTCACGCAACCTCTTCAAATTCGTTGGAAATCCTTCTTGTCGAATGGAAAGAATCGTACTAGTCTTTGTTTTCCCATTGATACAGGTCGTTTAAGATTTGTTGTGCAGATAGGCAAGGTATAGCCGCACATTTTCGAAAATTCTGTTATCTCTTAACCGTGATAGTAAGTACCGACTTTCAGAGGAACCATCAGAATTAATTGTGAGCTTCACAACTGGTGGAAGAAGCGGGTCAAGAAAAGGAGTATGATAAGGTGCACAACTCTCGCAGATATTAAATTGGGGTGGTATCCAAACCGAATTTTGTTTTTCTGGTGCCATTGGTTTGGGAGATATCGTAATGTTAAGTATTTCAACCCCCAAACCCGTACGCCACTACCCCCACCTAAAAATTTTTTTTTCAATCTACTCTCCTAGTATAACTACAGATATTTGTTAAGTTTTAATTGCTTGCTATTAACGGTTTAGGAGATATGGATTTTAGAATGTGTCGATCTCGACTTTTTGCGTTTCGGACGTATTGCTTCCCCCTCCACTCCCACACCCCTTCACACATATCATCAATTTTTTTTGCAAGTGGGTTCACTATCAAAGGTCTATAGAAATTTCAAGTTTCAGTCTCCTAACATAAGCGGTTGCTGAGATCTAGAAACCAAACTTTTCAGGGGTGGGGGTGTGTGGGGGACGGTGGGGGAAGCGTTTTAGACGAAAAATTTAGGTTTCTAGATCTCAGGAACCGCTTGTGTTAGGTGGCTGAAACTTGAAATTTCTATAGACCTTTGATAGTGAACCCACTTGCAAAAAAAATTGATGATATATGTGAGAATTTCTATAGAGCTTTGATAATGGACCCATTTGCAACACAAAAAAAAAGGGATGTGGGTGAAGGGGTGTGGGAGTGGAGGGGGAAATAATGCGTCCGAAACGTAAAAATGCCGAGATCGACAAATTCTAAAATCCATATCTCCTAAACCGTTAATAGCAAGCAATTAAAACTTAAGAAATATATCTGTAGTTATACTAGGAAAGTAGATTGAAACAAAATTTTTGGGTGGGGGTAGTGACGTACGGAGGTGGGGGGTGAAAAACTTTAGATTACGATATCTCACAAACTAATTGGACCAGAAAAACAAAATTCGGTTTTATTATAAAGATTGATAAATAAAGATTGCTCAAAGTAAAATATTTGAAGGGGGTGGAGGAGCACGGAAGTGGGAGAATTTTTCAAAAATAACACGATTCATATCTCAATAACAGTGTAAGGTGGATGTTTCAAATTTTTACCAGAAGTAGACCTAATAGAACGCTAGTAGGGAAAAAAAGTTTGGGGGTGTGGGTGAAGAGGGTGAGGGTGGGGAAGGGTGAGAAAGAAAAAGTTCCGATGCTTATGTCTTAAGAATCTATAATGATAGGAAGCTGAAACTTGGTATTTAGATAGAGCTATAGTAGTGACATGTGTTGTGTTGGAGGCCTTGGAAGAATTATTTTGACTAAAAAAAGTCAAAATAATTGAAAGGAAAAGGAAGGTTCGGGACAGAAGGGCCAATTCCACCTACGTCCGAATTGGTGGCTGAGTTTTCGCTGGTGCGACGCTCTTGCTGGCGGCCGGGACTAGCTACGGCAGTGTGGGGGGGGGTACTTGCTCCAACTCAGACCATTAAACCCTTGGCCTATACAACAAAAATTATCAGCGCCGACTTATCCAAGGGAATACAAAAAAATTGGGATTATTTTCCCAATTGGTCGTGAAAGACCAAGAAGCGGTTGGATGGCGCGGCTCCGCGATTTGTCAGGGCGCTCTGGTGTTAATAGCGCCCTGCTCTGCCCACCCTACCTCAGCCACGACTGACCTCTAGAACATTTCGCGTCGTGGCCCCTTATTGAGGTTCGGGGCTAAAGAAGCTAAACGCTCGGGTTCATTTTAAGTATGGCTTTCTAGCCTTTAATCATCTTCAGCGACTCAAAAAAATTAAAATTCAAAAAAAAGATATTCTACCAACACGGAAATCATTAGGCTGTAAGGTAAAATTGCAAAATATAGAATAAACAAAAAAAAGGAAACAAAAACTTACCCCATTTATATCTTCAGCAAATCTCTTTTAAACAAATTTTGATTTTAATTACTTTTATGATTTAAATTATTCGTCCTTGTCTGTCTGGTCAGTCTGTCATTTTATTTTTATTTTATTTTATAAAATTTAATTCATATTTTTGTTCCGTTTTATTTTTATTTTATTTTATAAAATTTAATTCATATTTTTGTTTCGTTTTATTTTTTATTTTATTTTATAAAATTTAATTCATATTTTTGTTTCGTTTTATTTTTATTTTATTTTATAAAATTTAATTCATATTTTTGTTTCGTTTTATTTTTATTTTATTTTATAAAATTTAATTCATATTTTTGTTTCGTTTTATTTTTATTTTATTTTATAAAATTTAATTCATATTTTTGTTCCGTTTTATTTTTTTTTTTTTTTTATTCATTCGTTCTTCGTGCTAATCATCGCACTAGAGGACTGATCGCATCGAACTGATCTCTTCGACTTTCAAAGTTAAAACTCCGGAGTTCATAATATTTTCCTTTAAATATCACCACTGATATGTTCAAAAGGTAAAATGTAAACGTAAAGTGAGTTAATTTTAGTTCTTATTTTCAAACGCAAAGAAATTGGATTTTGGAAAGAAAGTCGTTATCAGGCAGACAGTAGATACGCCTTCCGTAATTGGTTTGCTTTTATTTAGGTTTGGAGCCAAAACTCTTGCGGGCCATTATTAACCGACGACGCGCTTCGCACAGCAAGTACGAGGGTATGCGTGAACGAAACGATGTAACACTATTGCAATAAATTCAAGTCTGCTGACATGAAATCAACCGCTTGCACTTCCGAACATTGGACGTTACCGTTCGACTTTTTAATTTTGCATTTTGGTTTTAATAAAAAAAAATTCATTTTTTCTGATGCTCCGGATGCAGATACGAGACCTCGGACTGTTCGAAGCGTGGGTAATCCTCTTATCCAACCGTTCACAGGTCGGCAGTTAGGAAAATAAAAACAGATAGAAGATGCAATTCCACAATTAGTGGTCGTGACGGTCGCACAAAAGATTTCACCAAATTTCCATTTAGCACTAAATTGGCGCCAATAGCGAAAAAAAACTAACAAATTGCACAACATTCACAGCCGAATTTCAAAATTTATACCGCGCGACTGCCTCAGATTTACTCAAGCATCGATTTCGCTCCCTTTTCTGTTTCGTTTTCTCGATTTTTATTTCTTTACTCAACTCGTATCACACTCGAACTCGTTTCTCAATTCCGACGGGGTTGTACTCAACAAAATACCTGCGCGTACCAAAAAAATTCGAACAGACGCGCGCTTCTTTGGCAAAATTTTTCTTCGGCCCCACAACCGGACGCCGTACTCACGTTGATTTCGATTTCTTTTTTCTCGCTCCCGACGCGAAAGAACCGAATTCCGCACGGTAAAAAATGGAGAAAAACCAATTAATCGCGAATTTACGGGGTTTTTTGCAACTCTTCGATGCGATGAACACTCTAGCCGTCTTTCCAGAACCAGTTCGCCGCCATTCGATCCGTCCAATTTTTGACACTCACGATTTCTGTGCAGTGCCCGATTGAAAGTCTCGACGCAGCCAACGGAATGGCATTTCGTCCGTTGCCGGCGCCAAATCACTGATTTTTGGAGTCAACACATAGATGGCACTATCAGTTATACTGTTCAATTGGCACCTCTGTTCTGCTTTCAGGGAAAATTTTGTCAGCAGTTTTGTGGGTGTCAAAAATTATTATCACTTGTGTCAGGCTTTTGACGGCGCCGATAAGGAAAAGGAATTTTACAATTGTTGGCAGCCAGTTTCATAAGGGATACGTTTCGCCGAAATGGTAAGTTTAACACGCAGCGATTATACTTTACCCTTTTCTGCACGCTCTATTCGATTCGTTCACTTTCAGACTCGTTTTATTCTGATCCAAAATCGAGCTGGTAAAACTCGACTGGCGAAATGGTACATGAATTTTGACGACGACGAAAACAGAAATTAATCGAGGAAGTACACGCTGTGGTGACCGTTCGCGACGCTAAACACACGCATTTTCTTCTGCGGCGACTCAACAACATAGGCGGTTCGCCGTTGATCTTCAGCGCCGAACCGACTAAAGAAAGTCGTCGCTTTTGGTCGGTCTCATGCGCACGACTGAGTGCCGGGCATAGGTGTTGTACCCCTCGGATCACTGCCTCAGATCCTTGGAGTGGTAAATCCCCACACGTTTGCCTCCTAGATCCTCCAATTCGTACCGTGAGTTTCCTAGCACACGACGAATCCTGCACTTGAGGAACTTCTTTGCCAGCTTGGCATTATAATTCTGCGCGGCTGTGGACAGGGAAAAGTTTCGTCGAAATACCTCTTGTCCTACACAAAATTGTGTTTTAGCAGCACGCAGATTATACCGCCTGCTACTGTCCTCATGTGCGACCCTTATTTTCGTCTGCGCCAGTTGTCTCACGATAGGAATTCCCTCTCGAGGTCGAAGCTGTACATTTGACTCTCCCAACGCTCGCAAATGCTTCAGCAGTTCGTAGTCCTTCCCGTGCAACATCATGTGATTCCCAAACAAAACCTGATAAGGAGAAAATCCAGTGGCTTGGTGGAGTGAGCTACGAAGAGCACATCCAATTTTGCTTAGACTCTCATCCCATCGTGCTTGGTCATCAGTGATGAATGCTCGAATTCCGGCCAGGATGGACTGATTGACACGCTCCGAAGCATTCGCTTGCGGTGAGTAGCTCGGGGTGTACAGGTGTTTAACTCCGTATTTGTTCAGCATGGTGTTAAACACATTCGACCTAAATTGAGAGCCGTTATCGGAGAGGATTGTCTCAGGTGTTCCAAACGTATGGAAGACCTGCCCCTCCAAGTAGTTTGTGATCTCTTCAGCAGTGATCCGCCCCAAAGGATGTAGGAGTGGGAACTTGGTGAAGTGATCCAAGACGATCAAGATAGCGATTTTACCCCGTTTGGTACGTGGATATGGTCCAAGTACGTCGATATACAGATGTTGGAATGGCTGATCAGTCTGGAACGGTTCTCCCATAGGCGCTCGTAGAGGTCTGTTCGGGGACTTTGTCTCTTTACAAGTGTCGCACGCCAGAACGTAGGTGCGTACTTGTGTAGCCATTCCGGGCCAGTACAAAAATCGCCTGACTCGCTCTAGCGTTTTGGCATAACCACCATGGACCGTGGTGTCTGCCTCGTGCGCCTGAGCGATCGCAGCTGACGTAAGGCTCGATGGAATCCATAATTTCCAGGCCCTGTCTTCGGCAATCGGGTCACCGTTGTGAGGCTCTGTGCGCTTATACACGAAGCCGTCTCTCACGCATACGTCAGGAAGCCGATTGGCGTTCGCATCGACAGTGGACACTAATTCTTTGTATTCTTTGCCAGAGAATTCTGGAGAATCCATGTCCACCATCGGTGCCACGTCGATCAGCGCATTTAATCCCTCTTCGTATACACGAGAGAGAGCGTCGGGTACAACGTTCAGGCTCCCTCTTCGGTGCTCGATTGTGAAGTCGTAACCTTGGATTTTAAACTCCATCTTGCCAACCGTCCTTGTAGGTCTTTCTGCGACATGAGCCATTTGAGACTTGCGTGATCCGTAATGATTTTGAACGCAGTCCCTTCTACATAGGCTCGAAATTTTTTCACGCTCAACACAGCTGCATAACACTCGAGTTCGGTTACGCTGTAGTTGCGTTGAGCGGAAGTGAGCTTCTGTGACATATACGCCACTGGAGATTCCGATCCGTCGTCGTTTTCCTGAAAGAGAACGCTACCCACCCCTGATTTACTGGCGTCGCACTGGATTACGAAAGACCTCTTAAAATCAGGATTGATTAATAAGGGGGCTTTCGTCAACAAGTCTTTCACTAGTAGGAAGGAAGTTTGTGCCTCTGTAGTCCAAGCAAACTGGTTGGACTTCTTTAGAGTGTCTGAAATTGGTGAAACAGTCGCAGCAAAGTTGGGAACGAATCGTCGATACCAGCCTGCCATACCAAGAAAGCGTCAAACTTGACGTGCGGACTTAGGCGAAGGGTAATCGACGATGGCTGAAACTTTGTTGGGATCAGTTTTCAGGCCTCCTTCTCCAACGATGTAACCGAGATATTTCACCTCTTTCAGACAAAACTTGCTCTTGTTGACGTTAATGGTCAAGCCAGCCTTTCGCAAACATTCTGCGACTTCTGCCAATAAAACCAGATGTGAATCGAAATCCTCAGAAATTAACAGCAGATCGTCCAAATATACGAAAACCTGCTCCTTCAGCTCGGGTAGGATGACTTTGTCCATCAAACGACACATCCTTTTCGGCGCGTTGCATAACCCAAAAGGCATGCGAGTGTAGTGATATAGAGGCCGGCCAGGAATGGTAAACGCTGTATACTCCCTGGATTTGTTCTCGAGAGGAATCTGCCAAAAGGCGTCTTTAAGGTCCAGGCTAGTAATAAAATTGGCTCGCGGCAAACGACTTAAGATACCATCAATGTGTGGTAATGGATAAGCATCCTTCTTCGTCACACTATTGACTTTGCGCGAGTCCAAACATAACCTGACCTTGCCTGGCTTCCTCACGAGAACCACAGGCGAGCTCCATGCACTCTGGCTGGTCTCTATAACGCCAAGTGCCCTCATGCGATCGATCTCGTCATATAAGAGTTTTTGGATCGCAGGAGACACAGGATAATGTCGCTGTTTGATGGGACTTGCATCACCAACGTCTATACTGTGTTGTTCGACGTTGGTCACACCGAGTCCGTATACTTCGTATGATGGAAATTTGGACTTTACCATTTCCAACCTCTTTACATCTGTGGGCGTTAAATGGTGGGCATCCGGAGCTATCAGTTGCGATGCAGTATCGGGAGTATCGACCGCGCTGATAATGCTGGGAGCTAGTTGGAATGATCGCCAGAAATCTACCCCTAGGTACAATTTCTGCGACTGGCTCGGCACTATATACAAGGTAATGGGTTTGGTAATACCACGAAAAGTAATATCGGTGTTTACCGTGCCCAAAACTTTCTGTGCAGCACCATCAGCGGTCTTCACCTCTTGACAGACCGGTCGATAATTCACCTGTGCATCTTGGAGGCGTTGTAAAGCGTTTGCCCCCAGGCAACTGATGCTCGCCCCACTATCGAGGAGTCCTTCAACGTCCACTCCGTACAAGGATACCATGGCGTACGGACGTATGTCCAACGGATTGGTAATGATGGTAGAGAGGATCGCTTTCTTTTTTTCACGCACCATCCTCCAGAATGTACGAAGGCGCAAGATTGACTTTCTGCGACCGGATCCACTCGTTAGTGTTGATGCGTGATCAACACTTGCGACTGAAGTAGGCGCAAAAATTCGCTCTCGAGCCTCCATATATTCCTTTAGCCGAAGGTGGTATGGCTTGAGAGGATGGTGGGAATGTCGTCTTGGATGTTCTTTTGCGATAAGTGCTTCTTCAGGCCGGGAAACAGCCGGCTCCGTCTTATCGCTTGGTCTCGTTAATAATTTGACGTGCGGAGTATTTAATGCAGAGGAATTGGGTAGGGATGATTTTACGCTACAAGGATGGGAATTGGGTTCAGAAAATGTTGTAGGTAGGGTATTAAAATTTGGAGGGGTATTTGTAGGGGTTGAATAATTGGGTAAAGTTTTTTTATTTGGGAGTTCTGAATGAAATTGGGAATTGGAATTAGGGTGTTGACTGAGTGTAACTACTGCTGTCGGGATGCAGTGTTCGGGCGGGAGGGACCCGCTGTCCTTCCGTCCCGTCGGCCGTTTCCCGCCTTGCAATGGATGCAGTTGGGCTTTAAAACGTCAGCCCGCCCACATCCATAGCAGAAGATGCCTTTCGGTGCTTCTTCACACTCACGGTAGCCGTGACCATCCTTCCCGCAGCTCCAGCAGGTCAAAGACTTGGATAGGCCGGCCACTTCGTCGGATTCGGTCTCCGCTATCACTTCAGCCTGGGGATCGCCAATCTCATGTATTCTTCCCTGCTGCCAAGAACTTGCCCGCGTAGCCTTCCGCACCTCCTCTACGCGGTTCACAAGATGACGCAACTGTGTCATATTGTGAACCTCGTAGAAGCACATCTGTTGCTGCGTACTCGCCAGCAAGTTCCCGCGCACCAGATCGACGAATTCGCCCTCCAACATGGGATTACGCAACAACGTTCGGAGTTCCGTCATATCCTGTTCAAATAACAGGAACGGCTCGTTCGGCGTTTGGCGTCGCCCCAGCATCCGCCTGCGCACTTCCCAGTCGGAACTGCGCTCGCCCCAGGCTTGAAGGAAGGCAGATCTCAGGACTGACCAATTAATATCCGTGATAGAACGCCTCCAGAGCCAGTACCACTGGTTGGGACGCCCGTCCAACAATAGGTGAAAATTCTGGGCTAACAGGTCCATTCGCCCGCCCAGATCTCCCATCGCTAAAGCTTCGGCCCTAAAAACGAGTTCTTCCGCTCGCAATGAATGGCTGTCTCCATTGAAGCGTAGTCGCCAGTGCCGGATTGGACTACCAGAGTTGCGGTATCTTGTATTAGGGCCGTTGCCATTGCGATCGCCAATCTGGGCGGTCGCATGGGCCGGTCGACCCCGAATTCGCACGTATTCATCCTGTGCTTCTCGACGAGATGGTGGTGGTGGTGGTGGCAACCCTGCATTTAAATTGGCTCGTGGTTGTTGCTGAACCAATTCCTCCCGCAACACTGTGCGTATTAGCCGCACCAAATCATCCACCCCCAAGGAATTTACTGACACCGGCGGCGCGGATACTGACGCTGGCCGCGGTTCGTCTCTCACTTCTGCCCACCTCACTCTTTCTTCTCTCGACACCCTGTCTGTCTCCGTCTCCAATGTAACTATCAGGTCGGATTCAGGTACCATTGATCCATCCGGGGCATACAAGGCTCGTCCGCCACCTGTCTCGGGTGGTACAACTAAATTTAACCTTCTAGGCGACATACCATCTCTTTGAGTATTCGCCTGTGACTTCTTTTTGCCGCGAGTCAATGGGCCTGGATTAGCGGACGCGCCCTCTACGCCCAAGGTGGACCAATAGTCCTGAGGACCCAAATATCCCCGACAATTCGGACAATTGTGGTTGTCCACGATCCACAACTCCAAACAATCCTTATGGAATCGGTGGCCACATTTTGTACGCACCTCACTTTCTGCGTCTATTGGCTCTCGACACGTTGTGCACATGCCATTTGCTCCCGTCGTTGGTGAGTGTAGCAGAGACATGTTAGATAGAGTGGGTGCAAACGATTGCACGAGTGTTCAGAAAAAAAAACGAATGACTGAATGTAAGTGTTTATAAATGAATAAGTGAACGACCGAGTGATAAAAAAAAATCAAATTTTAATCGAATGGATGTGCAACTTGATGGATGACTGCTTGCACGCCTGAACATATGATCGTGTGAACGACAGATCGAATGTATGTATTCCGAAATTACGAATGAACGATAAAATGAAATTTTGAACGTATGAATACTCGATTGTGTGAATGCGTGATTAAATAATTGTGTGAATGAACTCTTGTACTAATGAGTGATGAATAAAAGATTAATCGAATGAATGAGCAACTCGATGAATGACCGCTTGCATGTATGAACCAATGACTGTATGTATGTTAGAACGACTGTATGTAGTACGAAAAAAAAACGAATGAACGATAGAATGAATGTTTAATGTATGACCTCAAAATAAAAGCAAAATGAACCCTCGCGTCGTCGCAACCTTTCCCCTCCCCTCTATGCAGAACAAATCGCGAAGCCGAACTTGATCTTTCCCGACTCACTGGGAAAATCTGGATCGCGATAAAATTTGTAATTAGAAAAAAATTGGGGAACAGTTAGCAACACAAAAATAAATCAAAAATCAGCAAAATAAAACTACGTTAAAATCTGTCAACAAAAGACTTAGAAAAAAAAATTTTTAAATACAAAAAAAAACTCTACGTTATTTCTACAAAAAAAAATACTCTACGTTAATAAGGTACTCTAAAAGGATGGATAAGGAAATAAGGTACTTAACAAATTTTCGACGATACCTTTTTCAACCAAACTCACCAATTTTTCGCAAGTATGATTCCCAACTGTCTGACGACACGCCCGCTAAGTCAGGGCATGCCCAGCACTCAGTTGGGTACTCACGAACCAAAAGTGGAATGGCAAAAAAAAATAAAGTCTGACCCAACTTACATCAAATCAGTCTTGCATACAGACAATGTTTCCCTTTCCTATGGAACCGAGTTGGCGCCTAAAGGTTGCCAAAACGGTTCGTCGATAGGATCGTTCCACATTGTCTCCATCCAAGATCAATAAGATGGTTTGCTGATAAAACTCAGAAAAGTTTGTACACTTAGGCTTTTGTAGCCGTTCAGGCGAAAATACTGTCGCAGAAGGACGAAATTTAAGACCTTTTTGCCCATCACCTTTTTGCACGGAATTTTTCAGAGCTCGCGCGTGTTGATGGGCTACGCTTTGTGCACGTAGCGTAGCTTAGGCTAGCCCCACGTTGGGCGCCATTTGTTGTGTTGGAGGCCTTGGAAGAATTATTTTGACTAAAAAAAGTCAAAATAATTGAAAGGAAAAGGAAGGTTCGGGACAGAAGGGCCAATTCCACCTACGTCCGAATTGGTGGCTGAGTTTTCGCTGGTGCGACGCTCTTGCTGACGGCCGGGACTAGCTACGGCAGTGTAGGGGGGGTACTTGCTCCAACTCAGACCATTAAACCCTTGGCCTATACAACAAAAATTATCAGCGCCGACTTATCCAAGGGAATACAAAAAAATTGGGATTATTTTCCCAATTGGTCGTGAAAGACCAAGAAGCGGTTGGATGGCGCGGCTCCGCGATTTGTCAGGGCGCTCTGGTGTTAATAGCGCCCTGCTCTGCCCACCCTACCTCAGCCACGACTGACCTCTAGAACATTTCGCGTCGTGGCCCCTTATTGAGGTTCGGGGCTAAAGAAGCTAAACGCTCGGGTTCATTTTAAGTATGGCTTTCTAGCCTTTAATCATCTTCAGCGACTCAAAAAAATTAAAATTCAAAAAAAAGATATTCTACCAACACGGAAATCATTAGGCTGTAAGGTAAAATTGCAAAATATAGAATAAACAAAAAAAAGGAAACAAAAACTTACCCCATTTATATCTTCAGCAAATCTCTTTTAAACAAATTTTGATTTTAATTACTTTTATGATTTAAATTATTCGTCCTTGTCTGTCTGGTCAGTCTGTCATTTTATTTTTATTTTATTTTATAAAATTTAATTCATATTTTTGTTCCGTTTTATTTTTATTTTATTTTATAAAATTTAATTCATATTTTTGTTTCGTTTTATTTTTTATTTTATTTTATAAAATTTAATTCATATTTTTGTTTCGTTTTATTTTTATTTTATTTTATAAAATTTAATTCATATTTTTGTTTCGTTTTATTTTTATTTTATTTTATAAAATTTAATTCATATTTTTGTTTCGTTTTATTTTTATTTTATTTTATAAAATTTAATTCATATTTTTGTTCCGTTTTATTTTTTTTTTTTTTTTATTCATTCGTTCTTCGTGCTAATCATCGCACTAGAGGACTGATCGCATCGAACTGATCTCTTCGTCTTTCAAAGTTAAAACTCCGGAGTTCATAATATTTTCCTTTAAATATCACCACTGATATGTTCAAAAGGTAAAATGTAAACGTAAAGTGAGTTAATTTTAGTTCTTATTTTCAAACGCAAAGAAATTGGATTTTGGAAAGAAAGTCGTTATCAGGCAGACAGTAATAATTCCGTAATTGGTTTGCTTTTATTTAGGTTTGGAGCCAAAACTCTTGCGGGCCATTATTAACCGACGACGCGCTTCGCACAGCAAGTACGAGGGTATGCGTGAACGAAACGATGTAACACTATTGCAATAAATTCAAGTCTGCTGACATGAAATCAACCGCTTGCACTTCCGAACATTGGACGTTACCGTTCGACTTTTTAATTTTGCATTTTGGTTTTAATAAAAAAAAATTCATTTTTTCTGATGCTCCGGATGCAGATACGAGACCTCGGACTGTTCGAAGCGTGGGTAATCCTCTTATCCAACCGTTCACAGGTCGGCAGTTAGGAAAATAAAAACAGATAGAAGATGCAATTCCACAATTAGTGGTCGTGACGGTCGCACAAAAGATTTCACCAAATTTCCATTTAGCACTAAATTGGCGCCAATAGCGAAAAAAAACTAACAAATTGCACAACATTCACAGCCGAATTTCAAAATTTATACCGCGCGACTGCCTCAGATTTACTCAAGCATCGATTTCGCTCCCTTTTCTGTTTCGTTTTCTCGATTTTTATTTCTTTACTCAACTCGTATCACACTCGAACTCGTTTCTCAATTCCGACGGGGTTGTACTCAACAAAATACCTGCGCGTACCAAAAAAATTCGAACAGACGCGCGCTTCTTTGGCAAAATTTTTCTTCGGCCCCACAACCGGACGCCGTACTCACGTTGATTTCGATTTCTTTTTTCTCGCTCCCGACGCGAAAGAACCGAATTCCGCACGGTAAAAAATGGAGAAAAACCAATTAATCGCGAATTTACGGGGTTTTTTGCAACTCTTCGATGCGATGAACACTCTAGCCGTCTTTCCAGAACCAGTTCGCCGCCATTCGATCCGTCCAATTTTTGACACTCACGATTTCTGTGCAGTGCCCGATTGAAAGTCTCGACGCAGCCAACGGAATGGCATTTCGTCCGTTGCCGGCGCCAAATCACTGATTTTTGGAGTCAACACATAGATGGCACTATCAGTTATACTGTTCAATTGGCACCTCTGTTCTGCTTTCAGGGAAAATTTTGTCAGCAGTTTTGTGGGTGTCAAAAATTATTATCACTTGTGTCAGGCTTTTAACGGCGCCGATAAGGAAAAGGAATTTTACAATTGTTGGCAGCCAGTTTCATAAGGGATACGTTTCGCCGAAATGGTAAGTTTAACACGCAGCGATTATACTTTACCCTTTTCTGCACGCTCTATTCGATTCGTTCACTTTCAGACTCGTTTTATTCTGATCCAAAATCGAGCTGGTAAAACTCGACTGGCGAAATGGTACATGAATTTTGACGACGACGAAAACAGAAATTAATCGAGGAAGTACACGCTGTGGTGACCGTTCGCGACGCTAAACACACGCATTTTCTTCTGCGGCGACTCAACACATGGTGTAAAAATAACATTTTTGTAAGGGGTAGTATGGTACGGTGGTGGGGGGTGTTTTTCCTAACTTCAGAACGGCTTATGCTACGAAGTTGAAACTCGGTACGTATATGTAAATTAACTAGAAAAGTAATTCCGATAAAAAAAAATTTAAATATTCATTGGCGTTCAGAAGGGGGGGGGGGGCAAAAAAAAAAACAATTAATATAAAATGCATATATTTTCACGATTTTCGTCATATCTACTAGGTCTTTCGAAATATTGAATTCATTTTTATTCTACGAATTCCTCATATGAACACCTAGAATGCGTTTTCAAGATTTTTTGAAATTCGACCCCTAAGAGGGTGTAAACTGGTTGTATACTTTTTCATGAATTCCACCATGTTTCTCAGGTCTGATCAGATATCGAATATCTTTTTACTTCCCAGATTTGTTTAATAATCACCTATTTATAAGTTTTGTTTTTTTCAACCTCTAGACCACATCCCGGAGTATGACCCAATTATTTAATTCATATGTTACACCCTTTTCTAACCACAACCACAACATACACCGCATACCCGAAGTGAATGCGTTCTGAACTTCTGCCGGAAAAATAATAAAGTTGCGTCCAGACTGTTGGCAGATTTTTTTCGTGTCTACTAGTCATGAAATGTAAAAAAAAAAATTTTGAGGGCAGCAAATTTTTTTTTTTAAAATCAATAACAATACTATATTATAATTAATAAAGTAAGAATCTACCAGTGGTCGTGTTGGACGATGGATGGAAAATAGTGGATGAAAGATGGAGGATGGAAGATGGAGGATGGAAGATGGTGGATAGAGAATGGATGACGGTGGATGGACGAAGGTGGATATAGAACGGTGGATGGAGGATGGAGAATGGAGGATGGGGCATGGTAGACAGAGGATAGAAGATGATGGATAGGGGATGATGGATGGAGGATGAATGGATGGAGAATGGGGGATGGATAATGGTGAAAAAAATACCGGATCACAATAAAACTTTGAAACTCAACAAATAAGATAAGATCTTGAAAAAAAATTAAGAAACACAAAGTGCCGAAAAGAAGTACGACGAGAGTAAAAAGGTGAACCAACTATTTTATTGTGAGTCTTTTATTGTAGGTGTACTAGGCGAATAGATAGGAAACAAATTTTGGAATGTGGCAGTGGCGTACGGAGGTTGGGGCTTAGCAATTTTAGATTACGGTTTATCACGAAGTGATTGCATTAGACAAATAAAATTCGGTTTGTGTATAAGGGTTGACTAATGAAGTTTGCTGACGGTAACATTTTATGGGGGCAGTGAAGCATGAAAGTGGGGGGATAAGAATTCTTATAAAAAAATCACGTCTCATTTTTCAAGAACAGTGTGAGATAGAATTTTAAATGGGTACGAAAGCGGGTATTGAAGTTGATCTCAGATCGGACTCGGGTATCTCTCGCTGGCGCTTACTGCTGTCGTCCGCTGTCTTGAGTAGATCCTTTGAACGAGTACTCCTTCCAAGTCAAATCTTGAGGTTCTCCGTATCACAAAAGCAACACTGCACATATTCTCTGGTAGCAGGACAAGCGGATTTCTCACGAGTTATGTTTCCGTATGTGAATCCGGAAGCTCGGGACCGGCTCAAGCATCCAAGGAAAACGAATAGCGAGTTCACCTTCCTGCTCCCTTCAAAGTTTAAAGCTTTGGAAGAAATTTCTCAATAGAGACGTGTTGGAGCGAAATCACCGACGATAGCCGAGGAAGTTCGAAACAACTGGTAGAGTCTGCCCGCGCACTCTTTATTTATGCAAACTAGACGAGAATTAAGAAACGTCACTCGAAGATAGCTCATAAGCCTTGCCCCTGTCACAAGCCTTGGACATGTTTACTCAACACGAGTTCTGTCCTAAGTCTCAAAAATGCCGGACGTATTTTGTCAAGAAAAGAGAAGTGGTCACGGCGAAGCCTATAAAGGAGACGAACCGCTATTGCGCGGGTCTCATTGTTGTCGCAACATGGAGTTGAAGTAAGAAAGAAAAAGTTGAAAACGAAGTGGGATCGTTACAATACTGTGAGAAGTTAAAAACGAAGTGGTATCGGAACACGGAGTGACTGAAAGGAGGAAAAACTGAAATTAAAGGTGGCGTAGTCGCGGAATTCTCGAGATTACGGACGGCAGTTACGGCAGCGGTGGCTCGTTAAAGTTGCAGGTAAAACTGGACCCCATTTTTTTTGCTTTTCCTTACAGGTAGACCCGCTGGAGTGAAAGTCTTCCGGTCGGCGTAGAAGCGAGCAAGAAGGTTCGCTACGCGAGAAGTGGAAGATCGGTAGCGCCGGAAAACAATCATTTCCATACTTGTTCCATGTTCATCGAATAAAGAATTTCATAATGTAAAACCGTTTAAAGAGTATCTCAATTTAAGGTACCTCGATAAAGTTTCGATAAGGTCTTACCGAACTAATCTGGCGCACATTTCCCCATGTTTCAACAGTAACAGCCAAGCAACAACAGTTGATCTTGCCTTAGAAGTACAGAAGCAAAAAAACCGAAAAATTATTTTCACAATTTTTTTACTTTTGTAAATTCTTTTTTTTAAATGCGAATTAACATTGCACACTCTCGAATTTGAGCAAAGGCCCACATAAATCCGCTACGCTGCACAATAGGCCAATCTGTAATATTCTCGTAATAGGGTTGAAGCCGAATCACTTGGAATTACACATGTCGAGCGAAGCTCACTTCGAAACCTTCCCTCGCAAGTCTTGCAGAAGCTTTAAGTCAAAAGTCTATTTGGCATACTACTGGTAAAAATTGAAGAATCTATCTTACACTGTTCTTGAAATATGAGACGGATTGTTTAGAAAAATTCTTATCCCCTCGACATTCATGCTCCACTGCCCTCATAAAAAATTCTACTTTCCGCAAACTTTATTAGTCAACCCTTATAGACAAACTGAATTTTATTTGTCTTCGTGAAAAACCGTAATCTAAAATTGTTAAGCCCCAATCTCCTTCCGCCACTGCCACACTCAAAAATTTGTTTCCTATCTATTCGCCTAGTACACCTACAATAAAAGTCTCACAATAAAATGTCTGTTTCACTCTCGTCGTATTCAGTCTTTTCAGCACTTTCTGTTTCGAGAATAATGTCCAGTTCTTAATATTTTTTTTCAAAAATTAACCATTCCCCATACATACCTATATGTATGCTCACAAATTAGTAAGATACAAATTTTTGGAACAAGCAAGGATTAAATATTTAGAATTCCTATACTTATTTGCTTCCATTTTCTTCAGCGGTTATGTAAGCCGAGGAAACAATAATAATAGTGCAATGTAAAAATGAAAGAAATATGTAAATACGCTTCACATTTGTCCGATGGCATTTTTAAGTTTTAAGATATAGCGTGCTCGAATTATCGTGCAATGTGCTGAATCACGAGTTCTGTTGACTTTCGTATGTAGAATCCGAATGAATGAGAGATTATTGTCACTAATGAACTACCGACGAGCAATAATGATTTCCAAGCATTGCAAAGTTCTCGGCTTGAATTAAACTTATAATAGTGATTCACTTCGGAGTACAAGTAGATAAATGTATAGTGTTTATACTCTATCAACCGAATAGACCAAGATAGGTATTATTTTCCGAGGCGAAAGGGGCAATAGATCGGTCATTTCTGGTCCAAGAAACATATGCAGATGAACAATCCAGAAAAAAATACGAGGGGTACGTAAGTCCGGCGAGAGGTAATGGCTATCATAATCGCCCATAACACGACTTTCGGAAGAGAACTATTGTCTTTGGCACAACTGGAGACGGCGTCTTTAACTGTGTTGCTGTGTACATAAGAGCTTCCCATACGATTTTCAAATGTGTATCAAATGTGTATGCGTGAAAGCTCGATGAATTTTCCAAGTCAGTTTTGAGAAAGTCAGATGTTCCAAATAATCCCGCCAGAGGCTTTCCAGTACTTAGCTGGAATCAGCTGACTCGATATGTCAGTATGTCATAACTCGAACTGTTCGCAACTAGTCTTAAGTTATCTTAAGTTACAAAGTGATCGTTTCTTAGTGAATTGTTTCTGTTTTGTGTGCGTTTTATATATCGTTGATTGGCGGCCACGAAAGTCTACCGTGAAGAAGGAAAAAAACCACGGCATCATCAGAGTAATAGCGAGAGCGAAGAAAAGTACAGCGGCCGGCTTCTGTCAAACGAACTCGTCCGAATTGAAATTGAAAGTTCTCCGCTCGTTTTTGTGTGTTTAAGGTTTGACCGAAAGCGTGGAGGTTGATATGGAAGGCGCTCCGCCACCATCATATCAGGGCCCGCCGCCGCCTAAGGACCTCCAAGTGGTGGTTGACCGCCAATGGAAGTTTTGCCAACCTGCCGTCCATTCACAACGTAAGTTTAAAGGGTTCGCTTAAATTATTTCAACACTAATTCACTTTTTTCCCCTTCCCCAAAATAAAGCGTACGGTGGATATGTTTCAGCTCCATCACAACCTCCACCGCCCGCTGAGTCTTCAACGCCGGCCACCACGAGTACGGAACCGTCGACAGCAACAACGACAACATAAACACAATCGACAACGCCACCGGTTCGAGGACTATAACGCGGGCATGGTGGACCTCCATCCCGCGGACGTGGCTCCTACATCCCGAACACAAATGGCAGCGGACCCGGTCACGATCCCCATAAAAGGTCGCGGCGGATATTCTTAGGGGCTGACACGTTCCCCACCAACACACAGTGCCAGATTGGTTACGGGACGACGGCTTCGAGTGGATACTCTCAGTCCACGGACTACGACCACAGTCAATACCAAAACTACAAGTAATAACTCTTCTTCTTTTCATACATTTTACATGTTTAGTATTTTGAACATTAAAAAAACGCGCCGTTTACTACTTTTCCACAGTACGTTCACATCGAGCGATAGCTGCCAAGCGCTGAAAACGCAAAAGACGTCTCAAATCTTCTATTAGTCGGAGAAAGATTTCTGGATGGTCATGGTAAGCTTGGGAAAGGGTTTCCTTTCGTTCTAATTTTCCTTTTTGATCGTCCGCAGACGCTGAATGTGCTCTGCGAAACTGAAGTGCGCGATGGAACCGAACAATTGGAGTATCATGGCAGTGATATCCACTGCACAATTTACAGAGATTTACACTCAATTTAAGAGTATCTGACCGGTAAGCTGTTTCAATTTCAAAAGGCCAAAGAAACTGAACTGCAGAGTGGTTCCGTGACGCGAAGCTATTCCATGGATGGTGGTCCGCTTTACGGCGGTTTCATTACTGGCCCGGAGTCACATGAAAATTCAACCAAGGCTCCGAAGGTTTTTATATACAACGGAATGGAGATGCGGTCTTATTTTATGGAAGTTTATAGGGCGTTGACTGATCCATCTGCTTGCGGTAAGTTCATTGAAATTTTGTATCCTACTGGACTTGATTTCGATTCCACTGTAGGTGAGAGCCAGTCGACAGAGGACTTTTATGGCGAACTGCACTCCTTCATGGGTCCGCAATTATCGAGTATCGCCTCGAATCTTTTACGAAATCGCTGACGACGAATAATGGTGCTTTTACACGAGCGATTAAAATTGCTCAATTTGCAGCAATTCCAGAAAATTTTGACGTCACGAAAACATACAACAACATTTAGCAATTGACGATATGGAGCAATTCGTTGTTAACTCGATGATCAACTGTGACTAGCAATATGGAGCAATACTACGCAATTTGGCAATGACATCATACACGGACAACTTAGTATATGAACAATCCGAAAGGAAATTCGAAAAATAAATCTAAAACTTCGAATAAAACTTGAAATTTTTTAATTATAATAAAAAATAATGTTATCAACAGGCTACAAAAAGAAGTGATATATATATATATATAAAAAAAACATTTTAAAAATGTAAAAAAAAGGTGTCAGGTTCTACAAAAAGGTATGATATTCATTGAGTCGGTTTTCTTTCTATTAAATATTTCCACTTACGCTTGTATACAAATTTGTGATATTTTCATTTTTCCAAGAAACTCGACAATCGCTCGGAGAAATATCAACCTTCCCCCCCCCCCCCCCCAAATTTTCCACATTAAAAGCAACCAAAATGTAAACTTTGCAGTTCATCTTTTTTGCCACGACGGAATCGGATCATTTCGTGCTAAGTACTAGTTGGAAGAATCTATCGATCTAGCTAGACAATAAGATCATCTGTAGGTGTATCGATCAACCGACTATAAAACATAACCGACGTCTAAGGGTACCAGTCAGAGGAGAACGCTGTGATTACAGGCAGTGCTAGTGGCATTGGCTACGAAGTTTGTAAGCGTTTGCTGGAAAACGATATTAAGGTAAAGTCCAGTGATCGGTGATCCTCTCAAAAGTCTTTAATATTTCTGTGTCTATCTTCACCGATGTTTAGAATCTTGCTATTATTGATATTCAAGAAAATGTCGATTCTCTTGCGACATTGAGAGCTTATCATCTGATCATCCCGGGATCGGATATATATCACTCCCCCTCCCAAATTTTCCAGATTAAAAGCTACCAAGAAGTAAACTTTGCACATCATCTTTTCGCCACGACGCGTGTAGGTTGATATGGAAGGCGCTCCGCTACCATCACATCAGGGCTCGCCACCGCCTTTGGACCTCCACGTGGTGGGGGATTAAGGGTAGCATCTCCTAATCCCTTAACTTCTCCGAATTTTAGTAGAAGATTTGGGCTATTTAATCTTCTACTAAAATTCGAAATAAAAACGACAAATTTTATATAAACATAAACACTTTCATTTAATAAAGAATAATAAGAATAATAAAGAAACATAAAAATATTATTATTAAAAAAAAATTATGTTTAGGGCAATATCTCACTGGGATGCCAGGCTACGATCTCTAACTTATGAGTGAGAAATTTCTCACCAAAAAGTCAAAATGAGGACGAACTAATGCAGTTTTCTGTCTGTATTCTCACCAAATGAGAAAGCACCGTACTTAACTACGCATTTAGCAATCTTTCATTTCTCATTTGGTGAGAATACAGAGAGAAAACTGCATTAGTTCGTCCTCATTTTGACTTTTTGGTGAGAAATTTCTCACTCATAAGTTACAGAACTGAGCTACAGATCATATTTTATTATACTATAATAATAATAGAACAAAAAAATTTTGCGTGTCGATAACAATCAGCTCATCAATGCCTCGTACGAGTGGTCGGGTAAATACCGCCTTATAATAATGGGGATCTTGCTCTGCTTCAGCTCCTTCATGGCAATCAGATCCGTTTCGCCCTCCAGCTCCAGCAATCTGAAGCGCACGCGTTCCCAGAACACGGTCCCGCTCGTATTTAATCATGTACTTGGTGGTTATGTGCTTCGATTTAGGGACACCGCCGCCCGCCTGACCCGGCGCTATGATTTAGATATTATCGACTTCCTCGTCCTGGTTTAGCACGTCAATTTGATCATCTTCGTCGACATAAGTCACAAGTGTCAAGTTTCAAGTTCAAGTGTCACAATAACAACGTCAGAAATGAACATTTTTCAAATGTGTATGCGTAAAAGAAAGCTCGAATGAATTTTTCAAGCCAGATATTTATCGACTTACAGCTATTCCCGCCAGAGGCATTCCAGTACTTAGTGAGACACATAGTCTGTTCTTTTTGCATGAAATGTCTGCACTTTTTTGCACTCGATTTTCTAAACATCCTTTGACGTCAAATCAATGACACAAACTTAACCTCAAATAGTGTTCTTGTTCCTTCCCCGCCACTCCCTTTTACACTTTTCTGCACTAGCTCGAGAGCCAGTGGAAAAAGTGTAGAAAGTGTACACTAAAACCGACAAAAAGAACAGACCAACAAAAGCAGCTTTAGCTTCCCAATGAATTACACCCAGTGCGATTGGAATTAAGGATGGCAGATGGAGCATTATATAAAATATAAACGACCAATTTTATATAAATGGATATCAACTTTATTGAATATTATTAATGGCAGTATTATTAAAGGCAATATCTCACCGGGATGTCGTAGCGTGGCATCCCAGTGAGATATTGCCCTAAACATTACGCGTGACATTTTTTTTCACTGAAAAATAAGCGGAATAAATTCATTTATTTATGAAGTACGACAGGTGAGATGGCCAAAAAATGCGAAAGATGTTTGCACATTGTTCTTTCAAAAACAATAATTATAAATTGACATGTCTCGTGATATGTTTGGGTAATCAGAACAAATCCCCACAATTCCCAAATACACACAAGCCAAGAAAACAAAGGGATATTTAAATGACATCTCAAAATGAACCGTGTTCATTTCTTCATGTCAGATTATTCCCCGTTTAGCTCTGTTGTTGATAATGTTATCAACAGTCAACAAAAAGAAGTGATATATATATAAAAAAACATTTTAAAAAATTTAAAAAAAATGTGTCGGGCTCAACAAAAAGGTATGATATTCACAGAGTCGGTTTTCTTTCTATTGAATATTTTCACTTACGCTTGTATACAAATTTGTGATATTTTCATTTTTCCAAGAAACTCGACAATAGCTCGTCGTGGCAAAAAGATGATGTGCAAAGTTTACTTTTTTGGAAGCTTTTAATCTGGAAAATTTGGGGGGGGGGGGGTGATATTTATCCGATCCCGGGATGATCAGATGATAAGCTCTCAATGTCGCAAGAGAATCGACATTTTCTTGAATATCAATAATAGCAAGATTCTAAACATCGGTGAAGATAGACACAGAAATATTAAAGACTTTTGAGAGGATCACCGATCACTGGACTTTACCTTAATATCGTTTTCCAGCAAACGCTTACAAACTTCGTAGCCAATGTCACTAGCACCACCTGTAATCACAGCGTTCTCCTCGTTTAAGGTCATCCTGGTGAGTCTTTGCAGCACTTTACGATACACTCCACCAAAAATTATACATAGGTCCATTGGACACACTTTAACTGATGATTGAAGTTATTGGGGAGAATCGCCCAAATCATTTCAATGAATGGGATGATATCGATTTCCGGACGCGCTTCCGTATTACAAAACAGTCTGCATATGTTTTGTTAAAGCTCATAGGATCACATATACAACATCCTACAAATTGGTAAGTGGAAGATGTTCCTTGTGCTGTGCATTATATGTAAATACTTATTTATTTTAGGAATAACGCTGTGAGTGCAGAGACGATGTTGTTGCTACCTCTTAGGATCTATGCCACAGGAAGTATGCTAATCACTGCCGGTGATTTTGCCGGGGTTTCTAAATCTACAGCATGCAGAATTGTTGAAAAGGTTTCTCATTTTCATTTGCACTTTTCAGACCTTATTTCATTTCACTACCGTGTGACAATGAGTGTATAAGCAGAGGCGTCTGGTCTATAGGTTCACTCGTGCAGTGAACACCCTAAACGTTAATGTTCTAAACTGAGCTTAAAAAACAAAAAGTCAATGCAAAAGTATTCATTTAAGACACCATTCACCAACAAAAATCCATCACCCGATATTAGACATGACGCCTTTCAGACGATCGAATGCGCGGATATCTTTGGTGGCGGTGCGATTCAGATATCGCACACGAAAATTCTATCAAATCTCTTACAAAATTGAATTTCAGTCCTACGCGTGAAATTAGAATTTCCTAGGCACTTTGTATAGAACGTCGGTGCAGTGCACCGATGAACACGACGAATGAACGGGAGAGAGAGAGCTTTGGAGATTGCTTTTGTATTCTATTTTTTTTCTTGCTTGATTGAATATTTGGCGATTTGACCCTTTAGATTTAAGAAACAAGGGAGTAGGCATATACATATGAACGAAAATACGGTTTTTTACAATTTTACACTATAGTTCAAATTGTTAGGCAAATAATGCAAGCAGAAAAATGACCTGTCTGCTACCGCCTATGTGAAGAATTAGAATTAATGAATATGTTTTGTACCAAAATTTCAAACGGCAAAAAAAGGAGTATATTTTGCTTACTCCGGAGTAGATGATTTAAAGCACAGAAAAGGAGTAGGATGGGATCACTTCACGATTTAAATACAATTTGTGTATATTTCGTAATTTATCTTGTTTTTGTACGATTTGAGATAACTTTGCAGTGTGGATTAGTGGCGAATAATTTTTTGTCGCTATTCGTGTACGAATTGTGTTTAGTTATTAATGTGAATAATATAGTTTTATCAACTCTTACTTCGATTTTTTGCCCGTTAATTTGTGTGTGTGTATTGCAAAACTTTCAAAAGGCTAAGTATTCGTAGAAGTGTTAAAATGGAAGCGTTTTCAATGGAATATATCAAAAATCACAACAAGAATTTTTTAGATAGTTTGTACAAAAAAAATTGTATACCCACCACTAAATTTTTTTTTCATTTTCTGAGTGAACACCCACTTCTAAGTTGTACGAGCCGCCACTGTTTAGATATTACCACGGTGGCGCAACGGGCTAGCGCATTGCGACTTGTACCTGTACGAAAATCTCTTCAGAGGATCTAGGTTCGAACCCCGCAGTCGATCGATGTTTTCAGAAAAAAAACTTTAAGTACTCTAAAAATATATAACATTAAAAAAAATTTGTAGTATAGTAGCGAAAAAAAAATTTATAAAAAAAGGTGTGTAAGAAAAAGAGAACTGAAAAAAGTAGTAGAAGAAGAAAGAGTTTTATTTTTTTTCTTTTTCGTTATTTTCGAATCTCATTTGCAACTTTTTTACTGTTTAAAAGAAGATTTAGTCAGGACAACTTATTTGCTGTTTTAAGGTTGTTCGGTGGTTTGCTACAACGTCCTCACAGCTGCATTCTATCTCCCACTTTTGACTTCACAACGTTGTAAAAACGTTGCCAGGTGGTTGTTTCACTGTTCCATCGCAACCAAATTGCTGTTGAAAGTTCTGTAACAACGTTGCAACAACCCGTAAACAGAGATCTGTGTTACTTGGGCGGTTTGTTTATTGACCTACTGGGAATTCCGGTAGTATTAAATATGTAATAAGAAATATTGCTGACATGCGGATTTTGACATAAGCGCCGGCTCATATTGCCTGTTAGAGGTCGAAGTTAAAAACAAAATACGATTGTTTGCAACTTCATGCCTCGAAATGCAATATGTGGCCGAGGCCAAGACCTACATCCGGATCTCGTCAATATTGGCCGAGTGACATAGAATTGAGTATTTTCCCAACGCGGAACACAATACTCAATTCCGTGTCAGTCGGCACTTCTCACATATATATAAAAATAAGTGGTCTACGTATGTACACGTGTAACTCAGCAACCGTTCGTCCGATTTGGCTCAAATTTATTTTATGTGTTCGTTAGGGCCCAACTTAGATCCTAACGGAGCCAAGAATTGCAAATTTTCCCGAAAAATGGAAAATTTGGAAAATTTCATTTTCAGTACATTTTGTATGGAGAAATATTTTCGTTTGTGGTTTGCAACTATTCAACCGGTTTCCATGGATTTTTTTTTTTCTTCGGAATAGTCTCTGCTATCTCTACACATAAAAAACAAATTCCGGACGAACGCAAATCAAAACACACGGCCAAACAAATACATACATACCTATATACAAAAATATGTAAATGTATATGTATGCCATGTGTCCATGTATTTTGATTTCCGTTCGTCCGGAATTTTTTTTTTATGTAGAAAGATATGGATGTAAATGGATATGTATGACCCATGGATGTAGTAGTATAACTGGATCGGCAGTAAGTGAAATTTTGCCTAATCGGTTCTGGTTGTGTGAGTTGTCTATTTGCGTTAGTGTAAGTGTATTGGGGGGGCTACAAAATAGAAAACACGTACTGTACCCGGGAAATTTTTTTGGTCCGACGCTGTGGTGAAAACAATTGTCAGAAATGATTGTCATAACCCGTACAAATTTTTTTTGAAAGATGGGAACAACTGTCACAAAACGAATTAGTCTCCTATGTAGGAATTTTATGCAATACAGTCGATCCAGTTATACTAATACATCCATGGTATGACCATGTGGCCATGTGTTTTTCAACAGGCGAGGTCCGTGCGAGAAACACGCCATTGTTGAGTTGATCGAGTTCGTTTGTAATTAAATTTTTCGGTGATTTGTGAAACAGTGAAAACAACAACAGTGAAACAGTGAATCCAATTGGATTTTTAAAATTCTCCGCAATTTTTTCCAGCAAGCGGTCTTTGGATTGATTGGTTGGCAATATGCCGCCAATCAGGAGATCAAACATTGCACAACGGAGTCGTAATGCAAAAAGAGTTGCGAATATTCGTGCGAGTCAAACTGTTGAAGAGCGCGCACGAGATGCTCAGCACAGACGCATACATATTTGACAAGTTCGAGCAGAACGAACGTGGATGGGGAATTTAGAATTTGAGATGGAGGATGGTGGATGAAGATAAATGATGGAGGATGGTAAATGTTGGATATGGGATGGTGAATGGTGGATAGAGGGTGGAAGATGGAGGAGGATGGTTGATAGAGGATGGTGGAAAAAGGGATGGTGGATGGTAGATATAGGATGGTAGATGATGGATAGATGATAATGGATGAAGTAGGGTTGCAGGGTGTTGGATAGAAGATTGTTGATAAAGGATGGAGTAACAGAAGCAACGAGAGAAATGGGAGCAACGGGAGTACCGGGAGCATCGGGAGAAACAGGAGCAACGGGAGAATCAGGACCAATGGATCAACGAGAGAAACGGGAGCAACGGGAGGAACAGGACCAGTGGATCAACCGGAGAAACGGGATCAACGGGATAGAAAAAATTCTTCATATTCATAGCGTCAAAATAAAGTGTACAGTTGTAATAAATACTAAAAATAAAACTAAAAATTCAGCCTTCAGTATTTGGTTTGCTTTCCTTTTGCCTTAAGAACAGCTTTTAGCCGTCTTGGCATTGATTCCACTAATTTTGACGTCTTTTCCGGTGAAATATTTTGCCATTCGTCCAGTAAAGCTTTTTTTAGGGTGTCCAGGCTTGTTATGTTTTTCTTTCTTATTTGTCGGTCCAGATGTTCCCATAAATGTTCAATGGGGTTAAGGTCCGGTGATTGTGGGGGGTGATCCAATTGTTTTGGGGTCTGATAAAGTAAGTATTCCTTAACTATTTTGGCCGTATGTTTGGGATCGTTGTCTTGTTGGAATATCCACGTACGATCCAAACCCAATTTTTCAACACTAGGACCCAAATTATCTTTTAATATGTTTAAATATCCCATTTTATTCATTGTATTTTCAATGAACACCAATCTGCCAACTCCACTTGCTGCCATACACCCCCACACCATCACCGAACCACCACCGTGTTTCACTGTTGATACCATGTTTTTATCTTCGAACTCCTGATTTTTTTCTCTCCATATCTTAGTCGACGCTTTCTTCCCAAAAACTTCGAACTTACTTTCATCACTAAATAAAACGTTTTTCCAAAATGAATTATGATGATTTCCGTACTTTTTGGCGAAATCAAGGCGTCGCTGTTTGTTACGTTTCGATATGAATGGCTTCTTTCTGGGAACCCTTCCAAATAGACCATTTTTATGCAATGCCCGTCTGATTGTGCTAGCGCTAACATTGCGTCCTGATGATCTTGAGAGGTCTTCGGCTACTTTTACAGCGCTAGTTTTCGGATCCTGTCTAACGGTTCTTACAAACAGGCGTGTTTCCTTTTCACTAAGCCGCTTTGGTCTACCAGCACCTGTCCGATTCTTTAACTTTCCGAAAATCTCGAACTTGTCAATAAATTTTTGACGGTGTTATGGCTTCGATCGATAATTGAAGCTATTTCTCGTAACGATTTCCCTTCATTTCGATATTTTATGACAAGTTCTCGAATTTCCAAAGAAGTTTGCCTACCCATTTTCACCAAATTAAATATTAAATAGCGTTTTATAGCTTTTACACTCTAATCAGCACACACGACGCGCAGGGAATAACTAAAAGGACGATAGATCACCACGTCTACAAAATACAAAAGATAACGGACCTTTTTTGTTTTAAATCTTCTAGCGCTAAGCCACTTGTGATAAGTGTACACTTTATTTTGACGCTTGAAGAAGGGACTATGTTTTGTTTTTCGTAGATATTTTTTGTTTTTGTAAACTTACTGCAAGTGTCGATTAGCTATATAAAAGAGACCTCTATAACAACTTAAATAATCATCAAAAACTTAATGAAGTTCGCAACGGTAGTCAAAATTTAAGTTGAATGCATTTAAAAATGAACTGTACACTTTATTTTGACGCTCACAGTAGTTTTTTGAGGTTGTTCAGACTGAATCATAAATGTGACACTTGTGAATAAACGTGTGATGGAATAAAATAGATACGTTACAGTCTGAGTTTATTTATTACGGACATATAAATACACAACAGTGGTGTCAGAAGTGGGATAGGAGTATGTCACTGACTGAGGAAACGTTAAAGTCGTTAGCGAATATGTTCATTGGCGCAATAACTGACGCAATCCGTGCCAATACGGCCACCGGGGCGAGCACGGAATCGGGCACGCCGCCGACGTATATAAAACCACCACCGTTCTTTATGAAAGAATAAAAACAGGAAGAGGCGACCACGGTGGAAGACTATTTTGGCCGCTTCGAGTGGGCCCTGCACCTGAGCAGGATCGCAGAGACCAAGTTCCATCATTATGCACGTGTGCACATGGAGTCGGAACTGAACGATGCCCTCAAGATATTTGCGAGTCCACGAGAATCTGGAAGTCTAGCTTACGCCGAGATAAAAGCCCTAACCAGAATTGACTTAAGGCATCTTAATAACTTTTCGTCAAATGCCTTAAGGTACGTAAAGTTTGTGGCAAAACTTAATGAATCTTATACTCAACTACAAAAGCCTTAAGGTAAGAGAAGTTTGACAGCTAAAAAAGACAAATATTGGCTGTCAAATACTCATCAAGAGAGTGATAATTAAAGTAAATTTTTCTTTTTTAAAATGGAGTTAACTATAAATCACAAGTCTGAAATCAAAAAGTACAAAAATTTCGGAAAATCTTTGAATAAATGTCAAACGCATAAGTTTGCATAAGTTTCTACGCTCAGAACACACATAAGTTTTAACGAAAGTTTGAAAAAGTCAACGAGAGATGCATTAAGTCTATTCTGGCTGTTTACGTGTATTTCTGTACAGTCGTAGAAAGACTTAAGGTGCCTTAATGCTCTCTAAGTCAATTCTGGTTAGGGCTAAAGTCGACACTAATTAGTCACTTCGATAAAGTTAGAAACAAATAGCAATTGATTCCGGCAAATCTCACAACGAAAAGACGAATCAATAGCAGACTTCACTCTACGTCCAAGAAAAGGTGCGGCGCATTGCGAGTATGGGGATTTCATAGACAGAATGCTGATCGAACAATTGTTACATGAAGTCGAGTCGCGTGAGGTGTGCGATAAAATCATATCTTAGAAACCGGAAACATTCACTGCGGCCTATGAAATCGCTCATACGCTAAAAGCAACGAGGAGTACAGCAACAGAGATGAAGGCGGTGCCGATACTAAGTACACCGGAATCCACCGACAAGCTGGGGTACGCGCCACCCCAAAGGAGACAAGACTATTACAGAAAATTCCGAGGACAAAACCGAACGAAAAATCAAAACGCAAGAATTACAATGGACGAGCGGGGAGAGAATACAGATACAACAGATTGTAACGGATGTGGAGGCCATCATTCCCGAAGACAGTGCAAGTTTCAAGACGCGGAGTGTTATGCATGCGGAAGGAAGGGGCACATCGCAAGGGCATGCAAAACCAAGACGTCAAAAATCACAGATGACAGTGACATCACTTCACTACCGGCGGAAAGCTCTGACTCCTTTATCCAACTTCGGAAAATCGAGGAGGCTAGCACTATAAAACATATAGAGAGAAAATTGATCTCAGTGCGAATCGACGAAAGAGATCTGGAAATGGAACTGGACACAGGGGCCCCGTGCGCCATTGCCAGCATGAAAAAGCTCCGCACCATTAAGCCGACGTTTCGCGTACAAAAGCCTGAGAGACAATTTGTGAACACTGGACACAGAACTCGGTGCATCGGACGGATAGCTGTCAATGCAACAATTGGCAAAACCACGCGGAGACTGAATCTGTACGTAGTTGATGGAGATTTCGATAGACTCCTTGGGAGAGAATGGATTGGCCATTTCACACAGGAGATTAATCTTGCCGAGCTTTTTACGGACACAAACCAAGTGAAAGCAGTAATGACGACGACACCGGAGTTGTCTCCCGAGCAGAAAAAGCGACTAGATGAAGTTCTAACGCGCTACGACGATGTATTCAGTGATGTCGCTGGGAAACTTGTTGGCCCTCCTGCTACCTGGCGCCACACCAGTTTTCGCAAAGGCAAGAGAAATCCCAATAGCGCTAAGAGATGCTTACGCAAGATAAATAGACTCCAAGATTGAATCAGGTTTCTTTGAAAGGGTGGAGTACTCCGAGTGGGCATCGACTACGCACGTTGTGGCCAAGAAGAATGGAAAATCCGAATCACAGGTAACTACAAACCAACGCTTAATCCAAGAATGATCATCGCTGAGCACACGATCTCACGAGCTGATCACCTATTTAACCAAATGGAAGGATCAGCGATATTCTGCCATCTCGATGCTACGTACGCGTATTCGTACCTGCCAATTGATACGGAGTTCAGTCATGCACTGACATTAAATACCCCAACGCACGGATTGATCCGACTGAATCTGAATCGGGCAGTGTATGGCGCTGCAAATATTCCGGCCATTTGGCAACGGCGCATGGAAACAGTGTTACAAGGTATCGATCACGTACGAAAATTTTTCGATGATATTCTTATATATGCTGACAACTTCGACCAGCTAATAAATGTGCTCGAAACAGTGCTTGAACGGATGAGAACTCAGGGCTTGCACTTAATGCTGACAAGCAAATGTGCGTTTGCCACCCCGGCAGTCGAGTTTCTGGGACACAAAATTGATGCACAAGGCGTACACAAATCAGATAAGCATATTGAGGCGATACGAGATGCTCCGAGACCATCAACGAAGGAAGAATTACTACTGTTCCTGGGCAAAGCAACATATTATAGTACGTTTATTCCTGATCTATCAACTAGAAACCGGAAACTGCGAGATATGCTGTCCAAAGAATCATGGGAATGGACAGAAGATGCCGAGCAAGCATTTATGGACATCAAAAACACGTTAATATCGCCACAGGTTCAATGCCATATGACTCACTACTGCCGCTGTTGTTAGCTACGGACGCAAGCAAAACAGGTTTGGGTGTTGTACTATCACACCACCTGAGCAACGGCCAAGAGCGTCCGATCGCCTATGCAAGCCGTACCATGAGCGTAACGGAACAACGCTACCAGCAAATAGACAAAAAGGCCTTAGCTATTGTCTGGGCAGTGCACAATTTTTTTATGCATCTCTACGCATGGCACTGGACCCTCATAACAGACCACAAGCCGTTAACACAAATATTACATCCAGAGAAGTCCCTCCCGGTGTCTTGCATCAGTTGCATGGCTAATTACGCGGATTTCATGAGGAATTTTGATTACGATGTAGTCTTTAAAACAACAAAGGACAACGCAAATGCCGATTATTGCTCCCGGACTACGCGATCAAGCGCCGATCATCAGAAACAAGAAATATCTCGAGAGGAGAAGGAAGAAGAATACGACGCATTCGACAGTTTTATGATTACGCAAGTTGGACAATTACCGATACGCGCCGAAAACATCGCACATGAAACAAGGAAAAACCCACAATTGGGCAAAATCCAGAGATTGCTCGAGTCAGGTCAGTGTCTCGTTCGCGCAGGATACAAGGCACCGGATGTTAAGTATAGACTGGCAGTTAACTGTTTAACGTTCGAACATAGAGTAGTAATCCCAATGAAGCTACGGAACGCAGTACTCAACGATCTTCACGCTGCGCACTTAGGAATTGTAAAGATGAAAGGACTAGCGCGCTCATTTGTATTTTGGCCGGGTATCGATGCGGACATAGAGAAGACCACGAAAACATGCAACGACTGCGCAAGACATGCACACTTGGCTCCCAAATTCAGACAGCATCACTGGGAGTAACCCAAAGGCCCGTGGGAACGAATCCACATAGACTATGTAGGGCTATTTGCGGGTAAGATGTTGCTCATCATTTCGAATGCTTACAGCAAATAGCTAGAAGTGAAAACGACCAGTACAATGACGACTAGCGCCACCATCGCTATCCTCGACGAACTATTTGTGACTTATGGAGTTCCAGTCATGTTGGTCTCGGATAATGGCACTAACTTCACATCCGTCGAGTTCAAAACATTCCTTCTAACAGTAGGAGTAAAATTTCATAAGCTGACAGCGCCATATCATCCATCCACCAATGGACAGGCAAGAACGCAGCGTCCAAATCGTCAAAGACGCCCTTAAGACTATGGATACGACAAAGGAGTCCCTGCAACAGAATTTGAACGAGTTTTTACGTCAGTACAGAAAAGCACCGCATACGACTACAAGTCAGCCACCGGAGCAATTGTTCTTGGGCCGGTCGTTACGCGCACGGTTGGACCTCGTGAGACCGGACAATATTTATACGGAAATGACAGGAAAACAATTCGCCAAGTTTAACCCAACCTTTCGCAAGATTCAAACAGCGCAATCGGTGTTTTTTCTCTCTGGTAACCCACGTATGGATAAATGGGTGCCAGGCACAATTGTTACTAAACTCGAGGATCTTCATTATGAAATTGAATACTTTGAAAGGCGATTCAAACCGTCGACCAAATACGAGGACATCAAGAAAATGACAGAAGGGATCAGCCTATAGATGGACCACTAAATAGACAGAAGACTAGTGAGAACACATATGCCGGTCAAGCTCTTGGCCACAACGACTATATGGCTCCTGCAGCCATAACACCACCAAATCTGCTGCAACCACGACCGGCCAGGCTCCTTGACTCCTTGGTGAGAAACAGCCCTCAAGTAACGAAGTTGCCACCAGCGGTTCCACCTAACAATGGTAATCCTACAGTTCGAGAGGAAAAACTGCTGAATGCTGACCAGGACAAAAAGAAACCTCGAGTTATCTTCACTCCCGAATAGCTGGGGAAGAGTGGGAAGAAACGTTATATCTATGGAACGAACCCCAGTTCATTCGTTCTATCGCTGAGGTTGTCAACATGCTTTTATTCTTCATATATAGTTTTTTGAGGTTGTTCAGACTGAATCATAAATGTGATACTTGTGAATAAACGTGTGATGAAATAAAATAGATATTAACGTTTTAGTCCTAGTTTATTTATTACGGACATATAAATACACAACACTTTCCAATTAAGAAAACCATATAGACGAAGCGCAAACTTCTGGCTCTGGCCTGACCGAAGTAAAGTTCAATTCGGGGATGCGGTGTACTATGTGACTGAAAACTTAACAAAAAGTTCGGGAAGCGGTAAGAAAAGGGTGTAACATATGAATTATATAATTGGGTCATATTCCGGGATGCGGTCTCGAGTTTGAAAAAAACAAAACTTAAAAATAGGTGATTATTAAACAAGCCAGGGGAAGTGAAAAGATATTCGATATCTGATCAGACCTGAGAAACATGGCGGAATTCATGAAAAAGTATACAACCAGTTTACACCCTCTTAGGGGTCGAATTTCAAAAAATTTTGAAAACGCATTCTAGGTATTCATATGAAGAATCCGTAGAATAAAAATGAATTCAATATTTCAAAAGACCTAGTAGATATGACGAAAATCGTGAAAATATAAGCATTTTATATTAACTGATTTTTTTTTTTGCCCCCCCTTCTGAACTCCAATGAATATTCAAATTTTTTTTTATTAGAACTACATTTCTAGTTAATTTACATATACGTACCGAGTTTCAACTTCAAAGCAAAAGCCGTTCTAAAGTTAGGAAAAACACCCCCCACCACCGTACCATACTACCCCTAAAAAAAATTTATTTTTCCATCATGCCACTACTATAGTTCTATCTAAATACCAAGTTTCAGCTTCCTATCATTATAGATTCTCAAGATATAAGCATCGGAACTTTTTTTTCTCACCCTTCCCCACCCTCACCTTCTACACCCACACCCCCAAACTTTTTTTCCCTACTAGGATTCTATTAGGCCTACTTCTGGTAAAAATTTGAAGCATCCATCTTACACTGTTAATGAGATATGAAACGTGTTATTTTTGAAAAATTCTTATCCCCTCCACTTACGTACTTACGTAATTTTTTTTTTTTGGGTAGTACGGTACGGGGGTGGGGGGTGTTTTTCTTAACTTTAGAACGGGGTATGCTAAGAAGTTGAAAGTCGGTACGTATATGTAAATCAACTAGAAAAGTAATTGTGAGAAAAAAAAAATTAATATTCATTGCTGTTAGGAAGAGGGGGTAAAAAAAAATTGTCAGTGAAAATAAAATGCATATATTTTCACGATTTTCGTCATATTTCCTAGGTCTTTCCAAATATTGAATTCATTTTTATTCTACGGATTCTTCATATAAGTACCTACAATGCTTTTTCAAGATTTTTTAAAATTCGACCCCTAAGGGGGTGTTAAGTGGTTGTATCATGTCTGATCAGATATCACATCCACGGGCTTGTTTAACAATCACCAATTATTTATTTACCATACTTTTGTACCATACTCGCCACAATACAAACATTGGAACTTTTTTCTTCTCACCCTTCCCCGCCCTCACCACGCCCTCACAACACCCCCACCTCCAAATTTTTTTTCCCTACAAGGATTCTATTAGGCCTACTTCTGGTAAAAATGTACAGCATCTATCTTGCACTGTTATGGAACGTGTTGTTTTTGAAAAAATTTTATCCCCTCCACTTCCGTGCTCCCCCGCCCCCTTCAAAAATTTTACTTTGGTTAATCTTTTTTTATTAAGCCCAAACCAAATTTTGTTTTTCTGGTGCCACTGGTTTGGGAGATATCGTTATGTTAAGTATTTCAACCTCCACCCCCGTACGCCACTACCCCACCCAAAATTTTTTTTTCAATCTACTCTCCTAGTATAACTACAGATATTTGTTAAGTTTTAATTACTTGCCTTTAACGGTTTAGGAGATATGGATTTTAGAAACTGTCGATCTCCACTTTTTTGCGTTTCGGACGCATTATTTCTCCCTCCACTGCCACACCCCTTCACCCATATCATCAATTTTTTTGCGAATGGATCCACTATCAAAGCTTTATAGAAATTCGAAGTTTCAGTTTCCTACCATAAGCGGTTGCTGAGATCTAGAAACCAAAATTTTTCCTCTAAAACGCTTCCCCCACCTTCCCCCTCACACCCTCACCCCTGAAAAAATTAAACTTCAAGAGGTATACCATGTCTATTCATAAAAAAAAATCAAATTAATAGCTCATAGGGTTTGGGAACTATTATTCCTCAACTGTTAAATTTATTTTGTGTGACGTTTCGGACTCGACTGAGTCCTTTATCAAACTGTTTGATAGAGGACTCAGTCGAGTCCGAAACGTCACACAAAATAAATTTAACAGTATTTACCGGAAAACCTTGTATTTTCAATTCAAAATGTACTGTGAAAACATTCATCAAAAATATTATTCCTCAATTGAGTTTGCGTACGGCGTACGGAGCACAGACGGACTGAAGTTTTTTTTTGCTTTTTTGGTGTTTATTAGTAATAAAACATGTAAGAAAAAATTTCAGGGTAGCAAATTTTTTTTAAAAAAAAATCGATAACAATACTTTATTATTAAAATAATAAAGTAAAATTGAAATTATAAATTTTTTTACTAATTCTTAAAGTATACAAAAATACTATATTATAAATAATACAGTAAAATTTCAAAAGAATAGAGGTAAGGAACAAAATTTGGAGGAAAATTTTTGGTAATTTTTGATGGAATGACCCAATATGTAGTTAGTAAAAAAACTGAACAATCCTTTTCAATTTTGCTGATTGTCTTCATCATCTGAAGTGGCCCATATACAGGCGAGCATGTTGGCGCAAACATGGGTTTGCGCAAGCCAATTCGCTCGTGTATGGCATTGTTGGCCGTTTGCACAAACATGCTCGCGCATAAAACAAAATATTTTGATTTTTCAGCGCCAACATGTTGGTGTTGGCGTATGTTCTCACGTGTATGGTGATGTTTGCGCAAACTTCAGTGCTCAGCTGTTCAACGGCAGTCGTTGGAAGACGTCAAATCGGAATAATGTCACGATTTATAAAATCGGAGTTTTGGGTTAAGTGAGCCTGAAACATGGCGAGTAAAATAAGAGATATATGTACAAGCATTGTGCAATTAAAAAAAATTAAAAACAAGGCGTATGATGCGTGCAAGTAGAAAGAAAACCAGACAAGCACAAGTTGTTTCCATGGCGGAATCCAATAAGCAAGTGAGGCTCGCCAACATGCTCGCCCGTGTATGCGCTAAAACTAATGTTGGCGCAAACCTATGTTTGCGCCAACATGCTCGCTTGGACTATGAATCTATGGACTCTATTCTGTAATAAAGAAATTATTCTTATAAATTGAAACAACCTTTTTTTCATATGTGGGTTATAACGTACTATCGGTTATAACGTTCTACATATTGTGGTCCCCCAAGGTACGTTATAACCGGGTTGCACTGTATCCCTAATTAAGATTATACAGTGCCCACAAAATTTTTAGTAGGTTTAAATGAAATTACGTATGGACGAAATGTTTGTACAGAGTGTGAAAATCACTACACCGATTGGCCAATCTTTTCGATATCTTTATGTATTGGTTCAATTGTACAGTACTGCAATTCAGTATAAAACGTGTTCCGGACTTCTACACCCCAAAAAAATAATAAAGTTCCATCCAGACTGGTAGAAAAGTCATGGAATGGTTTTTAGACAATTATTAGGGAAAAATGAGTTTGATAAAGGACTCATCCGAGTCTGAAACGACACACATACTAAAAAATCTGCCAACAGTCTCGGCGCAACTTTACTATTTTTCGGTAGAAGTTCGGAACGCGTTCAATTCTGAGATGCGGTGTAGGTTGCTATGTGACTTAAATCCTAACGAATAGTTCGGCAAGCGTTTAGAATAGTGTCGCGCTAAAATACTTACGCCGCTGCCACAAATAAGATATGAATTATTTAATTTGGTCATATTCTGGGTTGAAAAAGGAAAAACGTGAAAATTGGTGAATATTAAACAAGCCCGTGGAAGTGAAAAGATACTGGATGTCTGATCAGTAGCTCAGTTCTGTAACTTATGAATGAGAAATTTCTCAACAAAATGTCAAAATGAGGGCGAATTAATCAGTTTTCTCTCTGTATTCTCACCAAATGAGAAAGCACCGTAATTGACTATACGCATTTGGCAATCTTTCATTTCCCATTTGGTGAGAATACAGAGTGAAAACTGCATCAATTCGTCCTCATTTTGACTTTTTGGTAAGAAATTTCTCATGCACAAGTTACAGAACTGGGCTACAGACCACGTTCATGCTGTGTACAAATTTCAAATTTCAGCCCACCAGCATTAGCGGTTGCTGAGATCTAGAAACCAAAATGGTCGGTTTGAAACGCTTCCCCCACCTCCCTCGAACACCCCGACCCTTCCAAATATGGACACTTCAAGACCTCTGTGAACTTAGCACCCCACTTTAGCCAAATTGAACATAAAAATTGTTTTCGGGTGGAGCTTTGTTTGTACTTGATTGTACCGAAAAAAAAAAATCTTCCAACAGTCTGGGCGCAACTTTATTATTTTTCCGGCAGAAGTTCAGAACGCGTTCAATTCGGGGATGCGGTGTATGTTACTATGTGACTGAAAACCTAACAAAAAGTTCGAGAAGCGGTTAGAAAAGGGTGTAACATATGAATTAAATAATTGGGTCATATTCCGGGATGCGGTCTAGAGGTTGAAAAAAACAAAAATTAAAAATAGGTGATTATTAAACAAGCCTGGGGAAGTGAAAAGATATTCCATATCTGGTCAGACCTGAGAAACATGGTGGAATTCATGAAGAAGTATACAACCAGTTTACACCCTCTTAGGGGTCGAATTTCAAAAAATCTTGAAAACGCATTCTAGGTATTCATATGAAGAATCCGTAGAATAAAAATGAATTCAATATTTCGAAAGACCTAGTAGATATGACGAAAATCGTGAAAATATAAGCATTTTATATAAACTGATTTTTTTTTTGCCCCCCCCCCCTTCTGAACGCCAATGAATATTCAAATTTTTTTTTATCAGAATTACTTTTTTAGTTAATTTACATATACGTACCGAGTTTCAACTTCCTAGCGTAAGCCGTTCTAAAGTTAGGAAAAACACCCCCCACCACCGTACCAAAAAAACCTAAAAAAAAATTTATTTTTCCACCATGCCACTACTATAGCTCTATCTAAATACCAAGTTTCAGCTTCCTATCATTAAAGATTCTTAAGATATAAGCATCGGAACTTTTTTTTCTCTTTCTTCCCCACCCCTCAACCTCTACACCCACACCCCCAAACTTTTTTTCCCTACTAGGGTTCTATTAGGCCTACTTCTGGTAAAAATTTGAAGCATCCATCTTACACTGTAATTGAAATATGAAACGTGCTATTATTGAAAAATTCTTATCCCCTCCACTTACGTACTCCCCCGCCCCCTTCAAAGATTTTACTTTGAGCAATCCTTATTTATCAAGTTTTATATCCAAACAGAATTTTGTTTTTCTGGTGCCACTGGTTTGGGAGATATCGTAATGTTAAGTTTTTCAACCCCCACCCCCGTACGCCACTACCCCTACCCAAAAATTTTGATCCAATCTACTCTCCTAGTATAACTACAGATATTTGTTAAGTTTTAATTGCTTGCTATTAACGGTTTAGGAGATATGGATTTTAGAATGTGTCGATCTCGACTTTTTTGCGTTTCGGACGCATTGCTTTCCCCTCTACACCCACACCCCTTCACCCAAATCACCAATTTTTTTGCAAATGGGTCCACTATCAAAGCTCTATAGAAATTCCAAGTTTCAGTCTCCTAACATAAGCGGTTGATAAGATCTAGAAACCAAAATTTTTCCTCTAAAACGCTTCCCCCACCTTCCCCCTCACACCCCCACCCCTGAAAATAATCTCAATTCTAGGGGTCTACCCAGTCTATTCCTAGAAAAAATTTTGATGTCATAGCTCCACTGGTTTGAGAGCTACGAGCCTTCGCAGGATTTTGGCGATCGACGTACGGCGTACGGCGGACAGACGGAGTGAAAACTTTTATTGCTTTTTTCGTGTCTACTAGTCATGAAATGTACACAAAAAAATTTTGAGGGCAGCAAATTTTTTTTTTTTTTAAATCAATAACAATACTGTATTATAAATAATAAAGTAATTTGTTTGTACCTCCAAGGGAAAGGAGAAAAAATTGTTCCGTGAGAACTTAGACTTGCACCAAATTAACTGAAATTTTTTATTCAGAAAGTACCCCGTCTGTAAATGATTGTACCGAAAATTATTTTTTTTTTTTTAAATCAAAAAAATAAATAATAATAAAAAAAATTTTTTTAAAAAAAAAAAAAAAATTATTAACAAAATTTTTTTTAAATAAAAAAAAAGTACGGCAACTATTGTAAATTGGTTCTTTTTCAAATTCAAATTCAAATTCAACTTTATTTCGTGGTCTCTTTGTACAAACACAGAACTTCTTATTTTTAGAGAACAGATAATGATATCTTAACAACTACATATCTTAATTGTAAGCGTCGGCTGACATAAAGGCTTATCATGAGTACGGACAATGACCACTTTTGGTACATATTTAGTAGTCTTAAAACCTGCGAATTTAAAAAATCGCAGGTTTCTTAAATGGTATAGTTTTAGTGTGTATACTTGTAGCAGATGGATTTTGATTGACGTTTCACGGAATCGAGATATGTCTCATGAAATGTCAACTAAATACAGCGTTTATCCACTTTAGTGGAGATCCTTAAAGTGAAAAATCGAGACAACTGCAAAAAAAATTTCAAATGAACTGGTTTTAAATGAAACACACATATTCCGTACTCAAGATAATGGATGTTTGTGTTAGTTCTTATGAAGTGACTCTACCTATAACTAAAGCTTTTCTTGTAGGAAAAGAAGAGGCAAGTGATAAGTAGAAGCGAAGTTCCAATATACCTATATATACATACATAGTTTGAACGATATTTAATGGAAGATTGTATGAGTACATGGGGATGTACTATTCTGTAGTATTAAAATAGAGAGCGAATTAGCAGGTTATCACTCATTTGGGATCTGCGTGAAAAAGATGAAAATCGTTTGTCGGCTAGTTCCTGGACTGTAGGTACGTTGGCACTCGTGGAGTCTTTTCGTCGAGAAATAGAAGGGTTTGTCAAACATCATTTTCAGACATTTGTTTTGGGAGATCTGAAGTTTCATTTTATTTGACTTGGAACATTGACTCCAGACTAGAGATCCATATAATAATCTAGGCTGCAGGACTTGTTTGAAAATTAATATTTTATTATCAGTGGATAGCTGCGATGTTTACGAGCGGGTAGAGTGAATGGATTTCGATATTTTAAGACAGGTATTTTCGATGTAGTTACTGAATGTGAGCTTATTGTCCATTACGACGCCGAAATAAGTGATAGTAGTGATCCAGGGAATATTTTGGCCAATGAAGTTAAGATGTCGATTTGGTAAATTTGTTGACTTTCTTTTATTTGAGAAAAATATGGCATGTGTTTTAGTCGGATTGATTTTTATCCTCCAGTGGTGATAATATTGATAGAGCAGGTCCAAGTAAGCCTCGATCCACGATATGATGTTGTCTGGATCTTTATCGCTAACGTGAACACATGTATCGTCTGCGAAGACTGCTAATTCACATTGTGGGTGGGTCGGTATGTCTGCGGTAAAGATATTATAAAGTATCGGACAGGAACCCTGAGGTACTCCAGCTGGTATGTGTTGGTCGTTAGAGATGCTGGAGTTTATTTTGACAGCAAAGGTTCTTGCTGCTAGGAATGATTGAATAAGCTTTACCAAATAGATCGGAAAAGAACTACTTATTAATTTGGATAGAAGACCATCATGCCAGACGCTGTTGAAAGCTTTTTCGATGTCAAGCATTACCATGCCTACCGATTCTTTTTCTCGGAATGATTTCTTTATATATTGCGCTACTCTAACAAGTTGGTGGTCGGTGGAATGACCACGCCTGAAACCAAATTGGAAGTGAGGTAGTAACTTGGAGCTTTCGAGGAAATCTTCAATGCGGTGTGCCATTACTCGCTCAAATACCTTACTAAGCGCTGGAAGCGAACTTATTGGTCTGAAATTTTTGGGATCAGAGTGGTCTTTCCAGGGCTTTCCAATTGGTACAACCAGTGCACGTTTCCAGGATGACGGGAAATAGCTGATTTTAAGGCAGGCATTCAAGATAAAATTGAAGACTATGACACAGGTTCTCGGAAGAAGGATATTCGGAAGTTAATCCTGTCCGGGTGCCTTGTTGTTTTTTAATCTTTTCAGAATATTGAGAAATCCCGACCCATGTGCGAAATGCCGGAGTCTGACGGAGTTGTGCACACTGCCCAGAATTGGCATCGTATTTTCCGCCAAGACTTGTGGTTCGGTATTCGTTTGGTACTGACAAACTACCAGACCAGTGTCGGGCCAAGCATTGACTTATTGTTGGTGTTTAAGCTCTTTCGGCATTGGCTCGACTGTCGGCTCTGTATTGGGCACATCTTGGCAAAAATGTTTTTTTTTTCTCAAAATCAACTTCGATTCGGCTTTAACACTACCACGAGAATGATTCAGATTAGCTTAGTGGATAGCGTAGCGGACTTATGTGCGACGGGACCACGTTTCAAATCCAAGAGTGTGCATGTAAGAAAAACCAATTCGCATTTAAAAAAAAAAATATTTACAAATCAACATTGGCTCGGCAATTATTTGGTTCTAGGGCACATACTGGACCTAAAACATTTGCCAGTACTGGCAACTCTGGCATCAGTACTAAGCCTGTGCAGTGCCGTTCTGCTTTTCGTACATGGGGAGGCTTGCATAGTGCACTATGAGGCAGATCTACGATTAGCGGGATAGATCGAATGCTATTAGCGACAAATGTGTTATTAATAAAATTGCCCATGTGTTCGGAGATGCGATGTGCGGCATGGATGCTATTTGCAATCAGATTGGCGTTGTCTTCATCGCTGAAAACCTTATTATTGCTTTCGTTAACCAGAGGTGGGATTCCACTGGCTTGTCTTCGATTACACCATTGGCTTAGTTTCCAAACATTGTGGGAACCCTTTTCCAAAATAGTTAACATAAAGTTCCATTTTGAGTCGCGATTTGCAATTAGTCTACCTTGAATGGTTTTTGTAAGGAGATTAATGAGGGATTTTGTATTTGGGTCTCTGTACCTTTGCCATTGTCTGCGAAGTGTGTTTCGCTCTCGAAAGATATTTTTGGTGTCGTTTTCTATTTCGGGTTGCGAGAAACCCTTTTTAACTTCCTTTGGCGTGCAGTGCTCCATAGCTAGCCATAGATTATTGGAAAAATGTTCCAACATACTATCGATTTGGTCAGGATTTGTAATGTTTGATAAATCTAGGGAGCCTACGGTAGTTAATTTATTTAAAAAAATTTTAAATCTGGGCCAATTTTTTTTTATTGTAGCAGTATACCTTGCTATGGTGTTCCTCCAGGGAATTGGTTTCGTGTTCTATGTGGAATAGAACTGGTAGGTGAGGAGAGGACAGTGCACTTAGAGTGATAGGGTGCGATATATTCGTACCTCCGTTGCTAAAGACCAGATCGAGAGTTGAAGCCCTACCATTAGGTGCTTGGAATGTTGGTTCCGATGGAGTATGTATAAAAAAAAGGCCTCTTACACATTAAGTCAAAAACTATTTTACCTGCTTGGTTAGCTTTAGCGCAATTCCATAAAGGGCACCATACACTATTATTTATGCATGTCATGCATGCATGTCATGATTGAATTTTGATTTGCCATACACGTTCATGCGAACCAGTCTCGCTTCAAAACTCGAAGTGAAATGGTCGACATATAGTGGTTTGTGCTCTCCTACTCGATAAAATTTTGGACGGTACGCAAAATCGTTTGAAAGCGCGTAGCTTCCAAACCCGTTGAGATATTGACATGAAATTTTTATGGTTGGTAGATTGGATGAATCCCAACGACTGGTTTCTTTTGGAGGTGTGTATGAAAGGGGCTAGAGGGGACGGTTTTTGGCGAAAAGTTTTGGTTTCTAGATCTTAAGAAAGTACTATGATAGTGGACTCATTTGCAAAAATAAAATGGTTAATAAGGGTTGAGGGGTGTATAAGTGGGGAGAAAACAATGAGTCTGAAACGCATGAAAGCCGGGATTCAAACATTTTAAAATCCATATCTATTGAACAATTTATGTCAAAAGTTTGAAACTCTATTCTTGTCCTCACGTATACTTCAAGATTAGACTAGGGATAACATTTTTAAGGGGGGTGGTGGGGTGTGAGGTTGTGGGTGGTGCGTTGGGGTGGTGAAATACTTTGGACTACAATATCTTTCGAACCAATTACACCAGCAAGAGAAAATTTAGTTTCTGTATATGGGATCACAAGAGGAGTCTACTGAAAGTACAATTTTAGAGGGGACGAGAGGGTGAGCGCTATAGTGTTTGAGACAGCAATTTTTCAAAAAATGTAATTTTTATATCACTGAAACCGTATTAGATATGATCTGGAAAACTTTACAGGAGTTGCGGTGAGGAGGCATTTTTGGGGGTGGTGTTGAAAGGGGGTAGAAAGGAAAATATTCTGATTTTTATTTCCCGAAAACCGTAATGAATAGAAGGCTAACAATTTAGTATTATTATAGAGTTCAATAGGGGTAGCACGATACGGCGGTGAGGGGTGGTTTATATCTCAGAAGCGGTTTATGCCAGTAAGTTGAACACATATGTATGTAGATGCAATACTAGAGTAATTAAACCAAAAAAAGCTTAGATTTTGTTTATGTTCAGAGATTGAGTAAGAAAAATGTATGTATTTTCACGAACATCTTTAAAACTTTTAGATATATCGAGCGGGTTCTACATATGTACATATATGCTCCTAAAAATATTCTTCTAAATTTTTCGATATATAGCCCCTAACGGGATATATTGCGGTTGTGTACATATTCACGAATTCCTATATATTTCTAAACCAGGAAGCTTTAATGAACGGTATTTTTTAGGTTGTCAGTTGCAAAGTAACCTACATCGATTCAAAACACGCAACGCGTCCCGAACTTCTACCGAAAAAATAATAAAGTTGCGCCCAAACGGTTGGCAGATTTTTTGTCTGCGTCGATCCACCCGTACCTGACTAGGTGCCGACATGGCGGGGTTTTATGGCAAGTGAAAACCAAGGTGCGAAACTTCGTAGTTCTAGTGCAATAACACGATCATGAAATTCAAAGAATTCTATAAAATCGCAAATTTTATTAGAAATAAGACTCGATTACTAAACTCCTAGAAGAAAACCAGAAATTGAGAGTAATTTAGCCTTAGGAAGATTCACCCAACGCACATGGCAATAAGATATTTGTTTTCCGTTAGAATACGGAACAAAAATCAAAGAAAATATTTTTCTGCCTTCAATGAGCCGAATTTTACAACTGTCCTTATATCTTAGTAGCCCGCTGATAAAGAGATTTGTTCTAAATCGGGTTAAAGTTTAAATATTATATATAATATTTAATTTGAATAATACAAGGATATGGGTAATAAAACGAATTTGGGGAACAAAAAGTAAGGACACAACAAATACTATAAGCCGGACATCAAAGGATTTTTTGTCTCATTCAATTTACCCGTACCTGACTAGGTACCGACATGGCGAGGTTTTATGACAAGTAAACCTTCGTAGCGCTAGTGCAAAAATACGATCATGAAAATCAAAGAATTCTGTAACCATAAAAAAGTACCTATGTACATATGTTTCATTCAAAATTAAAATTTCGATTGTTTAATTGCCAGGAACAATTCTAAAAATTGTGCGTAATTTAGCGATCATATCAGTGCGCTAGCCCTATGAAAATTCACGCAACGCACCTGGTAATAAGATATTTCTTTACCGTCAGGATACGACACCAGAACCATATCGCCTCCAATGAACCGTCATCCGCATTCGAAAAATGAAAAATTGGAATGACGATCGCCATAGACCATCATTCATTTCGTCATGCGCGTTGGCTCCGCCCACAAAAATCAAAATTTTTTGGTTCTCATTATGCCACATGACGGTCGGCATGAAATGCCATCATGCAGCCCCATTCACGAGAGATTTTCGAGAAAAATTCAAATATTCGTGCATGCATGACATACAAAAATGATAGTGTATGGTGCCCTTAACCTATGTCGTGCGTTTAAGTCGCCGCAAAGAATAAACTTTCGTTTAAGGATGAGATCTAGGTCTTTTTCAAAAAGTCTGAGCTTATTTGCATTTAGTTTCGTACCAGGGAAGTAGGCGACAACAATTTCAGTGTTAATTTCTGTAATTTTGTATATGAAAACAAAACATTTTAAAAAATGGAAAAAAAAGGTGTCGGGTTCAACAAAAAGGTATGATATTCACAGAGTCGGTTTTCTTTCTATTGAATATTTCCACTAACGCTTGTATACAAATTTGTGATATTTTCTTTTTTCCAAGAAACTCGACAATCGCGCGGAGAAATAGCAAACCCCCCCCCCCCCCCCCCCAAATTTTCCACATTAAAAGCAACCAAAATGTTAACTTTGCAGTTCATCTTTTTTGCCACGACGGCATCGGATCATTTCGTGCTAAGTACAAGTTGGAAGAATCTATCGATCTAGCTAGACAATAAGATCACCTGAAGGTGTATCGATCAACCGACTATAAAACATAACCGACGTCTACGGCTACCAGTCAGTTTCCGTTGCTTATTGTCCAAGAGCTCGCGACAAAAAATCGCAACAGTTTTGAGAAAGCTAATATTTTGGTATTTGGTTACATTTAGGGTGTATGTGAATATACTAGAGTCAGCAGGTCTGACGTCGGGACACCTGGCTTTAGTGACCTGTCAAAGATGTCAAAAAAATCGAAAAATTTAACAGTTTTGAGAAAGCTGAAAAACTGAAAATCAATGGTCAGAAACCCCAACAGTGGGACCCACCCAGTCAGCACCTCCGCTAAGGTGTGAAGTCGGGTACGCGCAATTTCTCTCACTATACGCGCAACAATCAAAACTAGTGTCATGAAAGAGTTCTAAGAAAGCTGAAAATTCACCACGGGGTAGTTTGTACAATGACAAACAAAAACACAATTGTCAGACACTCCAACAGTAGGACCCAGCTAGTCAGCACCCCCGTAAACGGGAGTGCGCGTAAGAGTTTTAAGGAAGCTGAAATTTGGTACAAATCGATTAAATATAGTTTATGAAAATATCGGTTACATGCACGTAATACCTATAAAAGATCCGTTTATGTCATAATATAATAAACTTCCTAGTATTACTTTAAGGTATTGTACATTTTCCATACGGAATTATATTTTCATATAAATATGTAAGTAAAACTTCAATGAATCAGCGCATTGAAACTTAGAGAAAATGTACCTACATACGAGTATTTTATACCCATCCATGCAAATTGTTGTTCACGCGTAATCGTTTTTTGCGGCACATTTGCGAGGGTGCTGACTGGGTGGGTCCTACTATAGGGGTGTGACTATTGTTTTTCAGTTGTTCATTGTAAAAACTACGTCTTGGTAAATTTTCAGCTTTCTTAAAGCTCTTGCCTGATTATTGCGCGCATAGTAACAGAACGTACCGATTTAACACCTTTGCGGGGGGGGGGGGGGGCTGACTAGGTGGGTCCCACTGTTGGGGTGTCTGACCATTGGTTTTCAGTTTTTCATTATAAAAACAATGTTTTGGCAAATTTTCAGCTTTCTCAAAACTCTTGCATGGTTGTAACGCGCATAGTAAGAGAAATCGCACGTACTCGATTTAACACCTTTGCGGGGGGGCTGACTGGGTGGGTCCCACTGTTGGAGAGTCTGACCATTGGTTTTCAGTTTTTCATTGTAAAAACCAAGTTTTGGCAAGTTTTCAGCTTTCTCAAAACTGTTAAATTTTTAGATGTTTTAGACATCTTTGCGGGGGGCTGACTGGGTGGGTCCCACTGTTGGGGTGTCTGACCATTGGTTTTTAGTTTTTCATTGTAAAAACTAAGTTTTGGCAAATTTTTAGCTTTCTCAAAACTCTTGCATGGTTGTAACGCGAATAGTAAGAGAAATCGCACGTACTCGATTTAACACCTTTGCGGGGGGCTGACTAGGTGGGTCCCACTGTTGGGGAGTCTGACCATTGGTTTTCAGTTTTTCATTGTAAAAACCAAGTTTTGGCAAGTTTTCAGCTTTCTCAAAACTGTTAAATTTTTCGATTTTTTAGACATCTTTGCGGGGGGGCTGACTGGGTGGGTCCCACTGTTGGGGTGTCTGACCATTGATTTTCAGTTTTTCATTGTGAAAACTACGTGTTGGCAAATTTTCAGCTTTCTCAAAACTGTTAAATTTTTCGATTTTCTAGACATCTTTGACAGGTCACCAAAGCCAGGTGTCCCGACGTCAGACCTGCTGACTCTAGTATATTCACATACACCCTAAATGTAACAAAATACCAAAATATTAGCTTTCTCAAAACTGTTGCGATTTTTTGTAGCGAGCTCTCCGACTAATGGGGCCGGTTTCACAGTGAAGGTTTAAACTTCGGATTTGTTAAACTTAAACTTCAGTATAAACTTGAGTTTAAACCTATTCCGATTTCACAGTCCAATTTTTTTTTGGATTAACTAAACTGACGTTTACATTTTTAAGTTGAGAACATTGCTATCATTGTGAATTTTTCTGCCACCATTGTGATGTTTTGTATACCCATTTGAATATTATCCGTTATTAATATTAACTTTTATTACTTTTACATAGCAGAAGGATGAAAGTAACTTCTTAGAGCTAACGAAATAACACGATCGTGAAATTCCATTAATTCTGTAATCATAAACACGTAATTCTCATTTAGAACTAAAATTTTATTTCGTAAATTCTAGGAAGTAACAAGAAAATTCTGCATAATTTTGCTTCCGTATCGTTGCGAAGGTTCACGTTACGCGCCTGCATTACGTTCTGTCGCTTGACTTATCGAAACGTGAAATGGAAAGTAATCGAAGAAGTTTAAATTTTTCGTCGGACGAAGTGAATCTTGTTTTGGAGTTGGTGAAAAATAAAAAAAAAATTTTATTGAGTGTAAAAAAGCGGACAAAACACAGTGGCACGAAAAAGAAAAAGCGAGGGTGGAAATTGAAACTGAGTTCAATATGAAAATCTGCCAACAGTCTGGGCGCAACTTTATTATTTTTCCCGCAGAAGTTTGGAACTTGTTCAATTCGGGGATGCGGTGTATGTTACTATGTGACTGAAAACCTAACAAAAAGTTTGGGAAGCGATTAGAATATGGTGTAACATATGAATTATATAATTGAGTCACATTCCGGGATGCGTTTTAGAGGTTGAAAATGATAAAACTTAAAAATATGTGATTATTAAACAAGCCTGGGGAAGTGAAAAGATATTCGATATCTGATCAGACCTGAGAGATATGGTGGAATTCATGAAAAAAAATAGGTGATTATTAAACAAGCCTGGGGAAGTGAAAAGATATTCGATATCTGAACAGACCTGAGAAACATGGTGGAATTCATGAAAAAGTATACAACCAGTTTACACCCTCTTAGGGGTCGAATTTCAAAAAATCTTGAAAACGCATTCTAGGTATTCATATGAAGAATCCGTAGAATCAAAATGAACTCAATATTTGGAAAGACCTAGTAGATATGACGGAAATCGTGAAAATATATGCATTTTATATATACTGATAAATTTTTTTGCCCCCCCTTCTGAACGCCAATGAATATTCAAATTTTTTTTATCAGAATTACTTTTCTGGTTAATTTACATATACGTACCGAGTTTCAACTTCGTAGCATAAGCCGTTCTAAAGTTAGGAAAAACACCCCCCACCACCGTACCATACTACCCCTAAAAAAAAAATTATTTTTCCACCATGCCACTACTATAGCTCTATCTAAATACCAAGTTTCAGCTTCCTATCATTATAGATTCTTAAGATATAAGCATCGGAACTTTTTCTTTCTCACCCTTCCCCACCCTCACCCTCTACACCCACACCCCCAATTTTTTTTCCCCTACTAAGGTTCTATTAGGCCTACTTCTGGTAAAAATTTGAAGCATCCATCTTACACTGTTATTGAGATATGAAACGTGTTATTTTTGAAAAATTGTTATCCCCTCCACTTACGTACTCCCCCGCCCCCTTCAAAGATTTTACTTTGAGCAATCTTTTTTTATCAACCTTTACATCCAAACCGAATTTTGTTTTTCTGGTGCCTCTGGTTTGGGAGATATCGTTATGTTAAGTATTTCACCCCCCACCCCCGTACGCCACCACCCCACCCAAAAATTTTATTTCAATCTACTCTTCAAGTATAACTACAGTTATTTGTTAAGTTTTAATTGCTTGCTATTAACGGTTTAGGAGATATAGATTCTAGAATGTGTAGATCTCCACTTTTTTGCGTTTCGGACGCATTGCTTCCCCCTCCACTCCCACACCCCTTCACCCATATCATCAATTTTTTTGCAAATGGGTCCACTATCAAAGCTTTATAGAAATTCCAAGTTTCAGTCTCCTAACATAAGCGGTTGCTGAGATCTAGAAACCAAAATTTTTCGTCTAAAACGCTTCCCCCACCTTCCCCCTCACACCCCCACCCCTGAAAATAATGTCAATTCAAAGGGTCTACCCAGTCTATTTCTAGAAAAAATTTAATTTAATAGCCCCACTGGCTTGAGAGCTACGAGCCTTCAAAGGATTTTGGCGGTCGACGTACGGCGTACGGCGGACAGACGGAGTGGAAATTTTTATTTTTTTTTCGTGTCTACTAGTCATGAAATGTACACAAAAAAATTTTGAGGGCAGCAAATTTTTTTTTTTTTAAAATCAATAACAATACTGTATTATTACTAATAAAGTAAAAGTGGTAAAGTATTTCGTAGGAAAGGTGTTCTAAAGCGGAAGTACGAGAACATTAAACAAAAAACAAAAAGGAGAAGCGGAGAAGCGATCTATATATGGAACAGGTGGCGGGCCTTCAACTTCATCTAACATTACTGTGTTGGATGAAACCGTAAAAGACTTGCTTCAAAAAGAAGTTTTTGGGATAGAATCCGTGTACGATGCCGACTTTGTTGACAATGGTAAGAATAACCCGGTTCACGGGTGTATTATAGCCACCCTAATTCTGAGTATATAACATTATTTTCAATGTATTTTTCAGACAACGAAATCTGTCAAATGCTGGAACTGACTGAAGAAAATATTGATATAGAAGGTATTATTTTAAGATTGAAATTAGTGTGAATTAAGAAAATGGTTTCGTTCTAGAAATCTGTGAATTGCAGAAGATTCCGCGCATTAACCTTCAGCAGGATCAAGCTGTTTAGGCACAGTTACAGTAACAGTTATGACGGTATGGTATTCTTCTTTTCGGAACTCACAACCGTCATTATATTACATTATACTTTTTTCTTAGACACATCTGATGCTGCCAAGAAATGGGACAAATATAACCCATCCATGTTACGGACGAAAATTTCTTTAGCTTTAGCAGGGAATATTTCTAAAACAAAAAAATATCCGAAGAAGTTGCGGGCATCAAAATGGGATAGGGTAGCAGAAGCAAAGCTGGAGTTAGTCAAAGCTAAACTAGACTTAATAAAAAGCCAAAAATTTGAATCGGAAGAAAAAATCCTAGCTTTGAAAATTGAACACGACCTGAAGCTGACTATGTTAAAAGAAGAACATGCTATTAAGGTGCAACTATTAAAAGCCGAGTTGAAAGAAAAATGTCAATACAATTAATGAAATAAATTGGTTTATTTTCAAATTATTATAACATATTTTTGAAATAATCATTTACTAGAAGTGATCTGTTTAAATTATTGTCATTGTTGCGCGCATCACTATTTGAAGGTACGTTTAAAACAACATTTACAGCTGTATCTAGAGACTCCTCTAATGGAGGTGATTCAAAATCATTTTCCATAATACATAAATTATGCAAGACAGCAGTAGCAACAATAATGCTCTGGTTTTTCAGAGCCTTGAACCTTAAACCTGTGGATAAAATTGGAAATCGTCTTTTACACACACACCGTAGCTTCTCTCAACACAATTTCTGGTTCGAATGAGAGATTCGTTGTAGAGATTTTTTATCCGCTACAATGTAACTGTTGAAAAATTCATTCGATTCCAATCGGGCGCAAGCTTTGGAGTTATCAAATATCGTCGCATCATGAGTTGTGCCAGGCCAGCGGGCGACAATATCCAATATTTTTAAATTCGCATCACATATCGTTTGCACATTATACGAAAAAAAACCTTTCCGGTTTCGAAAAATTTCGGCACTATTTCCGCCTAAAAAATTGATTGTGATTAATATGTGTTATTATTGTTAATTATCATTTATTTACCTGGTGATAATATTTTAACATGAGTACAGTCAATAACTCCGATTACACTAGGAAATTTCGCTAATCCATAAAATGCGTATTTGTTTGCACTTATACACAGTGGCGGCTCGTACAACTTAGAAGTGGGTGTTCACTCAGAAAATGAAAAAAAAATTTAGTGGTGGGTATACAATTTTTTTTGTACAAACTATCTAAAAAATTCTTGTTGTGATTTTTGATATATTCCATTGAAAACGCTTCCATTTTAACACTTCTACGAATACTTAGCCTTTTGAAAGTTTTGCAATACACACACACAAATTAACGGGCAAAAAATCGAAGTAAGAGTTGATAAAACTATATTATTCACATTAATAACTAAACACAATTCGTACACGAATAGCGACAAAAAATTATTCGCCACTAATCCACACTGCAAAGTTATCTCAAATCGTACAAAAACAAGATAAATTACGAAATATACACAAATTGTATTTAAATCGTGAAGTGATCCCATCCTACTCCTTTTCTGTGCTTTAAATCATCTACTCCGGAGTAAGCAAAATATACTCCTTTTTTTGCCGTTTGAAATTTTGGTACAAAACATATTCATTAATTCTAATTCTTCACATAGGCGGTAGCAGACAGGTCATTTTTCTGCTTGCATTATTTGCCTAACAATTTGAACTATAGTGTAAAATTGTAAAAAACCGTATTTTCGTTCATATGTATATGCCTACTCCCTTGTTTCTTAAATCTAAAGGGTCAAATCGCCAAATATTCAATCAAGCAAGAAAAAAAATAGAATACAAAAGCAATCTCCAAAGCTCTCTCTCTCCCGTTCATTCGTCGTGTTCATCGGTGCACTGCACCGACGTTCTATACAAAGTGCCTAGGAAATTCTAATTTCACGCGTAGGACTGAAATTCAATTTTGTAAGAGATTTGATAGAATTTTCGTGTGCGATATCTGAATCGCACCGCCACCAAAGATATCCGCGCATTCGATCGTCTGAAAGGCGTCATGTCTAATATCGGGTGATGGATTTTTGTTGGTGAATGGTGTCTTAAATGAATACTTTTGCATTGACTTTTTGTTTTTTAAGCTCAGTTTAGAACATTAACGTTTAGGGTGTTCACTGCACGAGTGAACCTATAGACCAGCCGCCTCTGTATCTAAAAGGTTCTTTATACGTGATTATGTGTTCATGAACAGGAGCGTCCAAAAATAAGGAAAAGAAGTGGCAGTTTTCTAAATACGAACTGATTTTTAATGTATGATTGTTAAATTTAAGGCTGATGTACCGAAAATTAGCATAGAACAACAATTTTTCAGGCCATGGTTCCCATTGGAGTACGTAGTCGACATGTGTCTTGTTGTCGACAAAAAAGTTCGAGGGCTCTCGGTAGTCTCTTATACTTTTTCTGTTTTTTTGCTGATTTTCCGCACTTTTGGATGGCGTACAGCGAGATCTTTGGTCGGATTTTCACTCTGCTAATTTTCCTGAGTAGGTGGTAGAGTCACTGAACAGGGGTACGCAACTCTTGCATATTGGTGAACTAGAACAAAAATCTCCGTGATTTTTCTGTTTGTTTTTCTGTTTTTTGCTGATTTTTCGCACTTTTGGATGGCGTACAGCGTCTTTTTTGGTCGGATTTGCACTCTGCTAAATTTCCTGAGTAGGTGGTAGTGTCACTGAACAGGGGTATGAGACACTTGATGAATATGTAATTAATGTTTTCTTTTAAACAGAAATGAAGCTGCGATTTCTGTTTAAAAGAAAACAATTTCTTAAACCGAAAAGTATCGCTACAGATCTAATTGCTATTAAATATTCCGCACTGTTCAGTATTTATATTTATATTTCGAATATTTCGAATCCAATTTCAACTGAAAAATTTTTAAAAAAAAATTTATGCGTTGAGTGGTAATTGAACCCACGACATCGCCAAAGTAATGTAATTGTTGAGCTAAGAGCTGTCGCTACAGCGAAAAGGTTGTAAAGAAGTTTTCTTGAGTGTTTTTCCAACTTTCATTCTCTTGCATTTGTGTCGCTTCTTGATTCAACCAAATTTAAAGGGCACCATACACTATCATTTTTGTATACCACGCATGCACGAATATTTGAATTTTTCTCGAAAATCTCTCGTGTATGGGGCTGCTTGATGGCATTTCATGCCGACCGTCATGTGGCATGATGAGAATCAAAAAATTTTGATTTTTGTGGGCGGAGCCAACGCGCATGACGAAATGAATGATGGTCTATGGCGATCGTCATTCCAATTTTACATTTTTCGAATGCGGATGACGGTTCATTGAAGGCGATATGATTCTGGTGTCGTATCCTGACGGTAAAGAAATATTTTATTACCAGGTGCGTTGCGTGAATTTTCATAGGGCTAGCGCACTGATATGATCGCTAAATTACGCACAATTTTTAGAATTGTTCCTGGCAATTAAGCAATCGAAATTTTAATTTTGAATGAAACATATCTACATACATAGGTACGTTTTTATGGTTACAGAATTCTTTGATTTTCATGATCGTATTTTTGCACTAGCCCTACGAAGGTTTACTTGTCATAAAACCTCGCCATGTCGGTACCTAGTCAGGTACGGGTAGATTGAATGAGACAAAAAATCCTTTGATGTCCGGCTTATAGTATTTGTTGTGTCCTTACTTTTTATTCCCCAAATTCGTTTTATTACCCATATCCTTGTATTATTCAAATTAAATATTAAATATAATATTTAAACTTTAACCCGATTTAGAACAAATCTCTTTATCAGCAGGCTACAAAGATATAAGGACAGTCGTAAAATTCGGCTCATTGAAGGCAGAAAAATATTTTCTTTGATTTTTGTTCCGTATTCTAACGGAAAACAAATATCTTATTGCCATGTGCGTTGGGTGAATCTTCATAAGGCTAAATTACTCTCAATTTCTGGTTTTCTTCTAGGAATTTAGTAATCGAGTCTTATTTCTGAATAAAGTTTGCGATTTTATAGAACTCTTTGAATTTCATGATCGTGTTATTGCACTAGAACTACGAAGTTTCGCACCTTGGTTTTCACTTGCCATAAAACCCCGCCATGTCGGCACCTAGTCAGGTACGGGTGGATCGACGCAGACAAAAAATCTGCCAACCGTTTGGGCGCAACTTTATTATTTTTTCGGTAGAAGTTCGGGACGCGTTGCGTGTTTTGAATCGATGTAGGTTACTTTGCAACTGACAACCTAAAAAATACCGTTCATTAAAGCTTCCTGGTTTAGAAATATATAGGAATTCGTGAATATGTACACAGCCGCATTATATCCCGTTAGGGGCTATATATCGAAAAATTTAGAAGAATATTTTTAGGAGCATATATGTACATATGTAGAACCCGCAAAAGTAAAATAGCTCGATATATCTAAAAGTTTTAAAGATGTTCGTGAAAATACATACATTTTTCTTACTCAATCTCTGAACATAAACAAAATCTAAGCTTTTTTTGGTTTAATTACTCTAGTATTGCATCTACATACATATGTGTTCAATACATATGTGTTTTCGGGAAATAAAAATCAGAATATTTTCCTTTCTACCCCCTTTCAACACCACCCCCAAAAATGCCTCCTCACCGCAACTCCTGTAAAGTTTTCAAGATCATATCTAATACGGTTTCAGTGATATAAAAATTACATTTTTTGAAAAATTGCTGTCTCAAACACTATAACGCTCACACTCTCGTCCCCTCTAAAATTGTACTTTCAGTAGACTCCTCTTGTGATCCCATATACAGAAACTAAATTTTCTCTTCCTGGTGTAATTGGTTCGAAAGATATTGTAATTCAAAGTATTTCACCACCCCCAACGCACCACCCACAACCTCACACCCCACCACCACCCTTAAAAATGTTATCCTTAGTCTAATCTTGAAGTATACGTGAGGACAAGAATAGAGTTTCAAACTTTTGACATAAATTGTTCAATAGATATGGATTTTAAAATGTTTGAATCCCGGCTTTCATGCATTTCAGACTCATTGTTTTCACCCCACTTATACACCCCTCAACCCTTATTAACCATTTTATTTTTGCAAATGAGTCCACTATCATAGTACTTTCTTAAGATCTAGAAACCAAAATTTTTCGCCAAAAACCGTCCCCTCTCCCCCCTTTCATACACACCTCCAAAAGAAACCAGTCGTTGGGATTCATCCAATCTACCAACTATTAAAATTTCATGTCAATATCTCAACGGGTTTGGAAGCTACGCGCTTTCAAACGATTTTGCGTACCGTCCAAAATTTTATCGAGTAGGAGAGCACAAGCCACTATACGTCGAACGTTTCACTTCGAGTTTTGAAGCGAGACTGGTTGGCATGAACGTGTATGGCAAATCAAAAATCAATCATGACATGCATGCATGACATGCAGAAATGATAGTGTATGGTGCCCTTAAGTCATATCAGCAAAATTTGCCGGAGCATATTTTGAATTTACTCATTTCTTTTTGTAAGAGATTCGATTACATTAAGTTGAAAAATGCTTACAATACTTGACAATAATACTGAGCTAACTGGTAAAGAAATCCATGAGTTGGTAACTAATCTCAATGAAATGCTATGGCGATCCCAGCCACTTCAGCAACTGTGGAGCGAACAATGTCGGGACTACGTCGTATTAAATCATATTTTAGGTCTACTCAAGGACAGCAAAGGCTCACTAATTTATCTATATCATTAGAAAAAATACCATTGGCCGAAATAAAGTTGTCGCCGAATTCCAAATTTTATGATTTTATGACAGTTTCGTAAAAAAAATCGTCGAATAGAACTAATTTATAAATAAAAGTGCACTAGTGCTCCATAATGAGCATGGTATTTTGAGTCCTTATCGAGCTCGAGAGATGGCAATACCAAAAATAAGGTTTTAGCTTTGTTGTTGTTTCCCATTTCCAGGGCCGGTCCTACCATATGTGCAAATGGTGCATTGAATCCGGGCGCCAAATTAAGGAAGGCGCTAGTTCATATTATCTCTCCAAATATTTTGCTATAAATTTAGAACATACTTAGAAATTAATAGAAAGGATTTCATGAATACATTTGCCACACTTTTTCCGATGTATATTCTAGATTTTGAGTACTATTCATTTGGAGCAAGAGCTCCACGGCGCCGCAGCGCTTGGTGCTGATTGTGTGCTGAAAGAGCTCAGAACATGATTTTCATACAATAGAAAAAGATAGATATGGAGCGAACGCGCCTCGGTGAATTATGTGGGGAAATGGGAAACACGACATTTTTGTTAGAGGGGAATGAATCTTTTGGATGAATGATAAAGAGAAGTAATGGTATAAACACAATTGAGACGAACTTCGCTAGCGGCGGTGAAGTTCGCTGTAAGATTTTTTAAATTGTACCGCAACACACGGATGGACACAGAATTACGATGGCGAGCGATTGGGCAAACTTTTCGGTATTTATCGGTACAATTTTAAAATTTTGACACCGACCTTCCGCCGCTAGCGAACTTCGTCTCAATTTTATTTATACCATTAATTGGTTTAAATCAAACGAGCAAATGGCATAATCTGATAAAAAATAGAGGAAAGTTTTGAAAACAGAACCAATGCCATCTGTGAGATTTGTATTAACAATATGTATTGGAGAGATTTTAGTTTTTTCGCTCTCCAGAACAATTTTTTTTTTCATTTTTTTTCCATAAATATTCCTTTTCTCGAAACTGATAAGAGACATCAAGATGACTTTTTTTGGTTAAATATAGAATAGTATTGGTATTTATACTGAATGAAGCAATTTTTAAAAAGTTGATTCTAAATACTTTTTTTAGGTTTAAAAAACATCAAAAATGTTTAAATTTTCAAACGTTATAAGTCAAGTTTTTAATATTTTTGAAACTCCTTCATTCATTAGCATTCGATTTACTAAAATAATAAGTGTACAAAGTTTGATTCAAATCGGTTAAGCGGTTCCTGAGAAAAAGTTACATGAATTTGTATGAAAAATCGTCAAGTGAATAAGTATAATATTTTTGTTTTTTTAGTGAAAAATTTGTTATATAAATTGATTAGGGCGACGAAGTGTATATTGCACCGGGCGCCGAAAAGTCAAGGGCCGGGCCTGCCCATTTCACTTACCTGCTCTGCTCTAGTTTAAGAGCTAAAGAACACGTCATATCATAATAATGCGTCATTCCAATTACTTTCCCTCCATGTAAAATTGTAAAGAGCACATCAGGTCGATGGATCATTCATACCTGCCTGAAAAAACCAAAATTGTTGAACGATCAACCTGTCGTATATAGAGCCCTTAAAAAACGCTACCCCGAGGTTTCAACTCACGCTACGCTACTGGTTATAGCCAATATGTACGTTATAAAAGGGTACGTTATATCCGTACACATATGTTAAGAACTTTTCACATTTGTGCACGGGGATTGAAAAAAAGTACTTTATAACCAAAAGTACGTTATAAAAGTGCACTTTGTAAGCGGGTTGCCCTGTATTCATATCCATGAAATGGGAGATACATACCCCAGAATTGTTGGCTGAACTATCAACATGAACATACATATCTCGGTAGACAGTTACGTTTTAATATGTTTTATATTTATACAATAATTGAAAAGATCTAAAATTACTTTTCCAAACGTGAAATCGTTAATCATAACATATTTAAGAAAATCATAAGAGAAAATCTCTAGGGATATTGATTGATAATATGAAAAAAGTTCGTCTGTCGGTATGAATATGTTTAGTAGTAGGTACTACGGATTCATTTTTCTATTTATTATCAAATGTTAAGGCTCGTGTACACTAGCAAGTAACTTACGACATTTCATGCTAGAGTAATTCGGTGCAATGTTTACACTATCTGTCAAATTGCAGCAATTTTACTATCTGCACGAAAACTATGAAAAACGAAAAAGAAAAAAACCACAACTCTGGATAAAGCTCCAAATTGTTAATGAACCAAAACGTGTCCTCGGAACTCGACTTGGATTTTCTGTTCATATTTCACACGTAAACTATAGAACTATCAAATATGACACCTAAAACTGAACTTAGCCTCATTTCCAATCGTAAAAAAATCGCATCGGAGAATTCGTTCGGTCGTATGCGATGTTACTGCGCCTTGGGATCTTTCAACAAGTACGTTCAATTCTTAAATGTAAATAAAACAAGTTGTGTGTGATATATCCACCCAATTCTTTTCTTATATGAAAGAATATTTTATGGGATTAAGGCCCGTTCCCACAATTGTCAGTTAAATTCTATCCGGAACTTTGATTTCAACTTTTGTATGATAATGTGTCTGTTAAAGTTTCGGTTAGAACGTAACTGACGATCGTAGGAACGGGCCTAAGTATATAAATTCGTTCAAATGTACTTGGCGGCTCATACATATTCGAGAGGTTAAATTTTTGACGGTTTTAGCCACATAAATCCGACTAAGGCCCGTTTCTACAATCGTCAGTTACGCTGCTGTTTTTGAGTTTTTCTCAAAACATAATCAGTGGATCCCTAGTTACCACTGGTACAAAATGTTAGCAATATCTGTCATAATTTTTTTTGCTAAAGCTAAAGTCAAATTTTGACTTAATTCTGGTACCAGTTATAGATAGCCACAGGCCTATAGATGAAGTATCAATTTAATTTTTTGATTTCAGATGAGGGAACATCCATTTGACAAAAAAAAACCAGTGTTTATCCTTAAAAAAATGTCTAACGCTTGTTGAAATATGAAGAAATAAAAAGTTCAAATTTGGTTCTTTCATAATCTGCAAACAAAAACTTCCCGAAAAAAGCGGAACAAACTGGCTGTCACATAAGACGACCCCTTAACTCTTGAAGTCTAAGATTTCAGCGATACTGTCGAAGTTATAAAAAATCCAATGATTTGACGAGAAAAGAAATGCACCCCAATCAGCAAACAGGCAAGATATTGAGTCCAAAGAAACATCAAAAAAGTTATCTTTACTTTTAAATAACATGATTGCGGCAAAAAAACTTTGGTCTAACAGAAAACAAAATAAAGAAAGGAAAGGAGAAGAGCAGATAACAACAAAAAATGTACCTTCAAGGTGAAATATTTTAAGGACAAGAAAACTCCACCTGAGACAATGATCGGAGGAAAAGGACCGACGAAGCAGATCTTGAGCCTTGATGAGGACTCGTAACTGCCGCAAGACCATAAACCTACGTATAAACACAGCCACTCAATTCTGCCATAACATCAGCTCCACCTTATCGTCCTTACTGATCCGCCTCAAGCACCTAATTATGATTCCTATCCGACGAATTCTTTCGATGCTCTTGTTATTCCTCGTATAGTACAGACGACTCCTTTCTTTCCGTGTATCGTACCTTCCGAAGCATCCCCATATCTGGATGAAGTATGTTACGTCTTTTACAAGGTCTTCCCAGCCAGTTGCGAAAAAGCCCCCGTACGCAAAAATAATTACCTTGTTCCAATAGCTGTTCAGCTCCACATTCGTTTTAACGTTTTTTTTCGAAAGACTCCGAAGTAATGAACGAAAGCAAATCAAAATAAGAAAATATTGGAGCGACGTGATGGAGGCAATCGATAAAAGATACCACGAATACTTGGAAGGGGAGTTTGGGGGGAAGTGATTGGGTGGAAGCTACTTGAAAGAAGCTTGCTAATCAGGCTAAAGTGAAGTGTGTGCGATATGCGCCCACCTCTTATCATCAATTCTCAAGTCAATACACTCAGGAAATACTTAGAATGGCCTTCCTTCTACCAGAACTCCATCGAAACCAAACCAAAACACCTTTCGACGATTTCATTTCTCTCAGGTGCAATTAGTTTACGTCTGGTCGTTCGTCGACGCTAAAGCGAAATTGAGCAAAGCAATTTGTCGGCCGTTTTTAGGGAAATATTTGCTCAAGTGAAGTGTGTTTTAGTCCCGTATCAAAATCTACGAAGATACAAGTATCTCGTCTGTTTGTTTCGTGTATGAACCTTTTTATTATACGCTATACGAAACATTTGAATACCCGGAACCTGTCTAAAACAAAAGAAAAAAATATAATAAAAATGATGGCAACTGAAGATCGAAAGGAAACAACAGTAGCAAGCGCTCCAACAGCTCCAACAACCCCAATAACTCCTACCCCACCGATGTCCGGACTGGATGAGGAAGGCGGTTATGGCACGAGGTACTCGGATGTATCTAATAATAACGAAATTTCGAAAGCTGATGAAACGGTAGGGGCTAAAGACCAACCGGATTTTATTAATGTTCGTGAATTTGTAAGCACATTTTCTTGTAAATATCAAAACTTTCATTCAGCATTTCATTGCATTCTTCGATTTGTACGAACATAGTTACAAGTACCTTGTAAATACTGATTTCAACTGTAGACAGTACTTGTGTTTTCTTGACCTCTTCTATATTTTGTCTGGTCGGCTCTTTCAACGATCTCGTGAGGATCTCTTTGGAAAATTAATGTTTTTAAAAATTTTGCATTTACACATTTTACGTGCCTACAATCGATTTACATTTTATTTTTAAAGAAATATAAAATTGATTTGATTTTAAATTTAATCTCAAAAATTTTCAAGCTTTTAGTTAACATGTTCCTGTATCTTATCGTGTTGTCAAAACATTCTGTTTTGCTCATATCAAATTATTACTCATTGTTAATGCAGTAGCTTAATAATTAAGCTAGAGATATAAAAATTAAGTGTTTTTTACTTTTCGATAAGATAATTGGCTGCTGGTATTTCCATCTGTAAAAATTAATCAGGTTAATTCTTAAAATAAATTAGGTAGGTAGTATCCGCGTAGTGGGTATCTACATGGTGAACAACTTCAATATACACCTACATATATTCATCGAATTTTAGAATATGAAGCATTCATCCCATTTAAATGTATTTAATTTCTGTGTAATATTCAACGATGGACTAGAGAAGTATCGAATTTACTTCCAATTGTTAATTTCCATGTTTCTCTTCAAAAATAATTTATTTTTTCTTCCAAACGCTTACATACAATAGAAACTTCCAAAAACGGAATACAGTTTTTATACTCTAGATGAAATCATATAGAGGATTATAAGTTTAGTTCATCCCTAAAAGTATGTCATAGAGCCAAGCGCCGGATGAAAAAATATTGTATGTTATTTTTTGTTCAATAAACCCCAAATCCGTTTACTGTCCATCCAGTGGCGGTCATATTGCTCTTCCAAGGCCTTGAAGTTCAGTATCTAACTGTATAGAAAATTGGAGGAGTAATTTAAAACTTTTGAAAAGTCGGAAATTCTCTAAAACTATTTTCAATAATTATAACTTCATAATCAGTACCTATCTTATACCTTATTCAAATCGTATAATTTTGGCAAGCAGATTTTGAAATCTCGAAAATTTCATTGGCTTGCAGCCGATCGTGACTGCGTTATCTTTTTTCTTTAAAGCAGACGTGATAAAATAATCATGGGTGATGAACATGTTAGTGGGGGCCATGGCTCCCCGTATGACCGCCACTGTGTCCATCTCAAGAAATAGCTCCATCGAGTAACCCCTATACAATTGTTTCTACCTGTAAATAAAAGGTCATGTAATAATTGTTTGTTAACTTCTCATTCTTTTAATTATATTCCCAATTAAAATCTGAATCGCAGTTTAGTATTTCATCTAGAATAAATCTTTATCATACGATTGGCTTGCCGATCGTTACTGCATTATGTTAATTTTAAGCATTCAACCCCCAATAGGATGTAAAAAGAATAAATTTTATTCTTACGAATTTTTCACTATTTTCTATGAATATCAGATTTTTCTTTGAAATAATTACATGAAAAAAAATCTGCCAACAACTTATATAATTGGGTCATATTCCGGAATGCAGTCTAGAGGTTGGAAAAGAAAAAAACTTAAAAATAGGTGATTATTAAACAAGCCCGTGGCAGTGAAAAGATATTCGATATCTGATCAGACCTGAGAGATATGGTGGAATTTAGGAAAAAGTATACAACCACTTTACACCCCCTTAGGGGTCGAATTTCAAAAAATCTTGAAAACACTTTCTAGGTATTCATATGAAGAATCCGTGGAATAGAAATGAATTCAATATTTGAAAAGACCTAGTAAATATGACAAAAATCGTGAAAATATATGCATTTTATTTTTACTGAAAATTTTTTTTGACCCCCTCGCCTTTCGAACGCAAATGAATATTGAAATTTTTTTTTATCAGAATTACTTTTCTAGTTCATACATATACGTACCGAGTTTCAACTTTTTAGCATAAGCCGTTCAAAAGATAGGAAAAACAACCCCACCCTCGCACCATGCTACCTCTAAAAAAAATTTTATTTTTTCACTTTGCCACTAATATTGTTATATCTAAATACGAAGTTTAAGGTTTATATCATTATAGATTCTTAAGATATAAGCATCGGAACTTTTTCCTTCTCACCCTTCCCCACCCTCACCCTCTACACCCCCACCTTTAAATTTATTTTTTCTTACTAGGGTTCTATTGGGCCTAGTTCTACTTAAAATTTGAACCATCTATCTTGCACTGTTATTGAGATATGAAAAGCGATATTTTTGAAAATTTCTTATCCCCCCACTTCTATGCCAACCACCCCGTTCAAAGATTTTACTTTAAGCAATCTTTATTTATCAATCTTTATACCCAAACCGAATTTTGTTTTTCTGGTGCAATTGGTTTGTGAGATATCGTAATCTTTACTATTTAAACCCCACCCCCGCACGCCACCACCCCCACCAAAAAATTTTGTTCCAATCTACTCTCCTAGTATATCTACAGATATTAAGTTTTAATTGCTTACCGTTAGCGGCTTAAGAGATATGGATTTTAGAATGTGTCGGTCTCGGCATTTTTGCGTTTCGGACGCATTATTTCCCCCCCCCACTCCCACACCCCTTCACCCATATCAGCAATTTTTTTGCAAATGGGTCCACTATCAAAGCTCTATAGGAATTTAAAGTTTCAGCCTCCTACCATAAGCGGCTGCTGAGATCTTGAAACCAAAATTTTTCGTCTAAAACGTTTCCCCCCACCTTCCCCCTCGCACCCTCACCCCTGAAAAAATTCTTACTTCAAAAGGTCTACCATGTCTATTTAGAAAAAAAAATCAATTTAATAGCTCATAGGGTTAGGGAACTATAACTCCTCAAAAGAGTTTGCGTACGGCGTACGGCGCACAGACGGACTGAAAATTTTTATTGCTTTTTTGGCGTTTATTAGTCATAAAACGTATAAAAAAAAATTTTCAAAGTAGCAAATTTTTTTTTCTTTAAAAGTCGATAGCAATACTTTATTATTAAAATAATAAAGTAAAATTTAGAATCTCCTTTTTGATATTAAATCTCTATAGGAGTAAAAACGGATTAAATTCGTTTTAAGGTTTTCTTACCATCTTTGATTTTTGATTTCTTACTTCTAAAGGTTTCATCGAGTGATTGGTTTCTTGATAGTGATGCGACCGCACATATGAAGAAAAGTAATACGATGCTGGTAAACAAAAGTACCCCAATAGTAGAGGAGGTAATAGTTGCAAATATCCAAAAATTGATAATTAATAGTGTTGGTGATATTAAACAAAATATCATAAATGATGGATGCACTAGTGAAATAACAATTGAAGGTGTGCAACATGTACCAGAAATTTGTGCAAATTTAATCTCTATAAGTCAGATTGTCAAAAAGGGCAATCAAGTATTTTTTGATGAGAATGGTTGCAAAATTTTTAATAAAGATAAAAAAATAATTGCAACAGCTGACTTAATAAACGACGTGTTTAAGCTAAATTTTACGAGTGCCAATTCATTTTTTGTTGAAAATGGGAACAACAAAATCAATTTGTGGCATCGCAGACTCGGACATACCAGTTTTAATAACATGAATTTTATGAAAGATTCACTTACTAATTTTGACTGTTCATCTATCAGTAACAAAAGTTGTGAAGTTTGCATAAAGGGTAAACAAAATCGCTTACCATTTAAGAGCGAAGGAAATCGTGCAAGCAAAATGCTTGAACTAGTGCATTCCCTGGGAGCCCACAGGGTGGCAAAAAGGGGCACTTGCCCCCTCCTGAATTCACAGGCAGGGCAAGAAGGGGCACTTGCTCCCCCCCTGAATTTGACAATCGCTAAAACTTGAGAAAAATCATACATCATATATATTTGTATACCAAGCTAAAATAGGTATGTTGCATCTACTTTTACTATTCATTCACTGATCTCAGCAACCGCTTATGTTAGGAGACTGAAACTTGGAATTTATATAGAGCTTTGATAGTGGACCCATTTGCAAAAAAATTAGTGATATGGGTGAAAGGGTGTGGGAGTAGAGGGGAAAGCAATGCGTCCGAAACGCAAAAAAGTCGAGATCGGCACATTCTAAAATCCATATCTCCTAAACCGTTAATAGCAAGCAATTAAAACTTAACAAATATCTGTAGTTATACTAGGAGAGTAGATTGGATCAAAACTTTTGGGTAGGGGTAGTGGCGTACGAGGGTGGGGGTTGAAAAACTTAACATTACAATATCTCACAAACCAGTGGCACCAGAAAAACAAAATTCGGTTTGAATATAAAACTTGATAAATAAAGATTTCTCAAAGTAAAATCTTTGAAGGGGGCGGGGGAGTACGTAAGTGGAGGGGATAAGAATTTTTCAATAAGAACACGTTTCATATCTCAATTATAGTATAATATAGTAGTCTGGGTGGCTTACTGGCTAGAGCACTTGCTTTCGGTGCACCTGGTACCAGGTTCGAATCTGCTTGGCGACAAATAATTTTCGAAAATGGGATTTTGTGCCGGACTACCAGTTCACTCAGCTGTAAATGAGTACCTGAAATAAAATTGGGGTAATAATCACGGACGAGCGTGTAGTTGACCACTTCACCTCCTAGTGTTCCGTTGGTCTCGCAATGAAGTAACTCTAGCATTACTTCAAGGCCTAGGCCCGATTTGGGCTGTTGCGCTATTGATTATTATTATATCTCAATTACAGTGTAAGATGGATGCTTCAAATTTTTACCAGAAGTAGGCCTAATTGAACCCTGGTAGGGAAAAAAAGTTTTGGGGTGTGGGTGTAGAGGGTGAGGGTTGGGAAGAGTGAGAAAGAATAAGTTCCGATGCTTATATCTTAAGAGTCTATAATGATAGGAAGCTGAAACTTGGTATTTAGATAGAGCTATAGAAGTGGCATGGTGGAAAAATAACATTTTTCTTAGGGGTAGTATGGTACGGTGGTGGGGGGTGTTTTTCCTAACTTTAGAACGGCTTACGCTAGGAAGTTGAAACTCGGTACGTATATGTAAATTAACTAAAACAGTAATTCTGATAAAAAAAATTTGAATATTCATTGGCGTTCAGAAGGGGGGGGGGGGGGCAAAAAAAAATATCAGTTTATATAAAATGCATATATTTTCACGATTTTCGTCATATCTACTAGGTCTTTCGAAATATTGAATTCATTTTTACTTTTATGTTACTAGTTTTTCATGGTCATGCTACCATTGAAGCTATTAAATGTTAAGAGTTTGTTGTTCTTTCCAGTGTCAGTGGAGTGAAGCTCCAATACGAAATCCCCGACTGTTGATTGACCGTAGTACTTGACGAATTTTTGGAAAGAACTTTCACTGGAGAGGCCAGTTTATCATAAGATTTTGTGTTGGACTAGGTCCGAAGGAGCTGTTTCGTCATCGGAATGCAGAAGACTCTTCAGAGGGTGTATTCTAGCCAACTTCCGAAACACCCTGACAGCTGGTGGAATTGCTGAGGCAAATTCTATATAGCCACATCGTAATCCAAGTTCATTTCCACGAATAATGTAATCGGGAACTCGCCGGACATCTACCTTATACTAAAGGCGGGACGTATATGGCTATGAAATGGTTGTAACCTTGGTAAAAATAAGTTTTGCGTTGGACCCACTGGGCCCCGGACTTAACAACAGATTTTCAAGATTCATAGCCATATGGTTATCCAAGGTTACAACCATTTCATAGCCATATACGTCCCGCCTTTAGTATAAGGTAGATGTCCGGCGAGTTCCCGATTACATTATTCGTGGAAATGAACTTGGATTACGATGTGGCTATATAGAATTTGCCTCAGCAATTCCACCAGCTGTCAGGGTGTTTCGGAAGTTGGCTAGAATACACCCTCTGAAGAGTCTTCTGCATTCCGATGACGAAACAGCTCCTTCGGACCTAGTCCAACACAAAATCTTATGATAAACTGGCCTCTCCAGTGAAAGTTCTTTCCAAAAATTCGTCAAGTACTACGGTCAATCAACAGTCGGGGATTTCGTATTGGAGCTTCACTCCACTGACACTGGAAAGAACAACAAACTCTTAACATTCATTTTTACTCTACGGATTCTTCATATGAATACCTAGAATGTGTTTTCAAGATTTTTTGAAATTTGACCCCTAAGAGGGTGTAAACTGGTTGTATACTTTTTCATGAATTCCACCATGATTCTCAAGTCTGATCAGATATCGAATATCTTTTCACTTCCCCAGGCTTGTTTAATAATCACCTATTTTTAAGTTTTGTTTTTTTTCAACCTCTAGACCGCATTCCGGAATATGACCCAATTATATAATTCATATGTTACACCCTTTTCATACCGCTTCCCGAATTTTTTGTTAGGTTTTCAGTCACATAGTAACATACACCGCATCCCCGAATTGAACGCGTTCTGAACTTCTGCCGGAAAAATAATAAAGTTGCGCCCAGACTGTTGGCAGATTTTTTTGTAACGTTTTTGTACTCTAAGAAGTAGTGAAAAAAAGAATTGAAATTCAAATTTTTGTTTCTATCTATTTTTTTGTTAATTTTTGCGAAAATGGTGTACGACTCCTCTTTGAAAATTCATATCTCTGGTAATTAATATCTTGGAATAATAAAATAGGGCTTATTTTAAAGATTGTTATTGTTTTTGTTAGCTAAAAAACGAAATAGAAATAAATCATTGAATTGCAATTATTTTATTCACTTGTTCTTCATGTACAAACATTTTCAAAAGAATCAGAAATGATAAGGTCACAACTCACAACTCGATTCTTGATGGAATGACCCATAATAAGATGAAAACAATATGATCCCTTCTTCAGATGACCCTTTTTTTTGCTAAGTGCTGTCTATGTAGCTAAATTAACACAGAACTTTATCAAACGAAATAGCCATATTAAGAAAAAATCTGCCATCCCAACAGTGAGGTTTGGATCTGCAACTGTTATATTTTACTTTATTATTTTATCAATAAAGTAATGTTATCGATTTAAAAATCTGCCAATATTCTGTGCGAAACTTTATTATTTTTTGGGTCAAAGTTCGGGAGCGATCGAAATCGGAAAATTAGAAAATTATTTTTGTTCAAATAATAAAAATAGTTAAAATAGAAAAAACCAATTTCATATCTCACCAGAACTAAAGGATGGCAAAAATTATGAAAACATATGCAAACCCTAGGAAGTTGAATATCGAAAAATTGTGAAATGAGTTTGAGGCGATTATATAAAAAGTCTGTGGAAGTGAAAAGTGATCAAATATCTCATCAATCCTAAGAAGTTGAAGTCGAAGCTTTCAAAAGCATACATTAAATTGACTTTTAGGCTCTTATATAGGAAACCATAGAAATTAAAAAGGAATTCGATATACCATCAGATTTAAGCAATATGTAAGAATCTGTGAAAACATATTCAACCTACTTACACCCACTTGGGGGTGGAATGTCCAAAAATCCTGAAAATAGTTAACAGATAAATATAAAGACAGCACGAGAAAGTAAAAACCAATTCAATTTCTTACCACTTCTTAAAGAAATTACGGAATTCGTGAAAACGTGTTCGAACCTTTTATACCCTCTTAGCGTTAAGAAAGTCAAAAACTTAAAAACTATGATAGTTTTAGGCGATTATTACGCAAGCCCATGAAAGTGAAGATATATTCGACATCATATCAGTCAGGGTTGGGGGATATGGCAGAATTCATGAAAAAGTTTACCTCCTTGCACCCTCTAGAGGTAAAATTTAAGAAAATCATGAAAACACTCTCTACATATTTATGAGCATGTATATGGAAAAGCCGTAGAATAAAAATGAATTCAATATTTGGGAAGACCTAATAGATATGACGAAAATCGTGAAAATATGTGCATTTCGTTTTCCCTGATAATATTTTTCGACCTCCTTCGAAACACTAATGGATATTTAAAATTTTTTTAATGTCAGCTATCTACTTTTCTAGTTGATTTACATATTCATACCGAGTTTCAACTTTGTAGCAGAAGCCGTTCTATATAGTTAGGCGAAACACCTCCAGAGGTGGTAGTGCACAATTTTTGATTACAATATCTCACGAACCAATTGCAATTTAAAAATAAAATTCGGTTTCTGTAGAAAGTTTGACAAATAAAGTAAATTTTTTTAAGGAGGTGATGAAGCATGGAAGTGGAAGAGATAATTTTTTTTTGGAAATACTGAAACTACGAGTATAGGGCGAGAAATATCAGCAATCTATGAAAACATTGCCACATTGTCGAAATATTGCCACCATCCATTAATCGCTCCACTAATTTTGGCAATAGTCGTTGGACAATTAATTGTTTGAAAAATTGCTCGTGTTCCTACAAGCACCTTTACGACTATGGAATTTGAGCCATTTAAGCGTTCCAAAGTTAACGGCTACTATTCTTGAACGCATGTTTTAAGGCGTTTGTATGAACCTGAAGAAGTAGAACGATTGTGCCCGTTAACGAACTTACGTTAAAATTTCAACCATAAGTTCAGATTCTAAATGGAGTGTGGGGTTATTTTATAAACTTTTTGTCTTGCCCCCCCCCCCCTGGAGGAAGTTCTATGGGCGCCCTTGGTGCATTCTGATGTTTGCGGACCGATGTCAGTAAAATCTATTGGTGGTCATAAATATTTCTTAACTTTCATTGACGATTACACAACCTATGTACGAAATGCCAGAGTCCGACGGAGTTGTGCACACTGCCCAGAATTGGCAGCGTATTGTCTGCCAAGACTTGTGGATCGGTATTCTTTTGGTACTGGCAAACTACCAGACCAGTGTCGGGCCAAGAATTGGCTTATTATTGGCGTTTAAGCTCTTTCGGCATTGGCTCGACTGTCGGCTCTGTATTGGGCTCATCTTTGGTAAAAATATTTTTTGTTTCTCAAAATTAATTTAGATTCGGCTTTAACACTACCACGAGAATGTTTCAGATTAGCCTAGTGGGTAGAGTGGCGCACTTATGTGCGACGGGACCTCGGTTCGAATCCAAGAGTGTGCATGAAGGAAAAGCCAATTCGCTTTTAAAAAAAAAAAATATTTACAGGGAAATAAAATAGTAGTTAAAAAAACACACACACACAAAAAAAAACCACAAAAACACAAAAAAAAAAGTTTTTAAATTTTTTTTTTACTGACACCCCAGCATTGGGCCAGAGTTTCACCAAGAGTAGGACCGGTGTGATCAAATCGACATTGGCTCGGCAATGATTTGGTTCTAGGGCACATACTGGACCTGAAACATTTGCCAGTACTGGCAACTCTGGCACCAGTACTAAGCCTGTGCTGTGCCGTTCTGCTTTTCGTACATGGGAAGGAAAGTGTTTGTTTATGTTTTGAAAAGTAAAGAAGACGATAATGGTACTGAATATGTTAATGAAAGATTTAGATATTCTTGTTCGCAAAGTGGTATCGTACCTACATCAAAAATCAGCTCCTTAGTCTCCTCAGCAAAATGGATTGGCTGAACGGATAAACCGGACTTTAATTGAAAAAGTTAGATGCATGATTATTGATGCAAAAATTTCGAAAAATTTTTGGGCCGAAGCGGTGATGACAGCTGCTAAGATTATAAACAGTTTGCCATGTAAGGGAACTCGAAAAGTTTGTCCAGATGAACTGTGGACTGGTAAAAAACCAAACTTGGAAATGATGAAAGTTTTTGGCTGTAAGGCTTTTGTGCACGTACCCGATATCAAACGCAAGAAGTTTGATGAAAAAGCAGTGGAATGCATTTTTGTGGGATATGCAACAGATTCAAAGGCGTATCGATTATATAATGGTACTACCAAAAAACTTATCATCAGCCGTGATGTTACTTTTATTGAAACTGATAATATTAATACCAATTTAGAAGAAAGTAATAACTTGCTTATACAACTTAGTAACGAGAGTGATAATGATGATTCCAAATCATGGGAGGAATTGGTCAACGATAATGAACCTAATTTGTCAATCATTGCAAACGAAAGTGGTACAGATAGAGTTGGCACAGATGGAGTTGGAACGGATGGAGTCAATGTGAACAACTGGGAAGACGGAAACGTGACGGATGGAGTCAATGATTCGTTGGATGTGAGCAACTAGGAAGATGAAAACGTTTCTGTTTTATGTCAGCCAATGACGCGGCGAGCACCATCAGACAGAAATAAGGATAAGGAGAGACCGCATTATGCATGTGTGGCGCTTGATACGAGTGATCCAATAAACGTTGGTGAAGCTATGCCAGGACAATGAAGTCATCTTTGGAAAAATGCCATGCAAGAAGAGATGAATTCGCTAATTGAAAACGGTACATGGCAATTAGATAATTTACCAAAAGACAAGAAGGCGGTGAAATGTAAATGGGCTTTTAAAACTAAAAGAAACTCAGATGGAGAAGTCGTTGGATATAAAGCAATACTTGTTGCTAAAGGTTTTACACAAGTTGAAGGGATCAACTATTATGAAACTTTTTCGCCAGTAGTCAGATATTCATCGATACGGTTTCTTTTGGCGCTAGCAGTAAAACTTGATTTGAATATCAGTCAAATGGACGTAGTGACAGCGTTTCTCAATGGCAAGTTAGACACCGAAGTCTATATGGAACAGCTTAAGTTGTTTGATGATGGTTCAAAACGCTATTGCCGTTTAATTAAGTCTATATATGGTTTAAAACAATCAAGTCGATTGTGGAATGAAACCTTAACGAAAGTATTATTGAATTATGGATGGAAGCGCTCGTCAATTGATCAATGCATATTTTATTCAATAAGAAAGGATAACATTTTGATAGTCGCAATATATGTGGATGATTATTTGATGATTATATGATATTGTCAAATAATGCTGATCAAAAAAAGCATTTGAAAGATGATCTATCTAAACATTTTAAAATGAAGGATTTGGGACAGGCGTCTTCTATCCTTGGTATGAAAATTATACGTGATGTGAAAACTGGTTCAATTTCTATTAGTCAAAGAAAATATGTTAGAGATACAATTAAACGTTTTGAAATGGGTAATGCGAAACCCGTTTCATCACCGATGGATATAAATGTGAAAATATCTGCTGAAATGTGTCCGAAAAGTGCCGAAGATAAATATGAAATGCGGCATGTACCATATAAGGAAGCTATTGGTAGTTTATTGTATGCATCACAGGTTATTCGGCCTGATATAAATTTTGCAGTAAATATTCTAAGCAGATACAGTGAAAATCCAGGAAAAGCCCAGTGGGTAGCAGTTAAAAAGTTATCTTCTGGGCACAGCGGATAAAACAATTACTTGTAGAAAATCTCCAAATGAAATGCAAGGATTCTGTGATTCGGACTGGGCCAATGATTTAAATAGTAGGAAATCAACCACTGGTTATGTGTTTTTGATGCAGAATGGAGCTATATCTTGGTGTACAAAAAGACAACAGAATGTTGCACTGTCGACCACAGAAGCCGAGTTTATGTCTATGGTAGCTGCCATACAAGAATCGATTTGGTTGAAAAACTTGGAAACGGAAATGTTTCCAAAAATTTCAGCAAATATTGTTATTCATTGTGACAATCGTGGTGCCATTCAATTAGCTACGAATAACACATATTCACCGAGAACTAAACACATCGATATAAAAACAAAATTTATTCGGGAGAAATTGACTGAAGGAAGCATTAAAATCAAATACATTTTAACTGAAGAAATGGTAGCGGATATATTAACAAAACCAACTGCAAGTCGTAAATTGTTAATGTTTTCAAAAGACTTCGGTTTGAATTAAATAATTAAGTTTGTATTTGGCCTTCAGCCGCAAATTTTCAACATTCATTTTTGTTTGTAAATTAGAGAAAAGGAAAATTTTATTCAGGGCGGTTGTTGTATTGAATGTATTAAGTAGTCGTTTGTATTTTGACATTCAATAATAGAATAAATATTTTCACTTCGCTTTTCACAATTAACTCGACCGGCTGTGTTTATTACGTTTTTAATTCAATTGTCTACACAAAGACTATTCAAAGTTGCAAAAAATGGAGGTGAAAGTGTTGTGGCTCTGCCCGAATGACCAGCAGTTGTTTGACAGAATTGTCAACAACCAGCTCGGGGAGCTTGTCAAGGCCTGCGACAATACTGGTAAGGATTTGAAAAAAGTTGTCGATATAACTGAAAAAATCCAGGCAAAGGTAAGTGAGATTGAATTAAAAGTCGGATCTTCGACAAACGGTACTATTACATATGCATCAGTGGCAAAAACAGCGGTCATTTAATCATTCAAACTGGAAGTCAAATTTAACGACGGAATTGTGATCAAACCGAAAAAGCACCAAAACAGTGACACCACAATGACACTTATCCGTAGTGAAATTAAACCAGAAAGACTCAAGACTCCAATTGTATTTAAAAACAAATGGCATTTTAATAAAAACTAATAGTTCGGACAACACAGATATTTTAATGAAGGAAATGAAAAAAAGAATTGGGGACTCATACAATATCGAACCTACAAAACAAAGAATGCCGCGGTTAGTAATCTTCGGGCTTAAAAAAATAATAATTCTAACACTGAAGTTTGCTTTAGACAGACTTGCTCTCGTAGCCCTAATACAATGTTCCTCATACCAACAGATAAGGTAGAAATCGAAAATATCATATCGGGCCTCAAAAACAACGTAGCTCCAGTAATCGATAATATAACAACAAACGACCTTAATACTTTAAAATCTATCATCTCTACTCCACTTAGCATTGCTATAAATTACCATCTGAACGAAGGAACATTCCCCACATGCCTAAAAACAGCACTTATCTCTCCCATCTACAAATGCGGTTCAAAGAAAGATCCCAAACACTATCGGCCAATAGCCCTCATCAGTGCGATCAGCAAAATATTCGAAAAAGTCATTAATAGGAGACTATTATAATTCATAAAATAATATTCTAGTTTCGATGCTCACTAATACGGATTACAAGAAGGAAGCAGTACGACGTCAGCTTTGATAGATGTGATACAGTTTATAAATGAAGGTCTTGACAAAGGTTCTTACGTTGCTGCGATATTTGTTGATTTAAAAAAAGCCTTCGACACTGTAAGCCACAAAATAGTACTTGAAGTATTGTCGGAATTGGGGATCCGAGGAAAGGCCAATGATCTAATAAAAAATTTTTTGATTGGATGGAAGTACATTACTAAGAATCTTGACAAACTTAGCTCTTCTAGGGCAGTCAATATAGGAGTCCCACAAGGTTCAATTCTTGGTCCTACATTATATCTGCTGTACATACACAACCTCCAGTTCATAGGACTTAAAGCAAAATATATAATGTATGCTGACGACACTCTACTTCTTTACAAAGGTAAAAACTCTGAACATCTGGAGTGCTGATCAACTCTGACCTAAAACTTTTCTAGAACTGGCTTTTGGGCAATTTACTGACATTAAATATTGCGAAAACAAACTACATGGTCTTTAGACAAACTAACTAAGTGGACATTGATTTGAAACTAGAAATAGGTGGAACACAGCTTATGAGAGCAGAGAAAACAAAATACTTAGGACTAAAGCTTGTATTACACTGTATGACCATGCTGTCAAATTGCAGTAATATGCAATGCGAAGTAGGCGAATACAAATAAATCTCACTGTGACTTTAACTTGCGAAGTAGTGGTCATACAGTGTAATACAAGCTTAAAGCTTGTATTACACTGTATGACCAAGCTGTCAAATTGCAGTAATATGCAATGCGAAGTAGGCGAATATAAATAAATCTTACTGTGAGATTTATTTGTATTCGCCTACTCACAGTGAGATTTATTTGTATTCGCCTACTTCGCATTACTTTTCACTGCAATTTGACAACGTGGTCATACAGTGTAATACAAGTTGTCAAATTGCAGTAAAATGCTAAACGAAGTAAGCGAATACAAATAAATCTCACAGTGAGATTTAATTGTATTTGCCTACTTCGCATTGCATATTACTGCAATTTGACAGCGTGGTCATACAGTGTAATACTAGCTTAACAATTAACGATAAATTGACTTGGACTCCTCACATAACTAATCTAAGAAATAAAACTGCCCCGATTATTGGAGTACTGAGACGTAACGATTTCCTACAAGTCCCTATAAAGAATTTGCTATACAACGCTTTTATCATATCCAACATAAGTTATGGTCTTCTTATATGGAGCCAAACCGCGAAAAGAAACTTGAGCAATATTGCGAGACTTATGAATAAGGGCATTAAAGCCATACATAACTTACCTCAATTAACTTCATCGGAGGAACTTTATTCTAATTATGGAAAAATAAACATACATTAGCACATAAGCCTTGAACGCATAAAACTAATTTACAACATCAAGAACAATAAACTTAAATTCTCCATCAAATTGATCAATAAACAAGAAGTATACAACTATAACACACGGAGTGTGGATTCTATTACACAGCAACACTTTCCCCCGACAAGCCGACTCAGAAATGATCCCGTATTTGAGGCAATACGAGAATACAGTGCCTTACCGAAAAACATACAACTGGCAAGGAATGTGTTTCAGTTAAAACGTCTTGCAAAAAAGCATCTTCTAAATCAAAACTAGAAATGGTGTTAAGAATTGTTGCAATGACAAACGACCTGGAAACAGATAATTATTCAGGCGGTTTCTCGAGATTATCGAAGAAACTAAGGAATGGTTATAGATTGTGTGGTTGCATGAATTACGTGTTTATTTTTAAAACTTTTCACAACCCTGTCCCATCTTTATTTTTGTTTGTTTATACTCATTAATATTTTTTTTTTTCTCTTTCTCTATTTGTCGATACTGAAATATTTGTAAACTACATTTCTCGGTACTACCCCTTATACCAGTGAGTTGCACTGACTGGAGAGTACCTCTGGGTTAAGGTAATTTTATTGGACATTGAGCCGAATATCGGCATACATGTATGAGTATGTCGATACGGTGAAAAATTTTCCAGTTCATTGAGCTGAGTGACAGCATTTTCATCAGTTCTCAAAGCTGAGAAAGTGCGCCCAAATGGGGATTTCTTCCATAACTCTTGAGTTGGGAAGGAATAGCCCATTTTGCATGAAGGGGCTAAATCTATTATTATAAAAAAAAAATCATTTTAGGGTTTTGTTTTGTACAATAATATTCAACCTTTTCTTCTACTGCTTTTATACTCTAGATGAAATCAAATAGAGTGTTATTGGTTAAATGCCGCCCAAAAAGTTTGTAACGCATAGAACCAAGCCTCGGACGAAAAAAAGTTCTATATTATTGTTTAGTTGTGGCCTCAAATCCACATGACGTCCGTCCATCCGACTGTCCGTGCACACGATAACTCAAGAACGCCTTCACCTAGAACCTTGAAGTTTTAAATCTGGATGTTTGGTGGAGTTTGTAAGGCTAAGTTCGTTAACGGGCAAAATCATCCTACTCCTTCTGGTAGCTGCCGTAAAAAATGTCCTTAAGACTCGTGTTTAAGAATATTGGTCGATAACTTCAGAAGTGTTAAAGCCACGTCTTTGCAATTTGGTATGTGTTATATTTTCAATAGTTAGAGCAAAATCTATGATTATGAAGAAAATCCTACTAGTCCTTCGCGTAGCTACCATACAAATATCCTGTTAAAATGTTTTCACTTCATTTACAAAACTCACTATAAATTAAGTAATTTTTTAGCTACAATCGGAATTTTCTACAAATTAGTTTTGAATGAACCAAAGTTTGAGGTTACTAGCCAGAGAAATCCTTTTACTACTTCTGGTATCTTCCATACAAAAAATCCTTAAGACACGTGGTAAAAAATATTTCCGATAACTTTTGAACGCTTGAAGCTACGAATTTGAAATTTTGTTCATATTTATTTTGGAATGGTTCTAAGGAAAAGGATATACAATACATATATGTAAGAAATCGAGTGAGTTCCTCATAGTAGATCGTGACTGCTGTATCTTTTTTATTTGTAATATTTTATTTGTATTTCCATAGGTTAAGAACTGAAATGCCTAAAGATTTTGTTTTCAAATTCAAGTTTATTGTAAGGTCTTTTCATATAAACACAGAACTACTTATTTTAGAGAAAGTTATTAAATAAACTTATTTTGAAATAAATGGATAAAAAGTAATTTAATATTTCATTTGGCAAAATGAGTGTGAAACTTGCACAGGTTTATTTTATAATAGAAATGCAAGAATTGGGAATTTTTAAATATTCAAATTACAAGAGACTGAAAAGGGATTGAATAAATTTTTGCGAACCCCTCACTATTTCATATGCACGGGTTTTTCGTTCTACTGTTTCTTGCGTCTACATACATATATACAATTAAGAACCAATTTTGATTTTGTTTTTCAAAACTCAATTCAAAAGCGGTAGAAAAGGTTTACATCCATTTTTCTTGAAATTCCCCAATATCTTTGGTTTGTTTCCCATAAGTTTATTCTTAGTTTGAAAAGTTTAGAATAGAAATGTTTTAATTAATAGCTAAATTTTTAGTAATAAATCGGTAAGGGTGTAAAACAGGTTGAAATATATTTTAAAAAACTTGAATTGGTATTTTGTTCTGCAATTTTGTCACCTAAATAGTAATTTTATTTTGGATATTGAATCCAAAAGGCGATGAAAAGGGGTTAAAAATGTTTTTACGAATTACTGAGGCCAGTTCCTACGATCGCCAGTTAAATTCTTGCATCTATATCTGCATGCAGCGCGTCAAAACTGATTTAGAACGCATGTGTTTAAGTGCGACGAAACACACGCTCGCACTGCATGCAGCGGAGCGCTGCATGATGTCTCTACTTCTACTTTTACCACAACTTGAAGTTGAAATTTGCCAACACAGAGAAATAAAAAAGTGTTTTGAATTACATTTAAGTATGCAATAGCAGGCAGCGTACAATAGATAATATCACATTATTGATAAAATCAAACTTCACTAATATCATTTTATGAAACTATAACTGAAACTGAAACTCACAACCACCTATCGGGAAATGCGGTGATTTGTGACAAATACGACCAAGAGATCTGTCAAAAATTCTGCACATCTGTTTCACATGCAGTGATGCCTGCATTGCTGCGTGCATACATTCTGCACATGTATTTCAGGCATAAAAGTTTTATAATGTCTTTTTTTACTGGGGGTATTATATATTATACGATTTTTTTTACGGTATTCAGTTTTTTTAGTTTACGGTATTTAGTTTTCGGTGAATTTCCATACAAGAGTCAAGTGGTCAAATACTTGCATAATAAATTCAGTCATAGTTTTTTTTCGCCATTTCTCCTTTAGGTACTTAGGTACTTTTTCGATTTAGTACTAAAGCTATTTCACACTAAAATTATTGTCAAAAGCTGTATAGTCAATTGAAAAGACTAATCTCCTAAATATAATATATAAGCATTAAATCAAAACTGAATCAAGACAAATAATTCAGTGCTTGTCAAAACAGTCCAAAATGTTGCATATGATGATATCCTCAAAGTTATAGGTGTACAGCACATCTCGTTGGAGTAGTCAACATACATGTATCCTTTTTTCTTTCAGAGGTTCTAATTCGTTCTATGTTCTGCTGACGATTAAGTCTTAATTTTTTGGGTGATATCCTTTGAAAAGTCATAATTAATTTAATTTAATTAACGTTAAATTATCAGATGTGAAAATCAATAAAATCATGAATTGTTCGTTTTAGTTACAGTTACCAAAAACTCGTAAACGATGGGCTCAGTTTTAAGAATTTCTAATTTCAAAAGAATCTCATCACCTGAATGATTCAGGTGGAATGCTCTAAAACTTTTTTCCCCGATCCTATCACAAAAACGTTAAACAAATAGAAAATTAAAAAATTCCTCTGATAGCAAAAAAAACATAATAACATGAAATCGCACTTAATATTAATAACAAGGAAAAGCACAAAATTCCATTTCATTTCTATTCTCGTATACCAGAGATACTTTCGCTGATAAGATTTCCGAAGTGGGACTTTTCGGAAGTCCATGCGGGGCCGGTATATGGGAGTTCCTTAATGGTACATTCCACGTTTAAAGAAATATTTTCCAATTTAATATCGATACGCTTTATTCTGAAATAACAAAAAAAATTAATGAAACAAAAATTCCTGCGATTTACGACTCGATTTACGAAGCTTGCGTAACTTATCCACAAACTTACTTAAATGTCCGTGAAGATATTTCACTTGAGCGTTGTTAGCGTTAAACAATTGTTCCGCAAAAAAAGATAATCCGGTTGGAAATTTTTTTTACATTCCCTCGATTTTCCATTTAAATCCAGGTAGAAAAAAGTTTTTACCAAGTGGGGTATCGCTTTTCATTAAAATTTCGTTAAAGTTAGTGAAATATTTGTGCACGTAAGAATGGAGTGTGTGGGTCTTGTACTTCTCAACCCCCCAAAATGCTGAAAGCCGTCTCTTTAATATCTGACAAGACAACAACAGTTATAAAAGACAATATCACAGTAAAGTTAACACTTTAGAGCAGCCTACGGTGGAAAATGCTTTTAGCTAGTATATCACCGCGTTTTCCGTATTCACAATGCGGAAAGTTTCACCTGCTGTGAAAAAAGTTTGGACAGCGACTCTCTAGTTAGTAGCACATAATAGCTCCGGATTACCATATATTGAAAATTATTTAAATTTTCTTTATTAAGAAATGAAAGAAGAGGGTAATTGGTGCTAGATTTCATCGAACTAAGTTTATACCTTTAGTTTAATCTCACTTGAATTAGAGCTTCTCTAAGATGCATAACCGTATAATGAAATTTTATACAAATATCAAAATGTCATTGAACAAAAAACGAATAAGTTACATTGACTATATTAAAGTTCTCCTAACTATTGTAAAATAGATATGTTTCCAATAATCATGGATATGGTGCTCCTAGCCATATCATTTAATTTTCTGTTCAATTGTTATTGTTATTGTTATAAATAAATAAATAAATGTAAGTTCATGTATCGCCAAAGTTGTGACCTTACCATCTCCGATTGTTCAGAAAATTTTTGCAATTTAAGAACAGTGAAAACAATAATTAAAATTTAATTTTTTGTTTCTATATAATTTTTTTTTATTTAGATAGTAGATTTATGAAAGTATGTTGAAGTTTGTTTAAAAAAGGTGTCCGAGTCCTCTATGAGAATGCATATATCTAATTTTTATACTTTCATTTTATATATTTCTAGTAACTATGTAAGATAATGTTTATGATTGACGTAATCGTTCTAATAAATAAGAAGGTTGCGTGAATCACATTCCTAAATTTCTACCACCATAATATTAATTGAACCAAACATTACATATTTCCTAAGAACATAACTAAGTTTCTAGTAACTATGTTACATAATTGTTATGTTTGGTGTAATCGTTCTAATAAAAAACATGATTGCGTTAATCACACAACTAGGTTTTCACAACCATAATTTTCGTTGAGCCAAACATAATATGTTTTCTAAAAACTTAACTATGTTTAGTAACCATGTGTCAGAATTTTTATGATAAGCGTGACCGTTTTATTAAAGAAGAAGGTTGCGTGAATCAAACACCTAGGTTTGCTCAATTATAATTTTGTTTGAGACAAACATTGTAGGTATGTTTCCTAAAAACAAACACCATTGTTCTAGTAATCATAATAATCAATAACGCAACAGCCCAAATCGGGCCTTGAAGTAATGCTAGATATACTTCATTGCGAGGCCAACGGAGCACTAGGAGGTGAAGTGGTCAGCCACACACTCGTCCGTTATTATTACCCCGATTTTAACACAGGTACTCATTTACAGCTGAGTGAACTGGTAGTCCGGAACCCAATCCCATTTTCGAAAATTACTTGTCGGGTAACAGATTCGAACCTGGTACCAGGTGCACCGAAGGCAAGTGCTCTAGCCACTTAGCCACCCAGACTACTTGTTAATTGTTCTAGTAACTAAGTGGTAAAATTTTTTCTATAGATCTTATTACAAACTTATATTCAGTTAGTACAACTGTGTTACATGTTGTAACATGGTTGTGGCAACTATAACCTCAATGATAGTAAGGTTCTCCCAAAATATGGTAGTCATAATCATATTTTTTCTTTGAGTGCAGAAATGACTGGAAATGTAAAAAAAATATACGAATCCCATTTATTCTGGATTGGAATTACAGTGATACTAGCTTATCCTACTACGTACTGAAATTGTTTAAGTCGGTTTTCGCTAGTACTCACACGGAGTCCCCAATGACGAGAACAGGGCAAAGAAAGAGAACTTATTGTCAATTCATTAAGCACAGGAATCATACTATCGGCAACTTCTTTGACTCGATAAGAACTGAATTGATCAATCAAATTTTAAACGACTGACCCATGTATTGTTGAATGTACTTGGAAACCTAAAACTGGTACGCACTTTAATTGAATTTCGTCATTATACCTTTGTACGATTATTTTTTAGACAAAAACATTTTAAATATTTTTGTTTGATTTCAATCTAACCTCGTTCAATTTTGAAAGACTTATCAAAGTATTTTAGCTGTCTTTAGAAAGAATTACCTTGTTTGTTGTTTAAGTTTTCATTGTTAGAATTGAGTCATGGTAGTATGTTTGGGTTCGAATTTAAATTAATCTTATCTAAATAATCGAAATAAATGATTAGATTGAAATGTACCTACGTAGTCATAAGATCGGATTTCTGTAATATTTATATTACTTTTGCTTCATTATCTTTTAATAATAAAGTATTGTGATCGACCAAAAATTTTACCTAATTTTTTTTGTATTTCCATGTTCCGAGACGTCTAGTCTCCAAAAAACTCAATAAAATCTCTCTGACGTATGTCAAAGTGTTTGAAGACTCCTTCCTCACAAATCCTTGGAGATATGTATTAGTATTGAATTTTTGACATATCGTAGTAAAAGCTTAGGCAATTTTTACAATGAATTCAATTTTGCTCGAAAATCACCTTAAAATAATAAAAATATACTATGAAAATGGTGGATCTGTAAAAGTTACATTTCGTAAAATTCGTGGTATTTTCGGTCAATATAATCGTCCTTCTGAGACCGCTATAAAGAATTTGGTCGATAAATTTAAGTTGACAGGATCAGTACATAATGTGTTGAGAAGCCTTTGCATGCTGAATGTGTTACTATATGGTGCGCTATGTGGTCTGGATTGTGCCGGTTTTTTTTTTCAAAATACGGCTGGAAATGCGGTTACGGTCAATGGATTACGCTATCGAGAGATGTTAACTACTCAATTTTGGCCTATTATTGATGATATGGGTATCACTGGCATGTAGTTTCAACAGGACGGTGCCACAAGTCACACAGCCACAAGTCAAACAGCCACCGAAAATATGAATTTATTGCAAGCCAAATTTCCCGATCACATAATTTCACGAAATTCAGCTGTTAACTGGCCGGACTGATCATGTGATTCAACACCACTGGATTATTTTTTGTGGGGCTATGTTAAAGACAGAGTCTATACGAAGCCAATCGAATCGATTGTAGCCTTGAAACTCAAAATCCGTGACGTGATTAACGAAATAGACCCGCCATTTTGCCAAAAAGTGATTGAAAATTTTGATTAAAGAATCGACATCTGTATGCGTGCGGTCGTGGTGGACATTTGTCCGATATTATTTTTCATTTAAATTTGCCTAACCTTACTCTTTCTTATACAATAAAAATTTGAAACATTTTCATCTAAATTCTTTGTTTTATTTTGTTTTAAAAAACAAAGTTCCCGTTGAAAAACCCTGTACAACACCAGTCAAGAAATGAAATGTGTTTTTTTATAAATTTGTACCTACATATAAAATATATGGATTCAGTATATTGTACGAAAACTATATTTACAGGGTTCGTACCTTAGATACAATTGAGTTGGAAATCCTTACTTCATCAAGTTAAATATAGAGGAACGGTGCTTCTTCACTTGGCACATTCTTCCTCTGCGAATTAATTGGTGTAACCTGTATTAAGTTTGCACTTCTGCCAAATAAACACTTTACAGAAAGAAGTATAAATACTCGTATTTTCAGTAAATAATGTAAGAATTACATTAGAGACACTTGTCTCCATAGTTATATCTTTGACAAACTGGCATAAATATGAATTTCTAAGTTTAATTTGTTGTGGGCGACCGGAAAATTTTCATTACACCACTTATTTAGTATACCTATACCTAAAAAGTTTAACAATAAAAGATGTTCGAAAGTATAGAACGAGCACCACAAGCTAGAAAACAGAAAAAAACCATAGTTGTGCATTATTTGCAGATAAGACAATAAATCTTTAAGACATCAGTTATTTCGTGTGGCCCTCATATAGAAGTTCTTAAAATATATTTCGTTCATCTTCCTGGATGTTCTGCTTATAGGTTACTATGGAAACTTAAACTATAATCTAAATCCAAACCTAGTGAAATCAGTTTATTCTTTCAGGTAGCACGTGTAAAAAAGTACTTTGGTTTTTTTCCTTGATTCACAGAAAACCCTAGAAGCTAGGAATTTAACCTTTTGGCATACTATAACTTTTCAAAAGTTTTGAAAAAAAAACTAATGAAATGAAGGTCAGGTTCCAAGTATGTAGCTACCAAACATACATATGTCCATAAACACTTGTTTCAATATGAGTATGTACATTGAAAACGCATGCCAACATATAGAGGTTTGCTTCTTAATGGTTATTAATAATTTGGGGTTGTTTGAAACAACATTTTTTTGTTCACCATACAACAAATTTAAAAACTCCTGAATATAAAATTTTGTAAATTTTCCCAATAGCTGAACCTGTTTAAGGTGAGACGTTACATCGAGTAGTACATACAAACATTTCAAATATAATGAACGACTTAGGCCCGGACTACATGGTCCATTTTTTTTTCCGGTCCGGAGAAAATAGGCTCCGCCTTCCGGAAAGAATGAAAACCATATCCCATAGAAATGTATGAGATTTTGGCTCGTCGACTACATGACTCCGAAAACCGGACGTCCGGAAAAAAACCTGAGCATGCACAAGTTTCTCCGGACGGTTGATCAGGAATTTTTCGGCATATCCGGAATTAAAAGGACTCGACTACATGCACTTGTCCTGAATTTTTTCCGGTGCAATTTTTCCATTCGAGAAGTTGTGCTTGACCGAGATGGTCGACTCAGAGCAACTAATTATAGTGCAACCCGCTTATAAAGTCCACTTTTATAACGTACTTTCGGTTATAAAGTACTTTTTTTCAATCCCCATGCACAAATGTGAAAAGCTCTTGTATTTTTGTACGGATATAAAGTACACTTTTATAACGTACATATTGGTTATAACGCACCATTTCTCATAGCACTTGAGTTATTTATAACGTACAAAATATTAATTCGATCTGTTTACGGTTGAATTGAAAAAAAAAATCAAGGATAATTTTACTTTATTATTTTAATAATTAAGTATTGTGATTGATTTTTTAAAAAAAAAAATTTGCTACCCTCAAAATTTTTATTTTCACGTTTCATAACTAGTAGACGCGAAAAAAGCAATAAAAATTTTCAGTCCGTCTGTCCGCCGTACGCCGTACGCCGTACGCCGTACGGCGTCCGCCGTACGCAAGATCGTTTGGAGGCTCGTAGCTGCCAAACGCTTTGAGATATTAAATTGAAATTTTTTTAACGAATAGATGGGGTAGGCGCCTTGAAGTGACCAAATTTTTAGGGGTGGGGGTGTGAGGGGGAAGGAGGGGGAAGTGTTTTAGACCGAAAATTTTGGTTTTCAGATCTCAGTAACCCCTTATGTTAGGAAGCTGAAACTTGGAATTTCTATAGAGCTCTGATAGTAGACCCATTTGCAGAAAAATTGTCAATATTGATCAAGGGGTGTGGGAGTGGGGGTAAATGTAATGCGTCCGAAACCCAAAAAAGGCGAGATAGACACATTCTAAAATCCATATCTCCTAAACCGTTAATGGCACACTATTCAAACTTAAAACATATTTGTAGTTATACTAGGAGAACAGAATGAAGAAAAATTTTGGGTGGGGGGAAGTTGTGTATGGGAGTGGGGGGTGAAAAACTTAAGATTACGATATCTCATGAACCAATTGCTCTAGAAAAATAAAATTTGGTTTGGGTATAAAGGTTGACAAAAAAAGATTGATCAAAGTAAAATTTTTTAAGTGGGAGGTGGAGCATAGAAGTGGAGGGGATGAGAATTTTTCAAATCAAACACATTTCATATCTCAAGAACAGTTTAAGATAGATGCTTAGAATTTTTACCAGAAGTAGCGCTAATTAAACCCTAGTAGGGAAAAAAGTTTTGGGGTTGAGGGTGAAGAGGAAGAGGGTGAAAAGGAAAAAGTTCCGATGCTTATATCTTGAGAACCTGTAATGATATAAGCCTTAAACTTGGTATTTAGATAGAGCTATAGTAGCGGAATGTTGGAAAAATAATTTTTTTTTTAGGGGTAGTATGCTACGGGGGTAGGGGGTGTTTTTCCTAACTATTAAACGGTTTATGCTAGAAAGTTGAAACTCGGTGTATATATGTAAATCAACTAGAAAAGTAATTGTGATAAAAAAAAATTTGAATATTCATTGGCGTTTAGAAAGGGGGGCAAAAAAAATTATTTGTAAGTATAATAGATATAAAATTCATATATTGTTACGATTTTCGTCATATCTACTAGGTCTTTCCAAATATTGAATTCATTTTTATTCTACGGATTCTTCGTATGAATACCTAGAAAGTGTTTTCAAGGTTTTTTGAAATTCGACCCCTAAGGGTAGTGTGGTACAAGTGGGGGTGTTTTTCTTATATATGGAACGGCTTAAGCTACAATGTTGAAACTCGGTGTGTATATGTAAATCAACTAGAAAAGTAATTGTGATAAAAAAAAATTTGAATATTCATTGTCGTTCAGAAGGGGGGGGGGGAAAAAAAAAATATTTGTAAATATAATATATATAAAATGCATATATTTTCACGATTTTCGTCATATCTACTAGGTCTTTCCAAATATTGAATTCATTTTTATTCTACGGATTCTTCGTATGAATACCTAGAAAGTGTTTTCAAGGTTTTTTGAAATTCGACCCCTAAGGGTAGTGTGGTACAAGTGGGCGGTGTTTTTCCTATATATAGAACGGCTTAAGCTACAATGTTGAAACTCAGTGTGTATATCTAAATCAACTAAAAAAATAATTTTGAATAAAAAAAACGAATATCTATTGGCGTTCAGAAGGGGGGCAAAAAAAATTATCTGTGAAAATAGAATGCATATTTTCCCACGATTTTCGACATATCTACTACCTCGTCCCAAATAATGAATTTAATTTTATTCTATGTTTTCTCCATATGAATACCAAGACAGTGTTTTCAAGATTTTCTGAAAATTGACCCCTAAGGGGGTGTAAAGTGATTGTGTACTTTTTCATAAACTATTCCATATCTCTCAGATCCAATCAGATTTTCACTTTCATGATCTTGTTCTTTTTGATAGGTTTTCAGTCACATAGTAGCCTACACCGCATTTCAGAATTGAACGCGTTCCTTACTTCTGCCGGAAAAATAATAAAGTTACGCCCAGATTGTTGGCAGATTTTTTATTTCATTTTTATTATTTATTTTATAATGCGACAGTTTCCTTCTTTAAAATAAGCCCTATTTCATTATTCTAGGATAAAAATTACAAGAGATACGAATTTTCAAAGAGGACTCGGACGAAAACTTTGCAAAAACTTACTAACATACTATAACTAATAAAAAAAATAGATAGAAACAAAAAAAATTAAATTATATTTTTTTACTAATTCTTCAAGTATACAAAAATTTTCAAAAGAAAAAGCGATGGTAAGGTACAAAATTTGACGAAAATTTGTTGGCGATTTTTGATGGAATGACCCAATATGTATGTATGTACATAATTATGTAGTTGGTAAGTAAACGGGAGAATTTTTTTCAATTTCTTCATCCCATCTGTCTATTCTATTCCATCTGTCTATTCTATTCTTTAATAAAGAAATTATTCTTATAAATGGAAACAACTTTTTTTTTATATGTAGGTTATAACGTACTATCGGTTATAACGTTCTACTTGTTGTGGTCCCCACGAGGTACGTTATAACCGGGTTGCACTGTATTACAATACATTTCAGTTCATCGAAGGAATTAATCGACATTCGATAGTACTGAAAAAAATTGTCTGGATGTTCTCTGATTTTTGCATACAAAGTATGAAAAATTCCTTCCTTCAATCTGTGCCCCCAATATCTTCGTTTCTTGTTTGCTTTCTTTTTATTGTTGTTAACAACGACCGCCAAAGATATAAGTTCTTCATTGCTTAGCTTTTCCATAGCAGAACTCACAGGCTTTAGCGCACTCATCACACCACGGTAGCTCGCAGTAGACTGAGAACTTTTTATTTCGGACGCGCGTGTAGCAGGGTTGCCACTTGGGTGACAATCGATTGCACTAAATCGAGATAAAAATTACACTAAATTACCCAGTAGAGAAGATTGGAATATGTTGACTTAAAAAAAGACGTCATCCTACAAGTGCATTGTACCACTGACTGAAAACCGGGAATGAATGAATACAAACGAACTAAGAGTGGGACCCGCGAACTAGTTCGTTCATTTCAATTATGGGAACGTTCTTTCGAATAAGTTCGTTCGCGAACTACACAAGCCTTGAGTATAAACTTGACGAGTATGATATGACACATACTATCAGAAAATGGAGACGGCCTGATTTTTGTTACCAAAATTATTACCAATAAATAATTTCAATGTTTTATGAATTATTGCTCTATAATAATTAAATTTGTATTACAGGTAATTCAGAAAAATAAGTATCAATTCAGACACTCAATACTAAATAATTGTAGATGTCAAAAGTAGGGCTAGATTTCGGTTTAAAGGTCAGACCTAAAACTTAAAATATTATTTTGTTTTCCGAAATAATCGTATAATGAGTATAATGGAGAGAGTAGTAGTAACTACTAATACGTCAATCAGACTTAATGAGACAGACTTTAACTCCTTACGGGTAGGTTCTAAAATTCAATATGTCACTGAAAATTCGATTGTGTTCAATACTCTATAACAAAAAATCTATTTTAAAGTTAATAAAAAATTTGAATGCAGGCACTCTTTATAAGTATTTACATATCACTTTATTAAATTCATATAAATTCTAAAAGTAAAAATATTCGCACTTGGTCCATATGACCATAAAATTTTTGAAACATACTAAACCTTGTGACGTCACAACGGAGAGGAGGAGGATAACATTTTGCGACAAAGTGTGACAATGGGGGAGGGAAGGGTCCAAAATAGTCAAAATTTGCGTGACGTAGTATGTGTACAACCCCATATCACAAAATAAAAATTGTTTTAATGAAAGTTAATGTTTCTTATTTTAGTACATATTTACCGTTAACAAATTTATACTTGCAAAAGAATGATAGAAGCTCTGCTGAGGGGTTAACAATTTCTTTTCCTTGCATTGTTATTAGTGTTTTCGCAAATAATCTGCTTTCAACGGTTTTAACTCCAAGTCGGTTTCGTTTTTTTTGTTTTAATATCATTCATAACCGAAAATATTCTCTCTGCCGCAGCACTGCTATGAGGCAAAACCAATAGGCAACACATGAATCGAGATAATTCGTTGAACATAAGTTCTTCCAAACAATTTTTCTCTTCACCCAAACATTTCCAAAATTTTATAATATCGTCATCAAACAAAGCTTTTATTCTCTTTTTTGGAAAAATAATTAGTGATCTCCATTGTAAATTTAAATCTTCTATGCGGACTTCATTAAATGGAAAAGCCTGCACAAGAGCAGTAATTGACGGCATATCACCATCTTGTATCTTTTTTGGGTTTAGAATATAATAGCTTCAACTTTTCGTCATTGAAATCAAATCGACGTTTCAGTTCGTTATAAAGTTTTATATAGAAACTGACATAACATTTTTATTGTCAAAATTTCCTCAATAGATAAATTGTTTTCTACATATTTCTCGAATTCTGTACCAAAGAACATTTGACTATAATCTAAATGGTACCTTTTGTCAGTATAATCAACATCTAATGTAAGAAATTCGGAATTCACAAAATTCTGCAATACTTTTTTAAGTGTTTGTTTCAAAAGTGATAAAAGAATATAAAAATCTGCCAACAGTCTGGGCGCAACTTTATTATTTTGCCGGCAGAAGTTCGGAACGCGTTCAATTCGGGGATGCGGTGTACGTTATCATGTGACTGAAAACCTAACAAAAAGTTCGGAAAGCGGAGTGTAACATATGAATTATATAATTGGGTCATATTCCGGGATGCGGTCTAGAGGTTGACAAATAAAAAACTTAAAAATGGGTGATTATTAAACAAGCCCGGGGAAGTGAAAAGATATTCGATATCTAATCAGAACTGAGAGATATGGTGGAATTTATGAAAAAGTATACAACCTCTTTACACCCCCTAAGGGGTCGAATTTCAAAAAATCTTGAAAACGCATTCTAGGTATTCATATAAAGAATCCGTAGTATAAAAATGAATTCAATATTTCGAAAGACCTAGTAGATATGACGAAAATCGTGAAAATATATGCATTTTAAATATAGTGAAATTTTTTTCTGCCCCCTCTTCTGAACCCCAATGAATATTGAAATTTTTTTTTATCAGAATTACTTTTCTAATTCATTTGCATATACGTACCGAGTTTCAACTTTCTAGCATAAGCCGTTCAAAAGTTAGGAAAAACACCCCCCACCCTCGCACCATGCTCCCCCTAAAAAAAAATTTATTTTTCCACTATGCCACTAATATAGTTCTATCTAAATACGAAGTTTAAGGTTTATACCATTACAAGTTCTTAAGATATAAGCATATGAACTTTTTCCTTCTCACCCTTCCCCACCCTCACCCTCTACACCCATACCTTTAAATTTATTTTTCCCTACGAGGGTTCTATTGGGCCTAGTTCTAGTTAAAATTTGAATCATCTATCTTACACTGTTATTGAGATATGAAAAGTGATATTTATGATAAATTCTTATCCCCCCCACTTCTATGCTCCCCCACCCCCTTAAAAAATTTTAGTTTGAGCAATCTTAATTTATCAATCTTTATACCCAAACCGAATTTTGTTTTTCTGGTGCCTCTGGTTTGGGAGATATCGTAATCTTTACTATTTCAACCCCCACCTCCGCACACCACCACCCCCACCAAAAAACTTTGTTTCAATCTACTCTCCTAGTATAACTACAGATATTTGTTAAGTTTTAATTGCATGCCGTTAACGGTTTAAGAGATATGGATTTTAGAATGTGTCGATATCGGCATTTTTGCGGTTCGGACGCATTATTGCCCCCTCCACTCCCACACCCCTTCCCCCATATCAAAAATTTTTTTGCAAATGGGTCCACTATCAAGCTCTATAGAAATTCTAAGTTTCAGCCTCCTACCATTAGCGGTTTCTGAGATCTAGAAACCAAAATTTTTCGTCTAAAACGCTTCCCCACCTTCCCCCTCGCACCCCACCCCTGAAAAAATCTATAATTCCGGTTATAAAGTAACTTAGTAAATTAACTATAATTCCTCAAATGACTTTGCGTACGGCGTACGGCGTACGGAGCACAGACGGACTGAAAATTTTTATTGCTTTTTTGGCGTTTATTAGTCATGAAACGTATAAAAAAAAATTTTCAGGGTAGCAAATTTTTTTTTTTTAAAAGTTGATAGCAATACTTTATTATTAAAATAATAAAGTAATTGTTAATTATTTTTAGAATATACGATAAAAAGAAATAAGCGAAATTTGTTGCATTTAGTTCCTTCAGTATAAACTTTACATTATGTTCAAATTTTTTTTCGAAATCTAATAACAAAAATAGTGTTGCAAAGCTTCCCCCGGCTCTATTATCCAATGGACTACATTTTCAAATGATAGCCATCGAGTTTTTGAAAGATTTAATATTTTATGAACTTCTAAATTAAAAGAATTTTGAATTTCAGCAAAAGAATTTTGGCGCTTAGGACTATGACTATGATGCAGAATTGAGGCAAATCATTAAAGACAAAAAGCTAGCGCACAAGAGGTACAAGGAATCTGGCTCGGTCATCGATTACAATGTTTTCTCGCGGTTACGAACTCTTTGTAAAATAAAAATTAAATCTTGCTACATGGACTATATGCTTAGTGTTGAAAATAGCATTACTACCAATACCAAGGCCTTTTGGAACTATGTAAATTCGCTTCGCTCTGATAACGTTTTGCCGTCACATATGTATGCTAACGACAAGACTGCATCTGATCCATCCAGTATTGCGGAGTTGTTTGCTGATTTTTTTTCTAGTGTATACTCTGATATTACTCCAAGTACACCTTCTCCTAGTGTATCTATCGTCCCCGGCAACTTTAGCTCTAATCTCTCAACTATTATTGTAAATATTTCAGAGGTCTCCTTTATGCTAGATAGCCTCGACGTAAAGAAAGGCATGGGCCCGGATGGTGTACCTCCTTTGTTTCTATGGAGTTGTAGACAACACCTAGCACAACCTCTGATGTACCTCTTCAATTTATCCCTTCAATCGGGTATTTTTCCTGTATTGTGGAAAAACTCATATGTCACACCTATTCACAAGTCAGGAGATAAAAGCAACGTTCACAACTACAGGCCTGTATCTATCCAGTGTACTGTCGCTAAAATGTTTGATGCAATTATAACTAAAAAACTTACTCCTCTGTTCAGAAATTATATTACACCTAATCAGCATGGCTTTCAAAAGCGTAAATCCACATTAACAAATCTGTTACCTTACATCGAGACCATCTACCGTGCAATGGATAAGCATTCGCAGCTGCATGCCGTTTACACAGACTTCTCAAAGGCGTTTGATAAAGTGGATCATTCTATACTTATGACTAAACTAGCTAATCTGGGTGTTTCCGGGAGCTTTTTAAGCTGGATACGTGACTACCTGTGTAATCGTTCCTGTGTTGTAAACATTAAATGTGCTAAATCAGATCCTTTTGTGATTAATTCGGGTGTGCCACAAGGATCACATATTGGTCCTCTCCTTTTTTTTAATTTTTATAAATGATATTTCATTAATTTTTTCTGGAGTAAACTTTTTGCTATATGCTGATGATCTCAAAATTTTTAAAATAATTAATTCCTCCAGTGACTGTCATATTATTCAAAATAATCTGGACTCTCTTTTTGATTGGTGTGTGAATAATCGATTGCCTTTGAATATATCCAAGTGTAACTACATTGTTTTCCATAGATTGCGTACTACTATATGTTTTAACTATAGTATAAACAATTGCTCATTGCCGCTTGTTGATGTCGTTAAGGACCTGGGCTTGTTACTCGACTCAGCACTCACATTTATTCCGCATTTTAAAAAGATATGTAGCTCAGCTCGAAGAATGCTTGGGTTTATTATTCGTAACAGTCAAGATTTCAGTAATATTCAGTCTTTGAAGGTTCTTTACTGTTCTCTTGTGCGCCCACACTTAGAATATCTATCAGTTATTTGGAACCCACATTTCCAAATTCATTGCTCTAACATCGAAACTGTTCAGCATAAATTTTTACGTTACATTGCCTACAAGCTGCATATACCACTGGAGGTAATCGATTATGATAGCCTGCTAACGTATTTGAACCTCACTACACTCTCAAAACGTCGCGAGCATTTTGATTTAATTGCCTTGTACCGGATCATCAATGACGAGTTAGATTGTCCCGACTTTCTTGAATTCTTCAATTTCAGAGTTCCAAGTTACGCGTCCCGGTCAAATGAAACATTTTATGAATCGCGGCACAGAACCTGCTATGCCAATAACAGTCCAGCGAATCGATTAATGAGATCTGCAAATAAGCATTCTGCAAACCTGGATATTTTTAACACGAGTGTTCGCCATATTAAGTCACTGTGATTATTTTTATTTTTCATATTAAGCTTTATCTTACACCTTCTATTTATTTTTCATTTATAATTATTATTTTTAAGTGTTACAAGTATTAATTTTGCCTATTTTTTATTTTATTTTTTATTATTTTATTGTATTTCAAGTTTTATATTCAAGGGCCACGACCCGTTAATAAAATAAAATAAAAAATAAAAAATGACAAAACTAGCTATATATACATCGAAGTAACTTTTTTATTGCATCTGGAAGTACCTTGGATGCAGCAGATGAATATAAATTTAAAGTATGGCATGAACAACCAATATAAAACAAACTGTTGTTGAGGGACTTTAATTTTGTCTTTACGTCATTCAATTTACCATTCATAACAGAAGCGTTATCAGTTGCAAGGCCTATTAAGTTTATATTAGGAATATTATTATTGTTAAGGTTATTTATAACGCATTTAAATATAGAATCTGAATTTGAGTCTGATAGCTCTATTAGCCCAAAAAAGCAATCTGTTACGTTCAAAGAATTTTGTGGTAAGTACCGAACAACCAAAACAAGGCTTTTTTTATTGCTTACATCTGTACTTTCGTCAATAATTAGAGAAAATTTGCATGTTTTTAAAATACTTGAAATTTCTCTTAAGGCGTAAGGTGCTATTATATCCGTTACCATAGATATAGCTTTTGTCCTTCCACAATCAATTTTTTCAGAAATAGGGAAAATTGAATGGATTAAAGATGGCAAACTATCCATCAAACTAAATGCCAGGGAATGCTGCATGGAATACATTACAGCAATTGTTTCCAATTCATTTTTTTTGCGCTTTCCGTCAAAGGTTGCACTATTTGCAATACAGTCCTCAATAGTTGTTCGGCTTTTCATTTCCTTGCAATTGCTTATGTGTTCTGAGGTTTTTGCGTGTCTATCAATCGTTGACAAATGAGAAATTAATATTTTGTTACATGCCTTGCAGAAAGCTTTGCCATCTTGGCATTTCAGCCAGTTCCGACCATTTTCCCATGTTGTCCGATACTACTGCTTATAATTCTTTTTAGAACTAAAATTGTCCTTTCCAGCAACATTTGCTTCACTAGAAATGTTTGAAATATCTTGAAATTTGTGAAAGGTATGAAATATTTGAAATTAAGACTAGAATCAATTTTGCTGTAGAAAATATTGGGCAACAGAAATTTGATGAAACTATAAAATACCCAAATTCACAAAATCTAGTTTAATTGCACTAAATTTGCCTTAGTGTCACTAAGGCACTAAAAGAGGTTAAAAAGCACTAAATCTAGTGTAATTACACTAAAGTGGCAACGCTGGCGTGTAGTCGAAGCTGTCCGGAATCGGTTTTTTTCCGGATCGGAAAAAAACGGACCATGTAGTCCGGGCCTTAGACTAGGAAGTTATACGAGCATTCATTATATTGTTGCGAGCTAGAGGTTCGCCGGGATTTCATAGAATCCACAATTCGTTTGCGATCTTTGGAAACACAACCACTATCTTGATCATTGCATGACTGATACTTCCAATCAAAATCGCTTTACAAATAATTTACGCAGTCACTGATCGTCGTCTCTCTGTACTAAGACTGTGTCCTTTGCAAACTCTGTCGTTCCTATATGCAGGTAGGCCTCCTACAACGCGGTAGATACGTTCCAAGAAAATGCCGCGTTGGAGGAAATCGCGTTGTAGGAGATATAAAAATATAAGAACCGGAGTTCGGTTCTAAAAGCTGAATTTCCTTTTTTTTGTTTATTAAATTTTTTAATAAAAACAAGCGTTGTTGAAGATTTCTTTTAAAAATGTTGACTCTCTCCGTAAAAGGATTTTCAACTACTTCGCTATATCTAAGCCTTTTTCAATACCTTTTAGGTTAAAATTTTTGTTGTTCCAAATAACCCTTCATGGATTATTTTCGCAAGGTTTGATGGATATTCATTCGCTGCTGCAGCATTCTTGTAACAACCATAGCTGTCAAGGAATTAATGACTGGTTTCATCAGTTTTACACTGATCCATTTAAATATTTTAAGTGCCTAAAGGTAACCGTGTTGTGATCATATCCCACACTGCAACTGCAAGCGCTTCTTCCATTTTTTCCATTGGGCCAGGTCTTGGATGCACAGTAATTTTGGCAAGTACAGACACTGCGGATACAACGAAACGTATAATGTTGTCTTCAACTACCTTAGTAGTTTTTGTTGACGATTCATTAAGATTAGAATGTCTAGCAACATCAGCTATCCTTGATAGGATAGCTGAACAAAGAAGCTTTGAAGGGAACTTGCAAATTATCTGAACCGCGTTGTAGTGAAACCGCGCTATAGAAGTACCGCGCTATAGAAGTACCGCGTTGTAGAAAAATGTCCACATTACCTGAACCGTGTTGTAGCGAAACCGCGTTGGAAAAGTACCGCGTTGTAGGAGGCTTACCTGTACTGTATTTATTTAGTCGAGTGTCGAATGCTTTCCCGAATATTCGGTGGTGTTTGTGGAACTTGGCAGAAGTTCTGCTGCATGCAAGAGGAGAATACCTGAGAAGAAGAGTAGTCGAGAAGTATCCGGATATTAGAAGGATATTTCGATATTGAATACTGGGAGGCGTCAATATTGGACATTAAAAGTCTTGGATATCTTACTGGAAACTGATCGAGTTGCCCAAGTTGCCAGGGTAGCATGTGAAATACATATAGTATGTTGAACAAATAATTTATGAAAGAATTTTTCGACGACATCCTGTTTGGAAAGAGTGAGATTAAAAGTGAATCTAGAACCATTAGCAATCCTTTCATGTATGATCCATAAATTTTTACTACAGATACATTGAATCAACGCTTCGCCAAACGATGATTTATGTAGGTGAGGGCTTGTAGACCGAAAAAGAAAAAACTTCTGGTACTTAAATCGGTCGGTATACAAGTAATTCTTACTATTCATTTAAATTGTCAAAAAGTTTATACCAATGGTTCACGTAAGATATAGCTTGACATTTCCTTTTAGTAGCTCCATTTATTCCTACACAAACAATAAAACTAAATGTTTTGCAGCAATTGAAATACAAAATTGTGTTGCTTGCCTATTGATTTTTTACTGGCCCTTATTTTCTTATTTAACTTACTTCTTACCAAATCTATTATCTATTGCATAATATTATCACATTTTACGGCAATTGTTGTTGTTAATTTTAACTTTAAGTAATTTAATAAAATATCAAATATTAATTTCAGATTGAAGTCCTTAACTTAAATTCATATGCCACAAAAAAGACAGTAGCACAGGCAATTTTAGATTTGGCTTTATTAGCGGCAAATGCATCGCAACTAAAATTTATTCTGAGTGTTGGCGAGCGACACGAATTTTATACGTTAATACTTTGGTTGGTCATTACATCGATTGTTCTTCAGGTAAATCGAAATATTAGTAAAGCAATTTTGAAATATTATGAAAATTTTTTTTTTGCAGGTGGTACAAGCAATTATATGCATAATTCTCGGTTTGATACTGAACATTAATAAAGTGAATGAACAAAAGGCAGCAGATATTGTTAATAATATTTGTTTGTGTGTAGTAGTCCTGATAACTGTGGTTAATGTAATTATTACTGGATTTGATATAAAAGGAACGGATGAAATTCGCGGAAATGTCAAGGGCTATTTGTGATTGAATGCTATTAGTTTGGTACGGTATCGATATGATTTGTTAAAGAAACATGAGACCAACATAGTTTTACAAAAATATATATTTACTTTATTATCTTTTAATAGTAAAATACTTAATATGTCTTGAGACGAGTTTAAAATGTCGAAAAAAAGAAGAAAATAAAATTTTAAAATTTACTTTTTATTATTATACTCTAGATGAAACCTGAGAGTATTATAACTTTCATCCAGTAGATTGTAACGCATTGCACCAAGCCTGGGACGAAAAAAATTCTATACCTACATATTATATCTTGTTTATTTGTGGCCAAGAACTCCAAAACCGCTTGACGTCTGCCTATCTGTCCGTTAGCCCGATAACTCAAGAACTTCTTGACCTAGGATCATGAAATTATGGATCTGGATGTTTTGTTGAATTTATAAGGCTAAGTTCGTTGCAAATTGTTCCATTCCTTCGGGAGCTGCCATGCAAAATGTCCTTAAAACATGTGTTCAACTTCAGAAGAGTTTAAGCTATGACTTTAAAATTTCGTATGTGTAGATTTTCTAATGTCTAGAGCTAAATGTATGATTATTAGTCCTTCATGTAGCTGCCATAAAAATATCCTGTCAAAATGTCTCCACTTAACGGAACTCACTTTAACTCAATTTATCGGAATTTTGTACAAATTAGTTTTGAGTGAAAACGAAGTTCGCGTTTACTAGTCAGCTAAATCCCTTTCCTCCTTCTGATACTTGTCATACGAACAACCAAGAGGTTATACATATCCATACTCGTATTTAAGTATTATATTCACAGAAAGTTTAATGTCAATCCGACAAATATTCTTGTAGTTATACTCATATTTGTAATGACTTTGAACGCATTTTCTCAAAACGTTTTTGTTATCGAAAATCGAAATTAATTTTTGAGAAGCCGTCATTTTGTTTAGAATTAATATTTTGCATATACTTTCGATCGAAGTACTAGATAACACAGTATACTACCGAAGTCCTCTTGGTTTTTTTTTATTTTAGATAATTCTATCCAGCGATATCGTGGTCACCGCAAAACGCTTTTACTTTATTATTTTAATAATTAAGTATTGTGATTGATTTTTTAAAAAAAAAAATTTGCTACCCTTAAAATTTTTATTTTCACGTTTCATAACTAGTAGACGCAAGAAAAGCAATAAAAATTTTCAGTCCGTCTGTCCGCCGTACGCCGTACGCCGTACGCCGTACGCAAGATCGTTTGGAGGCTCGTAGCTGCCAAACGCTTTGAGATATTAAATTGAAATTTTTTTAACGAATAGACGGGGTAGGCACCTTGAAGTGACCAAATTTTTAGGGGTGGGGGTGTGAGGGGGAAGGAGGGGGAAGTGTTTTAGACCGGAAATTTTGGTTTCCAGATCTCAGTAACCCCTAATGTTAGGAAGCTGAAACTTAAAATTTCTATAGAGCTCTGATAGTAGACCCATTTGCAGAAAAACTGTCAATATGGATCAAGGGGTGTGGGAGTGGGGGGAAATGTAATGCGTCCGAAACCCAAAAAAGGCGAGATAGACACATTCTAAAATCCATATCTCCTAAAACGTTAACGGCACACTATTCAAACTTAAAACATATTTGTAGTTATACTAGGAGAACAGAATCAAGAAAAATTTTGGGTGGGGGAAGTTGTGTATGGGGGTGGGGGGTGAAAAACTTAAGATTACGATATCTCATGAACCAATTGCTCTAGAAAAATAAAATTTGGTTTGAGTATAAAAGTTGACAAATAAAGATTGATCAAAGTAAAATTTTTTAAGTGGGAGGTGAAGCACAGAAGTGGAGGGGATGAGAATTGTTCAAATCAAACACATTTCATATCTCAAGAACAGTGTAAGATAGATGATTAGAATTTTTACCAGAAGTAGCGCTAATTAAACCCTAGTAGGGAAAAAAGTTTTGGGGTTGTGGGTGTAGAGGGGGAGGGTGGGGGAGGGTGAAAAGGAAAAAGTTCCGATGCTTATATCTTGAGAACCTGTAATGATATAAGCCTTAAACTTGGTATTTAGATAGAGCTATAGTAGCGGAATGTTGGAAAAATATATATTTTTTTTGGGGTAGTATGCTACGGGGGTAGGGGGTGTTTTTCCTAACTATTAAACGGTTCATGCTAGAAAGTTGAAATTCGGTGTGTATATGTAAATCAACTAGAAAAGTAATTGTAATAAAAAAAACTTAAATATTCATTGGCGTTTAGAAAGGGGGGCAAAAAAAATTATTTGTAAATATAATATATATAAAATGCATATATTTCCCGATTTTCGTCATATCTACTAGGTCTTTCCAAATATTGAATTCATTTTTATTCTACGGATTCTTCGTATGAATACCTAGAAAGTGTTTTCAAGATTTTTTGAAATTCGACCCTTAAGGGTAGTGTGGTACAAATGGGGGTGTTTTTCCTATAAATGGAACGGCTTAAGCTACAATATTGAAACTCGGTGTGTATATGTAAGTCAACTAGAAAAGTAATTGTAATAAAAAAAAAATTTTGAATATTCATTGGCGTTCAGAAGGGGGGGCAAAAAAAAATATTTGTAAATATAATAAATATAAAATGCATATATTTTCCCGATTTTCGTCATATCTACTAGGTCTTTCCAAATATTGAATTCATTTTTATTCTACGGATTCTTCGTATGAATACCTAGAAAATGTTTTCTAGGTTTTTTGAAATTCGACCCCTAAGGGTAGTGTGGTACAAGTGGGAGGTGTTTTTCCTATATATAGAACGGCTTAAGCTACAATGTTGAAACTCGGTGTGTATATCTAAATCAACTAGAAAAATAATTTTGAATAAGTAAAACGAATATCTATTGGCGTTCAGAAGGGGGGCAAAAAAAACTATCTGTGAAAATAGAATGCATATTTTCCCACGATTTTCGACATATCTACTACCTCGTCCCAAATAATGAATTTAATTTTATTCTATGTATTCTCCATATGAATACCAAGAAAGTGTTTTCAAGATTTTCTGAAAATTGACCCCAAGGTGTAAAGTGATTGTGTACTTTTTCATAAACTATTCCATATCTCTCAGATCCAATCAGATTTTCACTTCCATGATCTTGTTCTTTTTGATAGGTTTTCAGTCACATAGTAGCCTTCACCGCATTTCAGAATTGAACGCGTTCCTTACTTCTGCCGGAAAAATAATAAAGTTACGCCCAGATTGTTGGCAGATTTTTATAGGAGTTCCCGCAATCAGCTGCAGCAGTTTTAAAAATCATTATTTTTACAAATGAAATACCAAAATATAAATTACCAAAAGAAACTTCAACTCAACTCAAACAATATTTATTTATAATAACTCAATATGCGTTAACAGAGCAACATATTTTAGAGATTAGACTTACATATCATCTTAACAGCTAAGTTGGAATAATTGAAGCACTAGGCAATGAGGAAGAAAAAAAACAATAGAAAATATATAATAATTTGCCAAGTAAAAGTACAATGAAAAACCTTGCCTGTTTAAACTTAAGCTACTTAAAACTAACTTAAAACTGGAGGATTAGATAGTAATTTACATGACTATGAGGTAAGAATTATGTTTGCAGTATTATGAAAGCAGAGAAAAGAAGGTGAAATGCAACATTCGTCAAACTATAGGAACGATGCAACCAGCGGGTTATGTATATTTCGGCATCTCTTTAAAAAGGACTCAAATCTTTTAACGGCCAGTGTTTTTATGTCATGCACGTTAGCTATCTTATGTAGGCGTTTAGTAGAAAAGTGGAAAGGTAAGTTCATGATCATTTTTAGGCATTTATTCTGGGTAACTTGCAACGTTTTTTGGTGTATAGTGGAACTTTGACGCCAGATTGGGGCGCCGTACGATATTATGGGTTGGATGACCTGCTTAAAAATCAGGAGTTTGTTATGCACCGAAAGCTTGGATTTCCGATTGATTAATGGGTAGAGAGCATGAATGCTTTTTGAAACTTTGGAGCAAGTCATTTCTACATGATCTTTATAGATGAGCTTTTTATCTAGGATCACACCGAGGTACTTTATGGAGTCATTCCATTCGATGGTTTGTCCAATAAAATTGAGGGGGTGACATGGAAGATTACTACGCTTCCTTTTTTTTGTAAAGAAAATTGCTTGCGTTTTTGTTGGATTTATACCAAAAGAAACTTAAAAGTTACCATAATATACATTTATAAAAACTTTTACGTTAATGAATTAAAATGGTTTTTCCAGGACAAAAATTGCTTTTTTTCGTCATCCTGACTGCGTATAACAACTTCAGCCACGTGTTTAACAATATTTCCAATATCTTGTGAACGTTTCAAGCTAGGAATTTGATATTTTGTACACATTAATTTTACTTTATTATTTTAATAATAAAGTATTGTTATCGACTTTTAAAAAAAAAAAATTTGCTACCCTGAAATTTTTTTTTTACACGTTTTATGACTAATAAACACCAAAAAAGCAAAAAAAAATTTTCAGTCCGTCTGTGCGCCGTCCGCCGTACGCAAACCCGTTTGAGGAATTATAGTTGCCAAACCATATCAGCAATTAAATTGATTTTTTTTTCTAAATAGACATGGTAGACGCCTTGAAGTGAGATTTTTTTGAGGGGTAAGGGTGTGATAGGGAAGGTGGGGGAAGCGTTTTAGACGAAAAATTTTGGTTTCTAGATCTCAGCAACCACTTATGGTAGGAGGCTGAAACTCGGAATTTCTATAGAGCTTTGATAGTGGAGCCATTTGCAAGAAAATTGCTGATATGGGTGAAGGGGTGTGGGAGTGGAAGGGGAAATAATGCGTCCGAAACGCGAAAATGCCGAGATCGACACATTTTAAAATCCATATCTCTTAAACCGTTAATGGCAAGCAATTAAAACTTAACAAATATCTGTAGTTATACTAGGAGAGTAGATTGAAACAAAATTTTTGATGGGGGTGGTGGCGTACGGAGGTGGGGGTTGAAATAATTCAGATTACGATATCTCACAAACCAATTGCACCAGAAAAACAAAATTCGGTTTCGAAATAAAGCTTGATAAATAAAGATTGCTCAAAGTAAAATTTTTGAAGGGGGGGGGGGAATACGTAAGTGGAGGGGATAAGAATTTTTCAAAAAGAACACGTTTCATATCTCAATAACAGTGTAAGATAGATGCTTCACATTCTTACCAGAAGTAGGCCTAATAGAACCCTAGTAGGAAAAAAAATTGTGTGGGTGTAGAGGGTGAGGGTGGGGAAGGGTGAGAAAGAAAAAGTTACGATGCTTATATCTTAAGAATTTATAATGATAGGAAGTTGAAACTTATTTAGATAGAGCTATAGTAGTGGCATGGTGGAAAAATAATTTTTTTTTTAGGGGTTGTATGGTACGGTGGTGGTGGGTGTTTTTCCTAACTTTAGAACGGCTTATGATAGGAAGTTGAAACTCGGTACGTATATGTAAGTTAACTAGAAAAGTAATTGTGATGAAAAAAAATTTGAATATTTATTGGTGTTCAGAAGGAAAAAAAATATCAGTTAGTTTAGTCAGTTTTCATGATTTTCGTCATATCTACTAGGTCTTTCGAAATATTGAATTCATTTTTATTCTACGGATTCTTCATATGAATACCTAGATTGCCTTTTTAAAAATTTTTGAAATTTGACCCCTAAGAGGGTGTAAACTGGTTGTATACTTTTTCATAAATTCTACCATGTTTCTCATTTATGATCAGATATCGAATATCTTTTCACTTCCCCAGGCTTGTTTAATAACCACCTATTTTTAAGTTTTGTTTTTTTCAACCTCTAGACCGCATCCCGGCGCACAAAACATAAAAAAAATAAAAGAAACAAAAAATTGGCATTTTGAGATATTCAAGGATAAAGGACGAAATCGTTATACTTGGAAAAAAATTTAAGGATAAATTTTTTTGATATTTTTATTATTTTTCGACAACCTTTCCCTTTAAAATAAGTCCTATTTTGTTATTCTATGATAAAAATTAACAGAGATATGAATTTTCAAAGAGGAGTTGGACACCATTTTTGCCAAATCTTTAACATACTATAACTAACAAAAAAAAACCAAATGGAAAAAAAAATGGAATTATATATTTTTTTCACTAGTTCCTTAAGAAAATTTTTTTTTCAAAAGAATCGGCGATGGTAAGGTCACGAAATTGGCCTTTTTTGCGATTTTTGATGGAATGACCCTATACAAAAATTCTGTAAAATAAAATTATCAGAAATACAGCGCCAGTCCCGAGCCTCCATATTATTATAATTATATATAAAATTTTCAGTGTTTAATAAATTACATAATAATATTTGTGAAATACGCTTTCCATATTGTCACAATACTAACATCAATTATATAAAACTAATGTTTTAAACACTATGTTGTGACTGAACACTCTTAACGAAATCTATAAGGAACTTGCCATTTTGTGGAACATGTCTGTTCTTTACGAATTCTGACAATAATTGAAAATATTTCACACGATGGCTATAGCTGAACCACTAAAAACCGTCGAAAGTAATTTCTAAAAATTATAGTGAAGGAAAAAATGTCATGAATCCTTAGCTATTTGTGGAATAACCAAGGGCGGCTCGGAACTGGCGTAGGGCTCGCAACTGGGTTCTTCACCCTATCGTTAGACGTTTGAGCCATTAAATGGAAAATGGAATAAGTCACCTTTTCAACAAAAAAAGTTGATGTGAGATTGTAACGATGTTTTATACAACACGAAGCAACTTTCTGAGAATCTATTGACGCCATTGTTTCATCACACTTTTAACAAATACAAGTAAATTTTCCCGAAAGTTGCCATGAATATTTTTCAACATGTTAAAATGCAAACCCTTAAGGCTCCATGTGCACGTTAAATGCGATTTTGATGATTTATAACTGTTTTCTAACCAATATTTCACGTTAATGGCATCATACAAAATCTGCCAACAGTCTGGGCGCAACTTTATTATTTTTCCGGCAGAAGTTCGGAACGCGTTTAATTCGGGGATGCGGTGTATGTATGTATGTATGTATGTATCATGTGATTAAAAACCTAACAAAAAGTTCGGGAAGCGGTTAGAATAGAGTGTAACATATGAATTATATAATTGGGTCATATTCCGGGATGCGGTCTAGAGGTTGAAAAATAAAAAACTTAAGAATATGAGATTATTAAACAAGCCCGTGTAAGTGAAAACATATTCGATCTCTGATCAGACCTGAGAGATATGGTGGAATTCATGGAAAGTATACAACCACTTTACACCCTCTTAGGGGTCGAATTTCAAAAAATCTTGAAAAACTTTCTAGGTATTTATATGAAAAAACCGTAGAATGAAAATGAATTCAATATTTCGAAAGACCTAGTAGATATGACGAAAATCGTGAAAATATATGCATTTTATATTTACTGATAACTTTTTTGCCCCCCCCCCGATTTTTTTTATCAGAACTACTTTTCTAGTTGATTTACATATACGTACTGAGTTTCAACTTCCAAGCACAAGCCGTTCTAAAGTTAAGAAAAACACCTCCCACCCCCGTACCATACTACCCCTAAAAAAAAATTTATTTTTCCAACATGCCACTACTATAGGTCTATCTAAATACCAAGTTTCAGCTTTATATCATAATAGGTTCTTTAGATATAAACATCGAAACTTTTTCCTTCTCACCCTTCCCCACCCTCATCCTCTACACCCACACCCCTACTAGGGTTTTATGAGGTCTACTTGTGGTAAAAATTTGAAGCATCTACCTTACACTGTTATTGAGATATGAAACGTGTTATTTTTGAAAAATTCTAATCCCCTCCACTTCCGTGCTCCTCCACCCCTTCAAAGATTTTACTTTGAGCCATATTTATTTATCAATTTTTATAATCAAATCGAATTTTGTTTTACTGGTCCAATTGGTTTGTGAAATATCGTAGTCTAAAGTTTTTCACCCCCCACCTTCGTACGCCACTACCCCCACCCAAAAATTTTGTTTTAATCTACTCTCCTAGTATAACTACAGATATTTGTTAAGTTTTAATTGCTTGCCATTAACGGCTTAGGAGATATGGATTTTAGAATGTGTCGATGTTGACTTTTTTGCGTTTCGGACACATTGTTTCCCCCTCCACTCCCACACCCCTTCATCGATATCATCAAATTTTTTGCAAATGGGTCCACTATCAAAGCTCTATAGAAATTCCAAGTTTCAGCCTCCTAACATAAGCGGTTGCTGAGATCTAGAAACCAAAATGTTTCGTCTAAAACGCTTCCCCCACCTTCCTCCTCACACCTACTCCACTGAAAATATTGTCAATTCAAGGGGTCCACCAAGTCTATTCTTAGAAAAATTTGAATTTAAAAGCTCCACTGGTTTGAGAGCTACGATCCTTCAAAAAATTTTGGGGCGGTCGACGTACGGCGTACGGCGGACAGACGGAGTGAAAATTTTTATTGCTTTTTTCGTGTCTACTAGTCATGAAATGTGGAAAAAAAAAATTTTGAGGGCAGCAAATTTTTTTTTAAAATCAATAAAAATACTGTATTATAAATAATAAGGTAAAACAAAATAAAATTACACCACTTTATTAGCTGGTACCTATGTAAACTACGTAGGTTGCCTTTTATATTTCGGGATTAGAGAAGAAAAACAAATATTAATCATCGAAAACCACTTTATTGTTTTTCAAAATATTCCCCATGAAAATCTATACACTTTTGCATGCGTTTGAACCAATTGTCGAAGCACGTTTGCCAATCTGATTGAGGTATCTCCAAAACATGCATTCTGAATGCGGCAACCGCTTCTTCAGGTGTCGAAAAACGTTGACCTCTCAGTTTGTTTTTTACGTACGGGAATAAAAAGAAGTCATTCGGTGCCAAGTCAGGACTATACGGTGGATGACTCATCAAATCGATGATTTTGAACATTTCTTTGGACCAATTGACACGAGCATTTTTTTGAGCTTTTGTCAAATTATGCGGGATCCAACGCGAACAAATTTTTTTGACAATCAAATGATCATGCAATATTGAATGTATGCTGGTCCCACTAATGCCTAAGGTTGTCTCAACTCACGATAGGTCAAATGACGATCTTCCAATATCAGTTTGCGCACAGCATCAATGGTTTCCGGAACAACAAGTGATTTTGGACGACCTTCACGAAATTCGTCTTGAAGTGAACTACGACCACGATTGAATTCACCATTTCATCGATAAACACTGGTCCTTGATGGAGCTTCATCGCCCAAAATTGAATTAAGTTCATCTATACACTGTTGCTGAGTTAATCCACGTCGAAAGTTGTAAAAAATAATCGCACGAAAATGTTCACGATTTAATTCCATTTTTGAGCTGAGATAAATCTTTTAACTTACTGCAAACAACACAAATAGCGCTCGTATGTCAAAACGTTCTGAGTACGTATAACCTCAAAAATGTCCAACTTTACGATAGAGCTGTCAGTTACCAGATTGCAAAATGCCGAAACATAAAAGGCAGCCTACGTATGTAGGTCATCCAAAGAGAAAAAATTCAAAACTATATTTGAAAAAATTAGAACAACAATCCTTAAAATGCGGTAATTCGAGTATTTTAAACGCATATTACCCATTTCTTGAATAATTAACATGTCATTTTTATTAATATAATGTTGGAAAAAATCTTAAAGAAGGTCTTCTATAAATAAAATTTTAAAAAATTTTCATTTCTGTTTATAGTATATGAAGTCAAACTAAAGCAATTTTTCACGATTTTCATGGCAAGAATTACATAAGAAGACCGCATTTCATTGAAAAATATCACAGATAGGTAATTGGTTAATTGGTATTTCTAGAAGATAAATCAATACAAAAAATATTGATTTATAATTGTTATGCCTTTCAAATAATTTGAAAACATATAACACCTTTTTTTTTCTGTAAAATCAAAATTAGTTCGCTGATAGACAGCGAAAGATGCAGGCGTATTGTCCACAACAAATTACACGAACGAAAAACGATTTCAAACGATTAAAATCCTCTCACGAAAGAAAAATCAAACAGGGCCAAAAAATGGTCGTACCGGACTCATGGGGCCTTAAGCATGTCGATTTTAAAACGAAAGTGACTTATTCTACTTTACTAACGAATGAAATACATTTACTTATATGGAACTTATTGTGTGAACTTAGTTTAGTGAACTTATTGTGTCGAATTTGAAAAATAATTAAGCTGATTCAACGGAACTCTTCAACAAATGTATGATTACATCATCTAAATATTTCATCATGAGAACAACATTCATGGATTAAAAGAACAGATTACATCAACTTATGAACAAAATCAAGGAAACTAATTAGAAAATTTGTAAACAAAGTTCATCGGTGCCCACAATTATGAAAGTGGTATAAGTCACAATTTGTAAAAATGAGACTAGAGTTATTTTGCATTGCATTATTTTAAATTAAATAAATCCTCTGCAATTTTTACGATAATGTCTAAAATGATCCAATATATTTATAGTACTTGTTATTTGAACATTATGTGGAATTCATTTAGTGTCAAGTATGAAAGTCTTTGTCAAAAATTTTCATTTTGATCCTACCAGAATAGGGTCATTCCATCAATTCCATATTCGATTCTTTCGAAAATTTTTGAACTTGAAGAGCTAGTGAAAAAAATAGTTGAAATTCAATTTTACTTTATTATTTTGATAATACAGTATATATGTATTGGGACCAATTTTTAAAAAAAAAAATTTGCTCCACTGAAAATTTTTATTTTCACGTTTCATAACTAGTAGTCACGAAAAAAGCAATAAAAATTTTCAGTCCGTCTGTCCGCCGTACACAAAATCGTTTGGAGGCTCGTAGCTCCCAAACACTTTGAGATATTAAATTGAATTTTTTTTACGAATAGACGGGCTTGAAGTGACCAAACCGCTTATGATAGGAAGCTGAAACTGGGAATTTCTATAGATCTCTGATAGTAGACCCATTTGCATAAAAATTGTCAATATTGATCAAGGGGTGTGGGAGTGGGGAATGCGTCCGAAACTCAAAAAAGCCGAGATAGACACATTCTAAAATCCATATCTCCTAAACCATTAATAGCACACTATTCAAACTTAAGAAATATTTGTAGTTATACTAGGAGAAAAAATTTTTAGGTAGGGACAGTGGCGTATGCAAAACTTTAGATTACGATATCTCATGAATCAATTGCTCTTGACAAATAAAATTTGGCTTGGGTATAAAGGTCGACAAATAAAAACTGATCAAAGTAAATTTTTTTAAGTTGGAGGTGGAGCATAGAAGTGGAGGGGAGAAGAATTTTTTAAAAAACGCACATTTCATATCTCAAGAACAGTGTAATATAGATGCTTAAAATTCTTACCAGAAGTAGCGCTAATTGAACCGTAATAGGGAAAAAAAATTTGGGTTGAGGGTGAGGGTGGGGGTGGAGGAGGGTGCAAAGGAAATAGTTCCGATGTTTATATCTTAAGAACCTGTAATGATATAAAGCTTAAACTTGGTATTTAGGTAGAGCTATAGTATGTTGGAAAAACATAATTTTTTTTAAGGGGTAGTATGGTATGGGGGTGGGGGTGTTTTTCCTAACTATAGAACGGCTTAGGCTAGAAAGTTGAAACTTGGTGTGTATATGTAAATCAACTAGAAAAGCAAATTTGATGAAAAAAATATTCGAATATATAAATATTGGCGTTCAGAAGGGGAGCAAAAATTATGATCAGTGAAAGTAGAATGCATATTTTTCCATGATTTTCGTCATATCTACTAGGTCTTCCAACATATTGAATTCATTTTTATTCTATAGATTCTCCATATGAATACCTAGAAATTTTTTTCAAGATTTTTTGAAAATTAGCCCCTAAGGGGGTGTAAAGTTATTACATACTTTTTCATGAATTCTTTCATATCTCTCAGGTCTGATCAGATATCGAATATCTTTTAACTTCACCAGGCTTGTTTAATAAACAACTATTTAAAAGTTTTTCACCTTTATCAACCCCTAGACTGCATCTCGGAATATGACACAATTATGTTATTCATATGTTACACCCTATTCTAACCACTTCACGAAACTTTTTGTTAGGTTTTCAGTCGCATAGTAACCTACGCCGCATCTCAGAACTGAGCGCGTTCCGAACTTCTACCGGAAAAATAATAAAGTTGCGCCCAGACTGTTGGCAGATTTTTTGGTTTCTATCCAATTTTTTTTGTTAGTTATTGTATGTTAAGATTTTGTCAAAAATGGTGTCCGAGTCCTCTTTGATAATTCATATCTGTGGTAATTTTGATATTAGCTTAATAAAAAAGAGCTTATTTTATAGGAGGAGATTGTCGTAATATAAAAAAATTTGATTAAAAATTATAGTTAAAGTTAAAGTATTGGATGAAAATTGCACAGTTCACATAATAATATTGAGAAAAATGGACCACAAATTTTTGGTCTAAGGTTATTTCTTTCTTGAGCGTTATCTTGGGTTGATAGCAAAAGCAAAATATTTATACAACCCTGATCATTACTATACGAATTGATTGAAGAGTATAGAAGAAAAAATCTATTTTCGGATCTTATTTCAATCAAACGACTGGCAGAGTCAACAACAAAAAGAGTAAAAGGTACCGTAGGCAAATCTGTCACTTGGCTGAACATTCAGTGGATGCGATTCTTGAAAAATGCACCTTATAGTATGCTCTATAAAACATCTTTAGATTTAGATTCCGAATTCCACCTAAAAGGAGTAGAGACCAAAAATATATGAAAATATTAATTTGGAAGTAAATTGATACTACTTATACTACACTAAAAGACAAGTAATGGAAGAAAAACTTAAAGATGTGATGAGTTTATTACCTTACATCCCTTCAGCTTTTTACGAGCATGTTGAAAACATCAAAACTAATAATGATTAAATCGTAAAATAGTAAAAATGAATTACTTTTTAAAAATAAATATAAATGTAAATGATTTCTTTCTATAAAATTTTTTCCAAAAAAACACGTAGTTTTTTATTGTAAGGCCCGTTCCTATACGATGTTCTGTAACGTTCTAGCTGGAACTTTAACTGACCGATTTTCAACCAAAGTTCCAGTTAAAGTTTCGGTTAGAGTTTAACTGAAGATCGTAATAATGGCTCAAAGTCATTCATAGTTCGTTGAGTTAATTTTGAAAATAGTCTAATACCCTAGATACACTGCTTGTACCAGGCCCGTGCGCACGGGGGGGGGGGGGGGTGGCGGGTTCAACCCCCCCCCCCCCCATTGGCCTATTTTCATAGGGAAGTGAGGACCTTTTTTTTTTTTTTAAGTTCATCACGTTTAGTATGGGGGAACTTGATAACCCCCCCCCCCCCCCCATCATACTTTCCTGCGCACGGGCCTGGCTTGTACAAATCATGATATCGTCAAAATCACCAATGTATCACCCAATAAAGCGCATATAGTACGTCAAAGAGCTGATATTAACGTAGTATCAAAAGTCTTTCCTGGTTTACAAATTCGATAATTCGAGCTGATATAGCCTACTTTTAACTGCCATCAGCGCCATCTGTTACTGAAATCAACTTAAATTGGAATGAATGACAGTTGCGGATTTTGATATTTTTCCAAAATTAAATTTTTTTGAGAGCTTTTTAACTTTTTTGTGTGGTGTAATAGTTCACTTTGTACATATCTTTATTAGCATTGAAAGTGCTTTTCGCCGGAACATGATAGGCACGAATATCTAGCAGTCGAAGCTACGATTGATAGACACTTGAAATTTTGTCTTTGCTAAATGTCAAAGTATAACATGTATGGGCTGTGTATCATGGGTACCTTGTATCGCATATCATGATTTCAATAACATGATTTTTATACAAGCAGTGTATCTAGGGTATAAGTCAATTTAAAAAAAAACTACATACATATTGGTATGAGGTTCATACAAAATTTCATATTCATAATAAATTTTCATTAATGAAGACCGATAAATAGATAAAATAGGTAAAATATCAAAATTAAAATATTACATAACATAGAAATATTTTTTAATTTATTCAAATACATATGTACAAACCTTTATATATCTCGAAATCAGAAATACATGACTTAGGCCACTTTCATAATTATGGGCTCAAATGAAAAATGTATTGTTTAACCTACCACTTCATTAATTAAATAATACATAAAATTTTTCTATTGTTGAAGTTTCTGAAGTCAATTTGCATATGGAATTTTCCATGTGTGGTGCTTTACCTCACACTTCTTTTCAACGGCGTACTAAAAATTGTTATCCGTTGCATAACGTCCTCTGATCTGAAAATTATTATGCTAAGCTTGTGGGTACTCATTAAAAGAAAAGTTTAGTTAAAACAATCGAACGGAAGTAACTGCAATTCTAGAGACCGCAATTACCCAAACTTTTCCAATAATTCCGCTTTCAAAGCCAAGATAAACTTCTCTCATTACTAATTTAGAGGATGTTGAGTTTCAGCGACTATAGTTGAACACCTGAACTGCACGTGGCGAGCCAACATTTACTTTTAGCGAAACTTCTAATTAAACTTCTCTGGCATTTTGCTGATTGGATGCACAATGCCAGGTGAATCGTGGACTTAAGTGATGAAGCAGGAATTGGCGAATTCTAAGGCGAAATTGCATTCAGTGGAGATGACCTAAATGACTAGAAGCGGACTAGAGCGTTCAGAAAACTTTGTGAATTTCAGTACAACCAGCAAGTTTATGATCCCCTGCGGGTCAGTCAAGATGGCCATAAACTATGGCAGTAGTAGCCGAAAAGGTCAACTGAGGAAACGGGTAAGGAATTTGATATGCACTTAAGTTCCCCGGTTTCCTCATATCCAATGGAACTAGGTATGTACTTATATGTATATTGATTGGGAAGTGGTGTAAGCTTCCAAAAGAAAGGACTTGGATAGATTAGAAAAAAAATGCTTAAGCTATAAATTTCATTTATGGGTGTCAACCCAAGAAACGCTACCTTTCTTATGCTTCCCTGCATCAGGGCTGATTCGGTTCGCACTGCCCACCGAATTTTGGATCTGGAAAATGTGCAAAGCTTATACAACCTTAACACAGCGAAAGGTGTGATAGCAAGAAGGTAGCACTACCTTCTGACAAGCAATGAAGCGGGAAAGAAACCTTAAGTGTTACTAATACTATCCCTGCTCTCTGTTCCAGTTCCTTAAATATTTTTGATCCGGTTACTTTCAGGTCGATGTCTTGTCGTCCTGGAATTTATGTTCTATCGTATCGCATAAATTATGGAATTTAGAAGCGAGAGAGATAGAGAGTGCCAGTTTCGTGTCCTTTCTGATCAGAAACCGTTTCGGTAACGAATGTGTGAAGTTTATGGTAAATCCTATCACCGGTGACTGCAAAGTGTTACATAAAATTTTTCGGATAAGTGGGACGGCACAGGTCTTTGATTTATTTACGTTCGCAAGCGATACTTAGAATGCGATAGACGACTTTACGAGATCGTTATATGATCGGATATTTTTAATCCTACATGAATATTACATATCTTTCTGGAAAATTCCTTGTATCCTTACTATAAGTTTCGTGCGAGTATGTGTGTACAGCGAATAGCAGATATTTTATATATTTTACACTTTTGGGAATGTTAGTTCTTCTCTTTAGTAGGTCGCTATTATGTTCTCAAGATTTACTGCTTATTTCTATCGTAATTTTATTAACTTTCATATGTTTACGGTTTTTGTATCAACAACTTGCATATTGATCTGAACAATAGCACAGTGATAGGCAAACGTGTGCAAAATGTAAAAGGGGTGTACTATTTTTTTATTGACTGGAGAATTGTTCAAGACGATGTTGTAAATCTTACATGAAAAAAACTATGCAATTTGTTTGAAAATAAATCAAGTTTAACAGATTTATATGCGCTGTGTTTAAGTATAACCACAATATTCAAGAAAAAACATGGTGCAGTGGTTGCCGCCTATTGTAATCGCGGATAATGTTATAAGTCGCATTTTGTTAGCAAAACAGTTCTATCTACTTTCCACAAACAAAATTCATTCGTTATTGGAATAAGAATTCGGTTTATGTTATCATTCGATCTAGATTCCCATAGTACATAGCAAGTTTTTTAACTGAATTCTTAGGGCCGGTTTCAGAGTGCGAGCTTAAACTCTGGTTCAGTTGATCCTGAGCTTTAGATTAAGTCAATACTCTTTCACAGTCAAAATTTGAGTATCGTTTAACGGAACCCTGCTTAATGAATTGTATAGGTCACTGTTATGACGGTTCAGCTATGTTCGCAATTAAAATTTTTCAAAAAACGATTTAAAATTCGAGAAAGAGGTACCGAATTGATAGTGAGATCTTTCACTGAAATGGTAGATAAAAAACTGATGTCAGAATATAACAATTAGAACATAATAACAGCAAAAGAAAAATGATGTTTGCCTGACCTGTAAAAATGTTACTTCGCCTACAACTTAAGATCCGAGCTCAAAGTTGTATAGTAAAATTAATCAAAGTGTTACTAACGTACACTTGGAAATAAATTATACATACCATCGTTGGTGTAATTCATTATATCATTCTGTGTAATAAAGTAACACTGAGAGAAAAAAAAAGTAGAATCAATCTAAAACAACCTTAAATAAACTTTTTTTCAATATGATTTTGACGTTACAGTGAATATCCTGAATTGAAGAGTGGCTTTATTAAAATTACACGTCCTTATTTTAAGCCATATCTACATTAAAAAAAAATATTTTTTCGTACTTAAAACAAGTACCACACGATTCTTATATTACTTATCATCCTTATTTCAAAACTCCACTTGCTTCAAAATCACTTCGTTGTAGGTATTTACCTACATAAAATAATAACAAGACGCACAGTTGTATGGTATATACTCAATAACAAAAACTTTTATTAAAACATATGAGTACATGGTTAACAAAAAAATATTAAAAATAAATCATACAAATTTCGATAAATATACGCATATTTACAGTGTTTATTCCTGGTATACAATATTCCATTATTAATGGGAAATAAAGTCAGAGGAAAAGATGTGAGTTCGGTAATATGCTTAGTACAAAAAATATCAAGACGCTGTCCTATATGATAAGAAAATAAATGTTCATCGAAAGAAATAGCTTCCATTGGATTACAAATAACAAACAAATCATTATTTTGTGAAATTATAAAATGCACTGTTAGCTTACATTTTTTATAGTCAATAATTATTGGACGATTTTCAATTTTAGAAAAGAAATCTTTTAATGTTAAGTCCTCTTCACTGCATTCTTTATTAGAAAGTTCGTCTTTATAAATCCGTATTTGTACTTTTCCAATGTTCTTGAAAGTTGCAGTTTACATTTCATGGTTACTGAAAAAGGTGGATTTATCCTAGATGTAGTATTTTTGAGATATGCTTTTAGAAATTTTCTGTGCTGCTTCAAATCTCATAGACAATAAATGTTTCAATGTGGTCCATCGTTTCTAATAGCCGTTGCAGTTTGTATGTTACATATTTCTTGAAACGTCTTCCTTCGAAAAATACGGTAAGCTTCTAAAGGTGCGTTTCCATCTCAGGGTGTCCTGTCACACTTTTGATACTGTCGTTTCCATCTGCGACGAAACGGTCGACGCGACGCTAAAAAGTTTTCAGTCAGTTTCCTAGGTGATTTGCCGCTCGTCGTGCAGTTTTGACTTTTAATTGACTTTATTATTTTTTTATGTATGGAGAATCTAATCGGCGCCGCAAAACGGCAAAGATGAAAACGCACCTTAAACGTTATCCTGGCGGCTAATATTCCGATTATAAATGATTATATAGTAATGAATTACATCAATTCTCTTCAGGTACTTACTTTACATCGATCATAAATTTGCACTAAGCCAAAGGTCTGCAGTAGGTCATGCAATTTTCGATTATTCTCGGTACTTTTACTTTCACAACTCACTCCTATTCTTTGGCTGGGGGAAGGTTTTCAATATTTTCTTGAAAATTTGAGAGTGGATAGATTTTGTCATTTTCTAGGACAAAATTTTGTAGTTGTTAGAATCTATGCTTAATAATAATCAAATGCTTTCTCAGTTAAACTCACGAGTGGGGGGAAATATAATGCGTCCGAAACCCAAAGAAGCCGAGATAGAAACATTCTAAAATCCATATCTCCTACACCGTTAATGGCACACTATTCAAACTTAAAAAATATTTGTAGTTATACTACGAGAACAGAATGAAGTAAAATTTTGGGTGGGGGAAGTTGTCTATAGAGGTGGGGGTGAAAAACTTTAGATTATGATATCTCATGAACCAATTGCTCTAGAAAAATAAAATTCGGTTTGAGTATAAAAGTCGACAAATAAAGATTGATCAAAGTAAAATTTTTGAAGTGGGAGGTGGAGCATAGAAACACATTTCATATCTCAAGAACAGTTTAATGCTTTGAATTTTTACCAGAAGTATCGCTAATTAAACACTAGTAGGGAAAAAAGTTTTGGGGTTTTGGGTGTAGAGGGGGAGGGTGGGGGAGGGTGAAAAGGAAAAAGTTCCGATGTTTATATCTTGAGAACCTGTAATGTTATAAGCCTTAAGCTTGGTATTTAGATAGAGCTATAGTAGCGGAATATTAGAAAAATATAATTTTTTTAGGGGTAGTATGCTACGGGGGTAGGGGGTGTTTTTCCTAACTATTAAACGGTTCATGCTAGAAAGTTGAAACTCGGTGTGTATATAAATCAACTAATTCTGATAAAACAAAATGTGAATATTCATTGGCGTTCAGAAAGGGCGGCAAAAAAAATTATTTGTAAATATAATAAACATCAAATGCATATATTTTCACGATTTTCGTCATATCTACTAGGTCTTTCCAAATATTGAATTTATTTTTATTCTACGGATTCTTCGTATGAATACCTAGAAAGGGTTTTCAAGGTTTTTTGAAATTCGACCCCTAAGGGTAGTGTGGTACAAGTGGGGGTGTTTTTCCTATATATGGAACGGCTTAAGCTACAATGTTGAAACTCGGTGTGTATATGTAAATCAACTAGAAAAGTAATTGTGATAAAAAAAAATTTGAATATTCATTGGCGTTCAGAAGGGGGGGGGGGCAAAAAAAAATATTTGGAAATATAATAAATATAAAATGCATATATTTTCACGATTTTCGTCATATCTACTAGGTCTTTCCAAATATTGAATTCATTTTTATTCTACGGATTCTTAGTATGAATACCTAGAAAAATTTTCAAGGTTTTTTGAAATTCGACCCCTAAGGGTAGTGTGGGGGTGTTTTTCCTATATATAGAATGGCTTAAGTTACAATGGTGTGTATATCTAAATCAACTAGAAAAATAATTTTGATTAAAAAAAACGAATATCTATTGGCGTTCAGAAGGGGGGCAAAAAAAATATCTGTGAAAATAGAATGCATATTTTCCCACGATTTTCGACATATCTACTACCTCGTCCCAAATATTGAATTTAATTCTACCGGAAAATTAATAAAGTCACGCCCAGATTGTTGGCAGATTTTTAACTTCTATTTTATTTCCCTGTAAATATATTTTTTTTTTTAAATGTGAATTGCTTTTTCTTACATGCACACTCTTGGTTTCGAGCCGTGGTCCCGTCGCACATGAGTCCGCTACGCTACCCACTAGGCCAATCAGAAACATTCTCGTGATAGTGTTAAAGCCGAATTAACATTTATTTTGAGAAACAAAAACTATTTTTGCCAAGATGTGCCCAATACAGAGCCGACACCGACCCAATAATAAGCCAATTCTTGGCCCGTCACTGGTGTGGTAGTTTGTCAGTACCAAACGAATACCGATCCACAAGTCTTGGCGGACAATACGATGCCAGTTCTGGGCAGTGTGCACAACTCCATCGGACTCCGGCATTTCGCACATGGGATAATAGTTTTCATTACGGGTGTAATGGGCTAAAATTTTATTAGATTTATAATGGAATCTTTCCATTTTACTTTATTATTTTAGTAATAAAGTATTGTTTTCGATCTTTTTTTAAAAAAAATTTGCTACCCTGAAATTTTTTTTTAACACGTCTTATTACTGATAAACACCAAAAAAGCAAAAAAAATTTCAGTCCGTCTGTGCTCCGTACGCCGTACGCAAACTCATTTAAGGAATTATAGTTCCCAAACCCTATGGGCTTGTGGGCTATTTAGATGGACTCCACTGTGTCCAACTAAATGACCCGCGATATTTAAAATCATAAAAATGTAAAATGCACTTAGCATTCGAAATTGACCGTTAGATCATTTCTCTGTACATAATTGTCGAGATGCACTTAGCATCACAGCATGGAATGTTAGGTCACCTATTGTTTGTACATTCGCAATGTTTGAAATATAAAATTAATTTTAGAGTAGGACTGAACCAAATATTATTTTTAGTAGTATAATAAGGCTAGGAAAATAGTAATAAATTTGAATTTGAAACCGAAGCGGGCAGACCTTTTATTTGGAGACGATCCAGGCGCAAATAGGTTTCAGTTCTTATTAGAACTGAAACATTAGTAAAGAGTAGAAGGTGTCGTAAACTTCGATGATTTGCACGTTGGAGGAGTAGCCTGTGGGCTATACTCCAAGAGATTGGTTTTGCAGGAGCCGGTGGGCTATACTCCTAACGATTATTTGGTTGGAGGAGCTATACTCCTATAGATTAGGTTGGATGAGCCGATGGGCTATACTCCCAAGGATTAGCTTTGGAGGAGCCAGTGGGCCATACTCCTATAGATTAGGTTGGATGAGCCGATGGGCTATACTCCCCAGGATTAGCTTTGGAGGAGCCAGTGGGCTATACTCCATAAGTAAAACGACAAGAGTGGCGGTTAACGATTAATTGAATTGTTTATTCCTCTTACCAATTAATTTATAATACCAGAATGCTTACCATGCTAAATTACTTACTTTACTTGTTCTTATTGTTTACTTATGCAAACGTTAGCAATGCGGCATAATTGCGGCAATTTCTTCTAGCAGTTATGCTGACGCATGACCTTGGGCCGGTACATTATTTGCCTCGGGATCGTACGGCGTCTGGGTTGAATTGCCATTATGCTAACGTTAGCATATTATGCAGCAATTTCTCCCTTATAGTTTATGCGGTCACACGACCTTGACTCAGGTGCATTATCTACCTGCCAAGATCGTGTGGCCTGGCATACGGGAGTGCTGTGTTACATTATGTGTTATAGGGGAGTGTGGTGTTCAGTTAGAACTTTGGTATTATTATACCACAAAGGGGATTTAGCATAAGTTTCAGTTCTTATTAGAACTGAAACATAGTGAAAAGGAAAAGAAAGTTGGCATCAGGACTAAGGTCATAAAGAGTAGCCACAATAGCTCTTGTCAGAGCTGCAGCCACTATCGCCCCTGCACGCCGGCGATTTAGTGCCGCCGTTTATTTCTACGCTCGCCCCCCGGACGCAGGCGCTTTACTGTAGCCGTTTGCCGTCGAGCTCGCCCCCGGACGCAGGCGATTTAGTGTCGTCGTTTACCGCCACACTCGCCCCCGGACGCGGCGATATACCGCGATAGTCTCACGCTGAGCTCGCTCCTGGACGCAGGCGATTTAGTGTCGTCGTTTACTGCCACACTCGCCCCCGGACGCGGCGATATGCCGCGATAGTCTCACACCTCGCTCGCTCGCGGACGCCGGCGACGAATTGCCGACGCCCACTGCGACACTTACAGTCGCGACGCATCCGTGTGGCACACCCCATCGGGGGGTGTCGCTACATAATTGGTGACCCCGACGTCGGTGTCACATACTGGTCGACACCGATACACCTCCTCAATGGAGTCATCAACGTGAAAATCACCCGAATTTCATCATCATAATCAGCAACGTGAAAATCACCCGATTTTCATCATCACGTAATCAGCAACGTGAAAATCAACACGATTTTCATCATCACATAATCAGCAACGTGAAAATCAACACGATTTTCATCATCACATAATCAGCAACGTGAAAACCAACACGATTTTCATCATAACATCATCGGCAACATCATCAATAAAATCATCATTAGGAATCAACATCGTCAACACGAACACCAGGTTTGAAAGAAACACTAAATTCACGTATGTAAAAAATTTTTTATTATAAGTACAATTTTCTTGTCAAAATTTTGATTATCACATAAAAGTGAACAAAAAACCTAAATAGTGATGTTATACTTTCGGAATTTGATTCAGTGCGAGAAGTTTAATTTTTTTCCTTCAGTGAATTATCAAACAAAATTATTCTTTTCGTTTCGTTTTCGCGAAGTTCATGACGTGTTACATCGATCCTAATACAAACATACAGTTATATACATATATCGTTGTTTTTCTGATTATTTTCTCAAACTTTTAGTTTGTAACAAATTCAATTTACGCGCACTTTTCAAGCCTTTCTGTCTTTTCGATCGAAGATGACGGAGGAAGAAGTAGAAGTCGCATATGTGAAACTCCCAACATTTTGGGACAAGGCTCCCTCTGCATGGTTTATTGCAGCAGAGGCTCAATTTGCCGCAAAGAAGATTAGGAGAGATGAAAGCAAATACGAGTACGTTTTAGCTTCATTGCCGGTCGAATCAATTAATTCAGTGATTGATTTGTTAAACACTCCTCCCGAGTCGGGAAAGTATGAGAGTTTAAAACTAACATTAATTAAGCGCCATAGCGCATCGGAAGAAAAAAGGTTAGAGCAGTTATTAAGCTCGGAGGACCTAGGCGATCGCAAACCTTCGGCATTGTTCCGACACATGACAAATTTGGCCGGAAATATTACCGCCATCGGGGATACGCTTATCCGAACCCTTTGGGAACGCAAATTACCGGCCACAGTGTCTATTCCTTTAGCAGTAGCTAAAGATCAAAAATTCGAGCAACAACTTGATCTCGCAGATAAAATGTGGGAAGTGACGCAAAAACCGAATATTAGGGCGATCGTTTCGACCCGTGATAGCGAATTGGATTATTTAAAAAAGGAAATTAGCGAGTTGCGAAAAGAAATTCGCGGCTTTAATCGCAATCAGGGTTCGAACCGCAGTCGCAGCCGCACGCGAAATAATAAGAAAAACAACAAAAATCAACAAAACACGTCTGCGCAGTCGGGTGACACTAGTTGCTGGTATCATGCGCGTTTCGCCAAAAAAGCAACCAAATGCGTAAGTCCATGTAACTTTAAACCAAAGCTTACTACCGATAAAAAAAAACTAATCAACCCGACTGTCGCTACAACATACAGTCGGATTAAACCTGCACACCGTTTGTTCGCACGCTGTTCTGAGAACAAGTGCAATCTAATCGACACGGGCGCGGAGGTGTCGGTTATTCCAAAAAACCTATTTCGCAAAGAAAAATTCAATAAAACGGAAACGAATCTCACTGCCGCCAACGGATCCGCAATCAAAACTTTCGGTATCAAATTATTGAAGCTCGACATTGGTTTACGGCGACCTTTCACTTTTCCTTTCGTGGTTGCCGACGTTCAAAAACCAATAATTGGCGTAGATTTGTTAAACAAATTCGGTATAATTATTGACTTGAAAAAAAGGAAACTGATCGATTCAGCAACAAAGCTATCATTTGACGGGATTAGGTGCAAACGGTTTTCGGACCCACCAAAATTAAGCAAAAACAATGGAGATTATGGAGCAATCGTTGAAGAGTTTCCTACTCTCACTACAGCACCCGACTATTCTCTACCAGCAAACCACAAGGTCGTCCATCACATTGTTACGAATGGGCACCTTCCTTTTTCAAAACCCCGTCGATTGAAACCAGAAAAACTTAGGCCAGCTAAGACAGAATTCGATCACATGCTACAATTCGGTAGGGACCCCAACGATTGGCGCCCATGTGGCGACTATCGGCGTTTGAACGCAATCACTACACCCGATCGGTATCCGATTCCACACATCCATAATTTTTCACTCCAACTCCAAGGGTGCACCGTTTTTTCAAAGGTGGATTTCGTGCGGGCGTATCATCATATTCCGGTAGCTGAAGAGGACATATGCAAGACAGCAATCACAACGCCTTTCGGACTTTTTGAGTTCACCCGAATGCCGTTTGGTTTGCGCAACGCAGCCCAGACTTTTCAAAGGTTTATGAACGAAGTAACTCGAGAGCTACCTTTCGTTTTCGTCTATATTGACGACATACTCGTAGCAAGCAGATCCCATGCAGAGCATGCAGATCACCTACGAAAATTATTCGCGCAACTTGCGTCTTACGATCTTAAAATCAACAACACCAAGTGTTTATTTGGAGTTGAAGAAATCGATTTCTTAAGTCATAAGATTAACAAAAACGGAATTCTTTCTTCAGACGTGCGCATCCAAGCTATTAAAAATTTTGCAAGTCCGAACTCTCTTCGGCTCACTCAACGCTTTGTGGGAATGGTAAATTATTACCACAGATTCATCCCCAAACTCGCAGAATTTTTGGCACCAATTCACACTTTTGTCGCACAACTCTCCAACAAAAAGCAGAAAATTACAACTTTTAATTGGCCGGAAGAGTGTGAGGATGCAGTGAATAAAATTAAAGAAGCGATAGTTAATGCAACACTTCTCGTTCACCCTTTGAACGACGCAAAACTACGACTCACTGTAGATGCTTCAAACATCGCAGTCGGCGCGGTTCTAGACCAACTAAGCGAAGACAACCACTGGGAGCCTTTGAGGTTTTTCTCAAAAAAGCTAGTACGCTTTCGATCGCGAACTTCTATCCATTTATCTAGCAATTAAACATTTTTCGTATTTTTTGGAAGGTCGGTATTTCACCGTGTATACGGATCACAAAATTTTAACAACGGTATTATGTACATACCAAAGCAGATCGAAGCCCTAGACAAACACGACACTTGGATTTTATCGCCCAACACACAAGCGATATATGGCATATCAAAGGTCGCGACAACGTAGTGGCTGACTTACTGTCTCGCACAGAAAATATTTCACTTTGTTCTGTAGATAGTGAAAAATTAACCCTGGAAAACCTTATCAAATTCCAAGAAATCGATCAGGAATTAAAGGAACTTCAGTCGGCACCTAAATCAAAAACTTCAACTTTCAAACACGAAAAACGAGTGTTTCCTTTAGTCAACTTTTCAGTGTGGTGTGAAGTTTCAACCGCTCAAATATGCCCTTTTGTACCTCAAAAACTTCGTTCAGCAGTTTTCAGGTCACTTGATGACATGACTCACCCCGGAATCCGTGGCTCAAGAAAGCTCATAAGTGAGCGATATTTCTGGCCTAAAATGAATGCAGATATCAATTGCTGGGCGAAGAACTGCATTAGCTGTCAACGCTCCAAAGTAACTCGGCACACCAGGGCGCCTCTTGGCAAGTTTACGCTACCAAATAGTCGTTTCGAGCACATTCATATGGATCTAGTCGGTCCCTTGAAGCCTTCGAACGGTTTTAGTTACCTTTTAACCACAGTTGACGGTTTCACCCGTTAGCCAGAGGCATACCCACTTCGAGATATTACAGCAAACACGGTCGCAAAAACCTTTTTCCGGGAATATATCTCTCGTTTCGGCGTACCCTCCAGAATCACAACTGACCAAGGCACACAATTCGAGTCAAAATTATTTTTCAAATTAAGCAAATGCCTAGGAAGCCATAGAATTCACACGACGGCTTACCATCCACAAGCAAACGGGATGGTCGAACGTTTTCACCGCCAGTTAAAAACAGCTCTGAAATGTCGCGAGAACCAAACAAATTGGACAGAAGAACTCCCGATAATCCTTCTAGGACTACGAGCAGCTTTCAAATCGGATTTGAACTGTTCGCCGGCAGAATTAGTTTTCGGTCAAACACTGAAACTCCCAGCCGAATATTTTATTGACAACTCTTCAGGCGATTTTGAGCCTGCAACCTTTGTCACCCAACTGCGCAACAACATGTCGAAGTTGAAACCAACAAACGCGAAAAATACCAACACCCCAGTTTACATCCCAAAAGATTTAGAAAATTGTGAACAAGTTTTTGTTCGAGTCGAGGGAACTAAACCAGGATTGCAACCGCCATACGAAGGTCCATACGCGGTAGTACGTAGATTTCGAAAACATTATGTAATAAATATAAACGAAAAAAATTCTTCCGTAAGCATCGACCGTTTAAAACCAGCTTTTGTTGTAGAATCAAATTCCGAAGGTAAAAAGAAGGTTCAATTTAAAGTAAAGTAAAGTTTTTTTTTTGTTTATCATTAGAGTGATTTAAACTCATTACGCCTTCGTCTGGAGGGGGGGTGATGTGGGCTATTTAGACGGACTCCACTGTATCCAACTAAATTACCCGCTATATTTAAAATCATAAAATTTTAAAATGCACTTAGCATTCGAAATTGACCGTTAGGTCATTTCTCTGTACATAATTGTCGAGATGCACTTAGCATCACAGCATGGACCGTTAGGTCACCTATTGTTTGTACATTCGCAATGTTTGAAATGTAAAATTAATTTTAGAGTAGGACTGAACCAAATATTATTTTTAGTAGTATAAATAGGCTAGGAAAATAGTAATAAATAGAAGTATTGAATTTGAAACCGAAGCGGGCAGACCTTTTATTTGGAGACGATCCAGGCGCAAATAGGTTTCAGTTCTTATTAGAACTGAAACATTAGTAAAGAGTAGAAGGGGATTTAGCATTGTCACTCAGACCTTCGAGAAACTTTTACAGATTTTGAGAGAAGTGTTCCGTCGGTTGATAGATGCGGGTTTACGAGTTTCTAGAACCAAGTGTGAATTCTGTCGGTCTGAATTGCGATATTTGGGGTATGTGGTGGACGAAACCGGACTACATGTCGATCCAGACAAGGTTGAGTGCCTGCTAAGATTTCAAGCGCCCACAAATGTAAAGGGAGTTAGGCAATTCTTAGGTATGGTTTCCTGGTACAGGCGTTTCATTCCAGATTTCGCCACGCTAGTGGCCCCTTTAACGGCGCTACTAAAGAAAAATCAGAAGTTTATGTGGAGCGCTGAGTGTGAGCGAGCGTTTTCGGAATCGAAGGTGAAATTGTCAACGGCACCAATTTTGACATGTCCGAATTACGAATTACCATTCACTATTCAAACAGATGCCTCAGATTTTGGGTTGGGTGCAGTTTTAACGCAAGAACAACCCACTGGAGAAAAGGTGGTTTGTTATTTAAGTCGTTCTCTAACTAATTCAGAGCGCAAATTCTCCACTACCGAAAAAGAGTGTTTGGCTGTTTTATGGGCAGTTGAAAAATTGAGGCCTTATGTGGACGGAACGCACTTTACAGTGGTAACAGACCATCATTCCCTAGTATGGCTGCATAACCTGAAAGACCCAACTGGCAGACTTGCGAGATGGGCAGTGAGACTCCAACAATACGATTTCAACATTATCCATCGTAAAGGTAAGGAGCACCTAGTGCCGGATGCGTTGTCCAGATCTGTGCCAGTGGTGGAGTCGCTACTTGCAATTACACAGTCGGACCGGTGGTATACTAAGATGCTGGACAAAGTACAGAAACAATCTGCTAAATATCCGTCGTGGCGAGTAGCACCCAAAGTCGGGTCATTGCGGCGTGAAAGGCACGGTGGACCGAGTTTCGCGAAATTTTTATTGGTTGAAAATGCAGGGGGACATAAAGAAGTATGTTCAAGCATGTAAGACTTGCCAAGCAGTTAAACCTGAGCGCAGATTGCCATCGGGTTTGATGGCTTCGAGGAGTGGAGAGGCAAAGCAACCGTGGGAGATGGTGTGTGTGGATCTGGTAGGACCTCTTCCACGTTCAACGCGAGGGTTTACGTTCATCCTTACGGTTGTGGACTATTCTTCGAAATTTCCGCTTTTGTTTCCGTTGAGGGCGGCTACAGCAAACGCAGTAACGCGGGCTTTAGAAAATGAAGTATTCCTACTTTTCGGTGTTCCAAAATGGGTTGTGTGCGACAATGGCGTTCAGTTTCGATCGAAGGAGTTCCAGGGTATGGTAGAGTCGTATGGGACGCAAATTAAATTCACGGCTTTTTACCACCCTCAAGCGAATCCAGCAGAGCGGATAAACCAATCTATCAAGACTATGCTGAGAGCATATGTTGCCGAAAATCACCGGAAGTGGGACGAACACCTCCCTAAGATAGCGTGCGCCCTGCGAACCGCCAAGCACGAAGTAATGCAGGTATCTCCGTACTTCGTGAATTTCGGAAGAAATATGTCCGTTGGGATAGAACCTCTAGAGAGACCGGGCGAAATATCGATAACCTGCCAGAACCCGTTGGAGCGAGCCAAAGCTCTAGAGGGCGTGCGAGAGGATATTAAGAAGCGTTTTGAACACGCAACAAAACAAACTAAGAATCGATATGACCTTCGACGACGAGACACGAGCTACTACCCGAACGATCGCGTTTGGAGAAAGAACTATGTCCTGTCAGATGCGGCCAAGTATTTCTCAGCGAATCTGGCACCGAAGTATATTGGGCCGTTTGTAGTTCGGAAACGAGTGTCGCCATGGACCTACGAGTTGGAGGGAGAAGGGGGGAAGCGCGGTGGTGTGTGGCATGCAAAAGACCTCAAACCCTATATAGGAGCTCAAGAAGAAACGTGAGTGAGCTACTTCGATAGGACTTCACAGGGCGACCCGGAATTTTTAAATAACACATTGAAAATATTCACCTAATCTTACTCCTGGTCCGAATCTCTTCCATCCGACTCAACCCACTAAGAATTTCGTAAAATTCTTTTCCTCGTAAGGGGGGAGTATTACGAGTTTGACTCGTAATGTGTCTATTCCCTGTAAAGACAAGAGAGAACAATCGTTAATTTCGGGATTGATAGAAATCAAATCGTAAAAAGAATTACCTTTTATGCACAGTAAATTCCTCCGATGCACTGGCGACGCCTCTCAGCCGGTTACGCTTTCCTAAAAGTAAACGTAAAATAATGCATTAGTAAATATCACTGGATTGGAGGAAAAGCTGAAAATGCGATAATAGCATTGACTAGTATTGTTAGTATGTACTACGTTAGTTAGGTTTTGCTAGTTAATATGTAGGTTTAGTATTAGAATTAACGTATCATTTGAATTATAGAGGTTAGGTTATTATTAAGGTTAGGATTATTTGTATTGTTTGTATTGAAATACGAAGATTTGGTTGTCATCGAAAACTGTGGGTACTGTACCCGAAAACTTTGTCACGCCGAGGGAATAACGCGAGCAGATCGCACTTACCGGGAACAATGACCATACCCGCCTTTTATTCCGTCCTGCGGGCCGGGGTTACTCCATCCTGCGATCGTCCGAGGGATGCGGCAAGTTGATCTGTGAAAGCAAACACCTCACTCACAAGTCACTATGCTCCTGTACGTTTAGCACCACGAACCGTGTGGAAGACATAAACGGAGCAGATCGTCACGAGCGGAAATAACGCGGAACGCGCACACGACACGACACACGAAAAGTAAACAAAAACCCAAAAGTAAACAAACCAAACTGTCATTTGGCAATCAGCCACTGAACGAGCGATTTCCATACGACGATGAACTGGAACGTGGAAAGGGGTGCGAATCTCGGCTAGATACCCGAATGGAATGCTGGAAGTCCGTACGAAAAATGTCATGCGAGTGCAAGTCCGTTGAACTTAAAATTAACTTTGAAAAGCTGGTCGAAGCTAACCGTGGATGAAAGGAACCGCTGGGAGTTTTCATCGAAGCAGCAAAAATAATAAAACGGTCTCTTTTGGATTGGCAGCGACGGAAGTGGGTTCGAGGTCCCGAGTCTGCGGGACGAATTTCTGAGGGACAAGAGGATAACACTGTATTGAAAAGACGGAATATAATTGCCGAGGCGGTAAAACGAATAGTAGGCGAGAAGAACGAGAGAAATCAAGCGATCGTCGTGGGAAGATTAAGATTGCACCAGAGGCGCCCTAATTGTTAAGTAAACTAGGTTACGTTAGAGACCAGCTAGTGTAAGGTTTTTTGAATTGCGCATTACCTTTACTTATATTATATTATATTCAAATTCATATATTTCTTTTACTTGAGTGTAAACTTTTGTGCCGTGTTCTCAGCAGTTCCTCCAGTGTGTCGCGAGTTTTCGTATCGTAGTGTCGCGACGGACGTTATTTGTCGTAAGAAAACTTCTCTAGACCAGTGATCCGGTCTAGGGAAGGAGAGCAGACCTTTCAAAAAGGATCGCTGGCGCCCACGACCCGTCTCTGGGTTTTAGTCGGACAAAGGTCTGTTCGCCCCTGTGTTGCTACGGGGGTTTAATTGCGGTTGATTTTGTTTTACCGGGTAGTTGCGGTACTGAGACCGTCGACGCGAGCAAAAACCGTAATAAAGTTTCAGTTTTTATTAGAACTGAAACATAGTAAAAAGAAAAAGAAAGTTGGCATCAGGACTAATGTCATAAAGAGTAGCCACAATAGCTCTTGTCAGAGCTGCAGCCACTATCGCCCCTGGACGCCGGCGATTTAGTTCCGCCGTTTATTTCTACGCTCGCCCCCGGACGCAGGCGCTTTACTGTTGCCGTTTGCCGCCGAGCTCGCCACTGGACGCAGGCGATTTAGTGTCGTCGTTTACCGCCACACTCACTCCCGGACGCGGCGATATGCCACGATAGTCTCCATAGGCGCGCCATGGGGGGAGGGACAGGGGGGGGGCGGGACCCCAGCTTGGACCCCCCCAGAAAAATAATTCTGGCCCCTTCCAGAAAAATAATTCTCTCCTTTCTTTCCCAGAAAGTGTTTTCAAGATTTTTCGAAATTTGACCCGTAAGTGGATGTGAAGTGGTTTTATACTTTTTCATGAATTCTGGAATAGTCCTACACTCATACCTCGATATACTGCCTAGATGTGCCGTATAAAGAGCGTTTTCTTATGTGTACACTATGCCTTACATTGCAAAATACACTCATGCCTCGCTATACGACCGCTCTTTATACGGCATATCTAGGCCGTATATCGAGGTATGAGTGTACTTTGGAGTAATGGAAGGCCATCGTGCACACATAAGAAAACATACTTATATGCTTATGACTTACTCTGAAAGAGGGAGTGTGTGTGTATCTGCACCTGTTGCACATTCGGTTAGAAAAGTTAGAAGGGGTGTCTGGAATGAACTTATTACAGCTTTGGTCGGTTAGAAAAGAAATGAAATGAAAATCAGTTGTTTTTACGATTTCATAGAAAGAACAAGAAAGATTTTTCGTGATTTTTAATCGAAGTAAATAAATATTTAAAGAAATTATTCACAATAATCAAGGAAGATCAAGAACGTACGGAAAGGAAGGAATATCTACACCGTAGATCGTCGGAATTAAATTCTAAAATTGGAATATTCGTTCTATTATAATATTTAACGTAAGTACCTATATACATATTTTACTTTATTATTATTTAATAATAAAGTATTGTGATCGACCTGAAATTTCGAAAAAATTTGCTACCCTGAAATTTTGTATTTTCACGTTTTAGGACTAGTAGATCCCAAAAAAGCAATAAAAAAAATGTCCGTCTGTACGCCGTATGCCGTACGCAAAAATAGTTTGAAGGCGCGTAGCTCCCAAACCCGTTGAGATATTATCATGAAATTTTAATGGTGGGTAGGTTGGGTGAACCTCTACGACTGGTATCTTTTAGAGGGGTGTGGGTAAGAGGGGGAGGAGTGGGGAGGGTTTTAGAGGAAAAATTTTGGTTTCTAAATCTCAGCAACCGCTTACGCTAGGAAGCTGAAACTTGAAATTTCTATAGAACTTTGATAGTGGACTCATTTGCAAAAAAAAAATATTGAAATGGGTGAAAGGGTGTGGGAGTTGGGGGAAAATAATTCGTCCAAAAAGGAAAAATGCCGAGATCGACGCATTCAAAAATCCATATCTCCTAAACCGTTGATGGTACAAAATTCAAGCTTAACAGATATCTGTACCTATGTTAGGACAAAGTATTGAAAAAATAATTTTGAGTAGGGGTAGTGGAGTACGAGGGTGGGGGTGAAAAACTTTAGACTATGATATCTCACGAACCAATTGCTCTAGAAAAATGGAGTTCGGTTTGAAAAGGTCAACAAATAAAGATTGCTCAAAGTAAATTTTTTTAAGGGGGTGGTGGAACATGGAAGTGGGGGGGATAAGAATTATTCAAAAAAATTACGTTTCATATCTCAAGTACAGTATAAGATAGATGCACAAATTTCTTACCAAACGTAGGCCCAATAGAACTCTATGAGAGAAAAAAATTTTCGGGGTGTGGGTGTAGAGGGTGAGGGTGGGGGAGGGTGAAAAGGAAAAGGTTCCGATGGATATATCTTAAGAACCTATAATGATAAAAAGCTGAAACTAAATATTTAGATAGAACTATAGTAGTGGCATATTGGAAAAATATAATTTTGTATAGGGGTAGTATGGTACGGGGGTGGAAGTGTTTTTCCTAACTATGTAACGGCTTATGCTAGAAAGTTGAAACTCAGTGTATATATGTAGAACAACTTGAAAAGTATTTTGGATTAAAAAAAAAACGACTGTCCATTGGAGTTCGGAAGTGGGGGCAAAAGAATGTTCAGTCGAAATGGAATGCATATATTTTCACGATTTTCGTCATATCTTCTAGGTCTTCAAAAATATTGAATTCACTTTTATTCTACGGATTCTTCATATGAATAGCTAGAAAGTGTTTTCAAGATTTTTTTGAAAATTAACCCCTAAGGGGGTGTAAAGTGATTGTGTACTTTTTCATAAATTATTCCATATCTCTCAGATCCGATCAGATTTTCACTTCCACGGGCTTGTTCTTTTTGATTGGTTTTCTTTCCCATAGTAACCTACACCGCATCTCAGAATTGAACGCGTTCCTAACTTCTGCCGGAAAAATAATAAAGTTACGCCCAGATTGTTGGCAGATTTTAATGTATTATTTATAATACAGTATTGTTATCGATTTTTTAAAAAAAAAAAAATTTGCTGCCCTCAAAATTTTTTTGTCCACGTTTCATGACTAGTAGACGCGAAAAAAGCAATAAAAATTTTCACTCCGTCTGTACGCCGTACCCCGTACGCCGTACGCCGTACGCCGTACCCCGTACGCCGTACGTCGACCACCCAAAAATCTTTGAAGGCTCGTAGCTCTCAAACCAGTGGAGCTATTAAATTCAAATTTTTTCTAAGAATAGACTTGATAGACCCCTTGAATTGACATTATTTTCAGGGGAGGAGGTGTAAGGGGGAAGGCGGGGTAAGCGTTTTAGACGAAAAATTTAGGTTTCTAGATCTCAGGAACCGCTTGTGTTAGGAGGCTGAAACTTAGAATTTCTATAGAGCTTTGATAATGGACCCATTTGCAAAAAAAAAAACAGATATGGGTGAAGGGGTGTGGGAGTGGAGGGGGAAGCAATGCGTCCGAAACGCAAAAAAGTCGAGATCGACACATTCTAAAATCCATATCTCCTAAACGGTTAATAGCAAACAATTAAAACTTAACAAATATCTGTAGTTATACTAGGAGAGTAGATTGAAACAAAATTTTTGGGTGGGGGTAGTGACGTACGGGGGTGGGGGTTGATATACTTAACATTACAATATCTCCCAAACCAGTGGCACCAGAAAAACAAAATTCGGTTTGGATACAAAGCTTGATAAATGAAGATTGCTCAAAGTAAAATCTTTGAAGGGGGCGGGGGATTACGTAAGTGGAGGGGATAAGAATTTTTCAAAAATAACACGTTTCATATCTCAATAACAGTGTAAGATGGTTGCTTCAAATTTTTACCAGAAGTAGGCCTAATAGAACCCCAGTAGGGAAAAAAAATTTGGGGGTGTGGGTGTAGAGGGTGAGGGTGGGGAAGGGTGAGAAAGAAAAAGTTCCGATGCTTATATCTTAAGAATCTATAATGATAGGAAGCTGAAACTTGGTATTTAGATAGAGCTATAGTATTGGCATGGTGGAAAAATAAATTTTTTTTTAGGGGTAGTATGGTACGGTGGTGGGGGGTGTTTTTCCTAGCTTTAGAACGGCTTATGCTGTTAAGTTGAAACTCGGTACGTATATGTAAATTAACTAGAAAAGTAATTCTGATAAAAAAAAATTTGAATATTCATTGGCGTTCAGAAGGGGGGGCAAAAAAAAATATCGGTTAGTATAAAATGCATATATTTTCACGATTTTCGTCATATCTACTAGGTATTTCGAAGTATTGAGTTCATTTTTTTTCTACGGATTCTTCATGTGAATACCTAGAAAGGTTTTTCAAAATTTTTTGAAATTCGACCCCTAAGAGGGTGTAAACTGGTTGTATACTTTTTCATGAATTCCACCATGTTTCTCAGGTCTGATCAGATATCGAATATCTTTTCACTTCCCCAGGTTTGTTTAATAATCACCTATTTGTAAGTTTTGTTTTTTTTTCAACCTCTAGACCGCATCCGGGAATATGACCCAATTATTTAATTCATATGTTACACCCTTTTCTAACCGCTTCCCGAACTTTTTGTTAGGTTTTCAGTCACATAGTAACATACACCGCATCCCCGAATTGAACGCGTTCTGAACTTCTGTCGGAAAAATAATACAGTTGCGCCCAGACTGTTGGCAGATTTTTTTCAAACTAAAATTGTGTAGGTTTGGCGGAAACAATATTCTCGGCGGCAACAAGTGTAAAACAGATATTGCAAAAGTGACAATTGCGACGAAAATCGAGAAAATTCTCTATAGATACCGCTTATTTTAATCCGGGATAATGTCATAACCCGGATTTTGTTATCAAATCAGTTGGGTGCCATTCTCCACAAACGTTCGTTTTTCGTTCGTCTATTGTTATAAACCGAGTAATGTTATTGTTTTTGGCTGGTCCCAAAGTGATTACAATAAGCGGTACCTACTGTATTATCAATCTTATAAAATATTGCAGTACAAGACTTTCTTAAGCCGCCATGAGTCCGGTACGACCAATTTTGATGATTTATGACTGTTTTCTTACAAATGTTTCACGTAAATTCGAGTTTTTTAAACAGATATTTCCTATTTCTTGAATAAAATAACATGTCATTTTCACTAATATAATGCTAGAAAAAATCTTAAAGAAGGCCTTCCATAAAGAAAATTTTAAAGTCAAACTGAAGCAACTTTTCACGATTTTCTTGGCAAGAATTACATATGAAGACCACATTTCATTGAAAAGTATCATAGATAGTATAATTAATTGGTATTTCTAGAAGATAAATCAATGAAAAAATTATTTATTTTTAATAGTTATGCCTTTCAAATAATTTGAAAACATATAACACTATTTTTTTCTCTAAAATCAAAATTAGTTCGCTGATAGATAGCGAAAGATGCAGGCGTATTGTCCACGCCAAATAACACGAACGAAAAACGATTTCAAACGATTAAAATCCTCTCAAGAAAGAAAAATCAAAAAGGGACAAAAATGGTCGTACCGGATAGAGAATATAGTTATCAAAATTAAAAAAAAAAAGTTAAAAATATTGACTTTTCCCCTCTTAACTTCGTGTTTTTCGCAGATGGTCACATAAATGACCTAGTTTTCATTTCATTGGTTTAAATTTGTATAATCTGAATTAATTTAAATGGCAAAAAACTTGGAGATAAATTATATTTTTCATCAAGACTCCAATTTAACAATATCATATAATGTGTTGGTAATATGGTCCCCTGGGGGCCATAATAAAAGTAAGATGTCAAACATTTTTTCAACTACTTCGCTATTGAACCCATGGTCACAAGCATACAAGTATGATGTTCCCATCGGTTTTCTTAAAGACAATTTATCCTTGTACCAGTTAAGAAAAACATCAAATCAAATCATCATTGGAAAACCAGCGTATTAATAATAATAATAATAATAATAATAATAAAAATAAAAGACTTAGTCCCTTCATGCAAAATGGGCGGTTCCTTCCCAACTCGAGAGTTGTAGAAGAAATCCCCATTTGGGCGTACTTTCTCAGCTTAGAGAACTGGTGAAAATGCTGTCACTCAGCACAATGAACTGGAAAAATGTTCACCGTATCAACATACTCATGCATGTATGCTTACATTAGGCTCAGAGTTCAATCAAATTACCGTAACCCAAAGGTGCTCCTCAGTCAGTGCAACTCACTGGTATACGGGGTCGTACCGAGACATTACAAACATTTCAAAGTCGTAGCCTAATACCACGTTTCCACTACACCTTAATCTCGCGATTAAGAGAACTAGATTAAGCACGCAGGGACGTTATTTGTAGGGTGAGGGGGGGACAGACAGGGCATATATAATATATGAAAATACCAAATTCCCCCCTCCCCCACAAATGACGTCCCTGAGTGCTTAATCTCGTTCTCTTAATCGCGAGATTACGAGGCAGTGGAAACATGGCATAAGACTAATTATTCGTACGATTACCCAATCTGTAAACACAAAAAGGACGAACTTGTATGAAAAGCATGTGTGCCTTTCGGAAAAAGTTGTATGTTCTGAGCCATTCGGCCCGTGGCCCCTGCCAGATTTTAGGCCACGGCGCGCCTATGATAGTCTCACGCCTCGCTCGCCCCCGGACGCCGGCGACGAATTGCCGACGCCCACTGCGACACTTACGGTCGCGACGCATCCGTGTGGCACACCCCATCGGGGGGTGTCGCTACAGAGCTATTAAATTAAATTTTTTTTTATGAATAGATGTGGTAGACTTCTTGAAGTCAGAATTTTTTAAGGGGTGAGGGTGTTAAGGGGAAGGTGGGGGAAGCGTCTTAGACGAAAAATTTTGGTTTTTAGATCTCAGCAACCGCTAATGGTAGGAGGCTGAAACTTGGAATTTCTATAAAACTTTGATAGTGGACCCATTTGCAAAAAAATGTATGATATGGGTGAATGGGTGTAGGAGTGGAGGGGGAAATAATGCGTCCGAAACGCAAAAAAGTGGAGATTGACACTTTCTAAAATCCATATCTCCTAAACCATTAATGGCAAGTAATTAAAACTTAACAAATATCTGTAGTTATACTAGGAGAGTAGACTGAAATAAAAATTTTGGGTAGGGGTAGACGCGTATGTGGGTGGAGGTGAAAAACTTTAGACTACGATATCTCACAAACCAATTGCACCAGAAAAACAAAATTCGGTTTGAGTATAAAGCTTAATAAACAAAGATCGTCTAAAGTTAAATTTTTGAAGGGGGCGGGGGAGCACGGAAGTGGAGGGGATAAGAAGTTTTCAAAAATAACACGTTTCATATCTCAATAACAGTGTAAGATAGATGCTTGAATTTTTTACCAAAAGTAGGCCCAATAGAACCCTAGTAGGGGAAACAATTTTTTTCCCTACTAGGGTTCTACTAGGCCTACTTCTGTTAAAAATTTGAAGCATCTACCTTACACTGTTATTGAGATATGAAACGTGTTATTTTTGAAAAACTCTTATCCCCACCACTTCCGTTCTCCCCCGCCCCCTTCAAAGATTTTACTTTGAGCAATTTTTATATATCAAGCCTTATACTAAAACCGAATTTTGTTTTTCTGTTGCAATTGGTTTGTGAGATATCTAAATCTAAAGTTTCAACAATTGTCATACCGGACTCATGGGGCCTTAAGGTAGTACACTGGTAACTTGGATTGAAAAAATCAATTTTTTTTCTTCAATAATTCCAAAGTACAGCATATTAGGAATATACTGTAAAAACTGCAGACTGAAATTCGAAATATTTACAAAGTTATAGCACATATACTAGAGAGCCTCTTGAATTGATATTATTTTGGGGGGTGGGGGATATGAGGGGAAGTAGGGGAAGCGTTATAGACGGAAAATTTTGGTTTCCGGATCTCAGCAACTTATAAATATTTCTAGCTATACTAGGAGAAAGGACTAAAAACAAATATTTGAGTGGGGTGACGAACGGTGGTGGGGGTAAAAAACTTTAGATTAAAATAAAATTCGGTTTGAGTATAAAGGTTGATGAATAAAGATTGCTGAAGAGACGGTGGAGCATGGAAGTGGAGAAGTTTAAGAGTTTTTCAAAAAAATTAAGTTTCATATCTCAAAAACAGTGTAAGATAGATGCTTAGAATTTGTATCAGAAATTGGCCCAATAGAACGGTTGACCCAATAGAATAGAAGTAGGGAAAAAAATTTGGGTGTGTGGATGTAGAGGATGAGGGTGGTGAAGGTGAAAAGAAAGTGCCGGTATTGACATCTCGAGAACCTATAACGATATAACGCTGAAACTCGGTATTTAGATCGAACTATAGTAGTGGCATGTTCGAAAAATAAAATTTTGTTACAGTGGCAGTGTGATATGGGAGTGGGGGTGTTTTTCAAACTATAGAACGACTTATGCTAGATAGCTGAAACTCGGTATGTACCTACTTATATGTAAATCAACTAGAGAGTAATATTGATGAAAAAAAATTCAAATATCCATTGGAGTACGGAAGCGGGGAAAAAAATAACCGGGAATATAGAATGCATATTCTTACGATTTTCATCATATCTACCAGGTTTTCCACAATACTGAATTCGTTTTTATTCTACGCATTCTTCATATGAATAACAAGAAAATGTTTTCCATTTTTTTTTGAAATTCGAACCCTTAGGGGTTGTAAAGTCGTTGATAATTTTTCATGAACTATGCCGTATCTCTCAGGATTGATCAGATATCGAATATCTTTTCACTTCCACGGGCTTCTTTAATAATCCCCTATTTTCAAGTTTTTTTCCTTTTCCATTGTTTAGACATCATTCTGGAATAGGATCCAATTATATAATTCAAATGAGGCAGCGGCATAAGTATTCTAGCGCGATCCTATTCTAACCGCTTACCGTACTTTTGTAATAATCTACACCTCATCTCAGAATTTGAAGCGTTCCGAAAAATAGTAAAGTTGCACCCTGACCGTTAGCAGATTTTTTTATAAGCCCAGCCATTAAATTTCTTTATATTAATGAATTTAAAATTATTTTCTAGAAAGCGGAGAAAATGAAGTTTTGACATTCTTAGCTTATTCATCAATCAACAATTTCATTTTAAATTTCCTTCATGATTTTCCCTCGTCTTATGTAAAGAAAAGAACTGGGTCACACCATTAATAGTTTTTCCGTTGCATAAAATTAAGAGGATACCGTACAGCGTTTTTTGCCCTTACTTCTTAATAAAGTAATAAATTAAGTTGAAAAGAATATGCAGAGAAGAAGGATAAGTTTTAGTTAATTGATAGTGTCGTCCGTGCGTCCATCGTTCCAACCAACTTAAGGCAGTCATCCCGTGTGACGGTTTCCAAAAATCGATTTTTGTTGTTGCATAAATTACATCCAAATATAGTGTATGTTGGCGGAGTGATATTTCGATATTCGAAGCCGTTCGGAAGTTACTGGCCGTTATACTCTCTAAGCTCCTTTGTTGCTTCGAACATAATGAAAAATAGTAGTAGTAGTAGTCCGTCTGTGCTCCGTACGCCGTACGCCGTACGCCGTACGCAAACTCGTTTGAGGAATTATAGTTCCCAAACCCTATGAGCTATTAAATTGATTTTTTTTTCTGAATAGACATGGTAGACCTCTTGAAGTGAGAATTTTTTCAGGGGTGAGGGTGCGAGGAGGAAGGTGGGGGAAGCGTTTAAGACGAAAAATTTTGGTTTCTCGATTTTAGCAACCGCTTATGGTAGGAGGCTGAAACTTAGAACTTCTATAGAGCTTTGATAGTGGATCCATTTGCAAAAAAATTGCTGATATGGGTGAAGGGGTGTGGGAGTGGAGGGGGACATAATGCGTCCGAAACGCAAAAATGCCGATATCGACACATTCTAAGATCCATATCTCTTAAACCGTTAACGGCAAGCAATTAAAACTTGTCAAATATCTGTAGTTATACTAGGAGAGTAGATTAAAACAAGGTTTTTTTGGAGGCGTGCGGGGGTGGGGGTTGAAATAGTAAAGATTACGATATCTCACAAACCAATTGCACCAGAAAAACAAAATTCGGTTTGGGTATAAAGCTTGATAAATAAAGATTGCTCAAAGTAAAATCATTGAAGGGGTGGGGGAGCATAGAAGTGGGGGGACTAGAATTTTTAAAAAATATCACTTTTTATATCACAATAACAGTGTAAGATAGATGGTTCAAATTTGAACTAGAACTAGGCCCAATGAAACCCTAGTAGGGAAAAATAAATAAAGGTGTGGGTGTAGAGGGTGAGGCTGGGGAGGGGTGAGAAGGAAAAAGTTCCGATAATTATATCTTAAGAACTTGTAATGATATAAACCTTAAACTTCGTATTTAGATAGAACTATATTAGTGGGAAAGTGGATAAATACATTTTTTTAGGGGTAGCATTGTGCGAAGGTGGGGGGTGTTTTTCCTAACTTTAGAACGGCTTATGCTAGAAAGTTGAAACTCAGTACATATATGTAAATCAACTAGAAAAGTAATTCCGATAAAAAAAATTTCAATATTCATTGGGATTCAGAAGGGGGGGAGGGCAGAAAAAAATTTCAGTAAATATAAAATGCATATATATTCACGATTTTCGTCATATCTACTAGGTCTTTCGAAATATTGAATTCATTCTTGTTCTACGGATTCTTCATATGAATACCTGGAAAGTGTTTTCAAGATATTTAGAAATTCGACCACTAAGGGGGTGTTAACTGGCTATATAGTTTTTCATAAATTCCACCATATCTTTCAAATCTGATCAGAGATCGAATATCTTTTCACTTCCACGGGCTTGTTTAATAATCACCTATTTTTAAGTTTTTTTCTTTTCCAACCTCTAGACCGCATCCCGGAATATGACCCAATGTTATAATTCATATATTGCACTTTATTCTAACCGTTTTCCGATTTTTTTGTTAGGTTTTCAGTCACATAGTAACATACACCGCATCCCCGAATTAAACACATTCCGAACTTCTGCCGGAAAAATAATAAAGTTGCGCCCAGACTGTTGGCAGATTTTTTTTATTTGAGATAAGCAGAACGCCCGCAATCATGTCTACCGAAAAGAAGGTTTTTTGAAAATAGGTGGCTAAGTTGGCGTATACCTTAGCAATAACCCACAATTTGGGGCTGAAAAAATCATGAAGTGTGCTCAACATGTTCATAAATATGTGGTAAAAATTTCACAGTTGTATCATTATTAAGTTCGTCAAAACAAATAACCAAAAATAGCGTAAAAAAAGAGCCTGCACACGGGATGACCCCCTTAAACGAAAGTCATTTTTTTGTATAATCCTTTTATGGAATAGTTGCATTTAGTGAAGTGATTGAAACTGACTTATCTGTAGAAGTAGTGCTGGTAATCATTTATCACTTTTGCTATGACCGACTGATGAAAGAAAATTTGTTGGAAAACAACGGAATTTTATTCAAGCTTAAGAAGTGATTAAAGCAATTATGACTATTAGGCAAAATAGAGCTACATTATTAAATAGTTTACGATATTACTTTGAATACATTATTTCTAACAGAATACCTATAATTAATTTGATATTTGAACCTTGGGTCCGGACAATAGTAGCGTTAGAAGATTAAAGAATAGAAATGTGAAAGGTACATAATTATTTTTCTTCCTGTGGAGCATTATAGTTTCATGGAAGTTGGGGTTGAATACTCAGACCGTCGATCTTCCCTAAAATCAAATCAAATTAAATCTTTTGCAAACGAGCTTCGGCTTAAACCAGAGAGTTCCGAAAACATATCGATGCCTCCTTCATCTCTCTCATCTCACAGCAATCCGAAATTGCTTCTCATAAACGAAATATGTTCTGATATCAAGGCGTATGTACAGGTTTAATGTGCGCCCATACACAAACAAACTTTGCGACATATTTCATCGAGGACAGCCATATCCGTGCCAATAAATCTCTCTTATGCCGGGATATTATCCTTTTCGGGTGGCCTCATATTTCATAAAGTACCTCCAAAAATACCGTCTACCTTTCTTTCCTCATTTTACGTATTTTTTCGGTGCACCTATTGTTCGAGGGATATTTTATCGAAAAGTACTGATAGAGAGCGTTAAATCTAATTAACGATGTACTTCGTTGTAGAATCAGAGTTCAAAATGTTGATTTAAAAGAAAACATGTTGTAGGAGTCAGGTATTGACAGCGTATGGGTTCCATGAAATATATTCATGGAAACAGGAGTACACGCTAATACTTAAAGTGTATTAATAGCGATTTCGCTAACTAGTAAACTCTAACTTTGTTTTCACTCAAAACTAATTTTTACGAAATTCTGAATTCGCGGCTGAACGATTATTTTCGTTATACTGAGTTTGAGTGGAGACATTTTCACAAAATATTTGTATTTGTCTTTTGTGTAGACTAATGCAATTTTCTTCATAATCATTCTACTAGCTTCAACTATTAAAAAATCAACACATGACAATTTTCAAAGTCAAGGCTTAAACTATTCTACAGTTGATTAAATGTTAGTTGATTTCCGGTGTCAGTGGATAATTCGCTGTTCTAGAGGACATGACAATTGGAAAACCTTCACTGGAGAGGCCAGTTTATAAGACTGTGTTGGACTAGGTCCGAAGGAGCTGTTTTGTCATCGGATGGAATAGACTCTTCAGACTCTTTGCCTCCTTTTTGAGTATGTCCTCTTAAATCGAATGTCCATTGTACCTGTTAAGAAATTATTTTAAAATACTTCAAAAACGTTTTTGTTCTTTCAGTGTGCATCCAGCCAACAGTTTCAGGCACTCAACTAATTAGTGTGCTCTAATTATTGACTTGCTATTGAAACAGCGACATAGTCATATTTAGTCAAACATGTTCTTGACTACAACTGTTTTTGCTCTTTCAGTGTGCGGCCAGCTTCAGGAAGTAAAAATCAATTTGATATCTTATTAAAACCTCGAAGTTCAACGGAAAATGTATAGAAGGGTTGAATTTCAAGAAATCTTTAAACCACTTTTTTTGTATTTATAAAAAGAAACCATGGTTTGGAAATAAATTCAACATTTGATAGCTATGACAAAAATCGTGAAAATAAATGCATTCCATTTTCACTAATAATTTTTTTGACAAAAACCTTCCGAACGCCAATGAAAATTTTTTTTTTTTTTCAATATTACTTTTCTAGTTGATTTACATATAGTATACCGCAGTGAATTGGGTTCAGTTTGTTCTTGAAGATTAGCCAAATAACAGCCATAAGCCGTAGGCGCCATGCCATGGTGCAGTGGAATCACAACGAACAGATCTAGCGGTTTATCTGCGAGCTATTTTTGACCATAGCTACCCGCCTAACCTAACCTAACCTACATATACTCGTAGATGAGTTTCAACTTTCCAGCATAAGCCGTTCCATATACAGGAAAAAACATCTGCATCCCGTACCATCAAAATCAATGGCGCGACAGCCCAAATCGGGCCAGGGCTTGCAGGATACATTATCTGAAGTCATCTTGGTTCGGCGCCCGCGTCCTCCAATTTGTGCAACTAAGAAGCGATTTGCAATCTGCGTCAACTGTCCTCGTATCTTTTTCGTGGTTTTACCACCGGTCACTTGCCATAAGCTCTACTTTTCACTGTGCGCTTGGGAATTCTTCCGTCATCCATGACCTGCCCATTGAACCTTACGGAATTTTATAATCGAGTCGATGCGGCTGGGTCGTCATAGATGTTATACAACTCGTTGTTGTACCGGATACGCCATTCAGTGCCTTCTCTTACTGGTCCCAAAATTCTTCGAAGAATTCGTCGTTCTAAAGCTATTGCTTTTTCAGACGCTTGGGTGAGAGTACACGTTGCACTTGCATTTAAATACTAGCACAGGTTTTATTATAGTTTTATATATGCGAAGTTTGCTCAGCCTGTGCACATTTATCGATTTTAAGATCGGGAGAACCGTGCAATATGCCTTATTTGCTAGTGTGATCCGTTGATTTACTTCGTCCCGTTCGTTGCCGTCTCTTACAAGGTGTGATCCCCAGTATGAGAAATGATACACATTCTCCAGGTTGTAGTCCCCCACGGTCATATTTTGCCTATTTGGCGCGTTTCTTCTTGTTTGGGTTGCTTAGCGACACACAAATTTTGTTTTTGCCGTTTGGTTTTTGTCACCATAATTTCATATTTAATTGTAATATGGTAGTGTCAGCAAATCATAAACAGAACCTTCTTATCAATTACAACCGTATCAAATAAACACCTTGCACATGATTTGCTGACACTATCAAAAAATTAATCTATCTCCTGGAAGTATGGGCTGGCGCGTGCGTGGGAAAATGTTTTGATTGTTAAATGCTGACCAGCCTAGACATTTTTTCATGCACATGCAGATTGTGCTGACAAGGCATTTATTCCTTATAAATGAATTACCATCACAGTAAAGTTTCTCAGTCAATTGAAATTCGTTTTCGTAATTATACGGTTACTATTGCGGTTCAAGTGCCGTAATAGAGTTAATCAAAGATATCGACGGAAAGCAAAGGTTCAAGTGCATTCTGCTTTAGCCTCAATTAATCGAAGCAATTCATACTGAAAGTGATGCTGGGTTTCCATATGCGACAATTTTCTGCGACAGAAATTTGTCACGACAAAAATGTGTCACACTCTTCAGTCTAGTCTTTGCGTAAATTGATTGTCAAAAAAAATGAAATGACTGGAAAAATAACGAAACAGCAAAAAAATACTAAAAAAAATCGTTAAAATTGGTTCTATTAGTGAAAATAAGAGAAAATTCGAAGCGACAGTGCTGGGTATCGAAGATATTTAGCACTTATGACAGAAGATTAAAGACGTTGAACTGAAATTTTCGAGAAACTTTTGAACTGAAATTTTTGTCACAAGAAAACGTGAGTTTCTCCGACTAACGACATATGACGAAATTTTTCAAAAATTTCTAATCTGATTGGATAACCGATCTGTCACACATCTTGTCACAGAAAATGGTCGCATATGGAAACCCAGCATCACGGTTCAAGTGTTGTTCACTTTATTCCTGACTGATAGCAAAAGCTCATTCTGAAGGTGACGGTTCAAGTGCCGTACACCTTGGTTCCAAGTCTTGAAAGCAACGGTTCAAGTGCCGTGTGCTCCACGTGCAAGCAAAGGAGCTTGAACTTGGGGTTATGAACTTGGTCTTACTCTCATTGACCCTTAGCCCGACATCCTTTGCTTCTGAGTCTAGACAGTGGAAGACTTCTTTCGCGTCTGGAACAGGTCTGGCCATGATGTTTACGTCATCCGCGTACACGACTAGATGAGTGCACTTAATTAGTAGGGTACTTCAACGGGTACTTTTCTGATGACATATTCCAGTGCGAGGTTGAAGAGCATGGGAGCGAATCCATCTCCCTGCTTCAGGCCGGATTCTGTTCGGAAGCTTTGGGTTAGCTCGTTTTGTATCCTTACTTGGGATTCAGTGTCAGTCATGGTCATTTTTGTTAATCGGACCAGTTTTGATGGGATTCCAAAGTTGAGCATTATTTTATATAGTACATTACGAGCTATACTATCGTATGCCTGTTTGAAGTCCACGAAGATCTGGTGCACGTTAATGTTATACTCCCAGTATTTTTATAGCACTTGTTTGACTGAGAATATCTGGTCAATAGTAGATCGTCCGGTTCTGAAACCACCTTGGTATTCGCCGATAATACTTTCTGTATAAGGCTTTAATCGATTATGAATTACTTTCGTCAGTATTTTGTAGGACGTACACAACAATGATATGCCTCTGTAATTTGCTAGAAAGTTGAAACTCGGTGTGTATATGTAAATCAACTAGAAAAGTAATTGTGATTGTGAAAAAAATTATTTGTAAGTATAATAAATATAAAATGCATATATTTTCACGATTTTCATCTTATCTACTAGGTCTTTCCAAATATTGAATTCATTTTTATTCTACGAGTTCTTCGTATAACTACCTAGAATGCGTTTTCAAGGTTTTTTGAAATTCGACCCCTAAGGGTAGTGTGGTACAAGTGGGGGTGTTTTTCCTATATATGGAACGGCTTAAGCTACAATGTTGAAACTCGGTGTGTATATGTAAATCAACTAGAAAAGTAATTGTGATAAAAAAAAATTTGAATATTCATTGGCGTTCAGAAGGGGGGGGGGGGGGGAAAAAAAATATTTGTAAATATAATAAATATCAAATGCATATATTTTCACGATTTTCGTCATATCTACTAGGTCTTTCCAAATATTGAATTCATTTTTATTCTACGGATTCTTCGTATGAATACCTAGAAAGTGTTTTCAAGGTTTTTTGAAATTTGACCCCTAAGGGTAGTGTGGTTCAAGTGGGAAGTGTTTTTCCTTTATATAGAACGGCTTAAGCTACAATGTTGAAACTCGGTGTGTATATCTAAATCAACTAGAAAAATAATTTTGAATAAAAAAAACGAATATCTATTGGCGTTCAGAAGGGGGGCGAAAAAAACTATCTGTGAAAATAGAATGCATATTTTCCCACGATTTTCGACATATCTACTACCTCGTCCCAAATAATGAATTTATTTTTATTCTATGTATTCTCCATATGAATACCAAGAAAGTGTTTTCAAGATTTTCTGAAAATTGACCCCTAAGGGGGTGTAAAGTGATTGTGTACTTTTTCATAAACTATTCCATATATCTCAGATCCAATCAGATTTTCACTTCCATGATCTTGTTCTTTTTGATAGGTTTTCAGTCACATAGTAGCCTACACCGCATTTCAGAATTGAACGCGTTCCTATCTTCTGCCGGAAAAATAATAAAGTTACGCCCAGATTGTTGGCAGATTTTTTACTTTATTATTAATTTTTAATAATATTATACAATATTGTTATGGGTTTTTTTTTAAAAAAATTCAGTCCGTTGGTAGTGTGACGGGGGTAACAGAGGCGATGAAACATAATTATATATACCCGAAATTAGTGGTTCGCGAGTTATTTCAACATTTGAGTGGATGAAGAATGGAGGATGCTTGATAGAGAATGGGGGATGAATGGCGGATAGTAAATGAAGGATGGTCTATGGGGGATGAAAAAAAATTAAAAATGTAAAAAGAAAAGTGAAAAATGAGAAACGAAAAATAAAAAATCTGCCAACAGTCTGGGCGCAACTTTATTATTTTTCCGGCAGAAGTTCGGAACGTGGTTTATTCGGGGTTGCGGCATATGTTACTATGTGACTGAAAACCTAACAAAAAGCGGTTAGAAAAGGGTGTAACATATGAATTAAATAATTGGGTCATATTCCGGAATGCGGTTTAGAGGTTGAAAAATAAAAAACTTAAGAATAGGTAATTATTAAATAAGCCTGGGGAAGTGAAAAGATATTCGATATCTGATCTGACCTGAGAAACATGGTGGAATTCATGAAAAAGTATACAACCTGTTTACACCCTCTTAGGGGTCGAATTTCAAAAAATCTTGAAAACACACTCTAGGTATTCATATGAAGAATCCGTAGAATAAAAATGAATTCAATATTTTGAAAGACCTAGTAGATATGACGAAAATCGTGAAAATATATGCATTTGATATTTATTGTATTTACAAATATTTTTTTTTGCCCCCCCCCCTTCTGAACGCCAATGAATATTTGAATTTTTTCTCAACAGAATTAATTTTCTGGTTAATTTACAAATACGTACCGAGTTTCAACTTCCTAGCATAAGCCGTTCTAAAGTTAGGAAAAACACCCCCCACCACCGTACCATACTACCCCTAAAAAAACACTTATTTTTCCACCATACCACTACTATAGCTCTATCTAAATACCAAGTTTCAGCTTCCTATCATTATAGATTCTTAAGATATAAGCATCGGAACTTTTTCTTTCTCACCCTTCCCCACCCTCACCCTCTACACCCACACCCCCAATTTTTTTTTCCCTACTAGGGTTCTACTAGGCCTGTTATTTTTGAAAAATTCTTATCCCCTCCACTTACGTACTCCCCCGCCCCCTTCAAAGATTTTACTTTGAGCAATATTTATTTATTAAACTTTATATCCAAACCGAATTTTGTTTCTCTGGAGCCTCTGGTTTGGGAGATATCGTAATGTTAAGTATTTCACCCCCACCCCCGTACGCCACTAGCCCCACCCAAAAATTTTGTTTCAATCTTCTCTTCTAATATAACTACAGATATTTGTTAAGTTCTAATTGCTTGCTATTAATGGTTTAGGAGATATAGATTTTAGAATGTTTAGATCTCCACTTTTTTGCGTTTCGGATGCATTGCTTCCCCCTCCACTCCCACACCCCTTCACCCATATCATCATTTTTTTTGCAAATGGGTCCACTATCAAAGCTTTATAGAAATTCCAAGTTTCAGTCTCCTAACATAAGCGCTTGCTGAGATCTAGAAACCAAAATTTTTCGTCTAAAACGCTTCCCCCACCTTCCCCCTCACACCCCCACCCCTGAAAATAATGTCAATTCAAGGGGTCTACCCAGTCTATTCCTAGAAAAAATTTAAATTTAATAGCTCCACTGGTTTGAGAGCTACAAGCCTTCAAAGGATTTTGGCGGTCGACGTACGGCGTACGGCGTACGGCGTACGGCGTACGGCGTACGGCGGACAGACGAAGTGAAAATTTTTATTGATTTTTCGTGTCTACTATACTAGTCATGAAACGTGGAAAAAAAAATTTTGAGGGCAGCAAATTTTTTTTTTTTGAAAATCAATAACAATACTGTATTATTACTAATAAAGTAAAAAGGGACCAATGGATAAACGGGAATAACAGGGGTGAGGGAACAAAGTGAGCATAGCAAGCGTAGCCGCGATTCGCGGCTAGTAAATCATTAATCTAAGCTATCGAAGGAAAATAAGCTGCTATTTTATAAGGTAGTAGTGAAACCAGTGCCAGATTAAGACATGTGCGATTACCGGTATATTAAATTTAATGCGATTCCTTCAATTATCCATGTACATATGTGCTGTTGTATCTAAAAGTGGTATAAGTCCATTTTTTCATACATATATTGAGATTTTTAAGGTTTTACGTTAGAAACAATTTAAAAATATTGGCACACGTTAATATAATTCGGATGATGTGCTAACACTATAAACCTGTTAAGTTTTATAGTGCAAAATAAAGGATTTTTTTAACTCCAAATAGACTTAACTTATCTGTGGTCACAGGGAATTACTTGGTGAGTCGAAAAATATGGTAGTAAAATAGGATAAGTCATTTCCCAAGCCTTATACACTGTAAGCACTGTGAAGAAGCTATTGTTATACATATGTTATTTGATCATTGAGATTTAAAAATTTTATTTTACTCACTTTAGTACAATTCGAACCGCCATGACGGTTCCGTTCGAAATTTTTCTTACACGTCAACGGGAAAGGGGTTTTTTAATCCCTTTAGCCCTGTAGCTGCAGGGATGTGCAAAAGGTAGTTGGAAGATAGCGCCTATTTGCTGAACAAGACATAATGTTTTTATCTTATAGTCTTATGTTACTAGTTTCAAAAACTTTGGTTGATCAAATTTTAGTTTATAAAGAACTGATTTCTCAGTGCGAGCACTACTATGAAACAGTGATACCAGTTGAGCGAAAGCATAAGTAGAATTTGAAGCTTAAGCTCGCACTGTGAAACCGAACCAAAGTATTTTAAAAATAGGAAATATTTCTTAATCCCTTTTTCGCTTGTGTTAGACCGCATTTTTATACTCTAGATGAAATCATATAGAGTATTATAAGTTTAATCCAGCCCGTTTGTAACGCATAGAACCGAGCCTATTATATGTTTATTTTGGGCCAAAACCCCCAAATTCGTTTGCTGTCCGTCTGTCCGTCTGTCTGTCTGTCCGTCTGTCCGTCTGTTCGTCTGTCCGTCTGTCCGTCTGTCCGTCTGTCCATCTGTCCGTCTGTCCGTCTGCCCGTCTGTCCGTCTATCCGTCTGTCCGTCTGTCCGTCTGTCCGTCTGTCCGTCTGTCCGTCTGTCCGTCTGTCCGTCTGTCCGTCTGTCCGTCTGTCCGTCTGTCCGTCTGCCCGTCTGTCCGTCTGTCCGTCTGTCCGTCTGTCCGTTTGTCCGTCTGTCCGTCTGTCCGTCTGTCCGTCTGTCCGTCTGTCCGTCTGTCCGTCTGTCCGTCTGTCCGTCTGTCCGTCTGTCCGTCTGTCGTCTGTCCGTCTGTCCGTCTGTCCGTCTGTCCGTCTGTCCGTCTGTCCGTCTGTCCGTCTGTCCGTCTGTCCGTCTGTCCGTCTGTCCGTCTGTCCGTCTGCCCGTTTGCACAATAACTCACGTACGCGTTGACCTAGGAAGTTAAAATTTGGTCACAACTTGTAAAATAGAAAAAGTAAAGCCAAGTTCGTTAATGGGCGAAACACATTTTCACAATTATTGCTCGAATGCTTCAAGTTAGGAACTTAAGATTTTGCATACTTAAAGTTTACAAATCGAATGAGTCCTTCGTTTAGCAGCCTAGAGAAGTCCTTCAAAAATGTATGCAAGTTATAGAATCCACTATAGCTCCAGTACGAGTTAAAGCAGGGATTCAAAATTTTACAGGAGTAAGTTTTATGTCAAACGCAAGACGGAGTTCATTAGTTGGCGCCATCCGTCCACTCCTTTGGGTAGCTGTCATACAAAAGTCCTTAAGACAAGTGTTCACCAAAATTGAACGATAAATTTAAAACGCTTTACGTTACGACTTTGAAATTTTGTATGCGTTGATTTTATAATAGTCGCAGCTAAAACTATTAATATGAAAAATATCCCAAAAGTCCTTCATGTAGTCGCCATACAAAAATTCTGTAAAATATCCTAACTTACTTACTCACTATAACTCACTAGTGTTCCGTTGGTCTCGCAATGAAGTAACTCTAGCATTACTTCAAGGCCTAGGCCCGATTTGGGCTGTTGCGCCATTGATTATTATAACTCACTATAAATCAAGAAATCGAGTAGCCACTATACACTAGTTTCTACCTGTAAATAAAAAGGCATGTAATAAATGTTTATGCACTCCTCATTCTTTTGATATATTTTCAACTAAAATATAAATAGAAGTTCAGTATTTCATTTAGAGTATCATACGATTGGCTTGGAGCCGATCGTGACTGCGTTATGTTTTCCCTAGTTTTTATTTATTTATCTAAAACATGAAAATCTTTTTCATTTCCGGAAGAGTTTTAAATGAACGTACTACGTACATACGAATGAAGAAGTAAAACTATTATTTCCTCTATTTCATAACAATAAAAACATTGAATATGAAACTGTTGATGGTTGTTTTTTGACGTCAGAGGAGTTTCTGGTGTGAAACTCCAACACGAAAGCCCGACTAGGATCCATCGCTGTCCTGGCTGCTGTCAATGTTGAGCCAATACCATCCGATGAAAAAACAGCTCCTTTGAACCTAGTCCAACATAGTTAAGCAATCAAGTTGATTGTATTTATACCGACTTTAGTAAGGCGTTCGATAAAATCAATCACAACATTTTGATATGCAAACTAAAGTATTTTAGTTTTCCAAATATGTTTATTAATTGGCTATCATCTTATTTGTGCAATCGTCTACAAAAAGTTTTATTTCGTGGGGTATTATCCTCGGAAATTTTAAACACATCGGGAGTTCCACAAGGGAGCCACTTAGGTCCGATATTATTCATATTATTTATTAATGACTTGAGTTCAAGGATTTTGAACTCTAGAATTCTTCTTCACGCTGACGATGCGAAACTTTTCCGCAATATTACGTATACGGATGACTGCAATCTTTTGCAAGAGGACCTTAAGCATTTATCTGAATGTTAATAAATGTACAACTATTTCTTTTTCACGTAAGAAAAGCTCATTTAATTATAATTATACAGTTGAAGGAAACTCATTACATAAGTCAGACAAGGTACTTGATCTGGGCGTTTACTTTAACTCATCTTTTACTTTTGACGATCATATTTATTATATTCATATATTAATAAATCGAAGGAGGATTTCAACGATCCTTACGTCACAAAGGCGTTATATTGTGCTTTTGTTCGTTCAATTCTGGAATATGCATGCCAGGTATGGTCTCCATATTATGAAGTCCATAAGAGCAGAATTAAATCTGTACAGAAAAGGTTTTTGAGGTTCGCACTTAAGGGATTACCCTGGCTTGACTCTCAAAATCTTCCTCCCTATTCTGAAAGTCTTAATCTTCTGTGTCTTGATTCGCTTGATAACAGAAGGAAGGTTCTCGGTACTGTCTTCGCGTTTAACATTATCACTGGTGGAATTGATGCCCCGATATTGTTACAAGAAATTTCTTTTCGTATTCCGGGTCGTACTTTGAGAGACTATACGCTGCTAAACATTTCATATCATCGGACTAACTATGGGCAACATGAACCAATCACATCCATTTCACGTCTTGTTAACCGTTTTACTTTATTAGTAATAATACAGTATTGTTATTGATTTTCAAAAAAAAAAAATTTGCTGCCCTCAAAATTTTTTTGTGTACATTTCATGACTAGTAGACACGAAAAAAGCAATAAAAATTTTCACTCCGTCTGTCCGCCGTACGCCGTACGCCGTACGCCGTACGTCGCCCTCCAAAATCCTTTGAAGGCTCGTAGCTCTCAAGCCAGTGGAGCTATTAAACTTTTTCTAGGAATAAACTGGGTAGACCCCTTGAATTGACATTATTTTCAGGGGTGGGGGTGTGAGGGGGAAGGTGGGGGAAGCGTTTTAGACGAACAATTTTGGTTTCTAGATCTCAGCAAGCGCTTATGTTAGGAGACTGAAACTTGGAATTTCTATAAAGCTTTGATAGTGGACCCATTTGCAAAAAAATTGATGATATGGGTGAAGGGGTGTGGGAGTGGAGGGGGAAGCAATGCGTCCGAAACGCAAAAAAGTGGATATCTAAACATTCTAAAATCTATATCTCCTAAACCGTTAATGGCAAGCAATTAAAACTTAACAAATATCTGTAGTTATACTAGGAGAGTAGATTGAAACAAAATTTTTGGGTGGGGCTAGTGGCGTACGGGGGTAGGGGGTGAAATACTTAACATTACGATATCTCCCAAACCAGTGGCACCAGAAAAACAAAATTCGGTTTGGATATAAAGCATGATTAATAAAGATTGCTCAAAGTAAAATCTTTGAAGGGGGCGGGGGAGTACGTAAGTGGAGGGGATAAGAATTTTTCAAAAATAACACGTTTCATATCTCAATAACAGTGTAAGATGGATGCTTCAAATTTTTACCAGAAGTAGGCCTAACAAAACCCTAGTGGGGAAAAAATTGTTGGGGGTGTGGGTGTAGAGGGTGAGGGTGGGGAAGGGTGAGACAGAAAAAGTTCCGATGCTTATATCTTAAGAATCTATAATGATAGGAAGCTGAAACTTGGTATTTAGATAGAACTATAGTAGTGGCATGGTGGAAAAATAAGTGTTTTTTTAGGGGTAGTATGGTACGGTGGTGGGGGGTGTTTTTCCTAACTTTAGAACGGCTTATGCTAGGAAGTTGAAACTCGGTACGTATTTGTAAATTAACCAGAAAATTAATTCTGTTGAGAAAAAATTCAAATATTCATTGGCGTTCAGAAGGGGGGGGGGCAAAAAAAAATTATCAGTATATATAAAATGCATATATTTTCACGATTTTCGTCATATCTACTAGGTCTTTCCAAATATTGAGTTCATTTTTATTCTACGGATTCTGCATGTGAATACCTAGAGTGCGTTTTCAAGATTTTTTGAAATTCGACCCCAAAGAGGGTGTAAACTGGTTGTATACTTTTTCATGAATTCCACTATGTTTCTCAGGTCTGATCAGATATCGAATATCTTTTCACTTCCCCAGGCTGTTTAATAATCACCTATTTTTAAGTTTTGTTTTTTTCAACCTCTAGACCGCATCCCGGAATATGATTCAATTATTTAATTCATTTGTTACACCCCGAATTGAACGCATTCTGAACTTTTGCCGGAAAAATAATAAAGTTGCGCCCAGACTGTTGGCAGATTTTTTATCATGTTATTGATTTTGACATGAGCGCGACACAGCTGAAGTCAGCTTTGAATAAAATAATTAAATATCCTATGTAATTTGTTCGAATTATTTATCGCTTTTTGTTATAATTACTGTAAGTAATTAGCGCTTTGATGAAACTGGAAATAAATATAATATAATATAAAGTTTATAGCTTCTCCAATGAAGGTTTTTCAAATCACTTGTCCTCATTGGCCGTAGTCAGGACCGCGATTGATCCCATTCTGGATTTCGTGTTGGTGTTTCGAAGCATAAACTCCTTTGATGGCGAAAAACAGTCAAAAAACTCTTAATAAAAACAACGATTTGACGTAATAGTCTTACCACTAAATTTTTGCCAAAAATTTCCTCAGGAATCCTACCTTACATGGTGAGAGATTGTTTATGAATATTGTAGTGAATTCCGTTCCAAATTTCACATTACAACAGAAGGAAGATGTCTTGCCAAAAAAATTAAAATTTTAACAATTTTCGAAAAACTATTCGCGACACACTTAAAAACATTCACATTAGCACCAAGAATGATGCAACAAAGGGTTGAAAAAAAGGCCTGCAAAAAAGTAGCATTTTTTCCATAGAAAACAAAAAACGGTTCTCGAACATAAGAAACAACCGTGCTGGCTTGTCACAAGAAATGGTTATATCGTCGCGGTGTTGGATCTTGAACAAATATCGTTAGACGTTTGAGCCATTGATTTTGAAAATGGAATAAGTCACCTTTTCAACAACAAAAAATTGATGTGAGATTGTAACGATGTTTTATACAACACGAAGCAACTTTCTGAGAATCTATTGATGCAATTGTTTCATCACACTTTTAACAAATACAAGTAAATTTTCCCGGAAGTTGGCATGAATATTTTTGAACATGTTAAAATGCGAACCCTTAAGGCTCCATGTACACGTTAAATGCGATTTTGATGATTTACCAATATCTCACGTTAATGGGAACAAAAAACAATATAAAATTACACCTCTTTATTAGCTGGTATGGAAACTAACTTCAAAATTGTATTTGGAAAAAATGCTATTAGAACAACAACCCTTGAACATTTTTTAAAATGCGGTAATTCGAGTATTCGCATATTACCCATTTCTTGAGTTATTAACATGTCATTTTTATTAATATAATGTTGGAAACTTTTTTAAAGAAGGTCTTCTATAAATCAAATTTTAGAAAATTTTCATTTTTGTTAATAATATACGAAGTCAAACTGAAGACCGCATTTCATTAAAAAGTATCACAGATAGTATAATTAATTGGTGTTTCTAGAAAATAAATCAATGAAAAAATTATTGATTCTTAATAGTTATGTCTTACAAATAATTTGAAAACATATAGGGTAAACTACCCAGGCACGAGCCCCCCGCCCAGTGACGAGCCCCCTTACAATACATTTATAAGTAACTAGAAAAATGGTAGCACACGGATATATTAACTATTTTTAGATCTAAGCTTTGTATGTTCTACATATTTAACACTTGTGCAATTTTGAAGGCAATGCACTCATATGAAGTTGTAAAGGCGTGATTAAAAAGTGTCTTCGAACGCTGTAATTTCTGATCAAATTTACTAAGAAAGTCCTGATTTCTTTTATTTTTGTGTTTTAAGTGCTGTTATTTATGTTATTGAAAATAGGCTGTTAGTGTTAATCTCCTAATTTATTATATAATTAATTGTATTTTTCCTTGATATTTTTCGTTTTTCTCCGAAAATCGAGGGGGCTCGGTACTGGGTAGTAAATATTTGAAGTTTCCAGTCATGAGCTCCATGGCTCGTTACTGGTTATATTTCATGATTGCACTGATCCGAGTCTCGAGCCTTCTCATAATTAATGAATAGATTTAACGTTTAAGACCTTTAGATTTATTTTAAATTTGGCAGATTTAAGGTAGAATATGGGTTCTATAAACAAAACAGCCAAATTCTGTAATATCCTTGAGGAACTTTGCAAAATTCTTTGCATACAAAATTTTAATTGTGAAAAATTTTAATTTCTAGATCTCAGAAACCGCTTATGCTAGGACGCTGAAAGTTGAAGCTGACAACCTAACAAGTAATTGGGAGGCTATTTGGAAAGGTATTTTCTAGGTTGTCAGTCGCATAGTAACCTACACCGCATCTCAGCATTAAACACGTTTCGGACTTCGGACTACCCATAAAATAACAAGGTTACGCCCAGACTGTTGGCCGATTTTTTAAACGGTGTTTCTTATATCTTGAATAATTTACAGCAAATGTAATGTCATCTAAGGCGCTGTACACATTTTTCGTTTTTCGACCTATTGTGAAATCTTTAGTTATTGATATTGCCAACAGTCTGGGCGCAACTTTAATATTTTTCTGGCAGAAGTTCAGAACGCGTTCAATTCGGTGATACGGTGTATGTTACTATACTATGTGACTGAAAAAATTACAAAGAGTTCGGGAAGTGGTTAGAAAAGGGTGTAACATATGAATTAAATAATTGGGTCATATTCCGGGATGCGGTCTAGAGGTTGAAAAAAACAAAACTTAAAACTAGTTGATTTTAAACAAGCCTGGGGATGTGAAAAGATATTCGATATCTGATCAGACCAGAGAGATATAGTGGAATTCATGAAAAAGTATACAACCACTTTACACCCTCTTAGGGGTCGAATTTCAAAAAATCTTGAAAACGCATTCTAGGTATTCATATGAAGAATCCGTAGAATAAAAATGAATTCAATATTTCGAAAGACCTAGTAGATATGACGAAAATCGTGAAAATATATGCATTTTATATTAACTGATATTTTTTTTTGCCCCCCCCCTTCTGAATGCCAATGAATATTCGAATTTTTTTTTTATCAGAACTACATTTCTAGTTAATTTACATATACGTACCGAGCTTCAACTTCGCAGCATAAGCCGTTCTAAAGTTAGGAAAAACACCCCCCACCACCGAACCATACTACCCCTAAAAAAAATTTTATTTTTCCACCATGCCACTACTACAGCTCTATCTAAATACCAAGTTTCAGCTTCCTATCATTGAAGATTCTTAAGATATAAGCATCGGAACTTTTTCTTTCTCACCCTTCCCCACCCTCACCCTCTACACCCACACCCCCAAACTTACTCCCTACTAGGGTTCTATTAGGCCTACTTCTGGTAAAAATTTGAAGCATCCATCTTACACTGTTATTGAGATATGAAACGTGTTATTTTTGAAAAATTCTTATCTCCACCACTTACGTAATCCCCCGCCCCCTTCAAAGATTTTACTTTGAGCAATCTTTATTTATTAAGCTTTATATCCAAACCAAATTTTGTTTTTCTGGTGCCACTAGTTTGTGGGATATCGTAATGCTAAGTATTTCAACTCCCACTCCCGTACGCCACTACCCCCACCCAAAAATTTGGTTCCAATCTACTCTCCTAGTATAACTACAGATATTTGTTAAGTTTTAATTACTTGCTATTAACGGTTTAGGAGATATGGATCTTAGAATGTATCGATCTCGACTTTTTTTCGTTTCGGACGCATTGCTTTCCCCTCTACTCCCACACCCCTTCACCAATATCATCAATTTTTTTGCAAATGGGTCCACTATCAAAACTTTATAGAAATTCCAAGTTTCAGTCTCCTAACATAAGCGGTTGCTGAGATCTAGAAACCAAAATTTTTCGTCTAAAACGCTTCCCCCACCTTCCCCCTCACACCCCCACCCCTGAAAATAATGTCAATTCAAAGGGTCTACCCAGTCTATTTCAAGAAAAAATTCAATAGTTCCATTGGTTTGAGAGCTACGAGCCTTCAAAGGATTTTGGGCGGTCGACGTACGGCGTACGGCGGACAGACGGAGTGAAAATTTTTATTGCTTTTTTCGTGTATACTAGTCATGAAATGTACACAAAAAAATTTTGAGGGCAGCAAATTTGTTTTTTTTTGAAAATCAACAAAACTGTACTATAAATAATATAGTAAGATCAGCCAACAGTCTAGGCGCAACTTTATTATTTTTCCGGAAGTTCAGAACGCGTTCAATTCGGGGATGCGGTGTATGTTACTATGTGACTGAAAACCTAACAAAAAGTTCGGGAAGAGGTAAGAATAGTGTGTAACATATGAATTATATAATTGGGTCATATTCCGGGATGCGGTCTAGAGGTTGAAGAAAACAAAACCTAAAAAAAAGTGATTATTAAACAAGCCTGGGGAACTGAAAAGATATTCGATATCTGATCAGACCTGAGAGATATAGTGGAATTAATGAAAAAATACAGAACCACTTTACACCTTCTTAAGATTCGAATTTCAAAAAATCTTGAAAAAGCTTTTTTGGACTTCATTTGAAGAATCCGTAGAATAAAAATGAATTCAATATTTCGAAAGACCGAGTAGATATGACGAAAATCGTGAAAATATATGCATTTTATATTGACTGATATTTTTTTTTTCACTTCCTTTCTGAACGCCAATGAATATTCGAATTACTTTTCTATTTGATTTACATATACGTACCTAATTTCAACTTCCTAGCGTAAGCCGTTCAAAATTTAGAAAAAACATCCCCCCATCGTACCATACTACCGCTAAAAAATTTTATTCTTCCAACATGCCACTACTAAATACCAAGTTACTAAACTACTTCTACTACTAAATACCAAGTTACAACTTCCTATCATTATAGATTCTTAAGATATAAGCATCGGAACTTTTTCTTTCTCACCCTTCCCCACCCTCACCCTCTACACCCTCTACACCCACATTCCCAAATTTTTTTTCCCTACTAGGGTTCTGTTAGGCTTAATTCTGGTAAAAATTTGAAGCATCCATCTTACACTGTTATTGAGATTTGAAACGTGTTATTTTTGAAAAACTCTTACCCCCTCCATTTCCGTGCTCCCCCGCCCCCTTCAAAGATTTTACTTTGAGCAATCTTTATTTATTAAGCTTTATACTCGAAACAAATTTTGTTTTTCTGGTGCAATTGGTTTGTGAGATATCGTAATCTTAAGTTCCCCCCCCCCCTCCATACGCCACTACCCCCACCAAAAAATTTTGTTTCAATCTACTCTTCTAGTATAACTACAGATATTTGTTAAGTTTTAATTGCTTGCCATTAACGGTTTAGGAGATATAGATTTTAGAATGTGTCGATCTCGACTTTTTTCCCCCTCCACTCCCACACCCCTTCACCCATATCATCAATTTTTTTGCAATTGGGTCCACTATTAAAGCTCTATAGAAATTCCAAGTTTCAGCCTCCTACCATAAGCGGTTGCTGAGATCTAGAAATCAAAATTTTTCGTCTAAAATGCTTCCCCCACCTTCCCCCGCATATCCCCTCCAATGAAAATAATGTCAATTCAAGGAGTCTACCCAGTCTATTCTTAGAAAAATTTTTCATTTAATAGCTCCACTGGTTTGAGAGCTACGAGCCTTCAAAGGATTTTGGGGCGGTCGACGTACGGCGTACGGCGGACAGACGGAGTGAAAATTTCTATTGCTTTTTTCGTTTCTATTAGTCATGAAACGTGGAAAAAAAATATTTTTTTAGGGCAGCAAATTTTTTTTTTTAAAAATCGATAACAACACTGCATTATAAATAATAAAGTAAAACTAGTTATAATCGTTAATTGTAGCATTTTCAAAAATAGCTTGAAGGAAAATCTCCAGGAAATTTTAGTTTTAATTGACAACAAAAGAAAACATGAATCCGTCGTACGACTAAAAATATTCGTACCCACAGACGGACTTTTCTTAATAATATGAATCAAAATCCAAATACCTAGAAACTTTCTCTTATGATATTCTTAAAAATATTGTAATTAACGATTTCAACCAATTTTCTAATAGCTGAAGACTTGACAATAAGCAGACAAACGAGACTGGCAAAATCACTGGCTCGTAACTGGTATATATTTAAAAAAAAAACATTTTAAAAAATGTAAAAATAGGTGTCGGGTTTAACAAAAAGGTATGATATTCACAGAGTCGGCTTTCTTACGATTGAATATTTCCACTTACGCTATACAAATTTGTGATATTTTCATTTTTCAAAGAAACTCGACAATCGCTCGTCGTGGCAAAAAGATGATGTGCAAAGTTTACTTTTTGGTAGCTTTTAATGTGGAAAATTTGGGGGGGGGGGGTGATACTTATCCGAACCCAGGATGATCAGATGATCAGCTCTCAATGTCGCAAGAGAATCGACATTTTCTTGAATATCAATAACAGCAAGATTCTAAACATTGGTGGAGATAGACGCAGGAAAATTTAAGACTTTTGATAGGATCACCGATCACTGACCTTACTTTAATATCGTTTTCCAGCAAACGCTTACAAACTTCGTAGCCAATGCCACTAGCACCGCCTGTAATCACAGCGTTCTTCTCGTTTAAGGTCATCCTGGTGAGTCTTTGCAGCACACACTTTAACTGATGATTGAAGTATTGGAGAGAAACACTAAGCAACGGAAACTGAGTGGTGGCCTTAGACGTCGGTTATCTTTTATAGTCGGTTGAGATCTACAGATTCTTCCTACTACTTAGGACGAAATGATCCGATCCCGTTGTGGCGAAAAAGATGATTTGCAAAGTTTACTTTTTGGTTGCTTTTGATATTTCTCCGAGCGATTGTCGAGTTTCTTTGAAAAATGAAAATATCACAAATTTGTATAGCGTAAGTTGAAATATTCAATCGTAAGAAAGCCGACTCTGTGAATATCATACCTTTTTGTTGAACTCCTCCGAGCTTTTCATGCACACACATATGAACACACTGAAAATCGTATGGGAAGCTCTCATGTACACAGCACACAGCTAAAGACGCCGTGTCCATGTGAGTTGTGCCCAGTAAAAGAACAAGCAAGTGCTTGGGGGTGAACCCGACAATCACTTTCTATTGAATGTTCTGGTTAAGCAAGTGCTTGGGGGTAAGGCCGACAATCACTTTCTATTGAAAGTTCTGATAGGGGGCTCGTCACTGGGCTAGACACTTGGAAATAATCTTCTCTGTAGATTTTTCGTGTTATTTTTAAATTTAAAGAGATTGGAGAGATGTTAATGCTATATTATACATCTAAAGAGTTGAAAGATATTAGAAATAAACATATCAGACATTTAATTTGCTCATATAATATATTATAATATTTTAAAGTACATGTCGATTTAAAAACGAAAGTGACTTATTCTACTTTCAAAGTAAATGGCTCTTTTGTACATAGTCGCATCGCATATAAGGATATTTCTTCATAACATTTTCAATTTTCAACAATACGAATTAAATCTGGTTCCTCAGTTTGACGTGATGAATCGTGCCATGCGTAAGACGAAAATCACTAGAACTTTGTAAAAATCTGCCAACAGTCTGGGCGCAACTTCATTATTTTTCCGGCAGAAGTTCAGAACGCGTTCAATTCGAGGATGCGGTGTATGTTACTATGTGACTGAAAACCTAACAAAAAGTTCGGGAAGCGGTTAGAAAAGGGTGTAACATATGAATTAAATAATTGGGTTATATTCCGGGATGCGGTCTAGAGGTTGAAAAAAACAAAAATTAAAAATAGGTGACTATTAAACAAGCCTGGGGAAATGAAAAGATATTCGATATCTGAACAGACCTGAGAAACATGGTGGAATTCATGAAAAAGTATACAACCAGTTTACACCCTCTTAGGGAACGAATTTCAAAAAATCTTGAAAACACATTTTAGGTATTCACATGAAGTATCCGCAGAATAAAAAAGAATTAATTAAACGTGTTATTTTTGAAAAATTGTTATCCCCTCCACTTACGTACTCCCCCGCCCCCTTCAAAGATTTTACTTTAAGCAATCTTTATTTATCAAGCTTTATATCCAAACCGAATTTTGTTTTTCTGGTGCCACTGGTTTGGAAGATAACGTAGTGTTAAGTATTTCAACCCCCACCCCCGTACGTCACTACCCCCACCCAAAACTTTTTTTTAATCTACTCTCCTAGTATAACGACAGATATTTGTTAAGTTTTAAATTACTTGCTATTAACGGTTTAGGAGATATAGATTTTAGAATGTGTCGATCTTGACTTTTTTGCGTTTCGGACGCATTGCTTCCCCCTCCACTCCCACACCCCTTCACCCATATCATAAATTTTTTTGCAAATGGGTCCACTATCAAAGCTTTATAGAAATTCCAAGTTTCAGTCTCCTAACACGAGTGGTTGCTGAGATCTAGAAACAAAAACTTTTCGTCTAAAACGCTTCCCCTACCTTCCCATTTACACCCCTCCCCCCTGAAAATGATGTCAATTCAAGGGGTCAGTCGATTCCTAGAAAAAATTTTAATTTAATAGCTCCACTGGTTTGAGAACTACGAGCCTTCAAAGGATTTTGACGGTCGACGTACGGCGGACAGACGGAGTGAAAATTGTTATTGCTTTTTTCGTGTCTACTAGTCATGAAACGTGAACAAAAAAATTTTGAGGGCAGCAAATTTTGTTTTACTGTATTATTAATAATATTACTGTATTATTAATAATACAGCATTGTTATTGATTTTTAAAAAAAAAAAATTTGCTGCCCTCAAAATTTTTTTTTCCACGTTTAATGACTAGTAGACGCGAAAAAAGCAATAAAAATTTTCACTCCGTCTGTACGCCGTACGCCGTACGCCGTACGTCGACCGCCCAAAAATCTTTGAAGGCTCGTAGCTCTCAAACCAGTGGAGCTATTAAATTAAATTTTTTTCTAAGAATAGACTTGGTGGACCCCTTGAATTGACATTATTTTCAGGGGAGGAGGTGTAAGGGGGAAGGCGGGGTAAGCGTTTTAGACGAAAAATTTAGATTTCTAGATCTCAGGAACCGCTTGTGTTAGGAGGCTGAAACTTAGAATTTCTATAGAGCTTTGATAATGGACCCATTTGCAAAAAAAAACAGATATGGGTGAAGGGGTGTGGGAGTGGAGGGGGAAATAATGCGTCCGAAACGCAAAAATGCCGAGATCAACACATTCTTAAATCCATATCTCCTAAACCGTTAATAGCAAGCAATTAAAACTTAACAAATATCTGTAGTTATACTAGAAGAGTAGATTGAAACAAAATTTTTGGGTGGGGGTAGTGGCGTACGGGGGTGGAGGTCGAAAAACTTTAGATTACGATATCTCACAAACTAATTGGACCAGAAAAACAAAATTCGGTTTTATTATAAAAATTGATAAATAAAGATTGCTCAAAGTAAAATCTTTGAAGGGGGTGGAGGAGCACGGAAGTGGGAGGGATTAGAATTTTTCAAAAATAACACGATTCATATCTCAATAGCAGTGTAAGATGGATGTTTCAAATTTTTACCAGAAGTAGGCCTAATAGAACCCTAGTAGGGAAAAAAAGTTTGGGGGTGTGGGTGTAGAGGGTGAGGGTGAGGAAGGGTGAGAAAGAAAAAGTTCCGATGCTTATATCTTAAGAATCTATAATGATAGGAAGCTGAAACTTGGTATTTAGATAGAGCTATAGTAGAGTAGGTGGAAAAATAAAATTTTTCTTAGGGTAGTATGGTACGGTGGTGGGGGGTGTTTTTCCTAACTTTAGACCGGCTTACGCTAGGAAGTTGAAACTCGGTAAGTAGGTATATGTAAGTTAACTAGAAAAGTAATTATGATAAAAAAAATTTGAATATTCATTGGCGGTCAGAAGGGGGGGGGGGAAATATCAGTTAATATAAATTGGATATATTTTCACGATTTTCGTCATATCTACTAGGTCTTTCGAAATATTGAATTCATTTTTATTCTGCGGATTCTTCATGTGAATACCTAGAATGTGTTTTCAAAATTTTTTGAAATTCAGCCCCTAAGAGGGTGTAAACTGGTTGTATACTTTTTCATGAATTCCACCATGTTTCTCAGGTATGATCAGATATCGAATATCTTTTCACTTCCCCAGGCTTGTTTAATAATCACCTATTTTTAAGTTTTGTTTTTTTCAATCTCTATATGACCCAATTATTTAATTCATATGTTACACCCTTTTCTAACCGCTTCCCGATTTTTTTGTTAGGTTTTCAGTCACATAGTAACATACACCGCATCCCCGAATTGAACGCGTTCTGAACTTCTGCCGGAAAAATAATACAGTTGCGCCCAGACTGTTGGCAGATTTTTTTATACTCTAGAGGAACATATAGAGTATTATAAGTTTAATCCAGCCCGAAAAGTTTGTAACGCATAGAACCGAGCCTCGGACGAGAAAAAGTTTTATAGTATTTTGTGTTTATTTTTGGCCAAAACCCCCAAATCCATTTGCTGTCCGTCCGTCCGTCCGTCCGTCCGTCCGTTAGCACGATAACTCAAGAACGCGTTGACCTAGGAAATTGAAATTTTGTCACAACCTGTAAAATGGAAAAAGTAAGGACAAGTTCGTTAATGGGCGATATCCTTCCACTCCTTCGGGTACCTCCAATACAAGAGTCCTTAAAACACGTTTTCACAATTATTGCTCGAATGCTTCAAGTTAGGAACTTGAAATTTTGCATACTTAAGGTTCACTATGTTTGAATCGAAAGTTCCGAATATGATGCAAATCGAATGAGGCCTTCGTGTAGCAGCCTAGAAAAGTCCTACAAAAATGTGTGCATGTTACTGAATCCACTATAACTCCAGAACGAATTAAAGCAGGAATTAAAGAAATTTTACAGGAATTAGTTTTATACTAAAGCCAAAACGGAGTTCATTAATTAGCGCCATCTGTTGACTCCTTCTGGTAGCTGTCATACAAAAATCCTTAATAAACATATTCACCAATATTGAACGATAACTTTAGAACACTTTAAGTTACGACTTTGAAATTTTATTCACATTAATTTTATAATTTTCGCAGCTAAAACTATTAATATGAAAAATATCCCATAAGTCTTTCATGTAGTTGCCATACAAAAATTTTGTAAAATGTCCTAACTAACTTTATAGAACTCACTATAAATCAAAAAATCGAGTAGCCACGATACAATAATTTCTACCTGTAAGTAAAAGGTCATGTAATAATTGCTTGTGCTTTCCTCATTCTTTTGATATATTTCCAACTAAAATATAAATCGAAATTCAGTATTTCATCTAGAGTATCATACGATTGGCTTGCAGCCGATCGTGACTGCGTTATGTTTTTAAAATCATTAACAATACTGTATTATTACTAATAAAGTAAAAGAATGAAGAAAAATAAAAAACTTACGATTGAAAGTTTTTTCTAACGTTTTTCATAACGGTTTTTGCAATGCTAGAATATGAGTATCGTATCTTGCATAACTGCTCTTCTAGGATCCTATGAATAGTATGTAATACTTTTCATGTCTAAAATTTCTTGTACTGTCAGAATTTTCAACCAAATAATTTTTTCGTCAGCGTCTTGAAAATTATTGTATAGAAAATATACAATCATTTGCCAAGGAAAAGTTCAATGAAAAACCTTGTAATTTAAATTTATACCTTAAATTTTTATTCGAAACTGTTTTATTTATTACTTTATTAGTAATAATACAGTATTGTTATTGATTTTCAAAAAAAAAAAAATTTGGTGCCCTCAAAATTTTTTTGAGTACATTTCATGACTAGTAGACACGAAAAAAGCAATAAAAATGTTCACTCCGTCTGTCCGCCGTACGCCGTCCGCCGTACGCCGTCCGCCGTACGCCGTCCGCCGTACGCCGTACGTCGACCGCCAAAATCCTTTGAAGGCTCGTAGCTCTCAAACCAGTGGAGCTATTAAATTTAAATTTTTTCTAGGAATAATAATTTTCAGGGGTGGGGGTGTGAGGGGGAAGGTGGGGGAAGCGTTTTAGACGAAAAATTTTGGATTCTAGATCTCAGCAACCGCTTATGTTAGGAGACTGAAACTTGGAATTTCTATAAAGCTTTGATAGTGGACCCATTTGCAAAAAAATTGATGATATGGGTGGAGGGGTGTGGGAGTGGAGGTTGGAAGCAATGCGTCCGAAACACAAAAAAGTGGAGATCTACACATTCTAAAACCTATATCTCCTAAACCGTTAATAGCAAGCAATTAAAACTTAACAAATATCTGTAGTTATACTAGGAGAGTAGATTGAAATAAAATTTTTGGGTGGGGGTAGTGGCGTACGGGGGTGGGGGGTGAAATACTTAACATAACGATATCTCCCAAACCAGAAGCACCAGAAAAACAAAATTCGGTTTGGATATAAAGCTTGATTAATAAAGATTGCTCAAAGTAAAATCTTTGAAGGGGGCGGGGGAGTACGTAAGTGGAGGGGATAAGAATTTTTCAAAAATAACACGTTTCATATCTCAATAACAGTGTAAGATGGATACTTCAAATTTTTACCAGAAGTAGGCCTAATATAATTTTAGTAGGGTAAAAAAAATTGGGGGTGTGGGTGTAAAGGGTGAGAAAGAAAAAGTTCCGATGCTTATATCTTAAGAATCTATAATGATAGGAAGCTGAAACTTGGTATTTAGATAGAGCTATAGTAGTGGCATGGTGGAAAAATAAATTTTTTTAGGGGTAGTATGGTACGGTGGTGGGGGGTGTTTTTCCCAACTTTAGAACGGCTTTTGCTACGAAGTTGAAACTCGGTACGTATATGTAAATTAACCAGAAAAGTAATTCTGATAAAAAAAAATTCGAATATTCATTGGGGTTCAGAAGGGGGGGCAAAAAAAATTATCAGTATATATAAAATGCATATATTTTCACGATTTTCGTCATATCTACTAGGTCTTTTCAAATATTGAGTTCATTTTTATTCTACGGATTCTGCATGTGAATACCTAGAATGGGTTTTCAAGATTTTTTGAAATTCAACTCCTAAGAGGGTGTAAACTGGTTGTATACTTTTTCATGAATTCCACCATGTTTCTCAGGTCTGTTCAGATATCGAATATCTTTTCACTTCCCCAGGCTTGTCTAATAATCACCTATTTTTTTTCATGAATTCCACCATATCTCTCAGGTCTGATCAGATATCGAATATCTTTTCACTTCCCCAGGCTTGTTTAATAATCACATATTTTTAAGTTTTATCATTTTCAACCTCTAAAACGCATCCCGGAATGTGACTCAATTATATAATTCATATGTTACACCATATTCTAATCGCTTCCCAAACTTTTTGTTAGGTTTTCAGTCACATAGTAACATACACCGCATCCCCTAATTGAACACGTTCCAAACTTCTACCGGAAAAATAATAAAGTTGCGCCCAGACTGTTGGCAGATTTGTGTTGGTTGTATTTAGAATCATCTAGTTAAAATCATCTAGAGTAAGAACCAAGTTTGGAAATCGAGATAGAAAATTCTTATGGAAAATCGCCCCGGGAAAATTAACAAGACAAAATTCAATTTCATTAATCAATCGGATTTTCCAGCCAATAAACATTTGCGTGGTCAACCTCTACTAAAACATCAAAGTGTTTTTGGACGACGACGGTCTGGTTAGGATATTTCCTCGGAGAGACCGTAATTGCGGTAATTGGAATCTGCCCGGAAGGGTGGTATTTACAACATTTAACTAAGTGTGGCAATTCACTGACTTGGTTCTGATAAGGGGCTCCATTGTTGAACAAATTTCTTAGAAATTAAAGTGCGACTTACATACATATGTATTAAAGTTGACCAAAGAAGAAATATGGTAAGAAATTGGTTAGGATACGACACAAATGACTAATTTATTGTATGGTAGCACAGGGCCTTCTTTATTTGTGTGTAAGTGGGAATGGAAATAAATATATGAAGAATTCCTAAATTGGGGTAAAGGATCAGAAACCTCATCCTTTTTAAAAATTTGTATTCTGATTTCTCGGTACAACGACTATACAGAAAATAGTATTGCGACAATAACACATAGTACTGCAAATTTGTTCGATTTTAAAATAGATAAGCAGGCAGGAACAAATTTAATTGTAAAGGCAAAATATCAATCTGAACAACGAAATCGTCATATGTATGGGAATTGATATGAAGTCTCCTTCGAAAGCAGTATGACGAAATAGTGTTTCTCTAAGTGCACCACAGTAACATACGTAAGCGGAGAAACTTGTTTTAATTATTTTACTTATTTTAAAATTTTTATTTTATTTCTTTATCTTAGATATCTTTTCATAGGACTCATTTAATCCAATTACAAATTGTTGATATGAAAATCAAGAGTCTACTTTACTGGAAATTTGACAGCAGCTTAATGATTTGAATATTAAATTCAGTTTTAGTGCCAGCATAGAAAAAACTACATCAGATCCTGCTAATACGCAAATTGGAGGTGACAACAAACATTTTCGTTGAATTTTCACTGAACAATGAAATTTCGTACCGAATAAACATCCAGAGATGATTCTACGCGACATTTTGAATTTAATTTTGCATTGTTGATATACTCGTATAAAAATTGGAATTGCAATAAAACTGAACCGTATACTATGTTCCACATATCCGGAATGTTGTTTTCATGCACATCCTGCATCCTGTGTTATTCAGGACTAGGTACTGTAGTAAACGGATGGTTGAGTTTGCAGCTATACAATTTAAAGATGCATATAAATTTAGTTTATAGAAAATAGGAAATGGAACATGGGGTTTGTGAATCTGACTAGAACTAATCTACCTTAGAATAATTGCCACTTGCTGCGAAAATATTTAAAAAAAAAAAAATACTGTAAATGATGCAAAACTGTTACAATTTCAGGCAAGTTCCGTAGATAGTTAAAACGCTGTTATAAGTTATGTCAGAATTATGTCGCGGTCGCCATTTTAATATTTAGTTTTTAAAATCACGTGATTTAAAGTTGCTTTGTTTGATGTTAAGAATGGTTTTGCGCAAAATCACTCATCTGATATTGCAAGATGGTAAGTAAGTCAGTACATAATTTAGAACTTATTATAAGTTTCGTCAAAAATGCGTCAGGTTCACCGTATAAATATTTCGATTAAACAAATTATGGCACCGAAAACTTTCCTGAATTTTTGAAATGGTTCTATGCAGTATTATATAAAATATGTTAAGGTAGAAAGTCATCGAAGATCCTCCTTGCTCTTAACCGTTTTCACAATTTTAGTGACAAAATTTTTCTGCTGTTATATGAAGCGGTATCGAATACATCAATACTCAAATCAGGTCAACCGTTGATCAATCTCTGACACGCGTATCATATTTTTGCATATATTTTTCCTGAATAGAAAAGTCCTTAAAAACTTTTATGAAAAGTTCTTCGAACATAAAGGCCCAACTGTACCAACAACTTTTCGTTTATTGAGCAAATAAAAGTTTACCCATAAAAGAAACAAGTTTCGTTTCGAAATATTTTTACTATGGCCATTTGAAAGTTTTCCCAAACGTATTAAATAATCCGATATCCGTTCGGATAGGTTTTCATCGTGTGCGTGTGTGTATTTTCTCGGAAATACTCGGAATAATATTTACCATTAAAATTGAATAGAGTTTTCTGTCGATCCAGCGAAATAAATCGTTCATCTTCTGAAACGCCATTCGATATCAAAACAAACGTTTGCGAAACACTTTGGTGTCGACGTCTGGATGTGGCGATAGGATTATTGATGATTTGCTAAATATAGTAACAATCTGGAAACTATGGTGTCACCGATAAGTAGCATTCTTTTAAAGTAGATACAGACAGGCTCTTAGTCGTCCATCAAATCTGCCACTTGCCAAACACTTTGTAATAGCTGATTTTGTTTGTACCGAGGACATGGTTATACGATTGGCTCCTTAAGGACGAGCTAAGAGCTTCTAGGGTCCTTCGGATGCGACCTTAGTCTCGACACAAGCTCTGTCCGTGGTGAAATGAATCTGCCAATATCTTCATGACTTTTCTTGCTTTTCTATCACGTACAATGTCCATAAAAAGTTCTCATCCCTTTTTGTAGAGGTGTTAGCAATGAAAAAGATATTCGAATTTCTTTTCACCCAATTGACCTAAAAATTGAGGAATTCGATGTTTTGGAGCTGCTCCGACATGACGTTAGCTCGCACAAGTTGTAAATGAGTCACTCGGGATCATCCCGAGACATCATGACATCACGACTATTCCTTGACATCCGATACAGCTCTTATTTTCACACATTCATTTTGCATTACAAAGTCGCACGTCCCTCAGGTGCAAGCGAATACCTGTGTTTGATTTCGAGACACTTGTTCCGTTTTTTTCACTTTCCATGTACTGTACTGCAAATACTGTCGGATCGTTCGATTGGGTATGGCCCATTCCATCCATGAGTACAATGTTAGCACATCCGGGTAAAGTAAACTCCACGTAAATTTGGTTCTCGTGGGAAATTTACGATTTCGTAGTTACGTGTTTTGAACTTTTCCAGAATTTATGCCACCGAATTGCATTTAAATTTCAATTTCATTCGTTTGGAATATTCTTCGGATTCGCACAGCGATCTTGAAACCAATTTAGAGTATCCAATAAACATTTTTCGCGATTTATAGTCGTGAAATTTATTCGAAAGTCGAATTGGAACCAGTTTTATGGATAAAGTCGAAGTTACTTATTGGTCTATTTGAAATATCATGTATTTGAGGATAACTATCCACTTGCTTAGTACGTTACTGCAACGTACTATATCAAGTTTCAATAGTGCAACCTGCTCCTAAAATCGAAAAAAACAACATCCCCTTCTTCCTTATACTCTCTTCCTAAAAGAAATTACATTCAGGCTGTATTCACCAATATAATCCAGTTCAAAAGTTTATAACGCATAGAACCGAGCCTCGGACGAAACAATGTTACGTATATACAACCCTCGTACATATAACACGATGGATACGTACCGTGTTATATCGAAAACGTGTTAAGTGAAACATAGAAGTAATACAAATTAATTAATATTCGAAACGGTATTAAGCAAAACATAGAAGTAAAACAAATTGCGCCAATGCGTTCCGTGTTATATCAAAATTTAAAAGTCATAAAAGTCATATAAAAAAGTTATTTTATTTCAAGTATTTTTAATGATTCTAAACAAGTTGTCTACTGAATAGTTTTCACTAAGAACAGCGATCCACTTGCACAGACGTCTCATTGCGAATCGCTGATAAAGATGAAGGGGAGAGAAAAAACACAATTTTTTTTTTTAAGGATACTGAACTGAACTTAGGTGGTTAGCCTTTATGGCCTCATATCACCCTGAAAATCGTTTTTTTTTTACAAATTTTTATGTCTTATACTTTCAAGAATTATAAAATAAATTTGAATTTAGAAAATTCCACTCCATTAAAAAGTTATAGCACTAAATGTGACCATACATTAAAGCGGCTTCCTGGATATTTGCCGCGCCACTCTCAACAGCAGCGTTTAGCATATATTTTTTTCGCAAAGTCATTCATAGGACCATCTTTGTAAAACACGAAGATAAAAGAGGAAGAAAGCGTACAATACGAAGCTAGAATGGGAGACTAGCCGTAAGTTAACGTTTCACCTATCAAAAACTTTAAACGCATTTTTCTCGAAACTATGTTTTTTGACATGGTCGGCACGACAACTCAGTCGGTTTTCAATATTTTTAAAATTTTTATACTCTAGATGAACATATAGAGTATTATAAGTTTAATCCAGCCCGAAAAGTTTGTAACGCATAGAACCGAGCCTCGGACGAGAAAAAGTTTTATAGTATTTTGTGTTTATTTTTGGCCAAAACCCCCAAATCCATTTGCTGTCCGTCCGTCCGTCCGTCCGTCCGTCCGTCCGTCCGTTAGCACGATAACTCAAGAACGCGTTGACCTAGGAAGTTGAAATTTTGTCACAACTTGTAAAATGGAAAAAGTAAGGCTAAATTCGTTAATGGGCGATATCCTTCCACTCCTTCGGGTACCTCCAATACAAGAGTCCTTAAAACACGTTTTCACAATTATTGCTCGAATGCTTCACGTTAGGAACTTGAAATTTTGCATACTTAAGGTTCACTATGTTTGAATCAAAAGTTCCGAATAAGATACAAATCAAATGAGTCCTTCGTGTAGCAGCCTAGAAAAGTCCTACAAAAATGTGTCCTTGTTACTGAATCCATTATAACTCCAGAACGAGTTGAAGCAGGAATTTAAAATTTTACAGGAACTAGTTTTATACCAAAACCAAGACGAAGTTCAATAATTAGCGCCATCCGTTGACTCCTTCGGGTAGCTGTCATACAAAAGTCCTTAGTAAACATGTTCACCAATATTGAACGATAACTTTAGACCGCTTTAAGTTACGACTTTGAAATTTTATACATATAAATTTTATAATGGTCGCAGCTGAAACTATTAATATGAAAAATATCCCATGAGTCCTTCATGTAGTTGCCATACAAAAATTCTGTAAAATGTCCCAACTTACTTTATGGAACTCACTATAAATCAAAAAATCGAGAAGCCACTATACAATAGTTTCTACCTCTAAGTTAAAGGTCATATATTAATTGCTTGTGCACTCCTTATTCTTTTGATATATTACCAACTAAAAAATAAATCGAAAATCAGTATTTCATCTAGAGTATCACACGATTGGCTTGCAGCCGATCGTGACTGCGTTATGTTTTTTTTTAAATTTTGATATCTGTTTTCTCTATAGTCTATTGACAGCTTTTTTTAATTTTTTGATTGGCACTTTTACTGTATTATTTATAATACAGTATTGTTATCGATTTTTTAAAAAAAAAAATTTGCTGCCCTCAAAATTTTTTTGTCCACGTTTCATGACTAGTAGACGCGAAAAAAGCAATAAAAATTTTCACTCCGTCTGTACGCCGTACCCCGTACGCCGTACGCCGTACGTCGACCGCCCCAAAATCTTTGAAGGCTCGTAGCTCTCAAACCAGTGGAGCTATTAAATAAAAATTTTTTCTAAGAATAGACTTGGTGGACCCCTTGAATTGACATTATTTTCAGGGGAGGAGGTGTAAGGAGGAAGGCGGGGTAAGCGTTTTAGACGAAAAATTTAGGTTTCTAGATCTCAGGAACCGCTTGTGTTAGGAGGCTGAAACTTAGAATTTCTATAGAGCTTTGATAATGGACCCATTTGCAAAAAAAAAAACAGATATGGGTGAAGGGGTGTGGGAGTGAAAGGGGAAGCAATGCGTCCGAAACGCAAAAAAGTCGAGATCGACACATTCTAAAATCCATATCTCCTAAACCGTTAATAGCAAGCAATTAAAACTTAACAAATATCTGTAGTTATACTAGGAGAATAGACTGAAACAAAATTTTTGGGTGGGGGCAGTGACGTACGGGGGTGGGGGTTGAAATACTTAACATTACAATATCTCCCAAACCAGTGGCACCAGAAAAACAAAATTCGGTTTGGATACAAAGCTTGATAAATAAAGATTGTTCAAAGTAAAATCTTTGAAGGGGGCGGGGGAGTACGTAAGTGGAGGGGATAAGAATTTTTCAAAAATAACACGTTTCATATCTCAATAACAGTGTAAGATGGTTGCTTCAAATTTTTACCAGAAGTAGGCCTAATAGAACCCTAGTAGGGAAAAAAAGTTTGGGGGTGTGGGTGTAGAGGGTGGGGGTGGGGAAGGGTGAGAAAGAAAAAGTTCCGATGCTTATATCTTAAGAATCTATAATGATAGGAAGCTGAAACTTGGTATTTAGATAGAGCTATAGTAGTGGCATGGTGGAAAAATAAATTTTTTTAGGGGTAGTATGGTACGGTGGTGGGGGGTGTTTTTCCTAACTTTAGAACGGCTTATGCTGTTAAGTTGAAACTCGGTACGTATATGTAAATTCACTAGAAAAGTAATTCTGATAAAAAAAAATTTGAATATTCATTGGCGTTCAGAAGGGGGGGGGGGCAAAAAAAAATATCGGTTAGTATAAAATGCACATATTTTCACGATTTTCGTCATATCTACTAGGTCTTTCGAAATATTGAATTCATTTTTTTTCTACGGATTCTTCATGTGAATACCTAGAAAGGGTTTTCAAGATTTTTTGAAATTCGACCCCTAAGAGGGTGTAAACTGGTTGTATACTTTTTCATGAATTCCACAATGTTTCTCAGGTCTGATCAGATATCGAATATCTTTTCACTTCCCCAGGCTTGTTTAATAATCACCTATTTTTAAGTTTTGTTTTTTTCAACCTCTAGACCGCATCCCGGAATATGACCCAATTATTTAATTCATATGTTACACCCTTTTCTAACCGCTTCCCGAACTTTTTGTTAGGTTTTCAGTCACATAGTAACATACACCGCATCCCCGAATTGAACGCGTTCTAAACTTCTGCCGGAAAAATAATAAAGTTGCGCCCAGACTGTTGGCAGATTTTTTTTATAAATTATTAAACGCAAATTTTGCATAAAAAAACTGAATACTAAAGTTTGAAATACTGTAACTTATTTATTTTTGGAAAAAATTGAAATTCCCTCCGATAGACTATAACTACTACATTCTTTTACAAGATTCTTTTTCATTTTTGCAAATTAAATTATTATTTTTAGTTAAGTTATGATGCCGACCAGCAGGCGTGATGGTTTTCATAAGTAGTCCGTTTATGGTATACCAGTAAAAAACAATGTTTATATTAAAAAATCTGCCAACAGTCTGGCCGCAACTTTATTATTTTTCCGGCAGAAGTTTGGAACGTGTTCAATTCGGGGATGCGGTGTATGTTACTATGTGACTGAAAACCTAACAAAAAGTTCGGGAAGCGGTTAGAATAGTGTGTAACATATGAATTATATAATTGGGTCATATTCCGGGACGCGGTCTAGAGGTTGAAGAAGACAAAACTTAAAAATAGGTGATTATTAAACAAAACTGTGGAAGCGAAAAGATATTCGATATCTGATCAGACCTGAGCGATAAGGCAGAATTCACGAAATAGTATAAAACCACTTTAAACCCACTTCGGGGTCGAATTTCAAAAAATCTTGAAAACGCTTTTTAGGTATTCATATGAAGAATAGACAAACAAAAATAATTGGTGATTGTTAAAGAAGCCAGTGGATGTGATATCTGTTTATACCTGTGAGATATTCCGGAATTCTTAAAAAAGTATACAACCACTTAACACCCCCTTAGGGGTCGAATTTCAAAAAATCTTGAAAACGCATTCTAAGTACTTATATGAAAAATCCGTAGAAAAAAAATGAATTCAATATTTGGAAAGACCTAGGAAATATGACGAAAATCGTGAAAATTTTATTTTCACTGACAATTTTTTTTTACCCCCTCTTCCTAACGGCATTGAATATTAAATTTTTTTTTATCAGAACTACTTTTCTAGTTGATTTACATATACGTACCGAGTTTCAACTTCCTAGCATAAGCCGTTCGAAAATTAAGAAAAACACCCCCACCTCCGTACCGTACTACCCAAAAAAAAAAAAAAAAATATTTTTCCAACATGCCACTACTATAGTTTTATCTAATTACCAAGTTCCAGCTTCCTATCACTATAGGTTCTTAAGATATGAACGTCGGAACTTTTTCCTTCCCACCCTTCCCCACCCTCATCCGCTGCACTCACACCCCAAATTTTTTTTTCCTACTGGGGTTCTATTAGGTCTACTTCTGGTAAAAATTTTGAGCATCTACCTTATACTGTTATTGAGATATGAAACGTGTTATATGTATTTGAAAATTTCTTATCCCCTCCACTTCCGTGCTCTCCCGCCCCCTTCAAAGATTTTACTTTGAGCAATCTTTTTTTATCAAGCTTTATACCCAAACCGAATTTTGTTTTTCTGGTGCATTTGGTTTGTGAGATATCGTAAACTTAAGTATTTCAACCCCCACCCCCGTACGCCACTACCCCCACCCAAAAATTTTGTTTCAATCTACTCTCCTAGTATAACTACAGATATTTGTTAAGTTTAAATTGCTTGTTATTAATGGTTTAGGAGATATGGGTTTTAGAATTTGTCGTTCTCGGCATTTTTGAGTTTCGGAAGCATTATTTCCCCCTCCACTCCCACACCCCTTCACCCATATCTGTTTTGTGCAAATGGGTCCATTATCAAAGCTCTATAGAAATTCTAAGTTTCAGCCTCCTAACACAAGCGGTTCCTGAGATCTAAAAACCAAAATTTTTCGTCTAAAACGCTTACCCTGCCTTCCCCCTTATACCTCCTCCCCAGAAAATAATGTCAATTCAAGGGGTCCACCAAGTCTATTCTTAGAAAAAATTTTCATTTAATAGCTCCACTGGTTTGAGAGCTACGAGCCTTCAAAGATTTTTGGGCGGTCGACGTACGGCGTACAGACGGAGTGAAAATTTTTATTGCTTTTTTCGCGTCTACTAGTCATGAAACGTGGACATAAAAATTTTGAGGGCAGCAAATTTTTTTTTTTTGAAAATCAATAACAATACTGTATTATAAATAATAAAGTAAAACAAATTTTTTTTTTCTTTCTATAGTTGAATATATAATGAGAAATGTGAACTCAACAATTAAATTTTTTTTTCACCATATAACCTTCACAATAATTTTTCAAATTTACTCGATTTTTAAGGCGTTCAGGGTTATATGAGCCCTTAAGACACTGTAGTGTACAATCCAGTCAGCTTAGGGATGGGAGGTCAGAATTCGGGCTGGGTATGGCAGTGTAGTTGCAGTAGTCTGGGTGGCTTAGTGGCTAGAGCACTTGCCTTCGGTGCACCTGGTACCAGGTTCGAATCTGCTTGGCGACAAGTAATTTTCGAAAATGGGATTGGGTGCCGGACTACCAGTTCACTTAGCTGTAAATGAGTACCTGAGTTAAAATCGGAGTAATAATCACGGACGAGCGTGTAGTTGACCACTTCACCTCCTAGTGTTCCGTTGGTCTCGCAATGAAGTAACTCTAGCATTACTTCAAAGCCTAGGCCCGATTTGGGCTGTTGCGCCATTGATTATTATGGCAGTGTACTAGTTGGAGCTAACAATTTTGAGTGCTGTTTTGGCTATAATGTGAACTACCAGAACAGCAATGTTGCCTATAACAAATCAACTACTGTCTGGTATCTCTTATGGTGCTAGTGAATCTGAAAAGAATGTAAACAGAACTCATCTGCTCAGTGTTAAATCCTTTTGTAGTGATCATATTTAACAATCCGCACTGTATTACCCTCCACAAGAGGATGCGTTGAGGCGCCGATCTATCTGACCTTCGGAGGAATTCGTAAAAAAAAAGAAACACCTGCCCAGGAAAATGAAATGTCGGGGTTTCGAACCCGGGATTCAATGTTCGCCGGCCTCGTGTCTTACCCTCAACATCACTTGCGGTGTTCTTAACCCTAACTCAACCAGGCACCGGCCTTGCTCAGCCGAAGATGGGGAGGTTCGGGGATCTCTTATGAACCGTGAATGTGCTGGGCGCCACCTAATCTGGACTAACGTGAGGAAGATTAGGAAACCTCACTAAAAGAAATGGCGAAGACACCTTTTATTTTAATATTCGAACACCAAATTTAATTTCTTCTTAATGCAACTCTTGTAGTGGCAATGCTCCGGTGGTTCCGGTGAACACTAAAACATATATGATCAAAATTATACCTACAATAGTCGACAACTCGCCGACGCCGACCAAGACACCGTGACTCCTCCAAATCCTTGATCTTATGCTGCTCCACTCTAGCTCCACCGGGTCTTCCACCCTGTCTCGAAGGAAATCTTCCCCCTCAGGTGACTCCGAAATCCACCAATCCTCCAAATCCGCAAGCTCCACCGAACTTTTCCGGCTTTTCTTCTAACTAGTCCTCGACCCTTACGGACTCCGCTTTTCCCGCTCGACGTACTTTCTTCCAAAAATTTTCAAACAAAAATCCGCCCGCGCAAACTCAGTCCGGCTCTTTTATAGTTTCCCCGCGCCTTCGGCTCTTCTCCGGTTCATACGAACATCTTCCCCTTAATGACAGGGATTTCGTCCAGCATCTTCGCGACAGGTGTCAGATTTCTCGCTCGCTAAGTAGAACGAATGACAGTACCGGGCGCGTAGTGTTTGTGCTTCAAATAAGTGATAAAATGTTTATTTCCGGCCTGTGTGATTAAAACAGCGACCGCACGGGATCGTTACGGGTAATATCGATCTTCTTCGGCTACGTCGGGTTTTCGAAATTCCCCTCTTGGATGGAAATCGAGTGCGAAATTTCAAATGTTTGGCGGGAAATCCAATCCTTTAAGGGAAGGATACCATCCAGGCCACAATCCTTACTGCATTACGCACAGCTGCTTGGACCTGTCCTCGAGTTCCCGTTGCCTCCGAAATTCACTTACGGAAGAAAGACGCGCGGGAATCGAGACAGGACCATCGGAAGTGACGCGTCCTCTTCCAAACGTCGGAGCATTGAGCTGGCGAGATGATAGATTCGACATGACAGCGGTAGGCGACGGCGAGAGGTATATGCGGTGACCTTATTCACCCTTCCGAACAATTGTATCCTTTTCGAACCTTCCGAACTTCCCCCCCCCCCCTTAGAAGACTCGTGGACGATAGCCAGAGGGGCTCTGGGACAACAAAGGCAAGCAAAGGAAGTAGCAACAAGGAATGGACTACACCGCCTCCCATAGTCTGGAATATCACCATACAGTATAATACATTTTTCAAAAACTAAGTTCTCAAATTTATCTTTATAGGCTGCACCTCCGTCCACTCCAGGGAAGTTCCGCTACGCGCTGGGCCGATACATGCCCTCCCTCGAAGAATCATGCCTGGTCGATAGCCCTGGAAAAGAAAGGCATACGGTACAACTCGGCATGCGGATGCGAACCGTAACAACTGTTCACTATTTACATTAATAATTTCAAAGCCAATAGCAACTGAAAAATTCTTATAAATAATTTATGTGTAGAGTGGGAACTGAACTCACGACATCGCGCTTACAAGTCTAGTACGCTACCACTGGACTACACCCGGTCTTGTGTATGTACAAACAGGGGAATTACCTGTTTATATCAACTGAAACAGTGTGTTCTAAGAGTACCGTGTTATACAAGGGTTGACTCATACATACAGTACCGTGTTATATCGAAATCGTGTTCTAGAGTACCGTGTTATACGAGAGGTGTCGCAATTTCAGTACCGCGCTATATCGAAATTATGTTTTAAAAGTACCGTGTTATACGAGGGGTGTCGCAATTTCAGTACCGTGTTGTATCGAAATCGTGTTCTAAAAGTACCGTGTTATACGAGGGTTGCCTATGGATTGTATTTGTATGTATGTTGTATATGTATATCAATTACGGTTTATTTGTCCAAAAATTCCAAATCTGCTTGATGTCCGGTCGTCCATCCATCTGTCTGTTCAGCTGTTTGTCCTTTAGCACGATAATTCAAAAACGCTTTGACCTACAATTTTTCAATTTTGAACTTCAATGTTTGGTTGAATTTGTAAGGCTAAATTCGTCATCCAAAAAATTAAAAAAGCAGAAAAAAATATTTTAGTTCTAAATCCATATAATTTGCTGAATTTAGATCAGTAATTACTCTAAAATAACTCTAACTAAAAATATTTTAAAATAATTAACAAAGTGCAAGAGGGTGTACGTAGGTATCGTCACTTTTTCTTCTTTTGCCTTTTTTCTCAAAACTAATTTTTTTTGTATAATACATTTTTCTAAAAACTGGCAGTAGCTATCATCGTAACGAACCAGGACGATGTTATACATTATTAGTCGAGCGCTTTTAAAAATGTCTGAAATACTTTTGAAGTTGTAATTGTAATAAGTTAAAAACTCAATTTTTTTTTTAATAAATTTTTAAAAATAAATAACTCAACAATCAAATTATAGTTAAAAAAAGAAAGAAGAACATATCAAACAAATTCCCAAAACCCGAACCCCGTACTCCGTAAGAGAAACCGTTCTTGAGAAAAAGGTACATGAAGTTAGCAAGATTTTACATAGAAACTAGTACGATTGGCAATAAATGACGGCCCCCATTAACGTGCAAATCCTTAAAAAGGGTATTTTTTTTGAACGTGATATTGTGTGTACGTGATTTTGTGTGTACATGATAGACAAGTGACAATGCTAATTTCACTATCGCACATCACGCCGTGTAAACAGCAGACTGTCACACTATCACACTATCATACTATCGTGCTATACTTTTGCGAAAGTACTATCGTACAAAACTATTGCCGTGAAAACGGGGCTTCAGAATGAACGTCAATTATACAAAATATTTTTTTTTTGCTAATTATACAAATGTAAATGTCTTCAACCTTGTTTCAATGAAGGGCCAAATTTTTTTTTTAAATAAGTTTTTATTAAGTTTTAAAATTACAGTGAAATCAATTATGGAAAATGAAATGAAATGTGTTGCACAAAACTAAATTAAAAATAACAAAATTTTAATTTTTTTCAGTTCAATGAGAAATCAGACACAGTTTCTCTTTCACTAATCTGTCAATATTGGCTTGTCACATAGCCCTCTGAACTATAGCCGCGCAACTGAATTCATCATCAAAAATCAGAGTCATAACAAACATTACAGCTCCATACGATTCGCAACGGTTTTGTATGGGGGATGCGTGACTTGGATGATAAAAACCAAGTTTTCTATTAAAGTACAAGATTTTGTTAGGCACAGCAAAGTGAAATAGTTTACAAACATATTCAGAAATGAGAATTAGACTTCTTTTCTAATCTGAATTAAGTTTTCATAGAAAAAATTAGGAATACAAAAATATCGCAATGTCGACAGTTGCCATTTAAAAAATGTGGAGTTATTTTGCTTATTGTTTTAAAGGTAGTTTTTGGTACGTGAAACAAATCGCATATTGTTATCATAGGCGCGCCGTAGGGGGGCCAGGAGGGTCCAGGACCCCCCCCCCCCCCAGACTCCAGCTTGGACCCTCCCAGAAAAATAATTCTGGCCCCTTCCAGACAAATAATTCTTTCCAATCCTACTGCAAGCACTTTCCTTGCAAATTTTTACAGAGATCGACTTAGTTTTCGTTCGATACTTTCATTCAAATAAATGCTAGATATCGGAAATAAAGGTAGATGTCGAATCGAAACAATTATGAGCGGAAACCATGGAAAGCTTGGCGATCTCTTCATTTAATTTGTCGACAACAGATATCAAAAGGCAAAAAATCCATAAGGTTATCTATTGTGTGCGTGACTGTTTCGCATCTCTTTCCTCATTGTTGAAAAGATACGGCCGATATACATCCTTGATCAAAAAGTTCCCGGAATAACTACCGTGTGGCGTTTTTATTTTTCCGATTTGAGTTCTGTTTTTTTTTGGTAAGTTGGTACTGCTGCTCTATGGTTTCAAGCCTTATAAAACACATATTATCCATTTCTTTTGATCCTCGGGTACAGGAAATTCAATGATTTCCTCTTCGTTATCATGGAATTCCTGCAAAGGTTTGTAAGTAAATCCAGCTTTGCGAAAACAATTTTTAATTATTGTTGGTGAAACTAACTACCAAGATCTCTCTCGTCAGTTAAATTCTAACCGGAACTTTAACTGGAAGTTTTGTATGAAAATCTGTCAGTTAAAGTTCCAGTTAAAACGCAATTGACGATCGTAGGAACGGGCGTTAGACGTCTAAAGATTTTCCAAAGCATTGGAGAAATCCTTATTCCAGTGCCAGAATTGTTTGATATTTGTTGTCGATAATAGGTGTGTTTCAATGCTCTCCAGAGAAGAGCACCTAATCGGCAGGCGAAAAAAAACGATCCAGGGTATTATGTGGAGTACATTTTTTGGAAGATTTGGCAGCCCTGCGCTGTCAAGTTTGAAATTTTATTAAAACATTGCAATTACTCACCTTTTCTTTTCTTGCTTATTAATTTCACTTCAATTTCTACCAAAAATTTAAAAAAAATATTTGTCCTTTCTTTGCTGCAAAACTTACGGTAATATAACTGTCATCGGATTTTATTAATTTGCAGTTCGGTTGCATTTCTGTTGTGCTGCCAACCATTAAAATCGAATCGAGTAAAGCGAATTAAAGCGAATTCATCCTAGGCTCACACCATTTCATTCTCTCCGGGGTAGGATATGTAACCTAGTAAAATTAGTGGGTTTACTATCCTGGATGTTGTTGTTGTCTTACGTATACTTATGCTGTACTATCCTACTCAGGAGAGCATTAAAACACGCCTAATATCTGTGCTTTAAAAGTGCAAATATTATAATACCATGGTTGTATAAAGGCTATCGTATTAGCCGGAAAAAATACAATTTTCTCATTTCGCAAACGGACATGACATAAACTCACATGTGTTAGAAATGACAACGAGTGATTCGATTTAAACATGACGACCAACGCCTAAAACGTCTGATTTTCGGGGAATCCCTATTTACTGAAATGGTTAAAGGGTCGAATTGTGCTTACTATAAAAGAAAGTAAAAATAGGTTTTACATGTGCACTTGGCTGTGTCAAATTGTATGCGCTTACACGTACTAGTGTACTTAACCGCGTTGCACTTGAAACTAAGGTATATGAAAATTTTCGTGCACATAAGCGCCTCCAATATAACAATTTCAGATAATAGGTTTGTTCTATTTGCCTGCACTATCTACACCTTTTACACCTTTTGCACCTTTCCCGTTCTTTTTATTGGTGTAGCGTCACCCGTGGCTGTTCTTTTTGCAGAGTGTAGTGCAAAGGTGTACACTTTGCTGCACTCGGTCGGGAGCTGGTGCAAGTTCTTCTTCTTTACAATCTGTCAAATTTGAAAACTGTATGCAGATAACATTGACTTTTTGAATTTAAGAAATCCCTGTTTTGACTGAAAACATGCAAGAATATTGAATGGCAATAAAGTTTCTTTGATAGAAGTGAAAAAATTAAGCAAATAAAAAAGTTCTGAATTTTATCTGTCACTTTCATACACTAAGCCGTTCTATTTGCGCGACCTGCACTCTACACTTTGAGTGTATTTTGACGAGCAATAAAGGTGCAAGGTACACTAAAGTGTAACTTACACCGGGCAAAAGAAACAAACCTAATGTGTTGGTAATATGGTCTCCTGGGAGCCATAATAAAAGTAAGATGTCAAACATTTGTTAAACTACTTCGCTATTAAGTCCATGGTCACAAGCATACGAGTATGATGTTCCCATCGGTTTTCTTAAAGACAATTTATCCTTATGCCTGTTAAGAAATTGATCAAATCAAATCATCATTGGAAAAACAGCGTATTAACATTTCAAAGTCGTACCCTAATGCCATGTTTCCATTGCCTCGTCATTTGTGGGGGGAGGGGAAAATTCGGTATTGTCCTATATTATATATAACAATTGTGGCAAATGCCCCCTCACCCCACAAATAACGTCCCTGCGTGCTTAATCTAGTTCCCTTAATCACGAGATTAAGGTGTACTGGAAACGCGGTATAAGACTAATCATTTGTACGATTACCCAATCTGTAAACACAAAAAGGACGAACTTGTATGAAAAGCATGTGAGCCTTTCGGAAAAAGTCGTATGTTCTGAGCCATTCGGGCCCTGGTCCCTGCCAGATTTTAGGCCACGGCGCGCCTATAATTGTTATGATTCTGAACATCGGTTTCTGTCTTTGTCGGTGGTGGCTGTTATGATGGATAAAGCAATTTGAAGAGAGTTCTCTAAATGAGTGTCAGAAACACGATTCCTCAATTTTGACTTCACATTTTTCATTTTGGAAAATTGCTGTTCACAAATGTAAGTTCTGCCAAAAAGGGATGCTGTCAACAGAGCATGAGATCTGGTTGCTGGAAATTGATCTTTTTCCACATACAATTTGTAAAACTCCAAAAGTCCATAATTTTTAAATTTCTCCTTTAAAAACAGCAATTATTACATAGCGTTGTTGGTGCGTTTGAAGGGCGAAATCACGAAAAAACCCACTTGAAGAACTAAAAAGTGCTGTTTCAGCAAGACAATGTACCGTGTCACAAGTCAATGAAAACGATGACAAAATTTCATGAATTAGGGTACGAATTGCCTCCCTATCCGCCGTATTCTCCAGATCTGGCCCCCAGCGACTTTTTCCTTTTTGCAGACCTTAAAAAAATGCTCGCTGGAAGGACATTCAGGACTTATGTAGAAGTAATCGCTAAAACTGAGGCCTATTTTGAGACTAAAGAGAAATCGTGCTACAAACATGGAATCGCAAAATTGCCTGACCGCTACAATCGTTGTATCACCCTCGAATTTAATTATGTTCCCTATGAACTGCTAAACTGCTGAACCGATTTTGATAAAATTTTCAGAGAACGTATAGAGTAGTCCCGGGATGGTTCCTGTGAAGTTTGGTCCCGATCGAATGAAAAACATTCACACGTCCGCGAAGGTTTCTGCGTTAATAAAAACATTTTACGGTAGGTGGTACGAGAGTTATTTGATGGAGGATGCTGGATAGAGGATGGAGGTTGGGGGATGGTAGATGAAGGATGGTGGATGGTGGATTGAAGATGGTGGATGAAAGGTGGGGATGGAGGATGGAGGATAGAGAATGGAGGATAGAAGATTGATGATGGTGGATAGAGGATGGGGATGGTAGATATAGGATGGTAGATGATGGATGGAGGATGGTGGATAGAGGATAGAGGATTTTAGATAAAGGATGGAGGATGGTGGTTTGAGATGGATGATGTTGGATAGGAGGATGGATGGATGGACGATGGTGGATAGAGGATAGAGGACTTTAGATGTAGGATGGAGGATGGTGGATTAAGATGGATGATGGTGGATGCTGGATAGGGGATGGTGAATGGTGAATGGAGGATGGAAGATGGAGGATGGAAGATGGAGGATGGAAGATGGAGGATGGAAGATGGAGGATGGAGAATGATGAATGGTGGATGGAGGAGGGTTGATAGAGGCTAGTGGAAAGGAAATGGTGGTATTTTTTTTTTTCAGTAATTCATGACTATATTTTTTTTTCTTTTATTTCATTCCTCTACTTGTTCTATTTGGTTTTTGTTTTTATTTATTTCATTAATTGCATTATTTTTAATTTTAAAATTAATTTAATAATTTTATTTTGATTTTAAGTTTTTAATTCATTTTGATTTGTTCTTTTTTTGGGGTTTTATTTATTCTATTTAATTTGATTTCGCTGGTTCATTTCAATCACTCGTCTCATTTATTCATTCATTGTTTAAAACTATTACGGCCGGCCATTTTGAACTTTTTCCGTAAAAATAGCAATTATCTATTTCTTACTTATTTTAGCTTGTATTTAATTTTGTATATCTGCGCTCGTGATTCATTCTTTATTTAAATTTAATTTGTCCCTTGTTTTTTCTTTTTAAAAAAAAGGCCGGACACAGTAATAAATCGATCGCGAAATGGACAAATGACAGAATTACGAATTAAAATAGTCCGGACTTCTCAAATCAATTAAAACTCTTCATTTTTTTATTTATGTTAAAGTCACAGAACGATCTTTTGAATTAAAAAAAAAACGCGTCAATGTGGCAAGACCAGTCACACTATTGACAGCTGATCGGCTTTTGCAATGAGCAACGTCGTCACGAACGCAGCCACCCCTTTTTATTCATCAATTCCACACAATTAAAAATTACGAACGAGCCGAAGGCGACCCCCACTCGACCGGCCGACCGATAGCTCCTACAGGCCTGATGAAACGCACACACTGTTACATCAACACCACTCCAACAGTACGGCTAGTGTGTACCAACAGTTCCGTTTACAGCAATTTGCGAAAATTTCGCGCACGGTGAAACTTATGTTGTTGCTTTGCTGCACAGGTTACGAAACTGTCGCGGATCGTGCGAAACGCTGTCCCACCGCTACCGATACCCAAAAAAACTGTTCACTGTGAAATTCGAATGACTGCTAAACAAGCTAATGCTACGTCATATTGCGCCAAAGTGGCTGGAGAAGTCGAGAAACTAGACATACTAGACAGTATCGGTGACCGTTGCTCTACGCCAGAGACACCCGAAACTTCACTTATTTTTCAGCAGGCCTTCTCACTCAAATCGCCCGCCAATTATTAATGTTGATGGACGCTGAGGAATTTTTGTGTATTCTTTCTTTTTCGAGAAATTTCACAAACGCGCTAATTTTCCGGTAAAATAATGCACTTTTTTTTATAATATTAAGGGTACACTTTCTATCACAGTTAGACACGGTGAGCAAGGTAAGGTTTCAAACCAAATATATAGGTACATAGCACTGTCTTGACGCAAAATTTATAGAAATCACGCAGCAGTTGGGTACGAACAATTCAACCAAAAAAAAATCGAGTTCACGAACAGGTAGCTAGTAGTGGTGTGCAAAAAGTAATTATTCGTTATTAAGTATTCGTTACTTGAAACGAGTACCGAATACTACTTTACAAAAGTATTCGTTACTAACCCCATTTAAAAAAATCCCCGCGGATGACCTTTTTTTATTGCTCACACGAAATACTCAATAAAGTAACGAATACGAATAGTAAAGAATACTAAATTGAAAGTATTCAGTAACTATTCGTTACTCCAAAGTAGTCGCTTTGTACATCACTAGTAGCTAGTAGTGCTGCGACATCGACATCGATGTTTCTAAAACATCGATGTTTTGCAAGAACATCGGGTACTTTTAACATCGATGTTTTTCAAACATCGATGTTTTAAAAAAACAACGACATCGATGTTTCAGGCACATTGAGATTTTTTTATTTTGTTTCTGAAAATACATGTTATGAAATTCGTACGCGTCGCAATCAATTTTATTTGACTTGACGCTTGAAATTGTTTTTGCTTCTTGCATTTGTTTGGCTACGTGGATGATATCCTTTTATTCCGTATTGTGATACCTAGATGTGTGCAGAAAATGATTGAAGAACATCGAGGTTTCTCTTCTCACACCAATCTCTTAGCTAAAACATTATTTTACTTTATTATTTTAATAATACAGTATTATGATCGATTTTTTTTTAAACGTTTCATAACTAGTAAACATGAAAAAAGCAATAAAAATGTTTAGTCCGTCTGTCCGCCGTACGTTAAATCGTTTGAAGGCTCGTAGCTACCAAACGCTTTGAGATATCCTTGAAGTGACCAAATTTTTAAGGGTGAGGGTGTGAGGGGAAGGAAAGGCAATCGTTTTAGACGGAAAACTTTAGTTTCTAGATCTCAGCAACCGCTTATGATAGGAAGCTGAAACTTGGAATTTCTATAGAACTCTGATAGTCAAGGCCGTAGCCAGAAAAAAATTGGGGGGGGGGGGGGGGGGGTCAGTGAAAAAATCGATTGTCACCCTTAGTTTTTTAAATTAAAATCGGAGATATATAGGAAGCGCTATTATAAGTGATTCAAACTCTTACGAGTTTGAGAGGCTAAGGTAATATGTATGTACTTATATAATATAATAATGAAAATGAAACCATACCATCTGCTAGTGATATATAACTGAAATTAAATTTTTAGGTTCTATCTCATTTGTTTTGTTAGTTATAGTATGTTAAAGTGTTTGCAAAAATTGTGTCCGAGTCCTATTTGAAAATATATGTCTCTGATTATTGTTATCCTAGAATAATACAAAATATGGCGAGAGGGTTGTCGCAATAAAAATTATCATTAAATTTTTTTTTAAACAATCGCCGATTAAAGGTCGCACTTTTGAAAATTGGTGTACTCGGAGAATTAGTGAAAAAGTTGATTCCAATTTTTTGTTCAAGTTTTTCTCCTTTTTTAACCCCTAGACTGCATCCCAGAATATGACCCAAGTATGTATTTCCGCCCTATTCTAACCGTTTCCCGAACTTTTTGTTAGGTTTTCAGTCACATAGTAACCTATACCGCATCTCAGAATTGAGCGCGTTCCGAAATTCTGTCGGAAAAATAATAAAGTTGCGCCCAGGCTGTTGGCAAATTTTTTTTGCTTCTTCTCTAATCTCTCACCTAACGTTCTAAAAACATCGATGTTTAGAAACATCAATGTTTTTCACCGATGTTTTATCGACATCGATGTCGTTTATTTCAAACATCGATGTTATTAAACATCGATGTTTTGAGGTAGATGTCGCAGCACTTGTAGCTAGCAGCCGTGTCTAGGAAAACAATTCAAATCAGTCCTTTCGAAGAATTCCACTCGCGACAAAAGAATTCTGAGCTAGAAACTATATGCCAACTTAGCCATAGTTTTAGGACATTTTGTATACAAGCGTTCAACCGTGTACCATCTCTCCTCGTTATCTAGCCGGCATCTCTGCTTCCGACCTTGATCGAATAACGGTCAAACCTTCGTTCCATTTTTGTGTGGCTGGGTTGGTAGTTCTTAAATGCGCTCAATGCCCGATAGATGTCGCACATTAAGCTCAGTTACAACCATCGGAAGCGCAAATACGACGACAACTCAACAATGTTGTATATCCTTCATTAAAGAGTCCCATTATATTGCTACTCAAAACTAAAAGACAAAATTCAGTGTTTAATTTCGTGTCTTGAACTGGGAAAAAATATCCTTTTTGAAGGACTTTGTGTTTTAATGACGTATCGTATGGCAGCTACCCGAAGGAGTAGGACGACTTTTCCCGTTAACGAAATTAGCCTTACAAACTCAACCAAACACTCAGATTCAAAATTTCAAGATCCTAGGTCAATGTGTTCTTGACTTATCGTGCTAACGGACAGACAAACAAACGGACGGACGTCAAGCAGATTTGAGGTTTTTGGCCACAAACAAACGAAAAATAATATATAGCTTTTTTTTCGTTCGAGTCTTGGTTCTATGAGTTATATATTTTTCGGCTGGATCAAACTTATAATACTCTATATGATTTCATCTAGAGTATAAAAAGCTATTGAACCGACGTAACCCCTTTAGACTTTCTTCGCACTTGAGGGTTGAATGTACAAAAACCCTGAAATTAATTTTTTGATGAATTAAAAACCATTCCGATATCTTACTACTTCTAAAAATGACTGAAATTCATAAGAATTTATATAATTTATTCAATATCTAATCAGATTTGGGAGGATATGTCTCAATACGTGATTTAAAAAAATTCAACAAACGGTGCCTATATCTGAAGAACCTGTTGAAAAAAATATACAATAGGGCAAAAGATATGAGGGAATTCGTGAATATATATGCACACAATTTTATTTCATTTTTGATTTTTTTTTTGCTTCACTTCCATACGCCAATGGATATTTGACAACTATACCTCTCGTACTCCCCTCGACTGGTTATTCCAGAACTGACTGGACAAAAATTATTTTAATTACTAAGGTCGTTTCTCAATTTTTTGCTAAGTCTACGTCTACGTTAATGTTGACGTCACAGCAAAGCATTGCTATTATAACAGTTTAGAAAAAGTTCGGATAAAATGGATCAGCTGATACTTATTTGGCTCCTGATACTTATTTGACACTTCAAAAATCAAAAATTAGTTAAATTCCATAGAAAACTTTGAATTTTTTTACGTTTGCTTAGATTGACTGATAGCCAAGATACAAACCAACCAGGAATCTAGACACTACTGCTAGGTCTGACGTCATAACTATTATAACTAGACGTAGACGTAGACTTAAGCAAGGAATTGGGAAACGACCTAAATCCTTAAGCGGAATTTCCTAAAATGCATTTATGAAATAGATTACATAAAATTATAAACAATTAATTAAAAAGCTTATTTAAATTTTTAACATTAAGAATAATAATATTGTATCATAACTTTTTATTTGATAAAAAAAGAAAATTCTATAGACGGATTCAACAAATAAAAGGTAATAAGTCACTAACACTTTTGACTAAATAAAGAGGAGCCCAAATACGTTATTAATGCACGGGTAATGAGGGTACTCAGCAAGTGGTCTTTGCAGTATGAGCTCCGCTAGTTTTCCCTTCCAAGTTCATTTCGAATTTATTCATGTTCTTCGGTATTTTACAACCACATTCGAAAATAAATTCAAACAAAATTTTATTCGGTTTTTTTTTTTTAAAAAGCTTTACTATTTTTTCACATCTTGCTACCGGATAAGAGTTATTAGTTCATCGCACATTCATCGGTGAATTAGATAACATGAATTAAAATTTAAATGGCTGTAATAATTGTTACAGAGGATAATAAATGGTTCAAGCTTAAATTGTCTTAAGGTGTATTGTCTGACGTGTCGATTTTGCTCGATTTCGGGATGCCTAACAGAGTTTTCGGTGGTGCGAGGCGCGCGGAAGTTATTGCAATTGAACGATGGTTCTTTTCATCTTTGACTCAGTCCTTTAATCAGAACCGTTATTCATGCCACGAATGCCGTTAAGGGACGCGCAACCGCGTGCGTTGCAAAAAAGTATATGCACGCACCCTGATTTTTTTTTGTTTGGTAGCGTTACTTCCCTTTTGGATCGATTGAGTTTTTTTTATTGGTTCCCATGACTTGTGCGCATTTTAAGACATGTCGAACTTATGTGTATCGTTTATAAGCATTCGATTCACTATTCTGCGGTACTTAATAGAACTTCTTTTAGCCCATAATGTGTATGTTTTTCTAGTGGTTTTTTTTTTTCTAAAGTAAATTTTAGGTTATCTAGTGTTGAGGACCAGAATATACTAGATTAGGCAACGGATGAATGACGATTCACCTCCCACATTTTAGCATCCGACCTTACATACGCCGGTTCAGGATATGTGTCCCATCGACCAAACCAAGGATGAAAGATTTCCGGACAGTAAGGAAATGGAACGACGCATAGATACATATATTACGGATGCAACATAATTTTTTTTACCCTCCTCCTTACGGATATTTTCTGCCTGCTTACCTAAACACGGTTTCAGGAAGAGAAGTACCGGCTGTAGTCCCTCTTTTGATTACAGAGTCTAGTCAAGGCAATATTTTCAGGAACGATGTAAATGGAGTTTCGTTAAGTGTACGAGCATAGTTTGGCCCCAAAGAGCCCTATCGGCCATTGTGCTAAGTTTCAGCCGGATCGATGAGCTAACCGGAAAACATGCATAGTCATGCACCTGAGTGTCGGAGCCTTACAACAGCTTTGAGGTTACCTAATTTTTTTTTTTTTTTGTATCATTTTCGCCCTTTTCTAAGGTAGCCGTCTCCTAGTTCACGCATATTTAATGCAGAAAAGTCGTACATGATACCATGTGGAGAATTGTTTGTAATAAATGTCATTTTCCTTCATGGCTAGCGTATTTTAGATTCGGTTCATTTGTAGGTTAGTTAATTTGGTTTTGGCAACTCGCGATGTATAAGGGCTAGCTTCTTGAGACTTGCTTCGGTATTGGTAGAAGTATATTAGCCATCTATTGCTAATATATTCGTTGGACCCGTTTACACGGCTCCTAATGCGTACCGAATTAGATGGCATCTTTCGAGCGCAATATTTGGATGCTTCCCTGTTAAGAAATGGCTCTTAATTAAGTTATGGCGTCGATATCGTGCACGCTTTCGGTCACATAGGGCCCATATTTAATGGTACTCAAACGGATTATTTCTCTAAAGCCAACCGTTAATTGTTGCCAGTACGGTTGACTTGACTGGGGCTACCATTTTATGGCGCTCAACGACGTGGCACCAGAGTACGGCGCACCTTATATGGCGTCTAACGCGAGTAAGATGACAAAGGATGGCGCATACATTATATGGCGACCTACGTAGCCAATATACGGCACCACACATCAAATGGTGCCCCATTGAAGATTAAAGCGTATGTACTAATAAAATCGAGTACAGGCATTTCTTTGGCACTACTCGATGAGCCTATATCAGGCTTCTTTACTTCAACTCTTTTGAGTTGTACCATCTCAATGATATATGATTGAGATTGGCATCCTCCTTCACGACGAAAGTATGATTTCTGTGCTTTTCCACCTTCATTTCCTTTCTTTTCATTTCCACTATCCGGTTCATAGTTTTTTATTCCTTCCTTCTCCCTTTTTCTGTACTTTCCAGCCCGCTGAAGATTGAATTCGAGCTTCTCAACTCGAATTTTTCAGCCCAACATAAATACGTTTTGTCCATGGGTAAAGGTAGCCACTCACGCCCCTTCCGACGAGCTACGCTAGATGCACGCTACCTATCGGGAAACCATGAGACTAAAGTCACCCAACCGTGGCTTGGTCACCGGCTGACTATCGTCTTCGCAGTGAGTATAAGTCCTGACTAACTTGGTACAATTGATTAGAGACTTACTCCAATCAGTTTTTCCGGGGCAGGGTAAAGGATATATGCCTGTTGATGGCTAAGACGATTCTTTGGTTTGTAATGTTGCATGATGGTTTGGTTGTTCGGATATTATGTTGTGATTTAGGTCATAACATAACGCCCCAAATCTCTGCAGCATTACTACGCCAAAAATATGGATTTCTAATGGCAAAAAGTACTAAAGGAAAACTTTAGACGTGTTTTTCTCGAAACTACGTTTTGCGAACTGGCGTAAGTTCTAGAGCTTGAACCCAATAAGCTATCGACTTAATTTTTTTTAGTTTAAAGTAAACTAAAGTTATTGGAGCTTATACAAATAAAATAGAGAAAAAAAAATTGTTTCTATTTTTTTTACACCTTTAAGATAAAAAAAATCCTGAAAAGTCGAAACTAAAACTTCGTATGCCCGGCTTTTTACTTTATTATTTATAATACAGTATTGTTATTGATTTTCAAAAACAAAAAATTTGTTGCCCTCAAAATTTTTTTGTTTACATTTCATGACTAGTAGACACGAAAAAAGCAATAAAAATTTTCACTCCGTCTGTCCGCCGTACGCCGTAAGTCGATCGCCAAAATCCTTTGAAGGCTAGTAGCTCTCAAACCAGTGGAGCTATTAAATTAAAATTGAATTGACATTATTTTCAGGGGTGGGGGTGTGAGGGGAAGGTGGGGGAAGCGTTTTAGACGAAAAATTTTGGATTCTAGATCTCAGCAACGGCTTATGTTAGGAGACTGAAACTGGGAATTTCTATAAAACTTTGATAGTGGACCCATTTGCAAAAAAATTGATGATATGGGTGAAGGGGTGTGGGGTGGAGGGGGAAGCAATGCGTCCGCCTCGCAAAAAAGTCGAGATCGACACATTCTAAAATCCATATCTCCTAAACCGTTAATAGCATATTTAGCATATTACTAGGAGAGTAGATTGAAACAAAATTTTTGGGTGGGGGTAGTGGCATACGGTGGTGGGGGTTGAAATACTTAACATTACGATATCTCCTAAGCCAGTGGCACCAGAAAAACAAAATTCGGTTTGGATATAAAGCTTGATAAATAAAGATTGCTCAAAGTAAAATCTTTGAAGGGGGCGGGGGAGTACGTACGTGGAGGGGATAAGAATTTTTCAAAAATAACACGTTTCATATCTCAATAACAGTGTAAGATGGATGCTTAAAATTTTTACCAGAAGTAGGCCTAATAGAACCCTAGTAGGAAAAAGCCTAGTAGGAAAAAGTTTGGGGGTGTGGGTGAAGAGGGTGAGGGTGGGGAAGGGTGAGAAAGAAAAAGTTCCGATGCTTATATCTTAAGAATCTATAATGATAGGAAGCTGAAACTTGGTATTTAGATAGAGCTATAGTAGTGGCATGGTGGAAAAATAATTTTTTTTAGGGGTAGTATGGTACGGTGGTGGGGGGTGTTTTTCCTAACTTTAGAACGGCTTATGCTACGAAGTTGAAACTCGGTACGTATATGTAAATTAACTGGAAAAGTAATTGTGATGAAAAAAAATTCGAATATTCATTGGCGTTCAGAAGGGGGGGGGGGCAAAAAAAAATATCAGTTAATATAAAATGCATATATTTTCACGATTTTCGTCATATCTACTAGGTCTTTCGAAATATTGAATTCATTTTTATTCTACGGATTCTTCATACGAATACCTAGAATGTGTTTTCAAGATTTTTTGAAATTTGACCCCTAAGAGGGTGTAAACTGGTAGTATACCTTTTCATGAATTCCACCATGTTTCTCAGGTCTGATCAGATATCGAATATCTTTTCACTTCCCCAGGCTTGTTTAATAATCACCTTTTTTTAGGTTTTGTTTTCTTCAACCTCTGGACCGCATCCCGGAATATGACCCAATTATTTAATTCATATGTTACACCCTTTTCTAACCGCTTCCCGAACTTTTTGTTAGGTTTTCAGTCACATAGTAAAATACACCGCATCCCCGAATTGAACGCGTTCTGAACTTCTGCCGGAAAAATAATAAAGTTGCGCCCAGACTGTTGCAGATTTTTTTTGTTTGTATGAGGTATTATTGATTTTTAAAGTATAACCTCTAACTACTAAATTTTTGAATTTTTGAATTCGGATAAAATTTACGACTTGTACAGGTTACGGCAAGTGGACATCTTCTTTGAAAGTGATGACGGCGCTCGCCTTATAATTGGCCACCATGATATCATTTTGTACTTAAATACTTATTAAATATCTTGCGAAAAAATCACAACATTCTATTTACATCTTCGATGAAAAGACATCATGTAAATTGTCCTATTATTTGGTCAGCTAGAGGCAAATACTCCGTTAAACTTTTCTTGGTTAAAAAGTTTCAGATATTTTTTATGATAGTTTTTGACCTTCCTTTCTGCCACTTCACATTATATATAAAAGAGAAACTATTGTCAACTATTTTTACTGGAAAACTCTTTCATCCTCTTTTTTTGAGGCTATACTTGGGAAACTGATGGAGTTTGCTATAGGGGTTGGTAACAATCCGGTTCTTCTTTATAAATCCAGAAGTTAAAAGTTAAGCAGAATGAAATTTCCCTAAGCGGGACCCGCACAAATATATTTAGCCCTTTTGCACTATCTCTGCATAGATATGAAATTTTAATTTTCCATTTCACTAGAACACTATATACATGTATAATTAACTACACGTACACATATGTGCTGTTCGCTTTATGAAAGGATGAAGGCTATAAGCTCCGGGTAAAGATCTGTTCATTATTCCCGGATATTGAATTTCAAATATTATTAAATCCTATCAATTATTAACATAGACCTGTTACCGATGTTCAAATTCCTAGATATGAATTAGTGGACCATTTTGAACAATGGCTAATAATAATTTATTGATTTATTACATTTTATGGAATTTACACTCAAAAAAAAAATTATTTACACTCAACATGCCTCTGCGGCGCAACTTGCCTATACATAAGTGCGAAAGGTGCGAAACGACAGAAATACGATGGGCTACGAATTGTATGGTACCACAGCTCTATTGTATGGGTGTACACATGTGGAAGCGTCGAAGAAAAGTTGAGAGCTGAAGGACTTGTGCGACTGCACGAACCATCTGATTGGTTGATTTTTTGGCGGGGATAGAGGCTCGTCGCAAACGCTGAGTGTAAATGCATCATGTAAATGCACTAAAATAATGTAATACCCACAAAAAAAACATAGGTACTCCATAGCTGAAAGAGCAAACCCAAAAGCAAGAGCTTTCAAACGATTTTGCGTACGGTATACGGCGGCGGTCAACGTACAGCCGGACTGATTTGGGTGCTTTTTTGGTGTCTAATGCCGGTTTTCCACCAAACGGACAAAACAGAAACTCAGCAAAAGCTCGTGTCGCAAAAAATAAGACTTCGAGTTTCCTTTTTTACAAACTCATGCTTTTTTCGACTGTTTCTGTTCTGTTTTCGTGTCCCGATCAGAAGCGGTAACTTCAAAAGGTTTCGGTGTGTTTTCTAACTGAGTCCGCTTTGTGGAAACACTGAAGTTGTGTTTTGTTCAGTTTGTGTTTTTTCGTTTGAGACAGAGTAAGTTTTCCGTGCGCTTTGTTCGCTCAGTTGAAACAGGCTCAGAACAAAAATAAAACTGCGATAAAATACTGTCGGTTTAGTTGAAACAGTTCGTGATTTGGATTTCCGTGGTTTCAAAAAACATGAACAAAACAAAAACTTTACTTGTCTGTTTGTTGGAAAACCGGCATAAAAGTCATGAAACGTGAACAAAATTACAGAGTAGCAAATATTATTTTTTTATTAAATCGATAACAATTCTGTATTATTAAAATAATAAAGTAAAATATTTCTAAGCTTAAACATGCTTTAATACTCCACAAGTTGCTTTCTCGAAATCGATGACTAATATTTATTTGTTTACGAGTATACAATGAAAATTCCGTTCTCTAGGGAAAGTTCAAAGCGAAACAAGGCCGATTAATATATCCATAATTTCCATATAGTGAGTTCAACGGTGATATTATGTTCATTACCTCAAAGATATCGACTACTCGAAAATTGCAAGAAAAGTGTCACCTTTTTTTATTGCTATAAAGAATTTGCAGTGCTATCTTTCTATTTCTTATTTCATTTAAATACAAACAGGCAGACAGCATGATTGAAAATTTACTTATTCATGATGCAAAATGTTTACAAAACAGCCAGTTGTTGTAAATAAACCCATGAAGAAGTCTGGCATTGTTTTGGGCTTATTTGATTTTCCCGAAATTGAAACGAAACACTATAGGGCAATATTCGAAAGTAAATTTTGAGAGAATTTTTGACGAGATTGTTTATTAGCTTGTTGTACTCGTATTCTGACTTTGGAAGCTAGAAAGTTGAATATAAATTAGGTCAAAGAAAACCTCTTATTTGGTTGTATTTTGAATTTGATTCGTAAGAAATTTGAAATTTTTTGCAAAGTTTGTATTTCTGTGTGTATAACTGTGCCCTGTGCCCACAGTTATAAGAAGGCAAGTCTAAAAACGAAACTATTCAGGGCTGCACTCTTGCAATTTTTACTATTCAACTATTCCTGAAAAGCTAGTTTTTATGAAAAAATTAAATTTGTTTACAAATAACATTCATATAAGAATAACTTCTTCACAGTGTGTGTGAGTTTTAGGAGACCACAGTACACTTATCCCATTTTACAATTTTCGTAGCTACTAAGCTATTCCCTGTTACGGTGACCACAGTTTTAGGCTCATCCTCTTTAAATATACATAATTGAAAGATGTGGCTCGTCGATTTTTAAACAAAAATATCTGCCAACAGTCTGGGCGCAACTTTATTATTTTTCCGGCAGAAGTTCAGAACGCGTTCAATTCGGGGATGCGGTGTATGTTACTATGTAACTGAAAACCTAACAAAAAGTTCGGGAAGCGGTTAGAAAAGAGTAAAACATATGAATTAAATAATTGGGTCATATTCCGGGATGCGGTCTAGAGGTTGAAAAAAACAAAAACAAAAATTAGGTGATTATTAAACAAGCCTGGGGAAGTGAAAAGATATTCGATATCTGATCAGACCTGAGAAACATGGTGGAATTTATGAAAAAGTATGCAACCAGTTTACACCCTCTTAGGGGTTGAATTTCAAAAAATCTTGAAAACACACTTTAGGTATTCATATGAAGAATCCGTAGAATAAAAATGAATTCAATATTTCGAAAGACCTAGTAGATATGACGAAAATCGTGAAAATATATGCATTTTATATTAACTGATATTTTTTTTTGCCCCCCCCCCTTCTGAACGCCAATGAATATTCAAATTTTTTTATATCAGAATTACTTTTCTGGTTAATTTACATATACGTACCGAGTTTCAACTTCGTAGCATAAGCCGTTCTAAAGTTAGGAAAAACACCCCCCACCACCGTACCATACTACTCCTTACAAAAATGTTATTTTTACACCATGCCACTACTATAGCTCTATCTAAATACCAAGTTTCAGCTTCCTATCATTATAGATTCTTAAGATATAAGCATCGGAACTTTTTCTTTCTCACCCTTCCCCACCCTCACCCTCTTCACCCACACCCCTAAACTTTTTTTTCCGACTAGGGTTCTATTAGGCCTACTTCTGGTAAAAATTTGAAGCATCCATCTCACAGTGTTATTGAGATATGAAACGTGTTATTTTTGAAAATTTCTTATCCCCTCCACGTACGTACTCCCCCGCCCCCTTCAATGATTTTACTTTGAGCAATCTTAATTTATCAAGCTTTATATCCAAAACGAATTTTGTTTTCCTGGTGCCACTGGTTTGGGAGATAGCGTAATGTTAACCCTCTAACCGGCGGAATTGAACAGGCGAATATTTGTCATTGGGAATTTTTTTAATCACAGATCAGAGTCTAAAAAACATATCTTTCAATTTTTTACAATTAAAAATACCTGCGAAGTCAGTCGTCAGGTAGAAAAAACCAATGCGTTCCTACAGGAACGCTTGCCGGGTTAAGTGCAAAAAAACAAAAGGGTATGAATATGATATATTATGCTGAATAACAGGAGTTATAAAGAAAAAAGATACATAAAAGTAAAAGAAAGTGAAAAATGATTATTCTAAGAACTAGTAGATGTCCTGCATGTGATTCATGTACGACAAAAAGTCTGTTCAATTAATTTTTCTTCGCGTTAATTTAATGTTACAAATGCATGGAGTTGGAATTTATAAGTAGAAATCAGTTAGATTGAAGTAGTAGACATAAATTTTCCATTTTTCATTCTTTTCAATTTAAAATCAGTGTGTTAATAGCCTGATAATAACTCTGTCAGTTTTTATAAATTTGCCTTCATATATGCATTCTTTATATGCATATGCACAGATTCCTCACCTAACTAGTGATTTCAAAGAGTACTGAAAATGACCCCGTGGCTGGGGTCGAAACTAGTATACTTGGGCAAAAAAAATGTAGTAAATTTTACCCAATTTGTGTTTTTCCTTTTTAACGTCATTGTAGTCCCATTTCTCAGGATTTTCTTGGAAATGATGAACTATTTTCCAGTTTTTTATGAACGGACCAAGGAATAGGAATATAACATATGAGGTCCTCCATGATTTAAAGTTTTTGAGTAAAAGATGTTTGGTTGCGTCACGACCTATTTTGTTGGAGTTCTCCCGGCTATGCCACGAGTCCAACATAAATAAGGTCACTGACGCGACGGCAGTTGCTGTTGCGTGTCTGGAAATGTAGAGGTCGCGACATCGGCAATGTCGCTGCGATGACTAAAGTCGCAGCCATAGTCTTTGCGGCGACGGCATTAGTCGCTGCAGTCACCATCGCGGGCTCGCGCCAAGATTAACTTTGCAGTGCAGTGTGTTGCGGGTCGCCCGCAGGTTGGTTGACGAACGACTGACTGCCACTTCTATTTCTCATCCTTATATAGGAATCGAAATGACAGCCAGCGTCATTGGATCTGTGCTCCAATTTTTGAGAAGTGTTTTCGGGCTGAGTGTTTGGCCGCAAAACAACTCCTCACAAGTGATAACTTTGAAAGTATTGAAGAGGGAAGGCACCGCTGAGGAGGTGAAAGATAGACAGCCCTTGTTTTTATGGTAGATGTTGAATATGAAGATTTAACATCTCTCCAGTCTTTATCCAATTTGTGAACTTACTACCCCTTAGTGGAGAGTACAGTCCTTTGCATATGAGGACTGAACATGTATCGTTTCAGTAATAGGATTTCAGTACGCTCAGTGCTGGATTGAATATTACTCACGTGAATTTTGAGTTTACCATGCTTCAAGATATTTTTTATATAACGAGATGGTTCCGTAGGTGAAATGATCTCTGGATCAAAAACCCAGCAATGCCTGATAGGGACAGGCTTACTGGTATTCCTTTATATTGGTTAATGACACGTTGATTCTTTCTATAAACTGATGTTTTGGTAAGATGATTTGAGTCATTGGTAATGTATATTGAATGTCCTGCATGTGACCCAACTAACACACTCGGTTACTACTAGTAACAGTTTTCTATTATTTTGTTTTATAAAATGTTTGTAAGGGTTATCAAGTTGTATTTATAAGTAAAAAAATTATTTTTATAAGGTTACTGTTTAGTTACGAAGTTTTATTAAAGTTATTTAAGGCTACCAACACTAACAGTTTTTTAAAACGGTGATAGAAACATTTTCATTACCTGTCTATAAAACTGTGAGTAGTGATAACCTGTTGGTATATAACAAAGTTATATAGGGGTTTCCGTTACGAAGTGAGAGAACTGATTAGTTCTTGTTCCTTAAAGTAATACATACTATGTGTACGATATTGTCGAAAACACAATAAATTTTTAGTACATTAAATGAAACGCGAAAATGTTCTTTCAATCAGGCCTTTGAAGGAACCGATTTTAAAAAGACAGAGAAATACCGATGGAGAATCTGTGAATTGTTTAAGAATATGCATATTATCAGAGTTACAAGTTACAATATTTCGGTGGAACGTCATGCGGGTTTTAAAATTATCGATTTATCACCACACTTAGGAAATTTATAAAACTTTGATTACAGACTTAATCCCTCCAAATTTTGCAGTACACTCCACTGGTAATTCTATATACAGAAACAAAATGTTATCTTCTTGAGTCAAAAAAAATTGTAATTTAAAGTTTTTCAACTTAACCTTCAATTACTTTATTATTTTAATAATAAAGTATTGATATCGATATTTAAAAAAAAAAAGTTGTTACAGTTGAAAATTTTTTTCACACGTTTTATGACTAATAAGCACCAAAAAAGCAAAAAAAAAATGTTCAGTCCGTCTGTGCGCCGTCCACCAAATTTCTTTGACGACTTATAGTTCCTAAACCCTATGAGCTATTAAGTTGATTTTTTTTTCTGAATAGACAGTGTAGACCACTTGAAGTGATCTTTATTTGAGGGGTGAGGTTATGTGGGCGAAGGTGGGGGAAGCGTTTTAGACAGAAAATTTTGGTTTCCAAATCTCAGCAACCGCTAATGTTAGGAGGCTGAAACTTAGAATTTCTATAGAGCTTCGATAGTGAACCCTTTTGCAAAAAAGTTGCTAATATGATAATATCTACAGTTGTACTAGGAGAGTAGATTGAAATCGAATTTTTGAGTGGGGGGTGAGGGCTGAAAAACCTTAGATTACGATATCTCACAAACCAATTGCACTAGAGAAATAAAATTCAGTTTCAACAAAGATTGATAAATTTTTTTAAGGAGGCAGGGGAGCATAGGAGTGGAGGGGATAACAATTTAAGACATATGCTTGAAATGTAAGATACATGTATGCTTGAAATTTTTACCAGAAGAAGGCCCATTAGAATCTTAGTAGGGAAAATAATTTGAGGGTGTGGGTGTAGAGGGTGAAGGTGGGAGAGAATGAAAATTAAAAACTTGGTATTTAGAGCTATAGTAGTGGCATGCTAGAAAAGTATAATTTTTTAAGGGGTAGTATGTTACGGGGTGGGGTTTTTTTTACCTAACTTTAGAGCGGCTTATGCTACAAAGTTGAAACTCGGTGTGTAAATGTAAATCAACTAGAAAAGTAATTCTGATAAACAAAAAATTCGAATATGCATTGGCGTTCTAAAGGGGAGCAAAAAAAAATCATCAGTGAATGCGTAAATTTTCACGATTTTCGTCATATCTACTATGTCCTACAAAATATTGAATTTATATTTATTCTACGGATTCTTCATATGAATACCTAAAAAGCGTTTTCAAGATTTTTTGAAATTCGACCCTTAAAGGGGTGAAAAGTGGTTATATACTTTTTCGTTAATTCTGCTGATCAGATTTCGAATATCTTTTCACACAGGCTTGTTAAATAAACATTTCATGTTTTTCCTTTCCTTTTTCTCCTACTATTCTTAAAATTCCGTGATAAATGTAATTTTTCTCAGGAAACCCTATTATAAAAATGCCTGTTTAATTTTTAATTATTAAAATAATAAAGTAAAAATAAAAAAACCAATAAAAAATCAAATAAACTCCAAATAAAAACAAAAAAATTTATTGTTATCGATTTAAAAAAAACACTTTGGTAGCCTGAAATTTTTTTTCACGTCTTACGACTAATAAACACCAAAAAAGCAAAAAAAAATCAGTTAGTCTGTGCACCGTCCGTCGACTACCTTCCGCAGTACACAAAACGTTTGAAAGCTCATATCTCTCAAACCCTTTGATTTATTGAATTATTTCTTTTTCTTTGGTACACATTTTGAGTGCCGGGTATGGCAGTGGAGGTGGAGGAAGCGTTTTAGACGAAAAGTTTTGGATTATAGATTCCAGGAACCGCTATGGTATGAGAGTTAAACTTGGAATTCATGTAGAGCTTCGATAATGGACGCATTTTTATAAAAATTGCCTATATCGGAGAAGGGGTAAGGAGGATAACAATGCGTCCTAAACGCTCGAAGACCGAGATTGAGGCATTATAAAATCCATAGCTCATAAACAGTTAATATCACGAAATTAAAACATAATGAACATCTATCTGTAGGTATACGATGAATAAACTTTGTTAAAAGTAAAAATTTTTAAGTGGTGGTGGAGCAGAAGGGATAAGATTTTTTTTTAAAAAATCACTTCTGATATCTCAAGAACAGTGTAAGATAGATGCTTAAAATTTTTACTTGAAGTAGGCCTAACGGACCCCTTGCAGGAACAAATATATATTGGGGATGAGGGTATAGAATGTGAGGGTGGGTGAAAAGGAAAAGTTGCGATATTTATATCTCAAGAACCCTTAATGACATGAAGCTGAAACTTGTTATTTAGATAGAGTTATAACAGTAGTGGCTTGTTGGGCAAATATAGCCCCTATTCAGGACCGAGTGACAAGTCACAAAGTAGGCCGAAAGTCTCAATTTTGTATGAATTTTGAAATAGTTGAGACTTTTTTGATATGAGACTCTGATCCTGAATAGGGGGATAATGTTTTTTTTAGGAGTATGGTATGGTATAGTTCAGGGGTGGGGGTGTTTTTCCTAACTATAGAACGACTAATGTTAGAAAGTGGAACCTCCGTGCTTATGTAAATAAATAAGACAATTTTTTTTGAATAAAAACAAATTCGAACATTCATTGGCTTTCGCAAGAAGGGCAAACAAAATATTATTAGTGAAAATAGAATGCATATTCTTTACATGAATACCTAGGTCGTTTCTCTATTCCTTGCTTCGTCTACGTCTACGTCTATGTTGATGTCACAGCATAGCATTTCTATTATAACAGTTTAGAAAAAGCTCGGATAAACCGTCAAAATGGATCAGCTGATGCTTAATTAATAATCAATGGCGCAACAGCCCAAATCGGGCCTAGGACTTGAAGTAATGCTAGAGTTACTTCATTGCGAGACCAACGGAACACTAGGAGGTGAAGTGGTCAGCTACACGTTCGTCCGTGATTATTGCCCCGATTTTATTTCAGGTACTCATTTACAGCTGAGTGAACTGGTAGTCCGGCACCCAGTCCCATTTTCGAAAATTACTTGTCGCCAACCAGGTTCGAACCTGGTACCCGGTGCACCGAAGGCAAGTGCTCTAGCCACTAAGCCACCCAGACTACTGGCTGATGCTTAATTGACACTTTAAAAATAAAATATTTAATAAATTCCATAGAAAAATTTGAATTTTTTTACGTTTGTTTAGGTTGACTGATAGAACCGAAAATGAATTTAGACACAGGTTTGCTACGTCTGACGTCACTAACTATTATAACTAGACGTAGACCTATACGAAGCAAGGTATTGAGAAACGACCCTAGAAAGTGTTTTCAAGATGTCTTGAAATTCGACCCATAAGGGGGTGTAAAGTGGTTGTGTACTTTTTCATGAATTCTGCTATATCTCTCAGGTCTGAGAAGGTATTGAATATCTTTTCACTTCCACGGGCTTGCTTAATAATCACTTATTTTCAAGCTTTTTTCCGTTTTCAACCCGTAGTTTGCATCAGGGAATATGACACAATTATGTAATTCATATGTTATTTTTAGCAGGGGCGTAAGTTTCTAGCACGACCCTATTCTAGACGCTTTCCCAACTTTTTGTTAGGTTTTCAGTCACATAGTAACCTACACCGCATCTCAGAATTGAACGCATTCAAAACTTCTACCGAAAAAATAATATAGTTGCGCCCAAACTTTTGGCAAATTTTTTAAATGGTGATGCTTGACCCTCGCTGAGTTAATGATTACGGGTTCCCATCCTTTTGGATTCGATTCCTAAAATGATTACTCCTTTTGCTTGGTCTGGTAAATTCTTCCATTAAAAGGTGCAGTCGGCCAAAACGCAAAACTGCTCACAGTGGAGTACTCAGGTGGTACCGGTCAACTTATAAGAAGATACTCGCTTCTTAGGAAGATTGTTCGCCGTCAGCTTGTGGCAGGACAATTTTGTCGGAGCGTGACCCAATTTTTTTTAAAGGTACGACAATACTTTAGCCTCAGTGGTGTGTACACCAGACGTGGTAAATTAGATCTGATTGTACGCCGCACAGTGGGGCGTTTGCCCGATCTAGCTGGCCAAAACTCGGTTTTCCAAACATGCAAATGTCAATCAGCATTTTATGTCCTAATTGTCTTAACCAATTAGGGAGTTTCAGGAAAGTTTTTTTACTGTATTATTTATAATACAGTATTGTTATCGATTTTTAAAAAAAAAAAATTTGCTGCCCTCACAATTTTTTTTTCCACGTTTCATGACTAGTAGACGCGAAAAAAGCAATAAAAATTTTCACTCCGTCTGTACGCCGTACCCCGTACGCCGTACGTCGACCGCCCCACGCCCCAAGTAAAATCCTTTAAAGGCTCGTAGTTCTCAAACCAGTGGACCTAATTTTTTCTAAGAGTAGAATTGGTGGACCCCTTGAATTGAAATTATTTTCAGGGAAGGAGTTGTAAGGGGGAAGGCGGGGTAAGAGTTTTAGACGAAAAATTTAGGTTTCTAGATCTCAGGAACCGCTTGTGTTAGAAGGCTGAAACTTAGAATTTCTATAGAGCTTTAATAATGGACCCATTTGCAAAAAAAAAACAGATATGGGTGAAGGGGTGTGGGAGTGGAGGGGGAAATAATGCGTCCGAAACGCAAAAATACCGAGATCGACACATTCTAAAATCCATATCTCCTAAACCATTAATAGCAAGCAATTACAACTTAACAAATATCTGTAGTTATACTAGGAGAGTAGATTGAAGCAAAATTTTTGGGTGGGGGTAGTGGCGTACGGGGGTAGGGGTTAAAAAACTTTAGATTACGATATCTCACAAACTAATTGGACCAGAAAAACAAAATTCGGTTTTATTATAAAAATTGATAAATAAAAATTGCTCAAAGTAAAATATTTGAAGGGGGTGGAGGAGCACGGAAGTGGGAGGGATTAGAATTTTTCAAAAATAACACGTTTCATATCTCAACAGTGTAAGATGGATGTTTCAAATTTTTACCAGAAGTAGGCCTAATAGAACCTAAGTAGGGAAAAAAAAGGTTGGGGGTGTAAGTGTAGAGGGTGAGGGTGGGGAAGCGTGGGAAAGAAAAAGTTCCGATGCTTATATCTTAAGAATCTATAGTGATAGGAAGCTGAAACTTGGTATTAAGATAAAGCTATAGTAGTGGCATATTGGAAAAATACATTTTTTTTTAGGGGTAGTATGGTACGGTGGTGGGGGGTGTTTTCCCTAACTTCAGAACGGCTTATGCTAGGAAGTTGAAACTCGGTACGTATATGTAAATTAACTAAAGAAGTAATTCTAATAAAAAAAAATCGAATATTCATTGGCGTTTAGAAGGGGGGGAAAAAAAATTATCAGTAAATATAAAATGCTTATATTTTCACGATTTTCGTCATATCTACTAGGTCTTTCGAAATATTGAATTCATTTTTATTCTACGGATTCTTCATATGAATACCTAGAACGTCTTTTCAAGATTTTTTGAAATTCGACCCCTAAGAGGGTGTAAACTGGTTGTATACTTTTTCATGAATTCCACCATATCTCTCAGGTCTGATCAGATATCGAATATCTTTTCACTTCCCCAGGTTTGTTTAATAATCACCTATTTTTAAATTTTGTTTTTTTCAACCTCTAGACCGCATCCCGGAATATGACCCAATTATTTAATTCATATGTTACACCCTTTTCTAACCGCTTCCCGAACTTTTTGTTAGCTTTCAGTCACATAGTAACATATACCACATCCCCGAATTGAACGCGTTCTGAACTTCTGCCGGAAAAATAATAAAGTTGCGCCCAGACTGTTGGCAGATTTTTTTTTTTATTTAGTAAAATTTTGTCTCTGATTACTGAACTACTCGGCCAACAACATCAGCAGGGGTATTACGGTTACGGCCCGTTAGTAATCTGATCTGATGTCGGCTGAGCTGGCTGTGCCACCAGAATTAGAAAGAGAAGATGATAACATGTTGTTATTAGCACTAAGGCTGGAGATGCTATTCAAAGATTGAAATTTAGCTGAAGTTGTTGACGATGTAGCAAGATCCGAGTGACGACTCTCCATTTCAGATGATGTGCTGCGTGTTGTCCGAACTGGATCAAAGATTACAGTAGCTCTAGCAGCAGCACGAGCGTTTTTTGATGATGTGCTCGTGACGCACAATGCAGGTGGAGATACAGAATCCGTCTGGTTACCTGAGGGATTGCATACGCTATTTATTTCGCATAAAGTTGCTTGAAATTTCTGCTGAAACGACAGAAATTCACTTTGGAGCGACTGCATGACAGACTTCACTGTTAAGAATGATTCCCAAAACCGACCTTTACATCAGAATCTCCCAGGACACCGGATAGAAGGGAACATTTACAATGAAAAATGTTACCGCAGAAGCCGGCGCAACAAATTTGTTACGTTTGTTACCATATATCGGCACAGGAAAGCGTTCAAATAGCACATGTACATATGTATAGTTACAACTTTCAACTTTCTGGCATAAGCCTTTTCGAAAATCCACTCCCACCAACGTACCTTGCTACACCTAACTGTAAGAGTTCTTAGCTCATATCTGGTACAATTATTGAAATATAAGAATTAATTTTTTTTACAAATGGCTATCCACCTCAACTCTCGTGCTTTCATCTCCTCCTCAAAAATTGTATCCACATGCTATGAACCCCACTTGTAATCCTATACACACGAACCAAATTTTATTCCTGGTACAATTGGTTCGAAACATATTAAAATCCAAGGTTTTTTACCCCCACCCTTACATACACTTCCCGTCTTAAAATCTTTAGCCATTGTCTAATGTCATAATCTCTTAATACAATTATAAATTTTCAACTTCCTCCGCTTCAGACACAGTGTCTTCCTCCCACTCCCACGCTCTCTAACCCTTTCGCCATTTTTTTGCAAATTGGTCCACTATTATAATTCTACATAAATTTTGTGAAGACGGAATTTGTACCAATTTCCAAGAAAGGAGCTGCCACAGCCAGTGGGCAGCGAGCCTGCTGTGGAAGAGAGGTACGGGTTTTATAAATCCTCCTGAAAACACTAAAGGCTTGATGAGCTCGGTCCTCCTTCGCTGTGTCAGGGTTTTATAAATCCGATAGCTTGGGAAGTATCGAAGTACTGGACAGATGGCCGTCACTAAGTAGTCATCTCGTTAGTGAAGAAGGTTTTATAAATCTGAGGCACATATGACACATCAGTAAAGACACCGCTTCTAGCAGAGCGTAGCCATCACGACGAACGAAGATCCCAGAGCAAACCAAGACATCGGAGTCAACAAGCTGAGGTCCAAGAGCAAGCAGAGACGAAGCATTAAAACGAAGCAACGAAGAACCAAGAGCAAGCAGAGACATCGGGGTCACCAAGACTGAGATCCAGGAGCAAGCTAAGACATCGGAGTCATCAAGCTGAAATCTGGAAGACAAGCCGAGACGAATCGTACAAGCGAAGCAACAGAAGATCCAGGAGCAAACAGAGACGTCGGGGTCACCAAACCTGAGATCCAAGACATCGGAGTCACCAAGCTGAGATCTGGAAAACAAGCAGAGACGAATCGTGCAAACGAAGCAACGGAAGATCCAGGAGCAAAAAGAGACGTCGGGGTCACCAAGACTGAAATCCAGGAGCAAACCGAGACAGCGTAGCCACCAAGACAAAGCAATGACGCAACAGGCGCGAAGAAACCTTATAGCAATGAGCCGAGCGACAAACCAAGCAACGACAAGCAAAGTCGAGCACGGAGCCAACCAGGAGATGACACACAGGGACCAGGTCAAGGAAGGCAAGCGAAGTCATGCCAGTAGCCAAGCTGCAACCAGCCACGGCAAGTACGACAACAACGCCAGAACCACAAGGACCCAGCGCGAAGCCGCACAGAGAGACGAAGACAGGGACATGCCAAAACGTAGGGCATCATAGAGAGACGAAGACAGGGAGGAAGCAGAGTGGAGAGAGGCCAAAGCGTAGAGGCCACACAGAGACAAGGACTGCCAAAACGTAGGGGCAGCACTGAGAGACGAAGACAAGGAAAGGGCAGCGCGGAGAAAATCAAGGCAAGCGATCAGCATCATATATGGGAAAACAAGAGCGACGACCAAAGACTAGCGGAGACGGAGCACGGGTAGAAACCAAGCGGAGACAGGGACTGCCAAAACGTAGGGGCAGCACTGAGAGAAGAAGACAAAGAAAGGGCAGTGCGGAGAAAATCAAGGCAAGCGATCAGCATCAGATATGGGAAAACAAGAGCGACGACCAAAGACTAGCGGAGACGGAGCACGGGTAGAAACCAAGCGCAAGGCAGAGAAAAGGAGCAATCAGCAACGTCGGGGTCACCAGACCGGAACCCAGACTGAAACATGGACGTCGAGTACAACGCCAGATGGAAGACAAGTGAGTTACCATAAGTGAATTTATGAACTACCTTAATAATTTTAATAAAGAATGAAGTCAATAAATAAATATTTTTGTAACGAACCTGGCACCCGCTGAATTTACCCTGGCATGAAAATGAGTTGTTACAATTTCCAGTTTCAGCCTCCTAACATAAGCGCTTCCTGAGATCTAGAAACTAAAATTCTAAAATGTACCATCCACCTCCTCCACCGAAATTTTCAAAATTGGTCTACACCTACGTTAAATGTAGTATGTACATATAGTACATACCTACACGAAAATGTATCGTTATTACACCTGGCAAAAAGAACAAACCAATAATAACCTGTATTAACGACGCATCGTTTCATCACCTGTCAATAAATAACAAATTAAATTCATGTTCGTTTGGTTATAGATCTCCATTTCCATACAACTCATTCATCGAAATCTCGATCGGTGAAATTGTAATTCGAGTTGATTTGCTTTTATTGCGATAAGGAAGTCATTCACATGAATGATGCCATATCCAACGAAACCACATTCGTCCGTACGCACTCCCTTCGCCAGTCCCGCATCTCCATCGTATTCCATCGTTCTATCATGAAGACCGAACGATCGGGCATCTTTCATGGAGACCGAACAATCAAGCATCGTTCTTTGAGACCGTACGATCATGCATCATTCTTTGAGACCGAACGATCAGGCATCGTTCATGGAGATCGAACGATCAACCATCGTTCTTTGAGACCGAACGATCAAGCATCATTGACACCTGCGAACGAGGGAAAATTGGAAACATACAAACGATGGAATCGGTGCTACCGTAAGTCGAGTTTTTTGGGGTAGCGCAATCTGCTACCTTTTTCAAAAAAGAGGTTGTAAAAATTGATTTGACTTTCAAGAATTATCGCAAAACGTATTGTTTCATGACTTGAAATAGTAGTTAATCTGCTACTTATGCCGTAAAACTGTAACCCCGGTTGGAATCAACCCGGGTTACAATTTCACTGCTCGAAATTCTGAAGAATGGGTTGTATGGATATGGATTGGTTTTGCTTTGTATGTTAATAAAGGATTCAACTCGGATTATAATTGAATAGATTCGCTCATTAGATTCGTCATAACTCGTAAGAAATGATTTTAGTTGGATGAGTTTGCGCTTGCAAACATCGCGCTACGTCGCCAATATGTTTATTTATTTTTAACGGATTTGGTATGTTTATGCTCGTAGGAACATGTGAAAATATCTCGAGCGAAATCAATTTTGATTAATTTTATTTTACAAAACGGACACTTGGCTGGTAGTGCTGTATTCTGTCTTTTGTTGGAAGCAGTGCTACCAGATTTGCAAACCTAAAAACTCGTACCAAACCAATAAAATAATCGTACCGAGAGAGATTTCATCGTACAATAATTTAATGTTCAATTTTATCAGTCAAACATAGAAGTGTTCTTATACACACTACATATTTAAGGCGCCAGGAGTCCGGTACGACCAATTTTGATGAATTATGACTGTTTTCTTACAAATATTTCACGTTAATGGCAACAAAAAAACAGAATTAAACTATACCACTTTATTAGCTGGTATGTAAACTAGGACTTGGATAAAAAAAAAATCAAAACTATTTTTGGAAAAAGTGCTATTAGGACAACAACCCTTAAACATTTTTTAAGATACGTAAATTCGAGTTACCTATTTCTCTAATAATTAACATGTCATTTTCATTAATATAATACTAGAAAAAATCTTAAAGAAGAGTTACATAAGAAGACCACAATTCATTGAAAAGTATCAATCAAAAGTAAAATCCTCTCAAGAAAGAAAAATCTAACAGGGACAAAAAAAAGGTATGAGGCTTTTCTCGCAAATGTTAATTTTTTTAATATTTTGTTACAGTTCTTACCTCCAAAAAGTAGTTTATTTACGCGATATCCTCAACCTTTTTGGTATATACTTCTGATATTTATATAGACAGAAAGCTCCCAACTAACCAAATCGATCCATAACTTTTTGAGCTACAATAGGAGCAGTTTTTGAAGATCTAGTTTTGAGATAATCGCGTTTAAAGTTTCAATACGAGAAAACTATTAGTTTTAGTGACTTACCGAATCATCGATTCCAGGCGCATATAATATACCTTCAACTTCTAAATCACTCACACCGTCACTTGTATTTCCTTCGCAAATATCTGTGAATTCATTCTCTTGATAATATCCTTTCTTAGAACATTTTTGAGCTATATTACCTCGCGTTCCTTTAGGATAGTTTGGCAAAAAGGTTTCATTTTAATTTTATATTTCAACGTATGGTTGAAAAATCGTACATTTTGCGTACGATGGAGGGTTCTCATCGTACATCGTACATAAAGCTGAAAAATCGGACATATACGATGAAAATCGTACGCCTGGTAGCACTGGTTGGAAGTAAAGATTTGTCATGTAAAATTCAGTTCAAGTTCTATAAGTCCAACTGCGCCCAACTTTAATGCCTCAAGTAAACACGCGCCTTCACTTGCATTGACCGATGCGCGTTAGCGTGAGGCGCGTGTGTACAGGGCCCATTCGTGTTAGCTCGCTCATGAAATTCTCTCAATTTTCTCAATTTTACTCTCAATTGAGATAATTTTATGCGCGAGCTAACGCGAATGGGCCCTGTACACACGAGCCTCGCGCTAACGCGCATCGGTCAATGCGAGTGAAGGCGCGTGTGTACTTGAGGCATAACACTATGCTGGAGTACTGTAACTATTCGAGAAAAATAAGTTATACTGTATGTGTTCAAACAAAAATTAAAGAATATTTGAAATATTCCAATACATCTTCTTATATATAAAATAAAGTCAGTTTTTATGGAAGTTACGATTAAAATCTACACCTGTGAACCGTTCACTCCCAAATTTTGCATGGACATTCTCGAGACTACCGGACAGATAGTGAACATAATTATATATTCCCGAAATTGGTGGTTCGTGAGTTATTTCAACAATTGAGCTTTTTAGTAAGTTGAGTCAGATGAACTTGACATAAAAATAAAAGTTTACAACTGCAGTCGTAGCCGAGCGGGTAAGGCGTCTAACTAGAAATCTGGGAGAGTAGGTTCGAATCCTGCCGACTGCGAACATTTTTGATTTTTTTTTTCTTAAATTATGTGATTCGATTTTACTACCGGCTGCAAACACGTGACGTGAGTAACAGGGGCGATGAAACATAATTATATATTACAGAAATTGGTGGTACGCGAGTTATTTCAACATTTGAGTATTTTGGTAAGTTAAATCAGATGAACTTGACTTAAAAATGGAAGTTTACAACTGGCAGTCGTAGCCGAGCGGGTAAGGCGTCTGTCTAGAAATCAGATGATGGTAGGTTCGAATCCTGCCGACCGCGAACATGTGTGATTTTTTTTTTTAATTTAATATGGAGAATGGTGGATAGAGAATGGAGGATGGTAGATGGAGGATGGTGGATAGAGGATGGTGGATGGAGGATGGAGAAATATGAAATATTAAAAATTAAAAACTGAAAAGTAAAAAGTGAAAAATGAAAAATGGCTTTAATGTCCCCAGGTTCTTGAGCCAAAAAAGTGTATTCGAAACGGGAGAATCAGGACCAATGGATAGACGGGAGTAACAGGGGCGATGGAACAACGTAAGCGTAGCTGCGGTACGCGGCTATCTAATATATAAAAATGAAACAGTTTTTTGGTCGGCCATAACATTAGCATTTGCGTGAGTAGTGCCACTGCTCAACGGGAGAGACGGAGGTTACAGGGGGCGATGAAACAACGTGAGCATAGCGAGCGTAGCCGCGGTATGCGGCTAGTATACTATACATACAATACAGGGAACATCGGAATAAATTACGAGACCTGGGTTTGAATTCTGTTCAATTTCGGGATGCATAAGCAGGTAGAAAAATGCAATCATCCCATTACGCCAGCCACTTGGCAAAACAAGTAACCGCGGTACGATACAGGGAGATCGGAAGAAACTACATGAACGGGGTTTGAATTCAGTTGAATGTATGGGATGTATCAATAGATCAAAACATGTGATCTTATTACGGCAGCCACATAGGTAAAGAAGTTATAGCGGCGGTTGGGCTTGGGTTTGGTTTGGTCAATTACGGGTGTAAGAAACAAAGAAATATTTATTTCCTTGTCATCCATTGAAACATCATCCAATTACATTTTTTCCTGGGTGGTTTGATCAAGATCCAAGTATTGCAGTAAAAAAGAGACATTATTCAATTTGAACGGGTCAAATTGAAACTCAGTTAGACCGGGTCACATCAGTGACCCGTTTTTCACATCAATACACTGTACATAACTTTCCGAGCGCCATTTCCGAAGATCGCAGAAGAAAACAAATTCGTGTCGCGGGAAATAATTTGTGAAAGAGTGAATGAAAAAGTGCTTAAAAAGTTTCGGAAAGTTACGTGTGAGGTGCAAAAGTGCATTATATTTTAGAAAAACAGCAAGTTTCCGTTGGTGTTATTAAGAAATACGGACATAAACAATTAAAATGAAGGAAAACAAAAACCTGCGGGAGTTTCTTTTTTCCGGTAAGCAGGCCCGTGCGCACGGGTGGGGTTTTGGTCATTGCCCCATTTTCATATTGATTGAAAATTTTTTATGAAACGCCTCCCTTCATGCAATCCTACGCACGGGCCTGCGTTCGTGGATTCTTTAAGACCCATTATCACGATAAAGATTACACTAAAGAGTTACTTGGCACATGTGACGTAAATTTCTTTACCAGTCTCCGTGTTGACATCGAATTTAGTTTCATCAGGAATCTTGATATTGTGATCTAGTCTAGGGAGGAAAAAATTAACAACCTCAGTTTTAATACAATGAAACGATTTTTCCACTAAATCCTAAACTCTAAAAGGTTTCGAACAAGGATTCTCAAATATGTAGAATAATGTTTGAATTATAATAGAAAATCCTTAGTGACACGTCCTTTTCTCTTAACCGTAAGTCCTTGTAATCTAACCGCGTAAAGAGATCATCCCGTCGCTTACCTGCTATAAGCTTAATTTATGCGAAAAATATGTCAACCCGATTAACGTCAAAGAGATTTTGTGTATTATTATTGCTGTCCTCAGAATCACTGGGACATGCGATGTGCCCTTATTCTGCTGACATGTTCTAGTAACACGATACGATACGATACGAGAATTCAACCCATTAAAGTTTCGACTATAAAATGGTTTCGTCTACTGCAATACTACAGGTTAGTACTATTCAGCATTCACCTTTACACTCCATTGAACGCGTTAGAATCTGATGGTAAACAAATTTATGTCCCTTCTGAGAAATTATCGCAGTTTTTCGTTCTGGTTCGGTCTTTGTTTTCTTTGATGGTGTTGAAAATAGGGAAATTATGGAAATGGAGATGACTGGAATATCAGTTTGGCTAAATTCTGGAAAAAGCGTGACCCAATAATTCGTCAGAAATGCGACTAGAACAAGCTAAAAGCTGGGAATACAGAAGAATTTTTTTGCGTTTTATTTTAAATTTTTCTAAATTTCTTCAATAATTGCTAAAAAATGTTGTCATCTGCCTCGTTTCGATGTTACATCATCGGCGTATGGATCCACTTGACAATAAAACTACTGACTATTGCCATTACCAATCAGATACAGTGTCTGCTTAAAAGAATGTTATCGATTTTGATTGGGAAAACATACAGAAAAATTCACAGAAAGGAAGAAAGAAAGTAAAGATTCTTGGACAAATATTTTCCCAACAAAAAGCTTTTCATTTTTCCCTTTTTTTTCTTTTAGCTAAATGTGAAAACCGTTTTTCGGTTCGACCTGATCGAATCAATTCGGCTCCCGTTTATCGTTTCTTTTCGATAATGTTTACGCAGTGGAAAACCTTTTAATATTAAATTTCTTAATATTTGAGAATTTTCTTTTCCCTTGGGGCTAGATAGCACTTAAAAAAGTCAGCGAATGGTCATAACATAGAAGCTCGTTCGGAAAACATTTCACTGGTAATGGATGAACCGGTTTTTAGTTTGAAATGGAGAGGTATCAGCTTTTCTGCGGGGTATTTGCGTTAGGACGAACCAAGAGTATATCCTTGCAGCCTCGGCCCGACTATGTTAAGCGGATGGTATATCCTGTTTATTGAAACAACAAGACTAAAATAAGATCGGAAATTGCTGCAATGGAAGTGCCCTTGGTATGAGAGGTTTTTGAGCGTGTGAGCCTCTTAGGAAATGTTTTTGAAGAAAGTTTTTTTTAGTAGAATAGCAATGAGGGGTTTTTGGACATTTTCTTAGGGGTTGTATACATACTTCTGAAATTGTATATACATACTAACAAGATTAGCAATATCAAATGGATTTAGAATCTAGTACCTGGCCCGTTTTCTGTTTTCCCATCACTAAGCTGACTGCAGTGTACATTTTATTGGAGTAATCCAGGGCAATTTCCTGCTAGTTTGGGCATTATTTCGGCAATGTGGCAATTTTTTCACGGATTGCTGGAATTTGTCGCCCTATAGTTGTTGTATTTCCACGAGCTTGGAAAATTTCGAGCAATTGTCCTCGCTCGGCGATTCAGTTGACAAGATTTGTTTTGAGTTTTTGGTTTATTTGTCAATTTTCGTGTTATAATGGTTTGGAATTCAAAAATTTTCACGTTTTCCTTAAAGTTTTATATTCGTTTGTCAAGTTTGCTTTCGTGTTGTTCATAGACTGAATTGTTCGCGTATGATCTTGTTGCCTATTGGCTAAGTATTGCTTCGTATCGCTAGTCACTGCTGAGCAACGAATTGACCACCAATTGATCCATATCGTCAATTGATGATGGTACTGAATGTTTGCTGTATGTTTTCGTGACGACATTTTTTTGTGGCTTTTTTGGTGTTTACTAGTCCCAAAACGTGAAAATACAGAATTTTAGAGTAGCATTTTTTTTTAAATTTCAGGCTGATTACAATACTTTATTATTAAAAATAAATAAAGTGCAAGTATACTATAAACGTGAAACTATAAGATAAAGTACCCCCCTGGCCGGTGACGATTTATTAAAGTAGCTTTTCACTAAATAATGTGTAAATAATGTTTGGAGACATGGTGTTCATACCAATCGCAGTCATGAACTCGCAAAACATTTCAGTGGTCATATAGCAGAACAGCATAAGTCACATTTTTTTCGAAATTGAGTTAAGATCATATTTAAAGTCAGAGTGGTCGACTGCAACTTTTCCACAAGTATCAAGCATATTGAATTGATTTTTCTTTGAGAAAATAGTGACTGAAAAACAGCATAAGTCCAAATGTACCAATCGGTGTCATGAAAAACAGCATAAGTCCAAATGTACATATCGGTGCCATGGAAAACAGCATAAGTCCTTTTTACTTTATTATTTTAATAATTACTCACAGTTAATAAACCCTATGAGCTATTAGGTTGAGTTCTTTTTTCTGAATAGACAAGGTAGACAGACCCCTTGAAGTGATCTTTTTTTGATTGGTGAAGGTGTGAGGGGGAAGGTGTGAAGCGCGTCTTAGACGGAAAATTTTGGTTGCTAGATTTCAGCAACCGCTTATGTTAAGAGTCTGAAACTTGGAATTTCTATAGAACATCGACAGTGGACTCATTTGAAGAAAAAAATTGCAGATATGGGTGAAGGGGTGTTCAATAATGTGTTCGAAGCGCAAAACAGCCGAGATCCACACATTCTAAAATCCCTATCTCCTAAATCGGTAGTGACACGAAATAAGACTTTACAAATATCTTTCACTATACTAGGAGAGCAGATTGAAATTGAATTTTTGAGTGGGAATAAAGGCATACGAGGGTGGGGGAGGGTGAAAAGGAAAAAGTTCCGATGTTTATATCTTAAAAACCTTTAATGGTATAAAGCTGGAAGTTGGTGTTTAGATAGAGCTATAGTAGTGGCATGTTGAAAAAATAGATTTTTTTTAGGGATAGTATGGTACGGGGGTGGGTTGTATTTTAACCGAACTTTAGAGCGGCTTATGCTAGAAAGTTGAATCTCGGAGTGTAAATGAAAATCAACTAGAGAAGTAATTCTGATTAAAAAAAATTCGAGTATCCATTTGGCATTCGGAAGGGCGACAAAAAAAATTATCAGTGAAAATAGAATGCATATATTTTCACGATTTTCGTCATATCTACTAGGTCTTTGCAAATATTGAACTAATTTTATTTAACGGATTCTTCATATGAATACCTAGAAAATATTTTCAATATTTTTTGAAATTCGACCCCTAAGATGGTGGTATAGTTTTTCATGAATTCCGCCAAATCTCTCTGGTCTGATCAGATATAGAATATCTTTTCACTTCCATGGGCTTGTTTAAAAAATCACCTATTTTTATGTTTTTTTCCTTTTTCAACTCCTGGAATTCATCCCGGAATATGACCTAATCATGTAATTCATATGTTACGCCCTATTCTAACCACTTTCGGTTTTCAGTGACATAGTAACCTACACCGCATACCAGAATTAAACGCATTCCGAATTTCTGCCGGAAAAATAATAAAGTTGCGCCCATTCTGTTGACAGATTTTTTTTACTACGCGCGATTTTGCTACAACTATTAGATATTTTCGTAAGTAATAAACATATTACATCATTTGGAAACATAAATCGCTCATCCTGCGAATGATATTAATGTCACTGAACAATCACTTACGTGATTGACCAGCACGTCATTGTGGCTTATCGTGGTAACTTTCAACTGTATAGTGTTCGTTGACGAATGAACCATATAATTTCATTGCAATATCGGTGAGGGGTGGTATACGTGCTTTTAAACATTTGTTACGCTTTCTTTTCTTCCGCTTTTCTCCGGCTGAGCTGCAGAGACGGGCGTGGGTATTGGGGATACCAGCAAATTTATAGGCTAAAAGGGGGCAAAATACTTGGGCGCCAGGTGGTTTTAAGGCTCAACCACCAAACCAACAGGCAGGTGCGAACGCCTGCTAGGTCCAACTAGAATAGAAGAGAAGAATAATAACAAATTAACCGAGTTAAGTTTAACAAATGATAAGTTTATTTGAATTCATTGACAGCATTATTCCTTTTTTCCTTGGGTAGAGGTGTACAATCCTTTTCTTCTTCTCGGCGACTATCTTTAGTGTATCTCTGTTACGTGTCGTGATCAGCGTCCGAACAGCCTCACTCTTCGTCGGTCGGTAGCAAAAAGGAGCCTTGGTCCTCTCGTTCCATTCGGAGGAAACCTCCGTTCCGCAATCCCTCCAACTCGGTCTCCATTACCGGGCTTTAGTATTGGTTTCGGGTTTCGACTCATTCCCCATATCCAGGCTTCAGTATTTTTTTCTAACGTTGGTACGGTTGCTGCGAATAGAGTTCCGATGCGGCAACTCCCCTGCTTACCTGGGTTTTCAAATTCTCGGGTGTTGGGAACGTTAACTTAGACGTTCACGATCGCGTGCCACTTCTTCCTCTCCGCAAAAGTAATACATACTTTGAATCAAATAAACGAAATATTTAATTTTAATGAGCAAAACGTAAAGCAATTACCTTAGCGGACGTCCGCACACAACACCCGTCTTCGAGCCTTCCGACATTCGTTTTCTAAACGTAACACATTGACGATTGAAAAGAATGAGAAATGAGTAAAAATAAAGTAGAAACAAATGATGTATTCTTAAAAATATATTTAGAAAAATCGTGACGGTATTAAATAAAACCTTGACAATTTTTTGTTATTGGATCCTCCAAAATAGAACAAAAAATACATGAATGAAAATTTCAGTTTCAGATGCAAACACTTAATATGATTGTAAGACGTCACGTTATCAAACTTTACTTATTTGAAACGTTTTTGCAGCTTCTTCTTGGACGAGAACTCTCGTCTTGATCTTTGACCGACTTTTTGGTTCACTTGCGTGGAGGTTCAATTTTATCTGTCGTATCAAGACCATCTTTTTCTGCACCCACTGCTAGGGATTCCAAATCGGGATCAATATTTCTCAGTTTTTTATCTACTGTTAAGTTCTTGTAAAACGAACGAACAGTCGGATTAATAAGAGGTAGTAAAACCAGAAGAATTCACACTTGAATCAGACAAATATTCATTGATCAGATCCATTTTATTTCGGAGTATATTTCAAACTCGCAGAAGTGGTGCTGTCGAACGAGTCCGCAAACCAACTGAGCCTTTGTGCTATTTCCCAAAACAAACAGACTGCTATGGCAGTGGCGTAGTAACAGGGGGGGGGGGGGGGGAGAAACGCCCCCCAACAAAATGATTAGCTTATTATTTTCTAAAGAATCACATCTCATATCTCAAGCACTGTTAAAGAAAGAAGCTAAGAATTTATACTAAAAGTCATTGTAGGGCTTCCGAGTTTCAAATCTCGAGAATTGCTCCGATAGAGTTTGAAAGAGATCTCCATTACTTAGAATTATTTTTCCATTGCTTACAAATTTCTTTTGCTCTTATTGTAGTATGCAGAGCCTTTTCTAGCGGTGGTGCAAGTGGTGCGGCGCACCAGGGTGCCAACGTGCCAGAGGCACCGAAGGCGCCAACGTATTGAAAACTCCGAAGGCGCTTTGGCGTGCTTTGGAAATTCAGTGCTCAGACGCGTGGCTCGTGCATTTCCATGACAGTCTCCATGTACGAAAAGCAGAACAGCACAGCACAGGCTTAGTACTGGTGCCAGAGTTGCCACTACTGGCAAATGTTTCGGGTCCAGTATGTGCCCTTAGACCAAATCACTGCCGAGTGAATGTCGATTTGATCACACCGATCCTACTGAAACTCTGGCCCGATACTGAAAATTGAGAATTTTTTTTAATTAAGTGTTTTTTTTTCTTCTTAACTACGATTTTATTTTCCTGTAAATATTTATTATTTTTTTTTAAATGCGTATTTTACACGTTGCACACTTTTGGATTCGGACCTTGATCATGTCGCACATAAGTCCGCTACGCTAATCACTAGGCTAATCTGCAACATTCTCGTGATAGTGTTAAGGCCGAATCAAAATTGATTTCGAGAAACAAAAAATATTTTTGCCAATATGTGCCTAATACAGAGCCGACAGTCAAGCCAATTCCGAAAGAGCTTAAACACCAATAATAAGCCAATTCTTGGCCCGACATTGGTCTGGTAGTTTGTCAGTACCAAAAAAATACCGATACACAAGTTATAATGTACACAAGCGTGTTCTTAAAGCCGTAATGCGGTAGAGATTTGGGGCGATATATTATGACTTAAATCACAACATAGTATCCGACCATCCAAACCATCACTTAACATCACGACCCAAGTAATCCTCTTATCCGTCAGCATATGTGTATATTGCCCATTACCCTGCTTTAAAACAATCGGTTGGAGTAAGTCTCCTTAATCAATTGTCCCAAGATAGTCAGGACATATACTTGCTGCGAAGAAGATTATCAGCCGGTGACCAAGCCACAGTTGGGTGGCGTTAGTCTAATGGTTTCCCGATAGGTGGCGTGCATCTAGCTCTAGCACGTGCTTAGCTCGTCGGAAGGGGTGTGAGTGGCTACCATTAACCATGGACAAAACGTTTTATGCACGGTTGGGCTGTAAGTTCGAATTGAGGAGTTCGAACTCTATCAACAGTGGGCTGGAGATTGAAGGAGAAGGGAGTAGGGAGGTTACAGACTAAGGTAGGTGGATAGAAGAGAAAGGAAATGAAGGAGGAAAGCACATAAGTATCGAATTTTGCCGGGAAGGCTGATGCCACTCTCAATACTATTAAATTCTGGGGTTGGTATCGATTCTAACTCCTAGGAGTTGAAGTATCTGAAGCCAAGGCTCATCGAATAGGGCCTAGGCGACCTGTATTCGTAGTATGCTAATTGGTACTTTAAACATCAAGGCACGTTCACGTAGGGTGCCATTTAAGGTGTTTCACACAAATTTGGTGCCGGGTAATAACGACGAAGGCGCCATATAATGTATTGCGCCGGCTACTAAAGCTGTGGCGCTGGGTGCCATAAAATCCCAACAGTGTATACGAAATATCGTGGACATCACCTAAGGGGTACCACGTTGTTGGCGTCGTAATCCGATAACGGTTTGGTGGGTGGCATAGACGTGATGACCCCGCTTCCTTCAACTACCCTATAAGGTGTCCACATTAAGCTCGAATCCAGTTCGCAACACAAAACAAAAATAATAAAACAAAAAAAAACATGAGTAAACCGACAAACAATCGAAAGCAATCTCACACGGAGAAGAACCACCATGTTTTTTTTTTTTTTTTTAAATCGACCGGGTCCGGCACGTGCTGGGACCTAACCACGCTTTCCACCATCAAACGAACAATTCTAGCGCAAGTCTGCATGTATATCTAATAGATAGGCAGGGTTTCCAAACGTGGCTAGTGTGTAGGGTTTTTATGATAGCTTGGTGGATACGTTCAGCCTACTCTCGATGTACATTTCTGCTATAGGGCTCTTAAGGTGTAGCCAAATGGGTACATATGTCTATATACGTAGACATTCGTAGATTTCAATGCCTTAGGATCTGGGGGAGGCTTCTCTTCTGAAATGCGGCAGATAGTCGTTGCTAAGCCAAACGAAAAATAAAAGAAAACACGCCACAAGAATCTAATGCTCCCTGTGAGCACACGTGAAACAAGTTCTGGCCAGGAGTGGCAAAAAAAAAATTATCTAGTGGGCTACTATTGATCCAGCCGTTGAAGTTCCGGTCCATCCAACATCCGGGTAACCTGAAAACCTGTCTGAAAACAAATTGCAGTCTTGCAACAACTCCACACGGATGGATACCACAGGATCACATACGATGATCTAAACTTAGATATGGGACACTCGACAGCGATCGCAAAAGAACAACAAGAAAAAAAATAATCCATAAGGCACTTCGGTTACGGGCAACGATGTCCTCCACCAGAAAATTTCTTAGTAATTCGAGTAAGATCTCGTCAGAACTCACACGCGGTTGCGCGTCACTTAACGGTATGACAGTATTGTTAACGGTATCTAACACCACGGAAGAAACCGTAATCGTACTGTAAAGACACACCGTTGTCGACTTGGATTTGTGCACCACGTGCTACAAAAGAATTTTACCACAAAAACTCGGAATGCGCTGAGAAATGTATCTAATTCCCGCCACAAACTGGTCTATTGGGGCTCCGAAGGCTACCGACACATAATAGTGGACTCGACCACGCCATACAACACGCGGTCGGATACGTAAAGAATCACTGTCGGCACGATTATCAGCAAGAACACCCGATCTGAGAATTCGCCAAACCAACACGGAGGGTTTTATAAAAAAAAAAAAACTCAGAACAAAATTATTTCCCGAGAACTGACTACACAAGGAGAACGATCTCGTCGGGGCTCTGTGGGGCTACCGACACTTTTCAGAAAACCCAAACGGCAACGCGAAATCACCCTGGACCACTTGTTTCAGGACTAGCACTTCCTTCTTTCCGCGCGCACAACTTTCTTCGCAAAACAGAAAAACCAACAAAAGACAAACAAAATTCCATAAAAACCAACGGCCGGATTCCTCATCCTCTCGGCTCTCCTTAATACCTATAGAAGTTAAAAGGAAATTAAAGAAAAGAAAGCTTCTTCTTACATTGTGGTTTTGTTTTATGTATTTTCCTTATATCCTCCGGATCCGTCCACCTAATACTTAGATGGTGCACCGCACCTCTTTTTCCAAAATTCTTGATCTTTTTTTCGTTCGGCCGCAGCTAGAACTCACTTTTAGTACCGGCTAGACACTTTTTCTTTTCGTTTCTTACTTTTCTACCTTCTCCGTCCGTGGTTGAGGTCCGACTCCGATTTTTTTTTAAAACTTTCGCCCCGCTTTCGTTCGTTTCCTTTTCTTGCCCTTTTGACAGCTAACTCCTTGGACTATCAAAACGATGGAGTGGTCGATTGATGTTCTTAAGTCACTTTTCATGCGAACTGGACGCCCAGTAGGCAATTCGCCGTCGTGCGTAACTCCTCTGTGTTAACCCCATTTATGTTGACAATTTCAATTTTGGTATTATTTAAGGCAGGTTGCTGCACTAGTTCAGCAGACGTTCAGGAAGCTGAAGGAGAACGCAGCCAGCTAATATAAATTCCAGGCGTTGAAAACGTACTGATTGTTGCCTGCAAACGTGTGGCTCGACCCATGACCCTGAGTAGTAGTCATATTACTTGAATATAGCCGGGCATATTGATGATACTGTTATGTGTGACTTCTTGGTGGCGTACTGGATGACGTTTACATATGTTGTATTATTTAGTTTGGCTACCGGTCCATCGTTCTACTGTCGACGGATAGGTGTATTTATATGGACACTGCTCCGACGATTAACAATAGGCGATCGTAGATTTAATGACGATCGTTGAGTTGACAGGTTTGAGTGTGTGACAGTGTGAATGCGGTTTAGGCGCCGAAATATAACGTAGACTCGGTAAGGATGTGTGGTCGATGATGCTTAACTCTAACAATGTTTCTTGACATTTATAAATTCAATTGATTTATAACAACTCCAAGAGATGTTCACAAATTTAATGAAGGCCAAGTTGTTTAATATAAACTATTAGATAATTCATGCATTATATATTATTCCATGATTTAATTTCTTTATATATATATATATTCTATGTTAGTCTGATCAAAATCAACGTATACTATAGTTAAAGGCAATCAACTACTGTAAATTCTTAATTTGTACTAGTTTGATTGCTTTTTATTTTTGAACCAAAATTTACTTCAACTTTCAATTCTTAGGGAATTCGTTTGCTTACATAATTTGAGTTGTAATTGTTTAAGATATATTTTGATTCCAACTTAATTCTTAGCCTTAAGGTTACTTAAGGATAATTATTCCAACTCGATAATTGCAAAAGTACGTAATACGTGAGTGCCCGAGGTTATTAAATACTGTCGGGTTTCATGTTGGTTTTCAAATACAAATCTTTAACGTTAAGGGTATCAAGGTGTCGTTAAATAAATGGTATTAAATCATATGGGCTTAGCATTTAAATCCATTTAACCATGGATTTACTGAAATTACGTAAATTTTCGTACCACCTTATCAATACTACCAACATTAGTTTTTGATATATTATATATACAAAAAAAGAACAAAAAAAAAACGGTTCTTTTGCCAAGTCGATCTTTATGCGAAATGGAGTTTTCTTTTGGTGAATTCCATTATTACGACCATATAAATTTTCTTCCGTGTTACCGGATGTTTATAATTTGAAACTATTGGCGGATGGCCGTGACACTAAATAACCAATTCCATACTTGTTTATTTATTGTTTCATTACCAATTAACTTTCATGTTTGACTAACATTTGCTGAAGGATACCGAATTTTTAATGGGTCCTGAGGCAAATTGGTTTTTTTTTTTTTCTTTTTTTTTATGATTAATTACCAATCTTGTAATAAATTAATACTTCTCTTCGTCTCGATAAAATAACTTATCCATGCGCGACATAGGCTGATAAACAAATCTTACTTCATGACTTGAGTATGACGTATTCGTTTTCAAAGAAGAAAATGTGTTCGACCATTACTGTCCTGACGCTTAATAAATTCCAAGAGGGCGTTGACTTGTGCCTCTCTGTTAATGAAAATTACTAGAACCGATTATAGGAGATCCGTTTGCGGACGGTTTATTTAAATTCACCAAGCTATTAAGAACGGAAATTTCCTACGAATTTTCCTTGCCGATTTTCTATCGCGTACATAGAATTCCCGATTTTGTCTATGACTCGACATTTCACGAATTTCGGTGCTAACTTAGCATTAAAACCTTTTGCTGCATCGCTTTGCGCAAAATTACGTCGGAGAATTTCTTGACCCGAGACGAAATTCGTTTCGCGCGATTTCAAATTATAACGCGACGCATATTGACGGTGTGTTTCCTGTAATTTCGTTTTAACGCGTTCACGTATGTTATGTATACTATCAGGCATAGTCAAGCAAGTCGCGTTTTCGGCTTGAAGACTCTGAATACGTGTTAAGGCCGGTCCAGACACTACGTTTTGTACAACGTTTTGTCTGCGCAGTTCAAAATGTTGCAGATAAAACGTTGCGTGTAGACTGGAAAACTGCGCAGTTTTGAATCCCGCGCCAAAACTGTACAGTTGCAGCGATAACTGAGCAAAAGAGCATAGATAACTGTGACCTTTTCAGACAAGTCGGTGCATGTGGACGGTAGCACCGTTTTCCGCACCGTTTTCCTCACTTTCATTTCGTCAGGCAACAAAGACAGACCTTCGGCAATGTACTCGTGAGCTTCTCACCGAATTCATTATATTATATGAAAGTTTTTCGTGCCTTTGGCATATCAAATCACCACAAAACTGAGCGAAATATACAGAAATCACTGCACCGTGTGGACGCTTTATTAATTGCACCGTTTTCATTCCGCCTTAAGACTGCGCAGACAAAAGGTTGTACAAAACGTAGCGTCTGGACCGGCCTTTAGTAACGGATAAGCTGTGCCATGGAGTATCACATTTTCTCCGAAATTTAAATAATAAGGCGAATATCCGGTAGCTTCGTGTGAAGTTGTATAAAGTGCGCAGGCTATTTCGCTGATGTACACATCCCATTCATTGTGCTTCTCGTTCAAATAGGATCTGATAGCGGCCAAAATAGAGCGGCTTGCTCGCTCGGATGCATTCGCTTGAGGAGAATACAGAGCGGTGGTTGTGTGTATGATTCCATACGTAGACAGGAGTGATGCAAACTCTTTAGAAGTAAATTGTACTCCATTATCTGAAAAGAGGTACTCCATATACGTGGAATACTTCATTCTGGAGATAGTTAATGATCGGGCGAGTGGTTGCATTACGTATCGGCTTTAATAAAACATATTTAGTGAACTGATCTAATACGATTATTAAAGACGTGTTACCGGACTTCGAGCGAGGATATGGGCCCATAAGGTCAATATAAATTCTTTGCCAAGCTCTACTTGGTATTAATTGAGCCTTCATTGGTGGTCTTAGAATCATATTTGGGGCTTTTGATTGCTTACAAATATCACACTTGCCAATAAATTCTTTAACCTGCTTCACCATTCCAGGCCAGTAATACTTAGCATGTAACCGATCAAGAGTTTTCTTGATTCCTCCATGGGATGTTATGGGTGGATTATGAGAGGCAGTAATCAAATCATGGGTCAGTTCTTCAGGTATCCAAAGTTTCCACGCAGAATTCGTGATGCCTTCAGAATCGGGTTTCATAGTAATTAGTTTGTATACGTAACCATCTACGCTTTATATATCAGGTAAAGTATTGGTATTATTTTCTACGGTAGTAATTAAGTCTTTATATTTTCCAGATAAAAACCAGGGTGAGGATAGGTCTACTTCTGGAGCTACAGAAGGAATTATTTCGTTGACGCTGACTTCATTCTCTACACCTACGTTCACTGAGACTGTAGACTCAATGGGTACAACGCGTGGCTTTATCTTATCATCTGAAAATGCTCGAGATAATGCGTCTGGCAAAGCCTGGAAAGCCTGTAGTTTAAGGGACCAACGTGCCAATCTGTCACTAAGGTCTTTTTGTTGCATCAACCATTTTAACCTGGCGTGATCAGTAATAATTGTGAATGGTAGTCCCTCAACATATGCTCGGAACTTCTTGACACATAATATTGCCGCTAAGCATTCCAATTCCGTAATGCTGTAATTCTTTTGTGCATCATTAAATTTTTGGGAAATATACGCTATTGGTTGTTCTTCCTTGTCGTCGTTTAACTGATATAGAACTCCACCTATTCCCGAGGTACATGCATCACACTGAATGACGAATGGTTTGGTAAAATCTGGATTTCGCAACGCAGGGGATGACATTAAAGCGGTTTTAAGTTGTTCGAAGGCGTCTTGTGCTTCTTTAGACCAACGAAACCCCTGAGTTGGATTCTTCAAGCAGTCCGTAATCGGTGCTGCGACAGCCGCGTAGTTTGGTATGAAGCGACGATACCAACCGGACATTCCTAAGAATCGTCGTACTTGTTTACAGGAGGTTGGTGTCGGAAATTCTGCAATGGCAGACACTTTACCATCATCGACTTTCAAGGTTCCGTATCCAACCACATAGCCCAGGTATTTCACCTGTGTCATACAAAAGTGGCTTTTAACTACATTAATGGTTAGATTAGCTTCTGATAAGCATTTAGCTACTTCATCCAGTAATTCAAGGTGTGCTTCAAAATTATGCGATATGATTAACAAGTCGTCCAAATACACAAATACTTGTTCTCGTAATGAGCCAGGTAGCGGTGTCATTACTTTATCCATTAATCTACACATTCGCTGTGGGACGTTACACAAGCCAAAAGGCATCACAGAAAAATGGTATGGAGGCCTTCCTGGTACTGTAAAGGCAGTTTTCTCTTTAGAAGTCGTTTCCAGCGGTATTTGCCAGGAAGCGTCTTTGAGATCAATTGACGAAATGAATCGGGTATCTTGGAGTCGACTGAGCAGACCCTAAAGGATACGCAACTTTCACAGTGACTTTGTTTAACTTTCTAGAGTCTAAACATAAACGAACTTTTCCGGGTTTACGTACTAGCACGACAGGCGAACTCCACGCGCTTGAACTTTTCTCAATTACCCCTAAAGACAACATTCTATCTAGTTCCTTATACATAAGTTTTTGAACGGCTGGAGAAACAGGGTAATGTCTTTGTTTTATGGGCTCGGTGGTTCCCACCTCAATAATGTGTTGTTCTAGCTGAGTTTTGCCTAAACCGAGAATATCACACGATGGGAATTTGCTTACTATTAAATTAAGACTCTGCTACTCGTCTGCATTTAATTGATGTTTATTCGGGGAAGTGACCTTATTTAAAGATTCTATTATACCTGTTAATGGACAAGAGGGTGTTAGATTAAAGAATTTCCAGAAATCAATTCCTAGATATAACTTCTGTTCCAGATCAGGAACTATATGGATTTGTAATGTCTTAGTGACACCGTTAAATTCAATTCGGGACGGAAAGTGTCCATAAACCGAATGTGTACCACCTCTAGCTGTTCTAACGTCTGATTTTGTGGGTACGTATTTAATTTTTAGTTTCTTGAGAAAATTTAAAGCACCTGCACCGAGACAACTAATACTTGCTCCGCTATCCAGTAAACCGACTTTGGGATGACCACCTATGGTTACTTGAGCGTATAATCGAGCATCTCCTTTTTTCGACTGAATTGAAGAGATGTGTATTTTACGAAGAAGTTTATGTCTCTTAATATAATTTTGTCGTCTATTCTGGCGTTTAGCTTGACTCAAAGTTGGGCAAGTTTCGACTGACGTGTCTTGGGTTCCAAAAATTCGTTTTCTAACCTCGTTATAATTAGCTTCTCGCTGCGCTAAATTTTGCTGGTGTATGGGTATTGGTAGGATAGACTTAAAAATGTTAGCTGATAGCTCAACGCTGTTTGAGTGTATCAGATCGCCTGGAAATGAAGATTCATCATTTGAAATAGGTCAAGAGACTGTAACAGGTATGGACAATATTTTTGGTTCCGTAACTAATGACGAGTTGTTGAGTTTGCAGTTTCTGGGGTCGGTTTCCTGAAAGGATTCACGAATGAAGACGTTTTCGCTTCTTTCACTCCTTGAGCACCCGGCCTGAGAGAAGTTTGCCGACCCCTTTTTAAGTTTTATTCTTTACAACGCTGACAGTTATTGGTAGTCTTTTCCTTTTCTCCACAACGATAACAGAAAAGGTGTCTGGAGGTCGAAGGACAATCTCTAAAACCGTGACCGGTCTCATCACAATTCCAGCATACCCAACGTGTAATATCCACAGCCTCTACTTCTAAATTTTCAGGTTCCGGAATGAGTTCCTGATCCAAAGAAAAATCTTCCAATTCAGCTATGGGATACGTCTTTTCACGTGTGTACGGGGTGGAACGTTGATCAGGGATTGGACGTTCTCTTAAATAGATTTCTGCCTTACGACATTCTTCTCGAAAAATATCTAATGTATGCAAATTCATGGCATACACTAATTGTGCCAGGATTTATATTAGGCATCATTAGACGAACTAACTCATCGTCTCGCATTAAAACTACTCGTTGTGAATTTAATGCTACGACTGCTGAAACATAATCTTCGACAGTTTCACGTCGATCCTGCCGACGTCGCTCCATCGCTCTCGTAATTTCGGCATCTGAACTCCAGATTCTGAATCTTTTAGTTAGTGCGGATTTTAACTCGTCCCAACTAGGATCTGGGTTGGCTCTAAGAAATTGCCAATACCAGGTCTCAGCCGCGCCACCTACACATCGATGAAACTGAGTTACCCAATAGTTTTCATGTGCTTGACTTTGACTTTCAATGCGGTCTAGGCGAAACAAAAACTCATCTACTGGCATGTTAGCCGGATTACCGCCAAACTTGATGGTCCATCTTTTTAGAGGACTTTCAGAACGTGAATGATATTGGTTACCCTGAATAAGAGAAGGCCTAGATTGGTTAATATCTGAATAACGATTGGGTGGCAATGTTGGAACGAATACTGGAGCTTGTGCTCGGAGATCATTACCAGCTGGTTGGTTAAGGTCTCTTGAGTCTCTCTGGACTTGCAACTGTTGTAAAGCGAGTTGTAACTCTCTGATTTGGTTTTCGTAGCTCCTATTCTTTTCCTGTAAAGCATACCACTCATTAGGCTGTACTCTAGAACGACCTCGGGACATATAAGCGTTCACTATAATTTGATTCGGCGAAAGGTCCCACTGTAAATCTACCGGAGGAGGATTGGAAAAATTTGCGTTTTGTCGTGGACGTACTCTAGGCTCGACACCCCTAGCGTGTTTAAATTAGGAAGAGGTCTATTAATTGGTAAATCCCATTGAACTTGTCCTTCCAGTTGATGAGTCGGATTACTGGGCAAGTTAACTGGAGTACCCGCTCGCGACGAATTAACTGAAGCTGCACCACTCTGTGCTGATTGTTGACCAAGGTGAAGGGACTCATTTGCCACATCCTTCGAATTTTTATCAACCGAACCACCCAATTGTGCCGCGATCTCATCTCGATGCTTATTCCTGGTGGTTACTCCCCTTTTTGGAACGGCACCTAAAGGTGTTCTAGAGGTCATATTTACTTGACTAGACTTACTAGCTCACTATACCCCTTTCCAGGTAACACGATAATAAATAATTGCTTAAGATTAATAATTACCACCTTTGAACTCTCTACGACTTGACGTGGACCGTTAGTCTGATGCACCGCACCGAACGTCCGCACCGAACGTCTTCTTCCTTTTCCTGTCTACTGAGTAGGGACTCTGGTTCCTGTACTTCTTCGATTTCCGACTACAACGTGGTGACTCTTGTTCTGGTACTTCTTCGTTTGTAATCTACAATCTTCAAATTTTGCCGAAATACTTCATCTAAAAGAATAGAAAGAATTATCTCCAACCAGTCTTCTTTTGAATTGAAACGGACTATGAGTTGAATGCAATTAAGACTCCCTCTTTCAACACAAAGAAAAGCTACTTTATTCGATACCCAATTCCAAACATATCCTCAACCCGTCATAACTGAACAAAACCAGCTGTTCTACAGCTTATCAAGACAAACAAGTAACAAAACAACAGAGAAAAATTATAATTTTCGACCTTATGGGCCAAAAGGAACCGCTCCATCCGGGTCTATGATGCCATCATCTAATTATAGTATTTTGGCCTAGTGCGACTCACTCTAGGCAGCAGCTAGCCAGGCCTACTTCTGGGTGTATCTTTAACTCATTCCCAACCGGACCATACTTTTCAGGTTTTAACCAACTCTCTTCTTTGGAAAATCATCTACTCGACAATCTCGGTTATATTTCAATTTGACCGGCAGATGATCAATATGACCTACCACTTTCCATACACGAGATGAGATGTGGATCATGTACTTATCCTCCGAACCAAACTTTGACAGTAAGTCCATCTTATATATATCGATTGATGCTTGCAACTCTATTGGGTGTTCAAGGACCGTTGGCTACTTGAAGCTCGATGCTCGTCGTATCTAAAAAAATAAGAACAGAACACCAACAAGACCCCAATTAACGACTACCAAACACCACGTCCACAAACAAAATTTAATAGCTGTCCCCTTTAAACAAACCTAACAGCAAAAGCATGACTGGGACAGGAAAGGAAAGAGGTATCATTGTAATTCTCCAGTGTTCAATGAAAGCTGATAATCAGTATTTCATCACTGCAGATTAACTGGACATCTAGGTATTACTCGTCTGCATGATTTCGCTTGTTACTAGGACTCGGACTCAACGCTGTGAACCACGCAAGAACTCTACACACAACATTCAACATAAAACATGTTACACTTAACATTCAACAATAAACAAAAGAAAGAAAAAAATAAATAATGAATTAGTTTGTTTCCGCAACAATGACACCAAAATTTTTCTATAAAATTATTCGAGGGATTATATAAAGTACGTACACTAGCCCTAATTCCCAATGAACTTTTTAAATAAATTACTGTAAGAGAAATATCTCCAAAAATAGCGACGCAATAATTGTAACTAATAATGGGATATGTTATTAGATAATAGGAACGCAATGATTTATCCCTATTACTCGAGACCATGATTAAACAAAATCACAACTTCTCTGCACGATTTTACAAATCGAACAGATGGCCATTACTTGCTAGTATGCCTACTAGTCTCGCACTGGTCCGACGCTATCAACCTTCAGTTATGCGTGTCTTATCCATCTCCATACCTGAAGTGACCGTCAAATCGAAACCGACTCAACAACTAGTGTACTTCAGTGACTGCAAGCTCCCGAACGAAATGTGGGTGTACGGAGGAGGTTGTGTCGATCAAGATTGTAATTTTATCCGAATACGCTTCGCGAAATTCGCAAGTGAGAACAACCAGAGAAGGCAGGGCGAAACTTGCAATCCCCTGAATATCCAATCCTGCTCACTTCTAGCGCCAGACACAAAGTCGAGATCGCCCCCCAAGCTGATTCGATCTCGCACCCGGATCAACGGTAACAACCGATGATACGCAGACACGCTAACCGAATCCCGTCCTTCATCTGCCCCAGTTGTCTCTAGAGGATGAGCCATGAGAGTCCGTGATCCAGAGGAACTCCTGTCTTAGCATGAACTCACCATATGCATCGCTGGCTTAGCATCTAACTCCTGTGCTATGAAAGGAAACACATAAATTTACATACTTAAAAGATTTTGCCTTAATAAGCCGACAAGGCTGGAATTTGGGACTAATTTCCGAATACAACGATCTATAATAAAAACTTACCTCTTGCTTGAAAACAATTGAATACTACGATTATATCAGACCGATATAACTAACGTCTAAGTCGGGCTGTAGCAAGTTCTGTACATCCTTAATCCGTGCAGGAATGATGTACTAATGAATAATATTCATCAGCCAGAAGTTGCCTAACCCGTTGGGCGCCATATAATGTACACAAGCGTGTTTTTGAAGCCGTAATGCGGTAGAGATTTGGGGCGATATATTATGACTTAAATCAGAACATAGTATCCGACCATCCAAACCATCACTCAACATCACGACCCAAGTAATCCTCTTAGCCGTATGTGTATATTGCCCATTACCCTGCTTTAGAACAATCGATTGGAGTAAGTCTCCTTAATCAATTGTCCCAAGTTAGTCAGGACATATACTTGCTGCGAAAAAAATTATCAGCCGGTGACCAAGCCACAGTTGGGTGGCATTAGTCCCATGGCTTCCCGATAGGTAGCGTGCATCTAGCTCTAGCACGTGCTTAGCTCGTCGGAAGGGGCTGGAGATTGAAGGAGAAGGGAGTAGGGAGGTTACAGACTGAGGTAGGTGGATAGAAGAGAAAGGAAATGAAGGAGGAAAGCACATAAGTATCGAATTTTGCCGGGAAGGCTGATGCCACTCTCAATACTATTAAATTCTGGGGTTGGTATCGATTCTAACTCCTAGGAGTTGAAGTATCTGAAGCCAAGGCTCATCGAATAGGGCCTAGGCGACCTGTATTCGTAGTATGCTAATTGGTACTTTAAACATCAAGGCACGTTCACGTAGGGTACCATTTAAGGTGTTTCACACAAATTTGGTGCCGGGTAATAACGAAGAAGGCGCGATATAATGTATTGCGCCGGCTACTAAAGCTGTGGCGCTGGGTGCCATAAAATCCCAACAGTGTATACGAAATATCGTGGACATCACCTAAGGGGTACCACGTTGTTGGCGTCGTAATCCGATAATGGTTTGGTGGGTGGCATAGACGTGATGACCCCGCTTCCTTCAACTACCCTATAAGGTGTCCACATTAAGCTCGAATCCAGTTCGCAACACAAAACAAAAATAATAAAACAAAAAAAAACATGAGTAAACCGACAAACAATCGAAAGCAATCTCACACGGAGAAGAACCACCATGTTTTTTTGTTTTTTTTTTTAAATCGACCGGGTCCGGCACGTGCTGGGACCTAACCACGCTTTCCACCATCAAACGAACAATTCTAGCGCAAGTCTGCATGTATATCTAATAGATAGGCAGGGTTTCCAAACGTGGCTAGTGTGTAGGGTTTTTATGATAGCTTGGTGGACACGTTCAGCCTACTCTCGATGTACATTTCTGCTATAGGGCTCTTAAGGTGTAGCCAAATGGGTACATATGTCTATATACGTAGACATTCGTAGATTTCAATGCCTTAGGATCTGGGGGAGGCTTCTCTTCTGAAATGCGGCAGATAGTCGTTGCTAAGCCAAACGAAAAATAAAAGAAAACACGCCACAAGAATCTAATGCTCCCTGTGAGCACACGTGAAACAAGTTCTGGCCAGGAGTGGCAAAAAAAAAATTATCTAGTGGGCTACTATTGATCCAGCCGTTGAAGTTCCGGTCCATCCAACATCCGGGTAACCTGAAAACCTGTCTGAAAACAAATTGCAGTCTTGCAACAACTCCACACGGATGGATACCACAGGATCACATACGATGATCTAAACCTAGATATGGAACACTCGACAGCGATCGCAAAAGAACAACAAGAAAAAAAAAATCCATAAGGCACTTCGGTTACGGGCAACGATGTCCTCCACCAGAAAATTTCTTAGTAATTCGAATGAGATCTCGTCAGAACTCACACGTGGTTGCGCGTCACTTAACGGTACGACAGTATTGTTAACGGTATCTAACACCACGGAAGAAACCGTAATCGTACTGTAAAGACACACCGTTGTCGACTTGGATTTGTGCACCACGTGCTACAAAAGAATTTTACCACAAAAACTCGGAATGCGCTGAGAAATTTATCTAATTCCCGCCACAAACTGGTCTATTGGGGCTCCGAAGGCTACCGACACATAATAGTGGACTCGACCACGCCATACAACACGCGGTCGGATACGTAAAGAATCACTGTCGGCACGATTATCAGCAAGAACACCCGATCTGAGAATTCGCCAAACCAACACGGAGGGTTTTATAAAAAAAAAAAAACTCAGAACAAAATTATTTCCCGAGAACTGACTACACAAGGAGAAGATCTCGTCGGGGCTCTGTGGGGCTACCGACACTTTTCAGAAAACCCAAACGGCAACGCGAAATCACCCTGGACCACTTGTTTTAGGACTACCACTAACTTCTTTCCGCGCGCACAAATTTCTTCGCAAAACAAAAAAATCTGCCAACAGTCTGGGCGCAACTTTATTATTTTTCCAGCAGAAGTTCGGAACGTGGTTTATTCGGTGATGCGGCATATGTTACTATGTGACTGAAAACCTAACAAAAAGCGGTTAGAAAAGGGTGTAACATATGAATTAAATAACTGGGTCATATTCCGAAATGCGGTCTAGAGGTTGAAAAATAAAAAACTTAAAAATAGGTGATTATTAAACAAGCCTGGGGAAGTGAAAAGATAATCGATATCTGATCAGACCTGAGAAACATGGTGGAATTCATGAAAAAGTATACAACCAGTTTACACCCTCTTAGGGGTCGAATTTCAAAAAATCTTGAAAACACATTCTAGGTTTTCATATGAAGAATCCGTAGAATAAAAATGAACTCAATATTTGGAAAGACCTAGTAGATATGACGAAAATCGTGAAAATATCTGCATTTTATATATACTGATAATTTTTTTAGCCCCCCTTCTGAACGCGAATGAATATTTGAATTTTTTTTTATCAGAATTACTTTTCTGGTTAATTTACATATACGTACCGAGTTTCAACTTCCTAGCATAAGCCGTTCTAAAGTTAGGAAAAATACCCCCAACCACCGTACCATACTACCCCTAAAAAACCACCGTGCCACTACTATAGCTCTATCTAAATACCAAGTTGCAGCTTCCTATCATTATAGATTCTTAAGATATAAGCATCGGAACTTTTTCTTTCTCACCCTTCCCCACCCTCACCCTCTACACCCACACCCACAAACTTTTTTTCCCTACTTGGGTTCTATTAGGCCTACTTCTAGTAAAAATTTGAAGCATCCATGTTTGAACTTCAAATACGTTACTTGAATTTACACATTAAATTTGAAATTCAAACATACGCGCGTAAACGCTACTCACCACGGCGTGAACTTGACGCACAATTTCACGTGCCACTGTGGTCCAGTAGAGTTGGCGCCGGTTATCCTTCGAAAGGATAAACGGTGCATAAAGCTAACCGGCCCTATAAAAGGCCCGGCCGCCGTTGATTCGGTCTCTAGTCGATTTTTTCAATCACGAACCATTTGGAGAAGCGTTACGCTCGGCTGATTTCAGCATTTTTAAAAAAAAGGTATAACCATTTCCATTGCGGAATTCCATTAGGGATTGTTGTTTTTGCTGTTGCAGCAGGAGACAATCTTTCATGGAAAATACGCATTGCATTAAATTATTTTGTACCAGCCAAGCTGGTTGAACGGTCTAGCATCCCGTAATTGCAACTTCCAAAACAAAAGGAAAATAATTCTGCGAACCCCGGCGTGTCATCGAAGTACTTTTATTTCGGTGGCAATTATTTTTTTTCTTCAACCATTTCTTTCGTCTGTTTTTTTTGATTTAGCGTCACCACCACACATTCCATAATTTTACCTTCGCAACCTCGTTGCATCCACCCCATCCGCAATTCCTATATTGCACAATAAAGCACATTCGTGTTCATGGTCCGTCGAGCCGGATAGTTGACGAGACCGAAGGTAGAATTGTCCAATTTTACGCTCATCTCTAGGGAAACCTACGAAAAATTCGAAAATTCCGCGATTTCGCGCAACATTCAGGTAGCATAATTATTGGTGACCCCGATGTGGTTCATTTTTCACATGCACCAAAACTGAAATTCTTCGTAATTTCACTAAGCCAAATGTTCCATACATTTGCACAAAGTAATTCCGTCGACATCTAGCGTACGGAATTTACATTCAAAGCTGAAAATCCGTTTTTTCACATCAAATCGAATTTCCTGTAAATTCACAAATCAAGTCCGTCGACACATCACCGAACGGAACTTATCAAAAATTCAAAAACGAAATTCTCGGCATTTTGAATAACACAGTTCTGTTGGCATATCGCCGTACAGAATTCACAAAGCACAAATCAGGTGCTTCACAAAAACTTGCAAAAATTTGTTCCGACGGCACAGCACCGTATGGAACTTGTAAACAAATCAGCTGAAATTCCCGTCGGCAAGTTATCGAACTCAATTTCGTCGACTCCTAGCCGTATGAAAGTAAGAAATTCAGCCCGACATTCCCGTGTTTTCGTAAGCTCAACTCCGTCGGCACAACGTCGTATGGATATCACAAAACACAAAAACAAGCCGAATTTCTCATAAATTCGCACAAGTAATTCCGTCGACATCTAGCGTACGGAAGTTACACACAAAAGCCGAATTTTCATAAATTCGCACAAGTAATTCCGTCGACATCTAGCGTACGGAAGTTACACACAAAAGCCGAATTTTCATAAATTCGCACAAGTAATTCCGTCGACATCTAGCGTACGGAAGTTACACACAAAAGCCGAATTTTTCATAAATTCGCACAAGTAATTCCGTCAACATCTAGCGTACGGAAGTTACACCCAAAAGCCGAATTTCTCATAAATTCGCACAAGTAATTCCGTCGACATCTCTCGTACGGAATTTACACACAAAAAGCCGAAGTTTGGTAAACTCGCAACATCAACTCCGTCGGCACACCACCGTACGGAATCCATCCAAAATTCAAGCACAGATCTACGTGATTTAGCTCATGGTAATTCCGTCGGAACACCACAGCACGGAATTCACTAACAAACAACCCGAAATCTCCGTGATTTCGCGCAATTCAAGTTCCGTCGGCATTTCACTGCACGGAACTAACCATTAAACCACACACTAAAATCCCCGTGATTTCGCAAATTTAATTCCGTTCGGCACATCGCCGCACGGAAAGCACAAAACACAAAATTCAGCCGAAATCTCCGCGAATTTGTACACAGTAATTCCGTCGGTACATCGCTGTACGGAATTCACAACAAAACCAAAACTAATTCCGTCGGAATCTCACCGTACGGAACTAGCAATCAAACGCACATCGAAATTCCCGTGATTTCGTAATTTTAACTCCGTCGGCACATCACCGTACGGAAATCACAAACAAAAAAAACCAACCGAAATCTCCGCGAATTTGTGCACCGTAATTCCGTCGGTACATCACCGTACGGAATTCACAACAAAATCAAACCAATTCCGTCGGAATCCCACCGTACGGAACTCGCAAACCACCAATTCGAAATCTCCGTGATCTCGAAAAAATAGCTTCCGACGACACACCATCGCACGGAACACATAAGTCGCATCTGCGACAATTTCACGCAATTCCGCCGACAATTTATCGAGCGGAATCAAAAAAAATCAACCGAAATCTCCGCGATTTAAAACAAAAACATTTCCGTCAGCAATTCACCAGGAAATTGCACAAGACACACAACAAAACGAACGCACATTCGTATTCCACGAAACTACATCAATTCCGCGCAATTTCGTCACAATTTATTGCACGGAATTCACTAGCCACGGCCTGAAATTTCCGTGAGTTTGCGTAAACGTTCTCTAGCAGCACGCCACCAGTAAAACAACAAAACTTGCTCCCAACAAGCAATTTTGTCGACCTTCGAGCCGGCACGCAAGAAAAATTGTCGACAATCAAGCGGCAAAATTTTTTAAGTAAACAAGCAATCGAGGTATTTCGAACAACATCGCGCGTTGTCGGCCGATTCCTTGTAAACTCAAAACAAACCGGCCCACGTTCTCTCATAGAACCTCGCACATTTTCGATCGTTTGTCTGTGTTGCACGTGCATTGCACTATTCACAGGCCATGGAGCAAGCGATAGAGAAACAAACAGGTTTTTTTGCCCTCGTACGACAAGCGATCTCGAATTTCAAGAAGACTAGCGAAGTACGGAGAACCGTTGGCTACGCCAGCGGCCGACTCGAACACATCCACAAAATCTGGTCTCAGTGCGAAGACGCGCACGTGACAATCATAACAAGTCAGAGCGAGATCGCTGAGTCAGTCAAGACCCAATACCTTTCGACTTACGGCGAAATAGAAAAAGACGCTTTTGAGTATATCGGTGATCTGCACCAATTGATTAAAAAGCCCGAAGCAGAGCTTTCTAAGCAACGCGTTGAGTCGAGGCAAGAACCACAACCATCATTTAAACTTCCGAACATAAGCCTCCCAAAGTTCGATGGAAAGTTCAAAAATTGGCGGGTATTCAGAGATACCTTTAAGTCAATTATACATGACAACAATCAACTATCCAGAGTCCATAAACTGCATTATTTAAAGGGCAGTTTGATCAGGGACGCGTCGAAAATTCTGAATCAGTTCGAAAGCGTCGATTCAAACTACGACCCAGCATGGACTTTGCTCACTAAACGATTCGATAACAAAAGAATCACATGTAATGTACATCTGCAAGCGTTGTTCTCCACCCCCGAGATCCGCTCAGAATCAGAGCAGAGTTTCAAGGAAATGTTAGACACTACAAACGAGTGCGTGCATGAGCTACAGCAATTAGGTCTTGATACAAAAAATTGGGATCCCATTATTTTGTACTTGCTAACAGCTAAACTGCCTCCATTAACTCGAAGTCTTTGGGAGCAACAGGTATCAACAACAGAGTCGTTACCGACTTATAAAGAATTTGAAAAATTCATTGAATGTCGTCATAGAACGCTGGAAGTATTAGCTGCAGCCAAGACACAGTCACAATCGGCCACACAAAGCAACAATAACCAGCGTAAAAGCTCAAGCAATTTTTCGAAGACATCCCAGCCATCTTGCTCTTATTGCAAAAAGGATCATTTCCTTTTCAAATGTCAAACGTTTCACAACCTCGACACATCTGCAAAGTGGGACTTTGTTAAAACTCAACATTTGTGTTTCAATTGTTTGACAAAACACCCTTCGAACGAATGTAAGAGTAAGCGAACCTGTTTTACTTGTCATAAAAGACATCACACTACCTTACACAAGTCTGATAAATCCTCGTTACATTCAATTGCGACACCCACAAGTAGTGCACAACCTGAACCGTCATCAACTACTGAAGCATTATGCTCAAAATCTGCAACAACCAAAGAGTGTAAGCAAGCTCTATTAGCAACCGCCATCGTCACAATTAAAACACCAGAAGGAAATATCATGTCACTCCGAGCATTGATAGATTCTGGGTCAGAAAACTCGTTTATTTCTAGTGTTGCTTACCAACTTCTGCGAACGAAAGCACAACCCACATCCATATCCATTACTGGGTTGAACTCTACAAACGTTAGCACATCAACGCAAGAAATTAGTTTCAACATTATTCCGAAGATCGGAAACGGGAAAGAAATTCGAACTCAAGCATATGTGATCAAGAACATAACACAGATGCGTTCTTCAGTGAGCGTTCCCGTGAAGCAATGGCCTTACATAAGCGATATAATTCTTGCAGACCCAAAATTCATGGAACCCGGGTCAATTGACTTGCTACTCGGGGTCCAAACCTACGCGCAGATTTTGCGAGCGGGTCTTAGGTATGGACCAAAGGATCATCCGATAGCGCAAGAAACTTCACTGGGCTGGATTTTGTTTGGACAAATGCCGCAGCATCCTGCGACCAACCAACCAAAGTTCACGGGTTTCACAATAACCACAACTTCAAACACGCTTCTGAACGACCAACTGAAAAAATTCTGGGAGATCGAGGAGTTGCAACCAAAAAGGCAGTTCACCGCTGATGAACGGCTGTGCGAAGGGCTCTACTCGTCCACACATGAGCGACTTCCAGACGGGACATATAAGGTGTCCATTCCATTCAAACCAAGCGCTCCAGTCTTGGGAGAATCGAAGCACATTGCTATGAAACGATTTCAAAGTACCGAACGACAACTCGAGAAAAATCCAGTTTTGAAAGAGTTGTACTCCAGCTGCATCAAAGAATATATAAAGCTAAAGCATATGGTACCCATTCATGTAGGTCATACCACGAATGAACGCGATAAGCCGTACTATTATCTGCCACATCACGCGGTTCTTAAAGACAGCTCGACCACTAAACTAAGAGTAGTTTTCGACGCATCCGCGAAAACATCAAACTGGAAATCATTAAATGAACAAATGTTGACTGGTCCCACCTTGCAAAAGAAGCTTTTTGCAACCATAATGAAGTGGAGAATGCATCGATATGCGCTTTCCGCCGACATCGAAAAGATGTATCGCATGGTAAAGGTGGACTCAGGAAGTCAACAGTACCAAAGAATACTTTGGCGGGAACATCAAACTGACCCAATCAAAGAATTCTGCATCACTACGGTAACATTTGGGTTAACGTCAGCTCCGTACTTGGCAATTAAGACTCTGCAACAATTAGCCACTGACGATGCATCCAAATACCCGTTGGGCTCAAAAGTAGCTCAAGAAGATTTTTATGTCGACGACCTGCTGACAGGAAGTCATGACATCGACAGCGCGCGGAACCTGCAAGCCGAAATAAGTAAATTACTAATCGGTGGAGGTTTTCACTTACGGAAGTGGTCAAGTAATGACCCGTCCCTTCTAAATCAAGTTCCTGTTGAAGATCGCGAACTCCAGTCTCCAATAAAGTTCGGCGAAAAGGACTGTGTGAAGGCACTAGGAATCATCTGGAACCCAGAAAGAGACCATTTCACACTATCCACCAATCAATCAATAGGACATGAAGAAAAACAATCAACGAAAAGAGTTATCCTATCCGAAATTTCTAAGCTATTTGATCCTCTTGGGTGGGTTTCTCCGTCAATCATCATTGCGAAAATTTTAATGCAAAAACTATGGGTATCAGGTTGCACCTGGGATGGTCCGGTGCCACCAGAATTAAACCGTGAATGGCTGGATTACAAGAGCGACTTCCACCATTTAGGAAAAATTCAGATACCACGATGGATGCATACAAATATCAAAGACAACAAAACCATTGAACTCCACGGTTTTTGCGATGCCTCAATTCGAGCATACGCAGCAGTTCTTTATCTGCGAGTTATTGACTCAAATGATAAAGTGCACATCAGTCTGGTCGCCTCCAAAACAAAGGTGACACCACTCAAACTCATTACCTTACCGCGCCTCGAGTTATGCGCAGCCGAATTGCTGTCAAAACTGATGAGGAACACAAGGGAGGACCTTGACATGAAAGAAGTTCAAAGCTTCTCTTGGACTGATTCCAAAATAACACTCGCCTGGATACAAGGTCATCCGACTAAATGGACAACCTTTGTGGCAAACAGAGTGGTGACGATACAAGATAACGCGAATAACAACCAATGGAGGCACGTATCCTCCAAGGATAATCCCGCCGACGTCGCCTCTCGAGGAATGAAGCCCAGCGAGCTCAGACACCACGCATTGTGGTGGAACGGACCTGGATGGCTAACGAAACAACAGATGGATTGGCCATCAGAGCAACAAATACTAGACGTTCCAACAACCATGTTAGAAGCTAAATCACCCATAGCACTACTCGCTAAACATCCAGATATAAGCGAGTTCTCACTATTAGAAAAATTCTCCTCATTAACCACCTTAATACGGGTAACAGCGTATTGCATCAGGTTTTATCGCAACTGTCAGAAGCATGACAAAAATCAAAGAACAACAGGGAGTTTACAAGTAAACGAATACACCACAGCTAAACAAGCACTAGTAAAATTCGTTCAGGCGGAAAACTACGCCAAACAACAATTACCACCCGGTAATCACCTCAACAGTTTGAATCCATTCATGGATGCCGAAGGAATCCTTCGAGTGGGAGGGAGACTGAAACATTCATCTCTACCCTTCGACAACCGTCACCCCATGATTCTCCCAAAGAATCATTATTTTTCTCATCTAATCATACGCGATTGTCATATACGAACACTCCACGGAGGCCATAACTTGGTCATCGGCACGATTCGAGCTGAGTACTGGATCATCCACATTCGGCACGTTGTCCAGCACATCATTTCTAAATGCACCACTTGCTATCGTTTCCGAGCAAGACCAAGCGAACAACAAATGGGGGATCTACCCTCTCCTCGTGTGCAGATGTCACGGCCATTCCAACATTGCGGTGTAGATTTTGCGGGACCATTCGAGGTTAAGGAGTCTAACCTAAGAAAGTCACGGAGTACCAAGGGGTACTTCTGTCTGTTCATTTGCTTCGCGACCAAGGCAATACATATCGAAGCAGTGTCTGACCTGTCATCGGAAGCCTTTCTTGCAGGTTTCCGACGGTTCGTGGGAAGGCGAGGTCTCTGCACAGACATATATTCCGACTGTGGGACAAACTTCGTCGGTGCCGACCGAATAATGAAGGAAAATTTAAAGAGAGCCATCAAGGAAGGTTCTCTTCAAGCCATTGACAAAACCGTCAACAATGGAGTAAAATGGCATTTCAACCCTCCTGCCGCTCCGCACTTCGGCGGCCTCTGGGAATCTGGTGTTAAGTCAGTGAAACATCATCTCAAACGCATTATCGGAAACGCAACGCTGACCTTCGAGGAACTAACCACGGTTCTAATACAAATCGAAGCTTGCTTAAATTCTCGACCCCTCTGCTCAATTAGTTCCGATTCAGACAACATCGAAGTTCTGACTCCAGGTCATTTTCTTATAGGTTCCTCTATCATACTGCCTCCTGAACCTTCCTTAGAAACGACCAACGATCACACCCTCAAACGTTGGAAATACTGCCAAAAGTTAGTACAAACTTTTTGGACTAAGTGGTCCCGAGAGTATTTGCAACAACTTGAGCAAAGACAAAAGTGGCGACTATGTAAAAACAACCTCAAACCAAATGACATCGTTTTGGTGCGAGAAGATAACGTCCCACCTTCAAAATGGCATCTGGGGAAGATCAAAGATGTCCACCCGGGAAGTGATGGACTAGTTAGGGTGGTGACGCTAGATACACAATTCAAGACCATTCAGAGACCCATCTCCAAGGTGTGTCCACTTCCCATTGACTAAATTAATATTTTACTTCCGTCTAGATGGATTTCGATTTTCTGGACATAACTTGTGACGACGAACGCGAAATGTGGAACAACTGGCCACAATACACGGAGGAAGAATTGTTGGAAGAACCATCCCCGCCTCCAAGCGTACCCCCGACAACTCTCGCCGTCGCCGATTCATCCAGCACGGAACGGTCGTCCACTCCAGTGGTTACCACACCCGTACCACTGCCAGTAACGCCAGGCAAAACCCTGGAACTACCAGCGCGGTCTTCAGCTGACAGCACTCAGCAACCGCCACCCATGCCAAAAACCCACACAAGACCACGGCCGTACGATATACGCAACCGAGGGAAGGGACCCACGTACAGTCTAGTGACTAACAAAGGAGAAATCTTTAACGTCACCTACGACGAATTGGAAACAGTCCCATGGAGTCGTATCAAAACGTTCAAACGACCGATTTACACGTTGTTTTTTAACGGCGGGGATAAGGTGCGTGTTCGCTTCGCAAAGGGGAAGACAACGTGGTTCGCGTTGAAACGCAAGCACCAACATTAAGATGCATCACATCGTGGACTTTATTCGATTTTATTATTTGTATTATTTCCATTTTTTTTATCATTTTCATTTTATTATCTTAATCTTTTTCATATTTTTTTTTCTTTCTTGTTTCATTGCATCTATCATGAATACACATACTATGCTGTAAACAAGTAATCGTTTTTTTATTCGGTTCATTTATTTGCTTTTTCTTTTTTTCTCTTTTTTTTGCGCCCGGGAGAATGTTTGAACTTCAAATACGTTACTTGAATTTACACATTAAATTTGAAATTCAAACATACGCGCGTAAACGCTACTCACCACGGCGTGAACTTGACGCACAATTTCACGTGCCACTGTGGTCCAGTAGAGTTGGCGCCGGTTATCCGTCGAAAGGATAAACGGTGCATAAAGCTAACCGGCCCTATAAAAGGCCCGGCCGCCGTTGATTCGGTCTCTAGTCGATTTTTTCAATCACGAACCATTTGGAGAAGCGTTACGCTCGGCTGATTTCAGCATTTTTAAAAAAAAGGTATAACCATTTCCATTGCGGAATTCCATTAGGGATTGTTGTTTTTGCTGTTGCAGCAGGAGACAATCTTTCATGGAAAATACGCATTGCATTAAATTATTTTGTACCAGCCAAGCTGGTTGAACGGTCTAGCATCCCGTAATTGCAACTTCCAAAACAAAAGGAAAATAATTCTGCGAACCCCGGCGTGTCATCGAAGTACTTTTATTTCGGTGGCAATTATTTTTTTTCTTCAACCATTTCTTTCGTCTGTTTTTTTTGATTTAGCGTCACCACCACACATTCCATAATTTTACCTTCGCAACCTCGTTGCATCCACCCCATCCGCAATTCCTATATTGCACAATAAAGCACATTCCATCTTACACTGTTATTGAGATTAGAAACGTGTTATTTTTGAAAAATTCTTATCCCCTCCACTTACGTACTCCCCCGCCCCCTTCAAAAATTTTACTTTCAGTAATCTTTTTTTATCAACCTTTATATCCAAACCAAATTTTGTTTGTTTGGTGCCACTGGTTTGGGAGATATCGTAATGTTAAGTATTCCACCTCCCACCCCCGTACGCCACCACCCAAACCCAAAAATTTTGTTTCAATCTACTCTCCTAGTATAACTACAGATATTTGTTAAGTTTTAATTGCTTGCTGTTAACGGTTTAGGAGATATGGAATTTAGAATGTGTCGATCTCGACTTTTGCGTTTCGGATGCATTGCTTCCCCCTCCACTCCCACACCCCTTCACCCATATCATCAATTTTCTTGGAAATGGGTCCACTAACAAAGCTTTATAGAAATTCCAAGTTTCAGTCTCCTAACATAAGCGCTTGCTGAGATCTAGAAACCAAAATTTTTCGTCTAAAACGCTTCCCCCACCTTCCCCTCACACCCCACCCCTGAAAATAATGTCAATTCAAGGGGTCCACCCAGTCTATTCCTAGAAAAAATTTAAATTTAATAGCTTCACTGGTTTGAGAGCTACGAGCCTTCAAAGGATTTTGGCGGTCGACCACTACCGACCACGTACGGCGTACGGCGGACGGCGTTCGGCGTACGGTGGACGGCGGACGGCGTACGGCGGACAGACGGAGTGAAAATTTTTATTGCTTTTTTCGTGTCTTCTAGTCGTGAAATGTACACAAAAAAATTTTGAGGGCAGCAAATTTTTTTTTTTGAAATTCAATAACAATATTGTATTATTACTAATAAAGTAAAAAAATCTGCCAACAGTCTGGGCGCAACTTTATTATTTTTACGGCAGAAGTTCAGAATGCGATCAATTCGGGGATGGGGTGTATGTTACTATGTGACTGAAAACCTAACAAAAAGTTCGGGAGGTGGTTAGAAAAGGGTGTAAAATATGAATTAATTAATTGAATCATATTCCGGGATGCGGTCTAGAGGTTGAAAAAAACAAAACTTAAAAATATGTGATTATTAAACAAGCCTGGGGAAGTGAAAAGATATTCGATATCTGATCAGACCTGAGAAACATAGTGGAATTCATGAAAAAGTATACAACCAGTTTACACCCTCTTAGGGGTCGAATTTCAAAAAATCTTGAAAACGCATTTTAGGTATTTATATGAAGAATCCGTAGAATAAAAATGAATTCAATATTTGGAAAGACCTAGTAGATATGACGAAAATCGTGAAAATATATGCATTTTATATATACTGATAATTTTTTTTTGCCCCCCCTTCTGAACGCCAATGAATACTCAAATTTTTTTTATCAGAATTACTTTTCTGGTTAATTTACATATACGTACCGAGTTTCAACTTCGTAGCATAAGCCGTTCTGAAGTTAGGGAAAACACCCCCCACCACCGTACCATACTACCCCTAAAAAAAATTTATTTTTCCACCGTGCCACTACTATAGCTCTATCTAAATACCAAGTTGTAGCTTCCTATCATTATAGATTCTTAAGATATAAGCATCGGAACTTTTTCTGTCTCACCCTTCCCCACCCTCACCATGCGGCGTACGGCGGACAGACGGAAAGAAAATTTTTATTGCTTTTTTCGTGTCTACTAGTCATGAAATGTACACAAAAAAATTTTGAGGGCAGCATATTTTTTTTTTTTGAAAATCAATAACAATACTGTATTATTACTAATAAAGTAAAACCAACAAAAGACAAACAAAATTCCATAAAAACCAACGGCCGGCTCTCCTTAATACCTATACAAGTTAAAAGGAAATTAAAGAAAAGAATGCTTGGTCTTACATTGTGGTTTTGTTTTATGTATTTTCCTTATATCCTCCGGATCCGTCCACCTAATACTTAGATGGTGCACCGCACCACTTTTCCCAAAATTCCTGGTCTTTTTTTCGTTCGGCCGCAGCTAGAACTCACTTTTAGTACCGGCTGGACACTTTTTCTTTTTGTTTCTCACTTTTCTACCTTCTCCGTCCTTGGTTAGGGTCCGACTCCAATTTTTTTACAAACTTTCGCCCCACTTTCGTTCGTTTCCTTTTCTTGCCTTTTTGACAGCTAACTCCTTGGACTATCAAAACGATGGAGTGGTCGATTGATGTTCTTAAGTCACTTTTCATGCGAACTGGACGTCCAGTAGGCAATTCGCCGTCGTGCGTAACTCCTCTGTGTTAACCCCATTTATGTTGACAATTTGAATTTAGGTGTTATATAAATTTAACTTAAATTGTGTAGCGTGCCATTACAAAGTCTTAGCGGACAATACGATGCCTATTCTGGGCATTGTGCACAACTCCGTTGGACTCCGGCATTTCGCACATGGGTCTCCATAAATGAACATAATGTCCTCATATTCTTCATTGGAGTACTCAGGCATTTCGAAACTATTTTTTAAATTCTACTGACACCTTCTTTTAGCAATGGCGATACGCTATTCTATTGCCGGTTTTCCACCAAACAGAGAAGTAAGTTTTTGTTTTGTTCATGTTTTCGAATGCAAGGAAAACAAAAACTCGAACTCCAACAAATTCAAAACACTGTATCAACCAAACCGACAGTGTTTTATCGCCGTTTTGTTTTTGTTTTGAGCCTGTTTCAACTGAGCGAATAAAGACTAGTTTTCATAACGAATGCAAACAATTTTTACTAAGATTGCAAGGGAGCTAGCTTATCGAATTTTCAATGGAGATAGCAACCACTGCAAAAAATGACATTCACACAAATATCGTCAATATTTTTTACTGGATATAATATCTGTTCGTTTCACTCCTGATCAGTTTCTCATAAGAGGCTTTCCTTCTCCCGCAATGCACTGAAGAAGCACAAATTATTTTTATTTGTATTCAGTACGTTCGGTCGAATGTGCGTCGGGTTCAACCCCCAGCACCGACTACGTACTTTACTGTAAGGATTTCACACGGACACGGGCTTCTTATCTGTATTTTTGTGTATATGAGAGCTTTCTATAAGCTCGCCATACATTTCATTAAAATACATAGAAAGAACTTGGAAGAAGAAGAAGAAGAAATTGGAAAAGCTAAATGAGTTTTATGAAAATTAGTTCTTCCGACATTTAAGCTTTTTTCAAAATCACAGTAGTGGAAACTTATATGTCAACGCGAATTCAAAAGCAATTCACAAAATATTTAAAAATGTCCACAATTTTTAAAGCAACAATATTATTGTTAAGTGTCATTCGAAATCTCAATGGATATTAATTTGTTTTAATTCGGAAAGAATTAAGCGATGTTTGCTTAAATAATACCTGCGAGGATGGTGGTCTACATTTGATGGTGGTCTACATTTGATTTGTTACTATGTAAGTTGAAATGTTTGTTTCTCTATGCAGCATTTGATGTAATTTGGTTTTGAAAAACTATTTTCTCGATAGCTAAATCCAGGGAATGAATAATCGATGCTGATCAATGGTCACAATCAAAGACAATAGACTCTATAAGATGTCTCAAGGCATTAAAATCGAACAAAAGAACTTTCAGATCAGTGACACGATGAGCGGTTATTGAAAAAAACTTTCGCAAACTGCCTAGCTACCCTGTTCACAAAACTGCCAAATGCGGTTTCCTTGGAGATCGTAAAAGGGGAAGATTGTTTGCATTGTTGCCTTTTTCCACACATTTTCATGTTGATTTCTTGTTTTAGATTGATATTCAATTCTAATGAATATTTTGCGACTTTAGAACATACAGGAATTTTTTTTTTTAATATTCCTTTAATCAAATAATCGAATTAAAAAAATGGTTTTTGGACTGATATTGTAAATCAACCCGATGGTTTCACAAATAACCGCAATTTACAAACATTTCTCAGTATGACTTCTTATCCGTTTTGTATGTTATATGTACCTACGTTCAGTTTCAGTATGACGATGGGTCATAGGGCAGCAACAGTTCTCTTCCGAAAGTCGTGTTATGGGCGATTATGATAGCCATTACCTCTCGCCGGACTTATGTACTCCTCGTATTTTCTTCTGGATTGTTCATCTGCATATGTTTCTTGGACGAACCAGTCTACGCCTTCCTTTTGAATTTTTTTGAGGTTTTGATCCAGAAATGACCGATCCATTGCCCCTTTCGCCTCGGAAAATAATACCTATCTTGGTCTATTCGGTTAATAGAGTTTAAACAATATACATTTATGTACTTGTACTCCGAAGTGAATCACTATTATAAGTTTAATTCAAGCCGAGAAATTTGCAATGCTTGGAAATCATTATTGCTCGTCGGTAGTTTATTAGTGGCAAAAATCTCTCATTCATTCGGATTCTACAAACGAAAGTCAGCAGAACTCGTTATTCAGCACATTGCACGATAATTCGATAACGCTTTATCTTAAAACTTAAAATTGCCATTTTATTTTTACATTGCACTATTATTATCATTTCCTCGGCTTACATAACCACTGAAGAAAATGAAAGCAAATAAGTACAGGAATTCTAAATATTTAATCCTTGCTTTTTCAAAAAATTTGTATCTTAGGGCCGGTTTCACAGTCGAGGTTTAAACCAAAAATTTGGTTTAAACTTAGGAATTTGTTCGTAAGATCCTAAGTTTAAACCAAATTTTTGGTTTAAACTTCGACTGTGAAACCGGCTCAGTAATTTGTGAGCATACATACATATAACATAGGTATATATGTGGAATGGTGTATTCCGGTAATGGAAATGTATGTAAATAAATGATCGTTCGTTCAGTATAAATCTAATGAAAAACGTTGTATGGGCTTCCGGACTAAATTACTCGGAGGTCGCTAGTATAACACCGAAAAAAAAAACTACCAGTGGTCAGGGCGAAACTTTATTATTTTTCGGGTGTATTAGTTATGCGTTCCTATTACTAAATGATAAAATTGGACGATGGATAAAGGATAGAGGATAGCGGATGAAAGATGGAGGATGGAAGATGGATGATGGTGGATAGAGGATGGATGATGTTGGTTGGGGGATGGTGGATGAACGAAGATGGACAGAGGATGGTAGATGATGGATAGAGGGTGATGGATGGAGGTTGAATGGATGGAGGATGGTGAATAAAAGTCGCGATATGATATTCGCTGTCCGAATACCGCATCCAATAAAATCTTGAAACTCAACAGAAAAGATAAAATCTTGAAAAAAATTAAGAACTGGCAATTATTTTCGAAACACAAACTGTCGAAAAGACTAAATACGACTAGAGTAAAAAGGTGAAACAGACATTTTATTGTGAGTCTTTTATTCTAGGTGTACTAGGCGAATAGATAGGAAACAAATTTTTGAGTGTGGCAGTGGCATACGGGGGTTGTGGCTTAACAATTTTGGAATACGGTTTTTCACGAAGTGATTGCATTAGACAAATAAAATTCGGTTTGTGTATAAGGGTTGACTAATAAAGTTTGCTGAAAGTAACATTTTTTATGGAGTCCACTTCCCCCATAAAAAAGCGTGAATGTGGAGGAGATAAGAAGAGATAATACCCTCTATAAGGCCTTATTGAAATACCAATAGTCTTATGGAAAATTGTGAACTTTTGACTTAAGGCTTCCGTAACACTTACGAGGGAAGGTTTCGAAGAGAGCTTTGCTCGACATGTGTAATTCCAAGTGATTCGGCTTCAACCCTATTACGAGAATGTTTCAGATTGGCCTATTGTGCAGCGTAGTCGATTTATGTGTGGCGGACCTTAGCTCAAATCTGAGAGTGTGCAACGTTAATTCGAATTTAAAATAATTATAATAATTTACAAAAGTAAAAAAAATTGTGAAAATAATTTTTCGGTTTTTTTTCTTTCGTACTTCCAAAGCAAGAACAGCTTCGATAAGGCTTTATACCAACTGTTAGTGCTTGGCTGTTACTGTTAAAACTTGGGGAAATGTGCGCCAGATAAGTCAGTAAGACCTTATCGAATCTTTATCGAGGTACCTTAAATTGAGACACTCTTTTAACGGTTGTAAATTATGAAATTCTCTATTCGATGGACATGGAATAAGTATGGAAATGATTGTGTTCCGGCGCTATCGATCTTTCACTTCTCGCGTAGCGAACCTTCTTGCTCGCTTCTACGCTGACCGGGAGACTCCGATTCCAGCGGCTCTACCTGTAAGGAAAAGCAAAGAAAATGGGGTCCAGTTTTACCTGCAACTTTAAAGAGCCGCCGCTGCCGTAACTGCCGTCCGTAACCTCAAAAATTTCGCAACAAAGCCACCTTTGTTTTCCCTCCTTTGCTTCACTCCGTGCTCCGATATCACTTCGTTTTCAGCTTCTCATAATATTGTAACGATCCCACTTCGTTTTCAACTTTTTCTTTCTTACTTCAACTCCATGTTCCGACAACAATGAGACCCGCGCAATCGCGGTTCGTCTCCTTTATAGGTTTTCGCCGTACGTTCGGCTAGTCTTGGCTTCGCCGTGACCACTTCCTCTTTTCTAGGAAGTAGGACAGATCTCGTGTTGAGTAAACATGTCCAAAGCTTGTGACAGGCGCAAGGTTTATGAGCTATCTTCGAGTGACGTTTTATATTTCTCGTCTAGTTTGCATAAATAAAGAGTTCGCGCGAGCAGACTCTACCGGTTGTTTCGAACTTCTTCGGCTATCGTCAGCCATTTCGCTCCAACACGTCTTTAATGAGAAATTTCTTCCAAAGTTTTAAACTTTGAAGGGAACAGGAAGGTGAACTCGCTATTTGTTTTCCTTGGATGCTTGAGCCGGTCCCGAGCTTCCGGAATTTACATACGGAAACATAACTCGTGAGAACCGGGCCGGACTGATGGAAATTAGCTTGTCCTGCTACCGGAGAAATGTGCAGTGTTGCTTTTGTGATATGGAGGACCTCAAGATTTGACTTCCAAGGAGTACTCGTCCAAAGGATCCACTCAAGACAGCGGACGGCAGCAGTAAGCGCCGGCGAGAGATACCCGATCTGAGATCAACTTCAAAACCCGCTTTCGTAGCACATAAGCTTTTCCCTTCCTTACAGGATATGACGTCGACCGCTAGATGGGCGCGAGTCAATTCGTACGCATCCAACAACACGAAGAAAAGAGCTGGAAGGAAACTTTACCGCTTCCTACGCTCGAAACACTACCATTCCATGTATATTTTAATACTGACTTTTTCTTACAATATTTAAAAATGAAAAAATATGAAATGTCTAATTTATTTTTGGAACAGTACCGCCCCATAACTCAGTGAAATGAACAAGATAAATGCCCCGTTTCCGGTATACTTTCTCAGCTCAAGGAGCTGGAGACAAAACTGGCGCCGGGCTCAATAAGCTAAAAAATATTTACCACATCAACAAACACATGCAGGTATGATGATATTAGGCTAAATACCTAATATCCTATACCTATAATCCTATAATACCTAATATTTACCTTCTCACTCAATACAGCGCACCGGTATAAGAGGTAGAGCAAAAATAAATTAGTCAATTTTACTTTATTATTTATGATACAGTATTGTTATTGATTTTCAAAAAAAAAAAATTTGCTGCCCTCAAAATTTTTTTGTCCTGGTTTCATGACTAGTAGACGCGAAAAAAGCAATAAAACTTTTCACTCCGTCTGTACGCCGTACCCCGTAAGCCGTACGCCGTACGCCGTACGTCGACCGCCCCAAAATCATTGAAGGCTCGTAGCTCTCAAACCAGTGGAGCTATTAAATTAAATTTTTTTCTAAGAATAGACTTGGTGGACCCCTTGAATTGACACTATTTTCAGGGGAGGAGGTGTTAGGGGGAAGGCAAGGGAAGCGTTTTAGACGAAGAATTTAGGTTTCTAGATCTCAGGAACCGCTTGTGTTAGGAGGCTGAAACTTAGAATTTCTATAGAGCTTTGATAGTGGACCCATTTGCAAAAAAAACAGATATGGGTGAAGGGGTGTGGGAGTGGAGGGGGAAATAATGCGTCCGGAACGCAAAAATGCCGAGATCGACACATTCTAAAATCCATATCTCCTAAACCATTAATAGCAAGCAATTTAAACTTAACATATATCTGTAGTTATACTAGGAGAGTAGATTGAAACAAAATTTTTGGGTGGGGGTAGTGGCGTACGGGGGTGGTGGTGAAAACTTTAGATAACGATATCTCACAAACTAATTGGACCAGAAAAACAAAATTCGGTTTTATTATTAAGATTGATAAATAAAGATTGCTCAAAGTAAAATATTTGAAGGTGGTAGAGGAGCACGGAAGTGGGAGGGATTAGAATTTTTCAAAAATAACACGATTCATATCTCAATAACAGTGTTAGATGGATGCTTCAAATTTTTACCAGAAGTAGGCCTAATAGAACCCTAGTAGGGAAAAGTTTGGTGGTGAGGGTGTAGAGGGTGAGGGTGGGAAGGGTGAGAAAGAAAAAGTTCCGATGCTTATATCTTAAGAATCTATAATGATAGGAAGCTGAAACTTGGTATTTAGATAAAGCTATAGTAGTGGCATGGTGGAAAAATACATTTTTTTTAGGGGTAGTATGGTACGGTGGTGGGAGGTGTTTTCCCTAACTTCAGAACGGCTTATGCTAGGAAGTTGAAACTCGGTAAGTATATGTAAATTAACTAGAAAAGTAATTCTGATAAAAAAAAATTAAAATATTCATTGGCGTTCAGAAGGGGAGGGGGGAAATATCAGTTAATATAAAATGCATATATTTTCACGATTTTCGTCATATCTACTAGGTCTTTCGAAATATTGAATTCATTTTAATTCTACGGATTCTTCATATGAATAACTAGAATGTGTTTTCAAGATTTTTTGAAATTCAACCCCTAAGAGGGTGTAAACTGGTTGTATACTTTTTCATGAATTCCACCATGTTTCTCAGGTCTGATCAGATATTGAATATCTTTTCACTTCCCCAGGCTTGTTTAATAATCACCTATTTTTAAGTTTTGTTTTTTTCAACCTCTAGACCGCATCCCGGAATATGACCCAATTATTTAATTCATATGTTACACCCTTTTCTAACCGCTTCCTGAACTTTTTGTTAGGTTTTCAGTCACATAGTAACATACACCGAATACCCGAAGTGAATGCGTTCTGAACTTCTGTCGTAAAAATAATAAAGTTGAGCCCAGACTGTTGGCAGATTTTTTATATTAATAATTAAGAGAGTTTAAGGTACCTAATAAAGTAATTTATAAGGAAGATACGAATGTTCAAAATATTAAATATTATATTATTTTTAATTAATTAATGAATTAATCTATATAGGTATATAAAAAAAGGATTATGTTTATATGTATGTATGAAGGTATGTTAAATGTAGAAGTTCCTAAGCCGCTCAACTGATATCATTTTCAGGGAACATGTAGAATAGTCTCGCGATGGTGCCTGTGAAGTTTGGTACCGATAGAGTCAAAAACAATTCTCATATTTTAATATTTTTAGCAATTTTAGTACCCTGTTGCTCTAATTGTTGGTTTCTTTGTCCCAAGTGCTTTCCTATATCATTCCAATTACGACGAATCTTCGCTGATATATTGAACGCTTCGCGGACGTGCGTTTTGTTTTATTTAACGATTTTACAATAGGTGGGGAGCGACACAAACAAATGAGTGTATTTTCGGTTTACTCGTCGGAAAAAACCGAGCAACTGAAGCAATGGCAGCAACAAAAGCAACGAGAGCAGCGGGAACAACGAAGCAACAGAAACAACAGAAACAATGGGAATGAAGGGAGCAACGGGAGCATTGGAGCAACGAAATGAACAACGGAGTAGTGGGAGTAACGAGAGTAACGGGAGAAACGTGAAAAACGGAAGCAACGAGAGTAACGAAAGCAACCGAAGCAACGAAAGCAAAAGGTGCAACAGAAAAACAGGAGCAACATTAGCAACGGGAGAAACAGGAACAATGGATCAACGAGAAAAACGGTAGTATAGCACCATACAAACGTGAGCGTAGCGCAGTTCGCGGCTAGTAATATTAATAATTAATTCTTATATATATAGTGCGGAAATTTCATCTTTTTGATATCGCCACAGTACTCCCCTTCCATCAGATGCGTTACTTTGCGAAACGGACAGTTCTTGTTAATTTTCGTCCATATCGTGAAAATTTTGGTGTTGTAGCCTTGGTTTCTTCGCTGTTATTTGTGATGTGCGTAGATTGTGTGGCTTGTTGTGTAGCTGTATCCGTATCTGTTGGTTGTGGCTGATTATCTTGAGTGATGAACATGGGTTTTAATCTATCAATAGAAATATTTTTTGTTTTATTATTTAAATCAATAGTAAGATATTTTTCTGATCGCGCTGTTATCTTGAAGGGTCCATCATAGGGTGGTTGTAAAGGTTTTCGGATGGCATCGTGACGTACGAAAACGTGTGTGCACGTATTAAGTGCTGGGTGAATGAAAATGTTCTTATTAGGGTTATTATGTTTAATGGGTACAGGTTTAAATGATTTTATTGTCTCCTTTAAATTATTCACGAATGTTAATGGTTCTGTGTTTATGTTACTTTCATCAAAAAATTCACCAGGTAGTCTTAATGATTGTCCGTAAACGATTTCCGCGGGGGTAGCGTTACTATTTGTTATCACTGAACGAAGTCCTAATAGCACTGTTGGTAAAATTTCTGTCTACCGATTGTTTGCGTGACACTTTAAAGCTGTTTTTAGGGTGCGATGTAATCGCTCTATTTTTCCATTAGACTGTGGATGATATGGTGTTGTTCTTATATGTTGTATGCCTAACAATTTTGTGAGATTTTTGAACAATTCACACTCAAATTGACGACCTTGATCAGTTGTTATCTTTTCTGGTACTCCATATCTAGCGATCCAATTGTTGTACAAAGCTCGAGCGACTGTTTTTGCGGTAATATTTTCGATTGGTACTACTTCGGGCCAATTGCTGTACCTGTCTTTACAGGTTAGGCAATAAAGACTTCCTTCAGACATTGGTAATGGTCCTATTAGATCTATGTTGATGTGTTGAAATCTTGAAGAAACTTCAGGATAGTGTGCGAATCCAGATTTCGTATGTCGTCCTATTTTACATTTTTGACATGCTGTACATGATTGTACCCACTGTTTCGTATCTTCGTTAATAGACGGCCAAATATATTTTTCTTTGATCTGATGTATTGTTTTTTTAATGCCTGGATGAGCTATGTTATGTATAATGTTAAAAACTTGACGTCTGGTGTTCTTCGGAACATAAAGTCTTGCGTTTTTCTTACTTGTATCAAAATAAATTTTTAATTCTGTACTCGGAATTTCTACTAATGTTAGTTTTAATGAATGTGTGTCAGGTTCGCTTAGCAATTTCTTTAATTCATCATCTTGCTTTTACTCTGCTTGGATATGGTTGTAGTCGAATGTTGATGGCACTGTTATTGTCTCTAAACGAGATAAAAAATCAGCGACAATGTTATCCTTACCGGGAGTGTATTTCATGTCAGTTGAAAATTGTGATATAAAATCTAGTTGGCGTAGTTGACGTGGTGATGCTTTTTCCGGTTTTTGTTGGAATGCGTATATTAATTGCTTATGATCAGTAACTATTGTGAAAGGTCTTGCTTCTAGCATATGTCTAAAATGTTTTATTGATTCATAAATTGCTAAAAGTTCCCGATCATATGTGCTGTACTTGGTTTGAGTTTCTGATAATTTCTTTGAATAAAATCCTAAAGGTTCCATTCGACCATTATGTATTTGATTGAGAGCTGAACCGATTGATGTATCAGATGCATCCGTCATTAGTACGATTGATGCTGAAGGTGCTGCATGAGCTAAAGTTGTTGCTTGAATTACTGCTTCCTTGCATTTTTTAAATGCTTCCTCTGTTTCCGTAGACCACTGTATGGTTCTGTTCTCCTTTTTATTTCCTGTTGTCAGGTTGTTTAATCTTGTTTGTACTGCTGCTGCTGATGGAAGGAAACGACGGTAAAAATTGAGCATCCCAAGGAATCGTCGCAACGATTTAACGTTCGTTGGTTGAGCCATATTAACTATTGCCTGAACTTTCTCTTCTGGGGGTTTTGCACCGTCTTTAGAAAGCTCATATCCCAAAAAGTTGATGGTGTTTGTTCCAAAAATGCATTTTGTGGAATTGATAGAAATGTGATTTTCACTGAGACGTTGGAATATGATCTTTAAGTGTTCTTCATGTTCCGCTTGTGATGATGAGGCGATTAATATATCGTCGATATACGCGAAACAAAATGGGAGATCGCTTAGAATGCCGTTGATATATCTTTGGAACGTTTGTGCGGCGTTGCACAGTCCAAAGGGCATCACCACGAATTCAAATAATCCGAATGGCGACTGCTGTTTTTTCGATGTCTCTATCGGTATGTGGTATGTGGTGATATGCTCTAATTAAATCTTATTTTGAAAATATAGTTTTTCCATGCAAAAAATGTGTGACGTCTTGCAGGTGTGGTATAGGATATCTATCAGGTGTTGTTACAGAGTTGAGGCGCCTGTAGTCTCCACAAGGTCTCCAGTCCCCTCCTTTTTTGGGTACCAGATGTAGCGGATTGGCCCAACGGCTCTTGGAAGGTCGGCAAATTCCTTGTTCAACCATTATTTGAAAATGATTTTTGGCAATTTTATATCGTACGGGTGATAATCTCCGCGGTCTTGAACAAAGAGGCTGTCCACGAGTTTCGATTACATGTGTAACCGTTGTTTGGTTTTTTATGACTGCATAGTTTGATTGTGGCTTAGTTATATTAGGATAGTTGACTAATATATTTGTAAAATCAATACGTATCAATAGTTGATCCGTTTGCAGCATACAATTTAAATGGTGATGGTTTTTTCTTTTTATCATAAAAGGACGGAGGACATATTGATAAGTCCACTCCAGTGTCGATTAGAAAATCCATCTCGGTTAATGCGTCTCGTATGAATAAGCGACTATTTTGACGGGATTGGGTGCATGTCGCTAACGATGCACTCAACCCTGGGAGTTTTCCTTTTGCTCAAATTTGCAGGGTTTCGTTTCGAGAGAATGGATTGCATTGACAATGGCAATCCTTCCAGCCATAATGTTTTTAGAAATTCCTCAGGTACTTTATTTTGCGCTAGTGCACGCATCTCAAAAAAGTACGTCGGATGGTCTCTTTTCAGAGAAACTAACACCAGTTAAAGGTTTCCGAATTTTTTGTTTTTCAGTTTCCGTAAATTTACTGATTATTCTTTGCTTCAACTTGTTATATTTGTCTTCATCAGATGGATCCTTGATGATGTCACTCACCTGATGAAGAACTTCGGGTTCAATTGATCCGATCAATTGATAATATTTTGATTTTTCGGCTTTTATTCCCGCATTATAAAATTGAGCCTCAATTTGGGCAAACCATAGTTCCGGATCATTACGCCAAAATGGTGGAAATTTGATGTGGCTCGCAATTTTGCTTACCTCATTGACGGGGTCCAGCCCTTGTGACGAAGGACTGGTTAGCTTTTCTTTCATTTTGTCGGTTTCCGACATTGTCGAGTACCTTTATAATTAATTTTACTGCGGTTTAGTTAATGCACAAAATAACGCGGAATTATATTTTTCACTCGTGTCGACTATCCGAAATCGAATCACGAAACTTTGTTTATAGTTTATTGTTTCTACCGCTTCCTTAGTTGACTTTCTGTATAGTTATTGTCCTTTTTCAGCTAGGTAATACGATTGTTTTGTTAGGTTTTTGATTTTCCAAGTTGCTGCGTCCTAGAAAAACTCTTCGCGTCGAATTTTCATTCGTTGTTCACGTTGTTCACTTTTGTGTGGAACCGTTGTTCACATTTTTGCGGAAGCCGCGTGTTGCGAAAAATTTTCACTATACTGTTGTTCACTTTTTTTGTGTGGAACCGTTGTTCACATTTTTTTTTGTGGAACCCGCGTGTTGCGAAAAATTTTCACTATACCGTTGTTCACTTTTTAGGTAACAAACTACTATTACCGATATTATTAATATATGAAATGTGGATTTCACGTTTTGCGCTTGGATTTCGTGTATTCACGTTACTTTCGTATCACTAATAGCTTTCTTTCTACTTATATGCGCGTTTGCAATTTCGCACTTATTTTTTTTAAATTAAACCACGGCACCGTTTTACTAATTTTTAAACCGAACTTTAACTATAGAAATATTTCGTATTTCCATTTAGAATTGAATTGCGCTTAAGTTTCACTATTCTTACTTCGGTCACTATCATATTATTATTTTTCCATTACGAATTTTATGCACTTTCGCTTGCTTGTTTTCACTTTGGTCACTGCTATATTCAAAGCATACTTACAGAAAACAAAATTAAAAATTATTCGAAGGCAATTGTGATTGCGGCGTAGTCGAGGGTCACCAGTTATAGTGCTTTATGATGCTCAGGTACCTGTGGATGATGCTTCAAAATGAAATTAAACGCTCGGCTGTTCGGTGTAGAAGATTTATAATGTTTCATTCTTTGGCTTTTATACAAAATAATTCAATGTTGCCCGATCTAGCAAATTATAGCAAATTATAATAAATTACAAAAATATAGGGAATTTTTACTCTAATCGTCATACAAAATAAAATTTATTTACAAAGGTTTAATGAATTCTAATTTTAATAAAATGATAAAAATTGGAAATTTCATCTTTTTGATATCGCCACATATACACTACATACATACATTTCCATCATTGGTTTAGCACTCGCAGTCTAGAACTTTTAGTTATATCTTCAGCTTCCTTAGTTTTCCAAATAAAGTCTAGAACAAATTTTCGATGTTCAATACATGCATTACACTTATCAAACCAGAGAGGAAAATTTTCATCTGTTTTTTCTAGACAGATTTTAAAATTTTTTTCTTTTATATTGAGTGCTGATAGATATTGAGAGAAAAATTCTTTAAAAATATCAAAATGGAGTTCACATATTTTGAAAAAATCATCTGATGGTGCTTGCAAGTACATTTGTTCAGTCCATGTCGTATTAGAGTAATCTTTGTTTAAAAGTAAAAATTCACTCGGCAAAGAAAGTAACTCACCTGATTTTATCATGCTACTAGCACAGGAATGACAATTAAATTTTCTTATTATTGTCTTTAAAAGTGCGTATCCGACAAAGTAACGTCGACTAGCGCTTTCAAGAAGAAAATCTGTAGAATTTGTAGTAATACCATGAAAAATCACAGAATTAAGGGTATTTGGTTCGTCTGTTTCTTGACAATTAATATTACCCATATTAACTATGTCATTAGCGTCTATTTGCTGCACAACACTACTTTCGATCCAGTCCAATTGCACATCCTCATCATCCTCACAGTTTTTTCCAAATGAGGAGCTTAATATACGCATTGACATAATTTTTGCAATTAAGTGATTAAATTCAAATACTGAAGGATTTCGATTATTTCCGCCTTTAGCCCTAATTTGAGAAAATAAGTTTTCTATTGGGTCTTGATTCAACCGCGAAGTTAATAAATAATGAACTTCCATTTCAGAAGAAAATAACTCCTCTCCCAGCAACAAAATGGCTTGTATTGATTGCATCAATCCATTTATGCAATAATTATTTCTTCTTTTCTTAAGTTTAATTTTGGTCTAAATAAATTATAGAATCCTTCAAAAAGATTGCTACTTCATTATGGCGTTTAAGGGGAGACTTATACATGTTTCGCTCAGAAACGTTTCTGCTGTTCAGACAGTCAAGAATTTTATCAAGCGTTGAAAGGTATTCTGCAGTGGAAAGTGCATTTTGGGATTGCAAAGGAGAAAATAAATTTAACTGCATACATGTATGTATGTATACCTGCAGATAGTTTTCTGCTGAAAATTTGCGTTGCATATTTAACCCGCATTTTATCAAAAGTCTGGGGATAAATGTGTTTTTTTGTTAATTTAGGACACATTTAACAATCGCAGTGGAATCTAATTGGAAAAACTCTTTAATCACATTCCAACTAACAACACCGTTTTCAGTTTCGATGTCTCCTTCCAAAAGTGTGTTACTAAAAGATTTTATTAGATGTGGAACATCGAAAATACACTAAATTTTTTTTTCATTAAATACGAAATACGGGGTTTCTTTCGTCGCTCCCATAAGTTTAAAGCATTTCCGATTATTGGATCCTTGATCGCAAATAATGGCTCGAATTTTAAGACCAATATTTAAAGTGATATTCAGGTTTTGTCGTATAATGTCTTCAAGTTTATCTCCAACAATAACTTCTTTCGATACAAAATAGCTAACAATATATTTCCAATTAGCTAGCAGACCTCTTATCATGAAAACACAATCGAATTTTCTCTACAAAGTTACTGCGATCCCCATTGCCAAAATCAACCACCCCTTCTATTTGATCAAAAAATGGGTCATATACCAATTCCTTCCGAATTTTTACTTCATCAAAGATTAGTACAGCTTCTTTCGTAAATTCGTCCATATCTTTAACAACATTTTTCAAATTCGTTATTAAATCCATATTAAAACCCGGATGCAACTTTTTTAATGGACTCCACCTATACAACGATGCCTTAGAGGGAAGGGTAAAACCTAAATTGTCACGCATAAAAATATAAGCTGAACTAGACTTATAACTAATATTTTGTGCAAGAAGTTTCTGTTTATCGGTCCATTCTGTAATTTTTGATCGCTCGGTTAAAAGCATTTTACGGACCTCTTTTGCGTTTTCATCGACATATTCAATGGCGTCTATTTTCTTTACTTCAAACCTTTTCTTAGAAATTTTTTTTAGTGCTTCATTTCGTTGAGTAGGTTAATATTTTGCTCCTCCAATTCTTTATTTCTTTTAAGCAGTTTATAATATTTCCTTCTGTAGTAGACCACATTTCTCTCATTCTTCAAACATCGTTTACATACGAGACCTTCATCTAACATATCTGATTCTACAACATTATGAAAATATTCCAATAATGAAATATTCGGCGAAATTGCACCGCAAGTATTTAACTGACATAAAGTTGTACTGCTACAAGTTTCTTTTAAAATATTTTCAGGTGATTGCAAAATTTCAGAATAATCATTAATATTTTCATCAGTATTTTCATCATAATCGAAAACACGTTCACTCTTTGGCAAATTTAAAGAAGGAATGGCATTAAGTAGAATTTTTTTTAGTCCAATATCCTTACTATGAAAATGTTTTTGACAAACAAGTTTCCCCTTTGTATTTTCCAGAATATTGCACGATATCATCCATTTACGACGAATATCTGATCGTTCCGGAAACTTAAACAGCTTGCACGTTGTACTATTTCCATCACAATTCGATAAAGAACAATGCCTTATTCTATTTTTCTTCTTTGCACACTGATCTTCAGACACGTTGTCCTTATTTAAATTAAGGTCCGGTATAGCACCAGAACTAAGTTTTTTGCGATATATAAAATTATTTTGGAAATGCTTACCACAAACATATTTTTTTCCAGCATCTTTAGGGCTTATTTTGCAAATACGTACCCATTTTGCTCGAATCTTTTCGCACTTAGGAAAACGGTACAGTTTTATTTTGCCATCACTAGGGTTGATTGTGCAACCAGCTATGCAACAATGCCCATACGGTTTTCGCTTAGCAATGAAAATTTCTTGTTTTTTTCCGAAGAATTACTCATTTCACTAAATAATTATTTGAAAAACTCATGAAAGCAGACAGCTTGTACAATCACAAAATCTAATCACAACCAATTGTTTTATCTGGCATTTGCAAAATGCAATTACCCTAGTAGCCAAGATCAAAAGTTCACATATACCTCCAACTGAATGTTTCAATCATCAAACACAATCATATCAAAATGATTTAAATAATAATGATATATACTTATGGCCGTTCCAACGATCGTCAGTAACGTTCTAACTGAAACTTTAACTGACAGATGCTTATACGAAACTTACAGTCAAAGTTCTGGCTAAATTTTAACTGAAGGTCGTAATAACGGCCCTTAGTCTTTTTTTTCATGAGTGATTCCTTGTTATATTTTGAGAGAAAAAATGTTCCACAGTATTGCTGAGTTTTCAAATGAAAATACGAAGTTTGTTTTCTAATTGGGCCTCTACGTCAAAAAAATGTTCTATTAGTGACCTACTTCTGGTAAAAAATTGAAGAATCTATCTCACACTGTTCTTGAAAAATGAGTCGTGATTTTTCAAGAAAAATTCTTATCCCACCACTTTCATGCTCCACTGCTCTCATAAAAAATGTTATCTTCAGAAAACTTCATTAGTCAACCTTTATACACAAACCGAATTTTATTTATCTAATGCAATCACTTCGTGAATAACCGTAATCTAAAATTGTTAAGCCCCAACCCCCGTACGCCACTGCCACACTCAAAAATTTGTTTCCTATCTAGCCTAGTACACCTACAATAAAAGACTCACAATAAAATGTCTGTTTCACCTTTTTACTCTCGTCGTATTCAGTCTTTTCGGCACTTTGTGCTTCTTAATTTTTTTCAAGATCTTATCTTTTTCGTTGAGTTTCAAAATTTTATTATGATCCGGTATTCAGAGAGCGAATATCAAATCGCGTTTTTTTCCCTATTCTCCATCCTCCATCCATTCATCCTCCATCCATCATCCTCTATCCATCATATTCCATTCTCTGTGTACCATCTCCCATCCTCCATTCTCTATAATCCATCCACCATCCTCTATCCACCTTCGTCCATCCACCATCCCCCAACCACCATCATTCATTCTCTATCCACCATCTTCCGTCCTCCATCTTTCATCCACTATTTTCTATCCTCCATCCATCGTCCAACATGACCACTGGTAGATTTTTTTCTTCTGTGTTATACTAGCGGCCTCCGAGTAATTTAGTTTGCGATACTATCGACTTGATTGACAAGATCCATTTTTTTTACTTCGATTATCGGAAAACTAAAAAAAAAAATCCTAAATATTTTTTAAAGTCGCAAAATATTCAATTCCAATGCAATCTAGAACAACAAATCGAAATGAAAATATGTGGAAAAAGGCAACAATACAAACAAACTTCCCCTTTTACGATCTCCAAGGAAACCGCATTTGGCAGTTTTGTAAACAGGGTAGCTAGGCAGTTTGCGAAAGTTTTTTTCAATAACCGCTCATCGTGTCACTGATCTGAAAGCTCTTTTGTTCGATTTTAATGCCTTGAGACATCCTATAGAGTCTATTGTCTTTGTCACAATGAAATTCGAAACAAGTTTGCTGTTCTTTACAAAGCTGTGAATATGTTACTCTTGGTATTTGTGGAATAGTGTTTTGAAAATAATTCCTGTTTTTGGTTTTTCCTCAAATTCAGCACTGGGATAGGGATTTAGAGCATATGGCACGAGGGTGTCTAAGACATTGCTCGATTGCCAAGGACAAATGTAATTTTATATGTAAATTACTTTAATTTTGGTTTTAGTTAATTCATTTCAAAGCGGTTTCCTTTCGATGCAGACGATGAAACAATTACAGTCGCAATGACTTATTCCTTCAGTCCAAAGGATCCATTGAATCGGTTTGTTATATCGATTAAGAGATCAAGGCTTTTCGAAATTAACGAAATTAGCACATTTGGGCAATTCCAAAAGTTTAAGTAATTTTGTTTAATTTTGAAATTTTCTAAATTTCATATATGCAAGTTTTCACTAAAATTTGTATATCTAGACCGGCAAATATGACTGTATTAAAATATCCCACTGTGTAATTCGTAGGATGTGCTTCTGCCAAGTTAATATATACACACATTTGAACTTTTTAATCGCAGTAGTCAACAAAAAGAAATGATATCAAAAAAAAAGTATTTTAAAAATGTTAAAAGAGGTGTCGGGTCCAACAAAAAGTGATGATATTCACAGAGTCGGCTTTCTTTTTATTAAATATTTCCACTTACGTTTGTATACAAATTTGTGATATTCATTTTCTCAAGAAACCCGACAATCGCTCGAAGAAATATCACCCTCCAAATTTTCCAGATTAAAAGCAACCAAAAAGTAAACTTTGCACATCATCATTTTGCTATAAGACGAGCGATTGTCGCGTTTCTAGGGAAAATGAATATCACAAATTTGTATACAAACGTAAGTAGAAATATTTAATAGAAAGAAAACCGACTCTGTGAATATCATCACTTTTTGTTGGACCCGACACCTCTTTTTACATTTTTTAAAATGTTTTTTTTTTATATATGATTACAAAAACTACGAAGCAAACAGAATTAACGGAAGTTTGCTGGAATCCATTTGACACGATTGGGAAGCTGTTCTTCAACATGGAGGCAATTCAGATATTAATTTCCACTTTAGTCAAAAGTGAGAAAATTGTTCATTCGATCGATATTTTAAATACCATTCAAACGCGGGGCATGGAGAATTTGGTGCCCAACGCAATGTTTGCTTTTCGTATTTTGTTAACAATTCCAGTTTTGGTGGCATCGGGAGAACGCTCATTTTCAAAGCTGAAGCTGATCAAAACAAAAACATATCTTTGAAATGCAATGCATCCAAATAGACTCAGTGAATTATCTATCATCTCAATCGAAAAAGAAATCGCAAATTCCATTGATTATTATGATATAGTAAATGAATTTTCAACTTCTAAAGCACGAAGGAAGATAATTGTTTAACACACATACATATCTCATCTCTATATGGTTATTTTTACCTTTGAAATAAATTTCGATACATAACAGCATTTGAAAATCAGTATGTTTTATTTTTCAATTCTTTACAAATTTAAGGAGCGCCACTGAAAATCTGCCCCAGGGCGCCAAACGCCAACGGAAAGGCACTGGTAGTATGTAATATCTACTATGTATTACTACTACTTGTAGATAATATTGAACCTTCAATATTAGTCAATATTAAATTTTTTTTGCTGAAAAGTCTACCGGACTTATGCAGTTCTGCTTAACGCCGCGGGCGTTTTCCGTAGTTTCATGGGCACAAATCACGAATCCTATAACGCATCAAAACATGCGTGTTATGTTATGTTATGACGTATACACAACTTTCAATTAAATCTGAATCCCGAATGGAAACAGTGCTATGCAGTTGCTTAACATTTAAACGTCGATAACTCAAAATGTTGAAAATGTGACTTATGCGGTTCTGCAATATGACCACAGATTTCAGACCTGTGTTGAGTTAAGCCTCGTATTCACTGCAGCTCGCAAGCAGATCGCGAGCAGCGTTTTCAGTCAATGCCTACTAAATACGTACATGGCGTTCCGTACAAAAGTATTTGAGGCGCAGCACGCGTGCTATTGCATGATCTGTTTCTGGAGCGTATCCATTGTGCACGTTGCTTTTTATAACCAGCGAGCTGTGGCACGCTTAAAATTTTGACGGATGCATTTTTTTGTGTGTGCTCGCGTTCTGAAAGGGGGGCGCTCGACACCGACAGCTCGCCGATGTTATTCAAGGAGTGCAAAATTGAAATAGTGGTACAGCAAGTTTGAAATAATTAAGATGTCACCCAGTGACGTCATTTCAGTTTTTCTAGGGGGGGGGGGGGAGAGCAAGATGTTATGAATGCGCTGTGAATGTCAACTGTATCTACTGAGCGTTTTATTACGAGCTCGTGAATAGAACCGCAAAAAGCTACTAACGCACAGCCATGCTTGATGGATACGGTTTAAAAGCAAGAGCGCGTCTGTTTTTGAACGGCGGCGAGCTACTTGTCAGTTTTCCATTTAGCCTTGTATCCACTGAGTTTGTCCGCGAGCGTGGTTGTCGTATCCACCAAAAATTGCATTCAACGTTCAGCTCGTCACTAGCGCGCCGGCATCACGCTCAGCTCGCTAGCAGCTCGCGCGCTGTGAATGTCAACTGTAACCACTGAGCGTTTTATTACGAGCTCGTGAATAGAACGGCAAGAAGCTAATAACGCGCAGCTAGGCTTGATGGATACGGCTTAAAAGCATGAACGCGCCTGTTTTTGAACGGTGGCGAGCTGCTTGTCTGTTTTCCATTTGAAATGGAAAGCTTCGTAGCGCGTTTAGGGTTTTTCGTTATTTTCATCATAGAATAGAAGTATCTGTACCTAATTTGGAGGCTAGATTCAGTTTAGAATTGTTGTTAAAACATGTAAAGGATCATCATAACATTATTTTCGTAATTATTATACCTGCCCTAAAATGGAAAGGAAAGATTTATGGTTCATTAAAATTTATTTATGACAGAAATAGTGCGAAAAACTTATTGTCTTTGGCGTTTTAGTAAGTTTTCCATATAAGACCGTCGCTTGAAAATTAAAATTTTATTTCTTATCAATAGTCCATGTCCATTTATACCGATTGCAATCGGTTTCACTCCGCGATCCACCTGAAATCCGATTGGACATTTCGCACGGACCAGCATCCAGTTTTCAAATAGCTATATCATCTGATTTCAGGTGGATCGCGGAGTGAAACCGATTGCAATCGGAGTAAATGGACATGGACTATTGATAAGAAATAAAATTGGAAAAAAATTTAATTTTAATTTTCAAGCGACGGTCTTATATCGAACATTTTCCACTTTAAGAATAAAACTAGTCATGATTTCAATTTTGCACTCCTTGAATAACATCGAGGCGTCTTTTAGTTTGAGGAGCTCAGCAGTTCTCACAATAAAGTAGGTATCGAACTTTCCAACAGTGAATTGATCGAAAAAGAGACTAAGCTAAGAAATAAGAATATTTTTTCTCAAACTTTTTGTGTCTTCATTATTAGGTCGGGTACTGCTAGGACTACCATAGCAGATACATGTTCCAAAAATATATTCAGTATTGTGGTACATAAATTTATACAATAATTTTTGAGGTGAAATAAAAAAAAATTATTACGAGGAATTGAAGAAAATCTATCAATTTTTTACTGTATTATTTATATTTAATACAGTATTGCTATCGATTTAAAAAAAAACAAAATTTGTACCAAAAAAAACAAAATTTGGTTTGAGTATAAAGCTTGATAAATAAAGATTGCTCAAAGTAAAATATTTGAAGGGGGTGGGGGAGCACGGAAGTGGGAGGGATTAGAATTTTTCAAAAATAACACGATTCATATCTCAATAACAGTGTAAGATGGATGTTTCAAAATTTTACCAGAACCCTAGTAGGGAAAAAAAGTTTGGGGGTGTGGGTGTCGAGGGTGAGGGTGGGGAAGGGTGAGAAAGAAAAAGTTCCGATGCTTATATCTTAAGAATCTATAATGATAGGAAGCTGAAACTTGGTATTTAGATAAAGCTATAGTAGTGGCATGGTGGAAAAATAAATTTTTTTTTAGGGGTAGTATGGTACGGTGTTCGGAGGTGTTTTTCCTAACTTTAGAACGGCTTATGCTGTTAAGTTGAAACTCGGTACGTATATGTAAATTAACTAGAAAAGTAAATCTGATAAAAAAAAATTCGAATATTCATTGGCGTTCAGAAGGGGGGGCAAAAAAAATATCGGTTAATATAAAATGCATATATTTTCACGATTTTCGTCATATCTACTAGGTCTTTCCAAATATTGAATTCATTTTTATTCTATGGATTCTTCATGTGAATACCTAGAACGCGTTTTCAAGATTTTTTGAAATACGACCCTTAAGAGGGTGTAAACTGGTTGTATACTTTTTCATGAATTCCACCATTTTTCTCAGGTCTGATCAGATATCGAATATCTTTTCACTTCTCCAGGTTTGTTTAATAATCACCTATTTTTAAGTTTTGTTTTTTCAACCTGTAGAGTGCATCCCGGAATATGACCCAATTATTTAATTCATATGTTACACCCTTTTCTAACCGCTTCCCGAACTTTTTGTTAGGTTTTCAGTCACATAGTAACATACACCGCATCCCCGAATTGAACGCGTTCTGAACTTCTGCCGGAAAAATAATACAGTTGCGCCCAGACTGTTGGCAGATTTTTTAGGTTATTGAATAAAAGATTTAGAATATAATTTCATTGTTTTTTTAAATTTACAAAAAGTATCTGGTATTAAATGGAAATTCGAATTTTTTTACATATACACTGAGTTTCAACTTTCTAGCATAAGCCACTATCGAAATAGGGTTGAAGCCGAATCAATTGATATTAGACATGTCGAGCGAATCTCGCTTTCAAACCTCCGCTCGCAAGTCTTACGCAAGCTTTATCGAAATTAAAAGTTCACAAACCTCAATAAGACTGTGGGTATTTATTGGCATAAGATTATTTTCGAAGCTATGGTTTTTGAAAGCTCAACCTCTGCTCGCAAGTCTTACGGAATCCTAATCGAAGTTAAAAGTTCACAACCGGGGGTCAACAGTTTTACCGAAGGCTTATCGCAATTACAGCCACCGGAAAATCAAAATGCGAAGTTTGTTTGCTAGTTGGGATGTACACCGACGGTTGAAAGATGAACTACGTTGTCGGAGCGGACACGAACAATGTTGCTTAGTCTTACCACCTACCAGACCATGCCCGCGTCTTCCAGGCGAAGATACTGGTGATCCAGGAGGCATGTCGGACTTTGAAGCAAATCTCTACGCCAAAGCGAAATTTTGTAATTCTCCCTAACAGTCAAGCCGCAATCAAGATTCGGCGACCACATTCTCCAAACTCGCCGAAAGTGCCGAGAGGAGCTAGTCTACTATTAAGAAGTCAAAAGAAAGTTACTCTGCTTAGGGTCCCAGGCCACAGCAAAAACGATTGGCAAGGAGCGGGCAGACGAATTAGCTAGGCAAGGTTACGCTCTTGATGGCCCTCTCTTAGAATCCGTTCAGCGCCAAATATCCACCCAGTTTATCACAAACACGAACTCCAGATGGAGAAGACTGACCAACTGCGTCATATCTAAGACGCCATTATACTGCCGGAGCAAAACAGATGACCTCTTGAGCAGGAGCCGTGTAGATTAGAGTTGCTTAAACATCGACAGTGTCGGACTTTGATAGTATCGATAACTTTTCACTAATCCATCGATACTCTATCAATAGTGTTGTAGAGTGTTCATAGATTGCGTAGTGTTTCAACAGTATGATTATAAACAATACGAAAATAATAAAAAAAGGCATGAATAACAAATACAAAAATTATTGTAAGAATTTTATTTATTAGTTATAATAAGGTTACAAAAGCAGGAAGTCCCAGTCATACGACGACAAAGGATTTTCGACCTATCAGTCTGTCAACTGGAGAGGCTTATTGAAACGAACATTCGGAGGCTGTCTAACACACAACATGCCTATTTTCGAGAGAAATCCGTAGATACAGTCCTGAATGAAGTAGTTGGGTCTATAGAGTTTAGTTTGGGAAGTAAGGAATTTACGCTAGCGGCATTCATGGATATTGAGGGGTAATTAATGAGGCTTTAAATGGCATAGGCTTAGAGAAGGGGCTGACTGACTGGCTGACGTCCTTGTTGGAGACGATGATCATGAGCACGGGGAGCGGGCAAGGTAAGGTGGCACTGCAAGCCTCAAGGGGTACTCAGCAGGGTGCGTGATATCTCCTCTTTTGTGGCGGATGATATATTCATATTAGTTTAGGAAATTTTTTTAGACTCTTACGGGCATTTTGGAGTCGGCACTTTGTACACTCGGAAAAAAAGGCCAAAAGATGTGTTTTAGGAGTAAACGCTTCAAAACCGGAAGTGATTTTACTTACTTGGAAGCACAGGATTCCGAAGTTCAGGCTATAAAGACTAAACTGACGTAGCTGGAATACATAAATAGTGCTTTGAGAATTCTCGGAGCATATTTGTTGATTTTACCCAATATTCCAAAACATTGCAATGTTTGTAGGTTGGTGGCTTTTCAATATATTGGTGGACGTCAATCATAGAATCAGTTACTGCGGGCGATACCGAGCGTGGCTGGCTATTGGGCATGCAAATAAATTAATCTAATTTGCTTTGTTTAGTAAATGTAAAAGGTTGGGGCATAGGCTGTGGAACTTCCGCGATGGTTTGCCTGGACTGGACCCAATAAAAGACGCAACCTATCATTAAAAAATCTGCCAACAGTCTGGGCGCAACTTTACTATTTTTCCGGCAGAAGTTCAGAACGCGTTCAATTCGGGGATGCGGTGTATGTTAGTATGTGACTGAAAACCTAACAAAAAGTTCAGGAAGCGGTTAGAAAAGGATGTAACATATGAATTAAATAATTGGGTTTTATTCCGGGCTGCGGTCTAGAGGTTGGAAAAAACAAAACTCAAAAATAGGTGATTATTAAACAAACCTAGGGAAGTGAAAAGATATTCGATATCTGATCAGACCTGAGAAACATGGTGAAATTCATGAAAAAGTATACAACCAGTTTACACCCTCTTAAGGGTCGTATTTAAAAAAATCTTGAAAACGCATTCTAGGTATTCATATGAAGAATCCGTAGAATAAAAATGAGTTCTATATTTCGAAAGACCTAGTAGATATGACGAAAATCGTGAAAATATATGCATTTTATATTAACCGATATTTCCCCCCAACCCTTCTGAACGCCAATGAATATTCGAATTTTTTTTTATCAGAATTACATTTCTAGTTAATTTACATATACGTACCGAGTTTCAACTTTGTAGCATAAGCCGTTCTAAAGTTAGGAAAAACACCCCCCACCATCGTACCATACTACCCCAAAAAAAAATGTATTTTTCCACCATGCCACTTTTACAGCTCTATCTAAATACCAAGTTACAACTTCCTTTCATTATAGATTCTTAAAATATAAGCATCGGAACTTTTTCTTTCTCACCCTTCCCACCCTCACCCTCTACACACACACCCCCAAACTTTTTTTTCCCTACTAGGGTTCTATTAGGCCTACTTCTGGTAAAAATTTGAAGCATCCATCTTACACTGTTATTGAGATATGAAACGTGTTATTTTTGAAAAATTGTTATCCCCTCCACTCCACGTACTCCCCCGCCCCCTTCAAAGATTTTACTTTGAGCAATCTTTATTTATCAAGCTTTATATCCAGACCGAGTTTTGTTTTTCTGGTGCCACTGGTTTAGGAGATATCGCAATGTTAAGTATTTCAACCCCCACCCCCGTACGCCACTACCCCCACCCAAAAATTTTATTTCAATCTACTCTCCTAGTATAACTACAGATATTTGTTAAGTTCTAATTGCTTGCTATTAATGGTTTAGGAGATATGGATCTTAGAATGTGTCGATCTCGACTTTTTTGTGTTTCGGATGCATTGCTTCCCCCTCCACTCCCACACCCCTTCACCCATATCATAAATTTTTTTGCAAATGGGTTCACTATCAAAGATTTATAGAAATTCCAAGTTTCAGTCTCCTAACATGAGTGGTTGCTGAGATCTAGAAACCAACATTTTTCGTCTAAAACGCTTCCCCCACCTTCCCCTTCACACTCCCACCCCTGAAAATAATGTCAATTCAAGGGGTCTGTCTATTCCTAGAAAAAATTTTAATTTAATAGCTCCACTGGTTTGAGAGCTACGAGCCTTCAAAGGATTTTGGCGGTCGATGTACGGCGTACGGCGGACAGACGGAGTGAAAATTTGTATTGCTTTTTTCGTGTCTACTAGTAATGAAATGTACACAAAAAAATTTTGAGGTCAGCAAATTTTTTTTTTTTTAAAATCAATAACAATACTGTATTATAAATAATAAAGTAAAAGTTACTGTAACTTTATTTCCAATATATTTTGTAAGTTTCTTCCGGGGAAATCCACTCTCCCATGTACATTCAACATAAATAATTAATCTTAAATAGCATACATACATACTCTGTCTCTATTTCGTTGGAAATGCATAGAAAATAGAAAGCATACATACATATACATATGTATGTATTTATACGCAATCTGAAACCATCTGCACACTATCTTTGCAAAAACGCCCATTCATCTGTCTTCAAATGCATGTCTTTGGCCCTTAAATGGATGGATGGGTACGACGTGCAGGTAATGCCGTTTATCATCTTCATGTGAATAGCTTTATCGATAGTTTTTAAAACATATCGATTGTTTCGATAGTACAAACTTTCGATACTATCGATGGACTATCGATGTTTAAGCAACACTAGAGTAGACGTCTCGATCGGTGATTCCCTTAACTTAAATTGCCGCCATAACAGCTGCAATTTGGATGCAAGAAAGAGGAAAACTGTTATCAACCTTCTTTGCGGGCCACACACATCGTGCACTAGGTAAACCTTTCTTTCATAACATTGATGAGATCTTGAAAAAGAAGATTGAAGAACTGATTACCTTCTTGGACTGCTGTGGAGTGGATGGATATGATAATCAATTTAAGCACCAGGGTCTCTGTAAAATTATGAATCTACATCACCAGCCCTCAACGACAAGTTTAAACGAGTTGTGGTATCAAAATGGCGCTTTTCGTGCTGATTGCTCCCTGTTTTCGGCAGACGGTCCACCAATTAAACCAACCAACGAACTATAAAGGTACACATGAAACGATTTCAAAGAAAATACTTTTGTTGAATAGACTATATGGTGTAAGCTGTTTTCTTCAGAAGTATATGATCTAGAGTTTGAATTACCGAAACCAGAAAGTTTTAATCTATACAGGGACACTTTTTAAATATTTATAAAATGACATAGGCATCAATTATGCTATTTGCAAAAGTAGCATAGGGTAGATGCTCCAATAGTCGGCCATGCTCCTATAGTCGGCCATTTCTTCAGAAATTTAAAATTATTAAATGATGAGAAGACAATTTCCATAAACAATTTTTTTTTCTTCGATCTGTGTTTTCTTTTGAACTCGAAATGCGTAACATGAAGTCATTCAGTATTTTTGTTGTAAAGTTATAATAGGTTCATTGCGACAAGGTCCGTAAAACTGAGTTTTTTTAGAATAATTTATAAGATGGAAGGATTTTTTTTTATTACTAATACTCCATAGTTTTAAGAATTATGGCTAGGCTGTGCGGTGCTTGTGATTCAAAAGTGTTTAAATTTTCATACTTAATCATAAAATTATTAAAAAACGTTAATATTAGTGTACTTTTGGACAGTGCCGGATTAAGACATGTGGGGGCCCAGGGCCGAGGGAAATGTGGGGCCCCTATTGCGATTATCGGTATATTTAATTTAATGCGATTCCTTCAATTAACCATGTACATATGAGCTGTTGTATCTAAAAGTGGTATAAGTCCATTTTTTCATACATATATTGAGATTTTTAAGGTTTTACGTTAGAAATAATTTAAAAATATTGGTACACGTTAATATAATTCGGATGATGTGCTATCACTATAAACATGTTATATTTTATTATACAATAACAATTATTAAAATTTTAATAGAAAATAAACGATTTTTTTTAGCTCCAAATATACTTAACTTATCTGTGGTCACAGGGAATAACTTAGTGAGTCGAAAAATATGGTAGTAAAATAGGATAAGTCATCTCCCAAGCCTTATACACTGTACGCACTGCGAAGAAGCTATTGTTATATGTTATTTGATCACTAAGATGTCAAAAAATTTAATTTTTTCACAAAAACTGGATTTATAGGAATTAATAGTAAAAATAGAAAGAAAGTGCTGCCCTGAATAGTTTCGTTTTAAGACTCAACAAAAAATCAGTCGATGAGGTTGGGAACGTAAAATATGCTGGGAAGAAATCACAAATGAGCAGTTGGAAAACTGAAGTGATGATGAAAAGTTGAAAAGGGAAAATAAATATAAAGATAAATTAACAAAAGGGTATCAATCAAGAAAGGAGGATATAAAAAGTAAGAAGATATAAACCCCAGATATGAAAATAAAGAAAAGAAAGGCGGAGGATAACAATACAGATTTTTAATGTTTTAGGTGATCGGATAAAGGTTGAAAGAGGTTGAAAGATTAAAAAAAAAATGCATAAAATGACGCAATATGAAGTAAGAAGAATCTAGTGAAAAGTGAGTCTTTAAAAATTATTTTTAAGAATTTTCATTAAGGACAACATGGAAAGTTTGAAACAAATAAGGAAAGGATAGAGAGCATAGACTGAAAAAAGAAAGGAAATGATGACATAGACGTTAAAATTATTTACATAAATTAATAGAGGAAATGAAAACCCTTAAGCATGTCGATTTAAAAACGAAAGTGACTTATTCTACTTGTTGAGGTCATAGGCGCGCCGTGAGGGGGGCCAGGAGGGGCCGGGACCCCCCCCCCCCAGATCCCTGCTTGGACCCTCCCAGAGAAGTAATGCTTGCCCCTTCCAGAAAAATAAACACAAACACTCTATTTGTCAATTGCGCTGTACTGCGCTTTTAAATATATCCCAACACTAAAATAATTTGCAAATCACAGTTGTATACATTGTTGCAAAATCGTCAAGTATTTATAACAATAAAATAAAATTATAAATCTTAAATAATAAAATCAATAATTTAAAATAAATTTTACTCGTTACTAAGCAAGCTCCATCGTTATGTTTATACATATGCCACATGTCCATAATATCAATGGATTTAGTTTTCATCTGATGAAAACTAAAATCGCCGCAAATTTTTTCATGCATCAAGATTAGATGTGAGTGGAAAAGAAGGATTGAAGTGGGATAGACTTTTGAATAGAAGAACTTTTCTGAGAATCATACTTCTATTTTGTTCATTTTTTCATTACTGCAAAAAAGCAAGAAATCATCGTACCTTACCTTATGCGCGATGTTAGAACGGAAATTTAGTTAAATACTTAAATTGAAAAATATAGGATACATAACTTTACACTTCTTTCACAATTTACACAACTTTAAGAGTGCAGGGGTTTTTCTAAACTTTGATCGATCGTTTCGATTGCATTCCTACTGAAGGAAATGCAAACGAATAGCGACGAGGATTGTTACAAGAAAGATTTAAAACACCTTTCAATCTCAGAAGAATTTTTGAAATATACAAGAAGATCTTCAGTTGTCTTTCAAATTTAAGAAAAGCTTCTTAAATTCAAAACACTGGTTCGTTGTACCTGATAAAAATCTTTTTAAATTAAAAGATTTACTTGCAAATATGTAGCTTTCCGGATAAAATACTGTTTATTTTTAATCTAGTGTTTTGATAAAGAACAAATGAAACGTGATCGAAGAAAATGTTATTTTCGGTAATTAAATCATTGAGGCCGGTACTGACTGACTTTGAACATGAATATGGATGAGAAAATATAAAAATATAAACACGAAAATATAAACACGAAGCTGTTAGGTGAGAATTGCGGAAATAATATATAGAAAAGAAGCTAGGATTTTATAAATTAAAGTTATTTTTTACCGAAATTGAAAAAAATGTCTTATGAATACAAAAAATCTTCTACATAGCCAACAAAGTCTTCAAATCATGGTAATGCTGTTATGACACTGGCTATTTAGTGGCTATTTCTTAAGTGCAATAAAAGTGCAACAAACATCCCTCTCCATTTGGATTTACTAGCCGCTTTAAAGCCTCAAAAATAGCCAGTGTCATAACAGCATAACGCTAAAAATGTACCATTTGAAGAAAAACCTTTAAATCTAGCATTACTGCTACTACTCAAGATATATTCTCGAATCTCTCAACCATGAACATTGAATCCAATTTTAAGGACTCTCTTTTGGTTGCTACTCGAAACTAAAAGACAATGAGTTCCCTAAATTGCGTGAAGACATTGAAGACAGGATTTTTGTATGGCAGCTACTCGAAGAAGGACGACTCATAGAAACTTTTCCAAATTCTTTGCTTCACCTGTTGCTATTTGAAAAACAATGTATAACACATTTGAAAGCCGTAGACTAAGACTAATCATTCGTTATACGAACACCTAATCTGAACACACAAAAAGGACTGACTTGTACGAAAATCATGTGTGCCTTTCAAAAGAAGTCGTATATTCTGAGTCATTCAGGCCCTGGCCCCTGCCAGATTTCAGGCCACGGCGCGCCTATGGTTGAGGTACGCAAATCTGAGAGTACTTGTAGCCCGGACCGATTGAAATTAGGTGAAACGATTCCTTCCGATTCAATTTCGTTAAATTCAGCCTTCTTTGCTTTACAAATAATACAATGGTAAAAAACTTCAAATTTGAGTCACTTTTCTAGTTGAATAATGGAAAGCAATAATAATGATTTTTTAGATTTTGCATAAAATTGATTAAAGTATAAAATTGATTAAGGTACTTACACTTCACTGATTATTAACTTCAAATTTAATTTCAAACATATTTAATATTTCAATAATTTTACTTTATTAGTAATAATACAGCATTGTTATTGATTTTCAAAAAAAGAAAATTTGCTGCCCTCAAAATTTTTTTGTCCACGTTTCATGACTAGTAGACACGAAAAAAGCAATAGAAATTTTCACTCCGTCTGTCCGCCGTACCCCGTTCGCCGTACGCCGTACGTCGACCGCCCCAAAATCATTTGAAGGCTCGTAGCTCTCAAACCAGTGGAGCTATTAAATTAAATTTTTTTCTAGGGATAGACTGGGTAGAATCCTTGAGTTGACATTATTTTCAGGGGTAGGGGTGTGAGGGGGAAGCGTTTTAGACGAAAAATTTTGGTTTCTAGATCTGAGCAACCACTCATGTTAGGAGACTGAAACTTGTAATTTCTATAAAACTTTGATAGTGGACCCATTTGCAAAAAAATTGATGACATGGGGGAAGCAATGCGTCCGAAACACACAAAAAAGTCGAGATCGACACATTCAATTAAAACTTAACAAATATCTGTAGTTATACTAGGAGAGTAGATTGAAATAAAATTTTTGGGTAGGGGTAGTGACGTACGGGGGTGGGGGTTGAAATACTTAACATTACGATATCTCCCAAACCAGTGGCACCAGAAAAACAAAATTCGGTTTGGATATAAAGCTTGATAAATAAAGATTGCTCAAAGTAAAATCTTTGAAGGGGGCGGGGGAGTACGTAAGTGGAGGGGATAAGAATTTTTCAAAAATAACACGTTTCATATCTCAATAACAGTGTTAGATGGATGCTTCAAATTTTTACCAGAAGTAGGCCTAATAGAACCCTAGTAGGGAAAAAAAGTTTGGGGGTGTGGGTGTAGAGGGTAAGGGTGGGGAAGGGTGAGAAAGACAAAGTTCCGATGCTTATATCTTAAGAATCTATAATGATAGGAAGCTGAAACTTGGTATTTAGATAGAGCAATAGTAGTGGCATGGTGAAAAAATAAAATTTTTTTTAGGGGTAGTATGGTACGGTGGTGGGGGGTGTTTTTCCTAACTTGCGAACGGCTTATGCTAGAAAGTTGAAACTCGGTACGTATATATAAATCAACTAGAAAAGTAATTATTATAAAAAAAAATTTGAATATTCATTGGCGTTCAGAAGGGCGGGCAAAAAAAATTATCAGTATATATAAGATGCATATATTTTCACGATTTTCGTCATATCTACTAGGCCTTTCGAAATATTGAATTCATTTTTATTCTACGGATTCTTCATATGAATACCTAGAATATGTTTTCAAGATTTTTTGAAATTCGACCCGTAAGAGGATGTAAACTGGTTGTATACTTGTTCATTCATTCCACCATATCTCTCAGGTCTGATCAGATATCGAATATCTTTTCACTTCTTCAGGCTTGTTTAATAATCACTTATTTTTAAGTTTTGTTTTTTTCAACCTCTAGACCGCATCCCGGAATATGACCCAATTATTTAATTCATATGTTACACCTTTTTCTTACCGCTTCCCGAACGTTTTGTTAGGTTTTCAGTCGCATAGTAACATACACCGCATCCCCGAATTGAACGCGTTCTGAACTTCTGCCGGAAAAATAGTAAAGTTGCGCCCAGACTGTTGGCAGATTTTTTTAGATGAGAACGAACCTTGTTCGCCCTCGCCACCAAGCAGGAAAAGAGAGACCGGAGGTCAGAGTCTTTTAATATTTCGCGTGAGTGCGTCCACTGAGTGCGTTCAGTGTATTTCTACAAATCTATAGGCTACAAACCGCTATAACACTACTTTCAAAGTAAACGGCTCATTTGTACATAGTCGCATCGCATATAAGGATATTTCTTCTTTCTTGGTATAAACACAATTGAGACGAACTTCGCCAGTGGCGACGAAGTTCGCTGAATAGTACCGCGACACACGTAAAGTTCGCGAACCGCTCACCGTCGTAATTCTGCGTCAGTACGTGTGTTGCGGTACAGTTTTAAAATTTTGACAGCTTAGGCGCTGTACACATTGCATACGACCGAACGAATTTTCCGATACAATTTTTCGTTTTTCGATCTATTGTGAAATTTTTAGTTATTGAAAAATTAGTTATAATCGTAAATTATAACATTTTCAAGAATATCATGAAAGAAAATCTCCAGGAATTTGTTGTTTTAATCGATAATAAAACCAAAAAAAAACGACTAAAAATATTCGTACCGACAAACGGACTTTTTCTTAGTATTATCAATCAAAATCCAAATCCCTACAAATTTTCTCTTATGATATTCTTTAAAATGTTATAATAAACGATTTCAACCAATTTTCTGATATCTGAAGGCTTGACAATACGCAGAAAAACGGATATTCGTATCGGAAAATTCGTTCGGTCGTGTGCAATGTGTTCAGCGCCTAACTTCGCCGCCGCTGGCGAAGTTCGTCTCAATTGTGTTTATACCACAGCATTTGCAATTTTCGACAATTACCGTGTTACATGGAGAATCCAAAGATCGAAAGATCGAAACATGAAATGGCATTAAAATGTACGACATAACCGGTTTCGATTCGGTCTCGTTTCGATCCGATCTGCATTTACATGTGATTTTAGAGGATTGAGTCCGGATTCAATTCTCCAGGTAAACGCAGTAAATACGAAAACATTTTAAAAAATGTAAAAAAAAGGTGTCGGGTTCAACAAAAAGGTATGATATTCACAGAGTCGGTTTTCTTTCAATGTCGCAAGAGAGTCGACATTTTCTTGAATAACAAGCAAGATTCTAAACATTGGTGGAGATAGACACAGGAAAATCAATGACTTTTGAGAGGATCACCGATCACCGGACACTGACGATTGAAGCTATTGGAGAGAAACACTAAGCAACGGAAACTGACTGGTAACCTTAGACGTCGGTTATGTGTTATGGTCGGTTGATCGATACACCTACAGGTGATCTTATTGTCTAGCTATGTAGATCGATAGATTCTTCCTACTACTTAGAACGAAATGATCCGATCCCGTCGTGGCAAAAAAGATGAAGTGCAAAGTTTACTTTTTGATTGCTTTTAATGTGGAAAATTTGGGGGGGGGGGGAGTGATATTTCTCCGAGCGATTGTCGGGTTTCTTGGAAAAATGAAAATATCACAAATTTGTATACAAGCGTAAGTGGAAATATTCAATAGAAAGAAAACCGACTCTGTAAATATCATACCTTTTTGTTGAACCCGACACCTTTATTTGCATTTTTTTAAATGTTTTTTTTATATATATCACTTCTTTTTGTTGCGTGTTGATAACATTAACAACAACAGAGCTAAGCGGGGAATTATCCCAACCTTCTAAAAAATTAATGTTTAGGACAATATCTCACCGGGATGTCGTAGCCTGGAATCCCAGTGAGATATTGCCCTAAACATAATTTTTTTTTTATAATAATATTTTACGTTTTTTTTATATTATATGAAAATGTTTGTGTTTATATAAAATTTGTCGTTTTTATTTCGAATTTTAATATAAGATTTGGGCTAAATCGATTGTCCGTACAACGATTTGCAAATGTGCACTTAATTGCCCGACGACTGTTGCCAAAGCTAGTTGAACGATTAATGCAGCAATACCGGGCAACATCGTGTTAGTTTCGACAATATTGCAGCAATTTGACAATGCTTACACATATTGCTTGTATTCCTCTCCCTATAGGTGCTGTATTTCCACTAGATTGGAAAATTTCGAGCAATTGTCATCGTTCGATGATTCAGTTATCAAGTTTTGTTTTAAGTTTTTATTATTATTTTATTTTTTATTATATATTATAATTCAAAAATTTTAAGTTTTCTTCTAAGTTTTACATTTATTTTCCAAATTTCCTTTCGTGTTGTTCATATACTGAGTTGTCCGTGTATGATGTCATTGCCAAATTGCGTAGTATTGCTCCATATCGCTAGTCACAGTTGATCAACGAGTTAGCAACGAATGTTGTTGTATGTTTTCGTGATGTCGAAATTTTCTGGAATTGCTGCAAATTGAGCAATTTTAATCGCTCGTGAAAAAGCACCATTATTCGTCGTCAGCGGTTCCGTAAAAGATTCGCCAATTTTCGAGGCGATACTCGATAATTGCGGACCCATGAAGGAGTACAGTTCGCCATAAAAGTCCTCTGTCGACTGCTCTCACCTACAGTGGAATCGAAATCAAGTCCAGTAGGATACAAAATTTTAATGAACTTACCGTAAGCAGATGGATCAGTCAACGCCCTATAAACTACCATAAAATTAAACCGCATCTCCATTCCGTTGTATATGAAAACCTTCGGAGCCTTGGTTGAGTTTTCATGTGACTCCGGGCCAGTAATGAAACCGCCGTAAAGCGGACCACCGTCCATGGAATAGCTTCGCGTCAAAGAACCGCTCTGTAGTTCAGTTTCTTTGGCCTTTTGAAACAGCTTACCGGTCAGATCCTCGTAAATTGAGTGTAAATCTCTGTAAATTGTGCCGTGGATATCACTGCCATGATACTCCAATTGTTCGGTTCCATCGCGCACTTTAGTTTCGCAGGGCACATTCAGCGTCTGCGGACGATCAAAAAGGAGAATTAGAACGAAAGGAAACCCTTTCCCAAGCTTACTATGACCATCCAGAAATCTTTCTCCGACTGATAGAAGATTTGAGACGTCTTTTGCGTTTTCAGCGCTTGGCAGCTATCGCTCGATGTGAACGTACTGTTGAAAAGTAGTGAACGGCGCGTTTTCCGGCTGATTATCAAAAAGCTAAGTGAAGCAGCTAAGAAAGCAGCTAAGAAAGCAGCGCAGTACTTGGATGGAGGACCGGATTCGGATGTTGGCCCGGATTCGAATGTTTTTTTTCAACGAGCGCTACGTGATTGGTCGGATTAGTGGCGGAGATAAGCACCCGCCCATCCACAAGCACTTTAATGCACTCTCGTTTTGATATGTGGCACGGCGGGTATATTTTGTATGGAGCAGACGTCGAAAAATGAGTCGGATTTTTCACGTTTGCATGCCGTGCCCAGTCAATTTTAACGGAATTTCGATTCTGTTAATTTTGTGAGTAGATAGTAGTCTCACATGCGACACGTGAACATCTGAGGATATGTCTCTGCAGGAAACGGTTTTTTTTACATAAAACCGGAATAAAATGTGAAAAATGATGCCGATTTTGCACAGTTGCATGCCGTACAGCGGTATTTTCGATCGAATTTTGATTTGGTTTTTTTTGTTGAGTAGGTAGATTGACTTCACTTGCCAAAGGCGGTGGCGGCAGGCCCTCATGTGATGGTAGCGGAGCGCCTTCCATATCAACCTCCACGCTTTCGGTCAAACCTAAAACACACAAAAACGAGCGAAGAACTTTCAATTTCAATTCGGACGCGTTCGTTTGACAGAAGCCGGCCGCTGTACTTTTCTTCGCTCTCGGTATTACTCTAATGATGCCGACGTTTTTTTCCTTCTTCACTGGAGACTTTCGTGGCCGCCAATCAACGATAAAACGCATACAAAACAGAAACAATTCGCTAAGAAACGATCACTTTGTAACTTAAGACTAGTTGCGAACGGTTCGAGTTAACTTTTGCGGCCCAATGACATACTGACATGGCAAGTCAGCTGATTCCAGCTTCTGTGTCTCACTAAGTACCGGAATGCTTCTGGCGGGAATAGTTGGAAAGCAGGACTTCTTCAAACTGACGATCTCTGACTTGAAAAACTCATTCGAGCTTTCACCCATACGCAACTGAACTAAACTGATAATCGTATGGGAAGCTCTCATGTACACAGCAGTCAGATAAAGACGCCATGTCTATGTGAGTTGTGCCCAGTAAAAGAACATAGCAAGTGCTTGGGAGTAAACCCGACAAGAACTTACGACTGTATGTTCTGATTATATCTGGTTTCTCCGTCTGACGTGATATGACACCTGTCAACACTCGACTTCGATGAATCGTGCCATGCGCGCGACGAGTTCATTAGAACTTTGAAAAGAATGAAGAAAAATAAAAAACTCTCGATTAAAAGGTTTTTCTAACGTTTTTTGCAACGCTAAACTATGAGTAGCGTATCTTGCAAAACCGAACTTCTAGGATTCTATCAATACTTTCCATGTCTTAAATTACTTGTACTTTTAGAGTTTTCAAACAAATAATTTTCTCGTGAGCGTCTTGTGGGGGCACCCTCGATGCAGGGGCCCCAGGCCACGGCCCCGTCGGCCTGTACGGCAATCCGGCCCTGCTTTTAGACATGGCCTACTATAGGAATCACAATTCTACTAAGTTCCTAAAGTCGGCCAGCAGTTCCCGACTTTAGTAAAACGCATGTTGATCCGTGTGTCGTCGATATGCCGCGCCTTTACAGTAATATTTATTGCCCAAGGTGTGAATTCGGGTTTTCCGTGTTGTAAAAGCGCCATTTGCAATATCGTCATTTTTTAGTGTGTCGACATCTGGGAGTGGAGGAGGGTGAAAAGGAAAAGGTTCCGAAGTTTATATCTTAAGAACGTATAATGATAAAAAGCTAAAACTTGGTATTTAGATAGAGCAATAATAGTGGCATGTTGGAAAAATATAATTTTTTAAAGGGATAGTATGGTACGGGGGTGGGGGGTGTTTTTCCTAACTATGGAATGGTTTATGCTAGAAAGTTGAAACTCAGTGTGTATATGTAAATCAACTAAACAAGTTATTTCGATTAAAAAAAATCGAATATCCATTGGTGTTCGGAAGTGGGGGCAAAAAAATGTTCAGTCAAAATAGAATGCATATATATTTTCACGATTTTCGTCATATCTACTAGATTTTCCAAAATATTGAACTCACTTTTATTCTACGGATTCTTCATATGAATACCTAGAAAGCGTTTTCAAGATTTTTTGAAAATTGACCCCTAAGGGGGTGTACAGTGATTGGATAGTTTTTCATAAATTCTTCCATATTTCTCTGGTCTGATCAGATATCGAATATCATTTCATTTCCACGGACTGGTTTAATAATCACCTATTTTTAAGTATTTTCCTTTTTCAACCCCTAGACCGCATCCCGGAGTATGACCCAATCATGGTACTCTACTCTAACCGCTTCCGAACTTGTTAATTTTTCAGTCACATAGTAACGTACACCGCATCTTAGAATTGAACGCGATCCGAACTTCTGCCGGAAAAATAATAAAGTTGTGCCATTGGCAGATTTTTTAAACTATTTATTTTAGCGAATTTCGAACAAATAATGTCAAGCCCTATAAAACGTCCAATCCAGCAATACGATGCAAATAGCATCGAAATGAAAATTTAAGTGTTCGGAAGGCTGCGGTTAAATTAGGGGTACCTAGATCAACGCTCCAGGATCATCTGCTAGGAAAAATCCCGGAAGTATGCCAAAAAATGGGTCAAATTGAAATCGTCAATTGGTGCATTTCCTTGGCTAAATGTGGATTTCCATTAAAGCCAGAAGAGCTTCAAAACACCGCACAAAAAATCATGAAAGAAGAAAAACGAAAAAATCCTTTCAAAGACGATAGACCAGGAAAGAAGTGGTATGCATCTTTCATGAAACAACATCCCCAGCTTTGAGAAATGAAAGATTGCCAAATGCGTAGTCAATTACGGTGCTTTCGCATTTGGTGAGAATACAGAGAGAAAACTGCATTAATTCGTCCTCATTGTGACTTTTTGGTGAGAAACTCCTCATTCATAAGATACAGAACTGAGCTACAGAACTCAGTCAGTACTCAAGATTCTGTAGCTCAAAATCTTTCAATTTCATTTGAAAGTTAATGAAGACATACTACAGAAATAACGGAAAAAACCGGAAACCCCTAGGAGATATCTGCGAGCTATAATTTCACGAACTCTCAACTCTTAGCATATCAAATCCTTTACGTACAAAGTTTTGTCAAATTACTTTATTATTTTAATAATAAAGTATTGTTATCGATTTTTAAAAAAAAAAAATTTGCTACACTGAAATTTTTTTTTTAAACGTTTTATGACTAATAAACGCCAAAAAAGCAAAAAAAATGTTCACTCCGTCTGTGCGCCGTCCGCAAACTCATTTGAAGAATTATAGTTGCCAAACCCTATGAGCTATTAAATTGAATTTTTTTTTCTGAATAGACATGGTGGACCCCTAGAGTGGGATTTTTTTGATGGGTGAGGGTGTGAGGGGGAAGGTGGGGGAAGCGTTTTAGACCGAAAAATTTTGGTTTCTAGACCTCAGCAACCACTTATGGTAGGAAACTGAAACTTGGAATTTCTATAGAGCTTTGATAGTGGACCCATCTGCAAAAAAATTGCTGATATGGGTGAAGGGGTGTGGGAGTGGAGGGGGAAGCAATGCGTCCGAAACGCAAAAAAGTGGAGATCTACACATTCTAAAATCCATATCTCTTGAACCGTTAATGGCAAGCAATTAAAACTTAACAAATATCTGTAGTTATACTAGGAGAGTAGATTGAATCAAAATTTTTTGGTGAGGGTGGTAGCATACGGGGGTGGGGGTTGAAATACTTAAGATTGCGATATCTCAGAAACCAATGACACCAGAAAAACAAAACTCGGTTTGGGTATAAAGCTTGATAAATAAAGATTGCTCAAAGTAAAGTCTTTGAAGGGGGCAGGGCAGCAAAGAAGTGGAGGGGATAAGAATTTTTAAAAAATATCACTTTTCATATCTCAATAACGGTGTAAGATAGATGCTTCATTTTTACCAGAAGTAGGCCCAATATAGCTCTAGTAGGGAAAAAAAAATTGTAGATGGTGGTGTAGTGGATGAGGTTGGGGAAGGGTGAGAAGGAAAAAGTTCAGATGCCTATATCTTAAGAACCTATAATGATATAAACCTTAAACTTCGTATTTAGATAGAACTATAATAGTGGCATGGTGGAAAAATATTTTTTTTTTAGGGGTAGCATGGTACGAGGGTGGGAGGTGTTTTTCCTAATTTGCGAACGGCTTATGATAGAAAAATGAAACTCGGTACGTATATGTAAATTAACTAGAAAAGCAATTCTGATAAAAAAAATCCGAATATTCATTGGCGTTCTGAAGGGGGGGGGGGGCAAAAAAAATTATCAGTAAATAAAAAATGCATATATTTTCACGATTTTCGTCATATCTACTAGGTCTTTCCAAATATTGAATACATTTTTATTTTACGGATTTTTCAAATGAATACCTAGAGTGTGTTTTCAAGATTTTTTGAAATTCGACCCCTAAGAGGGTGTAAAGTGGTTGTATACTTTTTCATAAATTCCACCATATCTCTCAGGTCTGATCAGATATCGAATATCTTTACACTTCCCCAGGTTTGTTTAACAATCAAGTATTTTTAAGTTTTGTCTTTTTCAACCTCTAGACCGCATTCTGGAATATGACAAAATTATATAATTCACATGTTACACCATATTCTAACCGCTTCCCGAACTTTTTGTTATGGTTTCAGTCACATAGTAACGTACACCGCATTTCCAAATTGAACACGTTCCAAAGTTCTGCCGGAAAAATAATAAAGTTGCGCCCAGTCTGTTGGCAGATTTTTTTGTTATATTTTCGGATAGATAAACGTATCTACAGAATTTATGATTATAAATATTAATTGCGGTGTAGTGACCCATAATATTAGTAGGTATATATTTCCATAAATTTGACTAAATCAGGTAATTTTCGCAACATACCTATACTATATGAAAATCAAATACGGTTGGAAACTAATTAATAGCTATCTGATTATTTCTTACATAAATATTTGCTCATACATATCTGTACCTCGTACACATCCTGTATGAGATGAACTTATAGTTTCTGTCTTCCACTTAAACTTTATATCTTAAAGGAAAATCTTAAAAGTGTTGTCACAAAGTCAATAGCTGCTTTAAAATCAATTTCTGTGATTCTCGAAATATTTAAAATATACCTCAATCGAAAAATATTCCCATCGATACACAGTGTCTATACAATTTCCTCGTTTGTTTCAATTATGAACACAAAAATCTCTGCAGGACAAAAAAGTCCTTTTCGTAAAATGAAGAAGAATCTTATTTCAATATTCGACTTGTGATAGACATTATCTTTGGCGCCATGCCGTTAATATTGACAGAAAGGCAAAATACAAAAAGATAGTCTCTCCATTATAAATGTAAATAAGGGATAGAAAAATATACACAATTTTTTTTTGTAGCGATGAATATTCCAATTGTGAGGACAGTGTCCTTCTACTTTTTTTCCATATCTTGTAAAAAGGAAAGGACGAAAAAGAATTTACGAAGAAAGTAATGACTAAAAAGAAATCCTCTGAGTTTATTCACCCACTATTCAATCTATCTTTAGATAATATTAGATATTATGCGATAATAATTTTTTGTAATAAAAGATAGAACGTCGTTTATGGTATATGCTGTGCTTCTTTATGTCTAGCTATGATTAAAAATACAAAGATTGGACGTTATAGCCTGAACTTTAGTTTAAAAATAATAATACGGCCAATAAAATTTATTATAAGCTATTAAGGCCCATCCCTGCGATATTCACTTACGTTCAAACTGGAATTTTAACTGACAATATTTTCATACAAAACTTACGGTTAAAGTTCCAGTTAGAGTTTAACTAAAAATCGTAATGATGGCTCTAATGCTATGTTCATACTACGAGATTGACGCGTTGAAATCGAGTTAAATGCGTTGTTAACACTTCCCGAAGGCGACTACGAAAACACGTAGCTAGGACGCATTTTACCGAAAACATATACTCGTATATACTATACTGAGACCCTTGCGGAAATCGAAAGAAATTTTGGGAGAATCTCTGCAATGCTGTAGAAACTCAATCTTGTGCTTCTGCAACGACTGCATTAGCTAATAAATTCTCAAAAAATTTGTATATGCTGTGGTAGTTTATGTATAGCTATGATTAAAAATACAAAGATTGAACGTTATAGCATGAACTTTAGTTTAGAAAAAAAATAATATGGCCAATAAAATTTATAGTCAATAATCTGGGTGGCTTAGTGGCTAGAGCACTTGCTTTCGGTGCACCTGGTACCAGGCTCGAATCTGCTTGGGGACAAGTAATTTTCGAAAATGGAATTGGGTGCTGGACTACGAGTTCACTCAGCTGTAAATGAGTATTTGATTTAAAATCAGAGTAATAATCACGGAAGAGCGTGTAGCTGACCACCTCACCTCCTAGTGCCGTAATTATGACCTTCAGTTAAAATTTAACCGGAACTTTAGCTGTAAGTTTCGTATGAACATCTGTCAGTTAAAGTTCCAGTTAAAACGTTACTGACGCTAGTAGAAACGGGCCTTATGCCCTAGACACACGGCAATTTTTAATATAAACATATTAAATCTAAAGCTTTCTTTGATACTTGGAGGGTGACACACGTACGTTTATTTTAATCTACCTATATTAAATTAAGAAAAAAGCTCAAAAAGTTTGACAATTTAATTGGCGCGAATACATGCAAGTTCTGTTTCGCTTGTCTGAAGTGTTCCAAACTGACCTTTCAAGCATCTTTCAGCTTCTGCTCGTCAGACATGGCCCACAAAACTCTTTTTTACGCGTTTTATCCGTTTGCAGAAATTTCTATTTTTCATTCAACAAATTTCAAAAACATATGTTCCTGGGGAAAAAAACATAAGCTTTTTGATGCATCGCATAGCGTCAAGCTTTTAATAATATCGTCGCACAATTTAATACAGAGTTTTGAACCGTATTAAATTAGTAAGATAATAGTCAAATAATTGCGTATTAAGTCGATTTAATAGCCAAATGGCAGATAATACGATATTAACGCTGCCGTGTGTCTAGGGCATTAGTGTTCCGGTAATCTCGTAACGAAGTAACTCTAGCATTACTTCAAGGCCTAGGCCCAATTTGGGCTGTTGCGGCATTGAATATTATTAATAAAATTTACTATAACCTATTAAGGCCCGTTACTACGATGTTCACTTACTTTCTAACTGGAACTTTAACTGACAATATTTTCATACAAAAATTCCGGTTAAAGTTCGAGTTAGAATAACTGCAGATCGTAATGATGGCCTTAAGTGTTCGCATGTTCGTAGTAATTTTAGGAAGAAGATCTGTTATTTAGTCCTTTTTTCAATCAATTCACTACAATTCACTTTAACTACTTCATATGTGGCTTTATTGTAACAACCTATCCCTGAAAAATCAGATCGGACTAAATGACAAGCACCAAGGCTTGATTTGAGTAGTCCCGGTATTGGAGATTATAGTATTGCTACGAAATAAAGGCTTTGAATACTACTTTTATTTTGATTACATTTTCAAAATATTTTTAAATTTATTTAAGCAAATTGCAGTAATAAGAAATGTGAAAAGGCATTTTTGACCGAGCGGATACTGTGAGACTACTTTGTATTCGTTATTTTGGCCAAATAGTGTAATATTAGCTTAAGGACAGGAATCTGTCGACAGGCCCGATAAATGCCACAAATTCAAGATTTTTTTTATACATAAAATAAATATATATTGGAAAAAACTATTGGCGGCTTTTATAGAGGTACAAATGAAGAATAATCGTGAATTTTTTCATAAAAAAATCTTGTACAATAGCGGCTCCAGCTCACAGGACGTAAGACTGAGTATGAAATTTAAAGTTAAATGAAAAATGTTAAAAAAAAACTATAGGAAACTTGAAATTTGAACCCCTAAAACCCCCCCGTGCGCACGGGCCTGTGTGGACTAAAAGCGTATCAGACTTATGAGATATGATGAATTGCTAAAACGTTTACAAACCTATTATACATATACATAAATAATTTTGAAAAAATAGTGAAACATGTTTTTACCCGGTTTCATAAGAAGCAACTACACGGTAAAAAATTTTGTTGAAATTTCAATAAATTTTCTTATCTACCATATATAGGTCCACACGAAATCTTGGATAAAATCTATATGTTGGCATCATATAGAAGGAGTGTACTTATCTTAGTATACTTTTTATCAGAAACAAGTATGCACCAATGTATCTTAAAGACTATTAAACTTATAAGAATCGCTATACATTTAGTATATGCGAATTTTGAATAAGCTTTATAACAAGAGTGGAATAAATATTTTAATTCCGTTCTTTTGATTTTATTATGTACATACGAGTATATACCCATATTTAAATCTTTAGATATGGGTACTCGTATATACATAATAAAATTAACAAGAACGGAATTAAAATATTTATATTGTATACCTGTAGAAAATATTCCTCAACTATTTGGTATCTGAAAATTATATAGTAAATTGCTTATCAAGATTATACCTATGATTAAAAACATGTTCATGTGTACATGTGCCCGAGTGGAAAAATTTTCAGGCTAGCCTGATTTCCGGCGCCCTGATCAGGGCCATGTCAGGTGTCAGTACGGCAGCCTGATCAGGCTCGCCGGACTTGCGCCGGATCAGGACCATGTCCGGCATAAGTACGGCAGCCTGATCAGGTCGCCGTACTTGCGCCGGATCAGGGCCATGTCCGGCACAAGTACGGCAGCCTGATCAGGCTCGCCGGAAATTGTGATAAGAAAAAATTTGAATATTCATTGGCGTTCAGAAGGGGGGGGGGGCAAAAAAAAATATTTGTATATATAATATATATAAAATGCATATAAGTAGTAAGTACGACACTTTTGGGTCTTTTTCTTGGTATGAAAGTGTAGGGGGTCTGAAAGGCTTTTGTGGGGATGCTGAGAGGGGAAAGCTACGGGGGTAATGTTAAGGGGGAAAGCTAAGGGGGGGAAGCTAAGAAGCTAAGGGGGGATGCTATGGTGGTGAAAAGCGATGGGGGGGGGAAGCTATGGGGGAAAAGCTATGGGGGGGAAAGCTATGAACTTTAGGGTGAAAGTGTGGGGGTAAAACGCTAAAAGTGTAGGGCTAGAACGCTGAAAGTGTAGGAAATTCGCTGAAAGTATCGTCTTGAAAGCATGGTCTGAAAAGTGTCGGGGGTGTACGCCAAGTGGGAGGTTTTTTAGTGTTAGAAGAGATTTCGCCTAGTAGTAAGTACGACACTTTTGGGTCTTTTCTTGGCATGTGCGATAGGGACAGGCTATTTGAAAGTGTAGGGGGTCTGAAAAGCTGAAAGTGTCGGGGCAAAAATGCATATAAAAACCGGAATAAGTGTCGGGGTTGTGAACGGTGGGCTGGCTGTGGCGGCCATTGTTATTTTTTTGGGGGACGGCTGTGGCGGCGATGGACGGCCATGATGGCTTTTCTGGGGTGCTGATTGGCTTGGATAGGTATTCTAGGTTTGGCTATTCTGGCGAATTAAAAACAAGTTTCTCTTTTATTTAGATCTTTATTGCAAAAGCATTTTTATACATTTTTTCATTTTTTATAAAACCGTAGTTTAAGGAACCCCCCTCGCGATTCGTCAACCCCATCGAAGACCAGATATTGATCGGTTGACTGGTTCAAGTCATCCACCTGGCGCTGTGTTTTCACCTTGTCCGAAAATCGAGGGGGTAGAAAGCAGAATATGCCATCATCCAGATGGACTGCCAGTCTTAGGCCAAATTTGGTTTTCAGCAGCCGGAAAAATTTGACATGATGTTCCTTGGCTATCTCCAAGGAGCTGGTGGAGACCATGGTATCTCCATCCCCCCCTACGGTCGAAGTAAGCAGCTCAAACGTATTCTATAAAAAAGGCAAATAGTCAAAATTACTTGTAATTTAATCTTTAAAGTTAGAACAGCAGTATACTTACCATGATGTTCAAGTAGACTCAAAAGTGATTCTGATTTTTCACAGGCGAGCTGCCTACTTATATACGAGCAGAAGATAGGAAAAAATCAAAGGTCTTTGACATTATCCAGAAATCAAAAGATTTAAAATCTCGAAATGTCTTATATCAAAGGTCTAGTTGTATACACAGAGTATCAGAAGTCGTAGATTATCAAAAATAATAGGTTTTACTCTCGGCAAAAAAGTTGAAAACACGCATTTCCTTACATGTGATAAATGTCAAAATGAAGATACCGATCGGTGAATAATCAAGAAAAAAACTCTTCATAGTTTACAACAAAGTTGATAATCATTAGCATGCGACTTGCAAAAAATAGCCTAGATAGACTATTGAATGAATGACTCCATAAGCCTTTAACAATGACATTGTAGTACCATGCAGACATGTTCGAACATGCAGATACAAGAGATACGATCTGACGGCTGTCTGGCTCAAGTGCCGCGTTTCTTGCGGTTATTTTTTATGTGTATTTCACAGCGGCTTTGAGGATAACATTCGTGAGCAAGCAAATACAGACGTTACATGATCTTAGCTGTGGCTATTATTTTATGTATATTTCATAGCACTTATGGGATAAACATGTGCGGTATGCAGATACGATCTTATGCGATATGATCTTACCTGTGACTTATGTAGAAAAACGTGTGCGGCTTGCAGATACAGACGATATGGTTAAACATTTTTTCTTTATAATGGGATAGATGATAGTCCGGATGAAAAATTGCTAGTATGAATACTAAAGATGTTAGTTTTTTCCAGTGATATTGACTTGATCGTTATTTTTTTATTTTTTTTTTTTGCTTGACTTATAAGTAGTATGTAAGGAGTAATGGCCTAGAGGCGAGACTCACATGAAATAACCTTGTAATATGGTATAAAAGCAGTTTTCGAATGTGCTAAAGAATAATGTCAAGCAGACTGTCTTCGCAAAAGCAGCCTAGAGGAGAACATATTCGTAAAAGCAGCCTAGAGGAGAACATATATGGGTAAGTATTTTATTCCTCCAAATATTTTTCTTGCTAACTAAGTTTACTTTAGATTACAAACGGGCAAAAGAAGCATACGCAGCTTTAAAAACGGTGTGTAGTCAAATAGAGATAATCTCCCAAATCATCGCGGAACTTTACGAAGATTCCGGAGAAGTATCGAATTCCGTGGAAGAGGACCGTATACCTGCGACACCGTCCGTGATATCTGCGCTTGGAAAGAGGGAGGGAGCCATAAGGAGACCAGCATCGTTGGTGACGGATGGTGTAGCTGCGGTCCCGTTCACGAGATTGGAGTCTGGAAGGCGGGTGGGGGCCAAGAGGGAGCCTACATCGTCACCTAGAAGACGGAGTAATCAAAAGGAGGTCGTCCGAGCGACGGAACCATACAGGACTTCAGTACCTAGGGCGGAGGTAACTACGGAGGAATCAAGGAGCCCTGCATCGTCCAGCCTTGTCAGGAGGGAGGAGGTAACTAAAGTTCCTGAGCAACCAGGAGTCAAGAAGGCGTGCGAATTTGCTGTCGGCACCCCTCTGACTAGGCCACTTGGAGCAGAAAGAAGGAGAGGAAGGAGAAGGATAAACCCCATAAGCCCGATTTGGCACACCATCCCATTCAAGCTTTGCGAATCCTTAAGGGAGCAGAATAAACGCCTAGGTTAAATAAAAGATTCTTGAAAAACATTTTTTTTTCTGGGAAGCCCTGTTATTTTTGGGGGGACGTTTTTGAACTCGGCTGAGTCCTTTATTAGACTAATTTTCATGTTAATATAAAATTGTGAAGTGAATATAATCGCTAATAATTGATCAGGCACTTATGCCAATATAGATTAAGTATTGTTATTGTTATTCACCTTTTTTTTAAAAAATTTAAAATGGATATTCTTAAGATTTTTGATCATTTAAGTAGCTGTTTAAGTCTAGGTTATAACTTATTTGTGTTAAACTTAAATGTTTTAGTTGCAGAGATGAAAGAGAGAAATATCTTTTTCACGTTGTCGGAAAAGTACCGGTTCATGGAGCTATTAGCTAAATTTTCAGCCTTACATGGTGTTCCCTTTTCAGAAGGTGCGTTGAAAGATGCTGTTTCTTTTCTAAGCAGTAGGGAGGATGTTAATTACCAGCGTCCTAGTATAAATGAGAAAGAGACAATTGTTTGTAGGACTCCGGATAGTATTCCTCCGGCGATAAATCCAGAGAAGTTTCAGGAAACGAGACATGATGAAAGTTTAGTTCAAAATAGTGGAGGAGCAGCTAGGGAAATTGAAATTTTTTCGAGAGAGGCTGCATTGGCAAATCCGGAATTGCGACAAGAAGCTAACCATGGTGGAAGCCTAGTTCAAATGGGAGGAGGGGGTGCTCCCGAAATTGAAATTTTATCAAAGCAGGAGACGCATTTTAAAAAGTATAATCTGAAAGGTATTAAGATGATATTTCGCTTAAAAGATTTCAAAGAGAATACCGAGGACCCTGTAAGAGAGCTTGAGAGGATGTTTGACATGATGATAAAAGAGTTAGTTTCCAACTCAGTGCAGGGGAGTAAAATCTGTTTGTCCATTGAACTTCCGGAACCACCTGACGTTAAGCCCATTTGGGCTGGCCTAAGACCTGTAAGCGAATTGACAGGTGCTTCTATTATCGGGTTAATCTCAAATGTGAATCAATCCAATTCAACTTTTCTCTCAGACAGTGTTATGCAGATAAAGGTAGATATCATAAATTTTCCCTTTGTTGGAGGAAAGGTGAATCCTAGATGTTTATCTGAAGCTACGATTTTAGCAAGAAAGTATAGTGTAGTGGATGTTGGGAAAGCTGGTGATTTTCATTGCCTTCCTCGGAGTTTATGTTACGCAATTGAAATGGTATCGGGAGGGTTTAAGGGTAAAAGTCAAATCACAATTGATAAAAAAACTAGATAGGCTATCTAAGAAGTTATGTAGAGATGCAAAGGTTGTGGTGAGCATGAAAGGATGCGTTTTACCTGATCTATACAAATTCCAAAACTTTCTGAAGAGTTATCAAATAGTTGTCTTTGACAATCTGAAGAACTCAGACTCATTTTGTTTTAGACCTCCGTACGAAGATGAAGCAGTTAAAAAATTATACTTCTACTACTCCAAAGAATTAGAGCACTTTTATGTGATAAAGTCTCTTACAGCATTTTTTAGCAAACCCTATGCATGCCGTTTTTGTGACAGGGTATTGTGGGTAGAGCAGCATAAATGTGAGAAGAAGTGTCCCTATTGTCTTTCTTTCCCGCCATGTCAGTTTGTGGAAAAGGTTAGGGATTGCCTAAAATGTAACCGTGCGTTCAGAGGTGATAGCTGTTTTGAGAACCATATCAAAAATAAATATGTAAAAAGGAGCGTTTGCGAGAGTTTCAGAATATGCGAACATTGTGGTAAGTTCATAGTTCAGGATAAAAGACGAGGCGGGGATCATACCTGTAACGAATTTGTCTGTCAGATCTGCAGTAAAATTGTACCATCGGATCATTTATGTTATGTTAGGCCTCCGAAGAAGAAGGCCGAAGATAAATTTATGTTAATTTTTTTCGACTGCGAAAGTACTCAGGATACTTCATTTGGAGAGAACTCAAATACCTTTCTTCACGTTGTCGACCTGATTGTAGCTCAGCAGGTCTGTCATAACTGCTATGAAAATTGTAACATAAAGGAAGAATATACCGTCTGTGGGGTGAGGGAACACATTTTTCAATACAGCGAGAATGATAACGTTGTGGGCAACTTTTTAGATTACTGTTTTAAAGAGCGATCATTTGTATCAAGTGTTTACTGTATAGCCCACAATTCACAGGGTTACGATGGCCACTTTATTATTTCGGAGTTAATGGATAGGAAGATGAAAATCGAGCCTATAATGAATGGAACTAAAATAATGAAGTTAACATGTGGACGAGTATCCTTTATAGACTCCTTAAATTATTTGGCCTTTCCACTTGCACAATTCCCTAAGGTTTTTGAAATTAAAAATCATGCGAAAGGATATTATCCATTTTTCTTTAACACCATAGAGAATATCGACTATGTAGGCAAGTACCCTCCACCTGCATTATATGGTTACAGTACTATGAAGAGAGCAGAAAAAGATAAGTTCTTTGCATGGTATGATGCTAATTCATCAGGAATTTTTGATAACCGCAAGGAGATGTTGGTATACTGCGTAAGTGATGTCAATATCCTACGCTTGGGATGTATACGATTCATGAAAGAATTTCTTAATATTACTAAGGTAAACCCCTTTATAGAGGCCTTAACTATAGCCTCAGCCTGTATGCTCGTCTTCCGCAAAAACTATCTGAAGGAGAGCACAATAGGCATAATGCCTAAAAATGGCTACTATAAATCCCAAAATCAATCACTAATCGCTTCCAAATGGCTGGCCTGGGAATCTACAAAAATACAAGGCGAGATATTATCCGCTAATAATAAAGGTGAAGTAAAGTTGGAGAAGGGTGGAATGCAGGTAGATGGGTTCGCTCCAAAGACAAACACAGTTTATGAGTTTTTTGGATGCTATTACCATGGCTGCAAGAACTGTTTTAGAGTACGAAATATGCGCACAGATAATAATAGCGAATCATTAGCTCAGAGATATGAAGCCACACTTAGAAGAATTGAGATGATCCGGCGCAGTGGGTATAAGTTGAAATACATGTGGGAGTGTGAGTTTAAAAAGTTCTTAAAGATAAATCCTAGAGAGAAAACGGAGCTAGAGAGGCTTACTAAAAATATCGCAGAACCATTAAACCCTCGTAACGCCATCTTTGGTGGCCGCACTGAGGTTTTTAGATTATACCATGAATGTAAGGAGAACGAGGTAATACGATATCTAGACTTTACAAGTCTGTATCCATACATCAATAAATATTCACCATACCCAGTCGGGCATCCAGAAATATACAGAAACGGAAATGTACCAGTAAACTCAGAAATACTTTCGATGCATGGTTTCATGACCTGTACTATTTTACCTCCAGATGACTTATTCCTCCCGGTATTACCTTTTAAAAAAAATCTAAAACTGTTTTTTGCGCTATGTAGAACTTGTGCATCTGAAAATAGAGTATCACGATGCCAACATAATGAGAGTGAGCGCGAGATTACAGGCACATGGGTGATACCTGAGGTAGCTTTGGCTGTGAAGAAAGGCTATAAAATTAAAGCTGTGTTTGAAGTTTGGAAATATAATCATACTGTGTACGATCCCAATACAAAAACAGGAGGCCTGTTTACAGAATATGTTAACACCTTCTTAAAGATTAAACAGGAGGCCAGTGGGTGGGGTGGTGATTGCACGACTGATGCGCAGAAAGAAAATTTTATATAGTCTTATCGTATAAGAGAGGACATCGTGCTAGATAAAAAGGAAATCCTGCAGAATCCAGGTAGACGTAACACTGCAAAAATATGTCTAAATTCTTTTTGGGGAAAGTTCGCTCAACGGGAGAATCGCTCTAGCACAAAAGTGGTGAATAGTTTTAAAGAATTCTGTGACTTTATACATACACCGGGTATAGAAATATGTTCGTTATTACCAGTATCTCAGGACACTTTGTGGATTACCTGGAAAAATATTGAGGAGAATTTAAATATGCTACCACATGTCAGCACCCCTATAGCCGCCTACACAACAGCGTTTGCCAGACTTAAACTTTACGATGCGCTAGAAAAGGTTGGTACAACCATACTTTACTGTGATACCGACAGTTTAATATTTGTAGACGAAAAGGCGTCTCCTATCCCGTTCACGATTTCCAATTTTCTAGGTGATTTAACTAACGAGCTTGAGGGCTTTGGACCCGACGCATTTATTTCAGAATATGTAAGTACGGGACCTAAAACTTACAGTCTAAAAGTCAAAGCAGGGGACAAAGTTGAGTATGTTACAAAGTGTAAAGGGATAACACTTAATTTTGAAAATTCCCAGAAGGTTAATTTTGAATGTCTGAAATCTATGGTGACAGGTTCTAATGATGGTAGTGCCGTTTGTGTAACGAATAATCGCAAGATTAAGCGTAAACGTCCTGGGATTGTTATTAGTGCTGTGGAAAAGAAACATTTACAATTCACTTTCGACAAAAGGGTAGTTGTAGAAGATCATTTCTCTTATCCGTACGGTTTTAAAAAAGTTAGGCTAGGTGTATAAAACATTTAAGTTTTTCCATTAAGGAAGCATGCTAGCATAAGATTAATCTCAATTTATTTACCTAGCCATAAGTAAGAAAGATGTTTTAGAGAATATATATAAATGAGTATGAAAAAAATTTCTTTCACTTTACGATATAGGGCCTTATTGGAAACATGAACAGATTTATTTTCGATATCCAGTTTGTCACAGGGAATTCCGGACAGTATTTTGCAAAGGAGCTTGCGATACTACCTTTTGGTACATTACTTCCAGCATGCTAACACATACAACCCCCTCATCCCTATCAGGAGCTGAGCAGAAAGACGACACAGCAACAAAAGTATGAGCGGAAGAATATCAACGGTCTGCACTGGAATGATGGCAACACATGTTATAACAGTCTACCTGATATCTTGAAGGACTTTGGCAACTCTACCATGTATGTAAAGGGTCTTGAGAAAGAGAACTTCATCAGAAGATACTTACCAGAGGCCAAGATAATACAGCTTGAAATGCCGAAATTAGCGGATCTTCATAATTTTCAAATTGCCTGCAAAATTCATGGTCAAACCCGGACCCTACGTTGTGCTGTACAGAACTGTGTAAACATTTATCTATTTATGCTTATGAATAAAGTTTATATATAAAAATAAAAAAAAAAACAAAAAGCTTTATTTTTAAACAAATTTTATTAACCAATAGTTATATTAAGCAGAATACTGGCACTGCAAAGCCATGGAATTTCATAAAAAAGTCTAGAATAGTTTAAATGTACGTACGAAGCGCGTGATGGTATAAAGAAGTCGTCATTGGATAATGTAAACACATTTTTCGCTCTGCATCTAGTTGTGTATTGGTTGAAATACTCCCTCACACTTTCATGAGCGTTGTTGTTATGAAACATGATGATATTAAAGAAATCCATCATTTCAAGCAAACGTACCAGCTCGGGATATTTCAACTTAATGCTGCCTTCTCCTACAGGTATTCTGTACTCCTCCAGTAATACAAGCTGATTACCCGGTTGCAGGTCAACCGTATTCTTCAACTGGTTGAGATGTTCGTATACTGATAGCCACCCTAAGTAGTTTGTTGACACAGGAAACTTCCTATGGTAGCCGAAGATTATTTTTGCCTCAAACGTGAATGGATCGAATCCGAGCACAATTTTCCGATTATGGCAGCCATCTCCATTTCATCGGAGAGCGCAGATTTTTTTCTTTTGAGAGGTATCTTTTTGGGACTCGTACCGCACTTCACTTTTGCAATAGTTGTAGACATATTCTACTGTAGGTTTTACAATAAAAACTGAAGCACGACTATTTCAGGCTGCCGCTTTTATACTCTCGACTTCTGATTTGCAATACTGGTTGTGACAGAACCCTCCATTCTGCGCAGTACCCGACGAAAATAAATGGTGGTATAAATTATCGATTTTAGCGTCATTACGCGAAAATTCTTTTGACGAGAACTGTTTAAGAAAAAACTTTAGACTCTTTCCCCTGCAGCGGGAATATATGTATACACAACAGTATTTGCCACAGACTGACGAAAACATACCCTGTATTCTCTTCTTATTATTTATAAATATTCTTGAGTTGTCATGTAAAAATTTTTTAAAATATTTATTTGTCGGATATCTTCCAAAAGAATCAAAGTATTCTACAGGGCCTCTCCTAGGCAGATAGAGAGCAACCCAATGAGTGCCACTTTTATAAGAAGGATCGGTGTTCGCTATAACGAAAGCGGGTTTTTTTATTTTATTGAAGAGATGATCACATGGGAAGACGCCTTTGAATAAGTTTCTAGTGACACTATTCGTTTTCAGAATGTGAGCAAGCTCAATCGTGTTCATTCTTGAACTTTTGAAATTACTTCTTCAACATTTATGATCTGTGTATGAGAAGTAGCATAACTTTGTAAGAATTCTTTTGATGATTCACCATTAGTAAAAACTGTTGAAAATTTTGCCAGTGTTCTGATAAGTTCTTCATCTAGGCGTTTGAGTTCCAAGTTTCCACATACCCCTGCCTGATCATCAGTTGATGCTAAAGATGTTGGATATTTATATATAATTTCTTTTGAGTAGAGCCTATTCTGTGCACTGAAGCCTGTAAGTGATATTTTCTTAAAGAAGGTTAAATGGCCTTCTGACAGATATTCAACATTTACCAGACAATTCGTCATGTTTGCTTACTCGCATTTAGATAGATACTGTGTCAATATTATGCCATATCGCTAAGGGTATATATACTTTTTTCAGAAACTTGTGTACACATTTCGATCCTTATCTATCTCTATATTACTATCATATTCTGTGTATACAATGCAGCTGACACTGTTCTTTAGAGACTCCTTGAATCGTCCTTCAATTCGCACCACTCCTTGGTTTAACAGGTTACCACAGCCCGAGTTGTACGAGTTATTTGCTGTTAAATCAAAGGCTAACATGAAACACCCGTTGTCGAAGAATTTTTTCGATATTTGATGACCTTTGTCGAAGTAGTTGATCCCGGTACCTTTGAAGAGGGTGAGATATCCTCTAGTACTTAACGGCTTAGTTTTTGAATAATCAAATTCTATAGGTTGATTAGGAACTTGCACTCCATTTACTGACAAGTTGAGGTTCGTTATATTGTTATGTTTGAAGTTATATGGATTCTTCGTACGATTTCCATTGTATGAGTCGTTATCAACCATAGCAAAAACTAGTAAATTCGGTATTTGTCCGAGCACAACGTTATCCAGAGAGAGTGTAAATGTGTTAGCAGGAAGTGTGTATGTCTTCACCTCTACTCGTTTGTACGGATACATGGCATTTGCACGCTGAAGTACGTTCTCGTGCGCCAAAAGTATTCCTGGATTGACGGTTACATGATTCATAAGCATTGTTGCCTCTAGTATTTTAATACGTGGATTAAGATCATCCGCCTTAGAATAAAGATAGAATTCAGGCTTCTCCAATGAAAGTATTAAGCGCAAGTCAACACCATTTATTAGTAGTTTATCCTGATTAAGTAAATCGCTATGGATCGTCCCCATCAACTCTACTACAGCCCCTTTTTCAAGCATTGCGACTCTCTTAAGATAGCCTTTATTTTCTTTACTTGTGCCGGCCATTGCTCCTTCAATCACCTCCATCTCATCTTCATCCAAAAACCAACACACTGATTCTAGGTGCGTGGATGAGGCGTCCTTTCCATAATTTAGTAAATTTTCAATATAGGCTCTATAATGGTAGTTATTGTCAGTTTGGGCTATATTCTTGCCATTTAGCTGCACTGTACATTGTTTAAATAAAGAGTGCATCAAATTGTTAACTACGCCGAACGGGTCAGCTGTAGTATCTTTTTCAGTGAAGCTCTCCTCCTTCCCATCTTTAAATTTAACGAGTTGTACTTTTAGGCGCAAGTAGATGCTGGATAAATCGCGATATGTATCACCGTGACCGAGAGAAACAAACTCTAGTACGGAAGAGTTTTCCAGTGATGCTATAGGCTTGTAAGCCACTTCTTCTGTTTTTAAAATATTACTCTGAACCGGCAGTGAGGCGAAAAGATCCAATTCGGAATTCATACATTCTTTAAGCGTAGCCATCATAATTATCTATCAAATATGTCCAACACACGTTTTTTCAAATTACGGCGTTTTTTCACAGTTTTCTTTTTTCTGATCGGAACCGTTGATTTCCTCACCTTTGTACGTCGTTTGCGCTTAACCGTGCTTCTTGTCTGCATGCTTGAGTACGGATTAGCTCTTTTTATAGGCATTCGATTCCCTCTGCCCCCCATAGCATTGAACATTTTATTTATACCTTTTTGAGCTAGCTCGTGTACTGCGGTTTTTCCCTGCTCCTTCAAAATCTGCTTGATAGGCTTACTCCCGACTTCTTGAAAGATTGACTTTCCTGTGTTAATAACCAGTTTTCCTACAGCCTTTACTCCTGATGTAAATATTGGCTGCAAATAACGTATTAGGCCACTAAAAAAACTCCCAATCCCCCTCCCACGCTGGTACACAAGAGGTGAGCGGTATAGTTCCCCTATATCAGAAAATTTACCCCCGCTCTGTATAAGATAATACTGTGTGTAGTGTGCATTCATCTCATTAGATAAGCATGTCACATAAAATGTGTGTTAGTACTAATCAGATATCCGCAGTATTTGTATATATATAGCTTTCTTATCTCCGTATGAAGTGGAGCAATATATAGGTGGGCGTAAAAGACGATTCAAAGTTAACTAATTCACCTTGTTGATCTGTAATTTTAATAGAAATGCTTTCGATAAAGGTCTTCTCCAGAAGACAGTACTCTATGTGTTCAAATCTGAAAACACTGTCACATTCTTTAAGAGGGATCACTCGAAGATTCCGCACTAATTTGTTCCCTATAATTCTAGGTCTAATAATATCGGTGTAAACATGAATTAAAGTGACTTCGTTACAATCGTTTTTAACTCTGTATGATCTCTCTAACAGAGAGGTCACCTCTGTCTTGCGATCAGGTGTTTTCGGAGGGGGTACTTCTTCTGCTCCAGGGCTAGATCCCTCCATCTCCTTGATAATAGCTGTAATTGCCTCTGATTTCTTTATTGTCTCGTCAATCAATTCTGGATCGCGTTTATCAAGCGGAGTTTTCAAAAAAGCACCTACGAAAAAGTCACTAATTTCATCGGATGTATTCAGATCTACTTTCACCGATGTCGCACCTGTAGTTCCGTCTGCTTCTTTATATGGCATGTTTAGAGGCGTTCCTTCTAGCGAAATCATAACTTCAGGTGATATATCTGTACCTGCTTCTCTCGCGGCAATCATTATTGAGTTTCGAAGTGCCATCAACACTTCGTTAAAAATCTCCCTTTTTGCCATATTTTTGGGTATGCCTAAAGAGAGCATCCTTTTTTCTAGGACATTACTATCGTATTTTATGCCACTCAATAATAAAGCAATGAAGTCTGAAACGCTAACCGGAGATGTAATCGGTAGTTTCAGCTTAAGGTTCACTCCGTGATCTTTTAGATGAAATGTATGAGATGTTGGGGGTGGCCCATCAGGATCTTTATAACGAATCTCAGGCAGTATGAAATCATCAACCATTTGTAGTAAGGCATCGTGTTTTCTACGCGATCTCGGAATCTGCCCAATTATGTAATCAATAAAGGGGAGGAATGATTTAAATTGTATGCCCATCTCCAAATAAACTTTTTCCGCAACTTTTTCTCCTTGGTAAATATGTAAACAAAAATCTCCGACCGCCTTTTTTCCACTTCTATCAGGGATAAGTTCGCTATTCTTATCTTTTTTAATATGGTTGTAAATTTCCTGTTTCAAAAATGTCATGAAAAATTTGCTATAATTTGGTTGTGAAGCCGTTAAAAATGATGCCAGGAACGTTGAGAAATTAATATCGTTGCCCTCATAGCATAACTTTTGTAAATCGATATCAGTCCAAATTAATTCCATTTTAGTCCATATTCTAGCCCTTATTTCTTTCGAATGGGGTTCTGATTTCTTTGGCGGTGTCTGAGCGACGAAAACGCTTATCTCTCTTATCCCCTTCTTCATCTTTTTCTCGGATGGTGCGTTTAGGTCGACTAACCGATTCGCTTTTCTCTATTTTCCGTCTTGGTAATGCGATCTCAGTAATACCAACACGCCAATCGCTGCCAAACTTGCATGTACTTGGTAGAATATTCTCAAATGAGGATAGTGTATTTTCCGGATAAGTATCTAGAGAGCTGTTACTAAGCAGGCACACGTAGAACTCCTTATCTGTTATTGTCACAGGCATTTTAAAGTCTATCCCAATTCGGCTTAGTCCTGTTGGTACTACTCTCTGACTTATTCCTAAGCCTTTCGCTCTGCCTGGTAACTCGGCTTATGGGTAAGTTTTCCACCGCACGTCCTAATATAGGTTGTGCAGCCATATTTAATATTTCTTCATCCTGCGGCCTCTCTTCTTCATTCGCAGTATCTTGAACTAGCACTTCCGCACCAGTATTACCACTCTCTCTATCATAGTTTTTGAAAACCTCATCCAGCTCGTCAACACTCATGTTGAACGGAACTGTATATTGAGTTATTCCGTCATCACCAGCTATCACCTTATATTCTCTTTCCGGTGAATGATCTACCACATTCAATCTTTTCCGGAATTTTGACTGCGGCTTAAGAGTTTTGGCAATACCGCTTGCCGATAATCGTCTCTTGAATTTAGATGGCATTTCTTCTTTTGGCGGGGTTAAATCTATCATTGATTCAAATATCTCCTCCCCCCGCATAGGTGAAGTCTGGATTGATTTTTCATCGCTAAATTTAATTTTCGTCTGGGTAGTATTGTCGCGCATATTTCTAAAACGGTGTTGATTTGACTGATCAAAGAGTGGTTTTGCTTTTGACTTTATATCTAGAAAGTTGTTATTCCTACGTCGTGTATTAAAATATTTTATAAGCTCGTTCCGGTATTGATACCATTTGTTTTTATCGTCAGTATTCTTGCTTCTCAATATCTTGTTAATAGCTTTATCAAACAAACTTTGACTCTTTGTATCTTCAATCGTACCTTTTAGATTTTCATACACTTCTGGGGGGAGTAGAAGCATTTTATTTAGGTTGCCGGCTCTATGCATATTTTTCAATTAGTGATCCTATAACACCTGACAAAACACTTCCTAATAGTACAGGCAGAAATCCTCCGTTCTGAACTAATACTTTACGCTGTCGTGGCACAGATCGTTTAGCCTCTACCAACTTACGCATGCTCTTTTTATATTTACTAAGCCGAGAATAAATTTTCCGGTGAGGCGAATGATTCCCGTTTAATGTATTCAATGTGACCTCACAAAGAGTCTTAATCACCTCTGGATCGACTGTCTTTAATATAGCTCTTCTCAGACAAGGACTGGCGTTTTTAAGCACGTACAACATATGCTTGTTGTCCTTCAATCTTTTCATTCGACACACCATTCTCTTCTCTTAGACTATCAGCCGAACAGTAACACGTTACAAAATTTTTATTAAATATATCTGTCCTGAATCTCAATATATCATTTATATCTTGAGTCAGGTCTACCATTAAATAGCTATGTGGCCGTTGCGTAATTCCTTTATATATTCTCATAAGCTCGGAACTGCCTTCAGGATATATTTGTTTAGCAAGGTGGTGAAATTGACTTTTGTCGCGGGGATTTTTGAAACATACCATGTATTTGCAATTTAGTGATATATCACGACAAAATTTTCCTTGATGAAACACGTTCTGTGTTACTAAGATAACAGAAAGATTACGATGATGGGACCCCTTTGTAAACAGTTCGCATACTTGTCTTGAAAATGCACTTAGCATCATATCATCCAGCACTATTAATGTAGGCTCATTAGAATCGTTTGGGAATTCTTCAGGAATTGAAGATAAGTACTCTATATTCTTTAATGACGGTATAGCATGCTGCTCAGCGTTACACCATATGATTTTTTTTACCTGTGGTTGAAACATTCCCCCCCTCGTAAGAAGATTTTCTATAAAGGTTGTTTTACCACACCCGGATGGGCCTGCAATCATCATTGTAAACGGGTGTCTAAAATGTATCATGGCTCCAAGTTAATATCGAGGCTCTATATAATACCGGAAGTAATATTTATAACTTTAGTAAAATGAGCAGACGACAAGTTGTTAATGAGATACACAGACCTGCTCGTAGACGATTCACTCGTCGGCAGGTCACTATCAGAGGCATAGATGACTTATGGCAAGCGGATCTGGTTGATATGAGTGCATTCTCATCTAAAAATCAAGGTTTTAAGTTTCTTTTAACTGTGATCGACACTTTTTCTAAATATGCATGGGCTTTCCCTATTAAAAATAAAAGTGCAGATGCTGTAGCAAAGGCTATGGAAAAAATTTTCAAACAACGACGTGTACCTAGAAATTTGCAGACCGACGATGGTACGGAGTTTTTTAATAAAGTATTTCGTCAGATGATGAAACATTATGAAATAAATCATTACTCTACATTCAGCTCATTGAAGGCCTCCATCGTTGAGAGGTTTAATCGGACATTGAAAAACATCATGTGGAAAGAATTCAGTATGAAAGGAAATTATCACTGGATCGACATATTGCCTAAACTACTTGTTAAGTACAACAAGACAAAACATCGTACTATTAAAATGCGGCCTATAGATGTTAATACGTCAAACGAGCTGCTTTTATTGTCTTCATTCTATAGGAAAGTTAAAGTTTTTTCACAACCAAAATATAGAACCGGTGATCATGTCCCAATAAGCAAGTACAAACATGTCTTTGAAAAAGGTTACACTCCAAACTGGTCGACAGAGATATTCAAGATAAAACAAGTGCGAAAAACGCAGCCTCGTACATATTTAATTGAGGATTATCAAGGTAATGTTATCCAGGGAGGTTTTTATGAGACAGAGCTAACAAAGGTTAAGCACACCGATGTGTATCTCGTAGAGAAGGTCTTAAAACGAAGAAAAGATCGCGTGTTTGTAAAATGGCTTGGTTTCCCATCATCTCATAATTCATGGATTGGTATAAAAGATGTTCTGTAACATCCAGATATTTAGTCACCATGATGAACTTAAGACATGAATACGATCGCCTGAAAACATTCAAGAACTTGGATCTAGAGGAAAGGAAAGTTCTTAAGCTTGTGAAAAGCGGCTTCTTTTACACCAACTTGAAGGATTACGTCAAGTGCTTCTTCTGTTCTCTGATAATGAGCGCATCTTCTTCACCGACTGATGTGGAAGCTGAACATTTACGCCTATCTCCAGACTGTGTTTTTGTTAGCGGTAAGGACGTTTAAGGTCCATATGACAAGCCGATTAAAAAATCATACAAACCCTGTGTACCATCACTTCCTACGGTAATGCGAGTGTTTGGCCTGTTAATTCTGATTTTTCTACTGGCGATTGAAATCATCAATATCTACGATGTCATCTACGAACGATAAACAAGTACGTTTCTGTGATAAGGTCTCTGTCAGATACATGTTTGCCTGGGACTACGCATATAGATCTAGTAGAAGAAGTACTTGGCAAACCTATGTATTAGACCGAATCAGGTTCCAGCGCAGGATTCTAAAAATGGAGGAGTTACTAAAACCTATTTTACTTAAGAAAATCAATTATGTAATCAAAAGAAAGTTATCTGCATAAACTTTATTACGTCTTCAATAAAAAATAAAGCCCGACAACTTGTTTTATTTCACACCTTAGATATCACATTAATCTCGACTCATGACGCATAAAAGAAATCCGCTATAATCACTCTTGACTTGAACTAGGCGCGTTATCAAATTTACATAATCTGATCTGAATTAATTCTCACATTAGTCGAAATTTTCCCATGGTACCGAACATCATACAATATCCAAAGACTCATGCAAAAGAGAAGCCTGTAATAATTCCACTTGACTTGAACTTGACTCGAGATCAATTTTACATAGACACAACCGATTAAAAAAACTGACCTTCTTACACGAAGACCCGCACATAAGAGAAACCTGTAATAATTCCACTTGACTTGAACATGACTCGAGATCAAATTTTCATAAACTCAACCAAGTAAAAAGCCTGACCTTCCCGATATTCATACATAAAAACCGAAACATCTACTGCACATTATATCAGTCTCTAAAGCCTCGAAAAGACCAAAGACTATAAAAAAACTTGTTTTAATTCTCACAGTGCCCAAAATTTTCACATGAAGACCCACGCATAAGAGAAACCTGTTATAATTTCACTTGACTTGAACTTGACTCGAGATCAAGTTTACATAAAAACTCAACCGAGTAACCCGAGTAAAAAGCTGACCTAGAATACCTGTCCAAACCTATCAGCACCCTAGAAAAGCCATCATGGCCCCCAGAGTAGTCAAAACCTGACCCCGAATACCTATCCAAGCCAATCAGCACCACAGAAAAGCCATCATGGCCGTCCATCGCCGCCACAGCCGTCCCCCCAAAAAAATAACAATGGCCGCCACAGCCAGCCCACCGTTCACAACCCCGACACTTATTCCGGTTTTTATATGCATTTTTGCCCCGACACTTTCAGCTTTTCAGACCCCCTACACTTTCAAATAGCCTGTCCCTATCGCACATGCCAAGAAAAGACCCAAAAGTGTCGTACTTACTACTAGGCGAAATCTCTTCTAACACTAAAAAACCTCCCACTTGGCGTACACCCCCGACACTTTTCAGACCATGCTTTCAAGACGATACTTTCAGCGAATTTCCTACACTTTCAGCGTTCTAGCCCTACACTTTTAGCGTTTTACCCCCACACTTTCACCCTAAAGTTCATAGCTTTCCCCCCCATAGCTTTTCCCCCATAGCTTCCCCCCATCGCTTTTCACCACCATAGCACCCCCCCCTTAGCTTCTTAGCTTCCCCCCTTAGCTTTCCCCCTTAGCATTACCCCCGTAGCTTTCCCTCCTCAGCATCCCCACAAAAGCCTTTCAGACCCCCTACACTTTCATACCAAGAAAAAGACCCAAAACTGTCGTACTTACTACTCATATATTTTCACGATTTTCGTCATATCTACTAGGTCTTTCCAAATATTGAATTCATTTTTATTCTACGGATTCTTCGTATGAATACCTAGAAAATGTTTTCAAGGTTTTTTGAAATTCGACCCCTAAGGGTAGTGTGGTACAAGTGGGAGGTGTTTTTCCTATATATAGAACGGCTTAAGCTACAATGTTGAAACTCGGTGTGTATATCTAAATCAACTAGAAAAATAATTTTGAATAAAAAAAACGAATATCTATTGGCGTTCAGAAGGGGTGCAAAAAAAATTATCTGTGAAAATAGAATGCATATTTTCCCACGGTTTTCGACATATCGACATACTACCTCGTCCCAAATAATGAATTTAATTTTATTCTATGTATTCCCCATATGAATACCAAGAAAGTGTTTTCAAGATTTTCTGAAAATTGACCCCTAAGGGGGTGTAAAGTGATTGTGTACTTTTTCATAAACTATTCCATATCTCTCAGATCCAATCAGATTTTCACTTCCATGATCTTGTTCTTTTTGATAGGTTTTCAGTCACATAGTAGCCTACACCGCATTTCAGAATTGAACGCGTTCCTAACTTCTGCCGGAAAAATAATAAAGTTACGCCCAGATTGTTGGCAGATTTTTTATAAAAGAATTACATTTCACAAATGACATTCAATTTATTAAGTAGTCGCTGTAAAATAACAGTACTGCAGATATAGTATATCGGTTGTGTATATGTTTTATACCTAATAAATAATTAAATAAAAATAAATACTAATAAATAAAAATAAATACTAATAAATAATTAATTAAAAATAAATACTAATAAATAAATAACTTGAAACAATTAAATAATCATATATTTTAAAATAATATTCATTTATTCGGTATAATGCAACAAAATATACTTAAAAAATAATTTTTTTTAAAACAAAAAATTTTGATATAAACATATAGATATTATTATATTTTAGAAATAAATATTTTTTCTCTGCGTTATATACTGTTATTTCTTATAATATTATTACTTTATTAAAAAAGGCATATATTATTATATTTGTAAATATATTATTTATTATTATTACTACGTTACGGTACAGCCAATATTTTTAGTGAAGAAGGGAAATAGCATATATTTTTTCTTCTGCGCCAGTCGTTATCGTAAGCATTACGAGTTTTACATAGATTGATGTTATTGAACGCGTTTTCGAAATTTTAGTTTTTTTTACTTGCCACATCTTGAGCATTTCTGAGTCACATGGATACTTGAAGATTGATTCAATTGTGTGCAAAATCTTTCCTGAGAATGTTATATCGTCTGATTCTGGTCTTTTGTATAGATGGCAGATTTCAATAATAGTTCCATCGGACAGAAGAACCGTATTATTAGGAGGACTATTCGAGATGATAAAGTCTTTATATCTTACTTTCTTGATTTTTAGTGAGCCATCTTTATTTCGATTTGTTTTTTTCAATATCATAATGTCCGGTGACAATATCGCTTGTGCGTATTCTGAATCGCGGATTTCGTATAACCGCCTACAGACCTGTGCTAATGGTCGATTACCGCTACGAATAATTTTTTTGAGTTTCCCAAGCATACTTTCAAAAGGGAACGCTGTCAGGTGACTTAGAGAACAATTCATGTTTATTACGTCGTCAGAGAGGTGTATTAAATTGTGCATATTCATTATTTGACACCGGCTTCCGTACAAGATGGCTGCAATATTCACGAATTGCAACAGCAATTTTTTAGCTTCATCTTTGTGCCGCAACGCCAAGCTTGCACTGCACAATATACGGCATGCAACATGGAAAAGCATAAAATGGCGATACAATCGCCTGTTTAAAACCATTTTCAACAGAATTGGACCGGAATATAAGAGAAAAAACCGAAATTCAGTTGCTTTCCATTTCGCAATATCATGCAATGATCTAGTTGTGCGTTGAAACTCGTCTGGAATTTGTGATTGCATCAAAATCAAGGCATTCGACAAATTCTGTCTACTAGATAGACTCAGCTGCGTTGCCGCTTTCTTATTCAACCAAAAATCCACAAGCATTTTCTTCATGACTCCGAGACAACAAAGGTGCATGAAGTCAAGCGAGAATTGAGTCACCATGTTAATCGACGGTTCAATGCGAAGCAAAGGCGATATTCCGGTGTGATGTTCGGGATTGTCTTGCGTTCGAAATGTCTCTCCAGTTCGTTGTTTAAATAAATTTTTATGAGAATCAACTGCAGGATAGACAGTCCGATTTTCAACTCTCTCTCCTTTGACAATGCAGCGCTCGCATGCATAATATCCTCCGTGATTGATTATACATTTAAGCAAAGATCGAGCAGGCCTATCGCAAATGAAAGATTTGATCCTGATCTGGAGCAACGTGTTGTCGATCATAATACCATTCTGTAATATCTGGTTTAATTCTAAGATAAAATCTTTAAAATACTCCTCCAAATTTAATGGATTTTGATCTCCTACATATATTGCGACCGGAAATACTTTGTATAAATCGGGTTCAGAGTAAACTTTGCACAGTATTGGCCAGAATTGTTTCGAGCTTGATTTAAATAAAGGCAAACCGTCTACATTGAAAAGTAAATAAATGATATGTTCTCTATGTAAGGATACGTTCACCGTTCTTTGAAGAATGTTAGTCATACCGAAGTATACAAATTCACCGCCATCTCTGTTTGGTGTGTCAAGCTTTTGAATTGTGTATTCGATAAATGCTGTTCCGAGAAATGTTTTCGATGATTTGGGTAGTTGAGTAAGTAACCTCCTTCGTAAAATACCGAGAAGATCGTCGAGTTGTTTCTGAGGTATTTTTGATCGGTGCACCCACTCACGAAGTTCTTCCACTTCATCATACTCGGCTTCACTATCCTCATCATCGAAATCAGTACCGCTTATATTTCCTGATTCATCTCCGCTAACTCCTTCAGATAATATACTTGCTTCTGCTTCTATGTTATTTACGGAGTCCTCGAAAGTGTTATTATCACACGGTGATGCATTCTCCAGTACAAAAGATTTTGAGCACGAAGGGTGTTGCAAATATCCCTCATCGGTAGTAGCCTTGACGTCATCCGTTTTGCGTCGTTTTGTTTCACGATGTCTTTCGACGCGTAAGCGGGTGAGCATACGTTTTTTTTTTCGTTGATTCTCATCCATAATTCTGTTATTGCAAAAGAGTATGCCACCTTGTGCACTAATATTTTACTGTTTTCCACGAATTGCCATAACTCTATTGTTTTTACAAGAAGCACTTGAACCTTGTTTGCGACTATGCAAACTCCTAATTAAAGATAAATCAACCAACGGAGAGTTCGATACACGACTGGGAGTTTTAGAAAAAAAGATTTAGCAAGAAACATGTAAAAGACAGGTATGTATAGAAAAAGAAGATGCGAAATTATCGGAAAAGGATGTTAGGAACAAACGAGTATAAAATTTATGACGACCAGATGTCGACGCACTAAAGACAGTCCGTGTTGCAAAGGACGATTTTACAACACGGAAAAACCCGAATGAAAATCTGGGGCAATAAACTTTATGGTAAGACCGAGGCGCGTCGCGGAAAAACCCGAATGTATTTTTTAGGTAATAAACTTACTCGATAGCGCGGCGCCTCTGCGACATGCGGGTCAACAAACTTTTTAACAAGGATTTAAACGTTCGAAAAAAATACTAAGGGCAATTGCTACCTGCCGGGCATCGGCCCTATTCGCCTGGCCTAAAACTTTGTTGCAACTACCCGTTTCATGTTGCGGCGGAAGAATTGAAAACTCTTCGACAAGCAATTAAAATATCACAGTCATCCGGTAGTTCTCATATTGACCAGATCGATTATCGCGACGACTTTCAAGTGTTTTTCAAGTGTTTTTCAGGATTTTTTTTCTTATTCACAAGTTCTGTACGCGTGTGCGTGTGTGGTGTCGAGTGGACATTGAGTTCGTGCCGAAGAGTACTGGACGTCGAAAACGCTGTGTCTTTTGTTATACGAGTAAAGCCTCAGTTACAATGGTTCCGATCCGATCCGGCAACTTCGGAGGAGAAAATTTTCTAGTCACAATGATTCCGTTCCGACATCCATCAAAGTAACATTATCGAGGTGTAATAGTGATTTCTAGTGTGGGGAAGGAGGTGGAGAAATTCCATAATTCACCTCTTACCGTCGGAACGGATATAAGTTGAAAGTTGGTCAACTTTAGCCATCCGTTTTGTGTCTCGGCTAATTACCGGAATGATTGTGACTAGGGTTTCCGAATTTCCCTTTAAATGTGTGTCGGATGGAGAAACTCAATACTCTCCGTTTTCCGGATCGGATCGGAGCCATTGTAACTAAACCCTAACCATTGAAGACTAAATAAGCCGCTTGCGCTTCAGAGTACTTTCGGTAATAAGTTCAATTTTGACTGGGCTTTTTTCCTTGTCATTGAGATGGCTCGTGACACAAAATTTATGTTGGTGGTCTTCGTCGATGATCCCGAAGAAAGGTTGCGTGTGGATTTCGTCCCAGTCAACTGGATCTATTTCGATACCAACAAAAAGCATCTCGTCACGCCCTATATTCCGACCGCAGCGAAGATCAATTTAAAATTATTAACTAAGTTGGTGAAGTCTGAAAAGAAGGCACCAGACACATGGCCAACTTTTCGAGTTGAGATTCGAGGATCCGCAAGTAAAGTCCCTCCAGTGTTTTAAACAATATTTTCGAGATATGTATATGGTTTATATGAGTTTTTCTCGTGTCTATCACTCAGGAACGTTCGAAGAAGCCAAGAAGATGTTGGTAAAACTCGGAACGGCAACGAATGAAAAGAATAAAGTAATAACCCGAAGCATAGTAAAGAATCCTAAAAGACCGCGTGACGAAGCACCTGTGGACAAAATGTTGACTGACGCTGCATTCAATTTTGATATACCATCGTCTGTTAAGGAACCTCCAAAATGTGATCGGAAAATTTCATCGACAAATATAAGTGCGCGAAAGATTAGAGGTATTGATACTGTGAAGCTACCAAATGAATTCAGTGAGTAGTCACAATTTTATTTTGTACAAAAAAAAAACTTTCTTTACGACAAATTTGTCTGCGTTAATTTTATAATAATTCTGATATTATTTTATGCGCAGTTATGACGCCGAGAGGAAAATTAAGAAAAACCGACCCAGCACAACCTTCTACGTCAACAGAACAAGGAATTGATACCGATTCAAGTTATGAAGCTTTTGACGAGGGCAAACTCTGTACAGACGATGGAACATTGCCCGAAATGTCCGATATCATGCCATCGGAGCGCGAAGGCAATTCTAAATTGCAACCCAAGGATTTGGGTGTCACCTCGACAATTCAGCATGTACAGCAAGTTTCACTTCCGGACCAGTCGAGTGAAAATGAAATTGGCCTGGATATAAATGGTGAGTACGAAATTTTTTAGTTTGACAATTTTTCTTACTCTTATGCTTATGACACATCTATTTATTAACTTAATTTTAATATTTCAGATTCAGACGACGTCAAAACCGTTGTATTGAAGTGCCACCGCAGTGTGTGTATGCAATTAACACAAATTCGAGCACAGCTTACTGACGCAAGGATTCGCCAGAATCCATTAGAAGCGATGATTCTGAGTAGTAGCTCGAAACCGCGAAATGCACAAAGCACGATTGAAATTTGCATGGCAAAATATCGCATGGGGCAGTTGCCATTTGAAAGTATGAGCGAGTTCGAGGCTTTCGACGAGCAACTAAAGTCGGTTCCATCATTTCGATCGGAGATCGTAAGTTTTACTACATTGGCATGATTAGATTGTTGCAGTATGCTGATTTTTGCATTTCTTCCTTTTCAGATAAGTGGAATGTCATTTTTGGTCAACTCAGATCCGAAGCTTATGCCAAGAACAGTCCGTGACATTATTCAAAAGTTCATGGGAAGAAAAGTAATTATGCAATTTACGGCGGTAAAGCGATCCAGCAATAAAAAAGCGCTGAAAAGTGATACGGTGTTTTACACTTGTATACAGGTAGGTATCTAAATCTTTACATATTTATTATTAATCACAATTATATTCATCAAATTACAGATGCGGTACTGTCGGGAATCCCTGGGGGGTCATCACAACTCATAACCGAAAAAAGCATCACCGATGCAATTGGCCACGTCATCAACAACGCTCTTGATTGGGACGGATATCGCGAGATCCGCAAAAAAAGACACCAAGAATAATAATAAGTTTTATTATATAAAAAATGTATGAATTAATGAAACGTGTTCATCGTTATGAATTTAATTAATGTGTTCTGAAATGTAATTTTTTTTTAATCTAAAAAATTTTTTTTCTTCGAAACACATTTCTTTTTTATCACCATCTGGGTTAGTTCTGGCTCACGTTTGGGCTTGATCACACTCAAGTTCGGCTCAGAATTATAAGCTAAATCCGGTTTCCATCAGGCGTCATGTCGGGCCCATAAAAATTCTTATCCCCTCCACTTTTATGCTTTCCTGCCCCCTTAAAAGAGTTTACTTTGAGCAATCTTTACTTGTCAAGGTTTATACTCTAACCGAATTTTATTTTTCCAGTGCAATTGGTTTGTGAGATATTGTAGTCTAAAGACTTTCAACTCCCACCCCCGTACGCCACTGCCCCACTCAAAAGTTTGTTTCCGATGTATTCTTCTAATCTCGTGACATTAACCGATTAGAATGTTTCGATCTCGGCTTGCGAGTGTTTCGGACGCATGATTATTCCGCCCAGTCCCACACCCCTTTACCTTTATCATTTCTTTTTTTTTTAAATTGGTCGACAGACCAATAACTTCCAAGTTTCAGCCTCCTAGCCTAAGCGGTTACTGAGATCTAGAATCCAAAATTTTCCGTCTAAAACGCTTCCCCACCTCACTCCCCCCTTACACCTACACCAGCTAAAAGGTGGCCACATAAAGATGTTTGCTCAGTCTACCAACAAAAAAAAATTAGCTTAATAGCTCAAAGAGTTTCAGAGCTATAAGCGGCTTTAGCATTAAATTTCATAAATCCAGCCAAAAATTTGTTCGGTTCGGACTTCTATCTTCTACCCATAAAATAATAAAGTTGCACCCAGACTGTTGATCAATTTTTTCTATTGCGACAACATTCCTCTTTAAAATAAGCCCTATTTTATTGTTCAAGGATGAAAATTACCAGAGATATGAATTTTCAAAACTTCTAACAGTACCAAAATTTTCAAAAGAATCCGAGTGTCTCAAATTACGTCATTCTTGGCTGTTCTTCATGAAATCTAAGCATGCTCCAGCAGCTACAACTTTGGCCGAGTGGTTAGCGTGTCGGACTTATGTGCGAGGGGTCCATGGTTTGAATCCGAGAGTGTGCAAAATTCTTGTAAGAAAAAATCCATTCGCATTTGTCAAAAAAAAAAAATATTAAAATAAACTCGTAGTAAGAAAAAAAAATAAAATTGTTGTATATTTTTTTTTTCAACTACTGAAATTTTTTTTTTTTTTTTTTTAATAATTCATGTTTGAGCTTCCGGCTCAAGTCCGGCTCAAGTCCGGCCCAAGTCCGGCCCAAGTCCGGCCCACATCCGGCCCAGATCCGGGCCAGAAGTCCGGCGTATGTCAGGCGCCATGTCCGGCCCAGATCTGCGAGAGCGTTACATCCAGACATGGCCCACATCAGGTTGCCTGATCTGGGCCGGATTTATCTTACGGCGGCCTGATCTGGGCCGGATAAAATTTCTACTCGGGTGTGTTGTATGTATAAACTTTATTTTAAAAACTTCATAAAATTCTTAAAAAATCGATTTTCAAACGAAAATTAATTAAATTTGTATTAATAAATATGTCTTATTTCATTTTCTTGTAACTGCAGGTGTAATATTGTATATAGTATATGGTACACTACATCCAATGGCCGTGTTTTGTCTTCTCAAAACTCAAGCGGTGTCTTCTCACATGTTGTAATTTCTATAATTATTTGTCACTTAAAAATTATCTATATCACATTGGTATATGTATCACTACCATACCTATTAACAAACCTGAAGAACTATTCTCTTTTACGATGATCTTTAAAAAAATGATTGGTGCAAAAAGAACTGCTGCATGAAATATAGTCCTTGAATCAATAAAAACGGCTATACAAATGTTTTGATACAAACGAATTTTACTTACACGCTTCCTTAAAATCGGCATACGTAATTTCAAGACCAGAAGAAGGTACTGTTTTCACTATTTTTTCACTTTTGAACTCCGCCAGAATACGTAATTATATTATTAGTATTAAAATTCACGAAATGATATTCGCGTGTCGCGTCCGATGATCGTCACATTGAAAATGAATTTTACCATACATACGAGTATTTTGCATAGAGCTGACGCAATAAATACTCAGAAACAAAACACTAATCGTGAAATTTCTATGCGCAATCCTATTACTTTGATCGTGTTTGGTGTAAATTTTTTAATTGTATCCCTAGTTTTTTTAAATTTAATAAGGTAAATAAATGTTTTAGAAAATTTTACATATTCAAATATTATAGAATTTATACCAAAAATTGTGTAATTTCTATGCGGAATCTTATTACTTTGAACTTGGTTGGGGTAAATTTCAAGTTTTATTCGTATTTTATATAAATTTGATAAGGGAATTGAACTAGACAGTTCTATCTTTTCAAAATTTATGGAATTTATACTTAAAATTATATAAATAGCTTTATAAATGGAAAAGTATAATTTTTTCGACCTTTTACTCCAAATTTTTTTTACCGTGTAGGTATATCATCAGAAACTAAGGGTTTTGAAAGTTTTTGAAAACGTAAGGAAACCCTACACAGTCCATTGAATTTTCGAGTTTGAAATATCGTACCTTTGGTATTTAGACCATTACCTACATCAAATGCGATAATAACCAATTCTATATTTCATCAAAAGGTCCGTTGAGATACCACAGGATCATCGAATCCCTCGTCAAGCAATTAAGAGCTTGTAATGAAGCGTTGTATTCTCGCTACCTCCATTGTGGCCAGATCACCAAGACAGTTGAAGAAGTAAGCTCTGAGATGAGCTTTCCTTCTGGCTGATAGAGCTGAACAAGTACAAAGAAAGTGAAAGACTGTCTCTTCCTCCTCCTCATCCTGGCAGCTGCTACAGAAGTTGTCTGAGAAGAGGCTGAGCCTTTCAGCATATTGACCTTTAAGACAGTGTCCGGTTAGGACACCGACTGTTTTACTGATGTCCGCCCTTTTAAGCAGAGTCAGCCTTTTAAAGCGGTTTAGATCCAGCTTTGGCCAGATCTGTCTCGCAGTGTGACATGTAGTACCATCTGCCCATCTTGAGTTGGTTTTCTCAATTGAGTCCAGTCTCAGTAGCAGTTTACATGTAGAGAGAGGTACACCCAGATTCTGATATATCGGCAAAGTCTGAAGGGAGGTACCGCGCCGAGCGAGTTCGTCAGCCATGCAGTTCCCTGGAATATCCCTGTGTCCTGGCACCCAGCACAGAAGAATATTGAACTGTTCGGCCATTTCCTTAAGTGATCCTCACTCTAGACGGGTTGGGATGGCTGTTAAGAAATTTTTGTCAAAGTCATAGCTGGGAGGGGTGTAGTCGGTGTTTTCAGGAATGTTGAAGTGACTCAAAATTGCTGAGTGGCCTGCACATATGTCAGTCCACAATGTGGAGGCCTTTAGCCGAATGGCTGCACTGGCTGCCATTTGCTTGCCAAAGATGTCTAAGGGTGGCAGACTGAACAGCATGTCCAGTGCTGCAGAGTGTCCTCAGAGCTCCGCTGAAGCATATGCATGCTGCTCTTTGAACCTGTCCCAGTGTGGTGCGGTTTACCGCTTTGTCTAAGGCCAGACAACAACACCGTACATAAGTATCGGTCTGATGACGGACACATTGAGCCAATGAACTATCCGGGGTTGCATACCCTATTTATTGCCAATGGCCTTTTTGTATGAGTAAAGCGCAACTGTTGCTTTTCTTTACCCATTTCTGAATATTAGGTTTCTAGTGAAGTTTCCTATCCAAAATAAGACCCAAGTATTTTGCACTATCGGTGAAAACTAGACTAGTACCATTCTGAGAAGGAGGGTCTACGTAAGGAATTTTGTATTTCCTGGCGAAGAGGACTAATTCTGTTTTGCCTGGGTTGACGCCCAGCCCGCATTCAGAAGCCCAATTAGAAAGAATAGAGAGAGCATTCTGCAATATCTCACTAAGTGTGTTGAGGTGCTTCCCCGAGACAGCAATTGCAACATCGTCGGCGTTTGGGCCGGGTGTAGTCCAGTGGTAGCGTACTAGGCTTGTAAACGCGATGTCGTGGGTTCAATTCCCACTCTACGCATAAATTATTTATAAGAATTTTTCAGTTGCTGTTGGCTTTGAAATTATTAATATAAATAGTGAACAGTGCGGAATGTTCAATAGGATCACTACTAAAGGATTTAACACTGAGCAGATGAGTTCTGTTTACATTCTTATCAGATTCACTGACTCCATCAGAGATACCAGACAGTAGTTGATTTGTTATAGGCAACATTGCTGTTCTGGTAGGTCACATCATAGCCAAGAACAGCAAACAAAATTATGAACACCAACTAGTACACTACCATACCCGGCCCGATTTCTGATCTCCCATCCCTAAGCTGACTGGACTGTACACTACAGTGTATTAAAGGCTAACAACCTAAGTCCAGTACAGTGTCCTTAAAAAAAAAAAAAATAAGCAATCACTCTGCAGTCCACCCCTTGCAGTCTCAATAGTAGTTTGTTGACCACGAAATTCCAAAGAAGAGAGGAGAGCACACCACCTTGTGGTGTACCACTGCTGACATACCTTCAAGAGGAGGACTCGCCCAGTTTTGTGTTCACAATCCTGGATGTTAACATAAAATTGATCAGCGCGCCAAGCGAGGACTCCACCTTCAGGATAGAAAGTGCGTCAGTGATTGCCTCTGGTCTGACGTTGTTAAAAGCACCCTCGAAATGAAGAAAGGCAACCATGGTGTTTTCTTAAATACTAAGAGATTTTTCAATGGAGCGCACGAGCGAGTGTAAGGCCGTTTCGACCATGCGATGTTGACAGCAATCACTTGTCAAGGTTGTCGCGGATGTACACATCCATTAGTCTTTCCAGTGTTTTTAGAAGAAAGGATGATGGACTGATAGGTCTGAGATCCTAGGGCAGACATGAGAGCCTTTTCCTGCTTTGGGTATGAAGACCACCCTAACTTCCATCCATGTTATAGGAATGTAGGTTAGATGCAGACAGCCTTTCAAGATAATCTTCAGCCATGGCAGAATTATATCCGAGGTCTGCTGAATTTCAGCAGGAATTATTCCATCCGGTCCCGCAGACTTATATGGTTTGAAACCCTCTATCGCCCAGAAGAGCGTGGTCTCTATTATAAGAGCGTCAGAGTTGAAGGGTGCATGGTTTTTTGTAATGCCTACCTGCTCCGATTCAATTTGCGAGCTACCAGATAAGTGGGTGTCCAGGAGAAGATCAGTGGTTTCCCTACTTAAGGTAGTCCAAGATCCGTCCGCTCTCTACAGGTAGCACGGTGTGGTTGGATTTTTGGAGAGAATTTTACGGAGTCTCGATGCCTTGAAAGAATCTTCTATCTCACTGCGTAAGAGTCCCCAGGATTTACGCTGCGCCATTCTCAGTTCATATTTGTATTTGCGAAGTGATCCTTTGTAGGAGTCCCGATCGCAAACGTGGTGCTCTTGGCTTTGTTGAATAGTTGCCTGCAGCACTTCCTTAGAGCCCCGAGTTCTTCGTTCCACCATGGCGGCTTATGTTTCTCTCTTGGCCTGCTCTCAGGATAAGAGCTCGACAGTGTCTCGTTTAGAGCGCCGATTAAGGTGGTGACCAGACCGTCGAGATCAGTGGAGCTACTCGGTTCGAGTGGCGTTGTGTGTGTGGGAGTAAGCTGCTAAGAGTTTCCCTGTATTTGAACCAGTCGATCCTCCTGTAGTTCTTAAAGGCCGGTGGTATGTAATCTTTCAGATTAAATTGGAGGTAGCGATGAGCCGAGAAGGAGTTTTATTCAGAAACCTTCAGGTGCTGACCATGTGTGAAATGTTATCAGAGACCAGCGTGATGTCAAGGACTTCTTGTCTATTCCTGGTTATAAAGGTGGGTTCTTGCCCTGTGTTACATAGAAGAAAGTTATTGCTTAAAAAGTGGTCAAAAAGCGACTTCCCTCTTTCGTTTGTGTCGGTGCTACCCCAGACTGTATGATGCGCATTTGCATCACACCCCAGGATGACACCACTATTGAGCTCACTAGCTTCAGTGATTGGATCGCTCATAATACTCGGTGGTAGTAGGCCCTGATGGTCGTGGGCCAGATAGGCCGAGATCAGCCAGTGAATCTTGTTATCTTGTTATCTTGTTATTCAGTTCAAGGCTGACTGCGAAGATATCAGTATCACTGAAACTGTGTAGCAGAAATATATTTAAACTGTTTTTTGCAAGAATGCATGCTCTTGGCTTGCCATAATTCCTTGCATAGAACAGAGTACAGTTTCGAGTCTTGAGACCAGTTACCACGTCATGCACAATCTATGGTTCCTGGATCAAGACAAGGTCTTCTTCATCCCTGGCTAGACGAAGAAGTAGGGAGGGTGATGCCGTTTTTGAGTGATGGAGGTTAATCTGCATTATTCGCAACATTAACCTCGATCACGGTCAGGTTCGCATCTGCCGGGTCTTCCGGGAGAGATGCCAGCAGATCTTCCTCACTGCCATCGGGAGGACCAGTCGATCCTTCATCCAGTCCAGCATCTGAGCCGAGATCACTTTCATCCGTTAAGGAGGGATGATCCCGATAGGCCTGTGCTAAATTGGAGTTGGTTTAAATCGGGTCCAGTTTCATCGCCAGTACAGACTCGGCGAGTCTTGAGTCATCACTATGGATGACGTGGGAGGTGGAATCTGTTTCCATTTCCTAAGCTTCGATGTCCGACGCACTCGGTAGGGGTTTTTCAGCGTCCGCGTCAGCCCCCTAAGTGTGGTTTGGCCAAGCCCGAAACTCACCACACTCTTTAGGCTGGCTAGGGGTGTCAGGGACTATTTGTTGATCACGATTACCGTGAGTCTCTCATTAGTATGGATGTGCCATTTCAGAACCAAGGGTGGAGGAGCTTTTGTATGGCTTACGTCATAGTCTTGTGTGAAACTGATAAGGCATTTACTTTCTGGGTGGAGTTTTTGTATGGTGAGGTCATAGTCTTGTATGAAGCTGTTAAGGAATTTACTCCCCCGAATCAGGGTGGCCATTTTTTGAGGGAAGAGTTTTTAATGATAACGTCATAGACTTGTATGAGGCTGATAAGGAATTCACTCCCCCCCCCCCCCAGAGCTTTGTGGTTTTGTTCGTTGCATAAAATTGGGCGTTTTTTTTTGCATAAATTTTTTTTTTTTTTTTGACCCTGCTTGAAAATGGACTCCATTGCTTTAGTGACTTCTATACCTGTCTTCGATTTAATAGGGACAACCCAAACATATTTTGAAAACGTGTCAATTATTGTGAGTAGAAATCGAAATCCTGTATTTTCGGAAGCGTATGCGCCCATCTCAACTAAATCAGCTTGCCATAAGTCATCCAAACCTTTTACAATAACCCTTCGTCGCTTAAAGTTTCTTCGAGCAGATGTATGTAATTCATTCACAACTTCTCGCTTACTCATGATTAAAAAGAATAAATTTTGTTTATAACAACTTAGCTATTTATTGAATTTTTTATAACAAAGTTTCTTAATAGATATGCATTTTGTAGAGAACAACATCCAGTATGAAAAAAACATCTTTGTGTATCACGATTTTCCTTTTTCAGTGTCTTGAGATTGGGTGAACCAAAACTATCCAAGTCGAATACCTGAACAACAATACTGTTCAATAAGTTTTTAAGCCAAATTTTCTTTTCCAATCCTTTAACGTATATTAGGCGTGTTTTAGTGCTCTCCAGAGTAGGATAGTACAGCATAAGTATACGTGAAACAACAACAACATCCAGGATAGTAAACCCACTAATTTTACTAGGTTACATATCCTACCCCGGAGAGAATGAAATGGTGTGAGCCTATGATGAATTCGCTTTAATTCGCTTTACTCGTTTCGATTTTAATGGTTGGCAGCACAACAGAAATGCAACCGAACTGCAATTAAATAAAATCCAATGACAGTTATATTGCCGTAAGTTTTGCAGCAAAGGAAGGACAAATATTTTTTTTAAATTTTTGGTAGAAATTAAAGTGAAATTAATAAGCAAGAAAAGAAAAGGTGAGTGATTGTAATGTTTGAATAAAATTTCAAACTTGACAGCGCAGGGCTGCCAAATCTTCCAATAAAATGTACTCCACATAATACCCTGGATCGTTTTTTTTCGCCTGCCGATTAAGTGCTCTACTCTGGAGAGCATTAAAACACACCTATTATAGTATTTTCCATGTCGAGTAGTAAATATTGTTTCAGGTCATAGAATGAAGTTTTACCACCATCCCATTTGAATCCGTGATGATTTTCAAATAACCATTGTGCTTGATGTTTCAGATTATCTGGAAGCGTTTCAAAATTGTACGGTGGTTTCATTATAAAATGTTGATGAATGTTTTCATCGAGGTGTACGATAGTCAATTCTTTGACAATAAATTTATTTTGTGGTCCTCTAAAGCCTTGCATATCGATAACAACATCCATCGTGGTTGACAATCTATCTCAAACTGAACAGTGTTCCTTTTTTACACAAGTTTTTGAACTGCGTTAGTTAGAGGATTATACTCGATTATGCGATCGTGAAGCAATAGGCAATAGGCTGTTGTTAATGTTGGTATATCTGCTGATGTTTTAATTTCTACCCGAATATCCACTCAGCCCGCTTTTATAGTTTCATTTTGACGTGAACAGTCAATTACTATAATTGGAGCATCTTCCTTGTATTCCGTTCGCGAAAGTAATGGCTGTGCTTGGACATCATAATAAGATTGTTGAAAATTGCTATACATATCATATAATACAGCATATCGATCGCGTTGAAATTTAATATTTAAATCATCATCCGAGTTTAAGTGTACTTTAACATTTGTGAGTTCACAATGATCAAATTTGCTTGCATCCTTATCCTTTTGATTTTTTCGATTTGTCTGCAAAGCTATAATAATATATTGTGGTTTTTCCAGTTGACTTGCAGTTTTAACACTCCATACATGATCGGTTCTTATTGGTAAAACTGGATATTCATATAAGTCCCAATTTCGAAAACACATTTGAACTGCTTGGCCAGACTCAATATTTTTCAACATTTTTAATTTTTCAGAACCATCTAAGGTTACGTGAGGCACTTTCCATTGTAGTTTAAAAATTTTGAATTGTACATCATCAGTGGGTGATAGAAATGCGTTTTCGTCGGTTCTTGTGCGAACTAAAATTAGTTCATGCTTAGCGTTTACAATAATCTTTTTATAGTCCTCGGCAAATCCCAAGAGTTTTCGTAATGGTAAACTAAAGTTGAAGTAGCCATTAGAGGGTGTTATTAACTGGTTCGGTGACCAGCCTCCATTATACAACATTTTACTCTCGTTCTCATTCAACAATATGTAGTTCTTCATTGTTGAAGTTATTCCAACATTTTTATTTCGATCGATTTCTACTCCATTTAGTTCATATCTAATCTCGTCGAATAGAAAGGCTATGGTATTATTGGATAGTTTTGCAGTTGTTGATGTAGTTCCATCAGCTTTAGTTAAAACACCTTCATTATAAATAAAACTCTGACTTGGTAAAACACACAAGTCCTGCTGCTGTAGAGATATTCTGATTTCGTCGCTAGAGTTGTATGATGTTAAAAATGGAGAGTAGCTGTGATACTAAATTTTAGAAATACTTTTATCAAAGCTAGGTTTACTAGTGATATTCAAAATTTCACTCATTTTTTAGTTTGAATTCTAATAATTTTAAATATTGTTTATTGCGCAGTGACAATCTTGCTCGTTCAGTTTTCTTGACTGAACTGATGGGACTAACACTAGGCTGACTATTATATACCAACATTCTGGGGCATTAAATGAAGTCTAATGGTTATGGTTTCTCCTTTAAAGTTTATTAGATCTCCGTTTTGATCAACAAGCTTAAGAGTTAACGTACTTATTCGCTTGACGTTTATCGGCAAATAGATTACATTCTTAGGAACCTCGACTATTTTATAGCCTGGCCCTACTTCAGGTGAGAATTCATGAATTGTATGTGATGATATATTATTGATGTACGAGTTTCCAACTATATTGCACCCAATTCGAATTACATTAACTTTAGTTATGTTTACAGGTAAATCTGAGTAATATTTGACATTGATGGTTAGTTCTCGTTTATCAAATCCTAGCAATTGTCCAATAGTTCTCTCTCTATTAAAGAAAATGGGGACACTTGTCTTAATTTCACTCTTTAGAGTATTATTATTTGCCAGTATTATGAGATTTATTCCGCTGTTAATCTTTGCTATTTCCTTATACAAGTAGTTGGCAATATCATCAATTTCATACGATCCGATAGGAAACTCTATAACATGTTTTCTTATGTGAAATAAATTATTTCTTTCATCAACTTCCGGTATAGAATTATACGTTTGGAAATCAACTAGTCCACAAACATAGTCGCCGTGCAAGTCTATTGGTGGAAAATACTCTGTTATTAGTATGGATGTATTTCCGCTCAACGTTTATTTATTTATTTATCAAACAAGATATACCTATATAAAGATTCAAAATTAACTTAAATTAATCTAAATTAATACAATATAATTTGACTTAACTTAATTAGTTCAGTATAATTTAATTAGACGCACTGGTTGGTTGGTTAAACGGGATGAGGAGGAGCTGATAAGATCAAACGAAGTTTCAGTTTGTATGTTGGCTTACTTATTGTGTGAAATGTACGCTGAAATTGTTAAATGTTCTACAGCATCTATTGATGGGTTCATTTCGACCGTAATCAGTACGATGGGGATATTCCTTAAGAGGTTTTGAATGTCTCGTCAGCCTGACAGTGTCATTAAGTCGAATTTTATTTGAAAGGTGATCAACCTTAATATCACCATTCAAAACATCTAAGGTGAAACAGGATGTGAGCATGTGTAAGCCATGATAACAAATAATACAATAAAAGAACTTTTAAAAAATATTTATTTATATACTAAATTTACAAAAGTTTATATAAAAATTTTAAACATAAATGTCCACAGTTATACTATTCATAGTTTTGATATGTATTATAGTTGTATTTTATATTATCTCCTAAATAGTTTATTAATTTGTCAGGAGGTGGTAGTTTTCCAAAACTAGGGTTAGGGTTCCTCGGTAGGGTATTTCGCATAAAAACACCTCTGAAATCAGGCAGGAACTTTCCGAATTCACGTAAATCATTTTCATTCAATGGTCTCTTGGGTAGCGTTTTTAAAAGTTTTTTGGCTGGGGATTTAAGTACAGTCCTAATCCTTTCCTATACGGTTTCAAGTAGAGTCCACGACCAACAGCTATCTGCTCCATTTTCTGATTGTGTCGTTTCTGCTCCTCTAACGTTTTCTTTGCATCTTTAGCATCGTTAACAGCTTTAGCTATTCCTGCAGCTCCACTCGCTAATGCTCGTATAGCTGACAAGCCCGCAAAAAGTGGAACCAACCAGTGGTAGAACTCCACCAACTTTAGGAATAGGAATAATTCTAGGAGTTTTAACGTCCTTATTGTTTTTAATTATACTCTTTGCAGTACTCAATGCTAATTTAATAGCAGCTTTCATGCTTTCAGGTTTCTTTTTTTTTGAGAACAATTCGAGCTGAACGAACAGCCGTTCTAAATCTTGGTTTACCCATTCCGAATTTATTTTAGCTTTCATTATATTTGTTACAAGTAATGCGTGCGCGTGCTCTGCTAAGTTTGCTTCTTTGATTTTAACTCGCTGCCAGGCCTTTCAGATAATATCTTATCAAGTATGTGCCGATCACTGCTTTCTTTATATTTAGAATATCTAATATCGTGCTCTTTACACGCTTGATCCAATGGATTTATTCCAGGATCACCTCTAGCAAGTCGTTCGCTTAATTTCGTACCTGGTCCACAATACTGATACTGATACTGATACTGGTAAATGTAGTTCAATAGGCAATTTATTGATTAGTGAATTAACTAAACCTCTTCCACCAACAACTTTCCGTAGACTGTGGCTTCTGAGTTTGTGATCAATCATTTTATCTCTTTTACTGCCTTTAGTAGACTATTCCATTTTAAACGATGTTCAACCATTTTATACGATTTTTGCTATAAAACATTGATATTTTACGATTTCTTCTTAGTCAGTCTAAGAATGCGGTTTATTAAACAACGTCAAACGCTATCAGTACAAAATGCTGACATTACAAATTGTGCTGAGAAAATAAAAGATAGTCATTTACTACCTAATAATATTCGAAGCCTAATTGTTGGTCCATCAAATTGTGGTAAAACTAATGTTATGGTTTGCTTATTAGAGCATCCGAATGATGTTAAATTCAAAAATATTTACATCTATTCAAAATCGTTACATCAACCGAAATATCAATATTTAAAACGAGCTGTAAGTCCTATTTCTGAATTAGGTTTTCATACATTTTCAAATAATAGTGAAGTGATTGCACCGGAAGAAGCTAAATCTAATTCTGTTTTTATTTTCGATGATATTGCAAGTGAAAAGCAACATAATGTTCGATCATATTTCTGTATGGGACGTCATCATAATATAGATAGTTCTTATCTCTGTCAGACCTATACGAGAATACCAAAGTATTCAATTCGAGATAATGCCAATTTTATTATAATATTCAAGCAAGATGATATGAATTTGAAGCACATTTTTAACGACCATGTATACTTCGATATGACATTCGACCAATTCAAAAATATTTGTGGAAAGTGTTGGAAAGATAAATATGGTTTCCTCGTTACCAGATCGAACAGGTTAAGCAGAGAATGGGTCGAGCAGTTAATATCAGAACAGGTCAGGTCAAAAAGCTGTTAATATCAGAACAGACCAGGTCAATAAGCAGTTTATATAAGAACAGGTCTAGCAGTTAAGATAAGAACAGTTCGAGCAGTTAATATTAGAACAGGCCAGGTCAAAAAGCTGTAAATATCAGAACAGGTCTAGCTGTTAATAGCTGTGTTTTTTATTCCCGGTTAACCATAAAGCTCGAAAAAATTGCACGGCAAAACAACAACAGTGCGGTTACCAACAGTTCAAGCGCGGTTCATTCGACCGGAGCTTCGGGTAAGAAAAATTATAGTTACGATATTTACGATATTTAAAGCTTCGCCGCTTGGTGCACTTGGTGCTCTACAACAGATGGCGCGGATCAATAAAATTTTTAGCTATCGCGAATTTCGCCGAAATGTCTCCGAGAATCGGTGCGCATTTGTCTCCATACGTCGTATCGAGACAAATGCGCACCGTATCGAAACAAATGCACACCGATCGTATCGGATACGTGTATTTTTTTCATACAACGTCTCGGAGATTCTCGCAGACAGAGCGACATGTCTCCGAGAAATCTGCGAGATTCTCGCAGATTTTACCAACTGGGTACTAGCTTTTTACACATTGACAACCGAAAATGGTATGAAGCTTGAATATCGTAAACTGGTAACCGCGAGCGTTTCTTATTTGAGCTTTTCAACCGGGAATAAAAAACACAGCTAATATCAGAACAGGTCAGGTCAAAAGCTATTAATATCAGAACAGGTCAGGTCAACAGCTGTTAATATCAGAACAGGTTAGGCAGGGACGTCATTTCAGGGTGGCAGGGGGGCATTTGCCCCCCCCCCCTGAATTTGAAACCTCAGAAATATTTTAATTGATTATGACACCAACGAAAATTTTTTAAGGGTATAAATCTGAGAAAACTATTAAACCTATCGACTTGGATTACCCTGTATAAAACTATGTATAATGACAACCAAGTAAATGAATTGGACTAGAGACGAACAATTCTCTGTAGTTTCGCGGCTGTGTTGGTGGTGTTCTTCGATCGGTTGATCGTAGTTTCCGGAAAACTCGGAAAAGCAAAACAAAAAAAGTGGAATCATAAAGAGTTTTGCTGCTATTCCGCGGCTGTGTTGGTGGTCTTGTTCGTTCGGTTGATTGTAGGTTCTGCAAAACTCCGAAAAGCAAAACAAAAAAAGCGGAATCATGAAGAAGAACATAAACTCGTGTAAGGTAGCTCTAACGCATGTTCTGATCAAAGATCTGAGATTTGGTTTTCGTCAGTTTTAAATTTAATAAAAAAGTGTTTTAGTTTTTCTCGCTTCCTATATTATTATAAGCAGTAGCTGGCAATTTTGTCATACATTATACCTAAGTGCTGTTCGTTATTCTTTGCTTCCACGTAAGAAATATTGTCACATTCTCTATCTAACCCTTCAAAGCTCGCGCATATTCTGATAAATGTTCTCGTGTGTCTCAGTTAAACTTTCTCTACATCTATTACTAATGTTTTCAGGCTCTTTTTTACGCCATTTTTGGGAATTTGTTCTGACGAACTTAATAATGATAGAACAGTGATATTTATATATTTATACACATGTTGAGCAAACTTAAGAATTTTTTCAACCCCAAATTGTCGGTCATTGCTGAGATACATGGCAACTTAGCCACCCATTTTCAAAAAACCTTGTTTTCGGTAGACACGATTGCGGGCGTTCTGTTTATCTCAAATAAAAAAAATCTGCCAACAGTCTGGGCGCAACTGTATTATTTTTCCGGCAGAAGTTCAGAACGCGTTCAATTCGGGGATGCGGTGTATGTTACTATGTGACTGAAAACCTAACAAAAAGTTCGGGAAGCGGTTAGAAAAGGGTGTAACATATGAATTAAATAATTGGGTCATATTCCGGGATGCGGTCTAGTGGTTGAAAAAAACAAAACTTAAAAATAGGTGATTATTAAACAAACCTGGGGAAGTGAAAAGATATTCGATATCTGATCAGACCTGAGAAACATGGTGGAATTCATGAAAAAGTATACAACCAGCTTACACCCTCTTAGGGGTCGAATTTCAAAAAATCTTGAAAACACATTCTAGGTATTCACATGAAGAATTCGTACAATAAAAATGAATTCAATATTTCGAAAGACCTAGTAGATATGACGAAAATCGTGAAAATATATGCATTTTATATTAACCGATATTTTTTTTTGCCCCCCCTTCTGAACCAATGAATATTTGAATTTTTTTTTATCAGAATTACTTTTCTAGTTAATTTACATATACGTACCGAGTTTCAACTTCCTAGCATAAGCCGTTCTGAAGTTAGGGAAAACACCCCCCACCACCGTACCATACTACCCCTAAAAAAAAATGTAGTTTTCCACCATGCCACTACTATAGCTTTATCTAAATACCAAGTTTCAGCTTCCTATCATTATAGATTCTTAAGATATAAGCATCGGAACTTTTTCTTTCTCACCCTTCCCCACCCTCACCATCTACACCCACACCCCCAAACTTTTTTTCCCTACTAGGGTTCTATTAGGCCTACTTCTGGTAAAAATTTGAAACATCCATCTTACACTGTTATTGAGATATGAATCGTGTTATTTTTGAAAAATTCTAATCCCTCCCACTTCCGTGCTCCTCCACCCCCTTCAAATATTTTACTTTAAGCAATCTTTATTTATCAATCTTTATAATAAAACCGAATTTTGTTTTGCTGGTCCAATTAGTTTGTGAGATATCGTAATCTAAAGTTTTTCACCCCCCACCCCCGTACACCACTACCCACCCAAAAATTTTGTTTCAATCTACTCTCCTAGTAAAGGGTTTTCTAATAGGGACTTGACAACTTTGAATTCAATTTGTGAACGCACCCTTTCACTAATCATCGAACTGTCACTGTCAATTTATTCAGTAAACTTAACATTTTTATCATGGTAAAGTACACGAAGGAACAACGTCTGCAAATTATAAAAATTTACTACCGAAATTCGGAGTCGGTGACCGCTACTTTAAGAGCGTTAACTCCGATTTTCGGTCGTAATTCTCGCCCTAGTAGACAGGCAGTATCAAGTTTAGTGCAAAAATTTGAGTCTACATATTCGTTGTGTGATGTTGCCGTGCCAGTGAGACAATGCGTTGGTCGAAGTGTCGAAAATATCGCTGCCGTTGAAACGTCCGTAGCAAATGATCCAAATCAGTCAATTCCACGGCGTTCTCAAGAGTTGGGCATCGCCCAGACCACGTTATGGCGAATTTTGCGTAAGGATCTTGGTTTACACCCATACAAGATCAAGCTGACTCAAGAATTGATGCCGATGGACCATTTGAAGCGACGTACGTTCTCCGATTGGGCTCTGGAAAAGATGCGCCAAGATGATCAATTTCATCGCAAAATCATCTTCAGTGACGAAGCTCATTTTTGGCTCAGTGGGTTCGTCAATAAGCAAAATATGCGTTATTACGTACTTCATGAAAGACCACTTCATCCACAAAAAATAACTGTTTGGTGCGGTTTGCATGCCGGCGGCGTCATAGGGCCATATTTTTTCGTCGACGATAATGATCGTCACGATACTGTGAATGGTAATCGTTATCGCGCCATGATTACCGATTATTTTTGGCCCGATTTGGAAGATATGGACTTGGACAACATGTGGTTTCAACAGGACGGTGCCACAAGCCACACAGCACACGTTACAATCGATTTATTGAAGAGTAAGTTAGATGAGCGTGTTATCTCAAGAAATGGACCAGTCGATTGGCCGCCTCGTTCGTGCGATTTAACGCCTCTGGACTTTTTTCTTTGAGGCCACGTCAAGTCGTTGGTCTATGCCAACAAGCCGACGACGTTGGAAGAGCTCAGAGCCAACATTGAACACGAAATAGCAGCCGTTTCGGCCGAAATGTGTGGCCGAGTCATCGAAAATTGGGTCCAACGAATCGACCGCTGCAAACGTGCCCGCGGTGGCCATATGAACGAAGTCGAGTTCCATTCATAAATGTTTTGATTGTACTTCAACCCGATAATAAAGTTTTTGAAATATCTCAAATGGTTTGCATTTTATTTTGAAAAATAGTTGTCAAGTCCTTATTGGAAAACCCTTTATAGCTACAGATATTTGTTAAGTTTTAATTGCTTGCTATTAATGGCTTAGGAGATATGGATATTAGAATTTGTCGATCTCGGCATTTTTGCGTTTCGGACGCATTATTTCTCCCTCCACTCCCACACCCCTTCACCCGTATCTGTTTTTTTTTTGTGCAAATGGGTCCATTATCAAAGCTCTATAGAAATTCTAAGTTTCAGCTTCCTAACACAAGCGGTTCCTGAGATCTAGAAACCTAAATTTTTCGTCTAAAACGCTTACCCCGCCTTCCCCCTTACACCTCCTCCCCTGAAAATAATGTCAATTCAAGGGGTCCACCAAGTCTATTCTTAGAAAAAATTTTAATTTAATAGCTCCACTGGTTTGAGAGCTACGAGCCTTCAAAGATTTTGGGGCGGTCGACGTACGGCGTACGGCGTACAGCGTACAGACGGAGTGAACATTTTTATTGCTTTTTTCGCGTCTACTAGTCATGAAACGCGGAAAAAAAAATTTTGAAGGCAGCAAATTTTTTTTTTTTTAAAATCGATAACAATACTGTAATTTAAATAATACAGTAAAATCAAACAACCTTTTAAATCTGTGAAGTTTGAATTAGTCTTGGAACTAGGATTATCAAAAAATATTGAACAGTGAATTTTTGGCAGCTTATTGAACTTTTTATCGTCAATTTTGGTGTGTTTTTACGACTTCTTCAGGTCGACAATAAAAACGGCTTGATGAATCACAATTATCCCAGTTTGGAGACTTTATATTAGTACTAAATAAGTACTAAATTTCAAAGATGTTCGTTCGATAGATTTTGAGATATCGTGTCAACCGATTTGAAAAACATGGTTCTGAGAAAAACGCGACTAAACTTTTCATTATTTTTGAAACAACAGAGGAGGTTAGTGAATATAACGCCCTGTAACTTCCGAACGGCTTCCATTATCGGAATATCACTCCGGCCACATATTCAACACTATATTTGGATGTAATTTATGCAAAGAAAAAAAATCGATTTTTGGAAACCGTCACACGGTATGACTGCCTTCAGTTATCAAAATTTATTAAAAACTAGCCGCGTACCGCGGCTTCGCTCGCTACGCTCACGTTGTTCTATCGTCCCTGTTACTCCCGTCTTTCCCGTTGAGCCTGTTTCTCCGGTTGATCCATTGGTCCTGTTCCTCCCGTTTGTCCTGTTTCTCCCGATGCTCCTGTTACTCCCGTTGCTCCCATTTCTCCCGTTGCTTCTATTACTCCATCCTTTATCAACAATCTTCTATCCAATACCCTCCAACCCTACTTCATCCATTATCATCTATCCATCATCTACGATCCTATATCTACCATCCACCATCCCTTTTCCACCATCCTCTATCAACCATCCTCCATCCACCATTCATCATTCTCCATCCTCCATCTTCCACCCTCTATCCACCATTCACCATCCCATATCCAACATCCAAAATCCTCCATCATTTATCTTCATCCACCATCCTCCATCTAAAATTCTCCATTCCCCATCCACGTTCGTTCTGCTCGAACTTGTGAAATATGTATGCGTCTGTGCTGAGCATCTCGTGCGTAGAGTCACTTCATACGAACTAACACAAACATCCATTATCTTGAGCACGGACAATGTGTGTTTCATTTGAAACCAGTACATTTAACATTTTTTGGTAGTTGTTGCGATTTTTCATTTTAAGGATCTCCTTTAAAGTGGATAAACGCTGTATTTAGTTGACATTTCATGAGACATATCTCGATTCCGTAAAACGTCAATCAAAACCCATCTGCTACACGTATACACACTAAAACTATGCCATTTAAGGAACCCGCGATTTTTTAAATTCGCGGGTTTTTAGTGCTAAATATGTACCAAAAGTGGTCATTGTCCATCCTCATGATAATGGATGTTTGTGTTAGTTCTTATATAGTGACTCTACTCGTGCGCGCTCTTCAACAGTTTGACTCGCACGAATATTCGCAACTCTTTTTGCATTACGACTCCGTCGTGCAATGTTTGATCTCCTTGATCAATTGTACCTCGCCTGTAGGGAAACACATGGCCACATGGTCATACATATCCATTTACATCCATATCTTTATACATAAAAAAAAATTCCGGACGAACGGAAATCAAAACACATGGACACATGGCATACATAGCCATTCAAATATTTTTGTATATATGTATGTATATGTATGACCATTTGGCCGTGTGTTTTGATGTGCGTTCGAAATTTGTTTTTTATGTGTAGAGATAGAAGAGACTATTCCGAAAAAAAAAAATCCATGGAAACCGGTTGAATAGTAGCGAACAACAAACGAAAAAATTTCTCCATACAAAATGTACTGAACTTGAAATTTTCCAAATTTTCCATTTTCCGGAAAAATTTACAATTTTTGGCTCCGTTAGTATCTAAGTTGGGCCTAACGAAGACATCATATAACGGTTGCTGAGTTATCCGTGTACATACACAGACCACTTATTTTTATATATATAGATAACGTACAAAATTTTTCCACTGAAACTGATCGAAAATAAAGTAAATAATTTTATCTATTCTTGAATTTCTTCGAATTCTTCTAACTTAGTAATTCTAAATCTTAAAGTTTCTAAAGTCTCGTGTACACTAGCACTTGCGACGTTTCTTTCCATAACGTTTACATTAGCAAATTGCATCAAAATTGCTCTAGGAATCTGCTGTAACAAGTGTTTTGCAAGTGGTTTTTGCGTTTTTCACTTCAAAAATCTTATAGTACTATTGTATGTTTATGAATATAAATAAACAATTAAATTAAACAATTAAACGTTGCGACAAATGCACCTCTTACGTCAAAGTCCAATCTGACTCAAGAAAATGTCGTCAGACCATCGATCCCAACATTCTTGCGAGATTCGATCTTCACGCAAGCTTGTTCATTTACTTACTAGTGTCCACGAGCCTTTAGTATATATTTAAATTTAATTTCTTCTTTTTATAATGTAACATTTGCAAATAGATGAAATTGACCGCTTGGAGTCAAAAATGTATATCTTAAAGATTTTTAGACTCTAGATGAAATCTGAGGGCTTACGTTTAATTCTACCCAAAAATTAGAAACGCATAGATCGGAGCCTCGAACAAGATAAAGTTATATATTGTTTCCTCCATGCATGAGATATTAAAAAAAAAAAATTTTATTTAAAGAAATGAGATATTTTTGTGTTTATATTACGAAGAAATTAAAAATAAAATAAAAAAAGATTTCGGGTATTTACTTTTGTCTATTTCAGACTGATATTGTCAAAAAAAATCAATACAGTCGTCGATGTATAACTTTTTGAAAAGAAAGAGTGTACCAAACCCAGATGAAACAAAGAAAAACAAATTCTTGATTCCGAGCAAACCATTGATGGTAGTAAGAAGCTAGACTCCCTCCAATCTGTGCAATTAGTTGATGCAATACCATCTACAAGTAAAAATGTAAGAGATAAAGTTCATTCAGAAGCATTACCAGAAAATGATGTGGCAATTATTGATATATCACGTTTTTATCACAATGACCTCGTTCAGCCAATACTGACGGAACACCCCCAGATAGCGAAACGTCGATTTCAATTCAGTTAATTTTTAACAATTTACATGGATTGAATACTCCATTAATCAGAATGCTGTGTTTTGTTTTAGTTGTCGTCATTTTTGTTCCAAAATAGTTCATAGTGGTGAAGCACAAGGAAGCATTACGTTTGTTGACTAGCAAGGACGTCATTTGTGGGGAGGGGCAGGGAGGGCATTTGTCAAAAAGCTGTTAATATCAGAACAGGTCAGGTCAAAAAGCTGTTAATACCTGATCAGAGCTGTTCAAAAAGCTGTTAATATCTGTTCAGAGCTGTTCAAAAAGCTGTTAATACCTGTTTAGAGCTGTTCAAAAAGCTGTTAATATCAGAACAGTTCAGGTCAAAAAGCAGTTAATATCAGAACAGGTCAGGTCAAAAAGCTGTTAATATCAGAACAGGTCAGGTCAAACAGCTGTTAATATAAGAACAGGTCAGGTCAAAAAGCGGTTAATAGTTGTTCAGAGCTGTAGTTGATCAGACCATCAGTTTCATGCAATTTGATAACAACTCAATTCAGTTTGAGAGCAGTTCAAAACAGTATAAAAGGAGTTCAGCGCAGTATAAAAAATCATTGAGAAGATTTCAAAATTTTAAAATTAATATTGGAAGAATACTTGAAGCTTTAATTTACTGTTGTTGTAAACAAGATGAAAGGAACAATAAACAATTACTCAGTCAAATTGTAAAGACAACTAATTCGATAAGAAAATACTGTATTATTAATAATACAGTAAAAATATAATCAATTAAAATTAGCTAAAGCTGAAGCAGGCATCCAATTAGAACAAACTTTTAAACCAATCACTAGTCCTCTCAATGAACTAGTTAAAAGAACTAAGCTTGCTCCAAATATAAAAGAAGAATTTCCAGTTAAAGATGACGAAGAAGAAGAAGTTGATAGTGATGAGAACTTTGCTTCAGTTAAAGCGGATGATGAAGAAGAAGCAGTTGATAGTGATGAGAACTTTGAAACACCTAAACGAAAACTCAACCTGTCATCTACGACAAAAGTTGTACGTAAATATGCTATAACTCCACAGGGACGAGAAGAACAGGATAAATACATGAAAGAAAACAAATTTACAGAGACTCCAACAGAAAATTTAAATACATTCATTAATAACCCATCTGTAATTGACAGTTTGTATGGAGTCTATAAAGATGCTGACAATTGGAAAATCGGTAATTCAAGTTTTATAATCGATGATAATCAAGTACTTGTAAAGGATAAATCCTACGAGGGGACTCAAGGCTTATATGAACTATTGCTTATGAAATATCCTAAGAAGGCACTAAAGCCAAAGAAGACTTGGAAAACTATAAAAATATTCTTCTTGATACTAATGCCCACAAACGTTCTCACAAAAGTGAAAGTCAAATAAAAGAAAATCGAAGCTATAAATATAAGCGTATAATTTGTAAACTTTTCACTCGCAAAGGTAGTGGTTTAATGCTAACATCAAACAAAGAGAAAGATTATATTTATTGGGATGATCCGAACGAATTAGTAGATCGGTTACGCTAGAGTCACTGTATAAGAACTAACACAAACATCCACTATCTTCCCTATAAGCCAAAAACACGAAAAATTCATCGGTACTTATGTACAAACTACTACCATGTTAGCACGCGCGCTTGTGTTCGTGGCGATATTGAGGGTTAAATCAAAAAGTAAACATTTCCCCAACTTTTCCTCAAGTATGTTAAACATGCCGACCTCTTTCATTTTTAGTGAGTGAAAAAGACTAAAGTATGATCGCCGAATTCTTATATATCCACTCATCAAGTGCACTCGACCTGCAGTGCAAATGCCATAACAAACTAGGACGTTTAACTGTGTAGTTCGTGAATTTCTACACGAAACTGACTACGGAACTAATAACTCTGCCGGCTGGTGCAATGAAAGTCCTGTTTCGATTGCACTAGTCGGTAAGCAACAAAATTGCATTCGGCGCCATGACCCGACGCCGAGGATCGATGCAGTGTCGACCGGCAAGGAATCACGGGAAGGTGCTACGTGCCATAGACTTCTTATACAATTTCATCCCACCATTATTCGATGAGCGGTAGAACACAATTCATATGTAAACCCATTCTACCGATCCTCGATCGGTTAGTTGGACTTCATATGTAATTCAGCTTCACCCCTCATCGATGACCAGTGGGCTCCACTTCATATGTTAATCCATTCTACCGATCCTCGATCGTTCAGTTGGACTTCATATGTAATTCAGCTTCACCCCTCATCGATGACCAGTAGGCTCCACTTCATAGTGACTTCAAGCTTACTGTTCACTGAGTGCACGTATTGCCATCTCGTTTTTGCTCATTCCCACTTCAAATACAATGTGCGATAGGAGATCCCTCATGTCGACGAGTGCGGATGAGATGGTCAGATGCATTTCTGTATGAGCAAGAAAGAAATGCGAATACCTCACACGTATTCACAGACAGCAAGTACATAGTTGAACTTGTTCCCAGCTGATAATCTTCTTTCAGCGACAAGTTTCGAAACTGTTCGCTGCCTCTTCATCGCCTCTTCATCGATATTTGGTTTATAGGGTTGAGTACGGGCAATGGCCGCTTTTGGTACCTTTTTAGTACTCTTAAACCCTGCGAACTCCAAAGTTCGCAGGTTTCTTAAATGGCATAGTTTTAGTGTGTATACGTGTAGCCACTTTAGTGGAGACAAAAATGAAAAATCGGACAACTGCAAAACAATTTCAAATGAACTGATTTCAAATGAAACACACATTGTCCGTACTCAAGATAATGGATGTTTGTGTTAGTTCTTATACAGTGACTCTAGGTTACGCTTATTATTGCATCGCAAGAAGCTGGTCATAATAATCATACCAATGAAATTGTTTCAACCATTGAAGAATTAAAAGAAGCACAAATAATTCAATTAAAAGTGTTGCGAGCATAATACATTAATTATTCATAAAATGGGTGTTGACAAGCTTGGTCGATTTTCGAAGGGAGTAAGCCGTGGACCGGAAGGACCACCTGGAATCGGATTTAAATTAACTTCTGGAGGAGACTATGATTTAAATATGAAATGTATTAAAAACCTGAGTAACCCGCTAAATAATGAGGATGCAGCAACAAAAGCTTACGTGGATAAAGAAATTGATAAAATGCTGAAACTAATGAATATCGAAGTTAACAATAGAATAAGGGAAATAGAAAAAAACATCCAGTTTGCAATGAAAACATTTGAAAAAGATATTATAATACTTTTAAGTAAACGAATAGATGATAAGATTGTTTCTAAAAAATAAATATTAAATAAAAAATCTGCCAACAGTCTGGGCGCAACTGTATTATTTTTCCGGCAGAAGTTCAGAACGCGTTCAATTCGGGGATGCGGTGTATGTTACTATGTGACTGAAAACCTAACAAAAAGTTCGGGAAGCGGTTAGAAAAGGGTGTAACATATGAATTAAATAATTGGGTCATATTCCGGGATGCGGTCTAGAGGTTGAAAAAAACAAAACTTAAAAATAGGTGATTATTAAACAAACCTGGGGAAGTGAAAAGATATTCGATATCTGATCAGACCTGAAAAACATGGTGGAATTCATGAAAAAGTATACAACCAGTTTACACCCTCTTAGGGATCAAATTTCAAAAAATCTTGAAAAAACTTTCTAGGTATTCACATGAAAAATCCGTAGAATAAAAATGAATTCAATATTTCGAAAGACCTAGTAGATATGACGAAAATCGTGAAAATATATGCTTTTTATATTAACCGATATTTTTTTTTGCCCCCCCTTCTGAACGCCAATGAATATTTAAATGTTTTTTTATCAGAATTACTTTTCTAGTTAATTTACATATACGTACCGAGTTTCAACTTCCTAGCATAAGCCGTTCTGAAGTTAAAAAAACACCACCCACCACCGTACCATACTACCCCTAAAAAAAAATTTATTTTTCCACCATTTATGAAGGCTCGTAGCTCTCAAACCAGTGGAGCTATTAAATTAAATTTTTTTTTTAAGAATAGACTTGGTGAACCCCTTGAATTGACATTATTTTCAGGGGAGGAGGTGTAAGGGGGAAGGCGGGGTAAGCGTTTTAGACGAAAAATTTAGGTTTCTAGATCTCAGGAACCGCTTGTGTTAGGAGACTGAAACTTGGAATTTCTATAGAGCTTTGATAATGGACCCATTTGCAAAAAAAACAGATATGGGTGAAGGGGTGTGGGAGTGGAGGGGGAAACAATGCGTCCGAAACGCAAAAAAGTCGAGATCGACACATTCTAAAATCCATATCTCCTAAACCGTTAATAGCAAGCAATTAAAACTTAACAAATATCTGTAGTTATACTAGGAGAGTAGATTGAAACAAAATTTTTTGGTGGGGGTAGTGACGTACGGGGGTGGGGGTTGAAATACTTAACATTACGATATCTCCCAAACCAGTGGCACCAGAAAAACAAAATTCGGTTTGGATACAAAGCTTGATAAATAAAGATTGCTCAAAGTAAAATCTTTGAAGGGGGCGGGGGAGTACGTAAGTGGAGGGGATAAGAATTTTTCAAAAATAACACGTTTCATATCTCAATAACAGTGTAAGATGGATGCTTCAAATTTTTACCAGAAGTAGGCCTAATAGAACCCTAGTAGGGAAAAAAAGTTTGGGGGTGTGGGTGTAGAGGGTGATGGTGGGAAAGGGTGAGAAAGAAAAAGTTCTGATGCTTATATCTTAAGAATCTATTATGATAGGAAGCTGAAACTTGGTAATTAGATAGAGCTATAGTAGTGGCATGGTGGAAAAATAAAATTTTTTGTAGGAGTAGTATGGTACGGTGGTGGGGAGTGTTTTTCCTAACTTTAGAACGGCTTATGCTAAGAAGTTGAAACTCGGTACGTATAAGTAAATTAACTAGAAAAGTAATTCTGATAAAAAAAATTTTGAATTTTCATTGGCGTTCAGAAGGGGGGGCAAAAAAAAATATCGGTTAATATAAAATGCATATATTTTCACGATTTTCGTCATATCTACTAGGTCTTTCGAAATATTGAATTCATTTTTATTCTACGGACTCTTCATGTGAATACCTAGAAAGTTTTTTCAAGATTTTTAGAAATTCGACCCCTAAGAGGGTGTAAACTGGTTTTATACTTTTTAATGAATTCCACCATGTTTCTCAGGTCTGATCAGATAACGAATATCTTTTCACTTCCCCAGGTTTGTTTAATAATCACCTATTTTTAAGTTTTGTTTTTTTCAACCTCTAGACCGCATCCCGGAATATAACCCAATTATTTAATTCATATGTTACACCCTTTTCTAACCGCTTCCCGAACTTTTTGTTAGGTTTTCAGTCACATAGTAACATACACCGCATCCCCGAATTGAACGCGTTCTGAACTTCTGCCGGAAAAATAATACAGTTGCGCCCAGACTGTTGGCAGATTTTTTTTATTTTGTTCAACATATGTGACAATATTACTTTTTTTTTTAGTTCAACATATTAGAAATTAACTGTATAAATTCTCCTTTTATACAATAGAGCTAATTCGGTGAATATTGTGTCCGACAGTTGTTCCGAATTTTAGAACTATGTATATGTAATAGACAAATCCACCACCAAAAAGTGTAGAAGATTTTAATCTAGACCAATCATAAAAACGTTTACAACTATATGTAATAGCGGGTTGGGGTGTAGCTTAGGGGTAGTGTACTAGGTCTTGAAAACATTGCTATCGGGGTTTAATTCCCAACGTTACAAATATCGTATAAATAAAAGAATCAGTATCCATATAATTTAAACTAATATTATCACAAAACTTAGACTTTATATAATCATAGTAGAATTTTCCGAAAACTGTAAAGCCTATATATGTTGGTATATTGTATAAACTGAATCTAGTTCTAGATAGTCTTCAAGGGAACTTTTCCCAAACGTTTAGAGCATGATTGTTATCCTCTTCGGAACATTGCGTATCGGCTAATCGGCTATAAAATTTATCACGAGATGGAAGCTGAAACTCATTCAATCGTTCAAACGAATTTAAATATTCATAAGGAAATACGCCTTCTCTAGTAATTATCTTGAACTCTTCATCATTTGTAAGTATTGAGCGTACAATTTTAAAGTCGTCTGTAGATAGGTTCTTAGCTAATGATTCTAAACTAGAGGACATAAACCGGAATGAATCTAAAAATCTCAATTCAATTGAATCAGTCTCAGTTATAAAAATTCTTTTTGACAGCGATACATAAAGTTCTTTGTTAAGAGAAATTATACTTATATCACCAGGAAATTTCTTTCATAAACAAATGATCCAGAAAACAATTTCACAGCTATATGCAATAGACAAATCCGTAAACGTTACGTCACCACCATAACGAAGATTTGTTTGTTTTTATCGACTCCAAGGTGACCTGTGGTTTGTTTATTCATTTAAATGGCTATCCGTTTTTTTTTAAATAGCAACAACAATCACGAGTTTTTTAAATATATCTTATTCATTTTTATTTTTAATCTATTAACATATTATTATTATTTTCAAGCATATATTTCTATCCTTATCCTTATCTCTTTTTCCTCTTTGTAGTATAAGCTGTCTTTTAATCAGTCTGTAGAGGAAACATAAAATTAAAATATTATTTCCTCACCCCCATATCGGATTATATTTGTTAACATTAATTTCAAGGTGGGTTATTTCCACTATTGTCCACCCACTATCACGCTCTTGAAACTCTTCACTTTTAACAGAAATTTCGTCCATCATTATTTTGTAGATAGGAGCTATTTCGTTTTCTCTTAGCACAATACACATTTTTGTTTGAAAAGACTTTATATCAGATATTACGTCTTCAGGAGTATGTTTTATGTAAACAGCAAATAGTTCCATATTAAATTTGTAGCTTGCAAGCTTCACTAAATATTCTTTTAAAAATTCAATCACTGGCTTTTTATTTCAAAAAATTTCAGTGGCTCTATTACTTCTCGATTTTTATTTTCTAACAATAATGTTACAATTCTTCCTGCAAAAGAACTTCTCAAAACTTTAAAATGTTTACTAATCGAGTCGGCAGAGTTTTTCTTATGGGAATTTGTTCGAAAATGGTATTTCCAGTTTTTATTTAACACTTTTAGATCACAAGCGTTACATTTCTTTGATAATTCCATTATTACTGTAGTCGGTTGCACTGGATTAAGTTTTACTCTGCACTTTTCAAAATGTTCCAATAATTTATTTTTTCGTGAATATATTTTCATACAAAATTCGCATTTAGAGCTATCCTTAAGATGCACACTTCGTATGTGTCTATTTAAACTATCGTTGCGAGAACAGCTTGGACCACAATATTCACAAATAAATGAGTTTATTTTCGATGTTACTTTTTCACTTCACTCGATTATTTTCAATTTCACTATTTTTTAAACTACACTCACGCTTCACTTGATTTTTTTTTGGCACTTGATGTTGCACGTCAGACTTCACTTGATACAATAAGCTTTCAGAACCATCGCACATCGTTTTATATACAAACACACACATACAAGGAGATATACAGATGCACAGATAGATACACACATACACAGATAGAGAGACATAGGTACATACATCCATATGCAGATGGAAACACACATACACAGGTAGATATATGTATGTATAGATAGAGAGAGAGAGAGAGGTACAGAGAGAGAGAGAGACAAACATACACAGAGAGGGACAAATACACAGATGGAAACATACATACACAGATAGATATATACATGCATAGAGAGGAAGAGAGAGAGAGGTAGAGAAAGAGACAGAGATAAATAGAGAGACATACCTGTTGAATTTCACAACATTATGCAATAACGCTAACTAAAACATAACTCATCCGATCAGACCAGAAATATGCTGACTCAGCATGAAATTTGATATGCTTTTCCCGGTGACCAGAAATATGCTGACTCATCGTTCAATTTCACAACATTGGGCCACTTGCAAGAAATATGCTGACTCATAAACATGTCTCAAACTGATGAAATTTGATATGCTTCATTTCACAACATTATGCAATAAAAGCAGAAATATACTGACTCATCAATAAAACCAATAAATATGACGACTAAGCCCCTCGCTAGCCTAAGTTTCGGATAGCCTAAGCGCCCCGCTGGCCTAAGTTTCGGATAGCCTAAGCCCCCGCTAAACTAAGTCTTCGTTTAGCCTAAGCCCCCCACTGGCCTAAGCCCCCCACTGGCCTAAGCCGCCCCTCTAGCCTAAGTTTCGGATAGCCTAAGCCCCCGGATAGCCTAAACCCCGACAACAACCGAATAAGCTCCCGACAACAACCACCCAATTTTATACAAAAGGAAAAACGCCCAATTTTATGCAACAACAAAAAACGCCTAAAAAAAAGCAAAGCTCTGTGGGAGTGACTTCCTCATACAAGTCTATCACGTCACCATACAAGAACTCCTCGGATAGTCTAAGCCCTGGTAACAACCGCGAAAAAAGCTCAAAACCCCGGAAAAAACGTCTAATTTTATGCAACAGAAAAAACGCCCAATTTTATGCAATGAACAAAACCCCAGAGTTTTGGGGGGGGGGGGGAGTGAATTCCTTATCAGCCTCATACAAGTCTATGACGTAATCATAAAAAAACTCCTCCCTCAAAAACTGGCCACCCTGATTCGGGGGAGTAAATTCGTTAACAGCTTTATAAAAGACTATGACGTCACCAAACAAAAACTCCACCCAGGGAGTAAATTCCTTATCAGCTTCATACAAGACTATGACGTCATCCATGCAAAAGCTCCTCCACCCTCCACCCTTGGTTCTGAAATGGTGCATCCATACTCCTTCTCTCATCCCCTTTTGGCTCCTCCATAGTGACGATCTTCCAGTTATGTGTTGGAAGATCTGGATTGCAGATCTTTAAGATCTTTAGGACAGCCGCCACGTCAGAAGGCTTGCGTGGAATCCTGGCTCTTGTTCGGGTTTGGCTTGGGATGTCCTCTAACTTTGCTCCAGGCCAAACCTCGCCCAGACCAGCAATTGCTTCCTTATACAAATCCGCCGATCTTTGGTCGGAGCAGATCACCAGCTTGACATGGCCCTGATGCCATCCACCGTCACGGAAGAGGAGAACAGGACCAGGACGTTCCTTCAAAAGTTTTAGTAAACCAACCGCCAGCTCGGTCTGCAAACGTTTCCATTTTTCAGGAGTGATCCTTCCGTCATCGTCACTTCTCTTAATGCCGTTTTCTTCTCCCTGTAGAGTTGTTTGGAAGGGGCGATGTGGCGTGAAGATTGGTTGTTGCCAGTCCCTAGAAGTCTGATTGTGTCGGTGCTTTTTGGGATATTGGCAGCTTTCTTTCCTCTGTCAGTACCTGGCTCAGAGGCCGTGGTATTGGCAGCTTGTCCTTTCACCTCCATTGCAGTAGGGTGAGGCTTACGCCCCTTCTTGATAAAGCCAAGACCAGGTCTGGTGTCCGAAGTCTTGTCTGTATTAGTGGGACCAGGTTTGGTGACCGATGTCCATACTTGAAAGAATCCACTTGGACAGGGTTTGGGGACCGAAAACCTCGTGGATGTTGAGTCGCCTGAACCAGGTTTGGTTGCCGGAGTCTTGGTGGGTAAGTTGCTCGGTTCAGGTTCTGTGACCACAGTCCTCGCAGATGAGTGGATGAGAGAAGGCTTTCGTCCATCTCTCCGACCTGTTTTTTGAAAGATCCGGACTCTGGTTTTATGTTTGTTTTTTTGTTGCTTGAATTCATAGTGTTCCCATGAGTAGCACAGAACGAGATGTCCATCTGCATAGAAATTCGCATTGTGCATACAAGGCTGCTTAATCCGGACGTCACCAGGTATCCGGATACTCCGTTCGCGGCTGGGCTATGAGGCCCCCCAGCTTGGTCGATCATCGGCACGGTTCGTATGACACATTAATCCAGCCCGGGAAGGTGGAGTGAAGGGATGTTAGGAGATGGATGGAGAGGGGAAGGATGTTAGGAGACCGATGGAGGGACGGGGTGTTAGGAGATGGATGGAGGGAGGGGATGTTAAGAGATGGAGAGGGGGAGAGGTTGACTCTCCCTTAGTTTCGGACAGACTCTACTCAGTCCTAACACCACGGCAAGGTGGACAGTCGTCATTGGAGCATCAAAACTAAGGAAAAGCACAATTTACCAATTTACAACAAAGGTGGCAAACTCTGCTGAATTACAGAGGAATATCATTATTGGGCACGTCCTACAAAATATGATAAAAATAATTGAACGGTGTCCTTTAACTCGATTGTGTTAATGAGTTCTTGCAAATTAGATGAATACTAAAAAAATCAATTCCATTTTAGTTCAACAAAATAAATCTATTAATGATATCTGTTCTTCTACCATATACAGATTTATTATGCTCTATAGCATCATCCTACTGGTCTGGGAACCAAGTCACTCTAATATTTCCTAAATGTTCAATATAAAACTGTTTATTATTTATATCAACAGCGTAGTAACTACCCAAGTTTCGAGGAATTCAATCAATTATTAATATCTCATGATAAATTCAGTTCATATATTCGCTATTCCATTGGAGTGAAATATGAAGAGACATTGTTGTTGGTGGTACTAATTAAACTTGCATTCGCATAAACTACAGGACACCATTATTTAATTAAGGATATCCGAAATTGAATTTAAAGCGGGGCAGTGAAATGAGATATGTAGCTGTCAATTATCTACTTAAATTTCTTGTCAATGGAGCACTGTAGTATGGTACATTTGACTGCAATTAATTACTAAATCGATAGATCCTTTTCGATTTTGATGTAGAGCTTAATTAGACACGTTTCATCCAATTATGATAAATTTTCGACGACGAACCATCATTCATCACGTTATGATGAATGTTCTTGAAAATTTATGTATTTTGTGTACCAGATTCCGAAAATTGATGAAACTGAAAACGAAGAAGGTGTAAGTGATTTAACATTCAGTACAGCAGGATGCAGGATACGACCGTGTATGGTTTATTGAGTTTGACAACTTGTTGGATATTGCATTATATATAATTTGTACATAAGATATTAGGCATATCAGCAAACATGCTGCCTACCTAATTAATAAATAATAATAATAATTTATGAATGTTACTGGATTGAGTGAAGTTAAAGGACGCGTCATCTTATACATACATCACATACATTGAGTTAAATCTGCATTTCATTTTCGATTGATTGTCGCACCTGTGATTTTTTTTAGTATTCGCAGTGGCATCCGTCCGCCGTTGCACAGATTCTATTTTAACTTAGAGACCAATTTGAAATTCTATTCTATTCTATTGGCTGGTTAGTGGCTCCGGTCCGTTCAGTCTTCACACTACTTCCCTGAAATTTTTTTTCACGCTAGTAGATACCAAAAAAGCAATAAAAATTTTCAGTCCATCTGACCGCCGTATACCGATGGGAATAATCCGTCCGAAACGCAAAAAAGCCGAGATCGATATTGTTTTATTTTAGAGTCACTTGTATCTCATTGTTCTAATAGTTCAAAAGATGACAGTCTAGTACAATTCAATATACAGTGTCGACTAAAGACTAAAATTGAAAGACTATTTTATAGTCTGTGGTCAGGGGTGGGAATTTTTTTCCTAACTATAGAACGGCAAAGTTGAAACTCGGTATGTATATTATGTAATTCAACTAGGAAAGTAATTTTGACAATCAAAATTTCAAATATCCAATGAAGGCGGGCGAAAAACATGACCATTGAAAATTGGAATGCATATAGGTACTTTACCGATTTTCGTAGGTCTTATCAAATATTTAATTAAACAAATTTTATTCTACTGCTTCTTCATATAAATACTGAAAAAGTGTTTTTTGCCCCGTCTATATTCCTCAGCCCGAAAAATTAGCATTTTAAAAAGAGAAAGAAATTTTTTTTAAACCAAATTAAGTATGTCTCCATTATTTTGCAATTAGTGTTCGTTATATAATTTCTGCTCAATTTGTCTGCCCTGCATAGGCTCGATGGGCCAATAATGTTTGAGTCTTAAAAAAAATATATGAATTTTGCCAAAAAGACAAGTATTAAACTCAAACTCAAACTCAAACACCATTTATTTATAATAACTTAATTTTCGTTAACAGAACAAACTTATTTTAGAGATTAGACTTTTCATCTTAGCAGCTAAGTTGTAGTAATTGAAGCGCTAGGTATTAATCTTTCTTCGAGAAAAAAAATATTAAGGACCGCCGAAGCCTAAGTGTAATTTTTATTCAACCATTACAAACGTAAAGCGAAGTGCAGCCAGCACTTACATTTTGCACAGCGAAATTTAATTTGATTTTTCGATGTTTTTGTTAGCTGATGCAACTGAATTCGGAGGCTCTGTGTGAGCTAAGGTCAAATCATTTTTGAAGAAGCAATTTTCTTTTTCAATTGCAACTATTGATTTCCTCTAAAATCAATTCTAGAAGCCGAAATAAAATTTATCTTAATTGGCTCGACTCGTAACTAAATTTAATAAATATCATGTTATCTAGTGCTCCAAATTAAAGCGCATCTCAGTATCCGGCGTACCATAAAAATAATGAACTCGTTATTTCAAACAATTCTTCTGCAAGGTTCGATGCAAATGCACTTGCAGAAGTCTCTCCAAAGCACCCAAAACTCATATCTGACCAAACTCATCCCAGAACTGGTTGTACAATAAACATTAAATTGTAGCTCTTCATAAATGTTTTTTTTGTGTTGGATGATTGCCTATTTGTAATTGTAATTGGTCAGTACGAATTGGAATAGTGGTCATGTTATTCATTTCATATTTTATACTATCTGCTGATAGTATTTGAAAATACGGTAATAGAATATTATGATTAATTTTAAATACCAAGATTCAGCTATATACCAATAAAGGTTTTTCAGATATAAACATAAACATATAACCCCAAATTTTTTTTTGTTCCCTAGTAGAGTTCTATTGGGCCTATTTGTGGTAAAAAATGAGCATCTCACTTACACTGATCTTGGGATATGAAACGTGATTTTTTTGAAAAATTGTTATCCCCTCCACTTCTACACCCGTCTGCCCACTCAATCTTTATTTGTCAAGCTTTACACTCAAACCGAATTTTATTTTACTAATGCAATTGGTTTGTGAGATATCGTAATCTAAAGTTTTTCACCCCCCACCCCCGTACATCACTGCCCCACTCAAAATTTTGTTTTCAATCTTTTCTCCTAGTATGCCTACAGGTATTAGTTAAGTTTGAATTGCTTGTCATCAACGGTTTAGGAGATATGGATTTTAGAATGTGTCTATCTCGCCTTTTTTGCGTTTCAGACAACCTATTTCCCCCTCCACTCCCACACCCCTTCACCCATATCAGAATTTTTTTTTGCAAATGGGACTACGATCGAAGCTCTATAGAAGTTCCAAATTTTAGCTTCCTAACATAAGCGGTTGCTGAGATCTAAAAACCAAAGTTTTTCGTCTAAATGCTTCCCTCACCTTCCCCGTCACACCATCACCCCTCAAAGAAAGATCTCTTCAAGGGGTCTACCCTGTCTATTCAGAAAAAAATATTCAATTAAATAACTCATAGGGTTTATAAACTATAAGTCGTCGGACGGCGCACAGACGGACTGACTTTTTTTGCTTTTTTGGTGCTTATTAGTCATAAAACGTGTAAAAAAAATTTCAGGGTAGCAAATTTTTTTTTTAAATCGATAACAATACTTTATTATTAAAATAAAAAGTAAGACTTATATCGTGAAAATAAACACTGCCAATGGGTAGGGGCAGAGCTATGGCTTATTAGGGTATGCTGAGGTTTTAGGATCAATTAGAAGGGATTTTGTCACTCAAGGATCAGTATGTTTTTTAAACAGATGCGCAGATATTGTACATGATAGATATTTGCGCATCTGAAGAATTTTTCATATCCAAGTTACATATTATTTTTTGTTTATTTGGCCAAAAACAAATCCGTTTGACGTCCGTCCGTCGGTCTACTCACGATAACTCAAGAACGACTTCACCTAGGATCTGGAAATTGTGAATCTGGGTTTCTGGTTGGATCTGTAAGGATAAGCTCGTGAACGGACAAAGTCTCCTACTCCTTCGGATAAAACACGTGTTCAAGAATATTGGTCGATAACTTTAGAAGGGTTTGAGCTACGTGCTGAAGCTAAAATGTATGATTATGAAAAAAATCCAATTAGTATTTCGTGTAGCTGTCAAAATGGCTTCACTTAATTTAAGAAACTCACTATAATTCAGGTAATCTTTTAGCTACGAATTTGGAATCTTGTACAAACTAGTTTTGAGTGGAAAAAAGCTCGAGTTAGTCAGTGAAATCGTTTTACTCCTTCTAGTACCCTTCATACACAAAATCCTTATGACACGTTTTCAACTATATTTTCCGATAACTTTTGAACGCTTCAAGCTACGAATTTGAAATTTTGTAGACATTCATTTTTAAATGGTTCCAAGTAAAAGGATAAATATGTAAGAAATGAAGTGAGTCCTTCCTGCATCTTCCATGTGAGAGTCCTTCAAAAGGGGAATTTTTTTTCGGTGACTTACCCAGTTAAAGATATGAAATTAAACGCTGAATATTGTCTTTTAGGTGTGACTAGCAATCAAATGACAGTCCTTAATAAAGGACATGCTCATACAACATTCACACACGTTATACTACTTTACAATATAAATCGGAGTTCTGTATTTCATTTGGAGTATCATACGATTGGTTTGTAGCCGATCGTGTCTGCTGTATGTTTTACTCTATTATTTTGTATAAGTATTGTGACCAAACTGATATTTAAAAGAAATTTGCTAGCTTAAAATATTATACTTTCAAGTCTTAGGACTAGTAAACCTCGAAAAGCCTAAATAGTCAAATGAGATATCGAATTCGCTTGCACTTCTAAGAGCTTTAAATATAACAGGCAATTTAAGATCCAATTACTGGCTGTAAAGTAATACCTTGGATACACTCTTTGTATACAAATCACAACGTGCATATAGTACATCAACGAACGGATATCAACGTAATATTCAACTTGTTTCCTTGTATGTAAATTCGATAATCTTAGCTGATATACAGGCCTATTCAGGATTAGAGTCTCAGATCACAAAATCTGCCAACAATCTGGACGATACTTTATTATTTTTCCGGCAGAAGTTCAGAACGCGTTCAATTCGGGGATGCGGTGTATGTTACTATGTGACTGAAAACCTAACAAAAAGTTCGGGAAGCGGTTAGAAAAAGGTGTAACATATGAATTATATAATTGGGTCATATTCCGGGATGCGGTCTAGAGGTTGAAAAAAACAAAACTTAAAATTAGGTGATTATTAAACAAGCCTGGGGAAGTGAAAAGATATTCGATATCTGATCAGACCTGAGAAACATGGTGGAATTTATGAAAAAGTATACAACCAGTTTGCACCCTCTTAGGGGTCGAATTTCAAAAAATCTTGAAAACACATTCTACGTATTTATATGAAGAATCCGTAGAATAAAAATGAATTCAATATATCGAAAGACCTTGTAGATATGACGAAAATCGTGAAAATATATGCATTTTATATTAATTGTTATTTTTTTTGCCCCCCCTTCGGAACACCAATGAATATTAAATTTTTTTTTATTAGAATTACTTTTCCAGTTAATTTACATATACGTACCGAGTTTCAACTTCCAAGCATAAGCCGTTCTAAAGTTAAGAAAAGCACACCCCACAACCGTACCATACTACCCCTAAAAAAAATTTATTTTTCCACCATGCCACTATTATAGTTTTATCTAAATACAAAGTTTCAGCTTCCTATCATTATAGACTTTTAAGATATAAGCATCGGAACTTTTTCTTTCTCACCCTTCCCCACCCTCACCCTCTACACCCACACCCCCAAACTTTTCCCTACTAGGGTTCTATTAGGCCTACTTCTGGTAAAAATTTGAAACATAAATCTTACACTGTTATTGGGATATGAAACGTGTTATTTTTGAAAAATTCTTATCCCTTTCACTTACGTACTCCTCCGCCCCCTTCAAAGATTTTACTTTGAGCAATCTTTATTTATCAAGCTTTATATCTAAACCGAATTTCGTTTTTCTGGTGCCATTGGTTTGGGAGATATCGTAATGTTAAGTTTTTCTACCCCCACCCCCGTACGCCACTACCCCCACCCAAAAATTTTATTTCAATCTACTCTCCTAGTATAACTACAGATTTGTGTTATGTTTTAATTGCTTGCTATTAACTGCTTAGGAAATATGGACTTTAGAATGTGTCGATCTCGACTTTTTTGCGTTTCGGACGCATTGCTTCCCCCTCCACCCCACACCCCTTCAGACATATCATCAATTTTTTTGCAAATGGGTCCACTATCAAAGCTTCATAGAAATTCCAAGTTTCAGTCTCCTAATATAAGCGGTTGCTGAGATCTAGAAATCAAAATTGTTCGTCTAAAACGCTTCCCCCACCTTCCCCCTCACACCCCCACCCCTGAAAATAATGTCAATTCAAGGGGTCTACCCAGTCTATTCCTAGAAAAAATTTTAGCTTAATACCTCCACTGGTTTGAGAGCTACGAGCCTTCAAAAGATTTTTGGCGGTCGACGTACGGCGCGGACAGACGGAATGAAAATTTTTATTGCTTTTTTCGTGTCTACTAGTCATGAAACGTGGACAAAAAAATTTTGAGGGCAGCAAATTTTTTTTTTTTTTTAGATCAATAAATATACTGTATTATAAATAATAAAGTAAAAGTCTCAATTGATACAAAATTCATAGAAAATTGATACTCTTGACCTACTTTGCGACTTGTGACTCGGTCCTTTCTCAACTGAAATTTGAAAACTTTTATATTTGAATTTGCGGATTTTTATATTTGAAAGTTTTCATCGTATTTTTATTTGTGCGTGATGTGATGGCTCATTGTGTATATTTCTTTATTAGCAATGAAAGTGCTTTTCGCACGAAGAGCTAACAGTCCAAGCTACGATTAATAAACACTTGAAATTATGGCTTTGCTAAATATCAAAGTATAATATGTATAAGCTGTGTATAATGCTATCTTGTATCGCACATCATGATTTCAATGAAGTAATTTGTATACAAGCATTGTATTTATGATATAAGATATTTGCTTTTACTTCTATGGCCATTATATAACATAACTAGCCGCGTACCGCGCCTACGCTCGCAATGCTCACGCTTGTATAGTGAGATATGTATAGTACTATCAAAACTGTGAAGCCAGCGGTTTAAGGTCTTGCTTCCCGTTGATCCCTTGTTCTTTTGCTCCCATTTCTTTCAAGCCTTTTGCTGTGTACCAGTCGTTAAAAGTAGAACAAGTTGAACCGCTAAACAATTTTCCGTTAAAGTGGAAACCGTTGAAACCGATGAATTTTCCTTTCGATTGGAGTTTGGGATCGTGCGGAATTTTTCGTTGGAGTTTGGGGAATCGTGCCTATTTTTCTTCTCGTTGGAGTTGGGATCGTGGATTTTTCCCTGGAAGTTTTGAGAGTGGAGTGGAGTGGCAGGATCTGGAGAAAACAAAGGAAAAACAAGGACGATTGGGAGCCGGAGAAGGAGTAAATGACCTTGCAATAACTGGCGAGGCGAGAGGCAATACTTCAGCGTACGAGGAGTAACGGCGGAGTTAGAGTGCGCGCCCGGATTTGAAAAGAATTTCCTTTTTCTTGCAATAGACGTGACCAGGTATTCTTTTCCCTTCCGTTGCTAATAAGATTGCTGATGCTTATATGACACTTCATAAATCAAAAATAAAATTAAATTCTATGGAAAAATTTGAATTTTTTTGACGTTTGGTAAGATTGACTGATAACGCTGCTGTCGTAAAAGTGGGGTAGAGACACGAACCGAAAAGGAATTGAGATACAGCTTTGCTATGTCTGACGTCATTAACTGTTATAACTATATAGACGTAGACGAAGCAAAGTATTCGAATATGATCATAGAAGTTATTTGCACAACTGTTGTGAATACAAACGTAATTTTGTATGGCGACTTTCTAGCTAGGAATATAACCCTGTAGTTATTTGGAACACTTCACGTTTGTGAATATGACTAAATAGTTATTTAAATGACTTCGCAATTACAAATGTTACTTAAACATTATTTAAGAAACTTTTTGATAATACATATATGTATCTTAAAAATGATTCAAGTGACTATTTAATTATTCTCAAATTGTCTAAATATATTACTTGTGGCATAGACATTTTCTTCTTTCGTATCGATTAATTATTTATTTATCTTTCCTACTTTTTTATCGAATAAAAAATGTTTCAGTTCATCTCTTCACTTCGTCAGCAACCGTAAAACTAGTCACGCTAAGCCTGGACATAAACCAAAATTAATTGGAATTTTATGTCGCCAATTGATATAACTTGACGTATACATAGACAGAACTAACTCTTATAGCAGAACATAGTCAAGGGATAGAGTAAGTCTCAAGAAATAAAATAATCACTCCTACTTTTGTGACATGCACCTATAACTTCCACGGGTTCTTTAACAACTCACCAACTCTTTCAAAACCGAACCCAAAATGTCTGCGTGACTCAAAACCGCAGTAGCAGATTTTAGTGCAGACTCGAGTGACGTATTTTGTTTTTTATTGTGTTGAGTGCACGGACGCTTCGTTCCACAATCATACAACACACCGGAAGTAGGTAGGAAATGGCTGTTTCTTTATACTCTGTAAGGACGGAAATCTTACGGTAAATTTCCGCTTACAACAACGACAGTGCTGTAGAACCGAAATACCGAAAGAGAGCTATAATATAAAAACATCATGTATTTTTATATAGCCGATATAATTCGCAGCCAGTGCATGTTCGGATCCAAAACGATCGAACACAAAGGGGCCAGTTGGCGGCGTCAGTCAGTAGCCGCGGGTCGAGCCTAGAAAACTCCTCCCAAAGTGAAAACTGACGCCATGCCCGAGAAATCGGCCTATGGCTTGGGTCTGTGGCTCTTGTGAGTTCGCCAAACATAGTCTCGAAAGTCTCGACGGTAGAGTACGGCTTGCCCCGGCCATGCCAATCTATTTAGGGTCTGTGGCTCTTGTGAGTCCGCCTAAAACATAGAACGGCTAACCGGTTACCGTGGATATGGAGCCAAACTCAGCCAACGCAAGCGACGGAGGCCGAAAGCAGCGATACAGTGGCCACCAGCGGCAGAGACTAGCGGCACAGAGGGCAACGAGAAATAACTTGAAGTCATTAAATAAATGTTTTGTACCGAACCCCTGGCGCCCGATGAGCCTACCCAGCAAATCGAGGCGTTACAATGGCGCCCGAGCAGGGACTTCACAAATAAAAGAAACCAAGGAAAACTGGCAGTGGACCAACAGTAGGATGGACAAGAATTTTATCAAACAACTAACAGTACAGTGACCCGTAGATTCAGAGTGAACTAACTATTAAAGACCAAGCAAACAGACAGTGCATAATCAGTGAAAAAACAGTGAAAACAATCAAAGACAAGAAACAATCAGTGAACGAACAGTGAAAAGGGCAAGTGAACTAATTGACCAATAGTGTAGTAACGGAAATAAACAGTGAAATAACTAACCAGATGATGACAAACAATGAACTAACAGGCGACGCGCAGCTATGGTTAACATAGTCGTGCCCAGGACTCAAACTAACATTAGTTTCGAGAAGGCACGCGAGGACACTAACCTACGACCAGCAAACGCAGTGGAACCACGACCAACAGAGCGGATGACAAACACAGAGACGAATCAGCCACAAGGGACGACACACAGGGACCATAGGAAGGCCAGCTGAGGCGTACCAAGAGCCGGGCTGCAACCAGCCACGGCCAGTACGACGAACAACGCCAGAACTAAGAAACCCATCGTCGAACGTAGGCAACGAGAGCAAAGACGATCTAGAACACAGGAGACGCCAGGCGACACAACGGGACGTAGACAGGGGATGTCGAGGCACATAGAGCACAGGAGACGCCAGGCGACACAACGGGACGTAGACAGGGGATGTCGAGGCACATAGATCACAGGAGACGCCAGGCGACACAACTGGACGACACAACGGGACGACACAACGAGCCAACAGCTATTCCGGAGACACCAAGCCCTTTCATTTCCAAATAGGAGGGAAGTGTAAGGACGGAAATCTTACGGTAAATTTCCGCTTACAACAACGACAGTGCTGTAGAACCAAAATACCGAAAGAGAGCTATAATATAAAAACATCATCTATTATTATATAACCGATATAATTCGCAGCCAGTGCATGTTCGGGCCAGTATATAGTCCAAAACGATCAAACACAAAGGGGCCAGTTGGCGGCGTCAGTCAGTAGCCGCGGGTCGAGCCTAGAAAACTCCTCCCAAAGTGAAAACTGACGCCATGCCCGAGAAATCGGCCTATGGCTTGGGTCTGTGGCTCTTGTGAGTTCGCCAAACATAGTCTCGAAAGTCTCGACGGTAGAGTACGGCTTGCCCCGGCCATGCCAATCTATTTAGGGTCTGTGGCTCTTGTGAGTCCGCCTAAAACATAGAACGGCTAACCGGTTACCGTGAATACGGAGCCAAACTCAGCCAACGCAAGCGACGGAGGCCGAAAGCAGCGATACAGTGGCCACCAGCGGCAGAGACTAGCGGCACAGAGAGCAACACAGACGACGCAGCGAGACCCTGACGACGCCGCAAGACCCAGACGAAGCAACGACGAAGAAGGCGCACGTAACCGAGGTCCAGAGGAAGCAACGGAACGCAACGCACGGAGCAACGACGACGCACGGAGCAACGCAACGCGACGCACAGAGCTACGACATACAGAGCAACGTAACGCACAGAGCAACGACACAGAGCAACGCAACGCATGGAGCAACGCAACACAACGACGACGCACAGAGCAACGCAACGCACAGATCAACGCAACGTACAGAGCAACGACACACAGAACAAAGCAATGCACAGAGCAACGACACCCAGAGCAACGCAACGCACAGAGCAACGATACCCAGAGCGAGGCTACGCACAGAGCAATGCAACGAATAGAGCAACGAACACACTGAACAACGCACGGCACCCGAGAAGTACCGAGCCGAGCAGCAACGCGAGGAGAACGAGGTCGGAGACGCTGTAGGACCGAGGAAACCGAAGCGTATTAAACAAAGAATACATAATACTAACTTGAATTAACTTGAATTACATACTGAATTAAAACCTTAATATAATAAATAACTTGAAGTCATTAAATAAATGTTTTGTAACGAACCCCTGGCGCCCGATGAGCCTACCCCAGCAAATCGAGTCGTTACAACTCTTTATATCTACATAGACCAAATTCTAAAGGAGTACAGCAATTTTATTTCGTACTTTATTTTGCTTACATATTCTCTATCCTATTTTTACCAATCGAACGATACTACCGCGTACAGAAATTGCAAAATCGAGGGTATCGATATCACGTATCCTGAAGCTAGAGATTTTAACTAACATTTATGGGTTAGTGCGGATATGTTTCGCAAAAAAGTTACAGAAAAGTGGTTCGGGCGGTGGTTGGGGCTGAGTGCATGTACACCAACCCCTAATTCAATTCAATGTTTGAAGGCGATTAAGATAGCTCGCATGAACTCGTTCCCTGACCGAATCAAAGGATTTCAGGAAGTGCATATCGACCAACTTTTCATCCTGCAGTCTAGCTGACTTACCTCTTCAAATTGCACAGAATCTCGCATACAGCGCCTTGCGATAGCCCTACATTAGGCGTGTTTTAATGCTCTCCAGAGTAGGATAGTACAGCATAAGTATACGTGAAACAACAACAACATCCAGGATAGTAAACCCACTAAATTTACTAGGTTACATATCCTACCCCGGAGAGAATGAAATGGTGTGAGCCTAGGATGAAGTCGCTTTAATTCGCTTTACTCGTTTCGTTTTTAATGGTTGGCAGCACAACAGAAATGCAACCGATCTGCAATTAAATAAAATCCGATGACAGTTTTTTTAAAATTTTTGGTTGAAATTAAAATGAAATTAATAAGCAAGAAAAGAAAAGGTGAGTGATTGCAATGTTGAATAATATTTCAAACTTGACAGCGTAGGGCTGCCAAGTCTTCCAATAAAATGTACTCTGTATCGTTTTTTTTCGCCTGCCAAATAGGTGCTCTACTCTGGAGAGCATTAAAACACACCTATTATAATACCCTATCACGGCTATGTTTTGCCTCAAGTTTCAAAGTTTTCCGTGATTAATGTCGATATCGCGATGGTTTTTAAAATTTGACATCGCTGTTTGGGTTGAGCGCTTGCAACAGTCCTGTAGCGTTTTCCAGTTTATTCAATTTTATAATGTTGAAGGACTCTCCAACAATCACTCTTCAGATGGAATGTGTTGCACTCGGTGGCAGTTGCAGTTGAATGCAACCCACCTCGTCGTTAATGAAAACCATTCGATTCAGGCTAAATCTAATTAAAATCGGGGCAAAAGCTCTACCTACATGAGTTTAGTTCGAAAATATTCTGGAGAAATCTTCTTGACAAGCAAAAAAGAAGTTTTTAATTGAAACTACCCATTACCCATTTATTTATCTAGTTAAATATCTAGTACCTGGTCCACATTTAACAACTTCGGGTATGCATATAAATTTTCTAGCATAGCAAATTACTTGTATGTCCGGCGAACTTTCCCGATATATTTGTGCTTAATATTATTGGGGTATTACTTCTAACGACCTTACTTAAGCACCTGCATTTAATGTTGTTAGAAGGTACTTTTTCTGCTTTTTAAACAAAGCGTGATAGCATGTAAGATATATTTTTTTTCGGTAAGGGCAATGTTAAATTTGCAGTATAATGGTAAACTTATTTATGCTTTTAGAGCTAAGTGGCCTATAAAAGTTTTATGGACCGTACCAAAGTCTAATGTGCCGGTGTAAGGTACTAAAGGTAATCCGTAATATTTTCAGGATTAGCTACACTTTGGAGTAGAACTCAGTTACTAAGATGTTTTACACGTCAATAACTTTCTAATGGTGTATTAGCTTCTCTTATTGAAATTTGCTTAGAGGAAGTATGCATAAAGATAAATTGGTATTTTATTAATTTCTTTATAGACTATTATTTAAATGGTAGTTTTTAAATTGGTAGCCAATCTATTGAAATTTAACGCAAGGATCCATTCTTGTGTTTTACTGCAAACACAGTTATTATTTAATTGCTGAATAGGTCTCCCCTTTATTTTTTTTTTTAGTAGAAGTCTAGAACACGTTTGATGCGGAGGTGTGGCTTATGGTTTACTATGCGACTGCCAACCTAAAGAATACTCAGGATGCTAATTGTAACGTTGTGCCATTGTTTGTGAGTCGCATACTAGCCTATATCGCATCTCACTACTAGACTTCTACTCAAAAAATAATAAAGTTGCGCCCAGACTATTGGCAGATTTTTGTATTTTGTTTGAATAATATTAGAATTTAGAAATTTTTTTTTAGCCACAATAAAACAGTACCAAGATTGTACAAATACGTGTTTAAATAGTACTAATATTACAAAAATCGTACAATTTTACTTTATTATATCTATATATTAATAATTGTTATTTTAATAATGTTATTGATTTTATAAAAAAAAAATCCTCCCCTAAAAATTTGTCAAGATTACGATATCTCCAGAACTAATTACGTCAGAAAAATGAAATTCGGTTTATGGATACAAGTCGATAAGTGAAGTAGGTATGCTGAAAATTATTTTTTTAATGAAGCATGGGGAATGGGGAGAACAATTTGTTTTATAAATAACGTCACTTATCTCAAGAACATTTTAAGATACTGTAACTGTATTTATTCCTTCAATATATACATTTTTTTTTTTAACTTAAGCTAGTTTTAATGGTTCGGTGGTGAGACTAATTCGAAATCTTTACATCCTTAATAATTTATGTGTAATAATTGAATTTATATTTGTTTTTAATCGTTTTCTTCTGGGGAAAAACTAAAGGGCACCACCTCACTTCGAAAATTGAAATTTTTATTTTCTTTCAATTTAGGGCCAATTTGAAGGCATTTCCATTTGTTTCCAGTCCCCGGACTACCTAAAATAAAAAGATATGGCACTTTAAAAATTTGCAATTTACTCACCATTTTCTGTCACTTTTACTTCAAAATGACAATGTGAAGGGCACCAGCATTGCCAGATTCAAATTTTTGTGGTATTTAATGACTTTTCTGATTGCACCAGCATTGCCATATTCAAACTTTTGTGCTCTTTGTTCCACATCAGAATTCCTGAAGCAAAAATTAAAATGGCGCGAATAGTTTGAAAACATTTACAGAAATTATTGTTTTTGGGTGACAAATGCTTGGAAATAACTTTATTTGCAGGTAAAAGAGTTGTCATCCGTTCCGTTGTTGTTTTTGCGCGCGCAAAAACAACAACAACAAAGGTACAAATAAACATACTGTATTTCTCCATTTTCAGGTTGGAACGGATGACAACTCTTTTACCTGCAAATAAAGTTATTTCCAAGCATTTGTCACCCAAAAACAATAATTTCTGTAAATGTTTTCAAACTATTCGCGCCATTCTGATGTGGAACAAAAAGCGCAAAAGTTTGAATATGGCAATGCTGGTGCAATCCGAAAAGTCATTAAATACCACAAAAATTTGAATCTGGCAATGCTGGTGCCCTTCACATTGTCATTTTGAAGTAAAAGTGACAGAAAATGGTGAGTAAATTGCAAATTTTTAAAGTGCCATATCTTTTTATTTGAGGTAGTCCGGGGACTGGAAACAAATGGAAATGCCTTCAAATTGGCCCTAAATTGAAAGAAAAATAAAAATTTCAATTTTCGAAGTGAGGTGGTGCCCTTTATTTTTACCTTAACCTTAAACTACATGTATATACAAACAACTAAAACTAAATGTTACTCAGGAAACAGAGAGAGAATTAGAGGATTTTCGGAGCTTTCGCATTTTTGTTTTAAGTTTGCAGTCAGCTTTGCAATGGTGTCAACTATTCGAGGTAAGTCAGCTAGTACGTGAAGTTCTCTTGTGGAAAAATGCCAGGGCTTGTTCAAGATGATCTTAAGACACTTGTTTTGGATAATTTGAAGCTGTTGCTTATGCACTTTGGCACAGGGATTCCAAACAGGTGCACCATACAGAAGAATTGGCTGCATTACCGATTTAAACAGAAGGAGTTTGTTTTCCTTCGATAATACAGATTTTCTATTTATAAGGGGATAAAGAATTCATATGCTTTTCATGGTTTTTGAACAAGCTTCAGTAGTGTGAAATTGAAAAGTAAGTTTTTTGTCTAAGTGAATGCCTAAATATTTTATATTTGGAGACCAAGTAATATTTTCACCTAGTGCTTTGAAGGTAACGTTCGGCAAGTATCTACGAGCACGCCTTTTAGTAAAAAATATTGCGTCAGTTTTCGCTACATTGATTTGAATTTTCCATTTAGTGAAATATTTCCCTATTTCTTCCAGTTGTTTTTGAAGAGAGCCTACAATATAGCTAGGGTCGACGCTACTAGCATAAACCGCCAAATCGTCGGCAAAACTGGCTAGCTCACATTCAAGGTTTTTCGGTAAGTCAGAGATAATGATATTATATAATGTAGGACTTAGCGAAGATCCTTGAGGAACTCCTGCCGGGATGATACGACTGGTCGAAAGCTTTGAATTAATTCGTACTTGAAATGATCTCTCCGAAAGAAAGGATTTTATAATATTTATAATGTGTGAAGGGAAAGAGAATTTGATACATTTATTTACTAGACCGTTATGCCACACCGAATCGAAGGCTTTTTCTACATCCAGGGTAACCAACCCAATAGATTTCTTGTTCTTCATTCTATTTTTAATGTAATTTGTGACTCTTAGTAGTTGGTGATTGGAGGAGTGACCTTGTCGAAAGCGGAATTGGTGATTTGGGATTATACATTTTTTATTTATGTGTCATTGTATACGTACGAATATAATTTTTTCAAATATTTTCCCAATAGATGATGACAAACTAATTGGTCTTTAGTTACCCGGGTCTGACGCATCTTTTCCAGGTTTTGGTAGTGGAATTATTTCAGCTATTTTCCACTTCCTGGGGAAATATCCTATTGCTAGACAACTATTGAAAATGGCATTAAGGTATACGATGCCCTTTTTGGGAAGGTTTTTCAGAAGTATATTTAATACCTTGTCGTTCCCTGGGCATTTCCTGTTTTTCAGCCTTTTCAGGATCAACCTAATTTCTTTTGGTTTACATACAGTTGGGGACAAAACTCTCCATACACCCTCAAAATTTCATAAATTTAGTAGAAAATGCAAATATTTATGAGAATTTTAAATGCAACTTTACTGCAAATATATTTTTATTAACATAAAATAAAAAAAAAATACATTAATTAACTTATAACCGTAAAAACACAAAAAAAAAATAAATTCAGAAGGGACAAAAGTGTTCATACAGTACGTAATTGAACTGAAAATTCCACATTATTTAATATAATTTTATATTTCAATATTTTATTGGGCCACCGTTGGCATCAATAACAGCCTGCAACCGTCGTGGCATTGAATCCACCAAATTTTTAGTGACTTCCGGAGTTATTTCTCCCCAGGCTTGTTGAAGCGCAGTTTTGAGTGATTGCTTGCAGCTGGTGTGAATTTTCGAGATTTTTCTTTTCATAAGTTCCCAAATATGTTCGATTGGGCTTAGGTCTGGCGACTGAGGAGGAGAATACAGCTGCCTTGGTGCATAATAAAGCAACCAGTTCTTTACAAAGCGTGCAGTATGTTTGGGATCGTTGTCCTGTTGGAATATTAAATGCCGGCCAAGACCCAAATTGTCCACGGAAGGTTGCAAGTTTTCTTCTAACAGTCTCTTATAAAAGTATTGGTCCATAATACCATCTATAAAGACCAATCTGCCAACCCCACCAGCTGCAATTCCACCCCACACCATCACATTGCCACCGCCGTGTTTTACTGTTGGTATCAAATTCTTCAGTTGCAATGCTGTTCCCTTTTTTTGCCAGATTCTATCTTTGCCATCATTACCTAACAAGTTGAACTTGCTTTCATCAGTAAATAAGACAGTTTTCCAGAACTCTAAATCCTTTCCTAAATATCGCTTCGCAAATTCAAGTCGAAGCTGCCTATTCTTTTTAGATATTAGCGGTTTTTTACGAGGAACTCTACTTGCATATCCATCGGAACGTAAGACTCTTTGGATGGTTTTAGGATGAACACACTTATTCGAAGTATTAGCGACATGTTCCGCCAGTTGCCGACCGGTGATCCTTGGGTTTTTGTCGACCTCTTTTAAGATCATGCTGATATCCCGCCTGGAAAGTTTCTTTGGTCGTCCATTTCTTGGCTTATTTTCCACTGATCCTGTGTTTTTATGCTTTTGAACAATGTATTGGACAGTGGCATGGGATAAATTAAATAAAACTCCAATTGAGCGGTATAATTTTCCATCTGTGCTCAGCAATTAAATAATTTTTTATTTCAACACTTACTTCCGTACGCTTGCTCATTTTTCACTCCCTTTGCTCATAGATTACTAAAACAAACTATAATCATTAGATCGTATTCACGCATTTCATAGGAAATACAACGGTTCTTTGAAGTAAAACAACAGTCAAGCAATGCAATGAAGACCAGAGTACACTATCAGATCAATGTATGGACACTTTTGTCCCTACTGAATTTCGTTCTTTCTGGTGTTTTTACGGTTATAAGTTAATTAATGTAATTTTTTTTTTAAATTTATGTTAATAAAAATATATTTGCAATAAAGTTGCATACAAAATTCTCATAAATATTTGCATTTTCTACTAAATTTATGAAATTTTGAGGGTGTATGGAGAGTTTTGTCCCCAACTGTAAGTCGTTGTAATCCATCTGAACTGGGAGAGTTGTGAATCTCCGTACCAAGTAATCGACCTCTTTAATAGTCACAGTGTCACTAAGATTTTCAGTTAGCCGATGTGAGGATAAGAAGTTGTCCGCCAACAATTCGGCCTTTTTTCACTAGAATCTACTTTAGCCCCGTTAGAAGTTGACTGGAGCTCCGGAATGATACATTTTTTCCTTTTGAATGCTTTGTTTAGCTTCTAGAGTTTTTTGGATCCCTTTTCGAGTTCTGTCAGCATCGAGTTCCAGCTGCTATTTTTAATTTTATTGATCCCATTGTTAATTCTTTTCTGTAATCTATTAACTTCAAGTTTGATTAGGTTGTCGCGTGTTCTTTGCCACTGTCGACGCTTGCTGTTTCGTAGTATAATTAGTTCCTTAATTCGGGGACTTAGTGTTATACTATTACCTATGATGGTCGTTTTAGGAGCACATCTGTTTCCTATGTCAAGAATTGTTTTTGTGAAATGGTCGATCATCTGATCGACTTTCGCACAATTCATTTTCGATAGATCAAAGCTTTGCGTTTTAAGTGAACGACTTAAGAGAAGGTGAAATTTAGTCCAATTGGTTTTAAAATAGTTGGGGATTACAACAGATGAGTTGTCTCGGTTAAATTTTCCTAGAATTTGGAAAGCTACGGGAAGGTGGGGAGAGGAAAGCTGTTGCAAGGTAGAGTCACTGTATAAGAACTAACACAAACATCCACTATCTTGAGTACGGACAATGACCGCTTTTGGTACCTTTTTAGTACTCTTAAACCCTGCGAACTCCAAAGTTCGCAGGTTTCTTAAATGGCATAGTTTTAGTGTGTATACGTGTAGCAGATGGATTTTGATTAACGTTTCACGGAATCGAGATACATATGTCTCATGAAATGTCAACTAAATACAGTGTTTATCCACTTTAGTGGAGATAAAAATGAAAAATCGGACAACTGCAAAAAAATTTCAAATGAACTGGTTTCAAATGAAACACACATTGTCCGTACTCAAGATAATGGATGTTTGTGTTAGTTCTTATACAGTGACTCTATTGCAAGGTTGTTGGCTGGGAGATACGAACACCTGCATTAATTATAATGTCAAGAGTCGAACCGCGGCCGCTTGGTGCATAAAATGTATGTTCGGAACATTTTAAGATAGATGCTTTGCAAATAGGAAGTACATATACCTAATAGACCCATAGAAGGGGGTGTGGCTGTAGGAGGTGAAGATGGGGAGGGTGATTAAGAAAAAGGTTTTCAGATTTTTATATCTCTAGAACATAATAATGGATAGCCAAAACTTGGTATTCAGATAGAGCTATACGGCCCTATTCTGAAATTGTAACCTTTCACAGGTCACAACCAGATGTGACTACAATTTTGCGACTGCGCTTGGGAACGAATAGTTTTTTCGCATTCTGGCGCTGCAGTCACAAGAAAGCTCACAATATTAATTTGTTTATGACTTTCTTCTTGCCCATTTCGCGGAAAATACAAAAACCGTCAAAATTGAAACTAAGAACAGAATGCGAAAAGATACAATTAATTCAAAATTCAAAGCTCCACCTTCTTTGTGTCTTGTGACTATGGTGCTGAATAGGCCTGATAGTATTAGAAGATAAGAAAATTGTATGGTACGGGGTTGAGGGGTGTTTTTCTTATCTATGAACGCAACTGGAAACTTGGTGAGTATAAATAAATCTATTAGAAAAGCAATTTAGGTAAATATCAAATATCTATTGGCGAACTGTCAAAAAATTATCAGAGAACATGAAATGCATATATTTCCACAAATTACGTCATATCTATTAGGTCTTCTGATATATTGAAGTAATATTTACATATATCACGGATTTTGCATGTAAATGAATAGAAAGTGTTTTCAGTATTTTCTGAAGTTCAAGAGATTGTGTACATTTCCACGAATTCCGAAATATAATTCAGGTCTAGTTAGATATGAATATTGGTCTTATTTTATAATCAGGAAAACGAGTTTTCCCTTTCATTCTAAGACGGTATAAAAGATTTGAACACGTTTCCACGAATTCCGCCATACTTCTTAGTAGGCTTGTGTAGTTCGTGAATGAACTAGTTCGGAAGATCGTTCCTATAAGTGAAATGAACGAACTAGTTCGCAGTGGATTCCGTTCCTAGTTCGTTTGTAGGAAGTAGTTCGTCATGACATTTGCATACCACGTATCATTCCGCGAAGTTGGAACTGAAAGAAGGAACTAGTTCCTTCCTGAGTGGGGACCTTTTTTTTAGGTCCTCACATTCAATCCGAATTTGAAAGGAACTACTTCCTTCCTGATTGGGGACCTTTTTTTGTAGCTCCTCACACTAAATCCGAACTTGAAAGGAACTAGTTTCTTCTGGAGGCCAAGGTCCGATTTCTATATCATCTCATGTGATATCTATCGGCTTGATCTCTTCATGTAAATTTGCCAGAAAGTATATTTCAAAATTTTTAAATGTTTAAACGTACTGGTTGTAAGGGGGTTGCATAGCAACATACTCCACATCTCAGCATTAAACGTGTTCTGGACTTCTACCAAAAAAATAGTAAAGTTGGGTTCAGTTTAATATCTGACAGATACTAATAAATCAATCACTAACGTTTATTCACAATAATAAATAAATATTGCGGCTACGCTTGCTGCGCTCACGTTTGCTTGGCGCTGTTCTATCGTTGCTTCCGTTGCTTCCATTTCACCGTTGCTTCCGTAGTTTAGTTATAGTATGTTAAAGATTCCGCAAAAATAGAGTCCAAGTCCTCTTCGAAAATTCATATCTCTGTTAGTTTTACTTTATTATTTTAATAATTAAGTATTGTGATTGATTTTTTAAAAAAAAAAATTTGCTACCCTTAAAATTTTTATTTTCACGTTTCATAACTAGTAGACGCGAAAAAAGCAATAAAAATTTTCAGTCCGTCTGTCCGCCGTACGCCGTACGCCGTACGCCGTACGGCGTCCACCGTACGCAAGATCGTTTGGAGGCTCGTAGCTGCCAAACGCTTTGAGATATTAAATTGAAATTTTTTTAACGAATAGATGAAGTAGGCGCCTTGAAGTGACCAAATTTTTAGGGGTGGGGGTGTGAGGGGGAAGGAGGGGTAAGTGTTTTAGACCGAAAATTTTGGTTTCCAGATCTCAGTAACCCCTTATGTTAGGAAGCTGAAACTTGGAATTTCTATAGAGCTCTGATAGTAGACCCATTTGCAGAAAAATTGTCAATATTGATCAAGGGGTGTGGGAGTGGGGGGAAATGTAATGCGTCCGAAACCCAAAAAAGGCGAGATAGACACATTCTAAAATCCATATCTCCTAAAACGTTAATGGCACACTATTCAAACTTAAAACATATTTGTAGTTATACTAGGAGAACAGAATCAAGAAAAATTTTGGGTGGGGGAAGTTGTGTATGGGGGTGGGGGTGAAAAACTTAAGATTACGATATCTCATGAACCAATTGCTCTAGAAAAATAAAATTTGGTTGGGTGTAAAGGTTGACAAATAAAGATTGATCAAAGTAAAATTTTTTAAGTGGGAGGTGGAGCATAGAAGTGGAGGGGATGAGAATTTTTCAAATCAAACACATTTCATATCTCAAGAACAGTTTAATACAGATGCTTAGAATTTTTACCAGAAGTAGCGCTAATTAAACCCTAGTAGGGAAAAAAGTTTTGGGGTTAAGGGTGAAGAGGGGGAGGGTGGGGGAGGGTGAAAAGGAAAAAGTTCCGATGCTTATATCTTGAGAACCTGTATTGATATAAGCCTTAAACTTGGTACTTAGATAGAGCTATAGTAGCGAAATGTTGAAAAAATATAATTTTTTTTAGGGGTAGTATGCTACGGGGGTAGGGGGTGTTTTTCCTAACTATTAAACGGTTCATGCTAGAAAGTTGAAACTCGGTGTGTATATGGAAATAAACTAGAAAAGTAATTGTGATAAGAAAAAATTTGAATATTCATTGGCGTTTAGAAAGGGGGGGCAAAAAAAATTATTTGTAAATATAATAGATATAAAATGCATATATTTTCACGATTTTCGTCATATCTACTAGGTCTTTCCTAAAATGGAATTCATTTTTATTCTACGGATTCTTCGTATGAATACCTAGAATGTGTTTTCACGGTTTTTTGAAATTCGCCCCTAAGGGTAGTGTGGTACAAGTGGGGGTGTTTTTCCTATATATGGAACGGCTTAAGCTACAATGTTGAAACTCGGTGTGTATATGTAAATTAACTAGAAAAGTAATTGTGATAAAAAAAAATTTGAATATTCATTGGCGTTCAGAAGGGGGGGGGGGCAAAAAAAAATATTTGGAAATATAATAAATATAAAATGCATATATTTTCACGATTTTCGTCATATCTACTAGGTCTTTCCAAATATTGAATTCATTTTTATTCTACGGATTTTTCGTATGAATACCTAGAAAGTTTTTTCAAGGTTTTTTGAAATTCGACCCCTAAGGGTAGTGTGGTACAAGTGGTAGGTGTTTTTTCTATATATAGAACGGCTTAAGCTACAATGTTGAAACTCGGTGTGTATATCTAAATCAACTAAAAAAATAATTTTGAATAAAAAAAACGAATATCTATTGGCGTTCAGAAGGGGGGCAAAACAAATTATCTGTGAAAATAGAATGCATATTTTCCCACGATTTTCGACATATCTACTACCTCGTCCCAAATAATGAATTTAGTTTTATTCTATGTATTCTCCATATGAATACCAGGACAGTGTTTTCAAGATTTTCTGAAAATTGACCCCTAAGGGGGTGTAAAGTGATTGTGTACTTTTTCATAAACTATTCCATATCTCTCAGATCCAATCAGATTTTCACTTCCATGATCTTGTTCTTTTTGATAGGTTTTCAGTCACATAGTAGCCTACACCGCATTTCAGAATTGAACGCGTTCCTAACTTCTGCCGGAAAAATAATAAAGTTACGCCCAGATTGTTGGCAGATTTTTTATCATAGAATAAAAAAATAAGACTTATTTTAAAGGAGAAGGTTGTCGCAAAATAAGAAAAATACAAATCAAATTTATTCCTAAATTTTTTTTCACGGATAACGATTTTGTCTTTTATCCTTGAATATCTCAAAATGCCTTTTTATTTTCTTAATTTTTTTATATTTTGTGTATTATACTGTTTTTCAAAACATATCAAAAAATCAACTTGGGATCTCAATGGGATCGGGGTGAAAAAAATCGAAGAACATCAGAGCTGCGCAATTTACTTTACAGAAAAAGGGTCATTCCATGAAGAATCGCCAAAAGTTTAATTGTTTCGGCAACAAAATAGAATCAGACGCAGCCACACCAGCTGTGTTGATTCTGAGTAGCACTGATCAGTAGCTCCAGTCTATAATTGAGTGGAGCGGGTAAATTCTATATTGACCGGCCACACCAGCCGATGATATAGTTAAGGGTAAAGGATTCTATAGTAACCGGCCACACCAGCCGATGATATAGAGATAAGGTAAAGGAGTAGGAGTATATTGACCGGCCACTCTTGCCGATGATATACTGTAAGGAAAAAGGTTTTGGGAGGCTTTTGGATAACAAAAAGAAATACGTTCGATATGTGCGATTTGTGAAAAAAAAAATGTAATATAAATTTTTTGTTCCTATCTCATTTTACTGTATTATTTATAATACAGTATTGTTATCGATTTTTAAAAATAAAAAATTTGCTGCCCTCAAAATTTTTTTTTCCACGTTTCATGACTAGTAGACGCGAAAAAAGCAATAAAAATTTTCACTCCGTCTGTACGCCGTACCCCGTACGCCGTACGTCGACCGCACCAAAATCCTTTGAAGGCTCGTAGCTCTCAAACCAGTAGAGCTATTAAATTAAATTTTTTCTAAGAATAGACTTGGTGGACCCCTTGAATTGACATTATTTTCAGGGGAGGAGGTGTAAGGGGGAAGGCGGGGTAAGCGTTTTAGACGAAAAATTTAGGTTTCTAGATCTCAGGAACCGCTTATGTTAGGAGACTGAAACTTAGAATTTCTATAAAGCTTTGATAGTGGACCCATTTGCAAAAAAATTGATGATATGGGTGAAGGGGTGTGGGAGTGGAGGGGGAAGCAATGCGTCCGAAACGCTAAAATGCCGAGATCGACAAGTTCTAAAATCCATATCTCCTAAACCATTCCATCCATGCGATGGTGCTACAGTCCAAATCGGACCTTGGCCTCCTGGATGTGCCGCCTCCAGCCTTCTCGGTTCAGTGACCGCGTCCTCCAGTATCTACATCTTAGAAGAGATTTGCTGTCTGCGTCAATAGAGTCCTCCCAGCGCTTTCGTGGTTTCCCAACTGGTCTTTGTCCATAGACTTTTCCCTTTAGTGTGCGTTTGGGGATTCTTCCGTCATCCATACGCTCCACATGACCAGCCCATTGTAGCTTTTTAAATTTGATGAGGATCGATACTTCTGGATTGTCGAAGATGGCATACAATTCTCTGTTGTATCGTATTCTCCAGATCGAGTCTTCCCTCACAGGTCCGAGGATTCTTCTGAGGACTTTTCTTTCAAAGGCGTTAACTAATTTTTCGGACGCCTGAGTCAATGTCCACGTTTCGCTGCCATAGCATAGCACAGGTCTTATTATTGTTTTGTACAGTTTAAGCTTTGTTTTTCTGTGCACATTTCTGTTTTTAATTATTGGAAGTACCGAATAATACGTCTTGTTTGCCATCATTATTCTTCTTTTAATTTCGATGGGTTCGCTTCCATCCTTCGATATGTTTGCCCCGAGATATACAAAGTTGTCTACGTTTTCTAGGTTGAAGTCTCCTATTGTAATATTTTGTCTGATTGGCATGTTTTTCCTAGTTTGTGTCATAACTTTGGTTTTGTTTTCGTTAATACGTAGTCCAACTTCCCTTGCTACCGAATCAAGGTTAACAAATATTTCTTTGGCACTCTCCAGGGATCTTGCAAGTATATTTATGTCGTCGGCATTTGCCACTAGTTGTGTGGATTTCAAGCATAGTGTTCCGTTGGTGTCAACGGGCAGTTTCCGAACAACATATTCGAGTGTCAAATTGAAAAGCATTGGTGCCAGGCCATCACCTTGTTTAAGCCCGTTGTCAGTTCTAAAGCTGGAAGTCAGATCATTTTCCACTCTGACTTGTGACAGAGAATCGGTCATTGTCATTTTTGTAAGCCGAACTAGTTTCGGTGGAACTCCAAAATCTATCATTATTTTATACAGTACGTGCCTGTCGATACTGTCGTATGCCTGCTTGAAGTCCACAAATATCTGGTGCACATCAATGTTAAATTCCCAGCACTTTTCAAGCACCTGTCTAACTGAGAATATTTGGTCCGTGGTCGATCGCCCAGCTCTAAATCCGCCCTGGTATTCACCAATTACTTTGTCCGCAAAGGGCTTTATTCTCTTTTCTAGAATTTTCGTCAAGATCTTATAAGACGTACACAACAGGGATATTCCTCGGTAGTTTTCACAGCAGAGTTTGTCACCTTTTTTATAAATTGGGTATATGATACTCCTGCGCCAATCTTCAGGAAGTGTTTCTTGCATCCATATGTCCGAGATCAATCTGTGTAGGAGATGTGGTATGCAGGTGTCGCCTGTTTTCATGAGTTCAGCTGGAATTTGATCAGTGCCCGGCGCTTTGTTGTTTGGGTGGTTCCTCAGGGCTGTTTTTACTTCTTCGAGTGTGGGAGGACTCGAAGAGGATCCTTCCTCAGCTGTTACCTCGGCTGTTGTTATGTCTGCTGCTGCTGTTCGTGCGGATGATGGGCTCGGGTTGAGAAGGTGTTCAAAATATTGTGCCCATCTTAGTTTTATCTCTTCCGCATTACTTATAATGTTGCCTTCTGCATCCTTGCAGAGGCTCGTTTTCGGTTTGCATCCCTCTTTCATCCTTTTAACTAGGGAGTATGCGGCTCTTGTGTTGTATAATTTAAATTGTTCGTCCATGTTTTTAGTTTCGTCATTATTGTACTTCCGTTTTTTCTGTCTGCAGATTTTGTTTGCAAATCGTCTAAGATCATTATATTTGTCCTGTTTGGCTCGTGTCGGCCGTTCCGTTAATATTTTGTAAGCTTCGTCTTTTCTCTTTAATGCATCTTGGCATTCGTTGTCGAACCACTCATTTCTTTTGCGCCGGGGTTGTTGTCCTATCACCTCCTCTGCGACGGATGTTATGCCATCTTTGATGTTTTGCCACATTTCACCGATTGGTATGCTGGTGTTGTTTAGCATTGTCGCGAAATGCCTCCCCAAGGCTGAAGTGTATTTCGCAACTATTTTCTCATCTTTGAGCTTTCCAATATCGAATTTAGGGACCGGTTGTGTTCTTGGGTATCCTCGATTTGCTATTCGACATCGGAACTTGGTCTTGACTAAGTAGTGGTCTGTGTCACAATTAGCACCTCGAAAGGTACGTACGTCGAGAATGCTGGAGGCCGCCCTTTTTTCTATTAGAACGTGGTCTATTTGGTTGAATGTTCGTCCGTCGGGAGACGCCCACGTTCTCTTATGAATGTTACGATGCGGGAAGCATGTCGAGCTTACAATTAGGTTTTTGCTGCTGGCGAAATCAGTCAGCCGTTGGCCGTTGTCGTTACTTATATCATGAAGACTGTGCCTTCCAATTGTCCCTATATAGGTTTCCTCTTTGCCCACTTTCGCGTTAAAGTCACCTAATACTATTTTTATATCGTTCGACGGGAAGGAGTCGAATGTTGATTCTAAGGTGCTGTAGAAATCATCTTTAACTTCGTCGTCTTTGTCTTCCGTTGGGGCGTGGACATTAATAAGCCAAACATTAAAGAATTTTGTCTTAATGCGGATTGCACACAATCGTTCATTAACGGGTTTGAAGTTGGTAACTTGATGTTTAAATTTGTTGTCGACGATGAACGCAACTCCAAACTCGCGGCTTCCCGAAGATTTCCCACTTTTGAAAATTGTGTGCGATCTAATGTCGGTAATCTCGCTACCTAACAATTTAGTTTCTTGGAGTGCGATGATGTTTATCTTGTATTTGTTCGCCTGTTCCAGGAGCGCTCTCACTGCTCCAGTTCTGTACAGGGAACGCACGTTCCAAGTTCCGAAAGAATAGTCTGTTTTTCGTTTGCGTGGTCGTTGCCGTTGAAACAATTCAGTCCGAGGCGGTGGATCAGGTTTCGAAACTAGATTGTTTTTCCAAGGATGAGTAGTTAACACATCGCTCAACCCCCTAGCCAGGAGGGCCGGTCCTACTTCTTTATTACACCCTGGTAGGCAAAGGGCGGGAGTTTTCAGCTGGATATGGTATGCTGGAGCTCTCGCAGCTATGCTGCGAGTCCAACTATATCATACATACTTATGCCTACTTCCTGAGACGCACTGGTGTTCCTGGCCATTCAGGATAACTCCATACCCCTCCTCCTTTCTCAACCGGGCTTGGGACCGTCTATGGCGGAGTTCCTAAACCATTAATAGCAAGCAATTAAAACTTAACAAATATCTGTAGTTATACTAGCAGAGTAGATTGAAACAAAATTTTTGGGTGGGGGTAGTGGCGTACGGGGGTGGGGGTGAAAAACTTTAGATTACGATATCTCACAAACTAATTGGACCAGAAAAACAAAATTCGGTTTTATTATAAAGATTAATAAATAAAGATTGCTCAAAGTAAAATATTTGAAGGGGGTGGAGGAGCACGGAAGTGGGAGGGGTTAGAATTTTTCAAAAATAACACGATTCATATCTCAATAACAGTGTAAGATGGATGTTTCAAATTTTTACCAGAAGTAGGCCTAATAGAACCCTAGTAGGGAAAAAAAGTTTGGTGGTGTGGGTGTAGAGGGTGAGGGTGGGGAAGGTTGAGAAAGAAAAAGTTCCGATGCTTATATCTTAAGAATCTATAGTGATAGGAACCTGAAATTTGGTATTTAGATAAAGCTATAGTAGTGGCATGGTGAAAAAATACATTTTTTTTAGGGGTAGTATGGTATGGTGGTGGAGGGTGTTTTCCCTAACTTCAGAATAGCTTATGCTAGGAAGTTGAAACTCGGTACGTATATGTAAATTAACTAGAAAAGTAATTCTAATAAAAAAAAATTCGAATATTATATATATATATAATATATATTGGCGTTCAGAAGGGGGGGGGGCAAAAAAAAATATCGGTTTATATAAAATGCATATATTTTCACGATTTTCGTCATATCTACTAGGTCTTTCCAAATATTGAATTCATTTTTATTCTACGGATTCTTCATGTGAATACCTAGAATGCGTTTTCAAGATTTTTTGAAATTCGACCCCTAAGAGGGTGTTACCTGGTTGTATACTTTTTCATGAATTCCATCATGTTTCTCAGGTCTGATCAGATATCGAATATCTTTTCACTTCCCCAGGTTTGTTTAATAATCACCTATTTTTAAGTTTTGTTTTTTTCAACCTCTAGACCGCATCCCGGAATATGACCCAATTATTTAATTCATATGTTACACCCTTTTCTAACCACTTCCCGAACTTTTTGTTAGGGTTTCATTCACATAGTAACATACACCGCATCCCCGAATTGAACGCGTTCTGAACTTCTGCCTGAAAAATAATACAGTTGCGCCCAGACTGTTGGCAGATTTTTTTTTATTTGTTATAGTATGTTAAAAATTTCGAATAAAAAGTGGTCAAGTCTCCTTTAAAAATTCATATCTCTGGTAATTTTAATCCTAAAATAATAAAGTAGGGGAAGGTGGGGTAGAGTGAGCCCCCTAAGGTTTGTACCGAGATTCTGTGAAATGGGTAATAGTTATAAAATCCTTTTCATGCAAAGTCGACAGCTTAGGATGTTAACTTAGTCATGTATTCGTGAAATTAAATTATTGATACTGATAAGTTGTCTAGTTCTTTCTATGCATACTTCAAAGTGCCCACTTTGCCCCACTACTGGGGTAAAGTGAGCCCTTCCAAAGGGTATAGTATAATTTCTTCCAAAACTGGAGCAAAAGAATATGGCAATGGATCAATTAAGACAAACAATATGATTTTAATAAATTGAAATGAAATTAAGTGTGTTGAGAGCGTGCTCTGCTTTGAGGAGTAGCTCTGAGAATAATTTTTTTCAGCAACAGAAGCTATTGCATTTTTCATCGCAACTTGAGTCCACTGTTGTTGCATTTGCATTTGTTGAATGTTCTAGCCATGTTAAAATTGTTATTTTTAATTATCAAATAAAATTATATTGGTATGGGGTAAAATTCGCCCGGGGTTCACTTTACGCCGAATGAACACTTAACAGTAAGCATCTGCTAAAATTTATATACTTTTTAAATAATCATTAAATCTTACTTTGCTAGTTTCACAATCCGTACCCCGATCTCAAGGATACTGTTCCAAGCAATTCTCAGCTGCTAACAAGTTTTTTTAATCCAATTATCAAGCACTGATATTTACATCAAATAGTGCCAAAATCGTAATATGAGAAAATTCGAGGAACTGTAATTAAAGTGGATTTCTTTTATAGTGCATGTGGTCTATGCTTGCAGCTTTATCGTATAGTTTTTTTTGCTAAGAGATTGCGCTATTGCAAACTAAAATTTTTAAGAGGGCCCACTTTACCATGCTAGCCCACTTTGCCTAACCTTCCCCTATGGCTTATTTTAAAGATTTTTGTTTAAAAATTAATGTAAAATAAAAAAAACACGAATAAAAATTATCCTTCAAATTTTTTTTTCAAGAAAAAGGATTTTGTTTTTTATCCTTGAATATCTTAAAATGTTTTTTTTTTTATTTTTTTTATATTTTATAGGTTATGCTGTTTTTGAAAACACATCAAAAAAATTAGCCTATCATCTCAAGGGGATCGGAGAAAAAAAAATCGAAGATCATCAGTGCTTCTCAAAGAGGACTTGGACACCATTTTTGCGAAATCTTTAACATACTATAACTAACAAAAAAATGAGATAGAAAAAAAAATGGAAATTATATTTTTTTTTCACTAGTTCTTCAAGCAAAACAATTTTCAAAAGAATCGGCGATGGTAAGGTCACAGAATTGGTCTTTTTTGCGATTTTTGATGGAATGACCCAATACGAACACGTAACTACTACACCGGAAAAGAACGAACTGCCGCTAAACCTTATAAAATACCCTCAAAAGTTGAAATAACTCTCGTACCACCAATTGTAAAATGATTTTGTTAACGCAGAAACCTTCGTGGGCGTGCGATCAATATATCAGCGAAGTTCCATCAGGACAAACAAACAAACAATTAGAGCACCAGGGTAGGGTACTAAAATCACAAAAAATTTGAAAAAAGTCATATAAGCAATTGTTGTTTACTTGATCGGAACCAATCTTCACAGGAACTATCTCAGGACTATTCTACACGCTCCCTGAAAATTTTTATAAAAAATCGGTTGAGCGGTTTAGGAGTTCATAGGGAACATACGTACACACATTCATACATATATTCATACATTCATCTTTTATTATAGAGATATTGTTCATTTTAAAATAATTTTTATTTTCATTTTACCATAAATTTGTAGTTTCAAAGTCGGAAATTAAGGTAATATCAATCTGGTTTTGGTAATGTTTTTAATTTAAATTAGATTTTGCTGAAGTGGGACGTAACTCTGCTTGTGCGTTCTTATTTATAACTGTTTTATGTATTATATGATGAAGGTGGCTACTCATAATTACTGGTGTTATTGTTTCGAGTGATTTGTCGTGCACTTCGATTGTGCATTATTACAAGTAGTAGATGTTGCCACTACAACTTTCACCGCCTGATGGAATCCCATAGTCTACCCTTTTTACGCACTTCAAACAATACCAAACTCATTTAACTAACTTGAAACCACAACACAATCCCAAACACACTTTTACCTAACATTCAATTCACCACCTTTACTTCTGCTTGTTTCTTCGGACATTCCAACCAGCCATTTCACTTTTCTTCTCCCGAAAAGTTTAAGTTTCCCACGGAAGAGCCATTGAATAGAAAATCGTTGGCAAAGATACAAAATAATTTTGGTTGTTGCGGCATACTCTTACACAGGAACTAAGGGCTGCAAAAATGGCTTAAAAGAAAAAAACAAACATTTGAGACTTGAGAAAGTGTTATGAACTTACGCGTTGCTCTCTATAAGTCAGTCAGGCCTATATAATTGAGGACTAGATTCAGAACCCGTAACAAAACGAAGACCCTTCTAATCGTCTTAAATGAATCCACACGTCTTTTTCAATGTCACCAAATGCTATTGTACCTATAAATTAGGCATCCCAGTTTCTGGCATTAGTCCCAGTCGGTTGGGGGTGCCTGTCGTATAGTATGCGAAAAAGAACTTCTGAGAACACTCCCCATTAAGCAAAACGAAAGACCTTGCCGAAGTTAAGTGGAAAACTTCAGGGTATCCTTTGTGTAATTTTTTTTTTTAAATTCAAAACTCAAAAGCACTTGAATTTAATCTAAGAAGAGGGATAAAATCGGGTTTAATGGATGGATGAAAATAAGATAGAATGTCGACGATAATGATTGCCATTCCCAAAGATAGATCGATTGCTGGATATTGTCGTCCGCATTGTAGTGCAGTCTCAGCAATAAAAATTCTCAATGCTATGGATTTCATTTCCTTTTTGATGGAATAGATTATTGGATTACTATATTCATCGGGTTGAAAGCAGTGAGTGGTATTTTTTTTCGAAGTGGGTAATTATGTTAATGTAAAGATATGAAAAAATTTCAATTTCGAATTTGATCGAGTGAAAAGTAATCTAGTGAAGTTGATTTAGAATTCACTTACCGTATTTATAGGTATAATTCACAACATCACAACTGCAGATCGAAACTCGTAATACCTAACTAGAGTTAGAAGAGTTGGTTGACTATTAAACGGATTTCATTTCACAACCAACTTGTTAATAGAAGAAGCCTATTTCTGATTTTCAAATTGTGAACATTGTGGCAGTGATCTGCCAGACTATCTCCCATGTATACAGTGGTAATTGTGATAAGAAAAATATCGATTTATCAAACCATTAAAAACTTATTAAATCAACTAAAAAACCAATTTAATACTGAGATGTGGGAGATGGGGAAGGGTGAAATGAAAAATGAAAATGAAATGAAAAATGAAGGGTGAAATGAAAAATCGATTATATCTCGAGAACCCATAATGATAGATAGCTAAAATGGTTTTTGGATAGGACTATAATAGTAGTGGCAAATTGGAAAACATTATTTTGTATAGAGGTAGGATAGTCTGGGTGGCTTAGTGGCTAGGGCACTTGCCTTCGGTGCACCTGGTACCAGGTTCGAATCTGCTTGGTGACAAGTAATTTTCGAAAATGGGATTGGGTGCCGGACTACCAGTTCACTCAGCTGTAAATGAGTACCTGAGTTAAAATCGGGGTAAGAATCACGGACGAGCGTGTAGTTGACCACTTCACATCCTAGTGTTCCTTTGGTCTCGTAATGAAGTAACTCTAGCATTACTTCAAGGCCTAGGCCCGATTTGGGCTGTTGCGCCATTGATTATTATTATTATTATTATTATTAGGGTAGAATGGGTAGCTTTGCACCATAGGTAGAAATTCACCACTTGCCATTGGCGCTCGCCCGTACGTAAAATCTACAAAGCAGAAGTAGCATCCTCTTTCTCTTTCTTATCCATACGATCGCGTTCAGGAATCGTTAAAATACCGAGGAATGCCAAACAGTTATTCGAAGAAAACTTTTATTATATATGCAACATCTTTGTTTAATTTAATAATAATTTAATTATCCAACAAGAATTTCAACACTTTTATGGAAAATATATAAGACCAGTTCAGTTTGACTTCCTGATGTAGACTGATAAGATGTTAGATAAATCTGAAATCTTTTGTGGTGGTTCCTAGACATGTCCTTGAAAGATACTATAGCGCTCAGTCATTGATTATTACCCAGCAAACGCGAGATCAGCACTTTGCACACTAGTGCAATGCATTCAGGTAAGTATTTGATGAGTTTTAGGTGTGTTTGTGTATTCCACTTTTCCAAACAAATTGAAAAGTACTGCCAAACTCCTGATCAAATAACCATGCATGCTTATTTACTTTTTCGAGTCAAGGCACATACTTTTTTTAATTGATTTATTAGTTTTTCGAGTATTTCGAATCAGTAAGTCAAAGTGTGGACTCGAATGAAGTGTAAAACCAAATGAAGTAAAAAATCGAATATTATAGGTATCTAATATTTTAAATAAAATGTCTAAAAGAACCATTTCAAATATGATGCGGAATCAGTTTTCCGAATTTGAGCGTGACTAAAATCGTTACTTTAATAATATTATATATTTTTTTGAAAAAGGAATAAAAATTATTGAATTGCGATTGAGGTGTAAATTGGAGTTAATGACTCGCGTAAAGTTTTATTTACACTCTAATGCAATTTGCGTAAAGGGTTACTCAACACCTTGTTAAATTTGACTTGAACAAACCTATTTGCGCAAATTGCATGAGCCTGTTCATCACATTAAGGGAAAGGGAAAGAAATATATGGTGCATTCAGAAGTACTGCTATACTCCTCTTAAATTTATTCACGCACAGTCAATGTACAGTACTGCTATACTTCTTCCGAAGTTACTTTTAGCAGTAGTACAAAAGCACTTCTTATAAGGCGCAATCATGCCTTTGGCAGTACTATAGGACTGCTGTTGCATCTTGTCTTTGTCTTTCTCTCTCGCATATGGATAATAGGTTTATTCATGAAACAAAACACATAACACACACGTTTATATACAGCATATATATATATATATATATATATATATATATATATATATATATATATATATATATATATATATATATATATATATATATATATATATATATATATATATACAGCCACTGCGCGGGCACTCAAGGGTTAAAAAAACTGATTACTAAAGTTTGAAATACTGTAACTTATTTATTTTTGAAAAAAAAAAAATCCCTCCGATAGACTATAACTACTACATTCTTTTACAAGATTCTTTTTCATTTTTGCAAATTGAATTATTTTAAGTGAAGTTATGATGCCGACCAGCAGGCGCCATGGTTTTCATAAGTAGTCCATTTATACCAGTAAAAACGATGTTAATATTAAAAATCTGCCAACAATCTGGGCGTTACTTTATTATTTTTCCGGTAGAAGTTAAGAACGCGTTCAATTCTGAAATGCGGTGGAGGCTACTATGTGACTGAAAACCTATCAAAAAGAACAAGATCGTGGAAGTGAAAATCTGATTGGATCTGAGAGATATGGAATAATTTATGAAAAAGTACACAATCACTTTACAGCCCCTTAGGGGTCAATTATGGAGAATACATTGAATAAAATTAAATTCAATATTTGGGACGAGGTAGTATGTATGTAGGTATAGGTATGTAGTAGGTATGTCGAAAATCGTGGGAAAATATGCCTTCTATTTTCACAGATATTTTTCTTGCCCCCCTTCTGAACGCCAATATATATTCGTTTTTTTATTCAAAATTATTTTTCTAGTTGATTTTGATATATACACCGAGTTTCAACATTGTAGCTTAAGCCGTGCTATATATAGGAAAAACACCCCCCACTTGTACCACACTACCCTTAGGGGTCGAATTTCAAAAAACCTTGAAAACTCTTTCTAGGTATTCATACGAAAAATTCGTAGAATAAAATTACATTCAATTTTTTGGACGAGCTAGTATATATGACGAAAATCGTGAAAAAATATGCATTCTATTTTGACAGATAATTTTTTTTGCCCCCCTTCTGAACGCCAATACATACTTGAATTTTTTTTTAATCAAAATTGTTTTTCTAGTTGATTTACATATACACAACGAATTTTAACATTGTAGCTTAAGCCATTCTATATATAGGAAAAACACCCCCACTTGTACCACACTACCCTTAGGGGTCGAATTTCAAAAAACCTTGAAAACCCTTTCTAGGTATTCATACGAAGAATCCGTAGAATAAAAATGAATTAAATATTTGGAAAGACCTAGTAGATATGACGAAAATCGTGAAAATATATGCATTTTATATTTATTATATTTACAAATAATTTTTGTTGCCCCCCTTTCTGAACGCCAATGAATATTCAAATTTTTTTTTATCACAATTACTTTTCTAGTTGATTTACATATACACACCGAGTTTCAACTTTCTAGCATGAACCGTTTAATAGTTAGGAAAAACACCCCCCACCCTCGTAGCACACCACCCCTAAAAAAAATTATATTTTTCCAACATTTTGCTACTATAGCTATATCTAAATACTAAGTTTTAGGCTAATATCATTACAGGTTCTCAAGATATAAGCATCGGAACTTTTTCCTTTTCACCCTCCCCCTCTACACCCTAAACCCCAAAACTTTTTTCCCTACTAGGGTTTAATTAGCGCTACTTCTGGTAAAAATTCTAAGCATCTATCTTACACTGTTCTTGAGATATGAAATGTGTTTGATTTGAAAAATTCTCATCCCCTCCACTTCTATGCTACACCTCCCACTTAAAAAATTTTACTTTGATCAATCTTCATTTGTCAACCTTTATACCCAAACCGAATTTTATTGATCTAGAGCAATTAACTCATGAGATATCGTAATCTAAAGTTTTTCACCCCCCACCCCCATACACAACTTTCCCCACCCAAAATTTTTCTTGATTCTGTTCTCCTAGTATAACTACAAATATTTTTTAAGTTTGAATAGTGCGCCATTAACGGTTTAGGAGATATGGATTTTAGAATGTGTCTATCTCGCCTTTTTTGGGTTTCGGACGAATTACATTTCCCCCCACTCCCACACCCCTTGATCAATACTGACAATTTTTCTGCAAATGGTCTACTATCAGAGCTCTATAGAAATTCCAAGTTTCAGCTTCCTATCATTAGGGGTTACTGAGATCTAGAAACCAAAATTTTCGGTCTAAAACACTTTCCCCTCACACCCCCACCCCTAAAAATTTGGTCACTTCAAGGAGTCTACCCCGTCTATTCGTTAAAAAAATTTCAATTTAATATCTCAAATCGTTTGGCAGCTACGAGCCTCCAAACGATCTTGCGTGCGGCGTACGGCGGACAGACGGACTGAAAATTTTTATTGCTTTTTTCGCGTCTACTAGTTATGAAACGTGAAAATAAAAATTTTGAGGGTAGCAAATTTTTTTTTTTAAAAAATCAATCACAATACTTAATTATTAAAATAATAAAGTAAAAACAACAAAATTTTCTATAGTTGAATATATAATAAGAAATTTGAACTCAACAATTAAATTGTTTTTTCACCACATAACCTTGATAAAATTTTTTCAAATTTACTCGATTTTCAATGCGTTCAGGGTTATATGAGCCCTGAAAGACATATTATCGATCGTGAACCTTTCTAGGTAGGCATATAATATATGGTCGTATGGCAGAACAGCATAAGTCACATTTTTTTCGATACTGAGTTAAGGCCATATATAAATCCGCGAGGTCGACTGCAATTTTTCCACAAACATATTGTACTGATTTTTCTTCGAGAAAACAGTGAATAAAAAATAGCATAAGTCCAAATGTACCAATCAGTGCCCTGAAAAACAGCATAAGCCCTTTTTACTTTATTATTTTAATAATAACTTACAGTTCCTAAACCCTTTGAGCTACTAAATTGAATTTTAATTCTGAATAGACAGAGTAAACCCCTTGAAGTGATCTTTTTTTGAGGGGTGTGGGTGTGAGGGGGAAGGTGGGGGATGCGTTTTAGACGGTAAACTTTGGGAAATAATGTGTTCAAAACGCAAAACAGCCGAGATCAACACATTCTAGAATCCATATTTCCTAAACCGTTAACGGCACGAAATTAAAACTTAACAAATATTTGTAGCTATATTAGGAGAAAAGATTGAAAATAAAGTTTTGAGGGTGGAGGGGGAGATGTGGCATACGGTGGTGGGGGGGGGGAACTTTAGATTACGATATCCCACGAGCCGATTGCTCTAGAAAAATAAAATTCGGTTTGAGTAGATGCACAAATTTTTTACCACAAGTAGGCTCAATAGAACCAGGGAAAAGAAGTATGGTTGTAGAGGGTGAGGGTGAGGGAGGGTGAAAGGAAAAAGTTTTAATGTGTATCTTTGGAACCTATAATGATATAAAGCTGAAGATGTAGAGTATTTAGATGTAGAGGTATAGTAGTGGCATGTTAGAAAAATATAATTTTTATAGCGGTAGTATGGTACGGGGTTGGGGGTGTTTTACCTAACTTTAGTGCGGCTTATGCTAGAAAGTTGAAACTCGGTGTGTAAATGTAAATTATGTACCATCCACCAGATGGCAGTATCCGTTACAAAAGCTTAAAGTAGGTTGCAAAATGAAACGGCATTCACTATGCTTAGTTTAGCTAAGCCGCTCGATACAAACAACTGTGAAATCATTCTAAATGAATCCATAGCTTAAGCTACCTATTCAAGCTTAACTAAGCCTTAGCTTCAGCTGCCACTGTGAAATCGATCAATAGAGTATTATAAGTTTAATCCAGCCCGAAAAGTTTGTAACGCATAGAACCGAGCCTCGGACGAAAAAAAGTTGTATATTAATTTATGTTTATTTGGGGTCAAAACCCCCAAATCCGTTTGCTGTCGTCCGTCTGTCCGTCCGTCCGTCTTTCCGTCCGTCCGTCTGTCCGTCCGTCCGTCTGTCCGTCCGTCCGTTTGCACGATAACTCAAGAACGCGTTGACCTAGGAAGTTGAAATTTTGTCACAACTTGTAAAATGGAAAAAGTAAGGCTAAGTTCGTTAATGGGCGATATCCTTTCACTCCTTGGAGTACCTCTCATACAAAAGTCCTTGAAACACGTTTTCACAATTATTGCTCGAACGCTTCAAGTTAGGAACTCGCAATTTTGCATACTTAAAGTTTACAATGTTTGAAACGAAAGCTCTGAATATGATACAAATCGAATGAGTCCTTCGTGTGGCCTAAAAAAGTCCTTCGAAAATGTATGCAAGTTATAGAATCCACTATAGCTCCAGTACGAGTTGAAGCAGGAATTCAAAATTTTACAGGAATTAGTTTTATATCAAAAGTAAGACTGAGTTCATTGGTTGGCGCCATCCGTGGACTCCTTCGGGTAGCTGTCATACAAAAGTCCTTAAGACATGTGGTCACCAATATTGAGCGATAACTTTAAAACGTCGTAATGTCGTAAATTTTGTATACTTTGATTTTATAATAGTCGCATCTAACACTATTAATATGAAAAGTATCCCATAAGTCCTTCATGTAGTCGCCATACGAAAATTCTGTAAAGTGTCCTAACTTAATTTATGGAACTAACTATAAATCAAGAAATCGAGTAGCAACTATATATACTTGTTTCTACCTGTAAGTAAAAAGTCATGTAATAAATGTTTGTGCACTCCTCATTCTTTTGATATATTTTCAAATAAAATATAAATAAGAGTTCAGTATTTCATCTAGAGTATCATACGATTGGCTCGGAGCCGATCGTGACTGCGTTATGTTTTTCTTACGGATTCTTCATATGAATACCTAGAACGTGTTTTCAATATTTTTTTGAAATTCGACCCTTAAGGCGGTGTAAAGTGGTTGTATACTTTTTCATGAATTCCGCCATATCTCTCAGGTCTGATCAGATATTGAATATCTTTTAGCTTCCACGTGCTTGTTTAATAATCAAATTTTGGGCAAAGCGCTGAGCACTAGGCTGCTCTCTAGGCACCAAAAAGGGCCCATGGGGAGCCCTTCAGAGCCTAGTAGGTCAATAAACATCCCCTAAATAACCCAGATCCTTAAAAAACTTGACTAGATAATCATGCCCTATCGACCTCAGGTTTTCCAAATTGTCAAAGATAAGACTGAGGCGACTGACGTGAGGTTCTACAAAATTTATACAATTTCTTTTACGTGTCAACATCAAGGTAGGAAATTTTGAAAGAAGCCCAAAAAACCGAAGTGCTTAAAAAATTAACCGAAACTCGTTGGGAAGCAACATAGAGATATACACTGGAGACGACAAGACGCCGTGTTTGTATGAAGCAATTTCATGCATTTTGAAGCAAACTTGAACGTTTTTGTATTCGCAATCAAGGGGGGGTTTCATAAAAAAGTATATCAAGGTGTTATAACAATTTATTATGTACCTACATATGGTAGCACGTTACATGCGCCTACACAAGGATTTCGATTTACCGCAGGGGTCGGTCTCTGGCAAAAAACTTGTTCCAGTAGCTCGCATTGATGTATCACGCGTGGCTTCGTTTAGAGTTTTCCTACCGTAGTCTGTCTTTGATACAGTAAAAAATTCAGAAGATTGTTATACTGCTTTGCTCGTTGTGTTCATATTACCTGTAAAAAGAAATATTAACGATTTCCTTGGTTTGATGAAGACGTGTCCCATCTGAAAAACTTAAAAAATGAAGCATGGAAATCATACTGTCCCTCAGGGGGCGAAGCGGATTATGCTGCCTACGCTGACTTGCGTGAGTTGTTTGTAAGTCGGTCTAGAGTCGCGTATACTTCATATATGGACTCGATGATCCATTAAAGACAATGCTAAAAAATTCTGAAATTTTGTAAAACTCTAATGCCGCAAGTACACACGCGCCTTCACTCGCATTGACCGATGCGAGTTAGCGCGAGGAGCGTGTGTAAAGGGCCCATTCGCGTTAGCTCGCGCATGAAATTGAGATGCGCGTACATTTGTCTCTCTGGCGCTGTTTGGACGCGTTTCAAAGGGATTCGCTTACAGCACTCGTGTGCCCTTTCCACTCGCACCTTCACTCGCATTGCATGAAGACACTACCCAGCGGGAAAAGGCCTCTGAAGTTTTCATTTCGTAAACATTCCTATTCAATGGATGGAAGAATTACCATACTTTTCACACTAATTTTTTCCTGTAAAGTTGAAGGAATGATTCTCTATACATTTTTCAGAATGCGAAGACATATTGCAATAATCTTGCATAGAAATAAAGTATTACATACAGTACATAATGCATTGCTCATATTCCCGCTGGGACCGAACTGAACACTTGGTAGCCCCCACCACTGCCAAAAACACTCGCATTGAACATTCGCTTCGATAGGACTCGCTTGTAGCACTCGCGCGTACCCTTTCCACACGTGCCTAGACATTCACGCTAACTCGCATCGGGCAATACGAGTGAAGGCGCGTGTGTACTTGCGGCATAAGAAACGTACCGATGGATACCCAGCATGTTTATCTCTTGACGATGTTGTCAGCGATGATCCTCTAACTATAAGTAATTTCTTTGCCGATCATTTTCGTACCGCTTTTACATCATCAAACTGTAATATTAGCTACAGTGATTACCACTACATGACTAAGTTTCCGCAGACCTCATTAAAAATGAAAGACCTTAATGTTGACGAGGCCACTTTCTTAAGGTTTATCTCGGACATTTATGATAATTTTGGGGTGGGTCCAGATGATGTGCCGGCTATCGTACTGAAACGTTGTGGTGCTTCACTTATGACACCTTTGCGCTACCCATTTAATACCTCCCTTATTTCCGGTTGTTACATGTCGTTTTTGTGGCAGGTCCGGTGCATGTTAATAAAACCTCTTTCCCTTTCCCAGGTCGGCTTCTGTGTAGAAGGAATGGAGAGCAGCCCTGTTGAGCCGTGCTTTAAGCCCAACCGAGGATGGGGTGGCTGTAGCTAGTCCGTACTAGAAAATTAAAATAAGAAAAGTTAATTTAAATTATTTGCCATACTCAGATTTGTAATTTTAGTTTTGTTGCAAGAATGATGGCACTTGTTTAACATTTTGTCACACGAATCTGTCAGGAACCAATCGGACGAATCTCAGCCCCGCTGTTGTGTTGGGAACTGGGTTCCTCTACGATCGTCCCGCGAACCAGAAAAGGCTTTCAAGCCGGTGGTAGAACCTGGTAGGGTGAGGGAGATGTTTTTCTTTCGCGTGCGATGTCTTGTCTACCGACCAACTTTCGACACCGTCGTTCTCTATGACTTGCCAGCCACCTGACACCTTGAGTACGTTGCCAGACGAATCCCCACATACTAGGCTGCCGTATGTGAATTCCGGCAGTTGGTGGGTGGATATAATCCTTACGACGGATCAGAGAAGACCGGCTGAAATCCGGTCACTTACGCGAACGCTCCTGTCAACACCTGACAGATGGAAACAACATGTCAGACCCAACTCACCGCCCTGTCGATTATCAGCGAATAGGGGGAACGCCGGAAATAGAACAAGCGAAGTTCCGAGTACTTAAAGAGGAGAGTTGAGCTGTTCGGGGCTTTTTGGCTGTGTACTGGTAGTACGTGAAGAACCAGGTGAGCCCGCGAGAAGCTGGAGTTCAAATCCAAAGGCGGAATCTTCTTGTTCCGTTGGAGCGGTTTTATTTTCCGTTGAGATATTCCGTTGGAGCGGTTAATTTTGCGTGGAGATATTCCGTTGGACTTGGAGATCGGGCAGTTTTTTCCCCGTGGGAGGAGCAAAATCGTGGAGATTTTCGGCGGTTGGAGTTTGAGGGTGGAGTGAGTGGAGAATCCGAGGAAAAGGGAGACAAGCAAGGAGGACTGGAACACCTGGCGGAAAAAAAGGCAATACGTCGATTACGAGGAGTAACGGCGGAGTCGGAGTACGCGCCCGGATACGATAAAATTTTCCACAGGTATTTTCCCTTCCCTTACCAGGTTTGCTGAGAGACGTAGATAAGAGGGCACGTAGAGAGGCACGACGGAGGAGATCCTGCCGGTTGGGTTGGTTTTCTTTTGCTTTTATTTCATTGACCCATTGAATATATATGTGTGTCGGGTTTTATTTTCAGTTATTATTGGAGTTCGAGTGATATGGTCAAAGTGCCGTAGGGTTTTTTTCTCTTGGTTGGGTGTGTTCTAGCAATATACGGTTGTTGTATAAAGTTCGGAATCGGATATTTGAAAGATCGTGATTCGGTGCAGTGGTTAGATCGGCAGGGTTCCAAAGCGTGGGAGTAGCAGTTCTAGACCTGCGGTGGACGATTTATCAATTTTTTTTTGTTTGTTTCTTCTCTCTTTCTCGTTCCGTACTTTAAGATTAATTATTTATTGGATTAAACATAAAATTTGTGATAGATTTCTTCCTGGTGGAATAGGATTTTGTATAGGGGAAAATAAAAATAAAAATCCGAATCCGTGGAATTGTTTAGTGAATATTCAGGTGGTAATTGGGAGTATTTTTTTTTTTTTTTTTAGCGTTAGGCGTTGTCGCCGCTTGAGGGAGTCTAGAGATAATTCCAATAAAAAATAGTGATAGCGCAAGTAGTTAAATCGTTGGGAATTACATACAATTTTATTTTTCTCTTTCGGATCGCGGTTCGAGTATAGATAACTAAAGTTGGGTTTTTTTTTATTCCTTTTTGTATATGGGTTCCGATTAGGTCTGAATAAATTGTTGGAAGTTCAGGCGATTTATTTCTGTTTCCTTTTAGTTTTAAGTTGTTGCAGTAGGGATTTATTGAGGGCAATGGAAATAAATCGGCTATCATCAGAAGAACTGAAGTATGAGCTGGCAATGTTCGGATTACCGAAGGCGTCCGTAGACGCAATGCGAGCGCAACTCCGATCAACTCTTAAAAGAACGTCCAATTTTAACCTACCGGACTATCCGTTTTTTTTCGAAGAAGACAAGGCGGAGGTAGAGGCGAAAATAGAGGAGGTTGCCAAGTTATTGGAAACTTGCGTGGGGACTGCAAAATCGTCCGTATATAAAAAAATTGATGCTAAGGGTGCGTGGATTCTGAGAAGGCTGAATCACATGGTCGCGGTGGAAACAGAACAGAGAGAGTTCGTTACTAGTGTGCGGAAAAGGGTGGCAGACTTTTTCGTGGAGTTGGACGGTAGAGCTAACCCAGAGGAAGTCGATAGCGATGATGCTAATGAGTCAATTATCGGGGAGGTGGATAAATCATATATGGGGAAACAAGGTAAGATTGGGACCGCTGCGTTGAAAGAAGGTGTCATGTTTGGGCGGTATGGTCCAAGCCATTCATCCTCGCCCAAACAAGTAGAACCGGGGGTGCAGGAAGGAGGAGGGGCGATCACTAATAAACGGAGGGGATCAGTCGAAAGCTTAGGTGGCCAGAAAGAAAAGAAAGCGAGGGTAACTTCAGATCTAGGGCATGTTTTCCCGATTTACAAATGGGGCGTTAAATTCTCGGGAGCCGAGGGGGAGTCCTAAGTTGCTTCCTGGAACGGGTGGAGGAGTTGAGAGAAGCGCGGGGCTGCCCAGCTTCTAAATTATATAGCTCGGCGGTAGATCTCTTCGACGGAAGGGTTCTTATTTGGCTACGAGCTAGACGGACTGAAAATTTTTATTGCTTTTTTCGCGTCTACTAGTTATGAAACGTGAAAATAAAAATTTTGAGGGTAGCAAATTTTTTTTTTAAAAAATCAATCACAATACTTAATTATTAAAATAATAAAGTAAAAACAACAAAATTTTCTATAGTTGAATATATAATAAGAAATTTGAACTCAACAATTAAATTGTTTTTTCACCACATAACCTTGATAAAATTTTTTCAAATTTACTCGATTTTCAAGGCGTTCAGGGTTATATGAGCCCTGAAAGACATATTATCGATCGTGAACCTTTCTAGGTAGGCATATAATATATGGTCGTATGGCAGAACAGCATAAGTCACATTTTTTTCGAAACTGAGTTAAGGCCATATATAAATCCGCGAGGTCGACTGCAATTTTTCCACAAACATATTGTACTGATTTTTCTTCGAGAAAACAGTGAATAAAAAATAGCATAAGTCCAAATGTACCAATCAGTGCCCTGAAAAACAGCATAAGCCCTTTTTACTTTATTATTTTAATAATAACTTACAGTTCCTAAACCCTTTGAGCTACTAAATTGAATTTTAATTCTGAATAGACAGAGTAAACCCCTTGAAGTGATCTTTTTTTGAGGGGTGTGGGTGTGAGGGGGAAGGTGGGGGATGCGTTTTAGACGGTAAACTTTGGGAAATAATGTGTTCAAAACGCAAAACAGCCGAGATCAACACATTCTAGAATCCATATTTCCTAAACCGTTAACGGCACGAAATTAAAACTTAACAAATATTTGTAGCTATATTAGGAGAAAAGATTGAAAATAAAGTTTTGAGGGTGGAGGGGGAGATGTGGCATACGGTGGTGGGGGGGGGAACTTTAGATTACGATATCCCACGAGCCGATTGCTCTAGAAAAATAAAATTCGGTTTGAGTAGATGCACAAATTTTTTACCACAAGTAGGCTCAATAGAACCAGGGAAAAGAAGTATGGTTGTAGAGGGTGAGGGTGAGGGAGGGTGAAAGGAAAAAGTTTTATTGTGTATCTTTGGAACCTATAATGATATAAAGCTGAAGATGTAGAGTATTTAGATATAGAGGTATAGTAGTGGCATGTTAGAAAAATATAATTTTTATAGCGGTAGTATGGTACGGGGTTGGGGGTGTTTTACCTAACTTTAGTGCGGCTTATGCTAGAAAGTTGAAACTCGGTGTGTAAATGTAAATTATGTACCATCCACCAGATGGCAGTATCCGTTACAAAAGCTTAAAGTAGGTTGCAAAATGAAACGGCATTCACTATGCTTAGTTTAGCTAAGCCGCTCGATACAAACAACTGTGAAATCATTCTAAATGAATCCATAGCTTAAGCTACCTATTCAAGCTTAACTAAGCCTTAGCTTCAGCTGCCACTGTGAAATCGATCAATAGAGTATTATAAGTTTAATCCAGCCCGAAAAGTTTGTAACGCATAGAACCGAGCCTCGGACGAAAAAAAGTTGTATATTAACTTATGTTTATTTGGGGTCAAAACCCCCAAATCCGTTTGCTGTCGTCCGTCTGTCCGTCCGTCCGTCTTTCCGTCCGTCCGTCTGTCCGTCCGTCCGTCTGTCCGTCCGTCCGTCTTTCCGTCCGTCCGTCTGTCCGTCCGTCCGTCTGTCCGTCCGTCCGTCTGTCCGTCCGTCCGTTTGCACGATAACTCAAGAACGCGTTGACCTAGGAAGTTGAAATTTTGTCACAACTTGTAAAATGGAAAAAGTAAGGCTAAGTTCGTTAATGGGCGATATCCTTTCACTCCTTGGAGTACCTCTCATACAAAAGTCCTTGAAACACGTTTTCACAATTATTGCTCGAACGCTTCAAGTTAGGAACTCGCAATTTTGCATACTTAAAGTTTACAATGTTTGAAACGAAAGCTCTGAATATGATACAAATCGAATGAGTCCTTCGTGTGGCCTAAAAAAGTCCTTCGAAAATGTATGCAAGTTATAGAATCCACTATAGCTCCAGTACGAGTTGAAGCAGGAATTCAAAATTTTACAGGAATTAGTTTTATATCAAAAGTAAGACTGAGTTCATTGGTTGGCGCCATCCGTGGACTCCTTCGGGTAGCTGTCATACAAAAGTCCTTAAGACATGTGGTCACCAATATTGAGCGATAACTTTAAAACGTCGTAATGTCGTAAATTTTGTATACTTTGATTTTATAATAGTCGCATCTAACACTATTAATATGAAAAGTATCCCATAAGTCCTTCATGTAGTCGCCATACGAAAATTCTGTAAAGTGTCCTAACTTAATTTATGGAACTAACTATAAATCAAGAAATCGAGTAGCAACTATATATACTTGTTTCTACCTGTAAGTAAAAAGTCATGTAATAAATGTTTGTGCACTCCTCATTCTTTTGATATATTTTCAAATAAAATATAAATAAGAGTTCAGTATTTCATCTAGAGTATCATACGATTGGCTCGGAGCCGATCGTGACTGCGTTATGTTTTTCTTACGGATTCTTCATATGAATACCTAGAACGTGTTTTCAATATTTTTTTGAAATTCGACCCTTAAGGCGGTGTAAAGTGGTTGTATACTTTTTCATGAATTCCGCCATATCTCTCAGGTCTGATCAGATATTGAATATCTTTTAGCTTCCACGTGCTTGTTTAATAATCAAATTTTGGGCAAAGCGCTGAGCACTAGGCTGCTCTCTAGGCACCAAAAAGGGCCCATGGGGAGCCCTTCAGAGCCTAGTAGGTCAATAAACATCCCCTAAATAACCCAGATCCTTAAAAAACTTGACTAGATAATCATGCCCTATCGACCTCAGGTTTTCCAAATTGTCAAAGATAAGACTGAGGCGACTGACGTGAGGTTCTACAAAATTTATACAATTTCTTTTACGTGTCAACATCAAGGTAGGAAATTTTGAAAGAAGCCCAAAAAACCGAAGTGCTTAAAAAATTAACCGAAACTCGTTGGGAAGCAACATAGAGATATACACTGGAGACGACAAGACGCCGTGTTTGTATGAAGCAATTTCATGCATTTTGAAGCAAACTTGAACGTTTTTGTATTCGCAATCAAGGGGGGGTTTCATAAAAAAGTATATCAAGGTGTTATAACAATTTATTATGTACCTACATATGGTAGCACGTTACATGCGCCTACACAAGGATTTCGATTTACCGCAGGGGTCGGTCTCTGGCAAAAAACTTGTTCCAGTAGCTCGCATTGATGTATCACGCGTGGCTTCGTTTAGAGTTTTCCTACCGTAGTCTGTCTTTGATACAGTAAAAAATTCAGAAGATTGTTATACTGCTTTGCTCGTTGTGTTCATATTACCTGTAAAAAGAAATATTAACGATTTCCTTGGTTTGATGAAGACGTGTCCCATCTGAAAAACTTAAAAAATGAAGCATGGAAATCATACTGTCCCTCAGGGGGCGAAGCGGATTATGCTGCCTACGCTGACTTGCGTGAGTTGTTTGTAAGTCGGTCTAGAGTCGCGTATACTTCATATATGGACTCGATGATCCATTAAAGACAATGCTAAAAAATTCTGAAATTTTGTAAAACTCTAATGCCGCAAGTACACACGCGCCTTCACTCGCATTGACCGATGCGAGTTAGCGCGAGGAGCGTGTGTAAAGGGCCCATTCGCGTTAGCTCGCGCATGAAATTGAGATGCGCGTACATTTGTCTCTCTGGCGCTGTTTGGACGCGTTTCAAAGGGATTCGCTTACAGCACTCGTGTGCCCTTTCCACTCGCACCTTCACTCGCATTGCATGAAGACACTACCCAGCGGGAAAAGGCCTCTGAAGTTTTCATTTCGTAAACATTCCTATTCAATGGATGGAAGAATTACCATACTTTTCACACTAATTTTTTCCTGTAAAGTTGAAGGAATGATTCTCTATACATTTTTCAGAATGCGAAGACATATTGCAATAATCTTGCATAGAAATAAAGTATTACATACAGTACATAATGCATTGCTCATATTCCCGCTGGGACCGAACTGAACACTTGGTAGCCCCCACCACTGCCAAAAACACTCGCATTGAACATTCGCTTCGATAGGACTCGCTTGTAGCACTCGCGCGTACCCTTTCCACACGTGCCTAGACATTCACGCTAACTCGCATCGGGCAATACGAGTGAAGGCGCGTGTGTACTTGCGGCATAAGAAACGTACCGATGGATACCCAGCATGTTTATCTCTTGACGATGTTGTCAGCGATGATCCTCTAACTATAAGTAATTTCTTTGCCGATCATTTTCGTACCGCTTTTACATCATCAAACTGTAATATTAGCTACAGTGATTACCACTACATGACTAAGTTTCCGCAGACCTCATTAAAAATGAAAGACCTTAATGTTGACGAGGCCACTTTCTTAAGGTTTATCTCGGACATTTATGATAATTTTGGGGTGGGTCCAGATGATGTGCCGGCTATCGTACTGAAACGTTGTGGTGCTTCACTTATGACACCTTTGCGCTACCCATTTAATACCTCCCTTATTTCCGGTTGTTACATGTCGTTTTTGTGGCAGGTCCGGTGCATGTTAATAAAACCTCTTTCCCTTTCCCAGGTCGGCTTCTGTGTAGAAGGAATGGAGAGCAGCCCTGTTGAGCCGTGCTTTAAGCCCAACCGAGGATGGGGTGGCTGTAGCTAGTCCGTACTAGAAAATTAAAATAAGAAAAGTTAATTTAAATTATTTGCCATACTCAGATTTGTAATTTTAGTTTTGTTGCAAGAATGATGGCACTTGTTTAACATTTTGTCACACGAATCTGTCAGGAACCAATCGGACGAATCTCAGCCCCGCTGTTGTGTTGGGAACTGGGTTCCTCTACGATCGTCCCGCGAACCAGAAAAGGCTTTCAAGCCGGTGGTAGAACCTGGTAGGGTGAGGGAGATGTTTTTCTTTCGCGTGCGATGTCTTGTCTACCGACCAACTTTCGACACCGTCGTTCTCTATGACTTGCCAGCCACCTGACACCTTGAGTACGTTGCCAGACGAATCCCCACATACTAGGCTGCCGTATGTGAATTCCGGCAGTTGGTGGGTGGATATAATCCTTACGACGGATCAGAGAAGACCGGCTGAAATCCGGTCACTTACGCGAACGCTCCTGTCAACACCTGACAGATGGAAACAACATGTCAGACCCAACTCACCGCCCTGTCGATTATCAGCGAATAGGGGGAACGCCGGAAATAGAACAAGCGAAGTTCCGAGTACTTAAAGAGGAGAGTTGAGCGGTTCGGGGCTTTTTGGCTGTGTACTGGTAGTACGTGAAGAACCAGGTGAGCCCGCGAGAAGCTGGAGTTCAAATCCAAAGGCGGAATCTTCTTGTTCCGTTGGAGCGGTTTTATTTTCCGTTGAGATATTCCGTTGGAGCGGTTAATTTTGCGTGGAGATATTCCGTTGGACTTGGAGATCGGGCAGTTTTTTCCCCGTGGGAGGAGCAAAATCGTGGAGATTTTCGGCGGTTGGAGTTTGAGGGTGGAGTGAGTGGAGAATCCGAGGAAAAGGGAGACAAGCAAGGAGGACTGGAACACCTGGCGGAAAAAAAGGCAATACGTCGATTACGAGGAGTAACGGCGGAGTCGGAGTACGCGCCCGGATACAATAAAATTTTCCACAGTTATTTTCCCTTCCCTTACCAGGTTTGCTGAGAGACGTAGATAAGAGGGCACGTAGAGAGGCACGACGGAGGAGATCCTGCCGGTTGGGTTGGTTTTCTTTTGCTTTTATTTCATTGACCCATTGAATATATATGTGTGTCGGGTTTTATTTTCAGTTATTATTGGAGTTCGAGTGATATGGTCAAAGTGCCGTAGGGTTTTTTTCTCTTGGTTGGGTGTGTTCTAGCAATATACGGTTGTTGTATAAAGTTCGGAATCGGATATTTGAAAGATCGTGATTCGGTGCAGTGGTTAGATCGGCAGGGTTCCAAAGCGTGGGAGTAGCAGTTCTAGACCTGCGGTGGCCGATTTATCAATTTTTTTTTGTTTGTTTCTTCTCTCTTTCTCGTTCCGTACTTTAAGATTAATTATTTATTGGATTAAACATAAAATTTGTGATAGATTTCTTCCTGGTGGAATAGGATTTTGTATAGGGGAAAATAAAAATAAAAATCCGAATCCGTGGAATTGTTTAGTGAATATTCAGGTGGTAATTGGGAGTATTTTTTTTTTTTTTTTTAGCGTTAGGCGTTGTCGCCGCTTGAGGGAGTCTAGAGATAATTCCAATAAAAAATAGTGATAGCGCAAGTAGTTAAATCGTTGGGAATTACATACAATTTTATTTTTCTCTTTCGGATCGCGGTTCGAGTATAGATAACTAAAGTTGGGTTTTTTTTTATTCCTTTTTGTATATGGGTTCCGATTAGGTCTGAATAAATTGTTGGAAGTTCAGGCGATTTATTTCTGTTTCCTTTTAGTTTTAAGTTGTTGCAGTAGGGATTTATTGAGGGCAATGGAAATAAATCGGCTATCATCAGAAGAACTGAAGTATGAGCTGGCAATGTTCGGATTACCGAAGGCGTCCGTAGACGCAATGCGAGCGCAACTCCGATCAACTCTTAAAAGAACGTCCAATTTTAACCTACCGGACTATCCGTTTTTTTTCGAAGAAGACAAGGCGGAGGTAGAGGCGAAAATAGAGGAGGTTGCCAAGTTATTGGAAACTTGCGTGGGGACTGCAAAATCGTCCGTATATAAAAAAATTGATGCTAAGGGTGCGTGGATTCTGAGAAGGCTGAATCACATGGTCGCGGTGGAAACAGAACAGAGAGAGTTCGTTACTAGTGTGCGGAAAAGGGTGGCAGACTTTTTCGTGGAGTTGGACGGTAGAGCTAACCCAGAGGAAGTCGATAGCGATGATGCTAATGAGTCAATTATCGGGGAGGTGGATAAATCATATATGGGGAAACAAGGTAAGATTGGGACCGCTGCGTTGAAAGAAGGTGTCATGTTTGGGCGGTATGGTCCAAGCCATTCATCCTCGCCCAAACAAGTAGAACCGGGGGTGCAGGAAGGAGGAGGGGCGATCACTAATAAACGGAGGGGATCAGTCGAAAGCTTAGGTGGCCAGAAAGAAAAGAAAGCGAGGGTAACTTCAGATCTAGGGCATGTTTTCCCGATTTACGAATGGGGCGTTAAATTCTCGGGAGCCGAGGGGGAGTCCTAAGTTGCTTCCTGGAACGGGTGGAGGAGTTGAGAGAAGCGCGGGGCTGCCCAGCTTCTAAATTATATAGCTCGGCGGTAGATCTCTTCGACGGAAGGGTTCTTATTTGGCTACGAGCTAGACGGACTGAAAATTTTTATTGCTTTTTTCGCGTCTACTAGTTATGAAACGTGAAAATAAAAATTTTGAGGGTAGCAAATTTTTTTTTTTAAAAAATCAATCACAATACTTAATTATTAAAATAATAAAGTAAAAACAACAAAATTTTCTATAGTTGAATATATAATAAGAAATTTGAACTCAACAATTAAATTGTTTTTTCACCACATAACCTTGATAAAATTTTTTCAAATTTACTCGATTTTCAAGGCGTTCAGGGTTATATGAGCCCTGAAAGACATATTATCGATCGTGAACCTTTCTAGGTAGGCATATAATATATGGTCGTATGGCAGAACAGCATAAGTCACATTTTTTTCGAAACTGAGTTAAGGCCATATATAAATCCGCGAGGTCGACTGCAATTTTTCCACAAACATATTGTACTGATTTTTCTTCGAGAAAACAGTGAATAAAAAATAGCATAAGTCCAAATGTACCAATCAGTGCCCTGAAAAACAGCATAAGCCCTTTTTACTTTATTATTTTAATAATAACTTACAGTTCCTAAACCCTTTGAGCTACTAAATTGAATTTTAATTCTGAATAGACAGAGTAAACCCCTTGAAGTGATCTTTTTTTGAGGGGTGTGGGTGTGAGGGGGAAGGTGGGGGATGCGTTTTAGACGGTAAACTTTGGGAAATAATGTGTTCAAAACGCAAAACAGCCGAGATCAACACATTCTAGAATCCATATTTCCTAAACCGTTAACGGCACGAAATTAAAACTTAACAAATATTTGTAGCTATATTAGGAGAAAAGATTGAAAATAAAGTTTTGAGGGTGGAGGGGGAGATGTGGCATACGGTGGTGGGGGGGGGGAACTTTAGATTACGATATCCCACGAGCCGATTGCTCTAGAAAAATAAAATTCGGTTTGAGTAGATGCACAAATTTTTTACCACAAGTAGGCTCAATAGAACCAGGGAAAAGAAGTATGGTTGTAGAGGGTGAGGGTGAGGGAGGGTGAAAGGAAAAAGTTTTAATGTGTATCTTTGGAACCTATAATGATATAAAGCTGAAGATGTAGAGTATTTAGATATAGAGGTATAGTAGTGGCATGTTAGAAAAATATAATTTTTATAGCGGTAGTATGGTACGGGGTTGGGGGTGTTTTACCTAACTTTAGTGCGGCTTATGCTAGAAAGTTGAAACTCGGTGTGTAAATGTAAATTATGTACCATCCACCAGATGGCAGTATCCGTTACAAAAGCTTACAGTAGGTTGCAAAATGAAACGGCATTCACTATGCTTAGTTTAGCTAAGCCGCTCGATACAAACAACTGTGAAATCATTCTAAATGAATCCATAGCTTAAGCTACCTATTCAAGCTTAACTAAGCCTTAGCTTCAGCTGCCACTGTGAAATCGATCAATAGAGTATTATAAGTTTAATCCAGCCCGAAAAGTTTGTAACGCATAGAACCGAGCCTCGGACGAAAAAAAGTTGTATATTAATTTATGTTTATTTGGGGTCAAAACCCCCAAATCCGTTTGCTGTCGTCCGTCTGTCCGTCCGTCCGTCTTTCCGTCCGTCCGTCTGTCCGTCCGTCCGTCTGTCCGTCCGTCCGTTTGCACGATAACTCAAGAACGCGTTGACCTAGGAAGTTGAAATTTTGTCACAACTTGTAAAATGGAAAAAGTAAGGCTAAGTTCGTTAATGGGCGATATCCTTTCACTCCTTGGATTACCTCTCATACAAAAGTCCTTGAAACACGTTTTCACAATTATTGCTCGAACGCTTCAAGTTAGGAACTCGCAATTTTGCATACTTAAAGTTTACAATGTTTGAAACGAAAGCTCTGAATATGATACAAATCGAATGAGTCCTTCGTGTGGCCTAAAAAAGTCCTTCGAAAATGTATGCAAGTTATAGAATCCACTATAGCTCCAGTACGAGTTGAAGCAGGAATTCAAAATTTTACAGGAATTAGTTTTATATCAAAAGTAAGACTGAGTTCATTGGTTGGCGCCATCCGTGGACTCCTTCGGGTAGCTGTCATACAAAAGTCCTTAAGACATGTGGTCACCAATATTGAGCGATAACTTTAAAACGTCGTAATGTCGTAAATTTGGTATACTTTGATTTTATAATAGTCGCATCTAACACTATTAATATGAAAAGTATCCCATAAGTCCTTCATGTAGTCGCCATACGAAAATTCTGTAAAGTGTCCTAACTTAATTTATGGAACTAACTATAAATCAAGAAATCGAGTAGCAACTATATATACTTGTTTCTACCTGTAAGTAAAAAGTCATGTAATAAATGTTTGTGCACTCCTCATTCTTTTGATATATTTTCAAATAAAATATAAATAAGAGTTCAGTATTTCATCTAGAGTATCATACGATTGGCTCGGAGCCGATCGTGACTGCGTTATGTTTTTCTTACGGATTCTTCATATGAATACCTAGAACGTGTTTTCAATATTTTTTTGAAATTCGACCCTTAAGGCGGTGTAAAGTGGTTGTATACTTTTTCATGAATTCCGCCATATCTCTCAGGTCTGATCAGATATTGAATATCTTTTAGCTTCCACGTGCTTGTTTAATAATCAAATTTTGGGCAAAGCGCTGAGCACTAGGCTGCTCTCTAGGCACCAAAAAGGGCCCATGGGGAGCCCTTCAGAGCCTAGTAGGTCAATAAACATCCCCTAAATAACCCAGATCCTTAAAAAACTTGACTAGATAATCATGCCCTATCGACCTCAGGTTTTCCAAATTGTCAAAGATAAGACTGAGGCGACTGACGTGAGGTTCTACAAAATTTATACAATTTCTTTTACGTGTCAACATCAAGGTAGGAAATTTTGAAAGAAGCCCAAAAAACCGAAGTGCTTAAAAAATTAACCGAAACTCGTTGGGAAGCAACATAGAGATATACACTGGAGACGACAAGACGCCGTGTTTGTATGAAGCAATTTCATGCATTTTGAAGCAAACTTGAACGTTTTTGTATTCGCAATCAAGGGGGGGTTTCATAAAAAAGTATATCAAGGTGTTATAACAATTTATTATGTACCTACATATGGTAGCACGTTACATGCGCCTACACAAGGATTTCGATTTACCGCAGGGGTCGGTCTCTGGCAAAAAACTTGTTCCAGTAGCTCGCATTGATGTATCACGCGTGGCTTCGTTTAGAGTTTTCCTACCGTAGTCTGTCTTTGATACAGTAAAAAATTCAGAAGATTGTTATACTGCTTTGCTCGTTGTGTTCATATTACCTGTAAAAAGAAATATTAACGATTTCCTTGGTTTGATGAAGACGTGTCCCATCTGAAAAACTTAAAAAATGAAGCATGGAAATCATACTGTCCCTCAGGGGGCGAAGCGGATTATGCTGCCTACGCTGACTTGCGTGAGTTGTTTGTAAGTCGGTCTAGAGTCGCGTATACTTCATATATGGACTCGATGATCCATTAAAGACAATGCTAAAAAATTCTGAAATTTTGTAAAACTCTAATGCCGCAAGTACACACGCGCCTTCACTCGCATTGACCGATGCGAGTTAGCGCGAGGAGCGTGTGTAAAGGGCCCATTCGCGTTAGCTCGCGCATGAAATTGAGATGCGCGTACATTTGTCTCTCTGGCGCTGTTTGGACGCGTTTCAAAGGGATTCGCTTACAGCACTCGTGTGCCCTTTCCACTCGCACCTTCACTCGCATTGCATGAAGACACTACCCAGCGGGAAAAGGCCTCTGAAGTTTTCATTTCGTAAACATTCCTATTCAATGGATGGAAGAATTACCATACTTTTCACACTAATTTTTTCCTGTAAAGTTGAAGGAATGATTCTCTATACATTTTTCAGAATGCGAAGACATATTGCAATAATCTTGCATAGAAATAAAGTATTACATACAGTACATAATGCATTGCTCATATTCCCGCTGGGACCGAACTGAACACTTGGTAGCCCCCACCACTGCCAAAAACACTCGCATTGAACATTCGCTTCGATAGGACTCGCTTGTAGCACTCGCGCGTACCCTTTCCACACGTGCCTAGACATTCACGCTAACTCGCATCGGGCAATACGAGTGAAGGCGCGTGTGTACTTGCGGCATAAGAAACGTACCGATGGATACCCAGCATGTTTATCTCTTGACGATGTTGTCAGCGATGATCCTCTAACTATAAGTAATTTCTTTGCCGATCATTTTCGTACCGCTTTTACATCATCAAACTGTAATATTAGCTACAGTGATTACCACTACATGACTAAGTTTCCGCAGACCTCATTAAAAATGAAAGACCTTAATGTTGACGAGGCCACTTTCTTAAGGTTTATCTCGGACATTTATGATAATTTTGGGGTGGGTCCAGATGATGTGCCGGCTATCGTACTGAAACGTTGTGGTGCTTCACTTATGACACCTTTGCGCTACCCATTTAATACCTCCCTTATTTCCGGTTGTTACATGTCGTTTTTGTGGCAGGTCCGGTGCATGTTAATAAAACCTCTTTCCCTTTCCCAGGTCGGCTTCTGTGTAGAAGGAATGGAGAGCAGCCCTGTTGAGCCGTGCTTTAAGCCCAACCGAGGATGGGGTGGCTGTAGCTAGTCCGTACTAGAAAATTAAAATAAGAAAAGTTAATTTAAATTATTTGCCATACTCAGATTTGTAATTTTAGTTTTGTTGCAAGAATGATGGCACTTGTTTAACATTTTGTCACACGAATCTGTCAGGAACCAATCGGACGGATCTCAGCCCCGCTGTTGTGTTGGGAACTGGGTTCCTCTACGATCGTCCCGCGAACCAGAAAAGGCTTTCAAGCCGGTGGTAGAACCTGGTAGGGTGAGGGAGATGTTTTTCTTTCGCGTGCGATGTCTTGTCTACCGACCAACTTTCGACACCGTCGTTCTCTATGACTTGCCAGCCACCTGACACCTTGAGTACGTTGCCAGACGAATCCCCACATACTAGGCTGCCGTATGTGAATTCCGGCAGTTGGTGGGTGGATATAATCCTTACGACGGATCAGAGAAGACCGGCTGAAATCCGGTCACTTACGCGAACGCTCCTGTCAACACCTGACAGATGGAAACAACATGTCAGACCCAACTCACCGCCCTGTCGATTATCAGCGAATAGGGGGAACGCCGGAAATAGAACAAGCGAAGTTCCGAGTACTTAAAGAGGAGAGTTGAGCGGTTCGGGGCTTTTTGGCTGTGTACTGGTAGTACGTGAAGAACCAGGTGAGCCCGCGAGAAGTTGGAGTTCAAATCCAAAGGCGGAATCTTCTTGTTCCGTTGGAGCGGTTTTATTTTCCGTTGAGATATTCCGTTGGAGCGGTTAATTTTGCGTGGAGATATTCCGTTGGACTTGGAGATCGGGCAGTTTTTTCCCCGTGGGAGGAGCAAAATCGTGGAGATTTTCTGCGGTTGGAGTTTGAGGGTGGAGTGAGTGGAGAATCCGAGGAAAAGGGAGACAAGCAAGGAGGACTGGAACACCTGGCGGAAAAAAAGGCAATACGTCGATTACGAGGAGTAACGGCGGAGTCGGAGTACGCGCCCGGATACGATAAAATTTTCCACAGGTATTTTCCCTTCCCTTACCAGGTTTGCTGAGAGACGTAGATAAGAGGGCACGTAGAGAGGCACGACGGAGGAGATCCTGCCGGTTGGGTTGGTTTTCTTTTGCTTTTATTTCATTGACCCATTGAATATATATGTGTGTCGGGTTTTATTTTCAGTTATTATTGGAGTTCGAGTGATATGGTCAAAGTGCCGTAGGGTTTTTTTCTCTTGGTTGGGTGTGTTCTAGCAATATACGGTTGTTGTATAAAGTTCGGAATCGGATATTTGAAAGATCGTGATTCGGTGCAGTGGTTAGATCGGCAGGGTTCCAAAGCGTGGGAGTAGCAGTTCTAGACCTGCGGTGGCCGATTTATCAATTTTTTTTTGTTTGTTTCTTCTCTCTTTCTCGTTCCGTACTTTAAGATTAATTATTTATTGGATTAAACATAAAATTTGTGATAGATTTCTTCCTGGTGGAATAGGATTTTGTATAGGGGAAAATAAAAATAAAAATCCGAATCCGTGGAATTGTTTAGTGAATATTCAGGTGGTAATTGGGAGTATTTTTTTTTTTTTTTTTAGCGTTAGGCGTTGTCGCCGCTTGAGGGAGTCTAGAGATAATTCCAATAAAAAATAGTGATAGCGCAAGTAGTTAAATCGTTGGGAATTACATACAATTTTATTTTTCTCTTTCGGATCGCGGTTCGAGTATAGATAACTAAAGTTGGGTTTTTTTTTATTCCTTTTTGTATATGGGTTCCGATTAGGTCTGAATAAATTGTTGGAAGTTCAGGCGATTTATTTCTGTTTCCTTTTAGTTTTAAGTTGTTGCAGTAGGGATTTATTGAGGGCAATGGAAATAAATCGGCTATCATCAGAAGAACTGAAGTATGAGCTGGCAATGTTCGGATTACCGAAGGCGTCCGTAGACGCAATGCGAGCGCAACTCCGATCAACTCTTAAAAGAACGTCCAATTTTAACCTACCGGACTATCCGTTTTTTTTCGAAGAAGACAAGGCGGAGGTAGAGGCGAAAATAGAGGAGGTTGCCAAGTTATTGGAAACTTGCGTGGGGACTGCAAAATCGTCCGTATATAAAAAAATTGATGCTAAGGGTGCGTGGATTCTGAGAAGGCTGAATCACATGGTCGCGGTGGAAACAGAACAGAGAGAGTTCGTTACTAGTGTGCGGAAAAGGGTGGCAGACTTTTTCGTGGAGTTGGACGGTAGAGCTAACCCAGAGGAAGTCGATAGCGATGATGCTAATGAGTCAATTATCGGGGAGGTGGATAAATCATATATGGGGAAACAAGGTAAGATTGGGACCGCTGCGTTGAAAGAAGGTGTCATGTTTGGGCGGTATGGTCCAAGCCATTCATCCTCGCCCAAACAAGTAGAACCGGGGGTGCAGGAAGGAGGAGGGGCGATCACTAATAAACGGAGGGGATCAGTCGAAAGCTTAGGTGGCCAGAAAGAAAAGAAAGCGAGGGTAACTTCAGATCTAGGGCATGTTTTCCCGATTTACAAATGGGGCGTTAAATTCTCGGGAGCCGAGGGGGAGTCCTAAGTTGCTTCCTGGAACGGGTGGAGGAGTTGAGAGAAGCGCGGGGCTGCCCAGCTTCTAAATTATATAGCTCGGCGGTAGATCTCTTCGACGGAAGGGTTCCTTTTTGGCTACGAGCTAGTAAGCCCTATACAAAGAATTGGTCTGAACTGGTGGTTAAATTGAGGGAGGAGTTCCTACCACCGGGGTACAACGACATGCTATTAGAGGAGATTCGGCATCGAACACAGGGCGACAAGGAAAGCATAGGGATGTTCGTGAGCGTTATGCTCAGCTTATTTTCGCGATTGAGCGGACCCTGCTCGGAGGCAATGCAGCTCGCGTTTATGGTGAAAACCTGGCGCCGTTTTATTCAACTCAGCTGGCGTTGGTGTCGGTTACGTCGGTCCAGCAGTTGGTAACAGTCGGGAAGAGGCTGGAAGCGACTAGGTATAATGTCGAAAACTATGTGCCGCCCACATCCAAGAAACAGTTTAAGTTATTGGAACCGGATCTGGCGTATGTTAATACGCAGGTATCAAATAATCCCTTCGAGGCAAAACCCAACGAACCATCCCTAAACACTGCATACATACCTACGCCGACAAACATGGCCGTCTCTCAGGGCAACATTGGGTTGTCGAATCGGAATATGCGGGGAAAACCGCGATCCGAAATGCGGTGTTACAACTGCAATAGTGAAGAGCACCTTGCAAACACTTGTCCACAACCTAGACGCTGCTATGGTTGTGGTCGGGAAGGGGTGATTCGGAAAAACTGTCCTATTTGTTCGGAAAACGGGCAAGGAACTTCCGGCGCGGCAGACCAGTAAGTTTTCGTCGACATAAAACTGCCAAAGAAGGAGGAGAAGGTGGGGGGATCAATATGGCTGAATTCGGCAACCGTATTGTAGAAGTGGTAAGGCTCGATTATGTGTTAGACAGGTGGTCGGGGGATAACAGACCATATCTGAAGGTAGATATTTACGGGGTGAGTATGTTAGGTTTGTTGGATTCGGGCGCGTCGCGTACGATTGTGGGCGATAAAGGCTGGCGTATTCTGCAGGATTTGGGATTCTCCGTGAATGAATCTGTCTTTCCGTCTGTGGCTTTGGCGGATGGGTCTAGTATAGTGGTTATTGGCAAGGTATCTGTTCCGTTTTATGTTAAGGGAGAGTTGCGATTGTTGGATGTGTTGGTGATTCCGTCTTTACCTCAGACGCTAATCTTGGGGGCGGATTTCTGGGCCCATTTCGGAATTGTACCGGACCTTAGTGGCAATGCTTGGGAACTTCCACACCAAATGGAGGTTGCAGCGCTCGAATCCAAGGCATCAGCGTCGAAACTGTCGTCGTCCCAGACGGAAGAGCTAGAGAAATGGACCGCAACGGTCTTTAGCGCAATGCCGTCGGGCCTCGGCCAAACACATTTGATAGAGCACAAGATCCGAACTGATTCCCACCCGATTAAACAACGGTTCTATGTTGTTAACCCGATTGTACAACGACAGACCAACGTTGAGTTGGATGAAATTCTGAAAGACGGCGTCATCGAACCCTCTCGGAGCCCTTGGGTGTCACCAATCCTTTTGATCCAAAAAAAAAGATGGCAAGTACCGTTTCTGTGTGGACTTTAGGAAACTAAATAAAGTCACGGCGCGGGACGCATACCCGTTGCCGTTTGTGTCAGCGACTTTAGATAAACTCCGTAACGCTAGTTTTTTGTCTTCTCTGGATATCAAGTCGGCGTATTGGCAGATACCCATGGAAGAAAAATCAAAGCAGCTTACTGCGTTCACTTTTCCTGGTAGAGGGTTGTTTCAATTTAAATGGATGCCGTTCGGGCTGCACAATGCTCCCGCTACTAGGCAACGATTCATAGATTAAGTCTTGGGAGCCGATCTAGAACCACACGTCTTCGTGTATTTGGACGATATTGTGATAGTCACACCGACTTTAGAGAAGCATTTGGAGTTGTTGGAGGAGGTGCTGAGAAGACTCACCGAAGCGGGTCTTCGGGTCAGCCGGGAGAAATGCCAGTTCTATCGCACTCAGTTGAAATATCTTGGGTATGTAGTGGATTCTAATGGGCTTCATGTAGATCCGGAAAAGGTTGAGTCGTTTCCAATTTTGCCATGCTCACGAAACCCCTGACAGAGTTGTTGAAAAAGAATGTGCGCTTTACGTGGACGCCGGAATGCGAAGAGGCCTTCCAGAAGGCGAAGGAGTGCCTAATCCCAGCGCCCATTTTATCCTGTCCCGATTTTGACATACCCTTCGCCGTACAAACGGATGCGTCCAATTTTGGAATTGGAGCGGTACTGTCTCAAGGACATGGGGAGGGGGAAAAGGTGGTGGCCTATTTGAGTCGGTCTTTGACAAAAGCAGAGCGGAATTATACTTTCAAAGTGATCACTTGTGGGGAGTTGTTTTGCGGCCAAACAATCAGCCCGAAAACACTCCTCATAAATTGGATCACAGATCCAAGGACGCTGGTTGTCATTTCGATTCCTATATAAGGACGAGAAATCGAAGTGGCGGCCACTCGTTCTCCAACCGGCGGGCGACCCGCAACACACTGCAAAGTGATGACGCCGATAGTCGTCACTGCAGTAACACTCACACAGCTGCACTAAAACAGCGGTAGCAACCAGCCGTACACAGCGGTTGCACCAGCGATGGTGATATCGCAGCTCGACGGTAGCGATTAATGCAGTCGCCGCAAAGACGATGGCTGCTACTTCAGCCATCGCAGCAAAGACGTCGGCAGCGACATTACACAATTTTTCAACGACGCCGCGACCTCTACACCCCCAGACACGCAACGGCACTGAATACTGCCGTCGCGTCAGCGACCTTATTTATGTTGGACTCGCGGCATAGCCGGGAGAACTCCAACACATGAGGTCGTGACGGAAGTCCTTAACACACTCATTCACAAATAAATTACGTTACTACTTAAACAAACCAAACATCTTCTACTCAAAAACCTTAAGCCATGAAGGACCTCATATATTCCTATTCGAAAAATAATTAATCATTTCCTGGAAAATCCTGAGAAATGGGACGACAATGAAGGAAAAACACATTGGGTAAAATTTACTAAACTGTTTTTTTTTTTTGCCGAGTATACTAGTTTCGACCCCAGCCACGGGGTCATCTTCAGTACTCTTTGAAATCACTAGTTGGGTGAGGAATCTGTGCATATGCATATAAAGAATGCATATGTGAAGGCAAATTTATAAAAACTGACAGAGTTTATCTGGCTATTAACACACTAATTTTAAATTGAAAAGATAGAAAAATGGAAAATTTATGTCTACTTCTTCAATCTAACTGATTTCTACTACTAAATGCCGAATACTCCATGCATTCGTAACATTAAATTAACGCGAAAAAAAATTAATTAAACAGACATCTACTAGTTGTTAAAATAATCTTTTACTTTATTATTTTAATAATTAAGTATTGTGATTGATTTTTTAAAAAAAAAAATTTGCTACCCTCAAAATTTTTATTTTCACGTTTCATAACTAGTATACGCGAAAAAAGCAATAAAAATTTTCAGTCCGTCTGTCCGCCGTACGCAGTACGCCGTACGCCGTACGCCGTACGCCGTACGGCGTCCGCCGTACGCAAGATCGTTTGGAGGCTCGTAGCTGCCAAACGCTTTGAGATATTAAATTGAAATTTTTTTAACAAATAGATGGGGTAGGCGCCTGGAAGTGACCAAATTTTTAGGGGTGGGGGTGGGAGGGGGAAGGAGGGGGAAGTGTTTTAGACCGAAAATTTTGGTTTCCAGATCTCAGTAACCCCTTATGTTAGGAAGCTGAAACTTGGAATTTCTATAGAGCTCTGATAGTAGACCCATTTGCAGAAAAATTGTCAATATTGATCAAGGGGTGTGGGAGTGGGGGGAAATGTAATGCGTCCGAAACCCAAAAAAGGTGAGATAGACACATTCTAAAATCCATATCTCCTAAACCGTTAATGGCACACTATTCAAACTTAAAACATATTTGTAGTTATACTAGGAGAACAGAATGATGAAAAATTTTGGGTGGGGGAAGTTGTGTATGGGGGTGGGGGGTGAAAAACTTAAGATTACGATATCTCATGAACCAATTGCTCTAGAAAAATAAAATTTGGTTTGGGTGTAAAGGTTGACAAATAAAGATTGATCAAAGTAAAATTTTTTAAGTGGGAGGTGAAGCATAGAAGTGGAGGGGATGAGAATTTTTCAAATCAAACACATTTCATATCTCAAGAACAGTTTAAGATAGATGCTTAGACATTTTACTAGAAGTAGCGCTAATTAAACCCTAGTAGGGAAAAAAGTTTTGGGGTTGTGGGTGAAGAGGGGGCGGGTGGGGGAGGGTGAAAAGGAAAAAGTTCCGATGCTTATATCTTAATAACCTGTAACGATATAAGCCTTAAACTTGGTATTTAGATAGAGCTATTGTAGCGGAATGTTGAAAAAATAAATTTTTTTTTAGGGGTAGTATGCTACGGGGGTAGGGGGTGTTTTTCCTTACTATTAAACGGTTCATGCTAGAAAGTTGAAACTCGGTGTGTAAATGTAAATCAACTAGAAAAGTAATTCTGATAAAAAAAAATTTGAATATTCATTGGCGTTCAGAAAGCGGGGCAAAAAAAATTATTTGTAAATAAAATAAATGTAAAATGCATATATTTTCACGATTTTCGTCATATCTACTAAGTCTTTCCAAATATTGAATTCATTTTTATTCTACGGATTCTTCGTATGAATACCTATAATGTGTTTTCAAGGTTCTTTGAAATTCGACCCCTAAGGGTAGTGTGGTACAAGTGGGGGTGTTTTTCCTATATATGGAACGGCTTAAGGTACAATGTTGAAACTCGGTGTGTATATGTAAATCAACTAGAAAGGTAATTGTGATAAAAAAAAATTTGAATATTCATTGGCGTTTAGAAAGGGGGGCAAAAAAAATTATTTGTAAATATAATAGATATAAAATTCATATATTTTCACGATTTTCGTCATATCTACTAGGTCTTTCCAAATATTGAATTCATTTTTATTCTACGGATTCTTCGTATGAATACCTAGAATGTGATTTCACGGTTTTTTGAAATTCGACCCCTAAGGGTAGTGTGGTACAAGTGAAGGTGTTTTTCCTATATATGGAACGGCTTAAGCTACAATGTTGAAACTCGGTGTGTATATGTAAATCAACTAGAAAGGTAATTGTGATAAAAAAAAATTTGAATATTCATTGGCGTTTAGAAGGGGGGGGGCAAAAAAAAATATTTGTAAATATAATAAATATAAAATGCAAATATTTTCACGATTTTCGTCATATCTACTAGGTCTTTCCAAATATTGAATTCATTTTTATTCTACTGATTCTTCGTATGAATACCTAGAAAGGGTTTTCAAGGTTTTTTGAAATTCGACCCCTAAGGGTAGTGTGGTACAAGTGGGGGTATTTTTCCTATATATGGAACGGCTTAAGCTACAATGTTGAAACTCGGTGTGTATATGTAAATCAACTAGAAAAGTAATAGTGATAAAAAAAATTATGAATATTCATTGGCGTTCAGAAGGGGGGGGGGGGCAAAAATAAATATTTGCAAATATAATAGATATAAAATTCATATATTTTCACGATTTTCGTCATATCTACTAGGTCTTTCCAAATATTGAATTCATTTTTATTCTACGGATTCTTCGTATGAATACCTAGAATGTGATTTCACGGTTTTTTGAAATTCGACCCCTAAGGGTAGTGTGGTACAAGTGAAGGTGTTTTTCCTATATATGGAACGGCTTAAGCTACAATGTTGAAACTCGGTGTGTATATGTAAATCAACTAGAAAGGTAATTGTGATAAAAAAAAATTTGAGTATTCATTGGCGTTTAGAAGGGGGGGGGGGCAAAAAAAAATATTTGTAAATATAATAAATATAAAATGCAAATATTTTCACGATTTTCGTCATATCTACTAGGTCTTTCCAAATATTGAATTCATTTTTATTCTACGGATTCTTCGTATGAATACCTAGAAAGTGTTTTCAAGGTTTTTTGAAATTCGACCCCTAAGGGTAGTGTGGTACAAGTGGTAGGTGTTTTTCCTATATATAGAACGGCTTAATACAATGTTGAAACTCGGTGTGTATATCTAAATCAACAAAAAAAATAATTTTGAATAAAAAAAACGAATATCTATTGGCGTTCAGAAGGGTGCAAAAAAAATTATCTGTGAAAATAGAATGCATATTTTCCCACGATTTTCGACATATCTACTACCTCGTCCCAAATAATGAATTTAATTTTATTCTATGTATTCTCCATATGAATACCAAGACAGTGTTTTCAAGATTTTCTGAAAATTGACCAATAAGGGGGTGTAAAGTGATTGTGTACTTTTTCATAAACTATTCCATATCTCTCAGATCCAATCAGATTTTCACTTCCATGATCTTGTTCTTTTTGATAGGTTTTCAGTCACATAGTAGCCTACACCGCATTTCAGAATTAAACGCGTTCCTTACTTCTGCCGGAAAAATAATAAAGTTACGCCCAGATTGTTGGCAGATTTTTTTCACTTTCTTTCACCTTTTATGTATCTTTTTTCTTTATAAGTCCTGTTATTCAGCATAAAATATCATGCTCATACCTTTTTGAATTTTTACACCTAACCCAGCAAGCGTTCCTGTAGGAACGCATTCGTTTTTTCTACCTGGCGACTGACTGCGTAGGTATTTTTGTTTGAAAATTGAAAGATATGTTTTTTAGACTCAGATTTATGATTGAAAAAATTCCCAATGAAAAATATTCGCCCGTTCAATTCTGCCGGTTAGAGGGTTAATTTCCTTATCTCTGTTAAAGTTTGCAAACTGATTGTTTGAAATCTATTCCGTACATAATGTTACAAAAAGCAATTAAAATGCAGCAATGCGCATGCGTTTCATGTCAGGTGGCAGTAAAATGCAAATAGTAGCGTAGTATTCAAAGGTTTTGCTTTTTTTTGTTTTCAAGACCGGAGTATAACATAACCCAGTTGGTCGCGTCTGTGAGAATCTCACAGATTTCTCGGAGACATTTCGACTTGTCTGCGAGATTCTTCGAGACGGCTTATGAACAAAATACACGGTATCGAGACAAATGCTCCCGACATCTCGAAGACATGTCTGCAAATGTCTCGATGGCAAATTTTTGTTGAACGCAGCGCCATCTGTTTGATGATAGCGTGTTGTGATAAAAGCTCGTACTCGGGGATTGACATCGGCTGGAAATAAGAAAGGGGGTTATAAAATGAAACGTGCAGGCAGGGCGAAGTTACCTTACTGCAATATAATAAATATAAAACACTAATAACGTAGTGACACATTCCCTGATTTCCAATCACTTCACATCACACTTGTGTCGTTTTATTGTAACCGCACTTCAACTGTAACTTTTCACGTCTTTAATTTTCATCAGTGATGCGGCTGTTTTTTTTATTTACAAATAGATCGTGGTGGGAGCACATGTTTTTATTGCTCTTTCTTTCTATCTAGTGATGAAGAAAGATAAGCAATATGATTCCTAGGCTCAAACCATCGAGATTATGTCTCTTAAGAGACAAGCGACCAACTGGGAAATGTGAGTAAGATGCTGATATTGGCATAGTGTTTATTGCCGGTCCTTTTGGAGAAATCGTTCGGCTTCAAATCAGTCGCTACTGGTCATCTCTAATACATATATCTCCATGGTTAGCAAGATCTGATTCAGTGAAGGCATTTTTTGTCCGGTTATGAAAATTTTGAAGATGCTTGGAATAAAATTTTCGAATACAATGCAACCCGCATATAAAGTGCACTTTTATAACATACTTTCGGTTATAAAGTACTTTTTTTCAACTACTTTTTTGTACAAATATAAAAAGTTCCTGTATTTTTGTACGGATGTAACGTACTCTATTAAACCGTACATATTAGTTATAACGTACCCTTTCTCATAGCACTTGAGTTCTTTATAACGTACAAAACATTAATTTGATCGAATTGAAAAAAATTCAACGATCATTTTTATTCTTATTTTTTTATATTGCGACAATCTCCTCCTTTAAAATATTCTAGGTTAATTCTGGGATAAAAATTTAAGAGACATGAATTTGCAAGGAGGACTAGGATGAAAACTTTGCGAAAACTTACTAACATACTATAGCTAACAAAAAAAAATTAGAAAGAAACAAAAAAATTAAATTATATACTGTTTTTTACAACAATTTACAAAAATTTTCAAAACAATAAACGATGGTAAGGTACACAATTTTTCGGAAATTTTTTGACGATTTTTGATGGAATGACCCAATACGTAGTTGGTAAATAAACGGGAGAATACTTAATTTTTGATGAATGGGAGAATACTTTTCAATTTTGCTGAATGTCTTCATCTGCGTTAGAAGTCTACAATTTTGTATCATGAATTTATGGACTCTATTCTTTATTAAAGAAATTATTTTTATAAATGGAAACATATTTTTCCCATATGTAGGTTATAACGTACTACTGGTTATAACGTTATACTTGTTGTGGTCCCCACGAGGTACGTTATAACAGGGTTGCACTGTATTCTCTCTGTACTCTAAAGTTTGCGAACTGACCACCCAATCAACCAATTTACAAGCATAGTCTAGTTTTAACTACCTATGTATATTTCGGAAATAAATTTAATTTAAAATCTAAAATTTTTGAATATAATTTTCAAAAGCCAGCAAAGAAGTTGACGGGTTATTAAATGAGTTCAACTCACTGGAAACTGCTATTATGGTAGCATTTTGTAGCAAAACTAATATATCATATCAAAATGTTGATACTACAATTGAGCAATATTTGATTATACACTTCTTTAGAAATTTTTTTACAGTCGAAACGAAAAACAGAATCATTTAACCTATGCAAATTTGAAGGTTTTGTCAAGTTCTGAATTATTATTATTATATATTAATAAAAGGTATTATACTATATATGTATAAATACACACAATTATTCTCAAATAAATAAAAGGTATATAAATACACACAATTATTCTGAAACTGTAATATTTTGTATTTTCCGCTTCCACTAGCCATCAAATTGTATTTTCTTATGACGGGCGGCGCATTATTTTAAGTAGCCCACCCGTACAACCAAGCTATATGAATCTTTACAGAGATCTGTAAGAATTCATAAAGTTCACATGGGATCTATATAGAAAATAATGTAGGTGTTGTTAAAGAACGATGTTGTATAGAAGGGGAACGGAAACGGGCCGGGGGAAAGTCTTATAAATATAAATGAAACCACGATTCGGGGCACACCTTGCCCTTTATTCCTGCACCGTTCTAGCCCTAGCTCGATACATACTTGCCCTAGCTCAAATAACCACGCACTACGCGCTCGATACATACCACGCACTACGCGCATCTCGCCCCAGCACAGTTGCTCCACGCACGACGCGCACATGCTCCTCGGCCCAAGCTCCGTCGACGACTGACTTCTCCCTGCAATCCCTGCACGTCTCCTTGCCCCTCGCAAGCTCGATCTTTCGCACAGCTCATCGGACGGGTATCGTCCGGTACACTCCACAGCACAAGCAACGCTAGAGGACGCCTAATTGTCTGCTTCGATAGGAAGCACACATAACTGCTGCACTGCTCGAGTATACTGACTTGTTGCTGTTCGAACCACAGCACTTCGCACTAGCCCATCTGCTCCTGGCAACACATGCACGACTCTGCCCATTGCCCAATATGTCGGTGGTAGATTCTCGCCCTTGATCAGCACCAGTTGTCACTTCTGCTCTCTCTGCTTATGTTCTCGCTCTGTTGTCGCCATTTCTTTCGCCCTTGCAGTGCAGTCAAATACTCATTTTGCCATCTTGCCCAAAATGAATTCGTCATCTGTTGAATCATGCGCCATAATCTGGTCCCGCTCCCTTGCTGCTCTTGCTCGTTCCGTGGTAAAGCTTGCACGATTGGCTCTCCAATCACAAAATGCCCTGGTGTCAGCGCCGTCGGATCTGCTGGATCATCAGATAATGCACTTATAGGCCATGAATTAAGACACGCCTCTATGTCAACTAGCACCGTGCACAATTGCTCATACGTATAGCTCTGCTGGCCCATGATTCGTTGAAGGTGACACTTCATCAACTTCACTCCTGCCTCCCATAGTCCTCCTTGGTGGGAAGCGGCCGGTGTTATGAATCTCCATTCAGTTCCATGCACGTTCAAAAGCTCTAAATTCGCTCTGCACTGCCAAGTCTTTATGGCCTTCTTCAGCTCTTTATTCGCAGCCATAAACGTTCGCCCATTATCGCTATACAATCGCTCGCAATGCCCTCTTCGTCCAATGAATCGACGGAAGCATGCACCAAACGCTTCTGCAGTGAGGCTCGTCACCACATCCAAATGCACCACTCGTGTAACAAGGCACACAAATACCGCAATATAGCCCTTCTCTTGCACTGCTCGTCCTGCTCTTCCTTGCCGCGCCTTGATTATTATTGGCCCGGCAAAGTCTATGCCCGCATGCCGAAATGCTCTGGCTGGTCTTACGTGATCTGCTGGCAGGTCGCCCATCAGCTGCTCTGACAATCTCGCATCTAGTCTAGCACATGTCACGCACCCATGCATCACGCGCCGCAATGTACTTCTCAGCCCTGGTATCCAATAAAATTGCCGAATAAACTGCATCATAAGCTGCACACCTGCATGTCTCGTCTGTCTATATGCATCAGCTATTATCAAAACACCAAGTCTAGAACTACTCGGTATTATGATAGGATGTTTCATATCTTGCTCACAATTTGCTCGTCTAATACGCCCACCAACTCGCACTATTCCATGCTCATCTAGCTCTGGTTTCAATGATTGGATCTTGCTCTTTTGCTGGACATTCACTCTGCCTGCTCTTAACTGCTCTTAACTGCTCTAGCTCTGCTCAATACTCAGTCTCTTGCACACGTTTCACCCAGAAATCTCTTGCTCATGTTTTCTCTTCTGCACTTAGAAGAATATCTCTGCTCTCACTTCTGCTCTCTCTGCTGCATATGTTATTGATGAAACGTAGCACATGCGCCGTAATTCCTTTCACCTTCGCCAGCTCATTAAATTTGTCTAGCACTGACGTTGAGTCTACCTGCCATACAGCTCAACACCGTCTGATTTGCCTAGCACTCCTCTCGCACTTGCTCCTCGCACTTGCTCCTCGCACCGCTCGCTCAAAGTCGATAATGTCGGCCATTCATCTTCTGTCTTGCTCAACCATTCTGGCCCTGATCCATAGCTTGCTCTGTACCAATTCTGGCGCTGATACGCCCCTGCTCAGAAGATCAGCTGGATTGTCTGCTGATCTGACATGCCTCCAAACCCCAATATCAGAGCTTTCTTGGATCGAAGCCACCCTATTGGCTACGTAAGGCTTCATCTCCTGTGGCAATTTTCTAATCCACTGCAACGTGACCATTGAATCTGTAGTGTCATCTGTGGGTGAACCTGTGTGGATCGGCAAAAGGTTGGCATTATTGGGATCCACACGAGATCCACACAAAAATTTGAGTGCAGTGGATGGTTTTTTTTAGAAAAGAGGTCTGACAGCTGAGGGAGGAGAGGGAGGTTAAGTTTTAGGCGAAAGAATAGATTATTAAGTTAAAAAAAGAAAAAACTAAATTGAGTTTATTAGGCACGGAATAAAAATTGGGAAAAGTGAAATAGGAAGGAAGTTAAGTGATTGTTATAAGAAAAGTGGAGGTTTTGGCGTTTTAGTGCGCACGGGCGGGAAACTAAGAAATGGAAAAAATACTAGAAGAAAATGGAAGTTAGGTTTTGGCGCGGCCCGAAAGATTGTGAAAAGAGTTTTAGTGTTTAGCGTACATGGTGGAACAGTCGACGAATCGCAAACAAAAGACACCGTGCATCAGTCATCCGAAACGCGAGGGTTTCGTTATGACTTCAGTAAAACGCGCCGCTCAAATTTAACACTGTTACGCAATCCTGATATTTGTGCGTTTTCAAAGTCAAATACAGTGACGCAAAGAAGTCTTTGGCCACCTATAAAAATAAACTGCGTAAATAAAGTCAACAACATAAATGCAACAAATATAAAATAAATAAAATGAGATAAATTATTACCTGAAAAGTAAAACATAATAAATTAAATTAGATTGAAAAATTAAATAAAAATAAAACTAAACAAATTATAATTAAATTTAAAATAATATAAGTAAATATAAATTGAAAAATCGTAAAATATATAAAGTAAACGAATAACAAAATAACCTAAAAATAACATAAATAAATTCATAGTACAATTACAATAAATTAAAATAAAAATATAAAACATGCATGACTTAAACGAGACAGAAACTGACTTGGACTGATATATAAAAATTTGTTAATAAATTAAATTAGAAACGTCAACCTAATTAATTACATGCAGAAACAAGAGGTAATTGTTATTATATGGTTTGTTTTGGTTATGATTTGTTGTTTTCCTCATTGATTTTTACATAATTCGTGGTTTCTCTGAAAATGGCTGAATAAGGAGCCTATTAAGATGGATCTTCTCGGTTGAAGGCCTTCCGCCCCACTCATACCTCTCTCTAGGGGCCATATCGGCAATTTTATTTCAGGACAGATATGGCTATGGTAGGGTGGGCTAGACGGCGCACAATACCGGCGCCTGTCGAGTTGTTAGGAGTTTTCTCGGTCTCTCACGACCGATTGGGAATCTTATCCCAATTTTATCACCCGGATAAGTCGGCGTGAAATTTTTGTTGTACAGGCCAAGGTTTTTATGGCCTGAAACGCGAACAACGTACCCCCCCACAGCCGCAGCTAGCCCGGAAGCCAGCAAGCACGTCGCTCCAGTTTGCGTTTCAGCCACCAATTCGGACGTAGGCGGAATTGGACCCCTCTTTCCCGATCCTCAACCTTCCCTTCGATTGTTTTGACTTTTGCAAGTCAAAATAATCACTCCAAGGCCTCCGTTCACAACAAATCGCTCCAAAGAAAATACTTGCACTTTTCGCACTCTAGCTCTTGTCTGATCTTCTTCATCAGCCTACCCAATAGCTCAGCAGCACATAGCTCTAGACGCGGTATAGAAACGACATTTACTGGCGCTACTCTTGTCTTTGATGTTACAAGCACTACTGTTTCCTGCCCTTTCTCATCTTGCGCTCGCACATAAATCACTGCTCCGTACGCTCTGCTCGACGCATCAGCAAATCCATGCAGCTGTAAGCTGCCCATCTTTCTGATGCCCATCCACCTCGGAAAACGAAGCTCTTCTACTGCTCTTAGCCCATCATATAACTGCTCCCAGCGCTTGATCATTGCCTCCGGCAACTTCTCATCCCACTCAACTCCAAGCCTCCACAAATCTTGGATAAGTATCTTTGCTCTTATAATAACTGGCCCTAGTAATCCGATTGGATCATATAAGCGCGCTACATGGCTCAGCACATGACGTTTTGTTAGCTCTGTCTTGCTCTCTTCTAATTGTACCTGAAATCTAAGCTCATCTTGCTCTGTTGCCCGTCGTAAACCTAGCACTGACGTCTCTTCTTGCTCACATAGCTCCTTAATGTTCTTGCGCTCGCCATCCATGCATTGTATTATTTGCCTACTGTTGGATGACCATTTCCTCAACTCAAATCCTGCACCGCGTAATACTCCGTCCATCTCAAAGCACAATTCATCTGCTTCTTGCTAATTATCTGCTCCAGTTAGACAATCATCCAGGTAAAAATCTTCCTAAATAGCTCTTGTCGCACGTGATTGATTCTTGCTGTCTCTCGCACATTGCACCATAGCTCGCACAGCACTATGCGCTGATGATGCCATACCACATGTGACTACAGTTAGCCAATACTCTGACAATTGATCATTCTTGCTCGCTCTCCAGAATATTCTCTGACAGTTCCATTGTTCCGGCACAACTCGCACTTGCCTAAACATCATCTTGATATCGGCGTTGATCGCAATCTTATGCTTCCTGAATCTAACTAGCACATCCGCTGAATTGCGCTGCAGCTTCTCGCCCACCATCTGAATCTCGTTGAATGACTTGCCCAAATTTGCCTTCCACGATGCGTCGAACACTACTCTAAATTTCTTCGTTACGCAATGGTATGGTATGTAGTATACCATCGCGCCCGGCTCTGGCTCTCTTGTCGCTCTAGACATATGCTCCAATTGCTCGTACTCGCTCATAAATTCGACGTACTGTCTCTTTAGCTCTGGCTTGCTCTCTAATCTACGCTCTAGCATGAAAAACCGCTTCAATGCGATCTGCCTCGAATTGCCTAGCTCTGCACAATCTGGTTTCACTGGTATGCTGACAACATATCGCCATCTCTTGCTCGATAGTGTGTTCTCCTTAACAAATCTTCTACACGCTCCTCTTCCTCAGATCTTGTTCTTGCATCACGCAGCTCTTCTTGCTCCCAAAATCTTCTTACCAGCCCATCTAGCGCTAATTCTTGCACTGTGTTGCATCCTACTACTTGCTCATTCCTTGCTCCCATTGCTCCAAATGCTATATATCCAAATATTGTTTTTTGTAGCACCATCTCTCGCTCCAGTCGTATCACCCTCTCTCGTATCATATGCGCCCAAACATCTGCGCCCAACAGTAAATGCACCTCTCCTCGCTCGGCAAAATGTGGATCGGCCATTGACATATCCAACTTTCTATGCTCTGGCTTGCAATCAATGCTCCTTGTAGGCGCCATCAATGCCCAATCGTCTTGCGCAACAATAAATGTTGTACGAATCTGCTCATTTGACCCAAACCATGGTCTTAACGTTATCTCCATCTTGCCCTTTAGCACCACCATCTCGCCCGACATCGTCCGCACTGTAGTCTTGCTCGGCTCGCACTGAATGTTGTGGCGTCTCATGTACTTGCTCGATATTATGTTTATTTGTGACCCTGAGCCACACAATGCTCGTACTGGCCCCAGCACCACGCTCTGAAATTCTATGCGCACCATTACCGTCGCCAATAGCACAGCTGCCGTATTTTCTGCCTTCGTCTCACTTCTCGTTATATGCACAAACTTCGCTCTAAACGGGTTGTACCATTTCCTCTCGCCGTTCATATCTTGCTCTATCTTTCTCTTCCTATCTTGCACATTGCTCCAACTAACTTGCACCTGCTCTATTCCTCTCTTGCTTTCATGCCCCCTCAACTTGCACTCTAGCCCTTCTCTCTCGCACTCTCTCTCTCTTTTCTTGCACCCTGCTCTCTTCTTTCTATCTTGCCCTGTCACTTTGCTCATTTCCTAGGCCCTGATTGGTCACGAACCGTGCGCTTGACTGGACCCCTGCTCGTTCCTTCGCCTCCTGCTCTTGATTCCCGCACAGGACACAACGTACTGTTGTGGTACGTCTAGCCCAGACAATTGCAACAAGGCCCTTTGTAGCAGCTCTGAATGCTGTGCCCGCTCTTCAAACAATTTAATCATAGCCCAAAGCTTTGAACAAGGCTATTTCTAGCACCCAAATCCATTGAAATATACTTCGGGCACCTATACAACTGATGTGCCTCCCGACATATCCTCCACGCTCCATAACTCATCGCCCCTGCCTTGCTCACACTAGTCTCACCCTCGCGCTCTCGCCCTATCCTCGCTCTCTCTGTCCTTTCTTTCTGCCCTGGCACTGCACGCACCAACGCTCTGGCCCTGCGCTCTAGAAATTCGCAAATATCCTTTACCGTCGGCTCCTGCTTGGACCGATACAGCTCCCATTGCTCTGCTGTACAGTCGTCAAACCGCTCCACCATCATGTACGTGACGATCGGGTCCCACGTATCCACTTGCACTTTTAGCGCCTCCAATTGTCGCAATGACTCATGCACCGTATCGATAATCTTGCGCATTCCATCATTTTTTTTTTCCTCGCTGTGCCCATGCGCGGAATGTCAAAAAGCGCCTTCAGATGTGCCCTTCTGATGAGATATTCGTCGTTGCAGACCTCACACAAACGCTGCCAAGCTTGCTCGTAATTTGACTCGGTCAGCTGCCAGCTGCCGAGCACTCGCGCTGCCTCGCCCTTAACTGCCGCCTTCAAGTACTGTAGCTTGAAGACCGGCTTTACTCGCTCATTCATGCACCGCCGCGATAAACCTATCTCTAAAGCTCTGCTAGCTCAAAAAACTTCCATCGCACGCGCCCCAAGTATCTTGCACCGGGCTCTCTTGCTGTATTTCTACTCACAACATTTCCTGCCCTAAATTTTCTCCCTTCGGATCCTGCTCTGGCTCGCTCACAGTATCTAGCTCTGCCTGCTCCACTATATACGCTTCTTCTATTTCCACATACCTTTCTTGGTGCTCCAGCACCTCCCGCTCGTCAATTGTCTCGCACAATAGCTCCCTGTGCACTTCATTGTATTTCGCCCAGGCCTCATCCAGTGCGTTAAGTCTAGCACGTATCAAAGCCTGACTCGCACCATCCATTTGTCCACCAAGCACATATTCCCGCGCCCGCCTAATTCTCGCCGCAAATGTTTCACATAAATTAGCATTCATTCTAGCTCTGAAAAAACTTGCACTTTTTGAGTAATAAAGTCTATCCCGCACTCGAATCAAACTAGCACCAAATATGTATTGCAATTCTCTTCAAAAGAACTTTCTGTTTTCCTGCACTTCAATTTTTCCGGAACTATATATTATTACCTGAAAATATTCAAGTGAAAAAAAATTTTCGAACTATGTCGCTTGGTTGTTAATCTAACAATCACAATGGCGTCAAAATCTAAAAATCGCAACACGTTGCCCTTCCATGCACATGCACTCGTTTCACTCGCACCCTTTTCGCCTCTTGGCTAGAGCCTTCGTATCGTAAAGCACACTCGCGCATATTTCTCGCTCAGAATCGCACAGTACCACGCACACATTTTCCCGCTCGCATTTCTCCCTACCTGCCTGGCTCTGGCACCATAGCCGCGCGTGTTTTGTTTTGCCTGGTACTCGTCCATCACAAAGCACTTTGCACACATTTCTCGCTCTATTTTTCCTTGCTCATCTAGAACCATAGCAGCGCACGTGATTTTTCTTCTTCTTTTTTTCATGGCAACTCACATGATTTTTCTTGCCTGACATAGCAAAGCACTATACACATTTTCTTGCTCTTTTCTTGCCCATCTGGCACCATAGCAACGCACATGATTTTTCTTGCTCTTTACAAAGCACAAAACACAGCACCACGCACTTTATTTTTTGAAAATTTTGCACCAAAACTTTTAATTGCAGAGCCCGGTTTCTCGCACATAAATTATCTTGCACGGCACTTTTTTCGACAATCTCAACGGCATATTTTTACGTACCCTGTCCCGTCCGTATTTCCCTATAGCGAGTAGACTCGATCAACAGATCGTGGAATCTGGCTCGCACGGACCAATTTGTATAGAAGGGGAACGGAAACGGGCCGGGGGAAAGTCTTATATAAATGAAACCACGATTCGGGGCACACCTTGCCCTTTATTCCTGCACCGTTCTAGCCCTAGCTCGATACATACTTGCCCTAGCTCAAATAACCATATACTACGCGCTCGATACATACCACGCACTACGCGCATCTCGCCCCAGCACAGTTGCTCCAAGCACGACGCGCACATGCTCCTCGGACCAAGCTCCGTCGACGACTGCAATCCCTGCACGTCTCCTTGCCCCTCGCAAGCTGGATCTTTCGCACAGCTCATCGGACGGGTATCGTCCGGTACAGTTGTCGTTTCCAGACTTTCGTAATCAAGCTGCAGTTAGAAGAATCTTTAACGATACTTGACGGTGCGTTTCAAGAGAGCTTTACCGATACAGCTATAGATCTTTATATAAAACTAGGCGAGTATTTAAAAAAAAATATTTATTACTCTGTTGTTCTTAAGGTTTATTTACTTCTTTGCACACATAGCATATTTTTTATATAATAATTTACATTGTTAACATGTTAGAAATTTTTATTTAGGGAAATAAATGTCATCATTCTTTGGGCTCGAACCAGTGGCGGTCATAGGGGGGGGGGGGGGGGTCATGGCCCCCCCCCCCTTAACAGATTCGTCACCCGTGATTATTTTATCACGTCTGCTTCAAATAAAAATTATATGAGACTATTAGATTAATAGGTTCACTTAATAAAGTATAATGCGCTTAATAAAGTATAATACAATTAAATCTGATTTTACTTTATTATTTTAATAATTAAGTATTGTGATTGATTTTTTAAAAAAAAAAATTTGCTGCCCTCAAAATTTTTATTTTCACGTTTCATAACTAGTAGACGCGAAAAAAGCAATAAAAATTTTCAGTCCGTCTGTCCGCCGTACGCAAGATCGTTTGGAGGCTCGTAGCTGCCAAACGCTTTGAGATATTAAATTGAAATTTTTTTAACGAATAGATGGGGTAGGCGCCTTGAAGTGACCAAATTTTTAGGGGTGGGGGTGTGAGGGGGAAGGAGGGGGAAGTGTTTTAGACCGAAAATTTTGGTTTCCAGATCTCAGTAACCCCTTATGCTAGGAAGCTGAAACTTGGAATTTCTGTAGAGCTCTGATAGTAGACCCATTTGCAGAAAAATTGTCAATATTGATCAAGGGGTGTGGGAGTGGGGGGAAATGTAATGCGTCCGAAGCCCAAAAAAGGTGAGATAGACACATTCTAAAATCCATATCTCCTAAACCGTTAATGGCACACCATTCAAATTTAAAACATATTTGTAGTTATACTAGGAGAACAGAATCAAGAAAAATTTTGGGTGGGGGAAGTTGTGTATGGGGGTGGGGGGTGAAAAACTTAAGATTACGATATCTCATGAACCAATTGCTCTAGAAAAATAAAATTTGGTTTAGGTGTAAAGGTTGACAAAAAAAGATTGATCAAAGTAAAATTTTTTAAGTGGGAGGTGGAGCATAGAAGTGGAGGGGATGAGAATTTTTCAAATCAAACACATTTCATATCTCAAGAACAGTTTAAGATAGATGCTTAGAATTTCTACCAGAAGTAGCGCTAATTAAACTCTAGTAGGGAAAAAAGTTTTGGGGTTGTGGGTGAAGAGGGGGAGGGTGGGGGAGGTTGAAAAGGAAAAAGTTCCGATGCTTATATCTTGAGAACCTGTAATGATATAAGTTTTAAACTTGGTATTTATATAGAGCTATAGTAGCGAAATGTTGGAAAAATAAATTTTTTTTTAGGGGTAGTATGCTATGGGGGTAGGGGGTGTTTTTCCTAACTATTAAACGGTTCATGCTAGAAAGTTGAAACTCGGTGTGTATATGTACATCAACTAGAAAAGTAATTCTGATAAAAAAAAATTTGAATATTCATTGGCGTTTAGAAAGGGGGGCAAAAAAAATTATTTGTAAATATATTATATATAAAATGCAAATATTTTCACGGTTTTCGTCATATCTACTAGGTCTTTCCAAATATTGAATTCATTTTTATTCTACGGATTCTTCGTATGAATACCTAGAAAGTGTTTTCAAGGTTTCTTAAAATTCGACCCCTAAGGGTAGTATGGTACAAGTGGGGGTGTTTTTCCTATATATGGAACGGCTTAAGCTACAATGTTGAAACTCGGTGTGTATATGTAAATCAACTAGAAAAGTAATAGTGATAAAAAAAAATTTGAATATTCATTGGCGTTCAGAAGGGGGGGGGGGGCAAAAAAAAATATTTGGAAATGTAATAAATATAAAATGCATATATTTTCACGATTTTCGTCATATCTACTAGGTCTTTCCAAATATTGAATTCATTTTTATTCTACGGATTCTTCGTATGAATACCTAGAAAGTGTTTTCAAGGTTTTTTGAAATTCGACCCCTAAGGGTAGTGTGGTACAAGTGGTAGGTGTTTTTTCTATATATGGAACGGCTTAAGCTACAATGTTGAAACTCGGTGTGTATATGTAAATCAACTAGAAAAGTAATAGTGATAAAAAAAAATTTGAATATTCATTGGCGTTCAGAAGGGGGGGGGGGGCAAAAAAAAATATTTTTAAAAATAATAAATATAAAATGCATATATTTTCACGATTTTCGTCATATCTACTAGGTCTTTCCAAATATTGAATTCATTTTTATTCTACGGATTCTTCGTATGAATACCTAGAATGCATTTTCAAGGTTTCTTAAAATTCGACCCCTAAGGGTAGTATGGTACAAGTGGGGGTGTTTTTCCTATATATGGAACGGCTTAAGCTACAATGTTGAAACTCGGTGTGTATATGTAAATCAACTAGAAAAGTAATAGTGATAAAAAAAAATTTGAATATTCATTGGCGTTCAGAAGGGGGGGGGCAAAAAAAAATATTTGGAAATGTAATATATATAAAATGCATATATTTTCACGATTTTCGTCATATCTACTAGGTCTTTCCAAATATTGAATTCATTTTTATTCTACGGATTCTTCGTATGAATACCTAGAAAGTGTTTTCAAGGTTTTTTGAAATTCGACCCCTAAGGGTAGTGTGGTACAAGTGGTAGGTGTTTTTCCTATATATAGAACGGCTTAAGCTACAATGTTGAAACTCGGTGTGTATATCTAAATCAACTAAAAAAATAATTTTGAATAAAAAAAACGAATATCTATTTTCATTCAGAAGGGGGGCAAAAAAAATTATCTGTGAAAATAGAATGCATATTTTCCCACGATTTTCGACATATCTACTACCTCGTCCCAAATAATGAATTTAATTTTATTCTATGTATTCTCCATATGAATACCAAGACAGTGTTTTCAAGATTTTCTGAAAATTGACCCCTAAGGGGGTGTAAAGTGATTGTGTACCTTTTCATAAACTATTCCATATCTCTCAGATCCAATCAGATTTTCACTTCCATGATCTTGTTCTTTTTGATAGGTTTTCAGTCACATAGTAGCCTACGCCGCATTTCAGAATTGAACGCGTTCCTAACTTCTGCCGGAAAAATAATAAAGTTACGCCCAGATTGTTGGCAGATTTTTTTCTTATGCCTTTCTTAAATCGTCTTTTTGTCTTTTGTCTCCTAATTGAAAAGAAGACTGTACTAATTAAAAATATTTTAATCGGAAAGTAATAAAATTTCTAATATAAATATATAATCAATATTTGAGTTTAGTTTTTAGGTACTGCTCGAAACTAATTTTGAAAAATTTGGATTTGGATTATGCTTGGACAATTTTCAATATGTGTTCTAATAATTTTCCTATATTTGGATGAATTTGAAATCTACTCAGGTAAAAAGGGTAGTTCAAATCCTGATTAAAGCAATTTAAAAATTTTTAATTTTTTCATAACACCCGTCGCAATGGCTCGAACAAGTGTAAAAAACATGTTTTAAGTTTCATCTCGAAAATATATGAGTAATACGTGCCTCAAGAACCTCAAAGAAACCAAAATTGTATATGGGTAAGATTCCGTAAATACCCAAGATATCGACATAGGGTCTATGTCGTATCATTCTGTGGATGAAATAACTCTAAATATATAGGTGGTTGTATAGATACTATCGAAGGTGCTATCTATGCTTAAATTCAGAAATTGAAGTTTTTCTTGAAAAGTAAATTTTTGTGCGTAACTTTGTAACGGTAAACGATACGAAGCTTGTGACATCAGTAGATGCTCAATGTTATGAGAAAAATAAAAAAGTCTTTCAGTAAGGTCGAACATGATGATTTTTAACATTTAATCACTAATCCATAATAGCTTTTATGTCATACTTACTGAAGGACTTTCTGAAGCGTTTTCTCTTTCTATAACATAATACTGAGCATTAGAAAACAGATATTTTTCTCCACGATACCAGCTTCGTATTTTTAACCATATCAAAATACAGTCGAAACCGATTGAATATGAAAAACTCCACTTTCTCATTAAGACCATTAGATGGTATTTCCAATGGTAGATAGCCCATATACAAGTATTTAAAATTACAATCATCCCAGATTAATATTATTTGGCCGTTTTGTCAATACATCGGGACTCATTTTTCGGAATCTCAAATACTTATTTTTTTTTTCTGATCAGGGTGAAACTTAAAACATATGTTTTTTACACTAATTAGGACCATAATAAGAAGTACTGCGAAAAAAATCTCTTGACAAAAAATTGTTCAATACAAATAATAGTCACTAAACCGCTCTAAAATTATCTGTCACCAGAACTAATTGTATAAAATATTATAAAATTTCAAATTGCATGATAATGCAAGCTTTCGTCTTTTGTTCATTCAATTTAAATTTTCTCCTTTCCAAAAGTTAACTCTTACAAAATAAATTAGTAACTTCATCATCATAATCGTTGTAAAACAAGTGTTTTCAGAGCGTTGTAAACGCTTTTCTTGAGTTCAAAATCTACTTGTAGTCCAGTAATCAGAGACAAAATTTCAGTAAATATCGGAAAAAAAGAACACGAAATGTTTTGACGTAGTTAGGTTTCAATGATGGGGTAGAATAGGAAATCACAGTTTTAGACCAAAATTTGATAAGGCGTGTGCCCGAAATATTGAATTTTCTGTTTTGTCCATTTGTAGCCGTATTTTGCATTTCTCGCTAAAAATGGTGGGAACCAAATTTATAGAAAATTAAATTTTCTATCTCTTTTATCTGAACAATTTAAATTTTCTCCTTTCCAAAAGTTAACTCATACAAAATAAATTAGTAACTTCATCATCATAATCGTTGTAAAACAAGTGTTTTCAGAGCGTTGTAAACGCTTTTCTAGAGTTCAAAATCTACTTGTAGTCCAGTAATCAGAGACAAAATTTCAGTAAATATCGGAAAAAAAGAACACGAAATGTTTTGACGTAGTTAGGTTTCAATGATGGGGTAAAATAGGAAATCACAGTTTTAGACCAAAATTTGATAAGGCGTGTGCCCGAAATATTGAATTTTCTGTTTTTTCCATTTGTAGCCGTATTTTGCATTTCTCGCTAAAAATGGTGGGAGCCAAATTTATAGAAAATTAAATTTTCTATCTCTTTTATCTGAACAATTTTTTTGTAAAATCATTGTTTGTTGCTAATTTTATTTATTTGAATTTGGGAGAGCCTATGGTAGTCGCACTCGAGACTTGGAGCTGTTGAAGACGGCACGGAGGCGGTGAGTGAGGAAGAAACGGAGAGGCGGAGGGGGAGTAGGACGGGAGCGAGCGAGTTGTAAAAAACCTAGCGAGGCAGTTCGAGAGAAGCGTTCAAGCGAGACAGATCAAGCTAAACGGTAAGTTGAATTGCAAGTGAAAATTCTTTTTAACTCAATTTGTTAACCATTCCAAATGAGTAATACAGTCCATTTTGCGAACCAGCTGGACTATTGAACAAGGTCCGATTGAGCCGGAGTTTTTTTTTTGGGTTTTGCGCCGGTCATTATAGTGAATTTGAAAACGATTCGTCGGTAGCACGGGCGCAGTGTATCATTTCTTTGTTTTTCGCTGAGGATTGTTTGCTGGCAGTGTGTGCGGCGAAAAATGTTGTCGGTGTGATGGACGTTCTATGTGTGCTGGTCGGGAGCGGGGCACGAGCGCGGTCTGTGATTCTTTTGTTCTGTTGCGCAATGTGTGTTGAGAGAGTGACGCTTAGAGTTCGGCCTTCAGCATGCCGGCTGCATCCTGTATATGTGTGCGTGATTCGGATCGTGAGCTCGGATCGCGATTGTTCGGCGCGGTGCAGGGGTGAAGAAATGGATCGGGCAATTACTTCCCGGCAAGCCGGGGCTGCGAGTTTGTTCTGGGGTCCCTCCGCCTTGTCGGTGTCGGACATCGATTCTGAGTAGATTTCGTTTCGAGGGCGTATCGAGAAAGGTATGAGGGGGTTGATGGAGGGATGTCGGTGCGAATGTCATTCGGATTTTAGTGGGAAATGTAATGTAGACGTCTGTACAAAATTTCGTGCCGATTTCGGTGCAGCATGTCGAGAAGATTTCGAACCTAACCGGGCTAATGAGTTGTGAATCTTGTTGAGCATGACAAGAAGGCGACATCCAAGTGAATGCTAATTTTGATTATATCTTTCAGAAGGATCAGATGAGCGATCAGGATTCAACGGACGAGCGCAGTCCGAGCGGCGGCTCGAGCAGTGAGGGTATGTCGATAGAGGGTGAGTGCGGAAAAGGGAAAACGCGAAGCATGATTCCGATGGCGCAATGCGATGAATTTATAAGTGACGTATGCGCGATACGTCACCACTACACTTGAATGCGCAATGAATCGAGACTTAACTATTGCAGTATGCGCAATTAATGAATTTGTGGGTGACGTATGCGTGATACGTCACCACTACACTTGAATGCGCAATGAATCGAGACTTAACTATTGCAGTATGCGCAATTAATGAGTTTGTGGGTGACGTATGCGCGATACGTCACCACTACACTTGAATGCGCAATGAATCGAGACTTAACTATTGCAGTATGCGCAATTAATGAATTTGTGGGTGACGTATGCGCAATACGTCACAGTTACGCTTGAATGCGAAATAAATCGTGGCGCAAAAACTTGCATGCGGTATCGGAAATGTTATTCGGATGAGGTGTAATGCAGGGGAAGAGAGCCGGGAAATTATTGAGCGCAATTTTCTTTGTTTCAGAACCATACTCGCTAGGGAGGTTTGTAAGCGTAAGGCCTGGGTACCAATGCGGGTCAGATAGCGATGAGACGGAGCAGGCGAATAGCTCAAAGCGCAGTCGTCGAACGCAAATCAACGATGCAGGACGCTCAACAAGCGATCTATTCGTGGTACCACCGACAATGCAACAGGCCTTTTTTGAATTGGCAACTCTGTTCAATCGAAGATCGGAGGTGGAGATAGCGGCAATGTTGCTGCCGGAAATCGAAGTGTATCTGGAGCAGCTTGAAAAAGTGTGGACGGAAATCGAAAGGGAATGGCGAGAAGTGCGCACATATTTCCAGTCGGAGCAAGCAATAGAGTGAATCGGCCGAGAATATGCCCTTCACTCAGATATGTACATGAGGTTGAAAACGGCATTGCGAACCCGTAGTATGGCAGCCCAGACCAGGACTGGTTCGACATTGCTGCAGGCAGCTGGATTAAGTGCAGTGGCCATAGGTGCAGCTGGTCAAATTATTCAGATACAGCTAGCAGAGCCGATATCAGTACCACGTTTCTCTGGACGAGATGAGGACTGGGCACGCTTTCGCGGTTCCTTCATGGCAGAAGTGCACAGCAATCTGCGCCTCAATAGCTCACAGAAATTGCGCCATTTGTTAAACTCAATCGAAGGTCGAGCACGGCATATTCTAGGAAGTTGGACGCCAGATGCGGGCGAGAGCTATGAATTGGCATGGCAGAGCTTATGCAATACTTATGACAATGATTTCAATACCATTCGATCACATCTGCGCAAAATTGATGCACTCAGACCAATTCAGCAACCATCCTGCAGGGCAATTCGAGAGGTACTTGACACGGTGCGTGGTGCACAGCGGCAGCTTCAGGTGTTAGTCAGTGCTGAGAGCCTTTCAGAGCATTTATTGATGCATCGTATCGAGGGATTGCTAGATTCCGAAAGTTTATCTCAATGGACGTTGCGCCATTTGCCGACTTTACCGACATTGGAGCAGTTGTATGAGTTTCTGGAATTACGCGCCAGCACGTTGCTAAACGTGATGGGATTCGTCAAATGACTGTCGACTGCGCGACATGACCACAGCACCGGTAATGGGCAGGAGCGATGAACAACGGCCAGAGTGCGGACTTTGCACAGGTGAACGTCACTGGCCATTTAGGTGTGCAAGGTTCAAGATGTTGCCTTTATCCGAGCGATGGGCATATGAGAATGATAGGCAAATGTGTGGTAATTGCTTCAGTCTTCGGCACAGGGTAAACCAATGCCCGGTTAGAAAATATCCACGCTGCCGTGCACCGCACAATAGTTGCTTATGCCAGATTAATACGCAGATCGCGGGCCAATCAGCCGCCAATCCACCGTCAGCAGGGAATCGTCAAGCAGTCAAAGCCACGGACACTGGTGCAAGGGCGGGCGCTTCAGCGAGGTTGTAGCAACTAGCAGCAGCAAGTGAACGCAGTGACCTCGGTGCGTTCGCTTCTGCAAAATCAGGCAGGGCGCTAATTAATGAACAAATCGAGCAGGACGGAACAACGAATGTTTCGGTGGCATTGTTGGCTACAGCTAGTGTTCGGTTACACGCACATGGAGAAATATCGCCACCTATGCGTGCGCTATGCGACAGTGGTTCCCAGGCAAACATGATATCGAATGAGGTGTTGAAACAACTGAAATGGCCTGTGCAGCAGTGTTATGCCCGGTTTAACAGCATCAATGGGATCAGTGGACAGCCGCATACGAGAAAGTTGGTATGTGAATTGCTCTCCCGTTTCGATGATCGGACATTGGCCACAATTGACTTAATATCAGTGCCACAGTTGTCTAACATGTGGCTGCCGAGGTCAGCAGTACCAGATAGTATGGTACCGGATGGAATCAAAGAAAATTTAGCTGATCCGAATTTGTGTACGCCAGCACCATTCGAAATATTGCTGGGAGTCGGCGTTTGGGCCATGATCACACTAGACAGTGCGCACGTAGATGATCTGTGGGTTGCTTTGCAGCCATCTCGACTTGGTTGGCTAATGTACGGTGGTGGACTACAGATGGATCAAAGAATCACATGCGGATTCACGAGCGAAACATCAGAGGAGTCTGAACTGGATGTCCTATTGCGGAATTTTTGGGAGCTGGAGGAGGTGTCAGTAAAACGCATCCGCACCGCGGAACAAGAGAAATGCGAGGAGATATTTATGTCAACGCACCATCGGCTTGCTGATGGCCGATATCAGGTGGTCATTCCACTACGTAATGATGTGGACGAAATTGGAGCTTCACGAGAAGTAGCGTGGCACCGATTCCATCAGTTGGAAAGGCGGTTCAAGCGGGATCCGGATCTAAAAGGGAAATACTGTGAGGCCATCGAGGAAATGCTGGCCAATAATCAAATGCGCTTGGCGGATCGGCAACCAGAAGGCTGGTGTTACCACATCCCACACCACCCGGTATTGCGGAAGTTTCGCATCGTCTTCGATGCTTCATGTCGAACCGATAAAGGCATCTCGTTGAATGATGTGCAATTGGTGGGAGAAAAGCTGCAGGAAGATTTAGCACCGCTCATAATGCGGTTCCGATGTAATCCGGTGGGAATTACGGCAGACATCAAGAAGATGTACTTGCAAGTGAAGATCCACCCTGACCAATGGGATTTACAGCGCATTTTTTGGCGGCCATCACCAGCCGATGAAATACAAGAATATTGGCTAACTGGAGTCACGTTTGGAATGTCATCTGCACCACATTGTGCCGTTCGTGCCATGATCCAGGGTGCCAGAGATCTTCAGCTCCGGTTTCCGCGGGGCGCGGCCGCGATCGAGCACGACTTCTATATGGACAATTGTCTCACGGGTGCTCAAGACACCGAAGGTGCAAATCTTTTATGCCATGAAATGAATGATCTCTTAGATTCTTGTGGATTCGCTTTGAACAAATGGCGTTCAAATAGACGGAATGTTGTGCCAAACAGCACGGTCAGCCAAACGAGCGAAGAGCTAAAATTAAATGAATCTGGCGATACAACCGTTTTAGGCTTGCGCTGGCTTTTGGAATCCGATGAACTGGTGTTCAAGTTTCAGCCACCACCACTGGTAGAAGAGGGTGGAATGACAAAACGTAAATTGCTAAGCCAGATTGCACAGCTGTTCGACCCAAATGGATACATCGGACCGCTGATTGTGGTATGCAAGATGCTAATGCAAACTTTATGGCAGTTGCGTGTCGGATGGGATGCACTGGTACCAGAGGGAATTCATAATAAATGGCAGCAAATTCAGCAGCAATTGTCGTGCGTTAAAGATATCCGAGTGCCTCGGTGGTTGGGTCTCAGTGCACAATGCAAAGCATCGCTACATGGGTTTTCGGATGCCTCGATGGTAGCATATGGAGCAGTACTAAACGCGCGTGTCGAAACCGCTGCCGGCATCAAATGTACACTAATCGCATCAAAATCTCGAGTCGCGCCAATCAAAACGGCTACAATACCACGGTTGGAGTTGTGCGCAGCACTGCTGTTAAGCGAATTAGTGGATACATTTCAGCGATCCACAACCACATCGCGTTACGAAACGACGCTTTGGACTGACTCCCAAATTGTCTTGGCCTGGCTGAACAAGGAACCAGCTACAGTAAAAATATTCGTCAACAATCGTGTGCAACGAATTCAACAGCTAACAGCCGCTGCGGACTGGCGGCATGTATCGTCGGGCGATAATCCAGCTGATGTCTTGAGTCGCGGAACCACGGCGAGTGAATTGATTATATCAGAGCAGTGGTGGCATGGGCCGTCTTGGCTGTCCAAATCATCAGAGCATTGGCCAAATGATAAAAAAACACAATCAAGCGAAGCGACGAATCTTATGCTAAAGGAATCCAAATGCAGCGAGGACGTAGAGAATGCGAAATTGCGTCCAAACATGAAGAATATCGCCAACATGAGCATTAAATTCCGTGATGCGGACCTGCTATCACGCGCGTCTAGCGCAATCAAATTAGCGAGACTAACAGCATGGATATTTCGTTTCATCTTTAACGCCTTCTCTCGTTTCAAAGTGCTGGAAGGAGCACCACCGAAAGATCATCGTCAAGGAGGGCTGAGCGGCGAGGAAGTAAATGCAGCACAGGAATTTTGGGTGCGCGAAGAGCAGGCCAGTTTCTATGCAAAGGAATTAAGGGCGCTACGGCATTTGCCGAGTAACGGAGTGGACAAATCAAGTGCGATCTATCAGTTCAATCCATTTATAGATGAAAAGGGAATACTGCGTCTTGGTGGATGGTTAAATCGGTCATTATTAGCATTTGAGCAACGTCATCCAGCGCTGCTACCGGATGTAAGCTGGCTGGCCAAGTTATTAATTCGGCAGGTGCACACGCGTACTCTGCATGGCGGGCAGTGCCAGATGACAGCGTATCTTCGGCAGAAATTCTGGATCACGAGGCTTCCGCGCGCCATCAAATCCAACAATCATGGATGCATCGAATGCACACGCCAACGACAAATCAGCGGACAGCAAATGATGGGTGAATTGCCATCTGATCGAGTCAGACCTTGCCGACCATTCGAATACTTAGGTGTGGACTATGCTGGACCATTTCGGGTAATGGCGCGGAAAGGTCGGTGCAATATATTTGAGAAGATGCACGTGGCTGTGTTGTCGAAGGGCTATCAGCGGATGATTTCGTAAAAGGATTCATGCGATTTACAAGCATCCGAGGACCGTGTACTCGAATGTGGAGTGACAATGGAACGAACTTCACGTTGGCAGAGAAGGAATTGGCAGTCGCGTTGCGCACCTGGAGGAATGCCGATATGGGCAAGAAGCTACAAGCATTGGGCACCAAATGGCGTTTCACGACACCATATGAGCCACATCAAGGAGGGCTCTGGGAAGCGGCAGTGAAATCTATGAAGTTTCATTTGCGTCGAGTTGTGGGAGCGCAACATTTAGCTGCTGATGACTTTCGTACCATGCTATCGCCAATAAGTGCAGTTATGAATTCACGGCCGCTGGGAGCACTATCAAACGATCCAGAGGACTTGAAATTTCTGACGCTGGCTCATTTTTTGATTGGGGGACCGATCGTGCAGCCATTTGGCGCAGATGTTGGTGAGATTCCCGACAATAAACTTAAGTATCTTCAGCTTCTTCAAAAATTGAGACAAACGTTCTGGAAAGCTTGACAGCGGGACTATCTACAAGAGCTGCAGCAACGCCTGAAATGGAAAAAAGCGCGTGAGAACATACGGATCGGTGATTTGGTGATTGTACGCGAAGAGAATTTGCCACCTACAATGTGGAAGGCAGCTCGAGTGGTCAAGGTGTTTCCGGGGCCGGATGGATTGGTGCGAAATGTTCGGCTACAAATGCCGTTAGAAGAGAAAAGAAAGAAGCGACAATTCTTGGAGCGACCAGTGCAGAAGTTGTGCCGCCTTCCAGTGGAGATTGAAGCAGAGACTTCAAGGGCGCAGTGTGTTGAAGACGGCACGGAGGCGGAGAGCGAGGAAGAAACGGAGAGGCGGAGGGGGAGTAGGACGGGAGCGAGCGAGTTGTAAAAAACCTAGCGAGGCAGTTCGAGAGAAGCGTTCAAGCGAGACTGATCAAGCTAAACGGTAAGTTGAATTGCATGTGAAAATTCTTTTTAACTCAATTTGTTAACCATTCCAAATAAGTAATACAGTCCATTTTGCGAACCAGCTGGACTATTGAACAGAAGCCCATATGGCGTTTCAACAATTTACATTTTACATTTTAACAATAAATCGAGAATTAATGAGTTAAAACAATAATAAATTTGGGACATGATATAGAAGGGAGGTAAGTTTTATATTTGTTTAAGAAGGTTAAGGTTGTTTAGGAGTTGGAATAGGGGAGAGTTAGAGTGTTGAGAAGGATCAAGAAGTTCTATCAATGGAGGGACATCGTGTTTAAAGAAGGAAAGAGTAGAAGGACATTGAGTTAGGATATGTAGGACAGTTAATAATAATACGTGCACAAATGCCCCGAGCAATCAACTTGACGATCTGATCCAATCAGATGAAATATATGCACCGAAGAAAACGAGAGGCATTTTACGCTACATATTTCGCCATGCCAGTGTGTTTACCGTGCTCCCGCTCGTGATCTGTTCGTTGTACGAAAAACTGGTGTTAACGAAACTTGTAGGAAATTTAGTCTTCAACAGCTTTGCAGTTTAAATATGTCACCTATTTTTGATAAATATAGTCGAAAAGTTTAAAAAACTGGGACTGTCTCCAAATTTTTACACTTTACGCTTATTATTAGCAATAAATCATGATTTTACAAAAAAGTTGTCCAGATAAAAAAGATAGAGAATTTAATTCTCTGTAAATTTGATTCAAATCATTCTTAGGGAGACATGCAAAATACGGCTACAAATCGACAAAACAGAAAATTCAATTTTTCAGGCACACGCCATATCAAATTTTGGTCTAAAACTGTGATTCATTCTACCCCATCATTGGAACCTTACTACGTCAAAACTTTGGTGTTCTATTTTTTTCTTTAAGAATTCCTAGATTTACTGGACTATTGCCAAAATTATGCGATTTAATGAGGCATGTGGTACTGCTGATGAAGTTATAATAATTAAAAATACCTAGTTATAGAGAATTTTCGACTTTTTAAAATTTTTAAATTACTGCACCAATTTTCAATACAGTAGCTATTGAACTTCAATGCCCCCCCCCCCCCCCCCCCTTGGAAGAGTAATATGACCGCCACTGGCTCGAACTCCGGTTATCAATCATGATTTGAAGTCATCATTTATTTGAAGTCATCATGATTTGAAGGCTCGCCGTCTGATTGGAGTTTTTACGGAGAACTACACGAGATGCTGGGCTCGTTCAGAATTAACTGCGTTGATGAATTGGTAGAGAAAAGTATAAGTAAGTTTCACTAAAAAACTAATTTCTTTCTGTTAGTTTTATTAAAATCTACATTTCATAGTTAATTGCATATTATTTCTTTTCGTTTCAGACTTTCACAGCTCATCACCATCGGAGGAGACCTCATCAACAATTCCGGGACCATCGTGATCTTCAACTGGTCCATCGAGCTCGTCAGATGGGCCGTCGTGCTCCTCACCTGTGCCATCATTGTCCACACTGATCGCAGCGGCAGTTCCCAGAGAGCGACCTGCAAAAAAAAGAAAGAGGGACGACATTAGTGGATTGTTGGCGCTAGCAGAACAAGAAGCTAGCACGTTCGAAAAATTTTGTAATAGCAATAAGTTATTATATTAAAATGAAATATTTTTATACTCACCAAAGTGTTTTAATAATGCATCCCGGATCGACGTTCCTACGGGACTTACGTCGTTTGTTGAAATTGTATTTGGCTGTTCATTTCTCGGTTTTCTTCTCATTTCATCTACCCAAGATTTCCGAACTTTATCGTTTCGCTCGTTGCATAAATTATGCAAAACGCAACATGCTTTCATTACTGTGGAAGCATTATCTATATGTAGTTCTAGTCCTCTCCCCAATTTCCTAAATCGTGCTTTTAGATGCCCAAATGCATTTTCTACTACTCGTCGGCATTTGGACAAGCGGTAGTTGAAGTGCTTTTCTTCCTCACTCCTATGAAAGTTGTATGGGAATGGCTTCATCACATATGGCGATAATCTGAATGCGGAGTCTCCTAGCATAAATGGGCATACATGGACGCCTTCAATATTTTTGGCACTTTTTAAAATGTTTTCATCTCTTTGAAGCATTGTCTTTAATTTTGAAGATTCAAAGATAGAAGAATCGTTGCACCGACCTGGACTACCAGTGTTTATGTATGTAAATCGGTATCTGTAGTCCACTGCAGCAAATAGAATAACAGAATGCCATCCTTTGAAATTGAAGTAGTCCACAGCTTCATCTTTCGGAACGTTAACGCCATATATGGCATCCATCTATGGCTCCTAAGCATTGGGGAAATCCCAAAATTTCGAAGCCGTGTAATAATTCTCCAATCTTATTTTCATTTAGCGGGAAAACTTCCATAAAATCCTTCGCTAATTCTGCATAAATTTCCTTGCATATCTCAAGGACAATTTGCCCAACAGTCGTTCGGCCTATTCCAAATAAACTGGCTATTGTCCGGTATTCCGCCGATGAACCCACTGCGTATAGTGCAACTGCCAAACGTTTTGCCAACGGAATTGGTGATCGCCAATTAGTGTCCTTCCGAGACAAATGTCGCAATTTTCCTACCAGGAAACCGAATGTCTCGCGACTGACTCGAAATGAGTTTTTGAATTTCGAATCGCTGAAACTCTGCACATCTTCCTCCCAGAATTTTGAGTTTTCCACCTATGGAAAAAAATCTCGTTAAATTAAAGAATTTATTTGAATAGCGCTACATACAGTGGTCCAAACAGTCCGGTTTCTACATTTTTTAAATATCAATGAAAGTGCTATCCGCCGGAACATCATACTGCGACATTTGGCACGAAGAGCTAGTAGTCGAAGCCTTTTTTTTCTCACTGCTAAAATTTCGGAATGCACTTTTAACTGTCCTAAAAGTTCCATTAAAGTTTGTTGCTGCGTTGAAATTATACTAACTTCAAAAAAGAAATAAATTTTCTCTTTGACAGCTAATGTCAAAGTATACTATGTATGGGCTGTGTATCACCCTATCTAGTTTCGTATATTGTGGTAATACCACACTGGAAGTATACCATCAGTATACCAGCAGTGTATCCAAGGTATTAGTCTCTACTCCACGTCTGCTTCTGGATAAAGAGTTCTTTCTTTATGCTCGTTATCTTTAAATTGCCAGATCTTCACGGTCCTTAAAATGTCTTCAACTATCTTTAAAGATCTCTTTTGGCTACATTTCTTTTCCACATAATATCTTCACGAATCTATAAATGTCGTTAACTAGCTTCAGATATCTTCACGGCTCTTTTAATAGCTTTATTATCTGCGGTGAAGTTTTGATAGATGCTGGAGGAAGTACATTTTTACAGAAATAGTACATAATGTAAAAATATATCATTCTTGTATTATATTTTGATTGCAATACAAGTTTTTCTGAACGCATAGCTGTACAACCAGGCGCAACCTTTTAAAAACGTTTCGCCACTTTAAGGTCAAGAATTATGCATTACTGATTCAAATCAGGGGCCCTATGCTGTAACTAACGTCGCGACGTTTGCACCGACGGGCGTCGACGAACGTTGCGTCGTTCAGTTTGGCAATCTGTAACTATGTATGTCGTTCGCGCGTGCAAAGTGCGTAGTTGAAATGTCTAAAACGACGACGCGTCGGCTTACATCATACCAAAATACTGACAACGTCGCTCGTCGTTGGCAATGAATGACGAGCGACGGAATACAGCATACGGCCCCAGTCTCCATCGTCACTTAACTCTAAATAACGACAATTCACGTTTCACGCCTTTCTTGTACATAGGTTCAGTTGCGTACAGTTGAATTTCATTATTATTATTTCTTAATAATATATCTGTGATAACCTGTATGCTGTAGCTTTTATTCTCAATACCTACTTGACAGTAAATATATTATTAATAAATAATAGTAATGAAATTCAACTTCCTTTCGAAAGAATCTTTTAAGTTATGTATCGTAACCGTCCTTTATGCAACTGTATGAAACTGTACAAGAAAGGCGCGATATGTATGTACGTGAATTGTCGATATTTGGCGTTAAGTGATGATGAATACTGATATGAACCGGTAACGCATAGTTCTTAAACTTAAAGTGGCGAGACGTTTCTTTACAAAGGTTTTTCGCAGCATTCGATAAACATCTTTACCGAAAATAGCGCTAGAATACTTTATGTTTCGTTATGATGCTTTGCCCGCCGATACTATTCGATACAGATTCATAAAGCTATGCAACGAAATTTATTTATCAAAATAATGATATCGCCAAATTACTAAATCGTTGACTAACTATAACGGTCTGGATTTGTCTATATCGATGGATTAAGCTACTTTGCGCCTGGTTGTACGGAAGGGGCGCTGAATATCTTAGGACGGCCCTGATCAGACTGTACTAATGTCTACTTTTTGATTTCATAAATTATTTGTAACACAACATGAAAAGTACTTAATCAAAGAGTTCTGAATTTAAATCTCTAAAATTAGATAGATTGAAATTGGGGAGCCGAGAAGGAATTCTGAAATGCTTGTAGGAACAATATAATAATATAAAATAAAACTGAACTCATATGCAATATCGGTTGCAGGAATTCAAATAATACGTGAATCTCTAATATATAGGGATTCGGATCCGCTCTCGTAGTTCCTATTTTAGGTTACGACAGGATTCAGTATTTTTTCAAAATTTAGAGTATTGCGCTTTACGGGCTTAAAACAAGTTGCATCTTTTAGTAAAATGCCTTATCCAATTTCACTGTTTTTGACAAAGATATGTTTCTTTCCTTGTCATACGAAATTAAATTGCCGAGAAAAAAAGTGGAACCTAAATTTTCTCATTGAATCTATTCACGTTTTCACTCGACAAATGGTTTTCTTGTAACTCCCTTCAGATTGGTGATGTAGTTCTATTGCATATGGCCGAACCTGAAAAAATGGAATGAGGACCACTATTTTATATCGAATCGCAGATTGGTAAACAAAATGATTGGCACGACCTTCACAATGAAATGAGTTCTTTTATAAGGAAAAAACTTTTTCCTTCCCTTCATACATATATCAATAGGCCTGCTAAAGCGAATCTTAGTCGTTGCTGACAGATTGATTTATCGAATCTCAGTATTAGATACAAAGCACGTATACCTTGGCTGTTGGCTGCCCTACAGAAATTCATCATATTCAGTGGTGAACCAAAGAAAAATATGAGCAGACCATGCTGCCATTGTGATTGATCACCTTTCGATATGATCTATTACAACAATGGCAACTATTCGATTTAATGTGTACATTTATAGGTTGTGACAGTTAATTTCTCTACATAATCGGATATTCTCACGGTACAGATTAAATAAAATGCAATTATTTCCTTAATTTGAAAATCAGTGAATAATTGTACTCATAAAAAACATCATCACAGCAATAAAATTGGATACCTTAAGGACATCGGGGGGGGGGGATGGTTTGGGTTTAACCAATATGTTGACTGCGATATAATTTGTGAGCTAGCGCTAGTTTATAAATACCGTTTATAATTCGTAGGCACTATATTATTTTTATTTTAATATAATACGGCCGTAGTCTGAGATTGTGAACTATACCGCCAACTCAAAATCTCATCATCAAGTCACGACATTCCAGATCGAACCAAAATATCTTTTCGTCAAAAACGTTTTTTTTTTCTTTTTCCTTTTTTTTACCTATGAATAAATATTTTACTTAATTTCCTCAAGGAATCATTCATATGTTTCATGAATGGAATAATATCTATTTATTTTTATTAGTCCCTTTTTTAAACGGGGTACTTATCATTTCTTAAACATGACCTTCTTTTAAAAAAAAAATTTGGTTGGTTCCACTTTTCAGCCTTACGCTTACAGTTAACAAATTTCCAAAATTTCTTTGGATCTTTAATAATATCCGTCTGCATTTTTAGTAAATATTCAGAATATAGTACAAGCGCGTTGATAAGTCTTTGAACAAGTAATAATATTCATTATACAACCAAAAAATCTGCCAACAGTCTGGGCGCAACTTTATTATTTTTCCGGCAGAAGTTTGGAACGTGTTCAATTCGGGGATGCGGTGTATGTTACTATGTGACTGAAAACCTAACAAAAAGTTTAGGAAGCGGTTAGAATATGGTGTAACATATGAATTATATAATTGGGTCATATTCCGGGATGCGGTCTAGAGGTTGAAGAAGACAAAACTTAAAAATAGGTGATTATTAAACAAGACTGTGGAAGCGAAAAGATATAAGATATCTGATTAGACCTGAGCGATAAGTCAGAATTCACGAAATAGTATAAAACCACTTTACCCACTTCGGGGTCAAATTTCAAAAAATCTTGAAAACACTTTCTAGGTATTCATATGAAGAATCCATAAACAAAAATAATTGGTGATTGTTAAACAAGCCCGTGGATGAGATATCTGATAAGACCTGAGAGATATTCCGGTATTCATAAAAAAGTATACAACCACTTAACACCCCCTTAGGAGTCGAATTTCAAAAAATCTTGAAAACGCATTCTAGGTACTTATATGAAGAATCCGTAGAATAAAAATGAATTCAATATTTGGAAAGACCTAGGAAATATGACGAAAATCGTGAAAATATATGCATTTTATTTTCACTGACAATTTTTTTTTACCCCCTCTTCCTACGGCAATAAATATTAAATTTTTTTTATCAGAATTACTTTTCTAGTTGTTTTACATATACGTACCGAGTTTCAACTTCCTAGCATAAGCCGTTCTAAAGTTGAGAAAAACACCCCCCACCCCCGTACCGTACTACCGAAAAAAAAAAAATTATTTTTCCAACATGCCACTACTATAGCTCTATCTAATTACCAAGTTCCAGCTTTCTATCACTATAGGTTCTTAAGATATTAACGTCGGAACTTTTTCCTTCTCACCCTTCCCCACCCTCATCCGCTGCACTCACACCCCCAAAATTGTTTTCCCTACTAGGGTTTTATTAGGTCTACTTCTGGTACAAATTTTAAGCATCTACCCTATACTGTTATTGAGATATGAAACGTGTTATATTTGAAAAATTCTTATCCCCTCCACTTCCGTGCTCCCCCTACTTTTAACAACCTTTATTTATCAAGCTTTATACCAAAACCGAAATTTGTTTTTCTGGTGTATTTGGTTTGTGAGATATCGTAATCTCCGTCTGTCCGCCGTACGTCGACCGCATTATTTCCCGCTCCACACTCACACCCCTTCACCCATATCTGTTTTTACTTTATTAGTAATAATACAGTATAGTTATTGATTTTCAAAAAAAAAAATTTGCTGCCCTCAAAATTTTTTTGTGTAGATTTCATGACTAGTAGACACGAAAAAAGCAATACAAATTTTCACTCCGTCTGTCCGCCGTACGTCGACCGCCAAAATCCTTTGAAGGCTCGTAGCTCACAAACCAGTGGAGCTATTAAACTTTATTAAAATAGACTTGGTAAACCCCTTGAATTGACATTATTTTCAGGGGTGAGGGTGTGAGGAGGAAGTTATACTAGGAGAGTAGTATTTACACCCCCACCCCCGTACGCCACTACCCCCACACAAAAATTTTGATTCAATCTACTCTCCACGTATAACTACAGATATTTGTTAAGTTTTAATTGCTTGCTATTAATGGTTTAGGAGATATGGATTTTAGAATTTGTCAATCTCGGCATTTTTGCGTTTCGGACGCATTATTTCCCGCTCCACACCCACACCCCTTCACCCATATCTGTTTTCACTTTATTAGTAATAATACAGTAAAGTTATTGATTTTAAAAAAAAAAAAATTTGCTGCCCTCAAAATTTTTTTGTGTAGATTTCATGACTAGTAGACACGAAAAAAGCAATACAAATTTTCACTCCGTCTGTCCGCCGTACGTCGACCGCCAAAATCCTTTGAAGGCTCGTAGCTCACAAACCAGTGGAGCTATTAAACTTTATTAAAATAGACTTGGTAGACCCCTTGAATTGACATTATTTTCAGGGGTGGGGGTGTGAGGGGGAAGGTGGGGGAAGCGTTTTAGACGAAAAATTTTGGTTTCTAGATCTCAGCAACCGCTTATGTTAGGAGACTGAAACTTAAAATTTTTATATAGCTTTGATAGTGGACCCATTTGCAAAAAAATTGATGATATGGGTGAAGGGGTGTGGGAGTGGAGGGGGAAGCAATGCGTCCGAAACGCAAAAAAGTGGAGATCTACACATTCTAAAATCTATATCTTCTAAACCGTTAATAGCAAGCAATTAAAACTTAACAAATATCTGTAGTTATACTAGGAGAGTAGATTGAAACAAAATTTTTGGGTGGGGGTAGTAGCGTAGGGGGGTGGAGGGTGAAATACTTAACATTGCGATATCTTCCAAACCAGAGGCACCAGAAAAACATAATTCGGTTTGGATATAAAGTTTAATAAATAAAAATTGCTCAAAGTAAAATCTTTGAAGGGCGCGGGGGAGTACGTAAGTGGTGGGGAAAAGAATTTTTCAAAAATAACACGTTTCATATCTCAATAACTGTGCAAGATGGATGCTTCAAATTCTTACCAGAAGTAGGCCTAACAGAACCCTAGTAGGAAAAAAAAAGTTTGGGGGTGTGGGTGTAGAGGGTGAGGGTGGGGAAGGGTAAGAAGGAAAAAGTTCCGATGCTTATATCTTAAGAATCTATAATGATAGGAAGCTGAAACTTGCTATTCAGATAGAGCTATAGTAGTGGAATGGTGGAAAAATAAATTTTTTTTAGGGGTAGTATGGTACGGTGAAAGGGGTTTTTCCTAACTTTAGAACGGCTTATGCTAGGAAGTTGAAAGTCGGTACGTATTTGTAAATTTACCAGAAAAGTAATTCTTATAATAAAAAATTCGAATATTCATTGGCGTTTAGAACCCCCCGTTCAAAAAAAATTATCAGTATATATAAAATGCATATATTTTCACGATTTTCGTCATATCTACTAGGTCTTTAAAAATATTGATTTTAATTTTATTCTACGAATTTTTCATATGAATATCTAGAATGTCTTTTCAAGATTTTTTGAAATTCGACCCCCAAGAGGGTGTGAACTGGTTGTATACTTTTTCATGAATTCCACCATTCCAGGTCAGATCAGATATCGAATATCTTTTCACTTCCCCAAGCTTGTTTAATAATCACCTATTTTTAAGTATTTTATTTTTTAACCTCTAGACCGCATCCCGGAATATGACCCAATTATTTAATTCATATGTTACACCCTTTTCTTACCGCTTTTTGTTAGGTTTTCAGTCACATAGTAACATATGCCGCATCCCCGAATAAACCACGTTCCGTACTTCTGCCGGAGAAATAATAAAGTTGATTTTTTGTTTTGCAAATGGGTCCATTATCGAAGCTATATAGAAATTCTAAGTTTCAGCCTCCTAGCACAAGCGGTTCCTGAGATCTATAAACCTAAATTTTTCGTCTAAAACGCTTACCCCGCCTTCCCCCTTACACCTCCTTCCCTGAAAATAATGTCAATTCAAGGGGTCCACCAAGTCTATTCTTAAAAAAAATTTTAATTTAATAGCTCCACTGGTTTGAGAGCTATGAGCCTTCAAAGATTTTGGGGTGGTCGACGTACGGCGTACAGACGGAGTGAACATTTTTATTGCTTTTTTCGCGTCTACTAGTCATGAAACGTGGACAAAAAAATTTTGAGAGCAGCAAATTTTTTATTTTTTTGAAAATCAATAACAATACTGTATTATAAATAATAAAGTAAAATCAGAATCAGTCTTTGTTGTAATATACCTATCCCAGGCAGCATTACGAGAACTACGAATTGAACGCAATTCACTAGTGTACCAAGGATAGGATGATGAGATATTTTTACGATAGGTAAAGGGAACTAAAGCAACAAAAAATTGAAACAGAATATAATAAAAGTCAACAACAGTACTCTCAAAACTAGTATTACCTATAAAAAATTTCATTAAAGTTGAAATTAGAGATAAGGTAGTTCAACTGCAAGAAATCTGCCTTAGTAAGATAGAAAGAAAGCTCTTTCTCACTAAGGCTGAAAGTATTGTCGTCATCAATTATAAGACATATGCTAATTGGAGGATGCAAAACATCTATGACGGAGATTGAAGTTACAATCTCTTCCACTGAACAGGCACAATAATCAGTATAAAATACCAAGTCAAGTTTTTTTTCATAAAAGTTACGAACAAGGCTAAGTTACTGGAGACCAAGTGCAAAAAATCTGCCAACAATCTGGGCGTAACTTTATTATTTTTCCGGCAGAAGTAAGGAACGCGTTCAATTCTTAAATACGGTGTAGGTATGTGACTTAAAACCTATCAAAAAGAACAAGATCATGGAAGTGAAAATCTGATTGGATCTGAGAGATATGGAATAGTTTATGAAAAAGTACACAATCACTTTACACCCCCTTAGGGGTCAATTTTCAGAAAATCTTGAAAACACTGTCTTGGTATTCATATGGAGAATATATAGAATAAAATTAAATTCATTATTTGGGACGAGGTAGTAGATATGTCGAAAATCGTGGGAAAATATGCATTCTATTTTCACAGATAATTTTTTTTGCCCCCCTTCTGAACGCCAATAGATATTCGCTTTTTTTATTCAAAATTATTTTTCTAGTTGATTCTAGCCACTGGCTAGAATACACCCTCTGAAGAGTCTTCTGCATTCCGATGACTAAACAGCTCCTTCGGACCTAGTCCAACACAAAATCTTATGATAAACTGGCCTCTCCAGTGAAAGTTCTTTCCAAAAATTCGTCAGGTACTACGGTCAATCAACAGTCGGGGATTTCGTATTGGAGCTTCACTCCACTGACACTGGAAAGAACAACAAACTCTTAACATTTAATAGCTTCAATGGTAGCATGACCATGAAAAACTAGTAACATAAAAGTATTGGTAAAAATAAGTTTTGCGTTGGACCCACTGGGCCCCGGACTTAACAACAGATTTTCAAGATTCATAGCCATATGGTTATCCAAGGTTACAACCATTTCATAGCCATATACGTCCCGCCTTTAGTATAAGGTAGATGTCCGGCGAGTTCCCGATTACATTATTCGTGGAAATGAACTTGGATTACGATGTGGCTATATAGAATTTGCCTCAGCAATTCCACCAGCTGTCAGGGTGTTTCGGAAGTTGGCTAGAATACACCCTCTGAAGAGTCTTCTGCATTCCGATGACGAAACAGCTCCTTCGGACCTAGTCCAACACAAAATCTTATGATAAACTGGCCTCTCCAGTGAAAGTTCTTTCCAAAAATTCGTCAGGTACTACGGTCAATCAACAGTCGGGGATTTCGTATTGGAGCTTCACTCCACTGACACTGGAAAGAACAACAAACTCTTAACATTTAATAGCTTCAATGGTAGCATGACCATGAAAAACTAGTAACATAAAAGTATTGGTAAAAATAAGTTTTGCGTTGGACCCACTGGGCCCCGGACTTAACAACAGATTTTCAAGATTCATAGCCATATGGTTATCCAAGGTTACAACCATTTCATAGCCATATACGTCCCGCCTTTAGTATAAGGTAGATGTCCGGCGAGTTCCCGATTACATTATTCGTGGAAATGAACTTGGATTACGATGTGGCTATATAGAATTTGCCTCAGCAATTCCACCAGCTGTCAGGGTGTTTCGGAAGTTGGCTAGAATACACCCTCTGAAGAGTCTTCTGCATTCCGATGACGAAACAGCTCCTTCGGACCTAGTCCAACACAAAATCTTATGATAAACTGGCCTCTCCAGTGAAAGTTCTTTCCAAAAATTCGTCAGGTACTACGGTCAATCAACAGTCGGGGATTTCGTATTGGAGCTTCACTCCACTGACACTGGAAAGAACAACAAACTCTTAATACTATATACTATATTCCTCCGTCTAGTCTTCATATAAAGTACAAAGACATTTATTGCTGATCCTGATAAAATTAAGTTGCTCGATAGCAAGTACTTGAGAACATCATCTGAGGATGTTAACGGTTCAAGACGAGAAACGAAAAGAGCTTTTGGACGAGGCACAATAAAGACTTGATGAGTAGGTAAGGTAGGAGACGGTTGCGTAGGATTCGCACCAATCGAAGATGCTACATGAAAGTAGAATATGAATATTACTGATCTCACCAATTTTGATGGAATTGGTCTTTCATCTTCTCATATTTCCAACAGTACTTATTATTCTGAAACATTTTATAATTTTTAAATAATAGATAATATCACTCACCGATTTCCAAAGTGCTGTCGGAGGATCGTAGTTCGAATTATTTTACTCTGACGGTGAATTATTGGCTGATTTACATAGTTATTTTTTGATGAAATAATTAAAATTTTTTGGAGGTGAAATCAATTGCAGTCCCATTAGAATGTTTTAGCATCTTTGCTTTTTCGAATTTTGAAAATCGGTGTATACTCCGCTCATCGATTTTTAAAGTGTTGTAGTTAGTAGGATCTCACGCGAATGCTTTCACTTTGTGTTTAGATAGCTAATATTTGATGAAAATTTTAAAGTATTTAAAAAACTATTGGAGGTACAGTGCAATGGAACCAATTTGCAGTAGATTGCAATACTTTTTTTTTTAAAAAAATTTTATTATTATTATACTCTAGATGAACATATAGAGTATTATAAGTTTAATCCAGCCCGAAAAGTTTGTAACGCATAGAACCAAGCCTCGGACGAAAAAAAGTTATATATTATTTTGTGTTTATTTTTGGCCAAAACCCCCAAATCCGTTTGCTGTCCGTCCGTCCGTTAGCACGATAACTCAAGAACACGTTGACCTAGGAAGTTGAAATTTTGTCACAACTTGTAAAATGGAAAAAGTAAGGCTAAGTTCGTTAATGGGCGATATCCTTCCACTCCTTCGGGTACCTCCTATACAAGAGTCCTTGAAATACGTTTTCACAATTATTGCTCGAATGCTTCAAGTTAGGAACTTGACATTTTGCATACTTAAGGTTTACAATGTTTGAATCGAAAGTTCCGAATATGATGCAAATCGAAAGAGTCCTTCGTGTAGCAGGCCTAGAAAAGTCCTTCAAAAATGTATGCTTGTTACTGAATCCACTATAACTGCAGAACGGGTTAAAGCAGGCATTTAAAATTTTACAGGAATTAGTTTTATACCAAAACCAAGACGGAGTTCATTAATAAGCGCCATCCGTTGATTCCTTCGGATAGCTGACATACAAAAGTCCTTAATAAACATGTTCACCAATATTGAACGATAACTTTAGAACGCTTTAACTTACGACTTTGAAATTTTATACACATTAATTTTATAATAGTCGCAGCTGAAACTATTAATATGAAAAATATCCCATTAGTTTTTCATGTAGTTGCCATACAAGAATTCTGTAAAATGTCCTAACTTACTTTATGGAACTCACTATAAATCAAAAAATCGAGTAGCCACTATACAATAGTTTCTACCTGTAAGTAAAAGGGTGTGTAATAATTTCTTGTGCTCTCCTCATTCTTTTGATATTTTTCCAACTAAAATATAGATCGGAGTTCAGTATTTCATCTAGAGTATCATACGATTGGCTTGCAGCCGATCGTGACTGCGTTATGTTTTTTTTTATAGAATTAAAAAAAAATCATATTCGGTACAATCTTTTACAGACGAAGTACTATCTGAATAATATCATTTCAGTTAATTTGGTGCAAGTCGGGTGCTAAGTTCACACGGACCAATTACTGTATTATTTATAATACAGTATTGTTATCGATTTTTAAAAAAAAAAAATTTGCTGCCCTCAAAATTTTTCTTCCACGTTTCATGACTAGTAGACGCGAAAAAAGCAATAAAAATTTTCACTCCGTCTACCCCGTACGCCGTACGCCGTACGCCGTACCCCGTACACCGTACGTCGACCGCCCCAAAATCTTTGAAGGCTCGTAGCTCTCAAACCAGTGGGGCTATTAAATTAAAATTTTTTCTAAGAATAGACTTGGTGGACCCCTTGAATTGACATTATTTTCAGGGGAGGAGGTGAAAGGGGGAGGGCGGGGTAAGCGTTTTAGACGAAAAATTTAGGTTTCTAGATCTCAGGAACCGCTTGTGTTAGGAGGCTGAAATTTAGAATTTCTATAGAGCTTTGATAATGGACCCATTTGCAAAAAAAAAACAGATATGGGTAAAGGGGTGTGGAAGTGGAGGGGGAAATAATGCGTCCGAAACGCAAAAATGCCGAGATCGACACATTCTAAAATCCATATCTCCTAAACTATTAATAGCAAGCAATTAAAACTTAACAAATATCTGTAGTTATACTAAGAGAGTAGATTGAAACAAAATTTTTGGATGGGGGTAGTAGCGTACGGGGGTGGGGGGTGAAAAACTTTAGATTACGATATCTCACAAACTAATTGGACCAGAAAAACAAAATTCGGTTTCATTATAAAGATTGATAAATAAAGATTGCTCAAAGTAAAATATTTGAAGGGGGTGGAGGAGCACGGAAGTGGGAGGGATTAGAATTTTTCAAAAATAACACGATTCATATCTCAATAACAGTGTAAGACGGATGTTTCAAATTCTTACCAGAAGTAGGCCTACTAGAACCCTAGTAGGGAAAAAAAAGTTTGGGGGTGTGGGTGTAGAGGGTGAGGGTGGGGAAGGGTGAGAAAGAAAAAGTTCCGATGCTTATATCTTAAGAATCTATAATGATAAGAAGCTGAAACTTGGTATTTAGATAAAGCTATAGTAGTGGCATGGTGGAAAAATATATTTTTTTTTAGGGGTAGTATGGTACGGTGGTGGGGGGTGTTTTCCCTAACTTCAGAACGGCTTATGCTAGGAAGTTGAAACTCGGAAGGTATATGTAAATTAACTAGAAAAGTAATTCTAAAAAAAAAAAATTCAAATATTCATTGGCGTTCAGAAGGGGGGCAAAAAAAATTATCGGTTAATAAAAAATGCATATATTTTCACGATTTTCGTCATATCTACTAGGTCTTTCGAAATATTGAATTCATTTTTATTCTACGGATTCTTCATGTGAATACCTAGAATGTGTTTTCAAGATTTTTTGAAGTTCGACCCCTAAGAGGGTGTAAGCTGGTTGTATACTTTTTCATGAATTCCACCATGTTTCTCAGGTCTGATCAGATATCGAATATCTTTTTACTTCCCCAGGTTTGTTTAATAATCACCTATTTTTAAGTTTTGTTTTTTTCAACCTCTAGACCGCATCCCGGAATATGACCCAATTATTTAATTCATATGTTACACCCTTTTCTAACCGCTTCCCGAACTTTTTGTTAGGTTTTCAGTCACATAGTAACATACACTGCATCCCCGAATTGAACGCGTTCTGAACTTCTGCCAGAAAAATAATACAGTTGCGCCCAGACTGTTGGCAGATTTTTTTTCTCCGTTTCCTTTGAGGTACAAACAAAAATTTTTCCGGTACAATCTAGTACAAACAGAGCTCCACCCGAAAAAAATTTTTTTATTCAATTTAGTTAAAGCGGGGTGCTAAGCTCACAGAGGTCTTAAACTTTTGGTCATTTCATTTGTATCGTCTAAGTGGCGGATTATATTTGTAGCGTTCTACGTAAAGCCTGGTAATAACTAGAAGCGAAAACGAATTTTTCTCTCAAACCACATGCAGAATCCACTCATTTTTCACTGAAAATTATCTATTTAGTTATTACGGATTTCTTACTTAGTTGATTTTCGGCATTTTTAAAGTGAACCGAATCTTATGTTGTTTTATGAAATTACAACCTAAGTTAAAATGTTGTTGAAACAAATGTTGCTCTGGCAATATTTTAGTTAAAAAAAACCAAGAAAAAAAAGAATTTAAAGTCTTTTATGGAAGTGAGGCAAGAAAAAAAAATTTGCCAATGGTCTGGGCGCAACTTTATTATCTTTCCGGCTGAAGTTCGGAACGCGTTCAATTCTAAGATGCAGGATGTTGGTTACTATGTGACTGAAAACCTAACAAAAAGCTCGGAAGCAGTTAGAATAGGGCGTAATATATGAATACCATGATTGGATTATACTCCGGTATGCGGTCTAGGGGTTGAAAAAGGAAAAAACCTAAAAATACACCCGTGGAAGTGAAATGATATTCGATATCTGATCAGACCTGAGAGATATGGAAGAATTTATGAAAAAGTATACAATCACTTTACACCCTCTTAGGGGTCAATTTTCAAAAAATCTTGAAAATCTTTTCTAGGTATTCATATGAAGAATCCGTAGAATAAAAGTGAATTAAATGTTTTCGAAGACCTAGTAGATATTACGAAAATCGTAAAAATATCTGCATTCTTTTTTGACAGAACATTTTTTTTGCCCCCCCCCTTCCAAACGCCAATGGATATTCAAATCTTTTTTTGACAAAATTACTAAATTCCCCACCCTCACCCTCTACGCCCACATCCTCCAATTTGTATTCTCTGCTAGGGTTCTATTGCGCCTACGTCTGGTAAAAAGTTTGAGCATCTATCTTATACTGTTCTTGAGATATGAAACGTGATTTTTTGAAAATTTCTTATCCCCTCCACTTCCATGCTCCACCAACCCCTTAAAAAATTTTACTTTGAGCAATCTTTATTTGTTGACCTTTCTACTCAAACCGAATTTCATTTTTCTATAGCAACTGGTTCGTGAGATATCGTAATCTAAAGTTTTTCACCCGCCACCACCGTACTCCACTATCCCCACTCAAAAATTTGTTTTCAATCTTTTCTCCTAGTATAAGTACCGCCATAGCCGGTCGCAAGCCCAGGTTGAGATAAGGAGGAGCGAGTGAACACATCCTGAATGGCCAGAAACACCAGTGCGTCTCAGGAAGTAGGACTAAAAACCGGTGTAGTTGGACTCGCGGCATGGCTGTGAGAACTCCAGCACACCATAACCGAAAATTGTTCACACGTCTATGTACTTTAGACCTGGTTCTTCAGGTTGGGGGTTGGGCGATGGGTTAACAACCCATCCCCGGAAAAAAACCTATTGCTCTGAAAGCAGGACTACAGCTTCGGAAAAAATTGGATCAACGGCAACGACTCTGGACGCGGGCGCTGAACCGAGATGACTTCAGAAAATGTATCCTGCAGGCCCTGGCCCAACTTGGGCTGTCGCGCTATTGATGATGATAGGTACAGATATTTCTTAAGTTTGAATTTGGTGTCCTCAACGGTTTTGGAGATATGGATTTTAGAATGTGTCGATCTTGGCATTTTTGCTTTTCGGACGAATTATTTTCAACCCTCCTCTCTCCTCCCCCATCACACCCTCATCCTTAATAGTTTTGTCACTTCAAGGAGCCTACCCAGTCTATTCGTAAAAAAAATTAAATTCAATATCTCATAGCGTTTGGGAGCTATGAAGTTTCGTTTAGAAATTAACATTCTAGAATTTTCTATTTTATGATTTGATTTAATTTTTACACGTTGATTTCGAGATTATCGTTTCTGGTATGGAGAAAGATTCTGAGCATAAACAACTCGTTTAAAAAACGATTAACCCTCAAATGAGGTAGGAAAAGGCCAATCAAAATAACACACTCGAAGGCGTTATAACCATTAGCAAAATTAAAGGTAGAAATATGAGCATGTGAGACCACAAATGAAGAATAGTTTGTCTTAAATACAGAGAAAAATGGAGAAACAAACTATAAATCCAGCCTGACAAAATATACAAATAGAACTATGTAGATGGACAGAAGTTTTTCATTTCGGTATAACCTTGCTCGTTCAATAACTCATTTAAGCTAGTATTACACTGTATGACCACGCTGTCAAATTGCAATAGTAAAGGTAGTATTACACTGTATGCCAGGCGGTCAAATATTTGATTATAAAAATTTGACCGAATTTCGTGTCAAATATCCATTTGGCACGCTGCCCGATTGCGATATTACACTATCTGACACATTTGACAAAATCGTAAAATTTTTTCTTCGTGTCAAACGGTCAAACGCTATCAGAAGTCTGTCCAATATTCAGCTATAGCTGCTATTTAGCTGCTTTTGTGTCTCGGCTAACTGTCATTCCGGTACTTAGCCGAGACACAAAAGCAGCTAAATAGCAGCTATAGCTGAACATTGGATAGACTCCAGGTTGGAGTGAAATTTTGACTAGATTGTTCAGATCTAAATCGACGTGTTGGCAGACATCGCACAAACAAAAAACTCGAACTCCAGTATCTACTTAAAATAATTGATTATATAATTATTGCTATTTGTTGTGTATTTGTGCTAATGTTCACGAGTGACATTTTCTATTTGAACCATTTGACACAATTCTTTTTCCAGAAATCGCAAAAGGGCAAATATGGTCAGATTGGTTGTCAAATGGTCAAATAGAACATTTTGTCAAACAGCATTTGACCATTACACTATCTGACAGCATTTGACAGGGAAAATGCTCAACTATTTGACCGCCTGGCATACAGCATAATACTAGCTTAAGCAATGCAAATTAGTGAATTTGACCGAATGAATACTGTGAGATTTATTTGTATTTGCATACTTCGCATTGCATATTACTGCAATTTGACCACTTGGTCAAACAGTGTAATACAAGCTTTAGTAATGTCCCTTTTTATGTTATTACCTATTTTCCTGTTTCTGTTTTCTATACTCTAGATGAACATATAGAGTATTATAAGTTTAATCCAGCCCGAAAAGTTTGTAACCCCCAAACCCCCAAATCCGTTTGCTGTCCGTCCAACCGTCCGTCCGTCCGTTTGCACGATAACTCAAGAACACGTTGACATAGGAAGTTGAAATTTTGTCACATCTTGTAAAATGGAAAAAGTAAGGATAAGTTCGTTAATGGGCGATATCCTTCCACTCCTTCGGGTACCTCCTTAAAACACGTTTTCACAATTATTGCTCGAATGCTTCAAGTTAGGAACTTCAAAGTTTGCATACTTAAGGTTCACTATGTTTGAATCGAAAGTTCCGAATATTATGCATGTTCGAGGACACAATAGTTTTTGCGCCCTTAGACGACGAGAAAGAATACGGAAGCAAGTAAGATTACCAATTCCAATTTATTTCCGAGCGACATCCGATCGCTACCACTGCCAGCACAAGAAGAAAGGAACAATCCAAATTTCAATGTCAAAACCGTAAGGGTACAAGTCGAGTCAAAAGTTTCCAAAATTTTACAAGTTGACGTGTACATTGCGAGTTAAAAGTACAAATAACTAAGTTTGAATGTATAAATTAGATTACGAAAAATATAGAAAGAAAAATACGAGATAAGAGTGCTGCGCTGCTCTAACATACCGGCCGCCTTGAAGATGTGATCGAAGCTTCAAGATTCCAAAGGTAATGGAGCTATCTTGACTACTCCACGACGAATGAGTCCTTGTTTGGTTTTGATGTCAACGACTCTAACCTTTCCGTCGCGTCCCGGGACAGTATCGACGATTCGACCTAACCGCCACTGATTTGGTGGCAGGTTATCAGCTACCAACACAAGCATTCCGACTTCTACGTTTTTAGAGGAGCTTGTCCATTTGTACTTCTGCTGCAGTTGTGGAATGTATTCTTTGGACCCCCGAGACCAGAAATGTTGTTGAATGGCACACAATCGTTGCCAGCGGTTTACCGAGCTCAATTTGAGAGGGGTGAGGTCAGGTTCTGGAATTGTAGTAAGTGGTCCCTGGATCAAAAAATGACCGGGAGTCAAAGCTTCTTCATCGTTCGGGTCCAACGACATTGCACAGATAGGGCGAGAATTCAAAATGGATTCAATTTGAATCGCAATCGTAGTCAGCTCTTCAAACGTAACGGCTAAGGACTGCAAGGTGCGGACCAGGTGATACTTGGCAGACTTGACCGCAGCCTCCCACAGTCCTCCAAAGTGTGGTGAGCGTGGTGGAATAAAGCTGAAGTTAACTCCGTGTTCGATGCATGTGTCAACTATCTTCGTCTTCGTAGCTTGAGCGAAAAACCTTTTCCGGAACTCGGCCAATTTATTCCGTGCTCCGACGAAATTAGTTGCGTTGTCACAAAAGATTGTGTGACACACCCCTCGACGACCAATAAACCTCTTAAAGGATGCCAGGAACGCATCCGCAGTCAGATCAGACACTACTTCCAAGTGGCATGCACGCGTGGCAAAGCAGACGAACACAGCGAGGTATGATTTGGTAAATGCCTTCCCTCTGACGAGTCGAGTTGTTGTAAAGGGCCCGCAAAAGTCCACGCCAGTGTGCCAGAATGGGCGAATTGCTTGAAGTCGGTGTCGAGGAATACTTCCCATTATCTGGCTTAAAATTCTCGGGCGATAATGGAAGCAGTGAATGCAACGGCGAATCACTTTGTTTGCTACCGTCTTAGCGTTGACCACCCAAAACCGTTGACGTACGATTGCAACCAACGCTTGGCTACCTGCATGAAGTGATGATCGGTGCACATGGTTCATGTAAGAGAAAATGAAACAATGATTATTGGGGAGGAGGATCGGATGGGTGGCTTCATAGGGTAAGTCTGCGTTCTGCAGACGCCCACCCACTCTTAGTAGTGGGGGAGAATTCCCATCGAGGAATGGAGATAGCGATTTGATGGAACTCTTCGGGCTGATCATCGATTTGCCTTTAAGATCTGTGATTTCTTGTGCGAAAGCCTTACGTTGAATTGCATAAATCATGCGCTGTAGTGCTTTATCCAATTCTTCGGTTGATAATGGCGTCGATGCGAGATCCTTACTCTTCAGCCGTGGCGACATGATTTTTATGAACCGTAGGACATAGGCAAAGATTCTACGCATTTTTTTAAAGTCGTTCGCAAAGGTATGATTTGCAATTATATCCTCTTCAACATAACTGGTTGTTAACGCGGCCTTTCGAGGTTGGTGCTCTGGTATCTCATTCACTGTTCCAACCTTATTTATCGGCCAGAAATCTTCATCCTTCCTTAGAAAGTCGGGTCCGTCGAACCATATAGACTTTATCAGTTCGGCCACTGACGCTCCACGCGAAACAATATCTGCTGGATTTGACTTGGAATCAACATGTCTCCATTGGATATGTTCCGGAACAAGTAGTTGTATTTGAGCCACACGATTGGCTACGAACGTCGTCCAGTTGGAAGCGTGCCCCTGAATCCAATGTAGCACAATTTCTGAGTCCGTCCAAAGCACTGTGCGATGCGGAAGTGAAAAGATTTCTTTGATTCGAGTAAGAAGTTCGGCCATCAATAAGAATCCACATAACTCTAGTCGTGGTAACGATTGGGTTTTCAATGGAGCGACTCTGGATTTGGCGCAAATCAGGCTTGTAGAAATATGTCCCGAACCTTCCACGCAGCGTAAATAAAAACAACATCCGTAAGCCCGTATTGATGCGTCAGAAAAACCATGAATTTCCCATCGCACCGGATTTGGTGACGAGAAAATATATCGAGGAATGCGAATAAGATTAACTTCTTCCAATTGTTTCCTAAAATGCTCCCACTGCGTGTGCTCTTTCAACGGTAAGGATTCATCCCAGGAAAGCTTCAGCATCCATAACTGCTGCAGATAGATTTTCGCCTTTACAATCAGTGGATTAAGCAATCCTAAAGGATCAAAGAGGCTTGCCAATTCTGAGATAACAGTCCGCTTGGTTATCCGACGGTTTGTGCACGACCATCGAAAATGAAGTTCATCGTCGTTAGGTTCCCAGATGATTCCTAAGGTCTTTATGATATCCACCTGATTGACTTGAAGTGGTTGTTCACGTCGACTTGCCTCAACCCTACCCAAAAATTTGAAATTGTTGGAAAACCATTTGGATAGTTCAAACTGACCTTGAGAAAGAATGGTTTCGACTTGCTCTTTGATCTACATAAGTTCCTCACAAGTATCCGCCCCAGTCACTAAATCGTCCACATAGAAATCCCTCCTAATAATTTGTGAAGCTGATGGCAGATGTTGATTCATGTCCGCCAAATAATTGAGACATCGAGTAGCTTAGACTGGGGCTGATGTTGTCCCGTAGGTGACTGTTCTCAGCAGATAGAGTTGCAACGGCATCGATGCATCTTCTCTCCACAGAATTGTCTGATAAGGTTGATCCTCTTTATCAATCAAAATTTGTCGGTACATTTTACAAATATCCGCTGTGGCTGCATACAGCCGGGTACGAAATCGAGTGATAATTGCAAAAAGATCGCTTTGAATTACTGGGCCTGTCATCAGGACATCATTCAGCGATCTTCCCGATGATGTCTGACACGAGGCATCAAAAACGACGCGAAGCTTCGTACTTGAACTTTCCGGCTGGATTACACAATGATGTGGTATAACATACTTAGCGATGGATTCTTTCGTGGGCTCTATTTGTTCCATGTGCCCAAGATCAATGTATTGCCGCATGAATGCGATGTATTGGTCTCTTAACGCTGGATCTCGAGCCAATCTGCGTTCTAGCGACAGAAATCTTCGGCGAGCGATCTCCAACGAATTTCCTAATAGTTCTGGATTTTCCTTAAATGGCAAACGTAGTACAATTCTGCCATTTTCTGTCCGTTGTATATTCTTGATAAAGTGATCTTCACATTTGCTTTGTTCTAAAGTCCAAGTTGAAGGCTTACCTTCCAGTTGTTCTATGGCCCAGAACTTCTCTAATTGGTGGTGAAGAGTTTCGTCCGATTCGGAGCCGTGGGCTGCATCACGAACGAGGCGGCAAAATTCCTTATTTGAAGTAGATGATATACACCGTCCCGAAACAATCCATCCAAATACCGTTTTCTGTAGTGTGGGTCGGTCAGTGCCCAAGCTAAATTGTCCAACAGCAAGCATCTCGAAGAAACAATCTGCTCCGAGTAGAAGATCAATTTTGTGAGGAGAAAAGAAATTTGGATCCGCTAAGCTAATGTTCTTTGGAAGATTCCAATTGCTAATGTTGATGGCTCTTTCTGGCTGACACGTGGTAATGCGCGGTAAAATCCACGCCTCAGCATTTGCTTGATAGTTTCCTATCCTCGATTTAACGACTATCTGCGTAGAGTATTGTACGCGAGTGCTAACTTCTCCAATACCAGACATTTGACCCTGAATTTTATGACGAGTCAGATTTAAGGCTTGAGCCAACGATGAGGTGACAAAGTTTAACTGGGATGCAGAATCCAGTAATGCACGAGCAGGAACAAAATTTCCCGAGCTATCCTTGATGTGGATTACCGCCGTAGCCAAAATTGTTTGGTGTGCCTTCAAAGGAGGCACCGAAATGTGTAGTGTTGCTTGTGACGATACCGATTGATCGTTGACAGCAACTTCCAAAGCCGGTGTAATGATTGATCCGCTATTTGGAATCGACGAGGATGGGGTCGAGGGAGCGAATCGATGAAGTAGTGTGTGATGCGATTGACTGCAGACTCTGCAGCGTGACGACGAACAATTTTTAATTGTGTGTCCCTTCACTAAACAGTTTATGCACAAGTTCAATTTTTTGACAGAGTCAAACCGATCCCGAATGGACAGGTTTAAGAAACTGGGACACTTATAGATGTTGTGGTCAACCGATTGACAAACAACGCAACTAGATTTTGAAGCAGTCAGGACCGTCTTATTCCGTGACGAAAACTGACTCGAATTAGAATATTTTCTCAAAGACGAGGATGACGACGAAGTATTTTTAACACCAGAGTTCGAACCGTCTTCACGTGATGTTAACTGTTGACCTCTTTTGTTGAGAAATGTAGACAGCTCGTTCCATGTAGGAAGACTGTCGTAGGTACGGGATTCTTCCCATTTGTTGTGGGTTTCCCCGTCAAGCCTGATGGCAACGATATGCACTAGCAGTGCATTCACAATGTCCTCACTAGACCCTAACGATTTTAGGGCTTGGAAATGTACATTCACCGAATCTACTAACGTCCGTAAGGCCGACGCGGTACCGTGTGAGATTCGAGACAAATCGAAAAGTTTGGTTTTATGTGCTTCAAACCGTAGACACTCATTCCCGTAACGCGATTTTACTAACTTTAACGCTTCGCTGTAATTTTCCTCCGTTATTTCAAGGGCATCGATTGTTTGAAGCGCTTCGCCCGATAAGCATGATCTCAAATAGTGTAATTTTTCTGTATCGCCAAGGTCGCTTACCGAGTCGATGAGAACGGTGAAACTGTTCAGAAATGAGGTAAATTCGGTGTAACCTCCCGAGAATGACGGCAGTGGAATTTTCGGAAGGAAAGTACGAATGGCAGGTGGTGCTGAAATTAAGAATGAGTTTTTAGCTTCGCTTGGGCTTGCAATACTTTCCTTCCTATGTTGGTTAATATGCACCAACAGCCGCGACTTCACCAGGCAATAGTGGTCCTCAAGGTCACCGCGTGCTTTGGCGTCTATTTGCTCGGGATCAGCTTCTTCCAGCTTGTCTTGAATTAGCCGCGCCTGCTGAAAATAGCCTTCTAACACTCCTAAGCGGCATTGCACCTCCTCCACTGTTAAGTTCGGTGTGCTTTCGATGTATGTTTTAATGCGAGTCATAAGACCCTTAAATGCCGCACGCTGGTTTTTCAAAAATTCAACACTCGCCATTTTTCGATAACCGCACCTTTTTTCCCACGAGTAATTCGCACAATAGCGCAATGTTTTAAAAAGCACTAAAACAATGTATGAAAAGGGTTCTAGATCTCGTCGGGGCCTCCAAATGTTCGAGGACACAATAGTTTTTGCGCCCTTAGACGACGAGAAAGAATACGGAAGCAAGTAAGATTACCACTGCCAGCACAAGAAGAAAGGAACAATCCAAATTTCAATGTCAAAACCGTAAGGGTACAAGTCGAGTCAAAAGTTTCCAAAATTTTACAAGTTGACGTGTACATTGCGAGTTAAAAGTACAAATAACTAAGTTTGAATGTATAAATTAGATTACGAAAAATATAGAAAGAAAAATACGAGATAAGAGTGCTGCGCTGCTCTAACAATGCAAATCGAATGAGTACTTCGTGTAGCAGCCTAGAAAAGTCCTACAAAAATGTGTCCTTGTTACTGAATCCACTATAACTCCAGAACGAGTTAAAGCAGGAATTTAAAATTTTTCAGAAATTAGTTTTATACCAAAACCAAGACGGAGTTCATTAATTAGCGCCATCCGTTGACTCCTTCGGGTAGCTGTCAAAAATAAAGTCCGTAATAAACATGTTCACCAATATTGAACTATAACTTTAGAACGCTTTAAGTTACGACTTTGAAATTTTATGCACATTAATTTTATAATAGTCGCAGCTGTAACTATTAATATGAAAAATATCCCATGAGTCCTTCATGTAGTTGTCATACAAAAATTCTGTAAAATGTCCCAACTTACTTTATAAAACTCACTATAAATCAAAAAATTGAGTAGCCACTATACAATAGTTTCTACCTGTAAGTAAAAGGTCATGTAATAATTGCTTGTGCACTCCTCATTCTTTTGATATATTTTCAACTAAAAAATAAATCGGAGTTCAGTATTTCATCTAGATTATCATACGATTGGCTTGCAGCCGATCGTGACTGCGTTATGTGTTTTTTATTTGTTTTTTTAATATAATGATATTATTTGTTCTGAATAATATATTTTTTTGGATATCACACAGAAAGCTGGCATTTGTTCGTTTATTGTGCATTTATTTACGTAATAACTCATCGTTGATGTTTATCCCTTATCTAAATTGTGTCTTCGAAAAGTAGTGGAATGTTTCCTTAGCCGTTGGCAATTGCTGGAGAATAGACGGATGACTTGTAATGTATCCAACAGAAGTAAATATGTCATCTTTTCGAGCGATCAGCATCACACGTAAGGACATGCCATCAATTTAATGGAATGCCCTGTCACTACACCTTTATTATTTGTTTCTATATTCCTATACAAAGTATGAAGAATAGATAGACGTGAAGAATCCTTTTTGCCTTCTATTCAGATAACAATGAAATTTTGTATGTCAGGTACCTTAAAGTAATATCATAAAAATTCACAGTTAACACTATACTTTCTTGTTGCCACTATCGCAGCAACTCTGTAGCGTCCGGAATACTTTATTCAGGACAAAGCTACCAACTCCATCTAGCGGATGATACACGATGTGTATGTAAAACGAAAGCCATCTACATGGAATCTATCTGCACTGATGATTACTACAAAGACAGTGTCTTAATTGCGCCATCAAGCAACAAAGTACACCCTGCTGACAATGACTTGGTAACGACTCTACTCGACCGTGTACTACTACTACCCCATTGTTCACTACGCTATGTGCACTATGTGCAATGTTTGACAGGACGAAGTAAAAAAAAGTGAAAGGATAAAACCGAAGCTCCTCGCAGAGTTTATTGTGCGCTGTAAATGGAACATTGTTCGTCTGTTCTCAATTGTAGAACCTGAAACTTTGCACATAAAAACAACTTCATGGGTTTTTTGTATGTTGTGTTGTTTTTAGTTTAGGTTGAAGGTAGCGTCAGACCCGCCATGCATTGTAGCATCGGACGTATCCTTTAATTTTATGTCGACAATACAAATTGAACCTACTTACACTGCATCCGATGACGCCCTCGTATACATAATAACCAATTAAATTAAAACTGATAAGAACATAGAACTTCGGGCAGAATATTTGAAAGGCCAGAACATCTCTGGAAACTTAAGTTTAATGGGTTTTTAATGTTTAATGTAGTAGTCTATAACAAAACCAAAACTAAGAAATATCTCACTCTCAACTATTCCTTCGGATTATAGACTAGGTATCAGTACTCATGGTCATCTCTCAAATAACGAACGGGGTATTTTTGATTTGAATACACATTCAATCGAATTTTCCAACTATTCAGAGCTGCGCAACATAATGCTAAAAAACGACACTGCGACCCTTTGACCTATACTCTTACAAGTTACTACAGCTGTAAGCGGCTATAAACTACAATTTGATATATGTGAAAATATTTTCGATGTACCCATTCGGAAAATATGCAAGCGCTCCTCTAGTTAGCAAGTATGAAGCGCGTTATAGGTAGTGAAGGTAGCGTTATTGAAGCAGTTTCAGAAACTTTGTAGGGCAAGTATAAGATGCTCCCTTGGCGCTGGCCTTGGCAGCGCTATGGAAGCACGTTCGAAAAAAAAATGATCCTAATTTGTTTAAGTACAATAGAATCCATTCTGTGAATATTTTTACAAAGTGAACACGTACATTTTAAAGTGAAGCCGAAAATTTAAAAGTTTTGTAAAGAATGTTATTTTTAATGTAAGTACATTATTTATGCCTGACAATGGAATTTTTTAATGATGAAGTTATCATAGAAGCTTATTTAAAGAAATGATTATTGTTTTTCGGCGTAAGATGAGCTTCTGTTGTTTCTATGGTAGCTTCAACATCAAAAAATTGCATTCATTTTAATATTACGATAAAATCAAATAAAGTGAGCAATAAATACCACCAGTGAGTAATACTAGTTGGGCTATATTCCCAATAAAATCATTAGAAGAACTTGAAAACGAGACGAGACTATTAAGATGATCAATGTGACCAGGCCCGTACGCAGGATGGTATGAAGGGGGGGGGAGGGTTTAGCAAGTTCCCACCATACTGGATGTGATGACCTACAAAAAAAAAAGGTACTCACTTGCCACTGAAAAATAGACCAATAGCGGGGGGGGGGGTTGACCCCCCCCAAGGGGGGGGGGCCTGAATGTGACAGAAATGAAATTAATAGCTGTTAAAAATTTGGCTTAATTTGGAATAGTTATTTTGGATATTCTTCTACTATCCATTTTTCTTAAAAATAACATTTCTTGTAACTACACAGATATTATATATCAAAACAATAATAGGATCAACGTATTCAACAAAATGCATACATATTTTTTTTCAAATGATTTGTTACTAAAAATCAACTCAGATTTCGAAAAAGCCATGCGAGCTGGTTTTCGGATTGCGAAAAACCGCCAGTACAAATCAACCTACAAACTAAATTTATATTCAATAAATATATTATAGAATTATTTTAAATATTTTTTTAAACTACCTACGAAGAATGAAAATTTTATTGTACCTACCAAAGAGGTATATAACTAATGGCGATCGCAAAGCGCCGTTTCTGTATAAAGCACTGTGAAGCATTTTGCAGTTTAAGCGACTGTTTTTGTATGGAGCGTTTCATGCCCGGTGGCAGTGTAATGCAAATATTAGCCTAGTATTTAAAGGTTGGGATTTTTGTCTTTTCAATACCGGGGCTTAACATGTGAGTAAGATGCTGATAGTAGCATAGTGAATATCGCCGGTCCTTTGCGAGAAAACCTCCGGCTTCAAAAAAAGTCGCTGCACGTTATCTCCATTATACATATACCTCTATGGTACCTACTTAAACAAGTCCAGCTACTAAGTCCAGCGCCAAGGAAGCCTTACAAACTTATACTTAAAATGATTCAATAACGCTACCTAGAGCAACGGCGAGCGCTTCACAATTGCAACCTAGGCAGTGTTTTAATATTTCCCGAATGGAACAAAGCTTTCATAAAGCTCATTAGGATTGATAAATTGCCGGAGCTCAAATATGAACTTACTTCCGGTAAGCTGCCCGAAAAACAGGAACGAAGCGCTAATGAAACGTAATGCTGTAAGGCAACAGAATAGGCATGGCAACAGAAGCGATCCAAGCTTCCAAAGAAGCGCGCTAGTAGTGTAATGGAAGCGCTCTCCCAATGGCGGTATTCCTCATCACCACAAATAAAAAAATCTGCCAGCAGTCTGGGCGCAACTTTATTACTTTTCCGGCAGAAGTTCGGAACGCGTTCAATTCGGGGATGCGGTATATGTTACTATGTGACTGAAAACCTAAAAAAAAGTTCGGGAAGCGTGTAACATATGATCTAAATAATTGGGTCATATTCCGGGATGCGGTCTAGAGGTTGAAAAAAACCAAAAATTAAAAATAGGTGATTATTAAACAAGCCTGGGGAAGTGAAAAGATATTCGATATCTGATCAAACCTGAGAAACATGGTGGAATTCATGAAAAAGTATACAACCAGTTTACACCCTCTTAGGGGTCGAATTTCAAAAAATCTTGAAAACACATTCTAGGTATTCATATGAAGAATCCGTAGAATAAAAATGAATTCAATATTTTGAAAGACCTAGTAGATATGACGAAAATCGTGAAAATATAAGCATTTTATACTAACCGATATTTTTTTTTGCCCCCCCCCCCCCTTCTGAACGCCAATGAATATTCAAAAGAATTACTTTTCTAGTTAATTTACATATACGTACCGAGTTTCAACTTCTTAGCATAAGCCGTTCTAAAGTTAGGAAAAACACACCCCAACACCGTACCATACTACCCCTAAAAAAAATTTATTTTTCCACCATGCCACTATTATAGCTCTATCTAAATACCAAGTTTCAGCTTCCTATCACAATAGATTCTTAAGATATAAGCATCGGAACTTTTTTTTCTCACCCTTCCCCACCCTTACCCTCTAGACCTACACCCCCAAACTTTTTCCCTACTAGGGTTCTAGTAGGCCTACTTCTGGTAAAAATTTGAAGCATCCATCTTGCACTGTCAATGAGATATGAAACGTGTTATTATTATACTTAGTATACTTAGGAATATTTTGTATAAATAAGTGTTTCAGCAGAAATTCAAAGATCAAAAATTGTGAAAAAAAAGGTTTCTTAAAATATTTCTCTGCATTTCATTATAAACATCAATGAACAAAAGAGCTTAATTTCTTGAAAATATTTCTTAAATTTCATTTCAGTTCTTTCTTCACTGAACGAATTAACTTGTCTCCGCTCATAAAATTTGCATGCTTTTCCCAAAAGGTGTACATTATATTGGAAAATCTGTCAAGTAACCATGTCTAACATATATTTTTGCTTGATCTTATTTCCATCCTGTAGCCTATAAAAAGCAGTCATCAAACGAGGGCAAATAATAATAGCAACGCTCTGATGGCGGTAGGAAATTTCCATATGAAAAAGAAAGCAGGGACGAATGGAGAAACGTATAAGGAGTTTTTATTTCTTTAAAGATATTATAATAAAATATCTCAACATCCTTATCGTCGAGTGGAAAAAAGGATGTCAATGTTTCCTTTTTTTATTAAAAAATCATTTCAAGTTAACGCATGGAAGAGCTCTGCTCTCGTACTCGTCGGTATATAAAAATATCATCCAACAGTTATTAAATTTTCTTAGTAAAAGCGTTTCACAACTTTGCTGGATGCCAATTTTGATGCTCATTTTATTGCTCACCGAATATCAGTCACCATCATTTTTGATGATTTTTTAATACGCTTGTAGACGTCGCCTCCGAGTTTTCCTTTCCGGAAATATTACAACAAAATTTTACCCTGATATCTTCATATTATCGCTGAACAGAACGATGTGTAGCCTGATGTTTTTCTCGTATTGAAAAAAACACCATTGGGAATAATATCAACAAAGATACCGTAATTTAACTTTTATATGTTATTTAAAATATCGCTGGATATCGTAAATATGACTGAATTCTTTCACGCAGTCCATAGACTAGAGTGCCACGCTTGCCATCAGAACACGTTAAATTTCGTGAATAATTATTGATTTTTAAATACGAAAACCGGTTATGCCTTCGTAGTCCAGTAAATCTAGGAATTCTTAAAGAAAAAAATAAAAGTCGAAATGTTTTGACGTAGTTAGGTTCCAATGATGGAGTAGAATAGAATCACAGTTTTATCACAGTTTTACACCAAAATTTTATATGGCGTGTGCCCGAAATTTTGAGTTTTTTTGCTTTGTCGATTTGTAGCCGTATTTCACATTTCTCGCTAAAAATGGTAAGAACAAAGTTTATAAGTGCTTACCGTGCTCCCGCTCGTGATCTGTTCTTTGTACGAAAAACTGGTGTAAACAAAACTTGTAGGGAATTTAGTCTTCTACAACTTTGCCACTTAAAGATGTCACCAATTTTTAATAAAAATGGTCCAAAAGTTTAAAAAAAACTGGGACAATCTCTTAATTTTTTGCACTGTACGCTTAATAACGCAATAAATAATGATTTTACAAGAAAGTTGTTCAGATAAAAAAAAAAGAGAATTTAATACTCTATAAACTTGGTTCCATTTTTAGCGAGAAATGCAAAATACGGCTACAAATCGACAGAACAGAAAACTCAAAATTTCGGGCACACGCCATATCAAATTTTGGTGTAAAAATGTGATTCCATATTCTACTCCATCATTGGAACCTAACTACATCAAAACATTTCGCCTTCCATTTTTTTCCGTTATTTACTGAAATTTTGTCTCTGATTACTGGACTAGTAAGCTCACAAATGTTTTCATTTGTTGCGATTCCTGGAACCCAATTGTAATCAAAAGTCCTTCAAAACTTTGAATTGGAAAGTTAATTAAATGGTTTAAACAATTTAAATTCCCATCGTTATCTAATAGATTAGCGAAATTCCTAAAACAAGAGGATTGATTTTTTCCTCGGTAGCAGTGAGGGATGTCCATCTTATACCATGGATACATTGCTGGTATACGTACCATGGTATCGTGAATACCATAAATGTATCGCACAATATCACGCTTTTACTAGATATATAACCTAGTTTAATCGTGGTTTTGACGTCACTTCGTAGTATACAGATGCGATAATTTTACCTGGTATACCACGTAAGCAGCGCCACTTTCCAGCCTGTGGATGTTCTGCTAAATAAGACTTCCAACAAATTAAATGAACATAACAACCAGAATGACAGATAAACAGCTGATGTCAATGCATACTATCACCGTATCTAGTTTCCTATATTATGATCATACCACACTGGAAGTATACCACCAGTGTATCAATGGTATTAGAAGGCAACGTATAAGTCAAGAAAATTTGAAAAACACAGATTTTATATTTTGTTTACAAACTTGTAGTTAAATTTGATTCCAGACCGGGGATTTATGGTCTTGCTTTTGTATATAAAGGGTGCTATTAAATTTTCTACCCTTCCATTGTTCGAATCCTTCTAACTCTTTCGTTCTTCTGTCCCGTCTCCTACTCTCTCCATTCTGTCGAGGATCACTCCTTGAAAGTCGAAGCTATGGATTTGCAAACCTTCTTAATTTGCCTTGAGAAATCGTCCTTAGCTTTTGCAAATGGCAGACTGTATTATTCAATGAAACTCATGGACTTTGTGATTTACAACGATCTTTTATTCTTGCGTCTCTTAACACGTCTGGCTGTCAAACTGGTCACGACCGGAAGGGCCGTTAAGGTTGCCTGCCTGTACTTTGCAGTACCGCAGTCTGCTATAATATTGTACTGCCACATGCATATACTACACAGACAATTTTTCAATTACGTGATTTTCATTTTAAGCATTTGCTTTCGTCTCAATGACAAGCTGCTTGACCACGGTACATGGTTATGGGCTAGAGGTGTATATTCCGGGTTATGAAATACGGGGATGTATAAGACTTGATAATTTACTTGTTTTTCAGTTTAAGATTTTTTGGTCGGCAGCGATAGTCCTCCGAAGTAATAGAAACCCCCGGAGTTTAGCAAGGGTTTGTTTTGTTACTAAAGAAAAATTTTAAGGCTATAGACTGTTTTCTTCTTGGAAGGAAAAATTGTTGCTCGCGTGATGGAAGAGCCCCGAATGTATTACATGAAACTGAACGGGTGCTGTTGTCGCATAAATTATGCATAAGTTGCCAGAGTCCTTGCTCATTGTCATATTTACGACTGCCGTTTAGTCCTAGTTATAATACTCTATATTGGGTTAAGGTCCCGGCTATGGGTTGAACTATGTAGACCGGTGACACAACAAAAAGTGATTTCGTCAAAGTATTTCACTTTTTTTCCATGATCCTTTTCAACGAAGATTTTCCGTCCGAAATTAATTCCTACGCAAGTTATGTACGGGGAGCTCGGGCAGGAATAAAGGATAAGTAGGTACAAAAGCAAGGGGGACCGAGTTTAGGCAATGTAACGGCTTATACCGTCTTAAAGGACTAAAGTGAGATTTATGTGTGTATTTACTTACAGGACTTTTGCAGAGAAGGAAAAATAAATTGCTGGTATATGCTAAAGTGACTTGATTAACGAAAGATGATTTTCAGTAGTTTTTTTTTAAGGATCACTTTACGAAGAACTTAGCTTGTTATCCATTTTAATTAGCGATTCGTTATACTACTATTTTTATGGATGATGCGCTGTAGATCGTTTGTATTTATAAATGGTGTAAGTACATTGTACAAGTCATGATAATTAAATTAAATAGTTCATTCAATATTTTTGTCGAGCATCATAAGAGAGAAGCACTAAATATTGGATAGGTGCGCAATACTGCATACCAAGCTAAAATGGGAACTAAATACCGCCATCTAAGTTTAGTAATTCTTGTACGCCATCGGAATTACATCATGCAATTAGAGGCATTGATTGCCTTTTACACTGGAAAGGATTACAATATCGTAGTTTTTTATATTACATAGGCGTTGTTACGTCACTTCAAGTTTTATAGTGTGATTGAATTCGTAATAAGCGTTACTTCAAGTTTTAAGTTGACTGATAGTAATCTGTGGTCTCAAAGGATTACGAAATTACCAAACGTCTTTAAGAGCACCACTTTTAGTTATATAAGACTTCTTTAGTTTATATAGCGTTACTATTCGTTATATAGAATTTCCCATGTAGTTATAAAGAACTAAAAGTTGTATTACATAACTTGTAGTGTTTGGGCATTCGTCGTCATGAATCAGCCATATTTTGATTTATATGTACATTAATTACACAATTAAAATTAAGAATTTTACTGAACTGTAATTTTTTTTGTGAAATTTGTTTTCCAGTTTCAAGTAGTACTAAACTGAAAACATTTCCTTATGTAGTTAATAAAAAAAATGTATGCTGTATGAAAAAGTTTTTTTTTTAATTGAAATTTACTGTTGCATATACAGTGAACTTTTGAAGCTTGCTCAGTTTTTGAAGCTACATTAGCTATATTTACAATAGAAAAGCAATTGCAATAAAAATGTTTGGTTATATGTACCAAATTTTTCAAGTCAAACTAATTGATAATATGACTAAAATCGAAAACAAAATGAATTCGATTTTGAAGATGTAGAATACAATTGAGTATGAGTAGCATATGAGAGAGAAAGAAATAGTCCTAGGAACGTTACCACAGCCACTACAAACATAATGTTTTAATAACGGTAACCAACCTCAAGTGTCATTACCATTAAGAACTTATAAGGTTATGTAAAAACTTATATAAGGGTTTTAATAATATTTCGGTTATCATCTTTATAAAACCTGAAGTTCCTTAACGTTACTATAAAATAGTCACGGTAACCCTTATATGATTCTCCATTTAAGCTCTTTAAAGGTTATTTAAGAGTGACTGTACTGTTTCCGTTTCTATATTATATAACCTAAGGTTTTATAAATTAGCACTGGAACCATACGGTTACTCTTATACAACGCAAATGGTTAGTTGGATTTAATGGTTGGGCTATTTTTCTTTTCAATACCGGAGTTTAACATACATGTGAGTAAGATGCTGATAGTAGCATAGTGAATATCGCCGGTCCTTTGCGAAAAAACGTCCTGCTTCACAACAGTCACTGCTCGCCATCTCTACTACATATATCTCCATGTGTCCCACAGTAGCGGTGTTAGGCCATTGTTTTTCAGTTTTTCATTGCAAAAACAACGTCTTTTCAAATTTTCAGCTTTCTTAAAAATTTTAAATTTTTCGATTTTTTTGACATCTTTGACAGCCAGGTGTCCCGACATCAGACCTGGCTCTAGTATATTTATGTATATACACCCTAAATGTAACGAAATAAATATTTAGGCTGAAAACCTAGTTCTTAAGCTTTAAAATTCTAATAATAATTACAACTTAAACTGGGTGGACAGGTAGTAAAGACAATTATGCATTTATAAAATCCAACACAATCGCTGTTCAAACCCCCTTATTGTTCTGAAGAAACATTAGTATGCTTGTCGACATCCTGTCGACGAAATTCTTGTAATACTCTTCTTATTTTTATTGTGGAATTTACGTGAGCTCTGTAAGAACTAGACGTATTTCTATCTATTTTCGGAGAAAAACAATCGGAAAATGTTCATCTAATAAGACTGATATCAGATAATTACTTTCACGTTTATCTTTCACTTTATCGTTATATCGAAATAAGATAGGGCCCTGCTTCGCAACTTTCGCATGACCGCGGGGCTGGAGTCATGGGTTAAGTGTTTTTATAGCTCAAGGTATTTACGCCTCATTATATTACTTAAGCTGTAAAACTTTTATTACATGTACTACGATGTTAGAGCAAGGTTCGATGACGGTGTGAATATCAGAGTTGCAGATTGTACAAGAACATGGCTCGCATAGTACAGATCTCGTTTAGGAACCGAGCAAAATGAGGCTGCTAATTTGGATCTGCCAGGATGTTTTAAGGATGTGGTGCTTTAATAAGTGGCTGCCAGTGGTTATTATAAGCTACGAGATAAAACTATGTCTAAATTATTCAGCGTATATTCCTTTATTAGTCGCTACAAAGTAATGAACATAAAAAGTAATGTTAACAGTAGTTGATGTGTTTAAGATGTGCATTGTTTTAATGACACCGAACTAGACTTGGGAGTTCACTTTTGCTACAATAATGTACAGTCATGTTAGTTTTTTGGAATTTTGAAGAGAAGTTTGAAAATCTTTAAGTGTGAGACGTTGCACAGTTAGAGGCGTTAGGCGTCAATACTTTCCGCATATGTCGTTTCTGATTTACTTTCGCCAGTATATTTTGTAGGACATGCACAACAATAATGTGCATCTGTAATTGTAACATTGCAGTTTACATCCTTTCTCACAGATTGGACATACATATAATGCTCTCACGACAGTCGTCGGGTATTCTTTCTTCAGTCCAATTTTTTGTCATGATTTTCTGTAGAAAATTGGTGAGGTATGACTACCCTGAGGTGAGGTATGACTACCCTCCCTCATCAATCATCCATCCTCCATCATTTTTTATCCGTTATCCATTCTCCATTCTCCATTCTTCATTCCATTCTCTGTTTTCCATTCTCCATTCTCCAATATCCATCTCCATCCTCCATCCACTATCCGCAATCTTCTATCCATCCATCCAGTATCCTCAATCTCAATCCTTCATCCTCTATGCTATATCCATACTCCATTTTTCATTCTCTATTATTCATCTCCATCCCCAATCCTCAATCTCTATTCTTCATACACAATCCTTTATCCTCAATCCTCATCAATCATTGATTCTCCATTCTTCATTCTTCGTAATCCATTCTCCAATATTCATCTGCATCCTCAATCCCTTATTTTTCATCCACAGTCCTATATGCCTCTATACATTATCCTCCATCTATATTTTGTACAGTAATATGTTAATATCGGGTTGATCCTCCGTTGTTCTTCGATTCTTGAAGGCATGCTGTCCACGAGAGTCTGGCACACCTCTGGGCTAATATTGGCCCACTCCTCGATTGCCGCTGTCTCCACCTCGCGGAGTGACTTGCAGTGGTACCTCCCCATGATCTTCAGCTTCAAATGAGACCAAAGGTGCTCAATGGGATTAAGGTCCAGGCTCTGGGCGGCCACTGAAGTACTCTCTGTTCTCGAACCAGGTCCGGCTGCGGGCAGCGGTGTGGCAAGGGGCGTTGTCTTGTTGGAAAATGACTCCCTCGGCCCCTTCACCGAACAATGTAGTTATCGACGGTAAATAAGTAATGATAGTAAAAGATCAGAAAAAGAACGTTTTTTTGTTCTGTTAAAGGTGCCTAATACTTTTGCATTTGGCTGTATATTTCCTCATAGTTCTCGAACTGGGAGGAACTTTAGTTGGGCGATGGAGAATGGTAAACGGAGGATGGATAATGGAGAATGAAGGATGGAAGATGGAGGATGCATAATGGAGAATGAAGGATGGAGGATGGAGGATGGAGGATAGAGGATGGAGGATTGAGTATGAAGGATGGAGGATGGAGGATGGAGGATGGAGGATGGAGGATGGAGGATTGAGGATGTAGGATGAAGGATGAAGGATGGTGGATGGAGGATGGAGGATGGAGGATGGATGTTGGAGGATGGATGATTGATGATGGAGGATGGAGGAAGGAGGATGGAGGATGGGGGATGGAGGATGGAAGATGGAGGAAGGAGGATGGAGGATAGAGGATGGAGGATGGAGGAAGGAGGATGGAGGATGGAGGATGGACGATCGACGATGGACGATGGACGATGGACGATGGACGATGGACGATGGACGATGGACGATGGACGATGAACGATGGACGATGGACGATGGACGATGGACGATGGACGATGGACGATGGACGATGGACGATGGACGATGGACGATGGACGATGGACGATGGACGATGGACGATGGACGATGGAGGATGGAAGATGAAGTGATAGAGGAACTATAGTTCTTCGTATTTCGTGAACTATAGTTGAGGACTGAGGTTTGATTATTGAGGATTAATTATTGAGGATTGAGAATTGAGGATAAAGGATTGAGGATTCAGAATTGAGGATTGAGGGATAGAGGAAAATATGATAAAAAATAATAATAAATGAAAAAAATTATATAAAATGATAATAAATGATAAAAAATGATAAAAAATGGTAAAAAATGGTAAAAAATAATAAAAAATGTTTAAAAATGATAAAAAATTATAGAAAATGATAAAAAAAATTATAAAAAGTGATAACAATGATAAAGAAAGAAGAAAAAATGATGAGAAATGATACAAAATGATAAAAAATAATGAAATATGATAAAAAATGATAGAAAATGTTAAGAAATGATAAAGAATGGTAAAAAAAAAGAAGGTACAAGTACTAAAAATATGCACTAAAGTGCACTTATCATAATTTTATTCATCGTCTAAAAGCTGTTCCATTTTGTTCGCTTCTCAGCTACAAAATAGTATTATATGAATAGTTTGCTCTTTATATTATAGCATGGCACAAACTATATCAAAATACTTATAATCGGTTCACAGTAGGCAAGTTTTATTATCCAGGTATCCAGGTCTAGTGACTTATTTTTTTGCCCTATTTTTGCAACATTGAAACTAAAAGTAGAGCACCATCGTGGAGAGAACAGATATTATTTGAATACTTGTATATTTGTTTGCTGCGGTTACTCTAAGAACAATATACGAGTAGACTTCCTATTCAGTTCGCATTAGGATAGCTTCAAACGTTTTTATAAACAGAAAATTCTTGTCCTTATAGGAAAGAATTTTTCTTAGTTAATTTTATAGAAACCTTCACATATTTTTCATTGACATTTATATGAAAATTGTACTAAGGTGTAAGTAGATATTCAATATTTACAATTTTGAATATTAGTAGGTACAAATTGTACATACCCAGCTAAGCTAGTTCTCTAAGTACCGAAGTAATGGTTTTAACCTTTTCTTTGATGACTTCTGTAAGGCAATAAAAAGGTTTTGAGCAATTTTCGATATTAGTTAATATAGCCACTTCCTAGCTACACTAATATTTGAACGTTTCGGACAAAAATACGGACAGCTATTAAAGCTTTCGGATCTCTTAGAATTGGAATAGCCACCCAATTGCTCTCTGTGTAGTGTTTATTTCAAACTATGCAAATATAATATAAAGGTGGTAACCTTTTCCTCCAGAGAGACGTATTTCCAATTCTCAGTTCGGCTGGGTAAACTCAGTTAGTTACGAGCAGAAAAAATTATGGTCATAAGATGCAGTCTTTGGTTGAACTCATTTAGGTAAGATTCGAGATGCTGGCAGTATGTTGAGTATCTGAATCGTTATCAAATCAATTAGTTAATTGAATTTCATCAAATACTGAATGGAACCTCGAATTTGCTTCTCTTAAATCGAAGTGAAAAGTGATTTATTTTTTCCGCTTTTTGCGTTTCTTTTATTCGAAAGTGAGGACAACAGGTGGTGGAAATCAAACCCGGTACATAATTTCAAAAACTTTAGATTGATTCCTCTGCGAGGAGTAAATTTGAAGTTAGAAGTTGCCTACCACGCAAGCAACAGTGTTTAATCGCAACATTCAAAATCAAAAACTTTTGCTTCTTTGGTACTAGTATTAATTCCCTCAAATCTGCGTATACTCGTCAGGAGATCAATTCTCTAATTGAATTAATTCTTTCCAGTCCGTTGATTCTCCTTCATTTCGAAAAAGCGCTCTGTTGAAATTAACAGAAGACGACATTAATCCAATAAAAAGCCATTAGCATAAGTAGTTGCCTAGCTTCTTTAATGAAAAGGTTTTTATTTCGTCCGTACGAATCTTCAAAGAACAAAAAAAAAGGAAAATTATATGCTTCGGCCCCTCTTGTATTTCGACGGATGGTTCTTTACCTATTTGCATTTCCTTAAAATCCAGGACCTTTTTTCTTACTCTTCTGAAAAGTAAATTTTTGGGTATATACCAAGCTGACCGTGAATTGTCATATTTTCGGGATATAAAACTTATTCCTTTCTTTTTTTTCGTTAATTACAGTGAGTTTTTATTTTGTTGAAATTTATGTTATAGCAAATTCAGGGTCCATTGCTGGCATTATTAAAGGATGTTTATGAAGTCACAAAGCGGATCTTATGGGAAAGGGAATAAAAAAAATCGTTTTATACTTATGAAATTAGCTCATTAGACCGGAGAAAAAAATTTTGTGAAATCTTTCGGAATTGAAAAAAATTGATAATATAGCGTTATCTTATCATTCATTGGTGACAGAGATGCCCTGTATTTTTATTAGTACTGATTTATGAAATCAGGAAATCAAAGAGTACCTATACACTGTATGCCATGCTGCAAATTATGTGATTAAAGATTTTTACGAAAAGTTCGGTCAATTTTTTTTATCAAAATAATGCAAAAAAATATTAAGCCAAACAAAAATTGATTGCACTATCTGGGGTCTGTCCAATGTGCAAACTATAGCTGTTATTAAGCTGCTTTTGAGTCTTGGCTAACAATCATTCCGGTACTTAGCCGAGACACAAAATCAGCTAATAGCAGCTACCTTACAAACCAAACATCGATGATTCACATCTGAAGCTTTCATGAGCGGTTTCGAAATCTTTAAGTGAAAATAGATTACCACTTCCCAGCGGGAAATGGAAGCATGATGGACACCTTCCTTGGAAGGCGTGGATGCATGACCCTTCCATTCCACTCCATTTCCTGTTAACATGGGCATGTCCGCAGGAGGGAGTAGCCGAGAGATCGATTATTCAAAAACTCCTCGTGTCCTTCCTTTTCAGTAATAGAGAATGCATCTTTAGAGATGCATGAATCATTCATCCTCCAGGCAGCTTGGTGGAAGGTTAGCTAGCGTAAAGGGGAAGAATACAATCGTGCATGTTGGAAACCTTCCTTGAAAGGCGTAGATGCATCCCTCTCCATTCCTCTCATCCCTCTCCATTTCCTTTTAACATCTGCCTGTCCGCAGGAGGAAGTAACCGATTGACGGTCGAAAACTCCTCATGTCCTTCCTTCGCAGTGTGAGGTTAGCCAGCGTAAAGGGTAAGCATACAATCATGCATAGTGGACACCTTCCTTGCAAGGCTTTTAACATTGGTTAGTACAAGAGAAATTAAAATTACAATAATTTTAAATACCACCAAAAAGTTCAATACAAAATGTTTATTATAAAATAAGTTATGTACTTAAACTAAAAAAAAACATGTGTGCAGTGCACACGTGGTAGAAGTGAAACCTTCGGAAAACTAAACAGCGAGAGAATGAGACGGATGCAGTATTAGGAGTGGGATAGTTATAGGGTTTATTTACTATAATATTTTGAAAATTATTGCGCATTTTATTATTCAGTCTCCATGTTTTCGATTTCAATAAATGACACACACAAGCCCCCATATGTACAACGCTTGGTAGACAAGAGTAGGGAGGCTTGAGTTTTTTCAATGTGTCGTAGGAGAAGGTAGGGGTTATAGAAGAGGGTGGGGGTTGAAGAGATGGAGAAAGTAGATAAGGGGGAACAATATATAAGGTTAAGGGGTAGAATGATAAGGGTACACAGAGGAAAGGTATACAGTCGGGGGGGGGGGGAGGGGGTGTGAAGGGTTGAATTTTGGAGAAGTAGGGGGTAGAGAGGAGGGTGGTGGGTGGTTGATAGAGAAAGTAGATGAGAAGGAACAATATGGGGGGTGAAGGGGAGAATAATAAGGGTACATAAAGGGGGGTAAACAGTGAGGGGTGTAAGGTTGAATTTTGGAGGGGTAGCGGGTAGAGAGATGGGTGGGGTTTGGGGGAGATAGAGAAAGTTGATGAGAGGGGAACCAAATGTAGAGATGGGTATACAGTAGGAGGGTGAAGAGTTGAATTTTGGAGGGGTAGGGGATAGAGAGGTGGGTAGGGTTTGGGGTGGATAGAGAAAGTAGATGAGTGGGAACAATATGTAGGGTGAGAGGTAGAATGATTAGGGTAAACAGAGGAGGGGGGGGGGTATACAGTGGGGGGTATACAGTGGGGGCGGTAGGGTTGAATTTTGGAAGGGTAGGGGGTAGAGAGGAAGGTGGGGGTGAGGGGATAGAGAAAGTAGATGAGGGGAACAATAAGTAGGGTGAGGGGTAGAATGATAAGGGTACAAAGAGGGGGGTCTACAGTGGGGGAGGGGGGGGGGTGAAGGGTTGAATTTTGGAGAATGGGGTGTAAGAAGAAAAGTAAAGGGTGAGAGAGGGGTGAGGGAAATCAGTTGTTTTTTAAGAGATAGGTGAAGAGGGAGAAGAGATAGGAAAAAAGCCGAAATCGTAATTCCTAACAGCTTCTGAAAAAATTTCAGAAGATTATGACTATAAAATATCATGACAAAAATTATATTCAAATTTGCCTTATGAAGATGCCAGGAACTTTACCCAATCAATTAAAATAAATATTAAACTGCATAATTAATGCAGAGATTTATTGATTTCTGAACAAACATTTGCATTCGTAATATTTTTATTTAGTCGAGTTTTGAAATTAAAATCATGTAGTATAATACTAAGTAGGTACATACTTTTGTTCTTTCCCTTACGGTTTCATGACGCTTGTACGGAAGTTGCCAGAAGAAGTTGTGGTACACCGCTGTAAATTAATTATTATATATATTATGTTAATATGTAACTCAAAATGTTCTTGATTTTTTTGTTCAATGATATATGAAATGCCTATATAAAAGAAATAAATGAAAAAATTTTAAGGTTTCGTACTGAATTCTGAAAAACAGAAAATATCTAACATGTACTGTAAATAATTTTTTTATAGTGTTAAAGGAGTGACCTAAATTCCATTATTGAAAAATATTGGTTTGACCTGCAACCTAAACTTATATCAATAAAATTTGTTCATATCAAATGACTCCCTTCTCCACCTCATTACACCCCACCCTCCCAAAAATATACTATTCGTAGGGACCCATTCTACCTACCATATGAATTTCAACTTAATATCTTAAGTGGTTTCAGAGTGACGCGCCTTCAAACAGTTTTGCGTACGATGTACGCTGGAGAGACTGACAGACTTTTTTTTTGAAAGGTTAAAATACTAAATTTCAGGGGAAAATTTTTTTGAAATTTCAGGTCGATTACAATACTTTATTATTAAAAAGTAATAAAGTAAAGAGAAACTGGAGTTTTTGCTCTGCAGTTTCGGTTGTCGGCATATACGTAGTGGCTAGGTTTAATTAACATTTACTCAATTTGATTTTGGCCCAGAATGAAAAGAAACGATCCATGGAATTCCATCTGGTCTCGACCACTTAGAAACAATTTTTCGAATTTCTTCCATGGTCGATCGATGGCAATCCAAATTGATTAAAAATTCTCTCTCTATAATCGTCATCACTGAGACTAGAACACATTTTGGCTCATCACTCCAGTTAAGTGTTTGATTTTTCACTTCTTGGAACTACGGTGCAAATGTAGAAGTTAATGAAATGGTAATGGCCATTTATATCCAAGAAGTAGACAATTCTCGGTAGCTCAAACTTACAGTCAGACGAACTTACAGAACTTGGAGAAAAAGATCCATCAGGATTGGAGCGGTCCTGACCATCACTAAACTTAGACTTTTAGTATAGTTAACCCGTTTCCATAGGAGCCTTTGGTCTTATTTCATCTGAAATACAATTATCAGTCAGAATTTTGTAATCCACCTAAACGATTTGACCAAATAATTTATTTCATAAATTAGGGAACTATACTCTATTCTATTAGCTGGAATTATAATTCGTTTCCATTTGTACGCCGACATTGAGCAATGCGAATCTTTAATTACATGGGCGGTAACGATGAAATTATCTTGGAGCAAATCTTCCTCAATTAATCGCATAAAAGGTTCTTACAACATATCGAAGACGTCCTGTATTCCAACGACCATTTTGCTATTACCTTTTGTATTTCATTATTGCTCCTGGGGCTGTCTTTTCGAACAAGGCTGAGTCTTTGGCTAGATGAAGATGACGAGGTCGATTCGCCCGCCTCTCTCACATTACATTATTTCGCACTTAATGAACTTGCCGTAATGATAATGGGCAGATAAACTCCTTTCAAAGTTAAAAGCTTCTAATTAATTCTTTATCACGTTGTCGGTCCATATTAGATTTGAAGAGATCGGAATTATTTATTGTAATGAGATGGAACATGAAACCCAAATATTCTGTATACTTACAGAATTAGAAATCGAAGTAGGAAGCGATTAGAAATTAATTTAATTTTCGGTCTGATGAGAAAATCCTGACTAGATTTGGTTTATTTCAAAGAAAATTATGAAAGACGGTAATGTAAGTTGACATTTTTCGTTGTTATCTTCACGCATTCGAAAAACCAATTGTAGAGTAGAAAAGTTTAAAACAGAAAGCAGATGGAACGTCGCTTCATGCGCCTGGCACAAGATGTATCGTATCTATCAGTTGAACACTTATCAGAGATTTTTAGAGATTAATTGGCACATGGAAGTGCAGCAAAGGTCATGGCCTAGATACGTGAATACAAGGCCCAACTCCCTGTCAGGTAGTCTAATAATAGTTTCTTGAACAAGCTGCAATGCATTATTCCATAATATTAAAGATTCAAATCGTTCGCGTGCTAGAGACCTGTTCGCCGACATCTGGAGCAATTACGATGAAGGATGCTCAAAGCTTTTATCAGTGGCGGCGCAAGGATAATTCTCGTTTCACATCCACACAGGTTAGTAAATATATGACGGAGTTGTCTTTAGTAGAATAAATATGATACCGGTTAATGGATTTTAGATTAGTCCAATGTGCACTAGCAAAGGTGCCTCGCGTAAGGTGCCTCGCGTAAGGTGCCTCGCGTATAAAGTCCTCTTGCATGTTTGTAATATGTATCTTATGAATTTATCACGGTACGGAATACTACATTGTGCACTTTGAAGCTATGTTATATGATTTGTAACCAATGTTTTCTGCAATAAGAAGAAAAGGTATGGCAAAGTGTTGCGGAAATTGAGGAAAATTTTAATTTTGTTTTTAGTTTTAGTTATTTTAGATTTGGTATCTTGCTCAGGGTAATTGAATTGTAGTCATTCAAACATAGTAAAACTTCACAGTAGTGATGTGCAATGCGATTACTTTTGAGTAACGAATAATTACTGAATAAAAAAAAAAAAAAATTTTAACTGGGGACGGATGTAAGGTTAGGAGTGGAGTATCTTGGCCCTCAAATTACTTGCTTGCGCAGAAGGATCACGCTCTTTTCGAGGGCACGTTCCAATAACGGAGAGTTTAATTCATCATAAATTTGGTTCTAACCATTTTTTGCGAGAAATGCAAAATATAGCTACAAATCGACAAAACATAACATTATAAATTTCGGGCTTTTCTTAAATCTATCTTATATCTCCTTTTTTCAATTTATAATCTTTAATCTTGAATTTCTAATCACTTATCATTTTTTTATCATTTGTTATAATTTTTATCATTTTTTTAACTTTTTTCATCATTAATAATTATTTTTTATCATGTTTTATAACTTTTTAGAATTTTTGGTAGTTTTTTAGAATTTTTTAAAAAAAATTTAACATTTTTTAAAATTTTTTACAAATTTTTATAATTTTTTATCATTTTTCACAATTGGTTATCATATGATGTCATTTTTTATCATTTGTTATCATTTGTTATTATTTGTTATCATTTTTTATCATTATTAATCATTTTTTATCATTATTAATCATTTTTTATCATTATTAATCATTTCTAATCATTTTTGATCATTAATTATCATTTTTTATAATTTTTCATAATTTTTTACCATTATGAAACATTTTTTATAATACTTTTGAATTTTTCAGAATTTTTTAGAATTTTTTAGAATTTTTAAAAAAAAATTTAGAATTTTTTAGATTATTTTAGAACTTTTTATAATTTTTTTAGAATTTTTTAGAATTTATTAAAATTTTCCAGAATTTTTTTAGGATTTTTTATCATTTTTTGAAATTTTTTAGAATATTTTTAGAAATTTTTGGAATTTTTTAGAATTTTTTTGAACTTTTTTTAGAAGTTTTTAGAATTTTTTAGAATTTTATATAATTTTTTATCTTTTGTCTTTAATCTGCAATCGTCAATCCAAATTTCCAAAATCCTCCATTCTGCATCCTCATTCCTCAATCCTCCATCCCTTATCATCCATCCTCTGTCCTCTACCCTCTATCCCCGATCCTCAATCTTCAATCCTCCATTCTCCATCATCCATCCTTCATCATCCATCATCCATTCTCAATCCTCCATCATCCGTCCTCCATTCTCCATCATCCATCCTCAATCCTCCATCATCCATCCTCCATTTTCTATCATCCATCCTCTATCCTCCATCCTCAAACCTCAACGTTTGAGTACCATAGTATCCAATAGTACAAGTAACAAATACTTCTCGTTTGAGTACCAAAGTATCCAATAAGTAAAAGTAACGAATACTTCTCGTTTGAGTACCAGAGTATCCAATAAGTAAAAGTAACGAATACTTTTCGTTTGAGTGCCTGTAACTTTAAGGTACTTTCTGAGTATGAACGATGGAGAATGGGTGATGGAGGATGGCTGTTGGAGGTTGAAGGTTGGATGATGGATGATGGATGATGGACGATGGATGATGGATGATGGATGATGGATGATGGATGATGGATGATGGATGATGGATGATGGATGATGGATGATGGATGATGGATGATGGATGATGGATGATGGATGATGGATGATGGATGATGGATGATGGATGATGGACGATGGATGATGGATGATGGATGATGGATGATGGATGATGGATGATAGACGATGGATGATGGATGATGGATGATGGATGATGGATGATGGATGATGGATGATGGATGATGGATGATGGATGATGGATGATGGATGATGGATGATGGATGATGGATGATGGATGATGGATGATGGATGATGGATGATGGATGATGGATGATGGATGATGGATGATGGATGATGGATGATGGATGATGGATGATGGATGATGGATGATGGATGATGGATGATGGATGATGGATGATGGATGATGGATGATGGATGATGGATAATGGATGATGGATGATGGATGATGGATGATGGATGATGGATGATGGATGATGGATGATGGATGATGGATGATGGATGATGGATGATGGATGATGGATGATGGATGATGGATGATGGATGATGGATGATGGATGATGGATGATGGATGATGGATGATGGATGATGGATGATGGATGATGGATGATGGATGATGGATGATGGATGATGGATGATGGATGATGGATGATGGATGATGGATGATGGATGATGGATGATGGATGATGGATGATGGATGATGGATGATGGATGATGGATGATGGATGATGGATGATGGATGATGGATGATGGATGATGGATGATGGATGATGGATGATGGATGATGGATGATGGATGATGGATGATGGATGATGGATGATGGATGATGGATGATGGATGATGGATGATGGATGATGGATGATGGATGATGGATGATGGATGATGGATGATGGATGATGGATGATGGATGATGGATGATGGATGATGGATGATGGATGATGGATGATGGATGATGGATGATGGATGATGGATGATGGATGATGGATGATGGATGATGGAGGATGGAGCATGGAGAATGGATGATGAAGGATGGAGGTTGGAGAATGGATGATGGAGGATGTAGAATTATGGATGGATGATGAAGGATGGAGGTTGGAGAATGGATGATGGAGGATGTAGAATTATGGATGGAGGTTGGAGGATGGAGCCTGGTGCATGCAAAATGGAGATGCATTATGGAGCATGAGATGGATTATGGAGCATTAATGATGGAGGATGGATGATGGAGGATGGAGGGTGGAGGATGGGGAATGGAGGATGGAAGTTGGAGGATTTAGGATGTAGAATAGAGGATGGAGGATGGAGGTTGTAAGATGGAGCACGGTGCATGCAAAACGGAGATGGATTATGAATAATTGAGGATGGAGGATGGAAGATGGATGATGGAGGATTGAGTATTGAGGATAGAGGATAGAGGATAGAGGATAGAGGATAGAGGATAGAGGATAGAGGATAGAGGATAGAGGATAGAGGATAGAGAATAGAGGATAGAGGATAGAGGATAGAGGATAGAGGATAGAGGATAGAGGATAGAGGATAGAGGATAGAGGATAGAGGATAGAGGATAGAGGATAGAGGATAGAGGATAGAGGATAGAGGATAGAGGATAGAGGATAGAGGATAGAGGATAGAGGATAGAGGATAGAGGATAGAGGATAGAGGATAGAGGATAGAGGATAGAGGATAGAGGATAGAGGATAGAGGATAGAGGATAGAGGATAGAGGATAGAGGATAGAGGATAGAGGATTGTGGATTGCGGATAGAGAATGGATGATTGAGGATGGAGGATGGATGATAGAAAATTGAGGATGGATGATGGGGGATTGAAGATGGATGATGGATTATAGAGGATGGATGATGGAGAATGGCTTAATCCTCCATTCTTTTGATTGATTGATTATTGAGGATTTTGAAAATTTGGATTAAAGATTGCAGATTAAAGACAAGAGATAAAAAATTCTAAAAAATTCTAAACAGTTCTAAAAAATTCTAAAAAATTCTAAAAAATTCTAAAAAATTCTAAAAAATTCTAAAAATTTCTAAAAAATTATTAAAAATTATAAAAAATTATAAAAAATGATAAAACATTATGAAAAATGATAAAAAATAATAAAAATTATAACAAATGATAAAAAATGAGAAAAAATCAGAAAAAATGATAAAAAATGATAGCAAATGATAACAAATGATAATCAATAATGAAAAATGAAATTTAAAAATGGTTAAACAATTCTAAAAAATTACCTAAAATTCTAAAATGTTATAAAAAATAAAAAAAGAAGATAAATAATGTTGTTAAAAGATGAAAAATGATAAAAATTATAACAAGTGATATAAGGTGATAAAAAATGGTAACAAATGGTAAAAAATGATAAGAAATGATAAATGATAAATGATAAATGATTAAAAATTCAAGATTAAAGATTATAAATTGAAAATAGGAGATATAAGATATATTTAAGAAAAGCCCAAAATTTGTTATTTTAGCTTCTCACATTGTATTCGATACTGACTCCAATAAAAAAATTCCCGCGTCTAGCGGATGACCTTTTTTTATTTGTTTTTTTAGCTTCTCACATTGCTTCCGAGTATTACACTCAAAAAACTAGTACGGCGTGTGCCCAACATTTTTAATTTTCTGTTATGTCAATTTATTAAAATTATTATTAAAATTAAAAAAGTTGGGCACACGCCGTTCTACTTTTTTTAAGTGTAGGAAGGTGGGGTAGAGTGAGCCGCCTAAGGTTTGTACCAAGATTCTGTGAAATGGGTAATAGTTATAAAATCCTTTTCATGCAAAATCAATAGTTTAGGATGTTAGCTTAGTCATGTATTCATGAAATTAAATTATTGATGCTGATAAAAAAGTTATTTACTTCTTTCTATACATACTTCAAAGTGCCCACTTTGCCCCACTACTGATGTAAAGTGAGCTCTTGCAAGGAGAAGAGTATAATTTCATCCAAGACTGTAGCAAAAGAATATGGCAATGGTCAATTAAGACATGCAATATGATTTTAATAAATTGAAATGAAATTAAGTGTGTTGAGTGCGTGCTCTGCTATGAGGAGTAGCCCTGAGAACACCAAAATATTTACTGGCCTTCTTCAGGTCAATTTTTTTCAGCAAAAGAAGCTATTGCTATTTCATCGCAACTTGAGTTAACTGTTGTTGCATTTGCATTTGTTGTATGTTGTCGCCATGCTAAAATTGTTATATTAAATTATCAAATAAAATTATATTGGTATGGGGTAAAATTCGCCCGGGGCTCACTTTACCCCGAATGAACACTAAAAAGTAAGCATCTGCTAAAATTTAAATACTTGGTTAAATAATCATCAAATCTTACTTTGCAAGTTTCACAATCCGTACCCCGATCTCAAGGATACTGTTCCAAACAATTCTCAGTCGCTAACAACTTTTTTTAATTGAATTATTAAACACTGATATTTACATAAAATAGTGCCAAAATCGTAATATGAGAAAATTCGAGGAACTGTAATTAAAGTGAATTTCTTTTATAGTGTATTGTAGTCATGAAGCTGTATCGTATAATTTATTTGGTAAGAAAGGGGTCCACTTTACCTTGCTAGCCCAGTTTGCCACACCTTTCCCGTAATATTCAGAAACAATGTGAGAAGCTAAAAAAAAATGTCATCCGCTGAGACTCGGGAATTTTTTGATTGGGGTCAGTACCAAGCACAATGAGAAGCTAAAAAAAAAAGGTATTATTATTAGGTATATATATTATTTATAATACAGTATTGTTATTGATTTTCAAATAAAAAAAAAATTTGATGCCCTCAAAATTTTTTTTTCGACCGCCCCAAAATCCTTTAAAGGCTCGTAGCTCTCAAACCAGTGGAGCTAATAAATTAAATTTTTTTCTAGGAATAGACTGGGTAGACCACTTGAATTGACATTACTTTCAGGGGTGGTTGTGTGAGGAGGAAGGTGGGGGAAGCGTTTTAGACGAAAAATTTTGGTTTCTAGATCTCAGCAACCGCTTATGTTAGGATACTGAAACTTAGAATTTCTATAAAGCTTTGATAGTGGACTCATTTGCAAAAACCTCCAAAACCGTTAATAGCAAGCAATTAAAACTTAACAAATATCTGTAGTTATACTAGGAGAGTAGACTGAAACAAAGTTTTTGGGTGGGGTAGTGGCGTACGGGGGTGGGGGTTGAAATACTTAACATTACGATATCTCCCAAACCAATGGCACCAAAAAAACAAAATTCGGTTTGGATATAAAGCTTGTTAAATAAAGATTGCTCAAAGTAAAATCTTTGAAGGGGGCGGGGGAGTACGTAAGTGGAGGGGATAAGAGTTTTTCAAAAATAACACGATTCATATCTCAATAACAGTGTAAGATGGACGCTTCAAATTCTTACCAGAAGTAGGCCTAATAGAACCCTAGTAGGGAAAAAAAATTGGGGGTGTGGGTGTAGAGCATAGAGCTGTATGTATAATGGAGATAGCGTGCAGCGACTTTTTTGAAGCCGGTGGTTTTCTCGCAAAAGACCGGCGATATTCACTATGCTACATACTATCAGCATCTTACTCACATGTATGTTATACTCCGGTATTGAAAAGAAAAAAGGCAAACCTTTAAATACTTCGCTACTATTAGCATTTTACTGCCACCGGGCATGAAACGCTCCATACAAAAATGTTCAATTTTGCATCAAAATGCTTCAAAGTGCTTTATACAGAAACGGCGCTTTGCGATCTCCGTTAGTTATAGATCTATGGTGTAGAGGGTGAGGGTGGGGAAGGGTGAGAAAGAAAAAGTTCCGATGCTTATATCTGAAGAATATATAGTGATAGGAAGTTGAAACTTGGTATTTAGATAGAGCTATAGTAGTGGCATAGTGGAAAAATAAATTTTTTTTAGGGGTAGTATGGTACGGTGGTGGGGAGTGTTTTTCCTAACTTTCGAACGGCTTATGCTAAGAAGTTGAATTTCGGTACGTATATGTAAGTTAACTAGAAAAGTAATTTTGATAAAAAAAAGTTTGAATATTCATTGGCGTTCAGAAGGGGGGGCAAAAAAAAATATCAGTTAATATAAAATGCTTATATTTTCACGATTTTCGTCATATCTACTAGGTCTTTCGAAATGTTGAATTCATTTTTATTCTACGGATTCTTCATATGAATACCTAGAATGTGTTTTCAAGATTTTTTGAAATTCGACCCCTAAGAGGGTGTAAGCTGGTTGAATACTTTTTCATGAATTCCACCATGTTTCTCAGGTCTGATCAGACATCGACTATCTGTTCACTTCCCCAGGCTTGTTTAATAATCACCTCTTTTAATTTTGGTTTTTTTCAACCTCTAGACCGCATCCCGGAATATGACCCAATTATTTAATTCATATGTTACACCCTTTTTTAACCGCTTCCTGAACTTTTTGTTAGGTTTTCAGTCACATAGTAACATACACCGCATCCCCGAATTGAACGCGTTCTGAACTTCTGCCGGAAAAATAATAAAGTTGCGCCCAGACTGTTGGCAGATTTTTTTCATAAGGTCAGTATCGAATACTATTGAAAAGTAGTATTCGGTACTCGATACTCGTTTGAAGTAACGAATACTGAGTAACGAATAATTACTTTTCGCACACCACTAGTTCACAGTAATATGATCACACGTAAATTGACCTATGCATCAATTGCATAGGTTCTATTACAACAAAATACAATACACCATAACAAAAGCTAACAATAACTTTAACTTTAGTACGATGACAAATTAACACACTAATAGATGAATACCTGTAAGCATTTATTGTATAAAATCGACCCCAATCAATTATTAGAACGTAAGCATTATTTTAGAATATAAGCATGTAAATAATTAGGAATATAGGCAGTAGTAAACCAGAAGTCATCTAGTTTCATTTAACCCGACCAGAAGTGGTCGCGACATGGTCCGTCGAGCCTAACATCAAAAAAAAACCAGCCTACGCCTCAAGGAAGATTATACTCTTCATCGCAAGTAATTAAAAAATAATAATCCTACAGCCGCTGCAAACAAAACAACAGAAGGAACGAAGTCCTATTCGCAATACTTACTCATCCAGAATCCGCTACAGTTACAGAAAAAGAAGGAAGGAAGTCTTATACGCAGCACTTGCTCCTCCCTAATCCGCTGCAGCCACAGTAAAAGAAGGAAGAAAGTCTAGAAGGAAGTCCGATCAGCTCGAAGCCTTACAACCTTTGAGTTGAACGTGTGAGTGAAACCACGAGTGGAAGCCATCTGACCAAGGAAAACTCGAAGACTTACAACCTTTGAGTGGAACTACGAGTGGATACAAACTGAAGCTATTTGACTAGGAAGATACTGCTGAACACCACTAATACAAGAAGACACATTAAGTGTTCTACCATCATGGAGCCATTGGCAGCAATCCAGCATGAGACAGGGTCAAACATATCTAAATGTTTGATCAACCTAAAAAAGACCCTAAGGAGAGGAAAACTAATTAGTATGTTTTGAAGAAAAGCGAATACCTTGAAGCACTCTGGGATGAGTTCGAAACACGTCACCAACAACTAGTAGAGTGTAAGAACAACGATCACGAGTATTTCAAAAACAATTTTTACGAACAAGTTAAACAAAGTTATATATAAACAAAAATTTTGCTTGATGAGCTACAAGTTTCATTAAATGGTCAACAACAAACCACATCCGGCATAAAGAAGAGAGATAGCCAGAACAATAAATTTTTTAGACGAGAACAATTTAAATTACAGGCTCTTCTCGATTCAATTAGAGGAGTCCTGACTGGCGTCACACTGTCCAAGTCGACTATAGATTTTTACATTGAGAGTTTAATGGAAGATTGGCGGAGTGTGAAGGTTCTACATGAAGAAGTAATCACCGAAAGTGATGATAGTTTATACGACACCGTAGAATACAAAAATTCTATTGATCTGTACGCAATACTGAGATGATAAAAGTATCCGCCAGTGATTTAAAACGAATCCACGATACAACAAAAGAGTGTTTGTATGCCATTAATAATTTGAACATAAATACAGCAGAGTGGGAACCGTTAATCATTCACATCCTACTACAAAAATTGGACTACAAAAGCCAGAAACTTTACGAACAATCGCTAGAAAATCCAAAAGAAGTTCAGAGTTCGTGCAGGCCAGATTTCAATCGCTTGAAGCTCTAAGGGACAGACAAAAACTCGATTCATAAGGCGGTGGAAAGTAGGTTCACATGAAAAACTAATAGTACGGGAGATAGCGACTCATTTTTTCGAAGAATTTTATACCAAATAAATTTCATTTATAATGCCACAAGTACACACGCGCCTTCACTCGCATTGACCGATGCGAGTTAGCGCGAGGCGAGTGTGTAAAGGGCCCATTCGCGTTAGCTCGAGCATGAATTTGAGATGCGAGTACATTTGCCTCTCTGGCACTGTTTGGACGCGTTTCAAAGGGATTCGCTTACAGCACTCGTATGCCCTTTCCACACGCGCCTTCACTCGCATTGCAAGAAGACACTACCCAGCGGGAAAAAGGCCTCTGAAGTATGCATTTCGTAAACATTCCTATTCAATGGATGGAAGAATTACCATACTTTTCATACTAAATTTACTTTATTATTAATAAGACAGTATTGCTATCGATTTTTTTAAAAAAAAAATTTGCTACCCTCAAAATTTTTTCTCCACGTTTCATGACTAGTAGATACGAAAAAAGCAATAAAAATTTTCACTCCGTCTGTCCGCCGTACGTCGACCGCCCAAAATCCTTTGAAGGCTCGTAGCTCTCAAACCAGTGGAGCTATTAAATTACAATTTTTTCTATGAATAGACTGGGTGGACCCCTTGAATTGACATTATTTTCAGGGGAGGGGGTGTGAAAGGGAAGGTGGGGGAAGCGTTTTAAAGGAAAAATTTTGGTTTCTAGATCTCAGGAACCGCTTATGTTAGGAGGCTGAAACTTAGAATTTCTATAAAGCTTTGATGGTGGACCCATTTGCAAAAAAATTACTGATATGGGTGTGGGAGTGGTTTGAGAAATAATGAGTCCGAAACGCAAAAAAGTCGAGATCGACACATTCTAAAATCTATATCTCCTTAACAGTTAATGGCAAGCAATTAAAAATTGACAAATATCTGTAGTTCTACTAGGAGAGTAGATTGTAATAAAATTTTTGGGTACGGGGGTGGTTGGTGAAAAACTTAAGATTTTGATATCTCACAAACTAATGGCACCAGAAAAACAAAATTCGGTTTGGGTATAAAGCTTGATAAATAAAGATAATTAAAGGTTAAGAATTTTTAGAAAATAACACATTTCATATCTCAATAAGGGTGTAAGGTAGATGCTTCAAAATTCTACCAGAAGTAGGCCCAATAGAACCCTAGTAGGGGAAAAAAATTTGGGTTGTAGGTATAGAGGGTGAGGGTGGGGAAGGGTGAGAAGGAAAAAGTTTCGATGCTTATATCTTAAGAACCTATAATGATAGAAAGCTGAAACTTAATATTTAGATAGAGCTATAGTATTGGCATGGTGGAAAAATATTTTTATTAAGGGGTAGTATGGTACGGGGGTGAGAGGTGTTTTTCCTAACTTTAGAACGGCTTGTGCTAGAAAGTTGAAACTCGGTACGTATATGGAAGTCAATTAGAAAAGAAACTCCGATTAAAAAATGCAAATATCTATTGGCGTTCTGAAGGGGGGGTTAAAAAAATGGTACGTGAAAATAAAATGCCTATATTTTCACGATTTTCGTGATATCTACTAGGTCTTTCCAAATATTGAATTCATTTTTATTCTACGCGCTCTTCATATAAACACTTACAAAGCGTTTTCAAGATTTTTTGAAATTTGATCCCTAAGAGGGTGTAAACTGGTTGAATACTTTTTCATGAATTCCACCATATCTCTCAGTTCTGATCAGATATCGAATATCTTTTCACTTCCACAGGCTTGTTTAATAATTACCAAATTTTTTTTTTCTTTTTCAACCTGTAGACCGCTTCCCGGGATATGACCCAATTATATAATTCATATGTTACACCCTATTCTAACCGCTTCCCGAACTTTTTTTTAGGTTTTCAGTCACATAGTAGCCTACGCCGCATTACCGGATTGAATGCGTTCTGAACTTCTGCCGGAAAAATAATAAAGTTGCGCCCAGACTGTTGGCAGATTTTTTTTCTGTTAAGTTGAAGGAATGATTTTCTATACATTTTCAGAATGCGAAGACATATTGCAATAATCTTGCATAGAAATACAGTATTACATACAGTACATAATGCATTGCTCATATTCCCGCTGGGACCGAACTGAACACTTGGTAGCCCCCACCACTGCCAAAAACACTCACATCGAACATTCGCTTCGATGGGACTCGCTTGTAGCCCTCGCGCGTACCCTTTCCACACGCGCCGAGACATTCGCGCTAACTCGCATCGGGCAATGCGAGTGAAGGCACGTGTGAACTTGCGGCATCATAGTTGAATAATATTCCATAATCAGCAAAATGAACGTCAGTTGCCGCACCCGTAGTGAAATCTAAGGTGACAGCATGTGAAAGTAAAAAAAAATTATGTCAAGTAATTTCATACCGCTCCAAAATTTAGGGGATGATTGTTTAGATCATTTTCAACCAAAAAATAATCGTCAGCTGCATTGAAGACGGGGGAATATACGTCAGTCGCCTACATGAACATGTTAAAAATTTTGAATTTTAAAGTCATTTCATACTTAATGAACTTTATGCAGATGAATTTTCATACTTTTCAAACAATAAAGAAAACCGTCAGCTGTGTTTATAGCGGGGGTAAGACGTAAACGTGGTACGTGCTCAGTGCAAATGAGCGTTGTTTAGTTTTTTCACAAATTAAATGACGATCTTAACACCTACAAGCATCCTGCTGACGTCGATTGTTATTTTTGTTAACAATGAAAGTAGTGTACATTTCAATTTCATTAAGACTTATATTAATTTAATATAAGTTATACCACTCCATGCTGTAAATAATGAGTTTTGAATAGATTTTTCATACTAATGAAATTCGTGTCCGTTTTAAATTACAGTCGAACTTCGATAACTCGAACTGCCATGTGCCGCAAAAAAATTTCGAGTTATCAAGACTTCGACTTATCAAATATAACTGCACATATGCATGCTATTAACGCTATTGCCAACCAACTTGGTTCGACTTATCAAAAATTCGAGCTGTCGAAGTCCGAGTTGTTGAAGTTCGACTTATCGAAGTTTGACTGTATAAAGAAAAAAAATCTGCCAACAGTCTGGCCGCAACTTTATTATTTTTCCGGCAGAAGTTCGGAACGTGGTTTATTCGGGGATGCGGCATATGTTACTATGTGACTGAAAACCTAACAAAAAGCGGTTAGAAAAAAGTGCAACATATGAATTAAATAATTGGGTCATATTCCGGAATGCGGTCTAGAGGTTGAAAAATAAAAAACTTAAAAATAGGTGATTATTAAACAAGCCTGGGGAAGTGAAAAGATATTCGATATCTGATCAGACCTGAGGAACATGGTAGAATTCATGAAAAAGTATACAACCAGCTTACACCCTCTTAGGGGTCGAATTTCAAAAAATCTTGAAAACACATTCTAGGTATTCATATGAAGAATCCGTAGAATAAAAATGAACTCAATATTTGGAAAGACCTAGTAGATATGACGAAAATCGTGAAAACATTTGCATTTTATATATACTAATAATTTTTTTTGCCCCCCCTTCTGAACGCCAATGAATATTCAAATTTTTTTTATCAGAATTACTTTTCTGGTTGATTTACATATACGTACTGAGTTTCAACTTCCTAGCATAAGCCGTTCTAAAGTTAGGAAAAACACTCCCCACCACCGTACCATACTTTCCGTAAAAAAAAAATTATTTTTCCACTATGCCACTACTATAGTTCTATCTAAATACTAAGTTTCAGCTTCCTATCATTATAGATTCTTAAGATATAAGCATCGGAACTTTTTCTTTCTCACCCTTCCCCACCCTCACCCTCTACACCCACACCCCCAAATTTTTTCCCTACTAGGGTTCTATTAGGCCTATTTCTGGTAAAAATTTGAAGCATCCATCTTACACTGTTATTGAGATATGGAACGTGTTATTTTTGAAAAATTCTTATCACTTCCACTTACGTATTCCCCCGCTCCCTTCAAAGATTTTACTTTGAGCAATCTTCATTTATCAAGTTTTATATAGAAACCGAATTTTGTTTTTCTGGTGCCACTGGTTTGGGAGATATCGTAATGTTAAGTATTTCACTCCCCACCCCCGTACGCCACTACCCCTACCCAAAAATTTTGTTTCAATCTACTCTCCTAGTATAACTACAGATATATGTTAAATTTAAATTGCTTGCTATTAACGGTTTAGGAGACATAGAATTTAGAATGTGTAGATCTCCACTTTTTTGCGTTTCGGACGCATTGCTTCCCCCTCCACTCCTACACCCCTTCACCCATATCATAAATTTTTTTGCAAATGGGTCCACTATCAAAGCTTTATAGAAATTCCAAGTTTCAGTCTCCTAACATAAGCGGTTGCTGAGATCTAGAAACCAAAATTTTTCGTCTAAAACGCTTCCCCCACCTTCCCCCTCACACCCCCACCCCTGAAAATAATGTCAATTCAAGGCGTCTACCCAGTCTATTCCTAGAAAAAATTTAAATTTAATAGCTCCACTGGTTTGAGAGCTACGAGCCTTCAAAGGATTTTGGTGGTCGACGTACGGCGTACGGCGGACAGACGGAGTGAAAACTTTTATTGCTTTTTTCGTATCTACTAGTCACGAAATGTACACAAAAAAATTTTGAGGGCAGCAAATTTTTTTTTGTTGAAAATTGATAACAATACTGTATTATTACTAATAAAGTAATACGTTTTCATCAAAAACGATGATTAAAGCCGTTGGAATGCTAAATATTTCCGTTTTTATTTTATTAATATATTAAAAATAAACATAACGCAGTCACGATCGGCTCCAAGCCAATCGTATGATACTCTAGATGAAATACTGAACTCCTATTTATATTTTAGTTGGAAACATATCAAAAGAGTGAGGAGTGCACAAACAGTTTTTACATGACTTTTTACTTACAGGTAGAAACTAGTGAATAGTGGCTACTCGATTTCTTGATTAATAGTGAGTTCCATAAATTAAGTTCGGACATTTTGCAGAATTTTTGTAAGGCGACTACATGAAGGACTTATGGGATATTTTTCATATATATAGTTTTAGCTGCGACTATTATAAATTCAACGTATACAAAATTTTAAAGTCGTAACGTAAAGCGTCTTAAAGTTATCGTTCAATATTGGTGAACACGTGTCTTAAAGACTTTTATATGACAGCTACCCGAAGGAGTCGACGGATGGCGCCAACTAATGAACTCCGTCTTGCGTTTGATATAAAACTAATTATATAAAACAATTTTTTCGAGAAAAAGAATCGGTAGGCATGGTGACGCTTGACATTGAAAAGGCTTTCGATAGCGTCTGGCATGAAGGTCTTTTATTCAAATGATTGAATGCTTCTTTTCCTATATATTTAGTTTAGGTAATTCAGTCATTCCTATCAAATAGAACCTTTGCTGTCAGAGTAAACTCTAGCTTCTCTAATGACCAACGCATACCTGCTGGAGTTCCCCAGGGCTCCTGCCTTAGCCCAATACCTTACGACATCTATACGGCTGACATTCCGAGCCATCCACAGTGCAAACTAGTAATCTTCGCAGACGATACATGTCTTCACGTTAGAGATAAAGATCCAGTCAACATCACTTCATGGATCGAGGCTTACTTGGAACAACTTTATCAATACTACCACCGCTGGAGGATAAAAATCCACCCGACCAAAACACATGCCATATTGAAAATACCTGCTTCAAAGTTTCGAAATCCATTTGTGCACTCTACCCGCTTATTAACAGAAAATCGCAGCTTTCCACTAAAAATAAAATGCTAATTTTCAAACAAGTCTTCCAGGCCAGATTATCATACGGCTCTTCAATCTGGAGTCAGTGCTCTAACTCGAGCAAAAAGAAACTACAGATCTTACAAAGCAAATGCCTGAAAATGATCCTTAATAAACCCTTCTACTTCTCGACTAAAAGGCTTCACGAAATTGCCAACGAACGTATAGTTCAGGAACTAGCCGACAACAGATATTTATCTTTTTCGCGCAGATCGTAAATGAGTGACAATCCGCTAATTCGCTCTCTATTCTAACAATAAAGACTAGTACACATTTCCATACACATTCATCTATCATATATCGGTTAAAATATAGATATTAATACTTCGTTTTTAATTACCACTTGTCTTTTCTTTTCCTAAAGGAATATTTGTTTTATAGGTTAAGTTAGGTTAATAATTAGTTTTAGTTAGTAAGTAAGTTTAATCACGCAAGGTTTTTTGTAAAAAAAATTTTCCTTGGATAGATTAGTACCTCAAAACTCTTAATATTATCAGTCGATGCTTACAATTCAGGATTATCGCTGTTAAGATTTGATTATCTGTTCTCTAAATTAAGTAGTCTGTGTTGATGCAAAAAGAATAATACCAATAAACTTGAATTTGAATAAATTTATAGTACTCTATATGATTTCATCTAGAGTATAAAAATAAATAATAAAAAAGGTAGTCTGGGTGGCTTAGTGGCTAGAGCACTTGCCTTCGGTGCACCTGGTACCAGGTTCGAATCTGCTTGGCGACAAGTAGTTTTCGAAAATGGGATTGTGTGGCGGACTACCAGTTCACTTTGCTGTAAATGAGTACCTGAGTTAAGATCGGGGTAAGAATCACGGACGAGCGTGTAGCTGACCACTTCACCTCCTAGTGTTCCGTTGGTCTCGCAATGAAGTAACTCTAGCATTACTTCAAGGCCTAGGCCCGATTTGGGCTGTTGCGCCAATGATTATTATTAGAAGAAGGCTTATCTCTACTAACACAAAAATTATTGAAAGATTTCTTCGTTAAAATCTTCTGTACACTAAAAATTATTATATAGAACCAAGAAATCGAAATCATATTTTTTTCACTAATTATTCGAGTACACAAATTTTCAATAGAATCGGCGATGGTAAGGTCACACTGATAACACTTGTAACTGAATATGTATTTTACAACTTACATACGCATTTTATGCTAATATTGCAAATCAATAGTTAGTTAGCGTGGGTGGTACTAAGGTAGATCGGACGAATAATGCTAATATGAATTATATTCGCTAATAATTAAAAATCTGCCAACAGTCTGGACGCAACTTTATTATTTTTCCGGCAGAAGTTCAGAACGCGTTCAATTCGGGGATGCAGTGTATGTTACTATGTGACTGAAAACCTAACAAAAAGTTCGGGAAGCGGTTAGAAAAGAGTGTAACATATGAATTAAATAATTGAGTCATATTCCGGGATGCGGTCTAGAGGTTGAAAAAAACAAAAATTAAAAATAGGTGATTATTAAACAATCCTGGGGAAGTGAAAAGATATTCGATATCTGATCAGACCTGAGAAATATGGTGGAATTCATGAAAAAGTATACAACCAGTTTACACCCTCTTATAGGTCGAATTTCAAAAAATCTTGAAAACACATTCTAGGTATTCATATGAAAAATCCGTAGAATAAAAATGAATTCAATATATCGGAAGACCTAGTAGATATGACGAAAATCGTGAAAATATAAGCATTTTATATTAACTGATATATTTTTTTGCCCCCCCCCTTCTGAACGCCAATGAATATTCAAATTTTTTTTTATCAGAACTACTTTTCTAGTTAATTTACATATAAGTACCCAGTTTCAACTTCTTAGCATAAGCCGTTCTAAATTTCGGAAAAACAGCAACCACCACCATACTACCCCTAAAAAACATTCTATTTTTCCACCATGCCACTACTATAGCTCTATCTAAATACCAAGTTTCAGCTTCCTATCATTATAGACTCTTAAGATATAAGCATCGGAACTTTTTCTTTCTCAACCTTCCCCACCCTCACCCTCTACACCCACACCCCCAAACTTTTTTCCCTACAAGGGTTCTATTAGGCCTACTTGTGGTAAAAATTTGAAGCATCCATCTTACACTGTTATTGAGATATGAAACGTGTTATTTTTGAAAAATTGTTATCCCCTCCACTCCACGTACTCCCCCGCCCCCTTCAAAGATTTTACTTTGAGCAATCTTAATTTATGAAGCCTTATGTCCAAACCGAATTTTGTTTTTATGGTGCCACTGGTTTGGGAGATATCGTAATGTTAAGTATTTCAACCCCCACCCCCGTACGTCACTACCCCCACCCAAAAATTTTGTTTCAATCTACTTTCCTAGTATAACTACAGATATTTGTTAAGTTTTAATTGCTTGCTATTAACGGTTAAGGAGATATAGGTTTTTGAATGTGTCGATCTCGACTTTTCTGCGTTTCGGACGCATAATTTCCCTTTCCACTCCAACACCCCTTCACACATATCATCAATTTTTTTGCAAATGAGTCCACTATCAAAGCTTTATAGAAATTCTAAGTTTCAGTCTCCTAACATGAGTGGTTGCTGAGATCTAGAAACCAAAATTTTTCGTCTAAAACGCTTTCCCCACCTTCTCCCTCACACCCCACACCTAAAAATAATGTCAATTCAAGGGGTCTACCCAGTCTATTCCTAGAAAAAATTAAATTCAATAGCTCCACTGGTTTGAGAGCTACGAGCCTTCAAAGGATTTTGGGGCGGTCGACGTACTGCGTACGGCGGACAAACGGAATGAAAATTTTTATTGCTTTTTTCGTGTCTACTAGTCATGAAACGCGGACAAAAAAATTTTGAGGGCAGCAAATTTTTTGTTTTTGAAAATCAATAGCAATACTGTATTATTACTAATAAAGTAAAACTACTATAGTACCACTACAAAACATTAGTTCTTCGACTTTTTTGACCCCGATCCTATTGATATCCCAAGTTCATTTTACTTTACTATTTATAATACAGGATTGTTATTGATTTTTAAAAAAAAAAAATTTGCTGCCCTCAAAATTTTTTTGTGTACACTTCATGACTAGTAGACACGAAAAAAATCTGCCAACAGTCTGGCCGCAACTTTATTATTTTTCCGGCAGAAGTTTGGAACGTGTTCAATTCGGGGATGCGGTGTATGGTACTATGTTACTAAAAACCTAACAAAAAGTTCGGGAAGCGGTTAGAATATGGTGTAACATATGAATTATATAATTGGGTCATATTCCGGGATGCGGTCTAGAGGTTGAAGAAGACAAAACTTAATAATAGGTGATTATTAAACAAGACTGTGGAAGCGAAAAGATATTCGATATCTCATCAGACCTGAGCGATAAGGCAGAATTCACGAAATAGTATAAAACCACTTTAAACCCACTTCGGGGTCGAATTTCAAAAAATCTTGAAAACACTTTCTAGGTATTCATATGAAGAATCCATAAACAAAAATAAATGGTGATTGTTAAACAAGCCCGTGGATGTGATATCTGATCAGACCTGAGAGATATTCCGGAATTCATAAAAAAGTACACAACCACTTAACACCCCCTTAGGGGTCGAATTTAAAAACACATTCTAGGTACTGATATGAAGAATCCGTAGAATAAAAATGAATTCAATATTTGGAAAGACCTAGGAAATATGACGAAAATCGTGAAAATATATGCATTTTATTTTCACTGACATTTTTTTTTTACCCCTTTTCCTAACGGCAATGAATATTAAATTTTTTTTTATCAGAATTACTTTTCTAGTTGATTTACATATACGTACCGAGTTTCAACTTCCTAGCATAAGCCGTTCTAAAGTTTAAAAAACACCCCACCCCCGTACCGTACTACCCAAAAAAAATAATTTATTTTTCCAACATGCCACTACAATAGCTCTATCTAATTACCAAGCTCCAGCTTTCTATCATTATAGGTTCTTAAGATATGAACGTCGGAACTTTTTCCTTCTTACCCTTCCCCACCCTCATCCGCTGCACTCAAACCCCCAAAATTGTTTTCCCTACTACGGCTCTATTAGGTCTACTTCTGGTTAAAATTTTAAGCATCTACCTTATACTGTTATTGAGATATGAAAAGTGTTATATTTGCAAAATTCTAATCCCCTCCACTTCCGTGCTCCCCCGCCCCCTTCAAAGATTTTACTTTGAGCAATCTTTATTTATCAAGCTTTATACCCAAACTGAATTTTGTTTTTCTGGTGCATTTGGTTTGTGAGATATCGTAATCTTAAGTATTTCAACCCCCACTCCCGTACGCCACTACCCCCACCCAAAAATTTTGTTTCAATCTACTCTCCTAGTATAACTACAGATATTTGTTTAGCTTTAATTGCTTGCTATTAATGGTTTAGGAGAGATGGATTTTAGAATTTGTCGATCTCGGCATTTTTGCGTTTCGGACGCATTATTTCCCCCTCCACTCCCACACCCCTTCCACCATATCTGTTTTTTTTTTGCAAATGGGTCCATTATCAAGGCTCTATAGAAATTTTAAGTTTCAGGTTCCTAACACAAGCGGTTCCTGAGATCTAGAAACCTAAATTTTTCGTCTAAAACGCTTACCCCGCCATCCCCCTTACACCTCCTCCCCTGAAAATGATGTCAACTCAAGGGGTCTACCAAGTCTATTAATAGAAAAAATTTTAATTTAATAGCTCCACTGGTTTGAGAGCTACGAGCCTTCAAAGATTTTGGGGTGGTCGACGTACGGCGTACGGGGTACGGCGTACGGGGTATGGCGTACGGGGTACGGCGTACAGGCGGAGTGAAAATTTTTATTGCTTTTTTCGCGTCTACTAGTCATGAAACGTGAACAAAAAATTTTGAGGGCAGCAAAATTTTTTTTTTTTTAAATTAATAACAATACTGTATTATAAATAATAAATTAAAAGCAATAAAAATTTTCACCCCGTCTGTCTGCCGTACGCCGTACGTCGACCGCCCCAAAATCCTTGGAAGGCTCGTAGCTCTCAAACCAGTAGAACTATTAAATTAAAAATTTTTCTACGAAAAGACTAGGTCAATTCCTTGAATTGACATCATTTTCAGGGGTTGGGGTTTGAAGGGGAAGGTGGGGGAAGCGTTTTAGACGAAAAATTTTGGTTTCTAGATCTCAGCAACCGCTTATGTTAGGAGACTGAAACTTAGAATTTCTATTAAGCTTTGATAGTGGACCCATTTGCAAAAAAATTGATGATATGGGTGAAGGGGTGTGGGAGTGGAGGGGGAAGCAATGCGTCCGAAATGGAAAAAAGTCGAGACCGACACATTCTTAAATCCATATCTCCTAAACCGTTAATAGCAAGCAATTAAAACTTTAGAAATATCTGCAGTTATACTGGGAGAGTAGATTGAAAAAAAAAATTTGGGTGGGGTAGTGGCGTACGGGGGTGGGAGTTGAAATACTTAACATTGCGATATCTCACAAGCCAATGACACCAGAAAAACAAAATTCGGTTTGGATATAAAGCTTGATAAATAAAGATTGCTCAAAGTAAAATCTTTGAAGGGGGCAGTGGAGTACGTAAATGAATGGGATAAGAATTTTTCAAAAATAACACGTTTCATATCTCAATAACAGTGTTAGATGGATGCTTCAAATTTTTACCAGAAGTAGGCCTAATAAAACCCTAGTAGGGAAAAAGTTTGGGGTATGGGTGAAGAGGGTGAGGGTGGGGAAGGGTGAGAAAGAAAAAGTTCCGATGCTTATATCTTAAGAGTCTATAATGATAGGAAGCTGAAACTTGGTATTTAGATAGAGCTGTAGTATTGGCATGGTGGAAAAATAAATTTTTTTTTAGGGGTAGTATGGTACGTTGGTGGGGGGTGTTTTTCTTAACTTTAGAACGGCTTATGCTAGGAAGTTGAAACTCCGTACGTATATGTAAATTAACTAGAAAAGTAATTCTGAAAAAAAATTCGAATATTCATTGCCGTTCAGAAGGGGGGCAAAAAAAATATCAGTTAATTTAAAATGCATATATGAATTTTCACGATTTTCGTCATATCTACTAAGTCTTTCGAAACATTGAATTCATTTTTTTTTTACGGATTCTTTATATGAATACCTAGAATGTGTTTTCAAGATTTTTTGAAATTTGACCCCTAAGAGGGTGTAAACTGGTTGTATACTTTTTCATGAATTCCACCATGTTTCTCAGGTCTGATCAGATTTCGAATATCTTTTCACTTCCCCAGGCTTGTTTAATAATCACCTTTTTTAAGTTTTGTTTTTTTCAACCTTTAGACCGCATCCCGGAATATGACCCAATTATTTAATTCATATGTTACACCCTTTTCTAACCGCTTCCCGAACTTTTTGTTAGGTTTTCAGTCACATAGTAACATACACCGTATCCCTGAATTGAACGCGTTCTGAACTTCTGCCGTAAAAATTATAAAGTTGCGCCCAGACTGTTGGCAGATTTTTTAGTAGGTATGTTTCGAAAAACAGTATATCCTACGAAATATTAAAAAATAACAAAAGAACCATTTTTAGATATTCAGGGATAAATGACAAAATATTTGTATACGAAAAAAATTAAATAAGCTATATTTTATAATCTTAGGATAAAAATTACCGGAGATATGCATTTTCAAAGAGACTCGGACACCATTTTTGCTAACATTGCCAACTTAACGAATATACCTTCTCTGGAGTCACGATTGGCTACAGCCAATCGTAAAAAGGACTCACTCGATTTCTTACATATTTATCCTTTTCCTTGGAACCATTCAAAAATTGTGTAGAAAATTTTAAATTCGTTGCTTGACGCATTCAAAAGTTATCGGAAAATATTACTGAACACGTGTTTTAAGGATTTTTTGTATGGAAGGTACCAGAAGTGTTAAAAGGATTTCGATGACTAGTTTACTACTTGAACTTTGTTTTCACTCAAAACTAATTTGTACAAAATTGCAAATTCGTAGCTGTTGAGTTATGGTGAGTTCCGTAAATTGAGTGTACATATTCACATGATATTTGTATTTCAGTTTTTAGTAAAAGTACTACAGGTAAACAACATTCTGTGGAAATTTCGAAGGAAAATATCAACAAATCAGCCAGTCTCGTGAAGTTGACCATGACCAAAAAGTGCCCTCACGGTAGTCACGGTAAATTGAGGGCATAAGCACTTAAGGACATTTTGTGTGGCAGCTACCTGAACGAACTTAGCCTTACAAATTCAACCAAACAACGAGATTCAAAATTTGAAAATCCTAGCTCAAGGCGTTCTTGAGTTATCATGCTAACGGACAGTCTGACGTCCGTCAGGCGGATTTGGAGTTTTTAACCACAAATAAACAAAAAATAATATATATAACTTTTTTTCGTCCGGGGCTCGTTTCTACACGTTACAAATTTTTGGAACGGATTAAGGGGGAACATTGAGTAGAAATCTGAAAAATTAAGTGAATCTTAGAAATTATTATCTCAAAAACTATTTGCTCGATTTTATCCAGATTCGAAAGTACATACATGTGGGATTTGCAGGTACCTTTATGATCAAAAAACCTTTCGTTTAACAAATAGAAAAAGAAATATAATATGAAGATATAAGAATATAAAAATATAATAGAAAATGTAATAATAAAAATATACGATTCGTCGTCCGTCGTTGGCCGAGAGGAGAGAGCGAGCCTTGTCGTCTCAGTCTCTTTTATATTCGCTTTTTTCCCGGAAATCGTTTGCTTACAACTTTGAAGTTGGTTACGTTACATGATATGTACATTGTTTACAATAAATAATAAGTAATGTAGGTAAACTATACGATAAATCTGTTTCCAATTCCACATTCGGCCGTCTTGACAATGTAGCCGTCCTCGGCGTATCGACGATTAGTAGAAATCTTCGTCGTAGTTAGTTTCGTCGTTGTTTGATTTACTTCTTCATCGTTAGGGTTGGGTTCTTCGTTGTTTGCTTCTTCGTCGTTAGTTTCTTCGTTGTTTGATTTACTTCTTCGTCGTTAGGTTATTCCTCGTTAGGTTATTCCTCGTTATGTTCTTCGTTGTTTGCTTCTTCGTCGTTAGTTTCTTCGCCTTTATGTTCTTCGTTGGTTGCTTCTTCGTCGTTAGATTCTTCGTTGTTTGCTTCTTCGTCGGATTCTTCGTCGTCATATTCGTCATCGTAATTGCAATAGTGTTTCATGAAATCGCTGCTGGTTGACTTTATTTTTGGTCCCTCGCAATCCGCAACTTTCTCTACGTCGAAACGGTCGTTGAGCTTAACTTTTGTGACCTTGTACGGTCCCAGAAACTTCGGAGAAATTTTCAGGCCTGTTCCAAACTGCGTGCGTAGAATAGCGACAAGGTCCCCGACCTTATATTTCGTAGATGCTCTGCGTCGTTTATTATAAGCTCGCCTATTTTCCTTTTGGATTTCGTCGATAGCCTTCGATGCCGAATCCCGTAGTTTGTCTCTAGTAGCTTCAAACAGTTCGATGATTTCGTCTTGGATCATGCTGCATAGTGTCACGTCTTCCGGATTCTTCATTTTTGTTCCGAACATGAGTTCGAATGGCGTTAACTGGATCGCCCTGTTGAAAGTGTTGTTGAGATTTCTCTGCAGTTTGTCAACGTGCTTATACTATTGGTCTGGAAATTCTAAAGTATATATTGTTAGAATAGAAATTACCATTTGATGTATCCTCTCGACTTGCCCGTTACCGCGCGGTACACCCGTAGTCGTTAAAACGTGATCGATTTTTTCATTACGACAGTAATCCGCGAATGCCGTCGACGTAAAACATGGACCGCGATCTGTGATAAACCGGCGCGGATTCCCGAACACAGATTGTTGCATTTTGAGTTTTTGAAGTACTTCGTTAGCACTAGTTGTTTTTACCGGATACAACCACACAAATTTGGTAAAACTGTCAACTATACTCACTATATATTTATATTGCTTGTTAGTCAGTGTCATTGGTCCTAAATGGTCGATGTGGTACGTGTCCAATGGGGTCGTTCCTTTCGGGATCGTATGCAAATATCCTTCCTTTTTTTTCTTTCTTTCGCTAAGAATACACTGTACACAATTCGTAACAATTTGGTTAATTTTTTTATCCAATTTCGGAATGAAAAATTCCCGTAAAACTAGTTCTTTAATTTTTTTCAATGCGAAGTGTCCCTGGCTTTGCACTGACTTTAAAATATCCATCTGCATACCACTTGGAACAACAAGGAGTCGTCGATCGTTGAAATTTTTGTATAAGACCCCGTGGTCTACTTCGTAGTCGTCGTATGGCTCTTTCTCTAGAACTTTAAGAATAGTGTAGATATGTTCGTCATGTTTTTGGTTTACCTTAATTCTTTCTAATAAACTGCTCTCCAACATCATTATAGCTGGATTTCTGCTAAGTGCATCTGCATGTTTCATTGAAACTCCTGGTCGATGCTCGATCGTGAAGTCGAATTCCGCTAATGCTAAAGCCCATCTGGTTATTTTTGGTGATATCTCCTTTTTCGACATTGTATATTTGAACGCTGAACAATCGGTGATGATCTTGAATGATATTCCTAAAACGTATACTCGGAATTTCTTTAACGCTTGAACCACTGCCAATGTTTCCAATTCAAAGCTGGATAGCTTTTCTTCTGCTACAGTCATTTTTTTGCTGAAGTAGTGTACTGGGTGCAGTAATCCGTCTTCCTGAGATTTTTGCATAAGGACTGCTCCATAGCCCATTTTGCAAGCGTCGGTGTGAACTTCGGTGTATGCTTCTGGCTGGTAAATTATTAGAACTGGTCGACTAGTTAGGATATCCTTGAGTTGAATAAAAGAGCGCTGTTCATCTGGCCCGAAAATAAAACTTTTTGATTTTCGTAAGACATCCGATAGAGGTTTTGCTATAACTGAGAAATTTTTTATGAATTTACGGAAGTACCCTGCAAGTCCAAGAAATGATTAAATGTTTTTTATAGTTTTGGGTGTAGGAAATTTTTTTACTGCATTTATTTTACATGGAGAAGGTCGTACCGATCCATTTTCAATTTCACATCCTAAATACAAAATTTTTCTTTTTAAAAATTGGCATTTGCTCCATTTAATAGTTAAACCATTGTCTTGCGCGATCTTTAAAATTATTTTTAACTTTTGAATACCTTCTTCTTCATTTTTTGCTGGAATTATAATATCATCTAAGTAAACTGATATGTACTTATCTCGAATTTCGTTTTTAAATATGTTGCAAATATATCGCTGGAAAACAGCTGGTGAGGTTGCAAGTCCGAAAGGCACTTTATTAAATTCGTACTGGCCCGACGGAGTTACGAAAGATGTGTATTTTCTGCTTTCTTCATGCACTGAAACATGGTGGAATCCGTTTCTTAGATCCAACGTCGTAAAAACTTTAGCATCTTTTAGGTCGTCGATTTGGTCCTCAATGAGCGGTAAGGGAAATCTATCCTTAATGATGTTTCTATTTAGCCGTCTGTAATCGATGCAAAGTCTCTTAGTTCCGTCTTTTTTATTGGCCAAAACAATTGGACTCGCGTAATCTGATGAGCTGGGTCGTATGATGTCCTCTTTTAACCATTCGTCGTTTTGTGCGTCCACTATTTCCTTTTCGTACGCATTTAGTCTTCTGGGAGGTTGATAAATTGGTGTTTCGTCTTTCAGCAGTATTTTCATGCATGTGCTTGTATTGCTTATTACGTTACCTGGCTTGTATTCCCATAGTAGGTTCCTAATGACTTTTTTATGAGACTGGTTTTTGATATGCTCGAGCTCGAAATCCACAAAAATAAGAGGTTTATCTTCTACAACTTGAAAACATTGAAAATCGTCCCAAATATTTAATTGTTCGATCTTTATTGACACTGGGTCGATAATTAACTTTACCCGGTTTAAAAATGTTTTACCCAATATACAATCCTTTTTGAACAAACTATCGTCAACGACGTGGAGCTGTTCATTCATGTTTATATTGTCCACTGACAGTTTTGCTTGAAACGAACCAAATGTTCTAATATTACCTGATCCTATGCCTTTAAATGAAGTAGAACCACTAAGACGCTTGATACTTAGCTTCTGTTTCACTTCTTCGCGCACAAAACTTAGGTCACTACCGGTATCAATGTAGGCTTCGAATACCATGTCATTAATTTCAATTAGTTTGCACATATTATGATCACTTGCACTTGTTTTTTCTAAAAACGCAACTTCTTGCTTACTACGAGCATTCGATGACTTTTTTTGTTTACAATCTACGGATTTATGACCAAACCCATTGCAATTGAAACATTTAATACCATTCGCTTTTTCTTCACAATTTCTGGACAAATGTCCTATAGCTCCGCAATTAAAGCACCTAATTTCTTTTTTATCACTTTTAGGCACATTACTACCTTTATTATTTACTTCAGTAATTTTTTTAAATAAAACTAACTTGGATTGAAATTCCTTCAAGGTTTCACACCCGTACAAAATTAGTTTGGAAGAACTGTCACCACGAACACCGTCGATTACATATTGCATAAGTGCATTGTTATCGATTTGACCTGCCATCGCGAGTTTTTTCATTACAAAATAGTAATCGAGAACACTTTCACTATGTTTTTGAATTTGCTTAGACATTTTTTTATGAATATCGGCACTATTTATTTCCGCGTCAAAAGTGTCGATTAAAAATTGTTTGAGCGTTTGCCAATCTGTCACTTCAGATGCTGCGTGTACCGCAAGAGCAGCCGTTCCTTTTAAAAGTCGTTTACCGTAAACGAACTTTTGTTGGTCGCTCCAATGAAGCATGTCAGCTGTCTCTTGGAAAGTAGATAGCCACAATTTTACTGTGCAATCATTAGTGCCCTTGAAAATTTGTAGAGATTCCTCTACGTCACGGAATGAAAAATTACCTTTTTCGACGGCGGATGAAATACTTGCAGATTCCCGTGATAGTTGAAGCTCCTTCTCCAGTAATACAATTTTTTCGTTTTTCAGCTGAAGTTCCAGTTTCCTGAGCTCTTCTTCCTTTTGCATATTTGCGATACTTTGAACTTCATCCGGATTAAACGAAATCGAAGTATTCGTGCATGATTGCCGTCGTGTACTTGTCGTCTTCCGATTTTTTCCCATTTTTCAGGTACTTACGAACCCCGTTATTTGCGTGTTAAGACCACAAAAGATTAGTTCGCACTTTTTTTTCTTTTCCGAGTCCCTATCAGATTTATTGAAAATTCACTAATTATTGTACGGTACACTGTAACACACGAAAATGCAACTTTTTTTTTTTTTTAAGTTCGAAATGCTTCGGTTGAGCCCCCAATTGTGAGATTTGCGGGTACCTTTATGATCAAAAAACCTTTCGTTTAACAAATAGAAATAGAAATATAATATGATGATATAAGAATATAAAAATATAATAGAAAATGTAATAATAAAAATATACGATTCGTCGTCCGTCGTTGGCCGAGAGGAGAGAGCGAGCCTTGTCGTCTCAGTCTCTTTTATATTCGCTATTTTCCCGGAAATCGTTTGCTTACAACTTTGAAGTTGGTTACGTTACATGATATGTACATTGTTTACAATAAATAATAAGTAATGTAGGTAAACTATACGATAAATCTGTTTCCAATTCCACATACATATACATATATGTTGTACAATTATAGTACGCTAAAAAATTTTTCTTATAAATATATATCAACTAGGGGCGCTGCTGTCAGGGTCGCCGTAAAGAATGACCGTCGCTCGCACGATCTGCGATTCCCACGATTACATGCAGGCGGTTGATCGAAAACAAAAATTTCAAAATGAAAACCTATCCAAAAATAATGGCCGCTATTCACAGTCGTCATACAGTTGACTTTAGTGTCTTATTAATAATACGGCACTAAAGTCAGCTTTTACTTAAAGCCAACTTTATGACGACTGTGAATAGCGGCCAATGTGTGTAATTTTGGAAATAATCGCTTCAACCGTTTTCCGACGATTTTGGGAACCGCCTTTGAATAGTATGTTTCGAGATAATTAAGATAAAAAAAAAGTTTGAATGACGTTCTATCACTGGCGAAATGATGAGCTCACCTAGTAAGTTATATTTTTATACTCTAGATCAGGGGTGGCCAACCGAAATGATCTCGCGGGCCGCATTGGAAATGCATCATAGCTTTGCGGGCCACATATCATTATATATCAACATATTAGATTTTCCTACTCCAAAACATCGCTTCGCGGTAACATTGCAAACAGTAAACTTTTCGTCAAAATATAGTATCGCAAGAAATCTTTGCGGAAAAATAATCTAGGCGGGCCGCGAGTTGGCCACCGCTGTCTAGATGAACATATGGAGTATTATAAGTTTAATCCAGCCCGAAAAGTTTGTAACGCAAAGAACCGAGCCTCGGACGAAAAAAAGTTATATAGTATTTTGTGTTTATTTTTGGCCAAAATCCCTAAATCCGTTTGCTGTCCGTCCGTCCGTCCGTCCGTTAGCACGATAACTCAAGAACGCGTTGACCTAGGGAGTTTGTCACAACTTGTAAAATGGAAAAAGTAAGGCTAAGTTCGTTAATGGGCGATACCCTTCCACTCCTTCGGGTACCTCCCATACAAGAGTCCTTAAAACACGTTTTCACAATTATTGCTCGAAGGCTTCAAGTTAGGAACTTGAAATTTTGCATACTTAAGGTTTACAATGTTCGAATCGAAAGTTCCGAATATGATGCAAGTCGAATGAGTCCTTCGTGTAGCAGCATAGAAAAGTCCTTCAAAAACGTATGCATGTTACTGAATCCACTATAACTCCAGAGCGAATTAAAGCAGGAATTTAAAATTTTACAGAAATTAGTTTTATACCAAAACCAAAACTCCTTCGGGTAGCTGTCATACAAAAGTCCTTAATAAACATGTTCACCAATATTGAACGATAACTATAGAACACTTTAAGTTACGACTTTGAAATTTTATACACATTAATTTTATAATAGTCGCAGCTGAAACTATTAATATAAAAAATATCCCATAAGTCTTTCATGTAGTTGCCATACAAAAATTTTGTAAAATGTCCTAACTTACTTTATGGAACTCACTCTTAAATCAAAAAATCTGTCAACAATCTGGGCGTAACTTTATTATTTTTCCGGTAGAAGTTAAGAATGCGTTCAATCCTGAAATGCGGTGAAGGCTACTATGTGACAGAAAACCTATCAAAAAGAACAAGATCGTGGAAGTGAAAATCTGATTGGATCTGAGAGATATGGAATAATTTATGAAAAAGTACACAATCACTTTACACCCCTCAGGGGTCAATTATGGAGAATACATAGAATAAAATTGAATTCAATATTTGGGACGAGGTAGTAGATATGTCGAAAGACGTGGGAAAATATGCATTTTATTTTCACAGATAACTTTTCTTGCCCCCCTTCTGAACGCCAATGAATATTCAAATTTTTTTTATCACAATTAGTTTTCTAGTTGATTTACATATACACACCGAGTTTCAACATTGTAGCTTAAGCCGTTCCATATATAGGAAAAACACCCCCACTTGTACCGAATTTCAAAAAACCTTGAAAACTTTTTCTAGGTATTCATACGAAGAGTCCGGAGAATAAAAATGAATTCAATATTTGGAAAGACCCAGTAGATACGACGAAAATCGTGAAAATATATGCATTTTATATGTATTATATTTACAAATAATTTTTTTTGCCCCCCTTTCTGAACGCCAACGAATATTAATTTTTTTTTATCACAATTACTTTTCTAGTTGATTTACATATACACACCGAGTTTCAACTTTCTAGCATGAACCGTTTAATAGTTAGGAAAACACCCCCCTACCCCCGTAGCATACAACCCCTAAAAAAAATATATTTTTCTATCATTTCGCTACTATAGTTCTATCTAAATACCAAGTTTAAGGCTTATATCATTACAGGTTCTAAAGATATAAGCATCGGAATTTTTTCCTTTTCACCCTCAACCCCAACCCAACTCTACACCTTCAACCACAAAACTTTTTTCCCTCCTAGAGTTTAATTAGCGCTACTTCTGGTAAAAATTCTAAGCATTCTATCTAACACTGTTCTTGAGATATGAAATGTGTTTGATTTGAAAAATTCTCATCCCCTCCACTTCTATGCTCCACCTCCCACTTAAAAAATTTTACTTTGATCAATCTTTATTTGTCGACCTGTATACCCAAACCGAATTTTATTTTTCTAGAGCAATTGGTTCATGAGATATCGTAATCTAAAGTTTTTCACCCCCCCACCCCCATACACAACTTCCCCCACCCAAAATTTTTCTTGATTCTGTTCTCCTAGTATAACTACAAATATGTTTTAAGTTTGAATAGTGTGCCATTAACGGTTTAGGAGATATGGATCTTAGAATTTTTCTATCTCGCCTTTTTTGGGTTTCGGACGCATTACATTTCCCCCCACTCCCACACCCCTTGATCAATATTGACAATTTTTCTGCAAATGGGTCTACTATCAGAGCTCTATAGAAATTCCAAGTTTCAGCTTCCTATCAGTAGGGGTTACTGAGATCTAGAAACCAAAATTTTCGGTCTAAAACACTTCCCCCTCACACGCCCACCCCTAAAAATTTGGTCACTTCAAGGAGCCTACCCCATCATTCGTTGAAAAATTTTCAATTTTATATCTCTAATCGTTTGGCAGCTACGAGCCTCCAAACGATCTTGCGTACGGCGTACGGCGTACGGCGGACAGGCGGACTGAAAATTTTTATTGGTTTTTTCGCGTAGCAAATTTTTTTTTTTTAAAAATCAATCACAATACTTAATTATTAAAATAATAAAGTAAAAATCGAGTAGCGACTATACACTTGTTTCTACCTGTAAGTAAAAGGTCATGTAATAATTGCTTGTGCTCTCCTCATTCTTTTGATATGTTTCCAACTAAAATATAATCGGAGTTCAGTATTTCATCTAGAGTATCGTACGATTGGCTTGCAGCCGATCGTGACTGCGTTATGTTTTTTTTTAATCATCAGCACGAAAAAGCTAGAATGTAGTAGCGTAGAGCGAATGTTTGTGAAGCCATTTTAATACTGCTTGATTATTGTTAGTCTCCAATATATGTACTACAGTGAACCATATATGTATAGTGATTTTGTGAATATGACTTCAAAATAACAAATATTACTTTATTATTTCAATAATAAATGTTGCTATCGATTTTTTTTTTAAAAAATTTGCTACCCTGAAATTTTTTTTTATACGTTTTATTACTAATAAACACCAAAAAAGCCAAAAAAAATGTCAGTCCGTCTGTGCTCCGTACGCCGTACGCAAGCTCATTTGAGGAACTATAGTTCGCAAGCCCCATGAGCTACTAATTTGATTTATTGTTATGAATAGACATGGTAGACCCCGTGAAGTTAGAATTTTTTGAGGGGTGAGGGTGTGAGGGGGAAGGCTGGGGAAGCGTTTTAGACGAAAAATTTTTGTTTCTAGATCTCAGCAACCTCTTATGGTAGGAAACTGAAACTTGGAATTTCTATAAAGCTTTGATAGTGGACCCATTTGCAAAAAAATTGATGATATGGGTGAAGGGGTGTGGGAGTGGAGGGGGAGATAATGCGTCCGAAACGCAAAAAAGATCGACACTTTCTAAAATCCATATCTCCTAAACAGTTAAAGGCAAGTAGAAGAGAAAAAAAAAATTTGGTTTGGGTATAAAGCTTATTAAAAAAAATTGACCAAAGGAAAATTTTTGAAGGGGGCGGGAGAGCACGGATTTGGAGAGGATAAATTTTTTTTAAAAATAACACGTTTCATATCTCAATAACAGTGTAAGATAGATGCTTCACATTTTTACCAGAAGTAGGCCTAATAAAATCCTCTTGTAGAAAAAAAATTTGTGGGTGGGGGTGTAGAGGGTGAGGGCGGGGAAGGGTGAGAAGGAAAAAAATCCGATGTTTATATCTTAAGACCCTATAATGATAGAAAGCTGAAACTTGGAATTTGAATTTGAATTTGGTAGAAAAATAAATTTTTTTTTAGGGGTAGTATGGTACGGGGGTGGGGGATGTTTTTTCTAACTTTTAAACGGCTTACGCTAGAAAGTTGAAACTGGGTACGTATATATAAATCAACCAGAAAAGTAATTGTTAGAAAAAAAAATTTGAATATTCATTGGCGTTCGGATTGGGGGGCACAAAAAAATTGTCAGTGAAAATAAAATGCATATATTTTCACGATTTTCGTCATATTTACTAGGTCTTTCCAAATACTGAGTTCATTTTTATTCTACGGATTCTTCATATACCTAGAATGTGTTTTCAAAATTTTTTGTAATTCGACCCCGAAGGGGGTGTAAAGTGGTGATGCACCTTTTCGTAAATTTCACCATATCTCTCAGGTCTGATCAGATATCGATCTATCGATCTTTTCACTTCCATGGGCTTGTTTAATAATCACCTATTTCTAGGTTTTTGTCTTTTCCAACCTCTAGACCACATCCCGGAATATGACCCAATTATATAATTCATATATTACACAATATTTTAACCGTTTCCTGAACTTTTTGTTAGGTTTTCAGTCACATAGTAACATACACCGCATCCCCGAATTAAACACGTTCCGAACTTCTGCCGGAAAAATAATAAAGTTGCGCCCAGACTGTTGGCAGATTTTTATCTACTGATCACCATCAATTATGGACCGGTGATCGATAAAAAACGTTGAATCTTTCTACGAACAATTAAATAATTATGCTTCAATTCGAAACAAATGAATTGAATCAAAATTTCGATTTTGTATGAAGCGTTTTATGTCAGGTGGCAGTGAAATGCAAATAGTTGCCTAGTACATATTCAAAGGTTTAGCAATTTTTTTTTTCAATACCAGAATATAACATACCATACATGTGAGTAAGAAGCTGATAGTAGCATATTGTTTATTGCCGGTCCTTTGCGATAAATCGTCCAGCTTCAAAACAGTCGCTGCTCGTCATCACCACTACCTACATATGTATATCTCAATGTTTTTCTCTATCAAAGTTTATGAATTCAAACGTTTAGGTTATTCCATCAAGAATCGCCTTTTTCTATTTCATTTTTTTGTTAGTTATAGTATGTTAAAGATTTAACGAAAATGGTGTCCGAGTCCTCTTCGAAAATTCATAACTCTGGTACTTAGTCTTTATCGTAGAATAATGAAGTAGGACTTATTTTAAAGTTCTAGGTTGTCGCAATATAAAAGAAATGTGAATAAAACTTATCCTTGCAAGTTTTTTTTAAGGATAACGACTTTGTCTTTCCCCTGAATATCTCAATCTCCACTTGGGGATCGTGTTAAAAAAAAAATCTGCCACCAATCCGGAAGAAGTTCGGAACGCGTTCAATTCTAAGATGCGGTTAAGGTTACTATGTGACTGAAAAACTAACAAAAAGTTCGGAAGCGGTTAGAGTAGGACGTAATATATGAATACCATGACTGGGTCATTCTCTGGGATGTGGTCTAGGGGTTGAAAAAGGAAAAAACTTAAATATAGGTGATTATTAAACCAGCCCCCGAAGTGAAATGATATTCGATATCTGATCAGACCTGAGTGATATAGAAGAATTTATGAAAAAGTATACAATCACTTTACACTTCCTTAGGGGTCAGTTTTCAAAAAATCTTGAAAACACTTTCTAGAATTCGTAGAATTAAAGTGAATTCAATATTTTGGAAGACCTAGTAGATATGACGAAAATCGTGAAAATATATGCATTCTTTTTTGACTAAACATTTTTTTGCCCCCACTTCCGAACGCCAATAGATATTCGAATTTTTTTTAATTCAAATTACTTTTCTAGTTGACTTACATATACACACCGAGTTTCAACTTTCTAGCATAAGCCGTTCCATATGTAGGAAAAACACCTCCCACCCCAGCCTATTATCATTATGGGTTCTTAAGATATAAACATCGGAACTTTTTCCTTTGCACCCTCCCCCACCCTCACCCTCTAAAAAAACATCCCCCGTTTTTTTTGCTAGGGTTCTATTAGGCCTACGTCTGGTAAAAAATTGGATCATCTTTCTTATACTGTTCTTGAGATATGAAACGTGATTTTTTTGAAAATTTCTTATCCCCCTACTTCCATGTTCCACCACTTCCATCAAAAATTTTACTTTGGGCAATTTTTTTTTGTCGACCTTCCTACTTAAACCGAATTTCATTATTCTAGAGCAATTGGTTCGTGAGATATCGCAATCTAAGGCTTTTCACCCCCCACCCCCGAACGCCACTACCCCTACTCAAACAATTTTTTCAATCCTTTTTCCTAGTATAGATACAGATATTTGTTCAGTTTGAATTTCGTGCCATTAACGGTTTAGGAGATATAGATTTTAGAATGTGCCGATCTTGGCATTTTTGCGTCTCGGAAGAATTATTCCCCCCCCCCACTCCCACACCCCTTCAGCCATATCAACAATTTTTCTTGTAAATGGGTTCACTATCGAAGTTCTATAGAAATTCCAAGTTTCAGCTTCCTAGCATAAGCGGTTGCTAAGATCTAGAAACCAAAGTTTTTCGTCTAAGACCCTCCCCACTCCTCCCCCTTCATACCCTCACCCTTCTAAAGATTCCAGTCGTAGAGGTTCATCCAACCTACCCACAATAAAAATTTCATGATAATACCTCAACGGGCTTGGAAGCTACGCGCCTTCAAACTATTTTTGCGTACGGCATACGGCGTACGGCGTACAGACGGACACTTTTTTTTTTTTCTTTTTTGGGGTCTACTAGTCCTAAAACGTGAAAATACAAAGTTTCAGGGTAGCAAATTTTTTTGAAATTTCAGGTCGATCACAATACTTTATTATTAAAAAATTATAGTAAAATTTAAAAAAATCTGTGATTCTTAATTAAGGTTAGTGTAGTTCTTAATAATAATATTAATTTTTTTTGACCCCAACCCCTTGAGATCTTAAATCCTGGTCTCCTAAATTCTTCAACTCAAACCATCTCGATTTAAAGACCTCGTACTCCAGTAGCTAAGTTGTAAGAAAGCTTTGCTATCTTCCTCAACCGAGTATAATACGTTTTATTTGCTATCGATGAATCATCGTCGATAGATTTTGTCCGTTTCGTAGCCATTTTCTTCTAGATTGGTCTCAAGATATATGAAATTATATATACTCCAAAATTGGTATATGGCAGAGCGAAGGTTGACAAATACCTCCTCAGCACTAGGGAAGGATCTTGCGAGGATGTTTACATACATATATCGTTAGCCTATGTTAATGGATGGTTAGGTTTAGGTTTCAGTGGCGGCCAAAGACCTCACATAGACCCACGAGGGTCCATAGTGATACCACATCAAAAAATCTGCCAACAGTCTGGGCGCAACTGTATTATTTTTCCGGCAGAAGTTCAGAACGCGTTCAATTCGGGGATGCGGTGTATGTTACTATGTGACTGAAAACCTAACAAAAAGTTCGGGAAGCGGTTAGAAAAGGGTGTAACATATGAATTAAATAATTGGGTCATATTCCGGGATGCGCTCTAGAGGTTGAAAAAAAACAAAACTTAAAAATAGGTGATTATTAAACAAACCTGGGAAGTGAAAAGATATTCGATATCTGATCAGACCTGAGAAACATGGTGGAATTCATGAAAAAGTATACAACCTCTTAGGGGTCGAATTTCAAAAAATCTTGAAAACACATTCTAGGTATTCATATGAAGAAAGACCTAGAAGATATGACGAAAATCGTGAAAATATATGCATTTTATACTAACCGATATTTTTTTTTGCCCCTTCTTCTGAACGCCAATGAATATTCAAATTTTTTTTTATCAGAATTACTTTTCTAGTTAATTTACTTATTCGTACCGAGTTTCAACTAAACAGCATAAGCCGTTCTAAAGTTAGGAAAAACACCTCCCACCACCGTACCATACTACCCCTAAAAAAAATTCTATTTTTCCACCATGCCACTACTATAGCTCTATCTAAATACCAAGTTTCAGCTTCCTATCATTATAGATTCTTAAGATATAAGCATCGGAACTTTTTCTTTCTCACTCTTCCCCACCCTCACCCTCTACACCCACACCCCCAAACTTTTTTTCCCTGCTAGGGTTCTATTAGGCCTACTTCTGGTAAAAATTTGAAGCATCCATCTTACACTGTTATTGAGATATGAAACGTGTTATTTTTGAAAAATTCTTATCCCCTCCACTTACGTACTCCCCGCCCCCTTCAAAGATTTTACTTTGAGCAATCTTTATTTATCAAGCTTTGTATCCAAACCGAATTTTGTTTTTCTGGTTGGGAGATATTGTAATGTTAAGTATTTCAACCCCCACCCCCGTACGTCACTACCCTCACCCAAAAATTTTGTTTCAATCTACTCTCCTAGTATAACTACAGATATTTGTTAAGTTTTAATTGCTTGCTATTAACGGTTTAGGAGATATGGATTTTAGAATGTGTCGATCTCGACATTTTGCGTTTCGGACGCATTGCTTCCCCCTCCACTCCCACACCCCTTCACCCATATCTGTTTTGTGCAAATGGGTCCATTATCAAAGCTCTATAGAAATTCTTTGTTTCAGTCTCCTAACACAAGCGGTTCCTGAGATCTAGAAACCTAAATTTTTCGTCTAAAACGCTTACCCCGCCTTCCCCCTTACACCTCCTCCCCTGAAAATAATGTCAATTCAAGGGGTCCACCAAGTCTATTCTTACAAAAAATTTTAATTTAATAGCTCCACTGGTTTGAGAGCTACGAGCCTTCAAAGATTTTGGGGCGTACGGCGTACAGACGGAATGAAAATTTTTATTGCTTTTTTTGCGTCTACTAGTCATGAAACGTGGACAAAAAAATTTTCGGTGCAGCAAATTTTTTTTTTTTAAAAATCGATAACAATACTGTATTATAAATAATACAGTAAAATAGGAGACCCAATGTACTTATTGTAGGTGCGCTTGCGTTTCGATCTGTGTTGAGAGTTCCTCGTTTAATTCAAAAGTCCCTGTAATCATAGCAAAGTTGATTAGACTCTGCATGCTGTTAAAAGATACTTCTTTAAGGTTTGCGAAGGCCGAAGCACCCAGAGCTTTCAGCTATCTTCTAGCTGGGCAGTTGCACAGGAGGTGTTCTAGCTATTATGTGGACTTGAATAGTAGTGTCCCATTAGTGTCGACCAGGGTTTTTCGGATGACATTCTCTAGTGCCAAGTTGAAAAGCATGGGTGCTAGACCATCTCCCTACTTTAAGGGGGATTATCTGAGTAGAAATTTTTTATACTACTACTACTAATAACTTCTTGTAGATAATATCGAACCTTACTGGTCAATTTAAAGCTCAAATTGATCAATATTAAAAAAAAATTTCCTATATCTCCCGGAGTTGATGCAATACCAGCAGAGCTCCTAAAGGGATGCGGTCCATACCTCGCCAATCTCCTACACAAAATCGTGACAAAAATTTGGATGGAAGAAAAAATACCCGACGACTGGCGCCAGAGCACTATATGTCCAATCTACAAGAAAGGAGATAAACTGCGATGTGAAAATTACAGAGGAATATCATTGTTGTGTACGTCCTACAAAATACTGACGAAAGTAATTCATAATCGATTAAAGCCTTATACAGAAAGTATTATCGGCGAATACCAAGGTGGTTTCAGAACCGGACGATCTACTATTGACCAGATATTCTCAGTCAAACAAGCTCTAGAAAAATGCTGGGAGTATAACATTGACGTGCACCAGAACTTCGTGGACTTCAAACAGGCATACGATAGTATAGATCGTAATGTACTATATAAAATTATGCTCGACTTTGGAATCCCATCAAAACTCGTCCGATTACCAAAAATGACCATGACTGACACTGAATCCCAAGTAAGGATACAAAACGAGCTAACCCAAAGCTTCCGAACAGAATCCGGCCTGAAGCAGGGAGATGGACTCCCTCCCATGCTCTTCAACCTAGCCCTGGAATATGTCATCAGAAAGGTACCCGTTGATACCAGAAGTACCCTACTAATCAAGTCCACTCAACTAGTGGTGTACGCGGATGAGTAAACATCATGGCCAGATCTGTTCCAGACGCAAAGGAAATCTTCCACTGTCTAGACTCAGCAGCAAAGGAGGTCGGGCTAAGGGTCAATGAGAGTAAGACCAAGTTCATGACCCAAACAAGAAGAAACGCGCCAACTAGACAAAATATGACCTTGGGGGACTGCAACCTGGAGAATGTGGATCATTTCTCATACTTGGGATCACACCTTCTAAGAGACGACAACGAACGGGACGAAGTAAATCAACGGATCACACTAGCAAATAAGGCATATTGCACGGTTCTCCCGATCTTAAAATCGAAAAAAGTGCACAGGCTGAGCAAACTTCGCATATACAAGACCATGATAAGACCTGTGCTACTATATGCAAGTGAAACGTGAACTCTCACCCAAGCGTCTGAAAAATCAATAGACGCTTTTGAACGACGAATTCTTCGAAGAATTTTGGGACCAGTAAGAGAAGGCACTGAATGGCGTATTCGGTACAACAACGAGTTGTATAACATCTATGACGACCCAGCCGCATCGACTCTTATAAAATTCCGTAAGCTGCAATGGGCAGGTCATGTGGAGCGAATGGATGACGGAAGAATTCCCAAGTGCACATTGAAAGGTAGAGCCCATGGCAAGCGACCGGTGGGAAAACCGCGGAAAAGATACGAGGATTCAGTTGACGCAGATTGCAAATCGCTTCTTAGATGCACAAACTGGAGGACGCGGGCGCTGAACCGAGATGACTTCAGACAATGTATCCTGCAGGCCCTGGCCCGATTTGGGCTGTCGCGCCATTGATGATGATGTACATATGTTTCGAAAATTCGGCATCGCTCTTGGGGGGGGGGGGCGGCGGTCGCCCCCTCCAACCCCCCCCCCCCCCACTCTGTATCCGACACTGCTATGACATTTCCTTCTCGCTCAAATTCCTCTGCATCATCTTCTTCACTTTCAACGTTTTCTGTATGAAAAATAATACAAATTTTCCAAGGTAGTACAAAAATATAAAAGTTTAAAAGTACCTTCAGGATTTTCATCGACGATCGTCACGCCAGTGATTGCGACATGGAGGAAATATTGCTCCGTCAATTGTATTTCTCAGCAGAAACGTGTCCTTTTTTCACTTCATTTTCAATTTATAAATGTTGCTGCCCGTGCTGTATTGACGTTGTTGATTGATTTAAAACCATACATTCCGCAAACAAATTCTTCAATCTTTCTTTGAAGTTCAATAAAATTACAGTCGTTAATATTTGATATGTCTGTAAATGCTTTAATGTATGATTCTGATTTTCTTAAAATATCGAACGGTTTCTTTTTCCTCTTCTATAGAAAGCGGGATTGAAGTCGCATCCTGTAAATGCATGGAATCCTGACAATGATGCACATAACCTAGGTTTAAGTGCGTGATACAATTGCGTGACATTGATGTAACGTTGAGCATTTCCACTTCCAAGTAACATATGAATTTTTAAGTTGCTCCGAATATGGTTCATATTTCCTAACAGTATTATTCAAATATCTGTATCTTAACATCTTATCGTTACGTTAGCATCACTTTCTATTTGACAAACGTGAAATACAATGATTGTATCGGCTTCTTCATGAGCTGTACAATTAAAATTCTGTTCTAAGCTTTTCACAATTTTTTCATTTTGTTTTCGATATTCGTATCATACGTCATGATTAATATATATTGTTTTTTCTCCTATGAATGGAGCCATGTAAGTATTTTCCCAATCATTACAAATAAATTCAATTGAGGCCTCCTCAAAATGTATATTTTTCAATTCGTTCGCAAAGTTAGCCGGTCATAATTGATGGGAACTATGTATACACTAAATTTGATCCTCTATTCTGCCTCTGCATACTTAAAGTCTACAGTGTTTGAAGCGAAAGTTCGGAATATGATACAAATCGAATGAGTCCTTCGTGTAGCAGCCTAGAGAAGTCCTTCAAAAATGTATGCAAGTTATAAAATCCACTATAGCTCCAGTACGAGTTAAAACAGGGATTCAAAACTTTACAGGAATTAGTTTTATATCAAGAGCAAGACTGAGTTCATTAGTTGGCGCTATCCGTCGACTCCTTCGGGTAGCTGTCATACAAAAGTCTTTAAGACACGTGTTCACCAACATTGAACGGTAACTTTAAAACGCTTTACGTTACGACTTTGAAATTTTGTATATGTTGATTTTATAACAATCGCAGCTGAAACTATTAATATGATAAATATCCCATAAGTCCTTCATGTAGTCGCCATACAAAAATTCTTTAAAATATCCTAACTTAATTTATGGAACTTACTATAAATCAAGAAAACGAGTAGCCACTATACACTAGTTTCTACCTGTAAATAAAAAGTCATGTAAAAAATATTTGTGCACTCCTCATTCTTTTGATATATTTTCAACTAAAATATAAATGGGAGCTTAGTATTTTATCTAGAGTATCATACGATTGGCTTGGAGCCGATCGTGACTGCGTTATGTTTCTTTAAAGACAACAATAATAACTGAACGAATAGATCACGTTGCATTCTTACTTCAACAAATTTACCAGAATTAGCCAATTTTACTGTATTATTTATAATACAGTATTGTTATCGATTTTTAAAAAAAAAAAATTTGCTGCCCTCAAAATTTTTTTGTCCACGTTTCATGACTATTAGACGCGAAAAAAGCAATAAAAATTTTCACTCCGTCTGTACGCCGTACCCCGTACGCCGTACGCCGTACGCCGTACGTCGACCGCCCCAAAATCTTTGAAGGCTCGTAGCTCTCAAACCAGTGGAGCTATTAAATTAAAAATTTTTCTAAGAATAGACTTGGTGGACCCCTTGAATTGACATTATTTTCAGGGGAGGAGGTGTAAGGGGGAAGGCGGGGTAAGCGTTTTAGACGAAAAATTTAGGTTTCTAGATCTCAGGAACCGCTTGTGTTAGGAGACTGAAACAAAGAATTTCTATAGAGCTTTGATAATGGACCCATTTGCAAAACAAAAAACAGATATGGGTGAAGGGGTGTGGGAGTGGAGGGGGAAGCAATGCATCCGAAACGCAAAAAAGTCGAGATCGACACATTCTAAAATCCATATCTCCTAAACCGTTAATAGCAAGCAATTAAAACTTAACAAATATCTGTAGTTATACTAGGAGAGTAGATTGAAACAAAATTTTTGGGTGGGGGTAGTGACGTACGGGGGTGGGGGTTGAAATACTTAACATTACAATATCTTCCAAACCAGTGGCACCAGAAAAGCAAAATTCGGTTTGGATACAAAGCTTGATAAATGAAGATTGCTCAAAGTAAAATCTTTGAAGGAGGTGGGGGAGTACGTAAGTGGAGGGGATAAGAATTTTTCAAAAATAACACGTTTCATATCTCAATAACAGTGTAAGATGGTTGCTTCAAATTTTTACCAGAAGTAGGCCTAATAGAACTCTAGTAGGGAAAAAAAGTTTGGGGGTGTGGGTGTAGAGGGTGAGGGTGGGGAAGAGTGAGAAAGAAAAAGTTCCGATGCTTATATCTTAAGAATCTATAATGATAGGAAGCTGAAACTTGATATTTAGATAGAGCTATAGTAGTGGCATGGTGGAAAAATAAATTTTTTTTTAGGGGTAGTATGGTACGGTGGTGGGGTGTGTTTTTCCTAACTTTAGAACGGCTTATGCTGTTAAATTGAAACTCGGTACGTATATGTAAATTAACTAGAAAAGTAATTCTGATAAAAAAAAATTTATATATTCATTGGCGTTCAGAAGGGGGGGCAAAAAAAAATATCGGTTAGTATAAAATGCATTTATTTTCACGATTTTCGTCATATCTACTAGGTCTTTCGAAATATTGAGTTCTTTTTTTTTCTACGGATTCTTCATGTGAATACCTAGAAAATGTTTTTAAGGTTTTTTGAAATTCGACCCCTAAGAGGGTGTAAACGGGTTGTATACTTTTTCATGAATTCCACCATGTTTATCAGGTCTGATCAGATATCGAATATCTTTTCACTTCCCCAGGTTTGTTTAATAATCACCTATTTCTAAGTTTTGTTTTTTTCAACCTCTAGACCGCATCCCGGAATATGACCCAATTATATAATTCATATGTCACACCCTTTTCTAACCGCTTCCCGAACTTTTTGTTAGGTTTTCAGTCACATAGTAACATACACCGCATCCCCGAATTGAACGCGTTCTGAACTTCTGCCGGAAAAATAATACAGTTGCGCCCAGACTGTTGGCAGATTTCTTCTTAGGTACAGCATTTGCAAAGTCAAAACTTTTCCTCTGGTAATTGTTTTTTCAAATATTTGAGGAAACCGATGAATACGACACAGATACTTCAGAAGAGTTTAACGAAGAAATTGTTCAATAATTTTTGTGTTAGTAGAGATAAGCCTTCTTCTACATTATTAAAATTTATTAATTAAATAAAAACGAAAATATTTAGCATTCCAACGGTTTTAATCATCGTTTTTTATGAAAACGTGTACTTCTATATAATTGAAAACGGACACGAACTTCATTAGTATGAAAAATCTATCTATTAATTGTTAATAAAAATAACAATCGACGTCAGCAGGATGCTTGTGGGTGTAAAGATCGTCAACTAAAAAACTAAACAACGCTCATTTTCACTGAGCACGTACCACGTTTATGACCCTGACTGACGGTCTTACCCCCGCTATAAACACAGCTGACGGTTTTCTTTATTGTTTGAAAAGTATGAAAATTCATCGGCATAAAGTTCATTAAGTATGAAATGACTTTAAAATTCAAAATTTTTAACATGTTCATGTAGGCGACTGACGTATATTCCCTCGTCTTCAATGCAGCTAACGATTATTTTTGGTTGAAAATGATCTAAACAATCATCCCCTAAATTTTGGAGCGGTATGAAATCACTTGCGGCACAGTTTTTTTAACCACTTTCACATGCTTTCACCCTTAGCTCCACCGCTACTGGAGTAGCTGACGATGAAATCTTCTATGTATTCGGAGAAAACTATTATTGATATGATTATCAGTCGGTATGAAATGACTTACTCAAATGATACGCTACCTCCCGGACTACAAACAATCAGCCTCGTAGTTTTCATGCTTCAACTGCGCCACAACTATTTGTTACACGACAAACAGCGACAGTGTTTTAGCTAGAAGAAATGCTAAATTTGTCAAAAAACACATCCTACTTTATTTTTTTTATTTATTTCGGTAAAATTCATTTTTTTGATTACATACAATAAATTACTTAAGTGATTAGACATGTTTCAATATCTTTACAGCTTTAGTATAGTTGGTGGCATGCAGCAATTTTAAATGTTTTATGATTTAACTATAATTTATACTTAAAGGAAAATTTCGATAAAAACCTTCTACGATTAATAATTGATTAACCTACTTAAAGCTAACTTAATGCTAACTTAAGGCTAATAACGTTCCTACTCTATTTCTTATAGAGGGGCTCTAATTAATGCGTTAATGAGAGGATTTGTATTGTTCCTACATTTGTTGATGAAGGAATTGGAAATTTTACCAGCTAATTCGCTAATTTTAGAAACTTTGGCTTCATTATGCAGTCGGAAGGTCGAGTAATAATATGGTTTGTTAAGAACCACTTTCAAACATTTATTTTGTCTAATTTGTAGTTTGTTTTTATGGCAGGCTGCACATATATTCCATATTGGTGCAGCGTATAAAAATATCGGTTGCATGACCATTTTAAAAATTAAGAGTTTGTTGTAACCCGACAGTTTACTTTTACGATTTATTAAAGGATAGAGTGCATGGATACTACGAGTTAACTTTTCGCAAGAGTTTTCTATGTGAGTTTGGAAGGTTAGTTTTCTATCTAGAACAAGACCCAAATAGGTGATAGAGTTAGACCAGTCTATGGGCACGCCATTTAGGACCATTAAGGACATCCTACTTTAAGCCAAAAGAAAGTGCAGATAAGCAAAACGAAATAAAAAGCAATCATATCAGAGAAGGCAAAAATATACTATTAGCGGTATTATGTACGAGCAAGGACAAGCAAAGGAAATCTGGAAACAATACGCGCTTTATCTCCAGGATCGCAGGCGTCATTCGTTATAAAGAATACAGCACAGAGACTATCAGTATTAAGATAAAAAAATCTGCCAACAGTCTGGGCGCAACTTTATTATTTTTCCGGCAGAAGTTCAGAACGCGTTCAATTCGGGGATGCGGTGTATGTTACTGTGTGACTGAAAACCTAACAAAAAGTTCGGGAAGCGGTTAGAAAAGGGTGTAACATATGAATTAAATAATTGGGTCATATTCCGGGATGCGGTCTAGAGGTTGAAAAAAACAAATATTTAAAAAAAGGTGAGTATTAAACAAGCCTGGAGAAGTGAAAAGATATTCGATGTCTGATCAGACCTGAGAAACATGGTGGAATTCATGAAAAAGTATTCAACCAGTTTACACCCTCTTAGGGGTCGAATTTCAAAAAATCTTGAAAACACATTCTAGGTATTCATATGAAGAATCCGTAGAATAAAAATGAATTCAACATTTCGAAAGACCTAGTAGATATGACGAAAATCGTGAAAATATATGCATTTTGTATTAACTGATATTTTTTTTGCCCCCCTTCTGAACGCCAATGAATATTCAAACTTTTTTTATCAAAATTACTTTTCTAGTTAACTTACATATACGAACCGAGTTTCAACTTCCTAGCATAAGCCGTTCTAAAGTTAGGAAAAACACACCCCACCACCGTACCATACTACCCCTAAAAAAAAAATTATTTTTCCTCCATGCCACTACTATAGCTCTATCTAAATACTAAGTTTCAGCTTCCTATCACTATAGATTCTTCAGATATAAGCATCGGAACTTTTTCTTTCTCACCCTTTCCCACCCTCACCCTCTACATCATAGAGCTATAACTAACGGAGATCGCAAAGCGCCGTTTCTGTATAAAGCACTTTGAAGCATTTTGATGCAAAATTGAACATTTTTGTATGGAGCGTTTCATGCCCGGTGGCAGTAAAATGCAAATAGTAGCGAAGTATTTAAAGGTTTGCCTTTTTTCTTTTCGATACCGGAGTATAACATACATGTGTGTAAGATGCTGATAGTAAAAAAACCTCCGGCTTCAAAAAAGTCGCTGCACGCTATCTCCATTATACATATAGCTCTATGCTCTACACCCACACCCTCAAACTTTTTCTCCCTACTTGGGTTCTATTGGGCCTACTTCTGGTAAGAATTTGAAGCATCCATCTTACACTGTTATTGAGATATGAAACGTGTTATTTTTGAAAAACTCTTATCCCCTACACTTACGTACTCCCCCGCCCCTTCAAAGATTTTACTTTGAGCAATCTTTATTTATCAAGCTTTATATCCAAACTGAATTTTGTTTTTTTGGTGCCACTGGTTTAGGAGATTTAGTAATGTTAAGTATTTCAACCCCCACCCCCGTACGCCACTACCCCCACCCAAAAACTTTGTTTCAGTCTACTCTCCTAGTATAACTACAGATATTTGTTAAGTTTTAATTGCTTGCTATTAACGGTTTAGGAGATATGGATTTTAGAACGCATTGCTTCCCCCTCCACTCCCACACCCCTTCCCCATATCATCAATTTTTTTGCAAATGGATCCACTATCAAAGCTTTATAGAAATTCTAAGTTTCAGTCTCCTAACATAAGCGGTTACTGAGATCTAGAAACCAAAATTTTTCGTCTAAAACGCTTCCCCCACCTTCTGCCTCACACCTCCACCCCTGAAAGTAATGTCAATTCAAGGGGTCTACCCAGTCTATTCCTAGAAAAATTTTTAATTTAATAGCTCCACTGGTTTGAGAGCTACGAGCCTTTAAAGGATTTTGGCGGTCGGCGTACGGCGTACGGGGTACGGCGGACAGACGGAGTGAAAATTTTTATTGCTTTTTTCGTGTCTACTAGTCATGAAATGTACACAAAAAAATTTTGAGGGCAGCAAATTTTTTTTTTTTAAAATCAATAACAATACTGTATTATAAATAATAAAGTAAAAGTTCGTTCTAAAGTAACCGGAGTAGGAGCAACAAGTGCAGAAACAGCTAAGAGTATAATATACATACAAGCCGAACCAAGTTTCTCGTCAGATTTCTGTTTTAACATTGAAGCAGTTATCTTACCCAAATTAACAAGTCGATTACCCGTGTCAAACTTTGAGTCTAAGACAGACTGGCAGAACTTCATCTTTGCTGACCCGAAGTTTGATAAGCCTGGCGCAATAGATATGATTTTTGGAGCGGACGTGATAGCGAAATATTACAGGACGGAGTAATAAAGCCTGCTGGAGGACTGATACGTCAAAATACCGAACTGGGATGGATCATTTCAGGAAAATCCAGAATTCATAAACCAGAAACTAAAATAGTGAGCATGGTATCCAACCATACTATTGAAACACAATAGAGGACCTTAAAAGTGTTTGTACATTCATCGCGAACAAAATCAATAATCTTGTTGATAACGTAACGAACTTGAGTGAATGTGTTGACGAGTTTCGTGAGTATGGATCTCAGCTGGACAAGATTCAATCATGTTGTAATATTATCCAACACGACTCTTCAAAACTAACAAAAAAGTGGACATAGGCAGACTCCAAGCTTACCACTATCATGAATAGTTTCTCTGATAGTTCTTTTGAGGACGGTTTCTCTGCGTGCCCTGATAACGTGTCACTTTCGGACGGGAATGTGGTTACAAGCAAGCTAAACTGTATCCATGATGACATCAGATCAGTAAAAGTACTAGCATCCAATGCTGACAAATGTCTAGCTACTATATCTCATCAATTGGACGACACTTTTGGATCTAACATTAAGCCATCCAGCGACTTGTCTGCGAAGCTTGTTAATTTTAAACGCGAAGTTGCTGTTACCAGATTTGTTTGCAAGGATTCATCAGAGCTCCCGCAAAATAACTTGCATATCCATACTGTTTCCCTGTCAGCTGATCACAGTTTCTCGCTACCGAAGGTGCACTTACCTGTTGATGTTCCAAGCTCGCTGAGAAAATTCAATACAACGTGGTCGCAAACTGATTGGGATGCCAGAATAAAGAGACTAAATAGATTCAACCATCAAGAAAAGACTAAAACGTCAAACAACACCTGTTCTTATTTCGTTACGAAAGCTCCTCCAAACGTAGACGAATCATGGCTGAGCAAATCCCTTGCGAAACAATTTTGCATTAAAGGAAATAGTATGATTACGCCTAAATACTCCAATTTTAAACTGTACATGCCCATGGAATATGACTGGCTCTTTTTCAATAAAAAATCGGATGTCTTCAAATGGAACAATATGGAAATCCGACACTGGAAGACAGATTTTAATCGTAACAGTAAGAATAATAGTAAGAATACTAATAATCAAATTAAAAATAAAACTAACAAAACTAACAAAACTAAAACTTCTCCCAACCATACACCTAGTGAAGTTAAAATTTCTTCAAACAAAACCAAAACTTCTCCCAACCATGCACCTCGTGAAGTTAATAATAATGCTTCCAATAAAACCTCATCTAAACGCATCAACACCATTAACAATACCTTAGCGACTAACACTCTCACTTCGAATCTTGTCACAGTTCCTAATCCTTATACAAATTTCGTTCGCGGAGAAACAATTAACCCCTACTCGCCGTCTTCAGTACACACCACATCACAAACTCATAGTCATGACAACCATGATATGCTTTCCTGCGTTTCTCCAAGCGTTGATATTGCTGCCTACCGCCCTTTTCTTGACCCACTTCTCCCCCCAGTCGTAAAGCACTCAATAAATTCGGCGAAATCCGAAGAGAATAGGTATCTTTTATCGCGGTTGAGAGAACAAAGAGTATTTGACAATGTGCGGCTGTTTCTTGCTTACATGCACAATAAACCTGACTCAACATGTATTAATGGGAAAACCAAAACCAGTCTGATACTATCCATCCAGCAAGAAGGGCTTCCAACGGATCTTGAAGCTTTGCGACTGTTGTACATTCGATTCCACGAACACTTCAGCCTCACGCCCGACCAAGTTCAAAAAGATCTCGCTACGTTCGGCTCCTATGTTTCGTCGATGCATATTTCTAATATGCAGAAACGCCGCGATGATCAGAATAGGTTTTTTCGTTTTTTAACGTGGACGTTAGCTCTAAAAATAACCTAAGACTATACTATCACAACGGCGGCGGCATCAGGGGGAAAGTAAATAATCTTTTTATTGACGCTAAATCATGTAACTTCAACGTTATAGTTATAACGGAAACATGGCTTAACGACTCCATTAAAGATGAAGAAATACTGGACAACAATTGGACCATCTACAGAAATGATAGGAATTATGGCGCTACTGGTCTATCATTAGGAGGGGGTGTCCTTATTGCAGTTCACAGATCTTAATCCAGCGAGATGGTAAGCACAAACCCTTCACTGCTTTTTGAACATAAGTTTATCAGAATAAAGTTGGTCAATAAATATATTTACATCGGTGTTGCTTATATCCCACCCAATTCAGAAGACCAGAAATAGCATGACATTCTGGATATTTTACATGGTGTAAATTGCTCCTTAGATGAAAACGATAATCTTTTTCTCCTTGGCGACTTTAATCGCCCAAGCATTTCTTTCGTCACTAATCATTCAGATAACACCATCATACCTGGGAATCTTACGTCTGTTATTGACACCGCAATCATAGACACGATGTATAGTAATGATATACATCAGGTAGTGAATTTTCCGAATAGAAACGGGAGATGGCTTGATATGATCTTTACAGACGCATATGATGAAGTGATTGTTAGCCCTGCATCTGACGCTGAGAATCTTTTTTCAAATACCCAACATCACTCTGCCATCATAGTAGACCTACCATGTGACGATATGAATTTTGTAAACTCTTACAACAATAATGTTGTATTTGACTTCCGTAATGCCGATTTCATTAGTATTAATAATGAATTATCTTCGACGGACTGGACATTCCTTTTTTCATCTAATAATCTGGACAATGCTATATCATCGTTTTACGATGTGATTTTCAAAATAGTTATCAATTATGTTTGTGTAATCAAGCTGAAGGATAAAGTATCTGAACCGTGGTTGGATAAAAATCTCAGATCACTACGGAACCAGAGAAATAAGTTCTTCAAAAAACTTAAGAAAACGGATACGACTACTCTTGATCTTCAGACAATATATGACAAGCTGGCATCGGAATTCTCTTCTAAGTCCCGAGTATGAGTCTTATGTAAACAAAATTGGAGAAGATATTATTACCGATCCAAAAAGATTTTTCGATTTTGTGAATACAAAACGAAAAAGTTCAGGTTACCCCGTAACCATGACCAATGGACTCAAGCACACATCCTGCAGGAGTGATATCTGCGATATGTTTGCCGACCGTTTTCGAGAAGTTTTTAGTCCCCCGTCGGAATCAACCTTTAGCGAACCTGACAACTCGACCCCTTCACTTGCTGACAATATTTCATTGTCCGCAGAGGAGGTGCTTGATGCCCTTACAAATATTGACGTCAAAAAAGGTCCTGGCCCGGAACTCATTCCTCCCCTATACTTATCAAAGTGTGCCATTCAACTTTCAAAACCTCTACACTTTCTATTCAACAAGTCACTGTCATTAGGGAATTTTCCTTCAGTCTGAAAATCGTCGCATCTCACGCCAATTCACAAGAATGGTGACAAACGAAACGTTGAGAACTACCGAGGTATTGCAATACTATCAGCCATACCGAAACTATTTGAAAAAATTATCAGCGATAAACTCACTAATATTATCAACCCCATTCTTAATGAACAGCAGCACGGTTTTAGAAAAGGGCGCTCAACCACGACTAACCTAATGATTCTTGTATCTGATACACTCTGCGCATTGGAAAATGGACTCCAAATCGACGCAATATACACTGACTTTAGCAAAGCTTTTGACCAAGTAGACCACAATACTGTAATCTTTAAGTTAAAAAAGATCGGTATAAGAGGACCTTTACTTGACTGGCTTAAGTCCTATCTCAGCAATAGAACTCAATGTGTTAAGTTCCAAGGCTTAATTTCCAAAGAAATATCAGTGTCCTCTGGTGTACCCCAAGGAAGTCACTTAGGACCTCTTTTGTTCAACATCTTCATTTCAGATCTATCAGAAGTATTGGAAAGTGTTTCACATCTTTTATACGCCGATGATCTGAAAATATATCATTCCATTAGCTCCCCGGCAGATGCTGTATTCCTGCAATCCAAGCTCTTGGCACTAGATGGATGGTGCAGTCAAACAAATTAAAGCTGAATGTCGGTAAATGTCACGTGATAAGCTTCTCACGTAAAGAATCCACTTACCACCATAACTATACTCTAAGTGGAAATGGTTTAGATCGAGTGGAGCATATTGAAGACCTCGGCGTTCTACTTGACAATAAACTATGCTTTAAATCTCACTACAACAGAATAATCTCAAAGGCAAACAAACTTCTTAGTTTCATTAAAAGAAGGGCTAAAGAGTTTAAAAAATCTGCCAATAGTCTGGGCGCAACTGTATTATTTTTCCGGCAGAAGTTCAGAACGCGTTCAATTCGGGGATGCAGTGTATGTTACTATGTGACTGAAAACCTAACAAAAAGTTCGGAAAGCGGTTAGAAAAGGGTGTAACATATGAATTAAATAATTGGGTCATATTCCGGGATGCGGTCTAGAGGTTGAAAAAACAAAACTTAAAAATAGATGATTATTAAACAAACCTGGGGAAGTAAAAAGATATTCGATATCTGATCAGACCTGAGAAACATGGTGGAATTCATGAAAAAGTATACAACCAGTTTACACCCTCTTAGGGGTCGAATTTCAAAAAATCTTGAAAACACATTCTAGGTATTCACATGAAGAATCAGTAGAGTAAAAATGAATGCAATATTTCGAAAGACCTAGTAGATATGACGAAAATCGTGAAAAAATATGCATTTTATATTAACCGATATTTTTTTTTGCCCCCCTTCTGAACGCCAATGAATATTTAATTTTTTTTTTATCAGAATTACTTTTGTAGTTAATTTACATATACGTACCAAGTTTCAACTTCCTAGCATAAGCCGTTCTGAAGTTAGGGAAAACACCCCCCACCACCGTACCATACTACCCTTAAAAAAAATGTATTTTTCCACCATGCCACTATTATAGCATTATCTAAATATCAAGTTTCAGCTTCTTATCATTATAGATTCTTAAGATATAAGCATCGGAACTTTTTCTTTCTAACCCTTCCCCACCCTCACCCTCGACACCCACACCCCCAATTTTTTTTTCCCTACTAGGGTTTTATTAGGCCTACTTCTGGTAAAAATTTGAAACATCCATCTTACACTGTTATTGAGATAGGAATCGTGTTATTTTTGAAAAATTCTAATCCCTCCCACTTCCGTGCTCCTCCACCCCCTTCAAATATTTTACTTTGAGCAATCTTATATACTCAAACCAAATTTTGATTTTCTGGTACCATTGGTTTGTGAGATATCGTAATCTAAAGTTTTTCACCCCCCACCCCCGTACGCCACTACCCCCACCCAAAAATTTTGTTTCAATCTACTCTCCTAGTATAACTACAGATATTTGTTAAGTTTTAATTGCTTGCTATTAATGGTTTAGGAGATATGGATTTTAGAATTTGTCGATCTCGGCATTTGTGCGTTTCGGACGCATTATTTCCCCCTCCACTCCCAAACCCCTTCACCCATATCTGGTTTTTTTTTGCAAATGGGTTCATTATCAAAGCTCTATAGAAATTCTAAGTTTCAGCCTCCTAACACAAGCGGTTCCTGAGATCTAGAAATCTAAAATTTTCGTCTAAAACGCTTCCCGCGCCTTCCCCCTTACACCTCCTCCCCTGAAAATAATGTCAATTCAAGGGGTCTACCAAGGGGTTTGAGAGCTACGAGCCTTCAAAGATTTTGGTGCGGTCGACGTACGGCGTACGGGGTATGGCGTACGGCGTACGGGGTACGGCGTACAGACGGAGTGAAAATTTTTACTGCTTTTTTCGCGTCTACTAGTCATGAAACGTGGAAAAAAAAATTTTTAGGGCATGAAATTTTTTTTTTAAAAATCGATAACAATACTGTATTATAAATAATACAGTAAAATGTATGGGTCACTAAATCACTTTTCTGCTCCCTGGTCCGCCCTCTCCTGGAATATGCATGTCCCATTTGGAATCCCTTCTTCCAGATTTATAGCAGCAGAATAGAGTCAATCCAGAAACAATTTCTTCTTTTTGTTCTGAGGGGCTTGTATGACCCTAGAGACTTTGTTAACCTTCCACACTATACAGTTACAATTGTTGAATCTTCTACCACTCAGCTCTAGAAGAACTATGCTAACATCCTGTTTCACCTTAGATGTCTTGAATGGTGATATTAAGGTTGATCACCTTTCAAATAAAATTAGACTTAATGACACCGTCAGGCTGACGAGACATTCAAAACCTCTTAAGGAATATCCCCACCGTACTGATTACGGTCAAAACGAACCCATAAATAGATGCTGTAGAACATTCAACAATTTCAGCGTACACTTCACACCTCCAATAAGTAAGCCGACATACAAACTGAAACTCCGTCTGATGCTATCAGCTCATCCTCATCCCGTTTAACCAACCAGTGCCTCTAATTAAGTTATACTAAAATTGTTAAATTAAGTAAAATTGTATTGTTTTAAATTAGTTTAACTTGAGTTTAATTTGAGTTAATGTTGTATCTGTACTATATATGTATATCTTGTTTGATGAAATAAATAAATAAATCTGCACATTGAAAATTGAAAATAAAACACAGTTACGCAAATTCTGGGAACAAGAAGAAATAGAACCTGATCAACAATTGTCCAACGCGAACGATTTATGCGAAAAGCATTACCAAAACACACATGATCGCAATAGAGACGGAACATATACTGTCAGAATCTCGTTTAAAACAAAAAATCCATCATTGGGTGAAACTAAGAAAAGAGCACTTGCCAGATTATTACAAAATGAGCGCAAATTCTTTACGAATCCAACATTAGCTGAAGGATACAAGCAACTTATGGACGAATACATTAAACTAAACCACATGGTTATAGCGGAAGTGCCAAACTCATGTGATGATAGCTATTAGGTATATAACTCATCAAGCTGTGTTGAAAAATGACAGTACGAGAACAAAACTACGTGTGGTATTCGACGCTTTATCAAAGGGGTCAAAAAATAATAGCTTGAACGACATGATGTATTCTGGTCTTCGGTTACAAAACAATTTATCAGAAATTCTATTGCAATGGCGGAAACATAAATATGTCTTTACAGCCGATATTGAAAAGATGTACCGACAAGTGAAAATACATCAAGATGATCAGAATTATCAAAGACTATGCCTCAACAACAGAGTCAATAAGGCTATAGAGGAAACCGACAAGAAGCTAATATAGTTTTCCGTATTCCAAACCACAACACGGATATTATTTTTAAATCTCCCATCATCCGCATTCAAAGAACTCACAATAAATATTTTGGTAGTATTGATATTCCACGTTTTGATATTGTGGACCTTCGTTCGCAGGTTTTAACAGCTCTTTTGTAAGTATCGCCGAATCTCTCTTCCCTCTCAATGATTTTTTGCCAAATTTTTATAATAAATTTTATTATTGTTTTTACTTCTTGCCTCTTTTCACTTTTCAGTTTTACATTAAAATTTTTTTTTTCTCTCTTTTTCTTAAAAGTAATTTTTCTTTTTCATTTCTTGTATTATTATTTCTTTTTACTGCTTTGCTTATTTTTTTTCTTATTTATAAAATTTAAATTAACTTTCCATATTAGGTTTTGTTTGGTTTTTTATAAAAACTGCAAACCTCTGTATAAATAAATAAATAAATAGATAAATAAATACAAACATACAACAGTGACGTATAGAACGAGTCAAAAAGTCCGGTACCGTCAGCTCATGCTGAGCTTCTTATCTGGTTCCAATCATATTTATATGATCGTAAGCAAATGGTCATCTTCAGTGGATCTTTTTCAACACCCTACCTGGCTCCATCCGGTGTTCCTCAGGGTTCTACTTTGCCCACTTTTGTTTATACTATTTGTTAATGACCTTCTTTCTGAATTTCAGTCAAAGCATTTAATGTATGCTGATGACTTAAAGGTTTTTCGGGAAATAAAAGCACAATCTGATTGCCTCCTCCTACAGAATGACCTTGAGAAGCTGTTGTCCTGGTGTACTACGAATAAATTGTCATTAAATACGCAGAAATGCTTTATGATGATCTACACCAATAAAATCTTGCACATTCAGTTTGACTATTACATCGACAATTCTCTTCTATTGAAAGTCTCCAGCATCAAGGATTTAGGAGTAATTTTCGATGCTAAATTAAAATTTGATCTGCACATAACTGAAGTTTGTAAACGGGCATACAGGCTATGTGGATTTATATTACGTTCTGCACACCCTTTTTGTAGCGCAACTCTATATCTAAATCTCTTCAATAGTCTGGTCCGATGTCATTTAGAATATTGTTCAGTAGTATGGAATCCCTATCTTACATATCTTGTGACAGCCTTGGAATCAGTTCAACGTCGTTTCACCAAATCACTTTTTCGTAAACTTGGCTTTCATGATATATCTTATGAAACCCGTCTTGAAGCTTGGCATATATTGCATGAAGGACAGAAGATTATACTTGGATATGGTATTCTTGTATAAAGTTGTTTTTGTTTTCAGTTCGAATCTCAAAGATACGCTCCGACTGCGAAATATTGACTACAATACTAGATGTCACGACATTTTTACAGTGCCTCAAGCCAATATTAATTGCTTCTATTACTCTTCTCTAATTCGTTTACCTCGCTACTTTAATTTGTGTTGCCTTAGTTTTCATAGTCCTACCTTAAACTCATTCAAAGTGTACCTAAAGGTCACTCTTTTTCGTTCTTCTGATACATAATTCATTATTTAATTTTTATACTCTAGATGAACATATAGAGTATTATAAGTTTAATCCAGCCCGAAAAGTTTGTAACGCATAGAACCGAGCCTCGGACGAAAAAAAGTTATATATTATTTTGTGTTTATTTTTGGCCAAAACCCCCAAATCCGTTTGCTGTCCGTCCGTCCGTCCGTCCGTCCGTCCGTCCGTCCGTCCGTCCGTCCGTCCGTCCGTCCGTTAGCACGATAACTCAAGAACGCGTTGACCTAGGAAGTTGAAATTTTGTCACAACTTGTAAAATGGAAAAAGTAAGGCTAAGTTCGTTAATGGGCGATATCCTTCCACTCCTTCGGGTACCTCCCATACAAGAGTCCTTGAAACACGTTTTCCCAGTTATTGCTCGAATGCTTCAAGTTAGGAACTTGAAATTTTGCATACGGATGGTTTAAAATGTTTAAATTGAATGTTCCGAATATGATGCAAATCGAATGAGTCCTTCGTGTAGCAGCCTAGAAAAGTCCTTCAAAAACGTATGCTTTTTACTGAATTCACTATAACTCCAGAACGAGTTAGAGCAGGAATTTAAAATTTTACAGGAATTAGTTTTATACCAAAACCAAGACGGAGTTCAATTATTAGCGCCATCGGTTGACTCCTTCGGGTAGCTGTCATACAAAAGTCCTTAATAAACATATTCACCAATATTGCACGATAAGTTTAGAAAGCTTTCATTTACGACTTTGAAATTTTACAAACATTAATTTTATAATAGTCGCAGCTGAAACTATTAATATGAAAAATATCCCATAAGTCCTTCATGTAGTTGCCATACAAAAATTCTGTAAAATGTCCTAACTTACTTTATGGAACTCACTAGAAATCAAAAAATCGACCACTACACAAAAGTTACTACCTGTAAGTAAAAGGTCATGTAATAATTGCTTGTGCACTCCTCATTCTTTTGATATATTTCCAACTAAAATATAAATCGGAGTTCAGTATTTCATCTAGAGTATCATACGATTGGCTTGCAGCCGATCGTGACTGCGTTATGTTTCTTTAAGGGTACGATTGTATGCGCGTAGCTCACAAGCCCGTAGAGATATTTAGTAAAAATTTTGTTAATAGGTAGATTGAATGATACCCCTACGAGTGGTATCTTTTTGGGTAGTGAGTTGTGAGGTCGGTGGAGGGGTAAGGTGGAGCACAAAAGTTAAGGGATAGCCATTTGTTAAACAATTAAATTATTACATATTAAGAACCGTACCGGATATGATCTTCAAATTGTTACAGGAGTTATAGCCCAATGGACTTCTAGCAGAGAAAATTTTTAGATGTGTCACTGATATTTCTCGAAAACATCAAAGGATAGAAAGCAAAAAATTGAAGAATATATAGAGCCGTGTTGGCAGATTTTTTGTACTGTTTGTTGTCTATAATGTTTAGGAAACGAAAACCATTAAAACACTGATTAATACAATTGTGGGCAGCAGGTACATATTGAAATATAATATTCATCACGATAAGATTGACGGTTATGTTGACTACGGATTTGGAAATCTACATAATGGAATCTGCAGCTTTTTGCAGATTCGTTTTTCGCGAATAAAAAAAAACAAAATGTATGTAATGAGAATTTTTATTTATAACAAATTGTTGTGATAACGAGAAATAATAAGTTAATGCAATGATAAAGAACACTAGTAGCAAAAAAAACGAGAAACACTAGTTTAGTTAACGAGAATGAATGTTAAATTAATAGCAAGTAGTTACTAGGTACAAGTGATCGAGATAAAGGTTTATTTAGAAAAGAGCGAGTACCGAAAATCAAAAAGAAAAAATGTAATGCTAGGTACAATTGGTATCGGGAAGCAAAACTAGTTATTACTGTTAGCATTTTAAATTTGAATTTGATTGCGCAGTGGCGCAGTAACATAATTTTAAAACTTTGCTTTACTATCCTTTATATTAGTTTGCTACTATAAGTACCATATTACATGTATGGTTTAAACATTCTAGTATACTAATTTTTAATACTTGTAAACACCGGCATTCAGTTTTCTATTAAATGAAGAGTAAATCTGCAGATATTCAAATCAGCATGTTTTGCTCTCTACACTAAAAATATGTCTGCAGATTTCGAGTCAACCTCCTGTCAACATTCTAAGATCCTTTTTAAAATAGTTCTTGATATATGTGATGTTATTTTAAAAAAAATCTGTATCACCTGCATTTTTCTGCTACGAAAACACCTTCTAAAATGTTATTTTCCGCATGCTTCCTTCGAACACATTTTTTCAGGGCAATAAAACATTTCTTGAATTTCGGTAAAGCAAAAATGTTATTGTAGAATTGAGACAATATCGTGTTGAAGAGAGAGGCTTCGTGCTTTTACGATCATCGGTCGCAACTCAGAAGAGAGACATGAACTCACACACACATGTTTGGTAGTTTAGGTTCATTTGAAAGAATTTCTCGAGACCACTTTCCATAGGTAGAATTTTTATACTCTAGATTAAGGTTCCTGTATACGCACTTACACTACTCACCCTACCTTACCAGTAAACTTAAATTTTTTTGATTTTATTGCGGGATTATCAAATATCAATTCAAAATAATTTACTTGTTGGTATAAAATAGAAAATTTCCATAAAAGAAATTGATAATGTACCGAAATTTACAAAAGAAAACCTTAATTCGCTCACACATACATTCATACGAAAGTAGTACTAATCTCAAGGTTACCGTCAAATTTATGACATTTCTCAAATGTCATCAAACGTGAAAGTGATCGGTCGCAAAACCTACGACACCGACCTGGACTATACTTCGGAAAAGGATTGGAACCGATTCGATGTGATACCAAAGTGTGGAATTAAAACAGGCAAGGTGAAAAATTTATGAGTTTAATTTGTCCCAGACTGATTTCGTTTTTTGCAGGGTGAAATGATATCGCAACGTAACTCGTACTCCGTACAGTCGCTTGATGGTCTTGCAACGAATGGGAATCCTTATGCTTGAGTCACATACAAAGTAGAATGCGGCAGCACGGCGCAGCTTGACGCCTCCAATAAATCATCAAGTCAGATAACTATTCACTCTCTGCGTCAGGTTGACTTTTAAATTAATTTGAAATTCTCACAAAAGTGTTCATATTTGTATATACGAAGCAGCGAACTAACTAGAAACAATTTTGTAGCTAATTTTAATTTAGTCCGGGCACATAAAGTACAGATTCAACGAGTTAAACATAACAAAATCACTCATTAATTTTGAGGTTAATTACGGGCTACGGAAAAGTTAAGAGTTGGCGAACTCTTTTTGATGGCTGCGTTAAGCTGCTTCCGTTGTGACTACCACAATAGAAGTACACTGTGCTCAACTTTTTGACACCTAGGCTGCGCCGACTTGCGTTGGCGTTGTGACTTACGGGTTAAGGACTACGAACGGATCCGCGATAAGTCAGTTGCTGACAAGGTAAGAAAATCCAAGGAGCAAGGAAATACGTAACTGGGCCGTTTCCGATTTCAGGTGCGGTGTCGGCAAGCTAATTCTTTTCGACTACATCGAAGTCAAACTGACGAATATGAACCGGCTCTTCTTTACCGCGAGAAGTCAGTTGCTATCGTTGGAGTGACGGAGTCGGAAGTGTAACAGCCGATATGCTGACAAGGTAATAAAATCTATTGGTAGCAAGGAATGAAGTAACCGGGCTTTTTTCGGTTTCAGGTGCGGTGTCGGCAAGCTAATTCTATCGCTATCGGAGTCGGAAGCATAACAGCCGATATGCTGACAAGGTAATAAAATCTATTGGTAGCAAGGAATGAAGTAACCGGGCTGTTTTCGGTTTCAGGTGCGGTGTCGGTAAGCTATTTCTGTTCGACTACATCGAAGTCGAACTTACGAATTTGAATCGGCTGTTTCTTACGCCCAATCAAGCTGGACTATCGAAAGTGGCAGCTGCTGCGAGTACTTTGAATTTTAGAAATCCAGACGTCGAAATTCATACGCACAACTGCAACATTACAACGGAAACGGAAACTATCCAGACCGGCGTATCAGTTCCGGGCACGCCAGTCGACTTGGTTTTGAATGGCCATCAATGCTGCGTGCAATGAACTAGGTCTGAACTGGTTCGAGTCGGGTGTTTCCGAGAATGCAGTGTCCGGTCACATTCAATTCATCGGTCCTGGCGATACCGTGCTCCACTGCTAGTCGTAGCCGAAAATATCAATGAGAAAACGATGAAGCGTGAGGGAGTGTGTGCCGCCAGTTTGCCGACAACAATGGGAATCGTTGCAGGAATGCTGGTACAAAACACTTTGAAGTATCTGCTCAACTTCGGTGAAGTGTCCGACTACTTGGGATATAATAATATAATGCCCTGATCGATTTATTTGTTGTTATATTTTGTTGAATTATATTATTAAAATAAAGTAACTACAAAGTTTTAAATTTAAATCTAAGCTTTATTCATTTTCATAAAAAAACAAACACAAGAAAAAAAATCTGCCAACAGTCTGGGCGCAACTTTATTATTTTTCCGGAAGAAGTTCGGAACGTGGTTTATTCGGGGATGCGGCATATGTTACTATGTGACTGAAAACCTAACAAAAAGCGGTTAGAAAAGGGTGTAACATATGAATTAAATAATTGGGTCATATTCCGGAATGCGGTCTAGAGGTTGAAAAATAAAAACTTAAGAATAGGTGATTATTAAACAAGCCTGGGGAAGTGAAAAGATATTCGATATCTGATCAGACCTGAGAAACATGGTGGAATTCATGAAAAAGTATACAATCAGTTTACACCCTCTTAGGGGTCGAATTTCAAAAAATCTTGAAAACACATTCTAGGTATTCATATGAAGAATCCTTAGAATAAAAATGAACTCAATATCTGGAAAGACCTAGTAGATATGACGAAAATCGTGAAAATATATGCATTTTATATATACTGATAATTTTTTTTGCCCCCCCCCCTTTCTGAACGCCAATGAATATTCAAATTTTTTTTTATTAGAATTACTTTTCTAGTTAATTTACATATACGTACTGAGTTTCAACTTCCTAGCATAAGCCGTTCTAAAGTTAGGAAAAACACCCCCCACCACCGTACCATACTACCCCTAAAAAAAAATTATTTTTCCACCATGCCACTACTATAGCTCTATCTAAATACCAAGTTTCAGCTTCCTATCATTATAGATTCTTAAGATATAAGCATCAGAACTTTTTCTTTCTCACCCTTCCCCACCCTTACCCTCTACACCCACACCCCCAAATTTATTATTAATAATTATTTACTAGGGTTCTATTAGGCCTACTTCAGGTAAAAATTTGAAGCATCCATCTTGCACGGTTATTGAGATATGAAACGTGTTTTTTTTTGAAAAATTGTTACCCCCTCCACTTACGTACTCCCCCGCCCCTTCAAAGATTTTACTTTGAGCAATCTTTATTTATCAAGCTTTATATCCAAACCGAATTTTGTTTTTATGGTGCCTCTGGTTTGGGAGATATCGTAATGTTAAGTATTTCACCTCCCACCCCCGTACGCCACCACCCCCACCCAAAAATTTTGTTTCAATCTAGTCTCCTAGTATAACTACAGATATTTGTAAAGTTTTAATTGCTTGCTATTAACGGTTTAGGAGATATAGATTTTAGAATGTGTAGATCTCGACTTTTTTGCGTTTCGGATGCATTGCTTCCCCCTCCACTCCCTCACCCCTTCACCCATATCATCAATTTTTTTGCAAATGAGTCCACTATCAAAGCTTTATAGAAATTCCAAGTTTCAGTCTCCTAACATAAGCGGTTGCTGAGATCTAGAAACCAAAATTTTTCGTCTAAAACGCTTCCCCCACCTTCCCCGTCACACCCCCACCCCTGAAAATAATGTCAATTCAAGGGGTCTACCCAGTCTATTCCTAGAAAAAATTTAAATTTAATAGCTCCACTGGTTTGAGAGCTTCGAGCCTTCAAAGGATTTTAGCGGTCGACGTACGGCGGACAGCGGACGGCGTACGGCGTACGGCGTACAGCGGACAGACGGAGTGAAAAATTTATTGCTTTTTTCGTGTCTACTAGTCATGAAATGTACACAAAAAAAATTTGAGGGCAGCAAATTTTTTTTTTTTAAAATCTATAGCAATACTGTATTATTACTAATAAAGTAATTAACTCATTAAAAAGTTTTCATTGTATATGTTTTTAAGAGCGCATAAAACAACATTTTTCTGTACTGCGTTAATGACGTGAGTGCAAAACATCGAGTTAACCTGGTAAGAATTTATGATTTCCAAAAATTGGGATTCTGCTCTAATCTTTGTTGGAAGTTCGTAAACCATGTCTAAGGTTGATAATGAAACATACGTTTCAGCCGGATTCGGTACCATCTGAGACTGAGTTACGGCAAAGCTTGATGCAAAATTGAAGAAGTTCTGTAGCATTTTTTGACCAAATTGAAAGTATGTTGTCGGATTAGACTGAAATAAAAAAAACAATTTTTTAATTTTTTTGGTTTATTTTATTAATTTTATTATTTCTAGATAAGAACGGGTCACATGAGTAGCCACGGTACAGTCACCGTCCGGCCGCCTTGTTGCAACTGCCCGCTGCCACTGCAGTTTTCACCGTGTTTCCACGTCTATTATATATAAGAGAATAGTTCCTTTCACATTGCACAGCCACTGAACAGTCGCCGTCCGTCCGCCACTGCAGTTTTCACCGCCTTTCCACGTCCGGTCGTCGTGACGTCGACGGATGCTACATGGTAGCCAAACGACGACCGTGCCGTGGCCATGCAATAATATCCTCCAGCTTAGGCTCGATTCACACTGCACGGTTTGCGCCGTACGGCGAGAAACCGTACGGCCAAACTCAAATTGAGCAGTCGTTCACACTATACGGTTTATGCACGGTTTTTGACCGATTTTGTTCCTATCACCTGCTAAAATTATTATAAAATAATAATTTAAACTGAAACAAAATATCTATCCCAATTGACCGTGCTATTTCAACCGTCTGTTCACTTGTCTTGATTGAATTGTATGCAGTACAATGCAATTTTCCCAATATGCACATAAGAAACCGTCACGGCGCACCGTCCAGTGTGAAAGCATCCATACGATCACATGGGCCACTAGGTCCTCGGTCGCCGTACGGTCCCCGTGTGTTGCAGTGGCGCGAACGGCTGCTACACGGCGATCGTATGTCGACCGTGCCGTGGCCGCGCAATGTGAAAGGGACCATATACTTCTTCGCGCCACTCAGGGACCTGGCACCACTAAAAAAATTTCACCGTGCGGCGAGAAACCGTACGGCGCAAACCGTGCAGTGTGAAACTAGCCTTACGGCCAAACTGAAATTGAGCAGTCGTTCATAATATATAACCGTACGGCGCAAGCCGTGCAGTGTGAAACTAGCCTACTGCCCGGTTCACAGTTTTACCGCACGCTGAGACCCGGACAGTGTACTTCAGAAAACACCTCGAAATGCGTAAAAATTTACAACGGACCACTTTTACTGGCTTATTTAAAAAAGATCTCACTACCAACTTTAAAATATACAATATAAATATACGACGCGAAGAAAAACCAGAATAACTCTGACACTCCCGGAAGGAATTCCTGGAGTATATTGAGGCTCAATTCCTAGACCATCCAAACAAAACGGTTGCTAACCGGAGGACTGGTAGCCAAAACAAAATCCAGAGAACTACTAAGTAGAATCGACTCCAAGCCCGGAATTTACTCGACTTCGGGATTGTCGAATTGATTAAATCCATCTAAAGATTGTTGGGGATTGAACTTAGCGTGTAGCGAGATAATTGGTTGGGTGGGCTTCAAGTAATAACAGATTAGTGAAGTGGAACTATCCTGGGATTTTACACATAGGGCAGCTATGAAAAATTTAATTGCTAGGTCTTTACATTACTTTGGAGAGAGAGAACTGGTATAAAACGAGCCTTTTCACAAAACCGCGCGGGAATAATTTAATTAAATCGTCGGACGAGGTTTTAGCGACTTACCGGCGAAATAAGAAATCACGAAACCGCGCGGGAGTAATATATTTACTTTTGGTGACTTACCGGCGAAATGAACTGAATAATACTGCTCCAAAATTCCCCAACTGCCGTTGACTGAGATCTGTAATGTGAAAACATAATTAATTTAACAATTATCACTTAAACTTGTATAAATACCTCGAATTTGTTGCAACTGCCTCAGTTTATTTCCACATTTGAGTCATTTGACATTTAAAAATCGAAATGTCATATGTCATATGGCTGGCGGCTACACAGATTTGCACTTATACATCGAAATTTGCCACACTTGAAAGTTTGGCTGAGCTAAAACGACTTTTTTTCAGGTTATGTAGTGGACTTTTAATCCAATTTTGGACTATCGGCCAAACTCCTACTAGAAGGGTGTGTGAGTATACAGTGACTCTACTCTAGATGAACATATAGAGTATTATAAGTTTAATCCAGCCCGAAAAGTTTCTAACGCATAGAACCGAGCCTCGGACGAAAAAAATGTATATATTATTTTGTGTTTATTTTTGGCCAAAACCCCCAAATCCGTTTGCTGTCCGTCCGTCCGTCCGTCCGTCCGTCCGTTAGCACGATTACTCAAGAACGCGTTGACCTAGGAAGTTGAAATTTTGTCACAACTTGTAAAATGGAAGAAGTAAGGCTAAGTTCGTTAATGGGCGATATCCTTCCACTCCTTCGGGTACCTCCCATACAAGAGTCCTTAAAACACGTTTTCACAATTATTGCTCGAATGCTTCAAGTTAGGAACTTGAAATTTTGCATACTTAAGGTTTACAATGTTTGAATCGAAAGTTCCGAATATAAAGCAAATCGAATGAGTCCTTCGTGTAGCAGCCTAGAAAAGTCCTTCAAAAATGTATGCATGTTACTGAATCCACTATAACTCCAGAACAAATTAAAGCAGGAATTTAAAATCTTACAGGAATTAGTTTTATATCAAAATCAAAACGGAGTTCATTAATAAGCGCCATCCGTTGACTCCTTTGGGTAGCTGTCATACAAAAGTCCTTAATTAACATGTTAACCAATCTTGAACGATAACTTTAGAACACTTTAAGTTATGACTTTGAAATTTTATACACATTAATTTTATAATTGTCGCAGCTGAAACTATTAATATGAAAAAAATCCCATAAGTCTTTCATGTAGTTGCCATACAAAAGCTCTGTAAAATGTCCTTTTACTTACTTTATGGAACTCACTATTAATCAAAAAATCGAGTAGCCACTATACAATAATTTCTACCTGTAAGTAAAAGGTCATGTAATAATTGCTTGTTCTCTCCTCATTCTTTTGTGTATTTCCAACTAAAATATAAATCGGAGTTCAGTATTTCATCTAGAGTATCATACGATTGGCTTGCAGCCGATCGTGACTGCGTTATGTTTTATAATACTTTTTATTTATAGTTTTATTTACATATAAAATATTTTTGTTTTGTAATTCGAGGCAATTGTATAATTGGAAATAACTTTCTGTTCAATTGTTATTGTTATAAAATAAATAAATAAAGTAAATAAATAAATCCGGCCCTGGGTACAGGTATAGGAGTGTTGAAGCACACTTCGTTTTAGACTTATCTGCTAAAAAAATAATATGTCTCGTAATAATTGTTTTTCGAAAAATGCAGTAAAAAACGATTCGTAATTTATTAACTTCGACAAATTCAACAAATAAAATGCATTATGAAATTCATCAAATTGTACTGAATTTTTACATAAAAAATAAAATAATTTTTGTAGCAAAAAAATAATAATATTTAATAAAAAATTTTATCATTTAAGTCATCCGATCGAATATTTCTAGTCCATAATGAGCAAAATATTATATCCATGATGCAATTGATATTGATTGCAATGGGTTGGAATCAATCATTTGTAAATAGTTGAAATATTGTGTGTGGATTTCTGGAGTTACTGCAGTTACTCTTGTATGAATTTCGGTTTCACCTGAACATACAAAAACACTGTTTTCTAACTCACTTGGTCCGCACTATATTTGTTAATAGTCACTAGGTATCTTTCGATTTTCATTTCCATTGTCAAATGTTATGAACAACCCGGCAGGTTTATTTTATTTATAACTATTCCCCGACTAGTGCCATGATCCAGTTTAACTTTGTAAATGATCAATTTAACAACGCACATTTGCATTTAAGACGCTAATTCTATACCAAAGAAGATAAATGAAATCTAAACACAAGTGTAGAACAAACGAAAATATTTATCCGAAAGTCCTTTTAAAGCCATACAACCCAATATACATTATTATACAAGACATTTTCGCAGAAATTTTCACTCTCGTATTTATATTATTTTTGATATAAATTGTACCTATTCGAGATATGATGTATAGAATGAAATATTAAACAAAAGTATAAAAACAATATTACAATATTATTAAGCAAATGTTTAGGTATATAATTTTATTTTTCTTCGTATACAGGTTTTATAAATTAGAATAGTTTAAGTACTATTATACCATTTTTGGTTTTCAATAACATTATAAGAAAAATATATAAACAACTTTTAAATTTTTTTACTGTGTACTGTATCCTCTGAAGGCAAACATTTATGTACTTGTTATTGTATTGTTCCTTATAAATTTCAGTAGATCTATTCACTTAATTGACACCTTTATTGTTGCCCAGAAGAAATGAAGACAATGATTAACCTCAACAGAAGAAACTTTGTTCTGTCGCGTACAGAAATAAACTTTTTCTGTTAGATTGCAAAGTACACGATAAGACGCATTGCAGGAAAATGACGACAGCAAAATCAGTGCACCAAAAGCAGGTACAACGACTGTGTGGGTCGAGATAAGGAAGCTAACAGCTGAAAATAAAAACAACTTTCATAGCTCCTGCCAAGGCTATTGATTTTCTCATTTTCAATATGGTATAGTCTTTAATACTGACATTCACTAAATTGAACAAGATGACTTTTTTTACCTCTTGTTTTATCGAAGTACACTTCTAAGTTTTGGATATCTTTACGACGCTTTGATGTTCTAAGGATTTTAGCGAGCAGGAAAATGTCCTTATTTTTAACGATACGTGAACTGCCAAAGGAACAAATGTGTTCTAGTCTATTGTGAGCTTTCCTCCTTACACAGATACCTTAAAAGAAAATTTGTTAGCGAGGCGCTATAGCTTGAGTAGCGGTATGTAATTCTATCCTTGAAACGATGTCATTTCATAATTAAGACAGCGAATAAAAGACTTTTTACAGAACAAGGACTGGCTTGACAAGATCAAGTACAATACGAAAATAGTTTCAACTTTTATCTTTCTTAAATTCCGTGATTCTAAGTTTATCCTATTCAGCTTAGATGATTTAAATGTCCGTGTATAGAGCGCTCAAGGAGCCTCACAACTTCGGTACGACAAAAGTTTTTCGTTTGGTTAATGAATGAAATATTAAAACCATATATGAAATACTGTATTATAAATAATACAGTAATAAGTTGAAACTACTGTAATACAAACACAAGTAATTGGTATGCCAAAGTGTGCATTTGATATTTGACTAATGACCTCGACGACTCTCCATCAAGAACTTAAGAATTGCAGACTGAGATTTATGGATTATCTGAAAGTTTTCGTCATATCTCTGCAAGGATATATGTGAAATGAAATTGAATCCCTGCAGCTTTTTCGTTGTATGTTACACTCGCTGGGTACCTGTTAACATTCGAGAATAGAATTCGTCGACCTGAAACGGTAGGGTGCGGTAGGCGGAGAATGTCCTTTGCAGAGGAGTTTAGTCTCTATGATGAATATCCTAAACGTGATCTGATAGTGATTGCTGCTCGATTACAATTTTCTTTTTCGGGTATTTCTCAGGGGATTCGAGGATTTCACCTTTTTAGTCCGGAAAACTTCATGACAAAAGGATATGTTTCCAGAGCTATGAGTTCTTAACGTCCTTGCGTGCTATGAATTTAAGATTGTGACAGGCGGTACCTAAATTATTAGAGAGTGAAGAAATGCCATTTTTACATGTTATATCTAGTGGAATAAATAGCAGTGCCATCGCAGTTCATATTTTTCTGTAGTGGGGAGTAATAGCAAATGAAGTAGGGTAGGCATTTCAATAAGATGGAATAGTGTCACCTTTGCCTATAAGTAGTTTTCATTGTTCCTTAATTGAGATGGAATAAATTACATATTATTTTTTGAGTAATTTGAGACTTTCATGTCGATGAGGCTGGTAGCAACCTTCACCCTCTCGTCTTTCTACCTTGTCATGGTGACTTAAGACACTAAAGACACTTGTGTCACCTATAGATTTAAACTCTCCAAGTGGTAACCAGACACAGTCTGGGAATCCACCCGCTGATAAGTGGCGTGGCGTGATAATTCAACAAGGGAAAGCAATTGGTTAATATCCACAATTTATTATTATTATTGTACCTATCAATTTACTGCGTATTGCTGGAACCTCCTCTATTAGCACCCAGCAGGGATCCAGGAGGCTATCTAGAACGTTGTTGTTTAGGTTGTCAGTCGCAGTCACCTACATCTAGCTCATCATTAAACGTTTTCCGGACTTCTATCAAAAAAGTTAAAAAGTTTCGATCATTGGCAGTTTTTTTTTTATTTATTTACGTATTTTTTTGAAAAGAAGAGTCAATAGAAATAAAACCGAATTCGATCTCATTAGTCCTAAAAGTTTTTCGAAATTCGTTAAAAATGCATGCATCAAATGAAATAAAATAAGAAATAAGAAATAAAAGTGAATTAAATATTTCATTAAACCCAATATATAGAAATTCGTGAAAATGTATACAACCACCTTACACCCCTATGGGGTTGGATATTGAAAAACTAGAAAAAAATATTTCCATGTGCTTACATAAAGAACCCGCAAAAGTAAAATTTATTTCGGCATGTCCAATATATAAATATAACGAAATCGTGGAAAAATCCCTTTTCACGGACAATAGTTTTACTCAACCTCTATGCTAATAAAAATCGAAAGTTTTTTTCTTTAATTACTTCATATACGTACTAAGCTGGAACTTTCTTCTTCATAAGCCGTTTTTGAGATATAAAAAATCACAATCCAGCCCCTTGTCTTGCTACCCATATTTTTTTCTAGGATACCTCTTTATTAGCTCAATGTAGTAAATTCTTACCTTTCTATGGTTTGTGGTTTTTCAAAAATAAAAAAAATGGATGTCATTACCTTTCCACGCCCTCCCATCTTCAGCACTTTCACCGGTACCTGTAGAATTTGTTTCCCAGTTAGAAGTGTACTGGACCTAACTGTAAAATTTTCTAAGATCATATAGGTATGGTACGGTTCTTGAAATATGAAAATTAAATAATATAAAAATGGCTATCGCCCCACTTTTGTGGTAGACCGTAACACATAAGGTAGACCACAACACTGTAACGACTTGTTTTCCGGGGTAAACTCAGCGGATGCCAGTTCCGTTACAAAATATTTCTTTTTAGTAAGACTTCACTTTATTTGTATGCATAGGCGCGCCGTGGGGGGGGCAGGGGCCCCAGACCCCAGCTTGGACCCCCCAGAAAAATAATTCTGGCCCCTTCCAGAAAAACAATTCTTTCCTTTCTTTCCCAGAAAGTGTTTTCAAGATTTTTCTAAATTCGACCCGTAAGTGGATGTGAAATGGTTTAATACTTTTTCATGAATTCTGGAATAGGCAGTCCCACACTCATACCTCGATATACTGCCTAGATCTGCCGTATAAAGAGCGGCCGCATAGCGAGCGTTTTCTTATGTGTACACGATGACTTACATTGCAAAGTACACTCATGCCTCGCTATACGACCGCTCTTTATACGGCGTACGGTATCTGCACCTGTTGCACATTCGGTTAGAAAAGTTAGAAGAGGTGTCTGGAATGAACTTATTACAGCTTTGGTCGGTGAGAAAAGAAATGAAATGAAAATCAGTTGTTTTTAAGATTTCATAGAAAGAACAAGAAAGATTTTTGGTGATTTTTAATCGAAGCAAGTAAATATTTAAAGAAATTATTCACAATAATCAAGGAAGATCAAGAACGTACGGAACGGAAGGAATATCTACACCGTAGATCATCGGAATTAAATTCTAAAATTCTAAAATTGGAATATTCGTTCTATTTTAATATTTAACGTAAGTACCTACGTATTTTTCAAACTAAAATTGTGTAGGTTTGGCGGAAAAAATATTCTCGACGGCAACAAGTGCAAAACGGATATTGCAAAAGTGACAATTCCGACGAAAATCGAGAAAATTCTCTATTGATACCGCTTATTTTAATCCGGGATAATGATATAACCCGGATTTTGTTATCAAAACAGCTGGGTACCATTCTCCACAAACGTTCGTTTTTCGTTCGTCTATTGTTATAAACCGAGTAATGTTATTGTTTTTGGCTGGTCCCAAAGTGATTACAATAAGCGGTACCTACTGTATTATCAATCTTATAAAATATTGCAGTACAAGACTTTGTTAAGCCGCCATGAGTCCGGTACAACCAATTTTGATGATATATGACTGTTTCAAATATTTCACATTAATGGCAAAAAAAATGAGTAAAATTTTTTAAACAGATATTTCCTATTTCTTGAATAGTTAACATGTAATTTTTATTAATATAATGCTAGAAAAAAACTTGAAGAAGGCCTTCCGTAAAGAAAATTTAAAAAAAATTTCATTTCTGTTAGAAATTTATGAAGTCAAACTAAAGCAGTTTTTCACGATTTTCTTGGAAAGAATTACATATGAAGACCACATTTCATTGAAAAGTATCATAGATAGTATAATTAATTGGTATTTCTAGAAGATAAATCAATGAAAAAATTATTGATTTTTAATAGACTTTTAACACTATTTTTTTCTCTAAAATTAAAATTAGTTCGCTGAGAGACAGCGAAAGATGCAGGCGTATTTTCCACGCCAAATTACGCGAACGAAAAACGATTTCAAACGATTAAAATCCTCTCAAGAAAGAAAAATCAAAAAGGGACAAAAAATGGTCGTACCGGATAGAGAATATAGTTATCAAAATTAAAAAAAAAAGTTAAAAATATTGACCAATTTTAACTTCGTGTTTTTCGCAGATGGTCACATAAATGACCTAGTTTTCATTTCATTGGTTTAAATTTGTATAATCTGAATTAAATTATATGGCAAAAAACTTGGAGATAAGTTATATTTTTCATCAAGACTCCAATTTAACAATATCATATAATGTGTTGGTAATATGGTCCCCTGGGGGACATAATAAAAGTAAGATGTCAAACATTTTTCAACTACTTCGCTACTAAATCCATGGTCATAAGCATACGAGTATGATGTTCCCATCGGTTTTCTTAAAGACAATTTATCCTTGTACCAGTTAAGAAAAACATCAAATCAAATCATCATTGGAAAACGAGCGTATTAATAATAATAATAATAATAATAACAGATTTAGTCCCTTTATGCGAAATGGGCGGTTCTTTCCCAACTCGAGAGTTCTAGAAGAAATCCCCATTTGGGCGCACTTTCTCAGCTTAGAGAACTGGTGACAATGCTGTCACTCAGTTCAATGAACTGGAAAAATTTTCACCGTATCAACATACTCATGCATGTATGCTGACATTAGGCTCAGAGTCCAATCAAATTACCGTAACCCAAAGTTACTCCCCAGTCAGTGCAACTCACTGGTATACGGGGTCGTACCGAGACATTACAAACATTTCAAAGTCGTAGCCTCCCACTAGGAAATTTGAGGAGAACTCCGTGAGGGAGCAAATAACGAGGTATCTACGATCCCTCACAATGAAGCAAAAAAGGAGATTAATAACAAAACTCTGCAGAAAACCGTCACTTCTCTTTTTTTGCTCCGAATGGATGAAAATGGGACTATATGAAGACCATTTTTGAGTTTTACTGCAGAACTAGTCCCATTAGAGATCTCGTTTTAAGCTCCCTTGCAAGTATTTTTGAATGCTTTCTTTGGAGGTATATTGGAGATCTGATTTTAGCCGACATGCTCTTGCAAAAAGGATGTCAATTGGAGGAGAAAACGAGGTCTCCAAACCTCCCTAAGGAGTAGTCCGGGATAAATCATGCTCCCATTTCCTACTGGGCTAAGACTAATTATTGGTACGATTACCCAATCTGTAAACACAAAAAGGACGAACTTGTATGAACAGCATGTGTGCCTTTCGGAAAAAGTCGTATGTTCTGAGCCATTCGGCCCCTGGCCCCTACCAGATTTCTGGCCACGGCGCGCCTATGTTTGTATGTTGTAAAATAATCACTTAACCCAATAATATAATTGTTACTTTAATTCTTATCTTTTACGTTATTGCACTATTCAAATATAATGTTCTACATCCGTTTCAATTCATGTTCGTTGAATGCACTCAGTTACAATACGACTTCATTTCGTTGGCCTTTCACCTCTTCGTTATCTTCGTTCGACTTCGGGTACCATGTCTCCGTTCCTCTGTCTAGGGTTCTTTGCGTCGCCTTGCCGTACGCCTCTTCTTCGTCATTGGTCATTGCGGTTCTGCTTTGCGTTGGTTGCGTTGTTGCGTTGTTTCCCTGTATTGACGCAGGTTTACGAACTTCTTCATCGTTGCCTTCGTTTTAGCCTTAGTGTGGTTTCGTTGCGACCTCCTCCATAGTTTCGAACCGTCATCCTCGCTCCAAGCGTTCGATGTGCGTACTCGCCTTGACGTTTTCTGCTCTGTCCATCCCTCTAGGCCTTTCTGTGTGGGTTCGGCTTCTTCCGTCTACGTCTCTCTCTGTGTCCTCGTTACCTCCTGTCTTCGTCTCTCTACGTGGATGGCAGCTACGTTGATCACCTCGGCTTTGCATCAGCTCATGGCTGGTTCAGGCGTGACCGTTCTCGTTGACTGGCTCGATTTGTCGTTGCTCGTCGTCGGCTCCGCTTGCTTTTCGCACTTACTGCACCTGCACTGCTGCGTTTGTCCTGCACTGGCTGCTCTGCATTGTCATGGTCTTCGTCTGGCTTCATGTGGCCACGCTGCTTCGTCTTATGTCTTCGCTCGATACTTCGTGCTTGGTTCTTTGGTGGAAGTATAACTCCGCAAGACCAATATTACACACGACCCGTTGTCGTCCTCCGCACAGTTCTTCGTTCGGACCAGACTTGCTTATTTGGTGGAAGTGTAACCCCACAAGACCAACATCGCAAGTTGAAACCGACCGAGTTCGGTTTACCAAGACTGTTAGAAGAAAGGAAGTATAACCCCACTATCTTCGTCCTAGTATGGAACCGCCGACTGGCTCCCTCCTCTTCGTCCTCGATTAACCGAATCGTTTTGCCTGATATACACCGGCAAACATTTCACAGGCATGAATTATGTTTCGTCTCCATGTGATTTTTGGCTCTTATATAATTCGTCGGTGCATGTTTTCTCTTGTATATAGTCCAAACCGAGATCTCATATATTCGTCGGCGGTTACTCTGCCACACGCGTCACGTGGGGCGTTGTTGTGGTCCCGTCGACCATTTTCCAGGATATTCTTAAATCTCGTGTTTTCCAGATTCTGTGTTCCGTGTTTTATGTTTTATGTTTTATGCTTCATGTTTTAAGTTTCGTATGTTTCTTCTTTCATGTTTTGTAATTCGTGTTTTATTTGTAATTCAGTGTTCTATGTTTTACTTCGTATTGTCTTAGTTCTAAGTCTTAATTGCTATTGTCTTAAGCCTGAAATACATGTGCAGAATATATGCATGCAGCAATGCAGGCGTCCCTGCATGTAAAACAGATGTGCAGAATTTTTTGGCAGATCTTTTGGTTGTCTTTGTCCCAAATATACTTTTTCCTAGTTCCATGAAACGCTCCTTCATTAATACTCCTCTCCACAGGTACAAAACTACTACTAAACATTACCTGTCGAACCACTTTTTCATGTTTCTGTGTTGGTAAATTTCAACCTCAAGTTGTGATAATACTGCCGCTGCACCACAAAAGTAGAAGTAGAGACATCTTGCAGCGCTCCGCTGCATGCAGTGTGACCGTGTATATCGTCGCACTTAAACTCATGCATTCTAAATCAGTTTTGCCGCGCTGCATGCAGATATATGCACATGTATTTCTGGCTTTAGTTCTAAGCTTCTTTCCATGCTTCCGTGTCAAGATTTGTGTGCGGAAATTTGTCCCCAAATTTGCGTCCTCACAACACATAAGAAAATTTACATTCAATGAGCTTCTCCGCATATACTATATACACAAACTAAATTTTACCTTCCTGGTTTAATTGATTCGAAAGATATTATAATCCAAAGTTTTTTACCCCGACCTCTAATCACCACCACCAGATCCAAAAATTTTAGCTTTTGATTAATCTGCTACCTATGTATTATTTCAAGTTTCAATCTTCTGACATCAACCATTCCGAAGATATGTACGTATTTTAGAATGTTTCAACCTCAGCTCTCAAGCACTTCGAAGACATTGCTTTCGCCTCCACTTCCACATGCCACAAATCTTATCGTCAATTTTGCAAACAGGTCCACCATCATATAGTTCTATATAAGTTCCGAGTTTCAGCCTTCTGTCCTAACATACCATAAGTAGTTCCTGAGATCTAAAAACTAAATTAAATATGTACAATTGAACTACAATTCCATAACTTCAATCAGAATTCAATTCCTATCCTACTCTGGTAGCACCTATTTCTTATCAAGCTTCCCCGCTGCAGCCAAGAATCTATTGTACGAATAGTCCAGGCAACGAATGGTTATAGAGGGAAATTTTAGGGACAGAAAATTTGGCTTCGGAACTTTGTTTGGACAAGTCTGGAGGTGAGCATATCAAAAGTCCCCACTCCTGGTGAGCGAAGGGAAGGGGGCACCTTAAAGGTCCCTTTTTTTGGTTTTTCGCTTGTATCTCGGAAACTAAGCGTCGTAGTGGCTTGATCACTCTGTTCTCGAGTTATCCGCCCTTAAGATTCGGAAATTTTGGAAAACACAATTTTACATCACGTTTTTTGCTCTATTTGTTAAGATATGTCTTTAAATATTGTTTCCACGAAAAAGTCGTGAGAGAAAAAGTTGTAGACCATTAAACTTCCTTAAAAAATATATATTATTTTGATTTTTTAATCAAACCGTTCAAAATTTATAGCTATTTTAGTATATATTATTATATATTAACAAACAGAGCAAAAAACGTGATGTAAAATTTTTTTTCCCAAAATTTCCGAATTTTAAGAACAGAACAACATACCAACAAATGTAAGTAGTGATTCTTGTAGCAAATTTTGTCAGCTTCAATTTTGTACATAGTGATCAAGCCGCTACGACGCATAGTTTCCGAGATATTAGCGAAAAACCAAAAAAGGGTGCTCCCCTCCCCCCGCTCACCACCTGGAAGTGGGGACTTTTCATATGTTCATCTCCAGACTAGTCCAAACAAAGTTCCGAAGTTAAATTTTCTGTCTCTAAAATTTCCCTCTACACTCGTTTTTGAGCACTCATTGCCTGGGCTAGAAGTACGACTCGTGCAGATTGTGCAGATAAGCACATATCTTATTGCTTCCACCGAAGCTTCAATCATGCAGCGTGTGTGTGACGTCAAAGTGAGTTTACTGTGAAATGATTTCAACGCTCATACATGCATAGCTTTTCCGCGGGGTGTAATTCTGAGCAGTGTTACCAGAAATAAAATTAGGATTCTGTTAAATTTAGCAGACTTAGCAGAATATTGTTCATATAATTTCTGCTAAAAAAAATGCTAACAATAATTAACAAATATTATTCTGCTAAAAATTCCGCTAACTATAGGTATTTAGCAAAATGTTTGTATTAAGTACTTAATTTTCATTTTCTTAGGTTGAATTCAGTTTTCACTTGTTTTGTTCTTATTATTTCGAACACGTCTGTATATCTCTCCCATCTCCACAATGAAAAAATCGTTGTGTAGAATAATGTGCAGAACTAAACAGCTGATCATCTGTATGACTTTCACAATTGTCAAAGTGACTATGTTTTGAAAATGTAGTATTGTTGAGCAGAATACTTTGCGCGACAGAAAAACACGTCCGCTTGCATCAAGAGCTTTATTGAAACAGGAATAGTAAAAGTATAAAAAGAGAAAAAGTAGTGCCATAAGGGCCAACATACGTTTGTAATGAAGTGGGGTGCAGTTCAAAATTATAAATTCAGTTTTTCTATTATTACTTTCAACAAGTATCATGCAATTATATGGGCCCTTTCTTAACATAAAAATTAAATTGAAATCACAAGAGAAATTTTAAAATAAAAGCACAACTCAAGATATCCACTTCCGACAAAACACACCCTTTAGTCGGTTTCAAAAAAAAAAACTGACAAATAAATTCAAATGAATGACATAAGATGTCAAAATTTTCATCCCGGCAATGAAAAATTAAATAGCGGCACATATAAATGGTCGCAAAAAAATGGTCTCCATGGTTTCAGCGCAGTCTGGTGGTGTATACCTGAACTGTCAGAACGAATGAAAATTTTCATTTGAACTCCGTACCGCAAAAAGAAACCCAACGCAAAAATCAAGGAATGAAAATTTTCATTGGTTTTTTTTACATGCATTGAAAATGGGAATGAAAATTTTCATCGAGGTCCATAATAGGCTTTAAGGCACCATGAGTTCGGTGTGAAAATTCTGTATTCTATTTTGATTTTTCATTCTTGAGAGGGGAAAAGTCAATTTAAATCGTTTTTCGTTCGTTTATTTTCGTTGTTCGCCGTTTCAGTCATGAATCGAATGGCTCCTGTGTTCATCGTCTTTACATGCGGGAATATGACGAAGGCAGAATCGGCGTGGAAACTACAACAGCATGAGTGGGGGAAGTATTATCGGTTTGGCTTTATGCTTTGTTGCTTCGTCTTTACCGTCGTGCAACACTCAATAGCGCAAATCCTGCACTGGTTTCCTAGTCAGGGGAAGTACGAATAAGCCAAAAGAAAAATAAGGAAGAAAAATTTGGCGTGAACAACACGTCTGCATCGTTCGCTGTCTAGCAGCGAACTAATTTTGAATTTACAGAAAAAATGGTGTTATAGGTTTTCAAATTATTTCAAAGGCATAACTATTAAAAATCAATAATATTTTCATTGATTTATCTTCTAGAAATACCAATTATTTATACTATTTATAATACTTTTCAATGAAATGCGGTCTTCTTATGTAATTCTTGCCATGAAAATCGTGAAAAATTGCTTCAATTTGACTTCATATATATTAACAAAAATGAAAATATCTTAACATTTTTTTTATCCAATTCCTTCTTTAAGGTTTTTTCTAGCATTATATTAACCCTTGAGTACACGCGCGCGGCACTCAGTGCCGCAACTATATTTCTACTATAAATCGACTGATTTCCGGGTCCTGGACTTTCACTTGGTTACTATACTGATTATAAATATGGTAATTAATTAATTAATGAAATCTAAAATTGTAAAATATCTAGCGTTTCGGACATTTCAGGCAGGCAAAGTATATACTCCAAACGTTCTTTCAGTTAATTATCCAACCAGAATTTCAACACTTGTATGGAAAATATATAAGACCAGTTCAGTTTGACTCCCTGATGTAGACTGATAAGATGTTAGATAAATATAAAATCTTTTGTGGTGGTTCCTAGACATGTCCTTGAAAGATACTAGAGCGCTCAGTCATTGATTATCAATAACAGATAAGAAAATTCATGTTTAGTAAAATTGTAAACTATTTTAATAATAAAGTATTGTTATCGAGTTTTTTTTAAAAAAATTGGCTACCCTGAAATTTTTTTTTACACGTTTTATTACTAATAAACACCAAAAAAGCAATAAACATTTTCATTCCGTCTGTGCGCCGTACGCCGTACGCAAACTCATTTGAGGAATTATAGTTCCCAAACCCTATTTTGAATAGACATGGTAGACTCCTTGAAGTCAGATTTTTTTCAGGGGTGAGGGTGGGAGGGGGAAGGTGGGGGAAGCGTTTTGGACGAAAAATTTTATTTTCTAAATCTCAGCAACCGCTTATGGTAGGAGGCTGAAACTTGGAATTTCTTTAGAGCTGTAATGGTGGACTCATTTGCAAAAAAATTTATGATATGGGTAAAGGCGTGAGGGAGTGGAGGGGGAAGCAATGCGTCCGAAACGCAAAAAAGTGGAGATCGACACTTTCTAAAATCTATATCTCCTAAGCCGTTTGTGGCAAGTAGTTTAAACTTAACAAATATCTGTAGTTATACTAGGAGAGTAGATTGGAATAAAATGTTATGTGGGGGTAGAGGCGTACGGGGGTGGGGGGTGAAAAACTTTAGATTACGATATCTCACAAACCAGTGGCACCAGAAAAACAAAATTTGGTTTGAGTATCAAGCTTAATAAAACAAGATTGTCCGAAGTAAAATTTTTGAAGGGGGTAGGGGATCATAGAAGTGGAGGGGATGAGAATTTTTCAAAAATAACATATTTCATATCTCAATAACAGTGTTAGATGGATGCTTCAAATTTTTACCAGAAGTAGGCCTAATAGAACCCAAGTAGGGAAAAAAGTTTGGGGGTGTCGGTGTAGAGGGTGAGGGTGGGGAAGGGTGAGAAAGAAAAAGTTCCGATGCTTATATCTGAAGAATCTATAATGATAGGAAGCTGAAACTTGGTATTTAGATAGAGCTATAGTAGTGGCATGGTGGAAAAATAATTTATTTTTAGGGGTTTGTATTGTACGGGGAAGGAGGGGTTGTTTTTCCTAACTTTTGAACGGCTTATGCTAGAAAGTTGAAACTCGGTACGTATGTATAAATCAACTAGAAAAGTAATTATGTTAAGAAAAAATCGAATATTCATTGGCGTTCGGGAGGGGGATGGGCAAAAAAAAATATCAGTAAGAATAAAATGCATAAATTTTCTCGATTTTCGTCATATTTACTAGGTCTTTCCAATTATTGAAATCAATTTTATTCTACGGATTCTTCATATGAATACCTATAAGTGTTTTCAAGACTTTTTGAAATTCGACCCTAAGGTTGTATACTTTTTCCTAATTTCCACCATATCTCTCAGGTCTGATCAGATATCAAATATCTTTTCACTTCCACGGGCTTGTTTAATAATCACCTATTTTTAAGTATTTTCTTTTTCAACCTCTAGACCGCATCCCGGAATATGGCCCAACTATATTATTCATATGTTACACTCCGCTTCCCGAATTTTTTGCTAGGTTTTCAGTCACAAAGTAACTTACACCGCATCCTCAAATTGAGCACGTTCCAAACTCTGCCGGAAAAATAATAAAGTTGCGCCCAGACTGTTGGCAGATTTTTTTTTGTTGCCATTAACGTGAAATATTGACAAGAAAACCGTCATAAATCATCAAAATCGCATTTAACGTGCACATGCAGCCTTAACAACTAAGAAAGTTCATTTAACAATTATTTGGTTTTGAAATGTCAGCACTATCTCACGGTAGCCACACATGCCGTGGGAAAAACTGACACCTAGTCTGTGCACAAACATCCTTCTTGCGGACTGTCTCTGGAAATTGGACACAATTGATACTTGTATTTCCGCAAGAAGAATGTTTGTGGCATAGAATTTGATTTAGCAAACATAATTGGACAATAGGAATCTATTACAGTATGTAGGTAAATATATTTTTGATGTCGCTAAGCAACTGCAAGGGCATTGGTTTGTCGTATGTACACAATGATGCCACTGTTTTACTTTATTATTTTAATAAAACAGTATTGTGATCGATTTTTTTTGTAGACACGGAAAAAGGAATAAAAACTTTCAGTCCGTCTGACCACCGTACGGCGTCCGCCGTAAGCAAAATCGTTTGAAGGCGCGTAGCTCCCAAACGTTTTGAGATATTAAATTGAAGTTTATTTTTTTACGAATAGGCAGGGTATGCTCCTTGAAGTAACCAAATTTTAAGGGGTGGGGGTGTGCGGGGAAAGTGTTTTAGACGGAAAATTTTGGTTTTTAGATCACAGCAACCACTTATGATAGGAAGCTTAAACTTGGAATTTCTATAGAGCGCCAGAGAGATAGTAGACCCATTTGCATAAAAATTGTCAATATTGATAAAGGGGTGTGGGAGTGGCGGGAAAAATAATGAGTACGAAACTCAAAAAAGCCGAGATAGACACATTCTAAAATCCATATCTCCTAAACCGTTAAGGGCACACTATTCAAACTTAAGAAATATTTGTAGTGATACTAGGAGAAAGACTGAAAACCAATTTTTGAGTGGGGTCAATGGCGTACGGGAGTGTGGGCGAAAAACTTTAGACTACGATATCTCATGAACCAATTGCTCTAGAAAAATAAAATTCGGTTTGGTTATAAAGGTCGACAAATAAAGATTGATCAGATTAAAAAATTTTAAGTGGGCGGTCCATCATTGAAGTGGAGGGGATAAGAATTTTTCAAAAAAATAACGTTTCATATCTGAAGAACAGTGTAAGATAGATGCTTAGAATTTTTACCTGAAGTAGCGCTAACTAAACCCTAATAGCATTTTTTGGGATGAGGGGGTGTAGAGGCTGAGGGTGGGGAGGCTGAAAAGGAGATATTTAAATCTTAAGAACCTGTAATGATATAAACCTTAAACTTGGTATTTATATATGTAAATCAACAAGAAAAGCAACTTTGATGAAAAAAAAATTTGAATATCTATTGGCGTTCAGATGGGGGGCAAAAATTATGATCATTGAAAATAGAATGCATATTTTTCTATGATTTTCGTCATACTAGGTCTTCCCAAATATTGAATTCATTTTTACTCTTCGGATTCTTCATATAACTACCTAGAAAGCCTTTTTGAAATTTGACCCTTAAGGTGGTGTAAAGTTATTATATACTTTTTCATGAATTCTTTCATATCGCTCCGGTCTGATCAGATATCGAATATCTTTTAACTTCCGCGGGCTTGTTTAATAAACACCTATTTACAAGTTTTTCTTCTTTTTCAACCCCTAGACTGCATCCCGGAATATGGCCCAATTATGTATTTCATATGGTACGTCCTCTTATAGCCGCTTCCCGAACTTTTTGTTAGGTTTTCAGTCGCATAGTAACCTACGCCGCATCTCTGAATTGAGCGCGTTATGAACTTTTGCCGGAAAAATAATAAAGTTGCTCCCAAACCATTGGCAGATTTTTTATTTATAATGTTGCTGGTATAATACCCATCATACCCTGAAATGCCTGTGTACAGGGTTAAATGAAGTACTAGTTGATCAAAGTTCTTACGTAAGCATCGAATATTTGTGTGAAAAACGGAGAAAGTATTTGTACTGCAGGTCCATCGAAATTTATTGAATTCGCTCGCTTCTGTGCATATTATCGCCTTGCATAAATCGAAACTAACTATCAATTGTGGACATTTGTTCTGTTGCCATTTGGACGTAATTGTTATAAACTGCTCGGATACATACAAAACATTCTTTGAATTAGGGATGTTCGAGTTCGATTCGATTAATAGATTGATCGATTAATTTTTGTTAAAAAATCGATTGATCGATTAATTTTTGTTAAAAAATCGATTTTACCATTCGATATGAGTGATGCACATTATTCGTCATAATCGATTAGTTAACGTTAATTAATCGAAGAAATGTGAACAGTAAAAAGATTCATTCATTTATGAAAAGATAGGTAGATCCGGCAACACATTTTTGGTAGTAACAACCCAGCATTTTTTGAGAAAATTGCTTCCTATGTCAAATTATTAGAACTACTACTTTATTATATTAAAACGAGTATTATAATAAAGTATTGGTATTGTTATCGACCTGAAATTTAAAAAAAATTTGCTACCCTGACATTTTGTATTTTCACGTTTTAGGACTAATAGACCCCAAAAAAGCAAAGCAAAATCTCTGCAGTAGACGCCGTCTGCCGTACACAAAACCGTTTGAAGGTGCGTTGCTCACAAACCCCTTGAGATATTAAGTTGAAATTTTTATGATTGGTAGAAATCCCTACGAGTGGTATCTTTTGGAGGAGTGGGGCTGTACTGGTGGAGCAGGGGGAGCGGTTTGGGTGAAACATTTTGGTTTTCAGATCTCAGCAACCTCCTATGCTAGGAGGTTGCAAGTCGGAACCTAGCCAAAACGCTTGAAAACTGGGATTGAAACCTTCTAAAATCTATATATCCTGAACGATTGATATCAGATGGCTGAAACTTTGAAGCTGTCTTAAGGGATCCTAGGAGATTAGACAAGGGTTAATATTTTTATGGGGGGGGGGGGGGGTGGCTTTTGAAAAACTTTACAGTTATCTTCCGACACAATTTTGCGAGGATGATGAAATTTAGTTCCTGTATATAGAATTATCAGTGGAGTCTATATAACATCATATACCTATTATATAAGAGGTATAGTAAAAAATAATAAAATATTTGAGGGAGGAGGCTAAACCAGTATACCTCTAGTCGAGAAACAAAAATTTTAAGGTGAAGGTGTAGAGAGTGATGGTGGGAGGGGTGTAAAAGAAAAAATTCTGATTCAAATTTCTCGCAAGCCGCAAAGGATTGCATTCTAAAAATTGAAATCTGTATAGAGCAACTATAGAGACATCCGTCAAAACATTTTTGATAGGGGTAGCATGGTTCAAGGGGGGGATGGTGGTTTTTCATATCTCAGAAACGGCTTATGCTAGAAAGTTGAAACTTGGTAGTTATATGTAGATGAGCTGCTAGAATAATTAAAAGTTTAATTAAATCATACAGCAGTCACAATCGGCTGCAGGCCAATCGTATAATACTCTGGATGATACTGAACTCCGATTTATATTATAGTTGGGGCTAAAGCAGAATTACGTATGTGCATATTGTTTGTCCTTTATTAAGAACCTCCATTCGGTTGCTACTTGAAACCTAAAGACAATATCATCAATGTTTAATACCATTTCTTGAACTCGGTGTGAAAAAAATATAATTTTTGAAGGACTTCACCCGGGAGGTGCAGAAAGGGCTCACTCGATTTCTTATATTTTTATCCTTTTCCTTGGAACCATCCACAAATTAATGTGTGCAAAATTTCAAATTCGTAGTTTGACGCGTTCAAAAGGTGTGGGAAAATATTGTTGAATACGTATCTTAAGGATTCTTTGTATGGAAGGTACCAGAAGGAATAAAAGGATTTTGCTGACTAGTGAACTCGAACTTTGTTTTCACTCAAAACTAATTTGAACAAAATTCTAAATTTACAGCTAAACGATTACTTGAGTTATAGAGAGTGCCGTAAATTAAGTGAAGACATTATGAAAGGATATTTGTATGGCTGTTACGCGAAGGACTAATAGGATTTTTTTCAAAGATATACATTTACCTTCAACTATTGGAAAACAAACGTTTACAAAATTTTAAACAAACAGCTAAAATGGTTGTGAAGCCATCGACAAATTTTCTGAAACACGTCTTCTCAAGGATTTTTTTTGTATGGAATCTACTCGAAGGAGTCAAGAAATTTCACTGACAAACGCAGTCTAACTTCCTTTTTGCTTAAACCTTATTTGTACAAAAATTAAACTTCGTGGCTAAACGATTTCTTGAGTGATTTTCGTGAATTGAATGAAGATATTTTAACAAGATATTTGCATGGCAGCTACTCGAAGGACTAATAGGATTTTCTTCATAAATATACGTTTAGCTCAAATTTTTGCCAAATTAGCACATACATAATTTTATAATCATAGCTTAAACCTGTCTGAAGTTATCAGCCAATATTCTTGAAGACATGTTTTAAGGAGACTTTCTATGGCAGGTACCAGAAGGAGCAAAAGGATTTATCTGCCTAGTAAACTAGAACTTTGTTTTCACTCAAAACTAATTTCTAGAAAATTCTGAATTCATAGCTAAACGATTACTTGAGTTATAGTGATTTTCGTGAATTGAATGAAGATACTTTAACAGGATTTGTATAGTAGCCACTGGAAGGACTAATAGGATTTTATAAATATTAAAAAATTAACACTTACAAAATTTCCAAGTCGTAGCTTAAACCCTTATGAAGTTATCGGCCAATATTCTTGAACACGTGTTTTAAGGACCTTTTGTATGGCAGCTACCAGAAGGAGCGGGACGATTTTACCCGTTAACGAACTTAACCTTACAAATTCAACCAAACACTTTTCAAAATTCCAAGATCCTAGGTCAAAGCGTTCTTGAGTTATCGTGTTCACGGACAGACAGACGGACGGACGTCAAGCGGATTTCAGGTTTTTGGCTACAAATAAACAAAAAATAATATATATAACTTTTTTTTGTCCGAGGCTTGGTTCTATGCGTTATATATTTTTCGACTGGATCAAACTTATAATACTATATATATATGATTTCATCTAGAGTATAAAAAGTCTGGGCGCAATTTTATTATTTTATGTATAATAATACCCAGGAGGCTACGTATATTTGTAGCGTTATTTTATAGGTTGTCAGTCGCGTCGTAGCATTAAACACGTTTCAAACGTTTCGAAGGGAATATGAGTAATGCATAATGTGCTGTATGTATTATTGTGTATTATGCAAGATTATTGCAATATGTCTTTTTCGCATTCTGAAAAATGTATAGAGAATCATTCCTTCAACTTTACAGAAAAATGTAGTATGAAAAGTATGGTAATTCTTCCATCCATTGAATAGGAATGTTTTCGAAACGCATTCTTCAAAAGCCTTTTCCCGCTGGGAAGTGTCTTCATCCAATTGACATGAAGACGCATGTTAGAAATGAAGCAAAATTTAATTACAAAAAGAGTATTGCACGCCTGACGTTACAAACTGATAGAACTAAGGGTAGACGTAAAATTAGGATGTTGGTGTTAAGTTATTGTCAGAACTGGAAGTATACACAAACAGAACACAGTGAGTGGGAAGGAGGGAGTCTTCCCTTTAAATATTTGCGGCGTGGAAGCAAACTTCGATTAATTAGTTAATTTTATTCAAAACGTACACACGATTAACTTCCATTAAAAAACTATAATTTAAAAAAATTTTCTAAAATAATTTGAATGAAATTTTTTGAAATTTTGAGGAGAGACTGTGTTAGATCTTTTGTGATCTACTGTCTTCTTTATGGTTTTTGACTTACCTTGAATGTCTAAGAGAAGAGAAAAGAGTTGCTGGATTTTGTTTTGCATAGTTCCTTTATTCAGTTAATCTTTCTATTTTACTTTATTAGTAATAATACAGTATTGTTATTGATTTAAAAAAAAAAAAAAATTTGCAGCCCTTAAAGTTTTTTTGTCCACGTTTCATGACTAGTAGACACGAAAAAAGCAATACAAATTTTCACTCCGTCTGTCCGCCGTACGCCGTACGGCGACCGCCAAAATCCTTTGAAGGCTCGTAGCTCTCAAACCAGTGGAGCTATTAAATAAATTTTTTTTCTAGGAACTGACTGGGTAGACCCCTTAAATTGACATTATTTTCAGGGGTGGGGGTGTGAGGGGGAAGCTGGGGGAAGCGTTTTAGACGAAAAATTTTGGTTTCTAGATCTCAGCAACCACTCATGTTAGGTGACCGAAACTTAGAATTTTTATAAAGCTTTGATAGTGGACCCATTCGCAAAAAAATTGATGATATGGGTGAAGGGGTGTGGGAGTGGAGGGGGAAGCAATGCGTCCGAAACGCAAAAAAGTCGAGATCGACACATTCTAAAATCTATATCTCCTAAACCGTTAATAGCAAGCAATTTTAACTTAACAAGTATCTGTAGTTAAACTAGAAGAGTAGATTTGATCAAAAATTTTGGGTAGGGGTAGTGACGTACGGGGGTGGGGGTTGAAATACTTAACATTACGATATCTCCCAAACCAGTGGCACCAGAAATAAAAAACACGGTTTGGATATAAAGCTTGATAAATTAAAATTGCTCAAAGTAAAATCTTTGAAGGGGGCGGGGGAGTACGTGAGGGGAGGGTATAAGAATTTTTCAAAAATAACACGTTTCATATCTCAATAACAGTGTTAGATGGATGCTTCAAATTTTTACCAGAAGTAGGCCTAATAGAACCCTTGTAGGGAAAAAAAATTGGGGGTGTGGGTGTAGAGGGTGAGGGTGGGGAAGGGTGAGAAAGAAAAAGTTCCGATGCTTATATCTGAAGAATCTATACTGATAGGAAGCTGAAACTTGGTATTTAGATAGAACTATAGTAGTGGCATGGTGGAAAAATAGAATTTTTTTAGGGGTAGTATGGTACCGTGGTGGGGGTTGTTTTTCCTAACTTTAGAACGGCTTATGCTAAGAAGTTGAAACTCGGTACGTATATGTAAGTTAACTAAAAAAGTAATTCTGATAAAAAAAACTCGATTATTTATTGGCGTTCAGAAGGGGGGCAAAAAAAAATATCAGTTAATATAAAATGCATATATTTTCACGATTTTCGTCATATCTACTAGGTCTTTCGAAATGTTGAATTCATTTTTATTCTACGGATTCTTCATATGAATACCTAGAATGTGTTTTCAAGATTTTTTTGAATCCGACCCCTAAGAGGGTGTAAACTGGTTGTATACTTTTTCATGAATTCCACCATGTTTCTCAGGTCTGATCTGATATCGAATATTTTTTCACTTCCCCAGGCTTGTTTAATAATCACCTATTTTTAATTTTTGTTTTTTTCAACCTCTAGACCGCATCCCGGAACATGACCCAATTATTTAATTCATATGTTACACCCTTTTCTAACCGCTTCCCGAACTTTTTGTTAGATTTTCAGTCACATAGTAACATACACCGCATCCCCGAATTGAACGCGTTCTGAACTTCTGCCGGAAAAATAATAAAGTTGCGCCCAGACTGTTGGCATATTTTTTCTTTGGTTTTGAATTAAGCTGATAAATTTTTTTCCTTTACCTTTAGAAGATCCTGTCTTCAAAATACCCTGTTGAATACCGAAGTGACAACTCAATCAGGGTGTTCTGAAGTAGGACTATTTTTTTGTGCTCTTATATTTACCTTGTTTTTCGGTTTTAGTCAAATCGACTATAGGTGCACCCAAACGGCAGCAATTCTTCTTAATTAATGTTCAGTCAAATCGACTGTGTGGCGTTAAACCGACAGTGCTTTTAAAAAAAAAGAGAGAGCGAGGCCGTCGGTTGTCGCGACCTTTATAGTAGGTGCGAGCTTTTTATTTACCCCTTATCCGAGCGATTACGTTCTGCGTAATCAAGAACCGAACAGGTGCCGGCACAGTAATCGCTAGAAAAGGTGAAAATGTTATGTTCGAACCTCAAGCATGTTTCGCTATTTACATGCTTGAGATTTGAACAGACTGACTGAATACGATCAAAATCAATCGTCAATTCTTAAATTCGGCATACTGAAATTTAGAATTTACGATTGATTTTGATCGTATCGTATTCAGTAATAAGGCCTCTGGTATGAATTTTCTGTCATCAACTTGAAACCATTTTCTGTTTCCTAATCTGAAAATATTTTTTAGTATCAGATCAATAAAATTCTCAAGACATCGAAACAGGGACGTCATTTGTGGGGGCAGGGAGGGCATTTGCCCTCCCTGAATTTCGTATTTTCATATCTAATATATAAAATAAAGTCAGTTTTTATGGAAATTACGATTGTAGCCTACACCTGTGAACCGTTCCTTCCCAAATTTTTCATGGACATTCTCAAGACTACCGGGCAGGTACCGGACATAATTTTATATTCCCGAAATTAGTGGTTCACGAGTTATTTCAACATTTGAGCTTTTTAGTAAGTTAAATCAGATGAACTAGAAACAAAAAGGAGAATTTACAACTGCAGTCGTAGCCAAGCGGGTAAGGCGTCTGACTAGATATCAGATGATGATCGGTTTGAATCCTGCCGACCGCGAAAATGTGTGATTTTTTTTTTTTAAATTTATGTATTTCGATTTTACTACCAGCTGCGAACACGTGACATGAGTAACATGGGCGATGAAACATAATTATATATTCCCGAAATTGGTGGTCGCGAGTTATTTCAACATTTGAGCTTTTTAGTAAGTTAAATCAGATGAACTAGACACAAAAAGGAGAATTTACAACTGCAGTCGTAGCCGAGCGGGTAAGGTGTCTGACTTGAAATCAGATGATGATCGGTTCGAATCCTGCTGACCTCGAACATGTGTGATTTTTTTTTTTAATTTATGTATTTCGATTTTACTACCGGCTGCGAACACGTGACGTGAGTAACATGGGCGATGAAACAAAATTATATTTTCCCGAAATTGGTGGTCGCGAGTTATTTCAACATTTGAGCTTTTTAGGGCCGGTTTCACAGTCGACGTTTAAACCAAAAAATTGGTTTAAACTTAGAAATTTGTTCGTAAAATCCTAAGCTTAAACCAAATTTTTGGGTTAAACTTCGACTGTGAAACCGGCCCTAAGTAAGTTAAATCAGATTAAGTAGACACAAAAATGATAGTTTACAACTGCAGTCGTAGACGAGCGGGTAAGGCGTCTGACTAGAAATCTGGGAGCGTAGGTTCGAATCCAGCCGACCCCGAACATGTCTGATTTTTTTTTTATTATGTTTTTCGATTTTACTACCGGCTGCGAACACGTGACGTGAGTAACAGGGGCGATGAAAAATTAAAAATTAAAAATAAAAAATTAAAACTTAAAAATTAAAAATGAATAGTAAAAATGAAAAAATGGCTTTAATGTCTCCAATTTCTTGACTATAGGCGCGCCGTGGCCTAAAATCTGGCAGGGGCCGAATGGCTCAGAACATACGACTTTTTCCGAAAGGCACACATGCTTTTCATACAAGTTCGTCCTTTTTGTGTTTACAGATTGGGTAATCGTACGAATAATTAGTCTTAGGCTACGACTTTGAAATGTGTGTAATGTCTCGGTACGACCCCGTATACCAGTGAGTTGCACTGACTGGGGAGTCGCTTTGGGTTACGGTAATTTGATTGGACTCTGAGCCTAATGTCAGCATACATGCATGAGTATGTAGATACGGTGAAAATTTTTCCAGTTCATTGAGCTGAGTGACAGCATTGTCACCAGTTCTCTAAGCTGAGAAAGTGCGCCCAAATGGGGATTTCTTCTACAACTCTCGAGTTGGGAAGGAACCGCCCATTCTGCATGAAGGGACTAAATCTGTTATTATTATTATTATTATTAATACGCTGGTTTTCCAATGATGATTTGATTTGATGTTTTTCTTAACTGGTACAAGGATAAATTGTCTTTAAGAAAACCGATGTGAACATCATACTCGTATGCTTGTGACCATGGATTTAATAGCGAAGTAGTTGAAAAAATGTTTGACATCTTAGTTTTATTATGGCCCACAGGGGACCATATTACCAACACATTATATGATATTGTTAAATTGGAGTCTTGATGAAAAATATAACTTATCTCCAAGTTTTTTGCCATATAATTTAATTCAGACTATACAAATTTAAACCAATGAAATAAAAACTAGGTCATTTATGTGACCATCTGCGAAAAACACGAAGTTAAAATTGGTCAATATTTTTAACTTTTTTTTTTAATTTTGATAACTATATTCTCTATCCGGTACGACCATTTTTTGTCCCTTTTTGATTTTTCTTTCTTGAGAGGATTTTAATCGTTTGAAATCGTTTTTCGTTCATGTAATTTGGCGTGGACAATACGTCTGCATCTTTCGCTGTCTATCAGCGTACTAATTTTGATTTTCGAGAAAAAAAAGTGTTATATATTTTCAAATTATATATAGGCATAACTATTAAAAATCAATAATTTTTTCATTGATTTGTCTTCTAGAAATACCAATTAATTACTATATGTGATACTTTTCAATGAAATGTGGTCTTCATATGTAATTCTTGCCAAGAAAATCGTGAAAAATTGCTTCAGTTTGACTTCATATATTATTAACAGAAATGAAATTTTTTTTAAAATTTTCTTAATGGAAGGGTTCTTTAAGATTTTTTCTAGCACTATATTAATGAAAATGAAATGTTAATTATTCAAGAAATAGGAAATATCTGTTTAAAAAATTCTAATTTACGCATTTTGTATGCCATTAACGTGAAATATTTGTAAGAAAACAGTCATTAATCATCAAAATTGGTCGTACCGGACTCATGGCGGCTTAACAAAGTCTTGTACTGCAATATTTTATAAGATTGATAATACAGTAGGTACCGCTTATTGTAATCACTTTGGGACCAGCCAAAAACAATAACATTACTCGGTTTATAACAATAGACGAACGAAAAACGAACGTTTGTGGAGAATGGTACCCAGCTGTTTTGATAACAAAATCCGGGTTATATTTATCATTATCCCGGATTAAAATAAGCGGTATCTATAGAGAATTTTCTCGATTTTCGTCGGAATTGTCACTTTTGCAATATCCGTTTTGCACTTGTTGCCGCCGAGAATATTTTTTCCGCCAAACCTACACAATTTTAGTTTGAAAAATATGTAGGTACTTACGTTAAATATTATAATAGAACGAATATTCCAATTTTAGAATTTTAGAATTTAATTCCGATGATCTACGGTGTAGATATTCCTTCCTTTCCGTACGTTCTTGATCTTCCTTGATTATTGTGAATAATTCCTTTAAATATTTATTTGCTTCGATTAAAAATCACCAAAAATCTTTCTTGTTCTTTCTATGAAATCGTAAAAACAACTGATTTTCATTTCATTTCTTTTCTCACCCCTTCTAACTTTTCTAGCCGAATGTGCAACAGGTGCAGATACACACACACTCCCTCTTTCAGAGTAAATCATAAGCACATAAGTATGTTTTCTTATGTGTGCACGATGGCCTTCCATTATTCCAAAGTATACTCATGCCTCGATAAACGGCCTAGATATGCCGTATAAAGAGCGGTCGTATAGCGAGGCATGAGTGTACTTTGCAATGTAAGTCATCGTGTACACATAAGAAAACGCTCGCTATGCGGCCGCTCTTTATACGGCATATCTAGGCAGTATATCGAGGTATGAGTGTGGGACTGCCTATTCCAGAATTCATGAAAAAGTATTAAACCATTTCACATCCACTTACGGGTCGAATTTAGAAAAATCTTAAAAACACTTTCTGGGAAAGAAAGGAAAGAATTGTTTTTCTGGAAGGGGCCAGAATTATTTTTCTGGGGGGGTCCAAGCTGGGGTCTGGAGGGGACCCGGCCTCCCTGGCCCCCTCACGGCGCGCCTATGTTCTTGAGCTGAAAAAGTGTATTCGAAACGGGAGTAAGGTATCAACGGGAGAGACAGGACGAATGGATAAACGGGAGTAACAGAGGCGATGGAACAACGTGAGCGTAGCGTGCGTAGGGGCGGTACGCGGCATATTACAGGGGGCGATGGAACAACGTGAGCATAGCGAGCGTACCTAGTATTATATATAACATAGGTATATGTTTATACTTTGTAACGACTCGATTTCCGGGGTAGGCTCATCGGGCGCCAAGGGTTCGTTACAAAAATTTATTTAGTTGGACTACAACTTATTTATTCAGGTTTTTCTTAATATTTATATATATTATTACATTTCCGATTTCATGTTAATTAGGGGTTATGTTATTCTGTTGCTTGACTTAGTTCTAGTTCGATTCGCTTAGGTTGGATTACGTATTATTCTATCGTTTATCTTAATTATAGTTAATTCACTTGATTCACTTAAATTAGAGGTTATAATATTATTTAACTTATTATTATCACTTTTGTACTCATCTGCGTCTACTGTGTTCGGTTGTGTTGCCCGTCGCGTTACGTTGCTGGGTACGTTGCGTTGCTTTGTGCGTTGCGTTGCTCTCTGCGTTGCGGTGCTCGGTGCGTTGCGTAGCTTCGTGCTGGGCGTTGTTGCGTATCTCCGTGCGTTGCGTTGCTCGTGCGTGACGTGGCGTTGCGTTGCTTTGTTGCGTGGCGCTGCGTTGCGTTGCTTCGTGCGGGGCGTAGCTCTGTGCGTCACGTGGCGCTGCGTTGCTTCGTGGCATGGCGCTGCGTTGCGTTGCTTAGTGCGTCCTATTTCTCCGTGCGTTGCTCGGTGTCACCGCTGGTGTCTTCTATGTTGCTCGGGTTCCTAGGTCATCGTCCTCGGGTGGCCGTTTTCGTTCCGCCTGGGGTCCCCGGTCGCGCTGCTTCCTCGTCTTGCGTCTTTCTCGGCGTCTTGGTCCTGGTGGAGCACGGTTCCGTGGTTATGTTCACGGGACTGGTTGGCTGTTCGAAGCGGACTTCTATAAGCCACCGACCTTAGAGTTCTTCAGCATGGCCAGGAGTAACAGTTGCGTCGTAGCTCTTCTCGTTCCGTCGTGGTCAGTTTGGCTCCGTGCGAACACGTTACCCGGTTGGCCGTTCTAAGTTTTAGGGGGACTTCTATAACCCACAGCCCTAAAACCCGCTTGGCATGGCCGGTTTTAGCCGTTTCTTGAAGTACTTTGAGCCTAAGAATTTGACGGACTAAGCCACAGACTCAAACATAGGTCATTTCGTTCAAAAAAAGGTCAACGTCAGATTTGCTTTGGGAAAAAAGGTTAGTTAAACCCGCGACTATACTGAGCGTTGTCGACCCCTTTCTGGTCGATCGTTTTGGGTTATATACGGGCCAGAACATGCACTGGCTGCGAATTATATCGTATATGACGAAAAAGTTACATGCGGTCCGTTTACGTCCTGCTTCTCGGTATTTCGGTTTCTTAGCATGGTCGTTGTTGTAGGCGGAAATTTACCCTAAGATTTCCGTCCTTACAACTTATATGTAAAAATATATAGATTCATTGCATCTTGTCATCATCCGTCATTTCAGTTTTTTTCTAGGGAGGAGGGCTCCCTAGAAAAAACTGAAATGACGGCCCTGCCTCCAAAGAATATCTAGCAAGGATTAGAATTCCTTTGGAAAAGTAAAATATCCCTTCAAACAGTACTTGCACAATTTATAAAATTAATTTTACTGAAGGATGGCTGAAATCGATTCAGCAATAAGCCGAATGAAAATGCATGAAAACTCCGAGTGTGGGATCACATTTTATGAGCGACGGTAATGTTCACATTGGTTTGCGTGCACAATGAAAGCTGGGATTTACGAGATTCAATAAAATCGAAGTTTAGTATCTTGTAGACCTTAGACGCCATTCCTTAACATACTTAAGGCTTCTCATATCGTGTGGAAGGGTAGACCATATAGAATTTTGCTGAGTTTTCAAGTCCTCCCCGCAAACCATACGTTTGCGGAAGCCCGCAACTTTAAAACACGTCGAACCGTAACAATGTCGGGAGCTGAGTCTTGAGAAGTTCATCTATCTTTCCAAGTTTAACAACTTTTCTATCTCTTCGGGAGTGATACGGACTATTTGTCTTATATTGTTCATGAGTTACATTAAAATGTTTCATTAGAATTAATAATGAGATTGTACAGCCCAATACGTTTTACTTCATGATGACAAAATCGCAAGGGAAACAAAACAAAATTTCCAGTAGCTCAGTTTGGTATACTTCAAAATGTTAATAAATTACTTGAACTCTATTCAAAATTCGAAGTAATCAATAATAAAATTCGAACCTAACAGGAAGACTGTTTAAAAGAAAACACCCAATAGAAATATCTACGTAGAAAATTTGTGCTACACCTTTTGGGTTTGATTCGAAAAAAATCTCTCAGATATCATTTCTACGAGTAGATAAAGCTTTGGGATAGAGAAATATCGCACCTATGAAGTGTTTTCCCTAGGGACTCCTAAAAGAAATGTTTATCACATGTGTTGCTATCCTTATCCGTTTTTCTGGAGGGTTTATCAAGAATCAAGTAGTTTGTAGGTTTGCCCTAATCTTTGGTCCTCACAGATCAAAAGTTTCGTGTGCGGTTGTAAACGTTTCAATCCGATAATTCCCTATAAACTTTCCAACATTTTATATTACCTACATATGCTGATATGTGGAACTTCATTGGTTATAGGTATTTGTTCTCTATTGGATTTTAATTTAGTAGATTTTGCAAGAATTTGAATTCCAGGAAGATTGGTAGATATGTAGCCGTGTTCTTTTGCTTCTTTTTCAGTGCAAAAAAAAAATAAAATTGGGGGTGGGGTTTGGTGGTTAAGATAAGTTGGTTAAGATAACGATTAGTTTTCCTGGAAAGCGACGAAATTATATAATATTAATAACGGCAACCGTGTATTAATTTAAAGCGCAAAGAATTGCCAAGTATGGCATTGATTGAATATCATTATAAGAAAGCGGTTTGTTATTCCCTGATCCTGTCTTCGTCTCTCTGCGTGTCTGTTGCCATTACGTTTTGGCACTCCCTGTCTTCGTCTCTCTGTGTGTGGCCTCTGCTCTGTTGGGTCTTGGCTCGACTGCGTCTGCTGGTCGTAGTATAGCGTAGTTCATCGTGACTTCTCGAAGCTAGTGTAAGCTTGAGTCCTTGGGCACGACTCTGCTTGCCTTGAGCTTGACCCTGTCGCTGATCGTCATCTCGTCTTGCTTCGCTTTGTTGGGCTCGTGTCTGTTTCGGCTTGTTTCGGCTTCACTGCTCTCGTCTTGGCTACTTTCATCTTGTACGTTGCTGGCTTAGTTTCACTGCTTGCGTTTTGTGTGTCGCTGCTGTAGCCTCTGCTGCTTGCGTCCTTACTGTCTTGGTCTTTGCTGCTTGCGTCGGGGGCGTCACTGCTGTCATCTTGGCCTTTGCTGCGTGCGTCTTCCACGTAAACTGATTGGCCTCTTTTAATTAAGCGGACTTATAAAGCCACAGACCTTAATGTAAATTGGCATCATCAGTTGTAGCCTTTACCTGGTCGTTCTCATCGAGTCTATGATTCGGCGGACTTATAAAGCCACAGACCCTATGCAGTTTGGGTCGATTGGTCGATTCGATCGAGTACAACGTTTTCTTTGGAGAATTTCAAATTCACCCTCCACTACCGGCTGAACGCTGCCGCCTGCCTGCCTTCTGCTCGTTCGCTTGAGACTATATACTCACGAGAGCATTGGTTGTCTGCAAATTATATCATTGCACAAATTCCAGTTTTTCGCCATGTTATTCTTATGCTTGTAACGACTCGATTTCCGGGGTAGGCTCATCGGGCGCCAAGGGTTCGTTACAAACAATTTATTTCTTTGGACTTCAATTTATTCGTACTTCATTGTTTTTATAGTTCACATTTAATTCATCGTACTCTCAATTCGTCGTTTGGTTATTAGATTTATTATATTATATTAGAGATTAACTCGGTTGTTCTTCGTTGCGCTCCTTGTGGTACACTCGTTCCGTTCATGTTCGGGTGGTGTCCGGTGTGTTCGCGTGGGTCGATTCCGGTTCCGGTAACTTTCCTTTGGTTAGGTTCTTGGCTGCCGTTCCGTCTCGTTGTGTGTCCTTGCTGGTGGGTGCTGTCGATCGTCATACTCTGATGTGCGTGCTTGCTTGACCTCCTCCGCTCTGCTCCTGCTCGTCCGTCTCGTTGTATAGCCTCGACATCCCTTGTCCGCGTCTCGTCGTGTCGCCTGGCGCTTCCTGTGTTCACCCCTCTGGGCGATTTGTACCTGTTGCCTGCACGTGTCGCTTCGCGGTGGTCTTCGCAGCTCAGCGGTCAGTTCCTGGCGTCGTCCGTGGTGCTTATCGGCTGTCGTAGCTCGATCTATGGCACCCCGCCTCTGCCTCCTTGGTCCTGTCCTGGTGCTACATCTCTCTTGCGTTAGACGTCGTCGCTCGTCTATGCTCCTGCTGCCTGAGTTTCTTCGGGTCGTCTTCGTTGCCTGCGTCTCGGCCCGTCGTTGCTCTCTCCTCCTGTCAGATATCGTCTCTTCGTTGCTGCTCACGTCCGGATTTCGTCGTCGCTGCGTCGGTCTGGTCCTTTGCTGGTTGCGCTCGATCCTCTGTCGTCTCTTTCTGCTCTCGACGTTCTTGAAGCGCGCGTTACTACGGCTACTGTTACCGCTGCTGCTGTTACTGCTGCTGCTGTTGCTGCTGCTGCTGCTGCTGCTGCTGCTACTGCTGCTGCTGCTACTGCTGCTGCTGCTGCTGCTACTGCTCTCGCTGGTGTTGCCATCCTCATCGCCGCCTTCGGTATTCGCTCCTGGCTTCGCTCGGATCTCCTGCGCGATCCGTATGCGCCACGCTGGCATGTCCTCTTGGGAGAATGCAATGACGGCTCTACGGGCTCGGTGTTCGGCGAGGGCACAGCAGAACACCCCGCAATCGTATGAGTTTGACTGCGCTGGCGCTCCGGGCGTGGGTACCGTACGGAAGCCGTCTGGGCCGGATTTTGTGGCGTCATTCAGGAAGTTTTCCAGTATCCTGATTCCCGACGGGGCGGCATCACCCCTCGGATCGAAGTACTCCAAAGTTTTGGCGCGTAGATAGGCGACTATCATACACCAGTGGTTCCCGTTTACGTGTAACGGAATTAGCACGATGCTGTCGCTCTGGAAGTCGGGTAATTTCCAACGGCGTACTCCCTCCGCGCCGTTCTTGGTTAAGCACGGCCAGAAAAACGTGTTGAGAGTTGCGACGTGAGGTCTTCCTGGATGTTCCTTGCTGCGTAAAACTAAGATCTCCATGTAGGCGTTCATGATGTTGTCATTCAACCATTGTTTGGGATGTAAGGTGGCGAGATCTTTCTCCGTCAGCAACAGCCTGCCTATCTTGGTCACGAGCTTGTCCGTTTCCTCGTTGGTGCGGGGTTTCTTTGGCGGCGATTTCCTCGTGGCTTCGGTCATCCGTTTTAGCGTGGCGTTAATGTTCCTTGTTTTGTCCATTTTACGTTTGAAGTACTCACTTGTTCACTTGTAATTTGAATAGACTGGTTCGCCCTCGGTTGCTCGCTTATATAGTCCTCTGGTGGTCCCGTTAGGTCCTTTTACCGTTGTAACTTGTTTTCGATTTTCATTGTTCTCCGTCGCTAGCTGGTCACTGGCTATCTTCTGCATTTCTATTGATTGTAGTTTGCGCTGATTTCGCCGTTAGGACTTGTTTCACTGCTGGTTGTCTTTTAGTGCTTCTGTATTACTTATTTTTTTTTTTGTTCGATTGTTTTCTACTGCTAATTTGATCGTCGGATTTTCTTCGTTCACTATGTTGTCTGTTCCTAGTTTGTTATCGATGAAGTTTGTGTTCATCCTGCTGTTGTTCTCTGCTTGTTATCTTACAATTATTAATTCATGGTTTATTATTTTTTTTTCTTCTGTTAATTAGTTCACTGAGTTTCTCTGCCAGTTTTCCTTGGTTTTATTTGTGAAGTCCCTGCTCGGGCGCCATTGTAACGACTCGATTTCCGGGGTAGGCTCATCGGGCGCCAAGGGTTCGTTACAAACAATTTATTTCTTTGGACTTCAATTTATTCGTACTTCATTGTTTTTATAGTTCACATTTAATTCATCGTACTCTCAATTCGTCGTTTGGTTATTAGATTTATTATATTATATTAGAGATTAACTCGGTTGTTCTTCGTTGCGCTCCTTGTGGTACACTCGTTCCGTTCATGTTCGGGTGGTGTCCGGTGTGTTCGCGTGGGTCGATTCCGGTTCCGGTAACTTTCCTTTGGTTAGGTTCTTGGCTGCCGTTCCGTCTCGTTGTGTGTCCTTGCTGGTGGGTGCTGTCGATCGTCATACTCTGATGTGCGTGCTTGCTTGACCTCCTCCGCTCTGCTCCTGCTCGTCCGTCTCGTTGTATAGCCTCGACATCCCTTGTCCGCGTCTCGTCGTGTCGCCTGGCGCTTCCTGTGTTCACCCCTCTGGGCGATTTGTACCTGTTGCCTGCACGTGTCGCTTCGCGGTGGTCTTCGCAGCTCAGCGGTCAGTTCCTGGCGTCGTCCGTGGTGCTTATCGGCTGTCGTAGCTCGATCTATGGCACCCCGCCTCTGCCTCCTTGGTCCTGTCCTGGTGCTACATCTCTCTTGCGTTAGACGTCGTCGCTCGTCTATGCTCCTGCTGCCTGAGTTTCTTCGGGTCGTCTTCGTTGCCTGCGTCTCGGCCCGTCGTTGCTCTCTCCTCCTGTCAGATATCGTCTCTTCGTTGCTGCTCACGTCCGGATTTCGTCGTCGCTGCGTCGGTCTGGTCCTTTGCTGGTTGCGCTCGATCCTCTGTCGTCTCTTTCTGGCTCCTCAGGCTCCCATGGGTTCGGCACCGTGCTTAGGAACACGTACACTAACTGGCCTCCTACTTAAGCGGACTTACAAAGCCTCAGACCTTAATGTAAGTGGCATCGTTAGTGGAAGCCTCTTCCAGTCGCTTTTAGGTTTGGCACCGTGAGTATATCCACGTGAGCTGATTGGCCCCCTTCTTAAACGGACTTACAAAGCCGCAGACCTTAAGAAAGAAAGGCATCATCAGTAGAGCCGTACCTAGTCGGTGCGTTTTCCTCGAGACTATGATTCGGCGGACTTACAAAGCCGCAGACCCGAATGCATAGGTCGAGTCGAACGAGTAGCTTTCGCTTCAGGGAGTTTAGAGTTCCCCTCCACTACCGGCTGCTCGTTGCCGACTGCTTGATTTTTGGTCGATCGTTTTGGGCTATATATTGGCCATAACATGCACTGTCTGCGAATTATGTCTTCATATATAAAATATATGAAGTTTCCAATATTACCGCTCTCTCTCTGGTATTTTGGTCCGTAGCGTTGTCGTTGTTGTAGGTGGAAATTTGCTGTAAGATTTCCATCCTTACATGCTCTATGTACATATGTGTAATTCATGTTTATTCTTATGTTCTATGCATTTTTAATCCAGTGTGTTCTTGTGCTTGTGGCTTTGGCAATTGGTGTGGGCGAAAATTTGACACAAAATTTCCGTCCTTACAGTTCCACGTTCAAGATATTAAATGGAACATTGATGATATTGTCTTTTAGTTTGAAGTACCAACCAAATAAAAGTCCTTAATAAACTACAAACTACAGGCATACTCTTTATATTTGTTTATCCCTACTACAATATATATATGAGTTCAGTATTTCATTCAGAGTCTCAAACGATTGTCTTATATTTTTTTTTGGTATTTTATCATTTCTGTGGCCACAGGGAATAACTAGTTAAGTCTAAAAACGAAACAATTCACGGCAGCCCTTTCTTTCTATTTTTCACTATTGAACTATTCCTATAAATCCAGTTATTGTGAAAGTCTAGTAACAAATCACAATAACTGACTACAGTACAATTATCCAATTTTACTATTTCTCGACTTACCAAGTTACTCTGTGACCACAACTTTATTTTGTCACAATTCATTTGAGAGAACATCTACTGCATCAATTTAATCACTTTTTTAGTTATCAACCTTTTTATACTCTAGATGAACATATAGAGTATTATAAGTTTAATCCAGCCCGAAAAGTTTGTAGCGCATAGAACCGAGAATCGGACGAAAAAAAGTTATATATTAATTTGTGTTTATTTTTGGCCAAAACCCCCCAAATCCGTTTGCTGCCCGTCCGTCCGTTAGCACGATAACTCAAGAACGCGTTGACCTAGGAAGTTGAAATTTTGTCACAACTTGTAAAATGGAAAAAGTAAGGGTAAGTTCGTTAATCTGCGATATCTTTCCACTCCTTCGGGTACCTCCCATACAAGAGTTCTTAAAACACGTTTTCACAATTACTGCTCGAATGCTTTAAGCTAGGAACTTGAAATTTTTCATACTTAAGGTTTACAATGTTTGAATCGAAAATTCCGAATATGATGCAAATCGAATGAGTCCTTCGTGTAGCAGCCTAGAAAAGTCCTTCAAAAATGTATGCATGTTACTGAATCCACTATAACTCCAGAACGGGTTAAAGCAGGAATTTAAAATTTTACAGGAATTAGTTTTATACCATCCGTTGACTCCTTCGGGTAGCTGTCATACAAAAGTCCTTAATAAACATGTTCACCGATATTGAACGATAACTTTAGAACACTTCAAGTTACGACTTTGAAATTTTATACACAATATTTTTATAATAGTCGCAGCTGAAACTATTAATATGAAAAATATCCCATAAGTCTTTCATGTAGTTGCCATACAAAAATTCTGTAAAATGTCCCTTTACTTACTTTATGGAACTCACTATTAATCAAAAAATCGAGTAGCCTCTACCTGTAAATAAAAGGTCATGTAATAATTGCTTGTGCTCTCCTCATTCTTTTGATATATTTCCACCTAAAATATAAATCGGAGTTCAGTATTTCATCTAGAGTATCATACGATTGGCTTGCAGCCGATCGTGACTGCGTTATGTTTTATCAAAACTATTTGAGTAATTCTTTTTTTTTCATAAAGTAAGACGAAGACGAAAAAATAAAGTCTCATAAAACGTTCCAAGCTTATACTGCATAGATATTTTTCTGGTATTCCTTTTTGTTTCTTGATACAAGGTCCTGTCTTCAGTATAATACCATTAGATCAAAATACTCTGTACCTTGCCTCATGCAGCAGTCATTGATGTCCTTCTTACTTTACGTCATCAACTTAATCAGGCCCGTGCGCAGGAAAGTATGAGGGGGGGGGGGGGGGGGGGGTTTATGAAGTTCCCCCATACTAAAAATGTGATGACCTAAAAAAAAAAAAAGGTCCTTACTTCCCTATGAAAATAGGCCAATGGGGGGGGGGGGTTGAACCCCCCCCCCCCCCGTGCGCACGGGCCTGAACTTAATCATAATGAACAATTTAATTGTCCGAAATCGCATTGAAAATTCCATAGTTCAATCGCACGTGGTGATAAAAGAACACGTCTACTGCAAGTATTCTAAGAAGAATGAAATAATGTTTTACCACAACTAAAATTTTACGATGGAAATAAATTGAGTCCTATAAATGTCGAAATAGAACCATTCGTAGGCGTAAAAAGATTGTACTGTGCCTGACTATAATTTACAATATTCATGGTCGTCGCGTAGAGCATTTAGAACCCACTCGCTATCCTGGTGAATATTTCGCCCTCGTACTATGCCTGACGAATCGTATCAGGGATAGTGATTTGCTGCAAGGATATCAATAAAGAAACTGGCACATTGTTGCTGCGGCATTATTTTTTGTCGCTATTTCTGATAATGTATATTTTACATTACCGTTCTATTCCATAATAATTTACGTTACATTTTCGCAGGATTACCACTATCTGTCCGCTAAACCAATAATGCCATACACTCGTAAAGTCTTTTTCGTAAAAAATGGGTTTCGCAAGCTTCAGAAAAGTATCCTTTATTTAGAAAGTTTCGACTTTTATCGTATCTTTTTTTTACAGAATTTACAGCACGGTGACCACTTATACCCGACAACTGTTGAGAACCTCTTTCCGGGAACAGACCTATTTTGGCTTGTTATGTCCCAAAAGCTATACCAGGACGAAAGTGCGAAACTGTAAATAATTTTTCCTAGGATCCGCTTTAGTGCTTACTCCTGGCTGGTAATTTACTACTGAGCTAAGTGGCCCGGAATATTCTCTTGATGAAAATTCTCGGAGCTTGTGCCTGCAGACGAAAAGCTTACAAATGGTGAAAAATTCCCCAGCTATCGGGAACTGTTCAACAAATGTTGACTGGAATGAAGTTAGCGAAATTCATTTCGTATCTCCTGGAAATTTATCGAAAAAATAGGGTACAAAATACTCCAGGGAAGCTCAGAACAATACTGGCAACGATTTCATTAAACAATAAAAATTGCTTAATATAATTCTTTTAAAGCATTTTAACGCATTAATAAATAATGAATGCAATGGATATCTAGTATTAAATTTTCATACTGGTCTAGTGTGTTAAATTGTTAGGTAAGTGGTGATGGAGAAAATCTCAAATTAATTACTTAGGCGTAACGGTTTTATGCAAAGTTCGTTAATAAAGGAAGAATGATAATCAGTGCGATGCTCAAAATCGAAAGGAGACTATTAAAGCTATGCGATTAGAACGACGCGATATCACTGTAACGGGCTGAACTCATTAACATGCATTCTAATCAGGTGTCATCGCGTCGCTGCTCTTAACGTCTGCACGTTCACTGTACTGATACTTAAAGAATACATTTTATTTACCATCCTGGACGGGATCTGACAGTTTTTACTAATAACTTGCCTCAAATTTCTTTCGGTGATAATTATTGGGTGGCTTCTGATAACTGAGAAGCCAGTAACGAAATTGTTGATACATACACCGAACTGAACTTTCAACAAATCAATAAAACTTTTAATGCCAACGGTAAGATGCTGGATCTTGTATTTTCAACCATGGAGTCATCTGCTGTTTATCGATCATCGTTTAATATCTTACCACTTGATGCTCTTTACCACCCGGCATTAGTTATTCAAATCTTTTTAAGGGATAAAAATGTATAAATTTCTGACTTTTCCTTTAATTTTAAACATGCTAACTATGATTCTATTCGTTATCATATCTCAATGGTTAACTAGGAATCTATATTGGGCGGCTCTGATATTGAGCAGTCAGTGAACACTTTCTACGATATTTCAGTTAATATTAGAGCAATTCACGTTCCTACCACTGTAATTCATGGTTCTACTTATCCTCACTGGTTCAGTAGTGATTCGCCGATTCTTTTGAAAATTTATGTACTCGAAGAATTAGTGAAGAAAAAAATGTGATTTAAATTTTTTTTCTACCTAATTTTTTTGTGAGTTATGGTATATTAAAGATTCCGTAAAAATGGTGTCCGAGTCCTCTTCGAAAATTTATATCTCTGGTACTTACTTAAAATTTAAATTGACTACTTTCTGGTTGATGTTTTCTACTTAAAAGTAAATTTAATTTTAAACAAATTTTAGTAAGAAATCTGCCAACAGTCTGGGCGCAACTTAATTATTTTTCCGGCAGAAGTTTGGAACGTGTTCAATTCGGGGATGCGGTGTATGTTACTATGTAACTGAAAACCTAACAAAAAGTTCGGGAAGCGGTTAGAATATGGTGTAACATATGAATTATATAATTGGGTCAATTTTTTTTATCAGAATTACTTTTCTGGTTGATTTACATATACGTACCGAGTTTCAACTTTCTAGCATAAGCCGTTCTAAAGTTAGGGAAAACACCCCCCACCCTCGTACCGCCCTCGTACCACCCTCGTACCACCCTCGTACCACCCTCGTACCACCCTCGTAAAAAAAAAATAATTTTTTCACCATGCCACTCCTATAGTGCTATCTTAATACGAAGTTTGAAGTTTATATCATTACAGGTTCTTAAGATATAAACATCGGAACATTTTCCTTCTCACCCTTTCCCACCCTCACCCTCTACACCACCACCTTAAATTTTTTTTTCTCAACTAGGGTTCTATTGGGCCTACTTCTGGTAAAAATTTGAAGCATCTATCTTACACTGTTATTGAGATATGAAAAGTGATATTTTTGAAAAATTCTTATCCCTCCACTTCTATGCTCCCCTGCTCCCATCAAAGATTTTACTTTAAGCAATCTTAATTTATCAAGCTTTATATCCAAACCGAATTTAGTTTTTCTTGTGCCATTGGTTTGTGAGATAACGTAATGTTAAGTATTTCAACCCCCACTCCCATACTCCCAACCCCAAAATTTTGTTTCAATCTGTTCTCCTAGTATAACTACAGATATTTGTAAAGTTTTAATTGCTTGCCACTAACGGTTTAGGAGATATGGATTTTAGAATGTGCCGATCTCGATTTCTTTGCGTTTCGGACGCATTATTTCCCCCTCTACTCCCACTCCCCTTCACCCATATCAGTAATTTTTTTTTGCAAATGGGTCCACTATCAAAGCTCTATAGAAATTCCAAGTTTCAGCTTCCTAACATAAGCGGTTGCTGAGATCTAGAAACCAAAATTTTTCGTCTAAGAGGCTTTCCCCACCTTCCCCCTCACACCACCTCCCCAGAAAGTAATGTTAATTCAAGGGGTCTACCCAGTCTATTCTTAGAAAAATTTTTAATTTAATAGCTCCACTGGTTTGAGAGCTACGAGCCTTCAAAGAATTTTGGGGCGGTCGACGTACGGCGTACGGCGCACAGTGGGACGTTTGCCCGATCTAGCTGGCCAAAAGTATTTTCATTGTCGATTCAACTGAAAATAAGGTTTTATAATGTTATTATGAAGTAATAACATTATTGAAACCTATTTATTGAAAAAAAATTGTTTTGAATACTAAATAGATGTAAAATTTATTTTGGTGTATCTTTTCAGAGCACATTTTTAACGGAAATTACTAGTTTTCCGAGCAAAATAATGCTGCTTCTTCCGACAGTTGCCTGATTGGTAACAAAGCATTTTCGATCACTGTCGGCCATGTACTAAAATCTTATGCATGGTGGGAGTCATGGGATACCATGGGTATAGGTTCACACATAACTTTGCAGTGTCCATAGCATAGGTTGCGAATTTCGAGGTATTCACCTTGTGTCCAGAAGATATGACTTCGAGGATTATTTTAAATCTTTGTATCAAATAAACATCGACTCCAGTTATTTCGGCCGATAGCTCCGGATCCGCAAAAAACCTTCGGCTGGTATTTCCATCATTGGTATTGCCAAATCCTTGCTTGGGAATATCAACAAGGAAATTTTTTTTGTATGCTGTGTTTTCGCATATGCACAGCAGTTTTGTCATCTTCTGATTTTATTATCCACTTCTTTACATCTTATTTATATGACAAGTGCAATAAGGATTCGAATAAGCGTATTCTGGCATGTAATATCGAAAGACCAAATGTCAGTGCTGATGGAGTAACTTCTTTTTGTAGAGAGAGGTGGTCAAAGTCTTTCGAAGTCGCACCGCAAATGTAACATCTCATCGAAGATGTTGTATTGGTAGCAGCATTACATACTTTACCGTCTACCATAGTGAATGTTGGTACGTGCTTTACTGTGAGCGTTCTGTTTCCTTCAATTATCGACTTTTCCAAATTGTCAATTTAATCCTGTATGTATTTAATTTCTGTACATTCTTTTGTAAAAACTATTCTAATCGGACGACAGTATCGAGGAGAAGACGGTGTAGGATTTTGCCAAAGAATTTTAATCCCGTTATATATTTTACAGTTCAATTGTAGCGGCACAATGGAATCTTTTCGAATCTTTGTTTATATACAGTCTGTTGTGTTCAAGGAACTTACTACTTCACTGAGGTATTCAATTAATCTTGCACTTGTATGATCCAATAGATCTTGCAGATTAATTTCTGCAGAAGTAGCTGATACTTGGTATGATTCTGGAATTAGGGTAACAATCTTTCTTGAGCTTTTGTAAACATTTGTAGCAGGGGTAAGCCTTTGGAGCACCACTTCCAATTATTTCATACTGGTTTCTGGTCAAATCTGCTTCAACGAATATTGCAAGGCCATGTACAGGGTGCAGTGGTTTGTCCTTTTTTTTCCAAGGTGGTGCGGTAGGCTTTCTTGTACTTAGTTGCTCGAGTTGGACTCGACGTAATATCCTGTAAGACTTTTGACGCATCCCTCTTTCCGGAAGATCGTAGTTTCATCCGGGCAGCAAACGTCAATTCATCCGGGCAGCAAACGTCAATTCATCCGTGCTCATCTTTTCACGCTCTGTTTTCGTTTTCCTTCGTTTTGTTCGATCGCTTGATTCCTTGAAAATTTTAGCCGGTCGTCCTGCATGAAAAGTGTTCTTGGGTATTTCGAAGGTTCCTTTCAGCCAATCTTCGTTGTTTTTCCTGAACGTACTATCCGTCCTGTTTGCAGCTACCCATTTACTCTTGAACTTCGTCTTTAAGTTGTGCACCTTTTTACTTTATTATTTATAATACAGTATTGTTATTGATTTTCAAAAAAAAAAAAATTTGCTGCCCTCAAAATTTTTTTGTGTACATTTCATGACTAGTAGACACGAAAAAAGCAATAAAAATTTTCATTCCGTCTGTCCGCCGTACGTCGACCGCCAAAATCCTTTAAAGGCTCGTAGCTCTCAAACCAGTGGAGCTATTAAATTAAAATTTTTTCTAGGAATAGACTGGGTAGACCCCTTGAATTGACATTACTTTCAGGGGTGGGGGTGTGAGGAGGAAGGTGGGGGAAGCGTTTTAGACGAAAAGTTTTGGTTTCTAGATCTCAGCAACCGCTTATGTTAGGAGACTGAAACTTAGAATTTCTATAAAGCTTTGATAGTGGATCCATTTGTAAAAAAATTGATGATATGGGTGAAGGGGTGTGGGAGTGGAGGGGGAAGCAATGCGTCTAAAATCTATATCTCCTAAACCGTTAATAGCAAGCAATTAAAACTTAACAAATATCTGTAGTTGTACTAGGAGAGTAGACTGAAACAAAGTTTTTGGGTGGGGGTAGTAGCGTACGGGGGGGGGGGGGTTGAAATACTTAACATTACGATATCTCCCAAACCAGTGGCACCAAAAAAACAAAATTCGGTTTGGATATAAAGCTTGATAAATAAAGATTGCTCAAAGTAAAATCTTTGAAGGGGCGGGGGAGTACGTAAGTGGAGGGGATAAGAGTTTTTCAAAAATAACACGTTTCATATCTCAATAACAGTGAACACGAATGTGCTTTATTGTGCAATATAGGAATTGCGGATGGGGTGGATGCAACGAGGTTGCGAAGGTAAAATTATGGAATGTGTGGTGGTGACGCTAAATCAAAAAAAAAACAGACGAAAGAAATGGTTGAAGAAAAAAAAATAATTGCCACCGAAATAGAAGTACTTCGATGACACGCCGGGGTTCGCAGAATTATTTTCCTTTGTTTTGGAAGTGGCAATTACGGGATGCCAGACCGTTCAACCAGCTTGGCTGGTACAAAATAATTTAATACAATGCGTATTTCTCATGAGAAATTGTTTTCTGCTGCAACAGCAAAAACAACAATCCCTAATGAGATTCCGCAATGGACAATGGTTATGCCTTTTAAAAATTGAAATGCTGAAAACAGCCGAGCGTAACGCTTCTTCAAATGGTTCGTGATTGAAAAAATCGACTAGAGGCCGAATCAACGGCGACCGGGCCTTTTATAGGGCCGGTTAGCTTTATGCACCGTTTATCCTTTCGACGGATAACCGGCGCCAACTCTACTGGACCACAGTGGCACGTGAAATTGTGCGTCAAGTTCACGCCGTGGTGAGTAGCGTTTACGCGCGTATGTTTGAATTTCAAATTTAATGTATAAATTCAATGTAATGCATTTGAAGTTCAAACATTCTCCCGGGCGCAAAAAAAAAAGAGAAAAAAAAGAAAAAGCAAATAAATGAACCGAATAAAAAAAACCGATTACTTGCTTACAGCATAGTATGTGTATTCATGATAGATGCAATGAAACAAGAAAGAAAAAAAAATATGAAAAAGATTAAGATAATAAAATGAAAATGATAAAAAAAAATGGAAATGATACAAATATCAATATAGAATATATAAAAAATAAAATAGGATAAAATCCACGATGTGATGCATCTAACGTTGGTGCTTGCGTTTCAACGCGAACCACGTTGTCTTCCCCTTTGCGAAGCGAACACGCACCTTGTCCCCGCCGTTAAAAAACAACGTGTAAATCGGTCGTTTGAACGATTTGATACGACTCCATGGGACTGTGTTTAGTTCGTCGTAGGTGACGTCAAAGGTTTCTCCTTTATTGGTCACTAGACCACAAGTGGGTCTCTGTTTGCGATTGATGATGTTGAAAGACGGTTGTAGTGATTGTCGTGTTTTTGTTGAGTTTATTTGTTCATCTAAACAGCGGCCTGGCGTGAGCGGCAATTGCCGTTTGTTATCGTGTGGAGCGGGCGGTGGCCGTTCTATACTGCGGTCTGGTGAAACTCGCAGATGATAGTGACTTTTCTCTTCCTGATTCGTGATAGAATGTACCTGTATGGCTGCCGTATCTTCAAGCTTGCTGAAGAGTGAGTTTACAGCGAGCCCGGTGAACACTGTTTTGTGGTTTGTTGTGAAACCCGTGAACTTTGGTTGGTTGGTCGCAGGATGCTGCGGCATTTGTCCAAACAAAATCCAGCCCAGTGAAGTTTCTTGCGCTATCGGATGATCCCTTGGTCCATACCTAAGACCCGCTCGCAAAATCTGCGCGTAGGTTTGGACCCCGAGTAGCAAGTCAATTGACCCGGGTTCCATGAATTTTGGGTCTGCAAGAATGATATCGCTTATGTAAGGCCATTGCTTCGCGGGAACGCTAACTGAAGAACGCATCTGTGTTATGTTCTTGATCACATATGCTTGAGTTCGAATTTCTTTCCCGTTTCCGATCTTCGGAATAATGTTGAAACCAATTTCTTGCGTTGATGTGCTAACGTTTGTAGAGTTCAACCCAGTAATGGATATGGATGTGGGTTGTGCTTTCGTTCGCAGAAGTTGGTAAGCAGCACTAGAAATAAACGAATTTTCTGACCCAGAATCTATCAATGCTCGGAGTGACATGATATTTCCTTCTGGTGTTTTAATTGTGACGATGGCGGTTGCTAATAGAGCTTGCTTACACTCTTTGGTTGATGCAGATTTTGAGCATAATGCTTCAGTAATTGATGACGGTTCAGGTTGTGCACTACTTGTGGGTGTCGCAATTGAATGTAATGCGGATTTATCAGACTCGTGTAAGTTAGTGTGATGTCTTTTATGACAAGTAAAACAGGTTCGCTTACTCTTACATTCATTCGAAGGGTGTTTTGTCAAACAATTGAAACACAAATGTTGAGTTTTAACAAAGTCCCACTTTGCAGATGTGTCGAGGTTGGGAAACGTTTGACATTTGAAAAGGAAATGATCCTTTTTGCAATAAGAGCAAGATGGCTGGGATGTCTTCGCAAAATTGCTTGAACTCTTACGCTGGTTATTGTTGCTTTGTGTGGCCGACTGTGACTGTGTCTTGGCTGCAGCTAATACTTCCAGCGTTCTATGGCGACATTCAATGAATTTTTCAAATTCTTTATAAGTCGGTAACGACTCTGTTGTTGATACCTGTTGTTCCCAAAGACTTCGAGTTAATGGAGGCAGTTTAGCTGTTAGCAAGTACAAAATAATCGGATCCCAATTTTTTGTATCAAGACCTAATTGCTGTAGCTCATGCACGCACTCGTTTGTAGTGTCTAACATTTCTTTGAAACTCTGCTCTGATTCTGAGCGAATCTCGGGGGTGGAGAACAACGCTTGCAGATGTACATTACATGTGATTCTTTTGTTATCGAATCGTTTAGTGAGCAAAGTCCATGCTGGGTCGTAGTTTGAATCGACGCTTTCGAACTGATTCAGAATTTTTGACGCGTCCCCGATCAAACTGCCTTTTAAATAATGCAGTTTATGGACTCTGGATAGATGATTGTTGTCATGTATAATTGACTTAAAGGTATCTCTGAATACCCGCCAATTTTTGAACTTTCCATCGAACTTTGGGAGGCTTATGTTCGGAAGTTTAAATGATGGTTGTGGTTCTTGCCTCGACTCAACGCGTTGCTTAGAAAGCTCTGCTTCGGGCTTTTTGATCAATTGGTGCAGATCACCGATATACTCAAAAGCGTCTTTTTCTATTTCGCCGTAAGTCGAAAGGTATTGGGTCTTGACTGACTCAGCGATCTCGCTCTGACTTGTTATGATTGTCACGTGCGCGTCTTCGCACTGAGACCAGATTTTGTGGATGTGTTCGAGTCGGCCGCTGGCGTAGCCAACGGTTCTCCGTACTTCGCTAGTCTTCTTAAAATTCGAGATCGCTTGTCGTACGAGGGCAAAAAAACCTGTTTGTTTCTCTATCGCTTGCTCCATGGCCTGTGAATAGTGCAATGCACGTGCAACACAGACAAACGATCGAAAATGTGCGAGGTTCTATGAGAGAACGTGGGCCGGTTTGTTTTGAGTTTACAAGGAATCGGCCGACAACGCGCGATGTTGTTCGAAATACCTCGATTGCTTGTTTACTCAAAAATTTTTGCCGCTTGATTGTCGACAATTTTTTGCGTGCCAGCTCGAAGGTCGACAAAATTGCTTGTTGGGAGCAAGTTTTGTTGTTTTACTGGTGGCGTGCCGCTAGAGAACGTTTACGCAAACTCACGGAAATTTCAGGCCGTGGCTAGTGAATTCCGTGCAATAAATTGTGACGAAATTGCGCGGAATTGATGTAGTTTCGTGGAATACGAATGTGCGTTCGTTTTGTTGTGTGTCTTGTGCAATTTCCTGGTGAATTGCTGACGGAAATGTTTTTGTTTTAAATCGCGGAGATTTCGGTTGGTTTTTTTTGATTCCGCTCGATAAATTGTCGGCGGAATTGCGTGAAATTGTCGCAGATGCGACTTATGTGTTCCGTGCGATGGTGTGTCGTCGGAAGCTATTTTTTCGAGATCACGGAGATTTCGAATTGATGGTTTGCGAGTTCCGTACGGTGGGATTCCGACGGAATTGGTTTGATTTTGTTGTGAATTCCGTACGGTGATGTACCGACGGAATTACGGTGCACAAATTCGCGGAGATTCCGGCTGAATTTTGTGTTTTGTGCTTTCCGTGCAGCGATGTGCCGAACGGAATTAAATTTGCGAAATCACGGAGATTTCGGGTTGTTTGTTAGTGAATTCCGTGCGGCGGTGTTCCGACGGAATTGCTATGAGCTAAATCACGTAGATTTGAGCTTGAATTCTGGCTGGATTCCGTACGGTGGTGTTCCGACGGAGTTGATGTTGCGAGTTTACAAAAACTTCGGCTTTTTGTGTGTAAATTCCGTACGAGAGATATCGACGGAATTACTTGTGCGAATTTATGAGAAATTCGGCTTTTGTGTGTAACTTCCGTACGCTAGATGTCGACGGAATTACTTGTGCGAATTTATGAAAAAATTCGGCTTTTGTGTGTAACTTCCGTACGCTAGATGTCGACGGAATTACTTGTGCGAATTTATGAAAAATTCGGCTTTTGTGCGTAACTTCCGTACGCTAGATGTCGACGGAATTACTTGTGCGAATTTATGAAAATTCGGCTTTTGTGTGTAACTTCCGTACGCTAGATGTCGACGGAATTACTTGTGCGAATTTATGAAAATTCGGCTTTTGTGTGTAACTTCCGTACGCTAGATGTCGACGGAATTACTTGTGCGAATTTATGAGAAATTCGGCTTGTTTTTGTGTTTTGTGATATCCATACGACGTTGTGCCGACGGAGTTGAGCTTACGAAAACACGGGAATGTCGGGCTGAATTTCTTACTTTCATACGGCTAGGAGTCGACGAAATTGAGTTCGATAACTTGCCGACGGGAATTTCAGCTGATTTGTTTACAAGTTCCATACGGTGCTGTGCCGTCGGAACAAATTTTTGCAAGTTTTTGTGAAGCACCTGATTTGTGCTTTGTGAATTCTGTACGGCGATATGCCAACAGAACTGTGTTATTCAAAATGCCGAGAATTTCGTTTTTGAATTTTTGATAAGTTCCGTTCGGTGATGTGTCGACGGACTTGATTTGTGAATTTACAGGAAATTCGATTTGATGTGAAAAAACGGTTTTTCAGCTTTGAATGTAAATTCCGTACGCTAGATGTCGACGGAATTACTTTGTGCAAATGTATGGAACATTTGGCTTAGTGAAATTACGAAGAATTTCAGTTTTGGTGCATGTGAAAAATGAACCACATCGGGGTCACCAATAATTATGCTACCTGAATGTTGCGCGAAATCGCGGAATTTTCGGATTTTTCGTAGGTTTCTCTAGAGATGAGCGTAAAATTGGACAATTCTACCTTCGGTCTCGTCAACTATCCGGCTCGACGGACCATGAACACGAATGTGCTTTATTGTGCAATATAGGAATTGCGGATGGGGTGGATGCAACGAGGTTGCGAAGGTAAAATTATGGAATGTGTGGTGGTGACGCTAAATCAAAAAAAAAACAGACGAAAGAAATGGTTGAAGAAAAAAAAATAATTGCCACCGAAATAGAAGTACTTCGATGACACGCCCTTCCTTTGTTTTGGAAGTGGCAATTACGGGATGCCAGACCGTTCAACCAGCTTGGCTGGTACAAAATAATTTAATACAATGCGTATTTCTCATGAGAAATTGTTTTCTGCTGCAACAGCAAAAACAACAATCCCTAATGAGATTCCGCAATGGACAATGGTTATGCCTTTTAAAAATTGAAATGCTGAAAACAGCCGAGCGTAACGCTTCTTCAAATGGTTCGTGATTGAAAAAATCGACTAGAGGCCGAATCAACGGCGACCGGGCCTTTTATAGGGCCGGTTAGCTTTATGCACCGTTTATCCTTTCGACGGATAACCGGCGCCAACTCTACTGGACCACAGTGGCACGTGAAATTGTGCGTCAAGTTCACGCCGTGGTGAGTAGCGTTTACGCGCGTATGTTTGAATTTCAAATTTAATGTATAAATTCAATGTAATGCATTTGAAGTTCAAACAAACAGTGTTAGATGGACGCTTCAAATTCTTACCAGAAGTAGGCCTAATAGAACCCTAGTAGGGAAAAAAAATTGGGGGTGTGGGTGTAGAGCATAGAGCTATATGTATAATGGAGATAGCGTGCAGCGACTTTTTTGAAGCCGGAGGTTTTCTCGCAAAAGACCGGCGATATTTACTATGCTACATACTATCAGCATCTTACTCACATGTATGTTATACTCCGGTATTGAAAAGAAAAAAGGCCAACCTTTAAATACTTCGCTACTATTGGCATTTTACTGCCACCGGGCATGAAACGCTCCATACAAAAATGTTCAATTTTGCATCAAAATGCTTCAAAGTGCTTTATACAGAAACGGCACTTTGCGATCTCCGTTAGTTATAGCTCTATGGTGTAGAGGGTGAGGGTGGGGAAGGGTGAGAAAGAAAAAGTTCCGATGCTTATATCTGAAGAATCTATAGTGATAGACAGCTGAAACTTGGTATTTAGATAGAGCTATAGTAGTGGCATGGTGGAAAAATAATTTTTTTTAGGGGTAGTATGGTACGGTGGTGGGGGGTGTTTTTTCTAACTTTCGAACGGCTTATGCTAGGAAGTTGAAACTCGGTACGTATATGTAAGTTAACTAGAAAAGTAATTTTGATAAAAAAAAGTTTGAATATTCATTGGCGTTCAGAAGGGGGGGCAAAAAAAAATATCAGTTAATATAAAATGCATATATTTTCACGATTTTCGTCATATCTACTAGGTCTTTCGAAATGTTGAATTCATTTTTATTCTACGGATTCTTCATATGAATACCTAGAATGTGTTTTCAAGATTTTTTGAAATTCGACCCCTAAGAGGGTGTAAACTGGTTGAATACTTTTTCATGAATTCCACCATGTTTCTCAGGTCTGATCAGACATCGACTATCTGTTCACTTCCCCAGGATTGTTTAATAATCACCTTTTTTTAATTTTTGTTTTTTTCAACCTCTAGACCGCATCCCGGAATATGACCCAATTATTTAATGGATATGTTACACCCTTTTCTAACCGCTTCCTGAACTTTTTGTTAGGTTTTCAGTCACATAGTAACATACACCGCATCCCCGAATTGAACGCGTTCTGAACTTCTGCCAGAAAAATAATAAAGGTGCGCCCAGACTGTTGGCAGATTTTTTTTAAATGCATCCAGAAAATTCTCCGCTAAGCTCGCACGTTCAAATAGGTAGTTTTCCAAAAATTACAACTTTTTGTTAAAATCGCGGTATCCGCTTCCTTCCATCACATCGTATAAATAATTCATTGTCATTAGTGTAACTCCAGATGATCCTACAAGAAACGAAAAAAAAATGTAGCAGGACTAAAATTTAAAGTACGAATATTTCGAATTTCCGCTATCAACATAAACTGTTATAAAATCTCGCTGGGCAGATAAAGGCAGGAATTTTTTTTACTACTTAAGACTGAATATTTGACCTTCATATTTCCACATAAATTTTGAAGGAGTCGTGCGAAGTTATATAACTAATTCAATTTTGAAAATGTTACTTTCCAAGAAATAGATCTCAAATTATACTAAAATTTAAAACTATCTAGTTCAAAAACTATATATCCTTGAAAAACCATAAATGGTAAAAATGAAATACATACCTGCTACTTCAATATCCATTTTTCAAAATTTCTTAATTTTACTTTTAACTCACGAAAAAGTTATGTGATCACAGTTAGTTTTTAACATAGGTTTTTCCGTTAGAAATTATCTTTTACAAATGGCAATTTTGAGTTAAGCCCACGGCTTTTATAGTAAATACAGGTAAAAAAAAACCTTCTTGAAACTCCCTAATTGATTAAGACAATAAGGACATAAAATGCTGGTTAACATTTGCATGTTTAAAAAACCGAATTTTGGCCAGCTAGATCGGGCAAACGCCCCACTGTGCGGTGTACGGCGGACAGACGGAGTGAAAATTTTTATTGCTTTTTTCGAATCGTGGAAAAAAAATTTTGAGGGCTGCAATTTTTTTTTTAAAAAAATCAAAAACAATACTGTGCTATAAATAATAAAGTAAAAAAACTAAAACAAAATAGTTATATTCTTCGAAAACAACATATACCTACAGATTTAAAACAAAATTAACAAAAATTCCTGTAAAACAAAACATGTACATAAACATAAAAACCCACTAAGTACACCAATCAATTCTTTATTTTAAGTAATTATGTACTATATATATGTTTTTTGATATAATTCATTGTAGTTTGTTTTTAACCTTTTAAAATGTCTTAGATTTATATTGCAAATGCATCGTTCATATCCTTCGATACGCTCGTCTGAATCAGCCTTATATAAGTTTCACAATTAAAATTGGAATAGGGATCTTCTGGGTAGGGACCTTGAATTCGGTGTACTTCATTTCGAATTCTTCGACCATTGGTAAAAATTGCGGTCTTACGTTTACTCTGTATTACTCCCAGTCCAGATAATGTCTTTCTTTTCTGCTGGTAGAGGTTTCACTGCTTTATTTAACGAAGTTGTGATCAATTTAAAGTCCTTTATGTTTTAACTAAAAACTCCTTTGCTTGTACGGTTCGAAGATTTTGCAACTGGTTTTTAGGGCACTTTTAAAATAATTCCACATAATTGACCGAAGCTGTGGTAATCATTTTCGAACTCATTGCACATATTTTAATTAATTTCCAATGACACTTACTTTTCTATAATAAACGGGGCTCCAATGACAACGTTGTTTCCAAGTTTATTAAATTTTTTTTAACTTGAAGCTAAAACATTTTCATTTAAAAAAAATATTACGCGACGAGAATTTGACGTTCTGTAATTTATTCAAAATTTTTTACTATTTTCAGATTTTATTCAATCGGTAGAATATTACAATTGAATAGTTGGAAGTTACTATAAAATAGTTCAACAATGTTTTGCTCAATAACAAAATAAAGTGATACCCAACTATTTAATAGTTATATTGAAAATAAAAACTTTTCAATTGAAACAAACTACAAACTAAACTACTGATTTTACTATTTGTGAACTACTTTTGTGATTTTAACTATTTTTTAGGCATATTTTAGTTAGTTAGTTTTATGAAAGATAACTATGAAAATAGTTAATTTTTACCAAAAATTTTTCTGGGTTTATACCATAATTTTTTTGTTGCGAATGGGTCGACAGACGATGCTCTGTATAAATTGCAAGTTAAGCTGTTACTGAGATCTAAAATCTAAAATTTTCCATCTTAAACGCTTCCCCCACTTCCCCCCTTACACTCCACTACCGAAAAGGTGGCCACATAAAGAAGTCTCCTAAGTCTACAAAAAAAAAAATTCAGCTCAATAGCTCAAAGAATTTCAGAGCTGTAAGCTTTTTGTGTACTGACATTTTATTTGCTTTTCTGGTGTCATAAACAGTGTAAAAAAAAAATGTTCATGGTAGCAAATTTTTTGTAATAAAAATCGATAACAATACTTTATTATTGTAATAATAAAGTAAAATTGGAGGAAAAAAAATTGCTGTTGGCGGGATTCGACGCTGCGTTTTTTGTGTTGAATCAGCATTAAACACGGTTCGGACTTCTACCCATAAAATATTAAAGTCGCGCCGATACTGCTGATCAATTTTTAACATCAACCTTCCTCTTTAACATAAGCCCTATTTTATTGTTCTAGGATGAAAATTACCAGATAACGAATTTTCACTACTTCTAAAAGTACAAAAGTTTTCAACTGAATCCGAGGGTCTCAAACTACGTCATTCTTGGCTATTCTTGTTGAAAATTAAGCATGCTCCAAAAAGTTTCCGGTTGGCCGAGTGGTGAGCGTATCGGAATTAAGTGCGACGGGTTCATGGTTTGAATCCGAGAGTGTGCAAATTATTGTAAGTAAAATCCATTCTCATTTAAAAAAAAAAAATAATAATTACTTATACCAAAATCCGTTGTAACTCCGTAGTAAGAAAAAAAAAATTATGAAATTTTTTTATTTTTTTTATATCATGTTTGAGCTTGATCTGTCTCAAGTCCGGCCCATGTCCGGCCCATGTCCGGCCCATGTCCGGCTCAAGTCCGGCCCAAATCAAGCCCAGATTTATCTTACGGCAAGCCTGATCTGGGCCGGATAAAATTTCTACTTGGGAAGTTGGCTTTCGTGTTTTTTAAAAGTTGGATATCCTTTTTTTTTTTTTTTTTTTTTTTTTTTTTTTCTTTTTTTTTTTTTTTTTTTTTTTTTCTTTTTTTTTTTATTTATACTTGGTTTAACCCCTTCATGCAAAATGGCAATTCTCTCCCAACCCAACAGGTTGGTAAGAAGTCTCCATTTGTAATGAGTAAAAATTAAAAAAAAAGAAGAAAAAACAGTAAATTTACGAATTGAAAGCTAAAAATACGCAATTCATGCAACAACAACACAAGCCACCACCATTCTCCCAAATCTTCATTCTTTTTATTTTTTCTTCCTCCAGGTCCTCACAATTGTAATACTACTATACTATAACACCGATTGCTAGTCTCGAAGTGGAATATGCGTTTTTGCTAGGTGTTTAAATTGAAACACAGTCTTTGCCATTTGGATATTTTTGGGTAAGGCGTTGAATTCTCGTATTGGTTCTGAGACCGGATCCTTTCTGAGTCGGTTTGTCCTGGGCCGATGCTGCTGTCTAATCGCTCCTGCACTTCTTGTGTTATAGTTGTAAATATCTTGATTGTGGACCAATTTGATGGAGGATTTAATCTTCTTGTTCTTGATGTTATAGATTAATTTCGTTCGTTCTAGGCTTATGTGCTGATGTAAAGTTAGTTTACCGTACGTAGAGTAAAGTTCTTCTGATGGTGTTAAATGTGGTAAGTTATGTATGGCCTTAATACCCTTATTCATAACTCTTGCAATTTTGTTCAGGTTTCTTTTTGATGTTTGGCTCCATATAAGAAGACCATAGCTTATGTTGGATTGGATGAAAGCATTATATAGCAAATTCTTTATTGAGGCCTGTAAATATTCGTTTCTTCTTAATACTCCAATAATTGGGGCAATTTTATTTCCCAATTTAGTTATGTGAGGGGTCCAAGTCAGTTTGTCATCGATTGTCATACCTATATATTTTGTTTCGTGAGCTCTCTCAAGCTGTATTCCATCAATTTCCAGCTTCAAATCAAAGTTTGCTTTGTTAGTTTGTTTGAAGAGCATGTAGTTCGTTTTCGAAGTATTTAGTGTTAACATATTGTTCAGGAGCCAGTTCTTAAAAAGGATTAGGTCCGTGTTAATCAACAGCTCCAGTTTCTCCGGGTTTTTGCCTTTGTATGGAAGCAAAGTGTCATCAGCGTAGGTAATATATTTAGCTTTAAGTTCTGCGAACTGAAGGTTATGGATATACAGCAGATACAGTGTGGGACCAAGAATTGAGCCTTGTGGTACTCCTATGTTCACTGTTCTTGGTAGACTTAGTTTGTCGTGGTTTTTAGTGATATAGTGGCGTTCAGCTAAAAAGTCTTTTAGTAAGTCGTTAGCCTTTCCTCGGATTCGAATTTCTGACAACGCTTCCAGTAAAATTTTGTGGTTTACTGTGTCGAAGATTTTTTTAGGTCTACAAATATCGCCGCGACATAGAAACTTTCGTCGAGACCTCCGTTTATAAATTGCATAGCATCTACCAAGGCTGCCGTCGTGTTACTTCCTTCATGGAATCCGTATTGGTTACTGTCAAAACCAGGATCCTTTTTTATAAACTTTAATAGCCTCCTGTTGATGACTTTTTCAAAAATTTTGCTCACTGTGCTGATTAAAGCTATTGGTCGATAGTTGTTGGGATCTTTGTTCGAGCCAGCTTTACAGATGGGAGAAATCAATGCTGTTTTCAAGCAGTTTGGAAATGTTCCACTGCTCAAATGGTTATTTATAACAGTACTAAGAGGGGCAGCGATGATTGTCTTTAGCGTTTTCAGATCGTTTGTTGTGATACCATCTATGCCTGGGGCTGTGTTCGATTTAAGCTCCGCTATAATATTTTCAAGTTCAGTAGGATCTGTTGGCAGAAGAAACATTCCATTCGGTTCTATAGGGCAGGAGATCCTCTGGAACTTCGCCGCGTTCTTGTGTGTTTTGAGGTTGTCCGCAAGAGTTGTACCAATCGTGCTAAAGTGATCGTTTAATGCATTTCCGATCAAGGCGCAATCATTAATTGGTCCTGTTGGCGTGTCTAATATCTCTATTACAGTTTTGTTGCGCGCACTACCGTCCATGCTGCAAACATCCCTAATTGTGTTCCATAATTTGCGGAGATTCCCGTCTGTTTTTTCGAACTGCGCATTGTAATATTTCCTCTTCGCTACTTTAACCATTTTCGTTGTTTCGTTTCTAACTGTTTTGTATTGATTGATATAGTTTTGGTTTGTCGGGTCTTGCAACAGTTTTCCGTCCATTTTCCTTTTTTTCCTCATTTGAGATAGAATTTCGTGTGTTATCCATGTAGAGTTTCTGGATCTTCTTACCTTTATGGAGGTTGCTGCTGTTTTTGCCTTAGCTATTGCCTGGATTATGGACTCAATGGTGAAATTGTCTATCTTCCTTATATGCAGATTTGTTTCCCTTTTGAAGATTGCTCTATTTGTGAATCTTATGTTATTTTTCTTCATTCTTGTCTTCGCAACTTTCGTATTATTAACCGTTAGCGTGATGACTTTGTGATCTAAATCAGGCCACTCCCCAAATTTCATCGTATGAGATCGAACAAACTTAATAATATCCGTCGCGACATGGTCAATTAAAGAAGACGAGTTGAAATTACACCTTGTAGCTAAGCTGGTGTTTAATATCGTGAAATAATTAATTCTCGATTTTCAGTCATTATATCAATATTAGTGTCTGCAAAAGATATAAGATTCATGTATTTCGAGTATATTTCATCCAAGTATTCATTAAATAGTTCCGCAGATTCATTCGGCGGTCTATAATATGTGGCGATTTTTATTGGGGCATTGTCGATTACGACTTCAATTATGATTGTGTTGTAAGACTCGTTACTAAGTACGACAGTGAACTCTGCGGTCTCGGCAGTTGTGAGTGGCATTGAATCCTTTAAGGTTAAAGTATTGTGTTTCGGTTTCGTACAGCCATGTTTCCTAAAAAATTAAGACCTGTATATCTGGATTTTGCGCTAGATGCGCTTCTATAGCAGCCATTTTGTTTCTTTTGCTTCGTACATTTGCGTATAAAAATTGCACCTGTTTGCCTATATTTATGTTTTTATCCAAAATTTCAGAAGAGTTAGGTTCGCTAATCATATTTAAGTTCATTTGCCGAGTAAACAGGTTATTATCCGAGCTTTGCTGTGCTACCGATTGCTAGATGGACGCCTTCCGTGTACGGTTGGTCTCTGATCCCATCGGCACACTTCTTGAGGTTTTTTCTTTAGGCGTTTTCATTAACACTGGCTTTTTCAGAAATGATGTCGATGTTCCATCTGATATGTAATTAGGTTTGTTTTTTTGACCTTATGTGAGAGGACCTCTGCCGAACTATCTTTTTTTTTGGGACTGAGAGAGAGATTTCTTTTGCTAGAGCTCGCAGCAGGCAAATTTCTGTCTTTAACTACTAGCTTGTCGTATTTGATTGATGCGAGTTTTCCTTCTGCTAGAGCCTTTTCAAGCGCAGGCCTGAGGTCTTTACGCATCTCAAGAACCTTCGGAGGGTAGTCCTGTTTGATGTAGCAACCCGTCTCCGCAAGATTTTTTTTGTTCTGGAGGATGTTGATTTTCCTCCCCAGCGTGGTAAGCCCAAAGGAAATTGGTCTTGGATTTTTTCCTTTCCTACCTATTGTTCTGACAAACTCCATTTCACTTCTATTAGTCTGCACTCCTAGGGTCTCTGACAGGATATATAACACAGTTTCTTCCAGCTCGTGATAGCTGAATTCCTCTTCCTTTACTCCAAAGAGCATAAGGTTTCTTTGTCTCGAGTTTCTCTCCAGTGCGTCAAAGCGTTTTTCTTGTACGTCGGCCCTCTCTTTCAGTTCCTGAAAGTTACACTCCAGTTCTCTAAATCTTTGGTTAGTATTCTTGTTGATATCCTCTACTATTTTATCCATTTTAGTATTTAGATCTGTGTTGAACTTTTCGAGCATACGGGCAATATCGTTTCCATTCGCCATAATTTTGATTTGTCTTTTTAGACTTGAAGAAAAATTGAAAATTGCGATGATTTTAAAGTTTATGGTTGGCAAAACAATTCCAGAAAAATCAGTTAAACGCTTGACAACATATGAAGCACTCTTAATGCACAGAGAAAAATTGCGATGATTAAATATTTATGGTTGGCAAAACAGTTCCAGAAAAATCAGTTAAACGCTTGAAAACATATGAAGCACTCTTAATGCACAGAGAAAAATTGCCTACACACAGGCTCAAATTTGCAGTCCACACAAAAAAAGTTAAAAGAACTTACTGAGTTTAGAGCTTAATACGAATTTCGAATGGAGTTAATCGCGCATGCGCCACTTACGTTGCATTGACACACAGGCTCAAATTTGCAGTCCACAGGAAAAAAGGTGAATGAACTTACTTAGAGTTTAGCGCCAATACGAATTTCGAACGAAGTTAATCGCGCATGTGCCACTTTCTTTGCATTGATGAGACAAAGGAAAATGAATATCAAGCACAATAAAATTTTTGATTTGGTTTTGTTTTTTTCCACTAATTTCTCAAGGGGACTCCGACACTCTTAAATTACTTAAAAAGCCAATTAAAACAAAAATATGAAACAAATTCTGCGCACTTTCACAGCGATGAACGGACAACGCACTTAATTTAAATTAGACGAGGACGAACCAAAACTTGACTTTATTCGCAATTTACGTGCTGATGAAGTGAATATGAGTTTCTTTCAGGACCGGAGGCGAAGTTTGATGAAAAGAATTAAACCATTGATCCGGACAGTGACAATGAGACCTCAGATCTCGGAGTACGCGACATGGGGCTACCCATGTCGATGTAATAATCATAATTCATTGTGTTTTTTTATTTCGTCGATTTCTATCCCGTAAGGGTACAGGACCCCCACATAGGAAGTCCGCATCTATCGCCGAGGTGCGTGACGTACAACAATATGGCGGTAAACATGAACGGACGGAATTACAGTATAATCTCGATAATGTGAACCTAATTAAAACCGACTGATTTCACATTTTGGACGTGTTCACTTTATTGAAGACGAAAAATACAAGCTGTAGATGACTTTATATAAACATTTTATTGAAAAAAATAAAATTTCATAAAACCTTATTATGAACATTAAGCATAAAACAAAACTCCATTTATATTCTTCGAAAACCAAAGCTATTTGTAATAATTATGAAAATGATAAAGAAAAATGCTACTCTATTCTGGAGAGGAAGGTTTAAAAAATTGTTATTTTGGATTGTCGGATAGTGTTGAACGCTTTTTGACGACTTTAGATCATATTTGTACATTTATTCGTAATATATCAATTCCCATAACTTTGTAAACAGAGTGCTACTTTATAGATAACCATGTTCACATTATAGAGGCGCTAAAATTACCATCGCGCACATTACAAGAGACATTTAAGAAAAAACTGCTTGTTCAACCAGAACATTTCAGAAACCACATTATCAAAGGTTCACATTAGCGAGATTATACTGTATATCGTAGTCTTCACTATTTTGGAAGCTGTGAACTGTATATTGCTAGGCAGGCATAAAAGAGAGATACCAATCTAGTCTTATTGTTGTTGAAGTATTCTACAATCGTACTTCCTTTCAATTTATATTTAAATTTTAGAAATGTATGAACCAAGCGATTGTGTTTCACACAATACAAATAGACATATTAATACAAATATGTGCTTGTGGCGTGGCATAAGGCCCTCTGCTCTTGTCACATATGGCACGGATATCCATTAAAATGTATTCTAAATCGTTATTGCTCCAACACACGACAAGATTTGCACTAATTTACATCTTAATTACATATTGTGCTTTGCACACATGGAAAATTGTTTGTACCTTTTCGAGTTGTTAACAAATTTTGTACAGAATTAATAATATAAGTATCCAATGTTGACGATGAATATACAAAGTGAAAATTTATAAACATCTAAATTATTCGCTGGAAAAGTGACTTCAAGGAAAATACTCTTAAGTTTAAGCTGTGCTTTAATCCTTTTGCTAAAATTTTTTTCGGGATAAAAAGGCACCCTTTATCAGCTCTGTTATTAGCTTAGATATGCTTACTTTAATTTGCTCTTTTCTGTGCAACAAAAAAGTTGACACTAAATTTATTAATATATACATACCTACAGTCCTTTGAATTTTTTATGCAGTCCTATTTTGAAATCTGCCAGCAGCATACTCAGTATGTAACTTCATTACATTTTACTTACTTTACTTTTACTTGCTCGGTACTTTACTTGTTAGGTTAAATCTGAAATGCGGTTAAAGTCGAAGTCACAGACAATATAATAGCATTTCAATTTTTAAATGATATGAAATCATATATTTCTCATATAAAACTAATTAATTATACTTCTACTACCTACTGTTTTAAAGGTCTTATTTTAACAATTGATTCCATATTATCTGTATCTGCTGACTTATTTCAAAGATATGTTGACCTATTTTATTTGTATTCTTCAAAAGTTAATCAAGATCCTTTGAAAAACTTTTTTTCCCATTTACGTGCGCATAATGCGAATAAAAGCAACTGAAGTGTTTATGAGTTTAGCGCGATAATTGCAAAAATCCTGTCCATAAAACTTATATTTTGTTCGAAATACGCGAACTGCGAAAAAGATGATGACGAGATTTTAGATATCGACTGGTCATCAATTCTTCAGGATCCTAATTCTGGCAATCAAAGTTCTCAATCTACTATAATCAATGGCTATGAAGAAAGTGAAATGGAGGAAGAAACCCGAAACGAAGTTGACGATGTTGATCACCAAGTACTTTCGGAAGAGGAAATAGAAATACCAATTGACAATATATCTTCTAGATATTTTGCGGGATACTGTTATTATAAATTAATGAAACAAATTGAAAATGCTTGGGAAAATTGTTTTCGGACTATGGTAAAACCGCGTAATGAATCCTTAGTGACAGCTTCTGAACTATTTCTTAAATTTAAAAATTTCAATGATGGAACAGATTATGAAAGCTTATTCCTCCAACAGACAATTTCTATGAAATTTGCTTATTACAAATTGATGTTTTTAAACGTCTTTTTAGCACCAAACCGGAAGTAGATAAGATTAAATCAGTAATTGTGGATAAGTGTGTCGAAGTCACAAATAAAAAATTTACCATTTGGTTCAATAAAATCGTCTGCTACGAGCATCGCATTCAATGTTTAAACTTCATGATACTAATCTTTATTAGAAAGCATTGCAAATTGGTAGGTGATCAACTAAATTTGAGGAAAACGGATACTAACCGAATCCAAAAACTAAGGCAGCTAACCCACAAATAAAATATACCAGCAGCGTTGCCACATTTCTACTTTTGTAGCAAAAATGTTACTTTTGTTTGGAGTTGTTTGGAGTTCCATCAGAATCGTTTGATAGTTAACGGTTTTTTTTTAAAAAATCATTCAAAATTTGACCATGATGTTAACCGACAAGTAACGGCTTTTAAAAAAAAATTTTTTTTAATCGATTGGGTATGATTTCCAGAGGATTGGAGGTTTTTCAGAATCGTTTGATAGTTCACCGTTTTATTTAATAAACCATTTAAAATGGGAAATTTTGCCATTTCAGTCATTTATGAAGGGATTTCCTTCAAGGCTTCCGCCAAAACAGTCTATTTCCAAAATTTGTCTTTTCTAGTCGTTTGAGAACTGTTTCAGAAGGCTAACACTTTTGTCAGAATCCTTTTGTAGTTTGTTGTGTTTGAGGCCTTGGAAAAATCATTTTGACTTTAAAAAGTCAAAATAATTGAAGGATGGGTAAAGGTTCGGGACAGAACGGGCCAATTCCTCCCACGTCCGAATTGGTGGCTGAAGTAGAACGGAAACGACACGCTTGCTGGCGGCCGGGACTAGCTACGGCAGTGTGGGGTGGTTCTTGTTCGACTTTAGACCATAAACCCTAGGCCTAGACAACAAAAATTTCGTGTCGACTTACTCCAGGGTATTTAAAATGGGACTTTTTCCCAATAGGTCGTGAAAGACCAAGAAGCGGTGGAGTTGCGCGACTTCGCGATTTGTCAGGGGCTCTGGTGTCATTAGCGCCCTGTTCTGACCACCCTACCTCAGCCACGACTGTCCTTAAACATTTTTCGCGTCGTGACCCCTCTTTGAGGTTTGGGGCTAAGATGCTAGACGATTGGGTTCATTTACGAATGGCCTTTTAGCCTTTAATCATCATCATAACAACAAAAGAACCACTCTATGGTCCGAAATCAAGAAAAAAAATAATAAATCCTGGAATCGGTGAAAACATGACAGCAAAATAATAACAAAATATATAAAAAAAAAAGTTTCTTTGACTCACCCCATTATCAAATTTTTCGTTTCTGCTTCAAATTATGATATACCTTTTTTTTCTATACTATTATTTATTTTTTTGTTATATTTCAATCCTCGTCCTGTCCGTCTGTCTTATTTTTATATATTTTTATTTTAAAATTTAATTCAATTTTCCTTTTCTTGGCTCTTTGTAAGTTCAAAATTCATGTGTATTTATATTTTTAATCTTAATTTACATTTTTTTTTTCTTTTTATACTTATTCATTCGATCGTTTAATCTGATAGGACCCCCAATACGAAGGGGTTGCGTTTCGACCATATGACCAATTTATTAGCTGCCGGGTTATGTTGTTGCTATGTTGCACACTACCGCGGACCACGAAACACATAATGGAAATGACGCGAATATACGACACGGGACGCAAAATGATATACAATTTAAAAATAAAAAAAAAACTCAACAACTTTTAATTGCGACGAGATTTGAGTTATAGCAATTTTAGCTGAAATGCGCCAATTTTGTTTCACTCGAAGACCACATTTTTCCGATTTTCGGATTTCTTTAATTCATTTTACTTAGGACACAACAGAGAACACGTTCGCTTGCGTAATCCAGACTGCCCATTTTCACAATTGTATCTTTTCGTGGTACACACACACGTCAGGCAATTTGGACATAGAGAAGAAAAAAAAAAATGCCTCATTTTCGCGTTCATAGACAAAAAAAAACTGCCATTTTCGCGTTTTCACAAAATAAATTCCACGTTATTCAAGGAAACCATATTTTCCTAATTTTTCGTTTTCATCCGGGTTAACTTAACTTATTTCCGTCACAAAGAAAAATGCAGGAAACTTTCGCCTTTCAAGGTCGAAACGGTCACGGTCACTCCAATTTGTCACGTTTGGGAAAAGCCGCACTGCAGATCGGGCTCCGCCGTGGCCAGAATAAAGCAGATCGTAACACAAAATCTTTTTAACTTTTTTCGCAAGCAAGAACTTCGCGTTATTAAATTCGCGAAAACTATTCGTGTTTTATTTTGTCCGGAGATTCGGGCGCTTCGTTGACTTTTGTGATGATCGACGCACGTGCAAATCCGCAATTTACTCAAATTGTCGCTTTTGCAATGTACTCGTTACGCGACAATTCGTAGACATTCTCATCGCTTCGAGCCATAAATTCGCGCAAAAAGGTCACTCGGCAACGATAACAAAAAACTCGCGACATGGAACTGATTGAAACGTCTCCAAAATCGTTGCGTTCGAATTTTCGAATTTTGTTCGGATTCAGAAGAGATACTTTTCAAGGCACCGTGTTTCCCAAAAAAAAAACCGCACACACGGGAAAAATTTGGGAAGGTTTTCAAAATCGCGTCACACAACCTCGAACAACTCTTTAGCTTCCGGAATTTACCGCCTTCATTTCAAACTCCGCGAAAAGAGCGAAATACGCAAGAAGTTTGAAACGAAACGTATTTTACACGTCAACGGCGCGATTTCGGGATTTGTAACGAAGAGGTCCGCAGAACGTCCGGAAGACTAGGCCTTTGTCTTGGATTTGGACGCAAACCTGGCGGACGGAAAGTCATCCTCCATCTGTCGGAAGAAATCGTCATTTCTTCACCAAAATGGAGAATAACTTTCCTATGTTTTCGTTGACTATGTCGTCATTAGACGACATATGTCCCACGAGCGGCTATTGAAGTGACGGAGCAGCTAGCATAAAAGCACGTGCATAGCTCGTCGGATGGGGTGAGTTGGCCACTTCAATGTTAATCTGCTCGTTTGTGGGCCGACAAATGGGTTTGAGGAGTCCCATTCTTACGGTCGGCGGGCTGGACAAGGATGCTAGGTGAGGGGGCCAGATGCACGATAAAAAGGTGCGGAAAAGAGGGTGAAAGGAAGAAGGCGTGGGGAAGGAACATCCGGGGAAATCATCCGGCGGATGACCGAACATGATACAACGTTTGTGCTGACGAAATTAGTCAAGAAAGCATTAAAAGAAATAACCCGTATAGGAACGGATACCTGGTGGCCCAGTCATGCCAAGAAACCACTAAAACAATATTGCTGAGGCAGGACCAGGACCAAGACCAAGTTACGACTAACAATTTTCCAGCAGGGAATCGTTTAGCGGTTTCAATGGGCTTGGTCCGCTCGGAATAGCGAAGCTGCTCCCTTTCGAAGTTGACGTGTCAGGTTGATGGTCCCGAATAAGGCTTAAGCAGTTTCTAACCCCTTTCTATGTGTCGCGTCCAATTGAACGATACATATTGGTGCCGAAGGGCTTCTCCCCCCCCCCCCCACGGCAAACACATTAAAGCTATTCTGTTTACGGATGTACTACGACACCCAAAGTTTAAAACCCGACTTAGTTTCCACGATACATGGACTCCCTTTGTGATAGGTAGCACCATCCTGTTTACAAATACTCGCAGACCTACCTGATAATCGACGCTTCCTTTACTCGCATTTCTATTTACTGAATCGGTAACCAAAGCTCATTTTATCGTGGACGTTTGTTGGCACTCTTCTTATGGAGGCGTATAAACCGAATACAAAGTCAGGACTATGGTGGATGAAAGGTTACTCTGGTTCGTTCCATTGTTTCCATTTCTGGTTTATACCCGTGACTCGCTATCTCCCTACCAAGAATTCAAAACAGCTCATGTCATATGAAATAAATTTTGGTGCTATTTTATTATTTATATATATACAGATACTAAAACAAGTCAAAGAGAAAATTTAAGGAAGCTCTTATTCTTTTTATATTAGCCTTGCGAAGGCTGCAAGAAGGTCTTTGTAAGACAGGTTTTACCCAAATTTATAATAGCAAAATACAGAATAATTAGCTTCAATTCTTGACGACAACTGGTAGTTTCTTTTTGTTTAACAAGACAAGATATATTAAAAGTTAGGTCATTACATGCAACATTTGTTTTTGTTTGTATGTGTTACTAGTAGGAAGCCATAGTAACTTCAACATTTCAATACGAAGTGGTGAAAAATCATCAGTGGACCCCGAATTCGATTACGTTCAAGTATCAATACGTTGACGCTGTATAATTCCAACGTTGTTGTGGATCACTTCTGGCATAAAACAGTGGGTAAGGAGTTACCATCATCGTTCGATTGAGGTGCTAGCAGGACTTCGACTTCACGTTGTGACACTGCGTAAGCGTTGGCACCACTGTTGCTACCAAATTCTTATTAAATTTCTTATTTATTTTGTTCCAAGCGGATCGATTAAGGTATCGACTGGTCTGTTTTGTTATCCGGGCATTTCACATAATGATTAGCCCGGGAGTTTGTTCCCCTAGCACGGCCGATTTACACGTTACGACCCGGACTTTCGTCATCCTTGATTCACGAGCTCTGCTGTCAACTCCTCGCCGTAAACTGGACCTTGTGATGTCAGTGTACCCGGCGGTGCGTGTGCTACTGAATCCGGTGATGCCATCAATTTGATTGGTGTTAATGGTGGAAACGAATTCGGCGCAACTCATGCAATACTACTGTTTGCTGCACCCGCAACATTTTGGGTCGGCGCAAGAGACGTACAGGAGTGCCGTAACACCTTGGAATTACTGCCCTATTACAAAATAGATATTAACAATAGTTTGGTAACGTGATCATAAGTGAACTAACCTTGAAAATCACTTTTTTTTATTTTTTTTTTCTTTGGAACCGTCCTTGAAGGTTGTCTTTAGAGTAGTACTACACTGAGCGTTAACGCTGTTGGTAGGGTGAAGCTGGTAGAGTCACGGTGTGTTTTTTTAAGTTTTGCAAACACACTTTGCGATCTAACGAACGAATTCGTCTGTGTTTCGGGTCCGGCACTGGTTTTAAATAGCGAAATTCGCCCCGGCCGTCCAGTAACCAAATCACTTCAGGTACAGGCAAGTAGGACATGGAACAACTTCCACAAGTACGCCCGCTGTGGGTTTATCTACGCTATTCCAAAGGCGAACTTGGACGAAAGTTCACCTGCGATCGTCTCCATTTCACAACGTAATATCTAACCTTGAATTAATTTTTCCTCTTTTGAAACGTCAAATCACCGGTTTTGCGCGCAAATACCAGAAGGAAATCGACACACTTTTTAGATGTAAACTGGGGAACGTTACGAACTCCGCCGTCACATTGAATGGAAAGTACTCGCCGACCCTAGATAAAGTCGAGGAAGTGATTGGGGTCCTCCCCGGTTTTATTGCGCCTTCACCGTCGTCTTTATCCTATTTTTTTACGTACCGGACGTGACAAGGCCGGGTGATAGCCAGCGAATTTGAGATGGATGCCAAGTCAAGGTGACAGATCATACTCGAGACGGAGTTGGTGTATGAACGTGACCTTGGGACTTCGTTTGTGATCTGAGACTCGTTTGTGATTTTTGCAATAAGTGTGTTGGTTTGCTGCAGTCCTTTTTTAAATTTAGCATGAAATTTTCAAATTTGTAAACGGAGAAATTGTCCACGATACCATAATCTCGTAAGAATTTGAGAACGTTATATGAAACTTCATCAGTTCCGGATACGAAATTTTCAACAAACACTTGTAGCATTTGTCTGGCCGCGACGGAAAGCACAATTTTTAACTTCAGAGAAGCACTTTGTAGCACAAAATGGTTTACTAGACACTTTCTAAAAATGATCAAGTCTAAGCGTGTCTTCGTAAAATGACTATAACCAGGACGAAAACGTTAAAATTTTACTTACCACAAACAATATCCATAAAGCCTTTTCACAAAACGAAAACGATAAACCAAAGCTAAACAGCGCGACTCGTCGGTAACAAGCGGGTTAACAAATTAAAAATTGCGCTCGATGGAAATTCTCAAATCAAATACATATGTTCCTAGCAATTTTAAAACAAAAAATCTGCCAACAGTCTGGGCGAAACTTTACTATTTTTCCGGCAGAAGTTCAGAACGCGTTCAATTCGGGGATACTATGTGACTGAAAACCTAACAAAAAGTTCGGCAAGCGGTTAGAAAAGGGTGTAACATATTAATTAAATAAATCGGTCATATTCCGGGATGCGGTCTTGAGGTTGAAAAAAACAAAACTTAAAAATAGGTAACTATTTAACAAGCCTGGGGAAGGGAAAAGATATTCGATATCTGATAAGACCTGCGAAACATGGTGGAATTCATGAAAAAGTATACAACCAGCTTACACCCTCTTAGGGGTGGAATTTCAAAAAATCTTGAAAACGCATTCTAGGTATTCATATGAAGAATACGTAGAATAAAAATGAGTTCTATATTTCGAAAGACCTAGTAGATATGACGAAAATCGTGAATATACATGCATTTTATATTAATTGATATGTTTTTTTATCCCCCATTCTGAACGCCAATGAATATTCAAATTTTCAGAACTACATTTCTAGTTAATTTACATATACGTATAGAGTTTCAACTTCGTAGCATAAGCCGTTCTAAAGCTATGAAAAACACCCCCCACCATCGTACCATACTACCCCGAAAAAAAATTTTATTTTTCCACCATGCCACTACTATAGCTCTATCTAAATACCAAGTTTCAGCTTCCTATCATTATAGATTCTTCAGATATAAGCATCGGAACTTTTTCTTGCTCACCCTTCCCCACCCTCACCCTCTACACCCACAACCCAAACTTTTTTTTCCTACTAGGGTTCCATTAGGCCTACTTCTGGTAAAAATTTGGAGCATCCATCTTACACTGTTATTGAGATATGAAACGTGTTATTTTTGAAAAACTCTTATCCCCTTCACTTACGTACTCCTCCGCCCCTTCAAAGATTTTACTTTGAGCAATCTTTATTTATTAAGCTTTATATCCAAACCGAATTTTGTTTTTCTGGTGCCACTGGCTTAGGAGATATCGTAATGTTAAGTATTTCAACCCCCACCCCCGTACGCCACTACCCATACCCAAAAATTTTGCTTCAATCTACTCTCCTAGTATAACTACAGATATTTGTTAAGTTCTAATTGCTTGCTATTAATGGTTTAGGAGATATGGATTTTAGAATGTGTCGATCTTGACTTTTTTGTGTTTCGGACGCATTGCATCCTCCTCCACTCGCACATCCCTTCACCCATATCATCAATTTTTTTGCAAATGGGTCCACTATCAAAGCTTTATAGAAATTCCAAGTTTCAGTCTCCTAACATAAGCGGTTGCTGAGATCTAGAAACCAAAATTTTTTGTCTAAAACGCTTCCCCCACCTTCCCCCTCACACCACCACCCCTGAAAATAATGTCAATTCAAGGGGTCTACCCAGTCTATTCCTAGAAAAAATTTTAATTTAATAGCTCCACTGGCTTGAGAGCTACGAGCCTTCAAAGGATTTTGGGGCGGTTGACGTACGGTGTACGGCGGACAGACGGAGTGAAAATTTTTATTGCTTTTTTCGTGTCTACCTGTCATGAAATGTACACAAAAAAATTTTGAGGGCAACAAATTTTTTTTTTTTGAAAATCAATAACTATACTGTATTACAAATAATAAAGTAAAACTGGACATCGCATAAATGACTCGCTTTCTGGTAAAAAATGAAAACTCAAAAATAGTCTTCATAGTTCCATTTTTATCCATTGAGATCAAAAAAAGAAAAGTGACAGTTTTCTGCATAATTTTGTTATTGATCGCCTTTTTTGCACCATTATTAGGGATAGTCGATATTTCGTTATTTGCTCCCTCACGGAGTTCTCCTCAAATTTCCAACTGGGAATCAACATGCCTCTGCAGCGCAACTTGCCTATAAGTGCGAAAGATGCGAAACGACAGAAATACGATGAGCTGCGAATTGTGTAGTACACTACAGCTCATTGTATATATGTATGTACACATATGAAAGCCTGAGTCGTAGAAATAGTTTAAGAATGTTAAACTCTTGCGACTGCTATCCGATTGGTTAATTTTTTGGTAGGGATAGAGGCTCGTCGGAAACGTTGAGTCTAAATGCATCATTAATATTTTTTCAACACGGCACACTTTAAAATAGGTTTTATGAAAATAAAAATTCTTTATTAATTATAGTTGGAAATTGTGTATTATGTTCTTTACAATAATTTAAAAATATAAACAAAAAAAAATGTCAGTCCGTCTGTACGCAAACTCATTTGAGGAATTATAGTTCCCAACCCTATGAGCTATTAATATTTTTTATGAATAGACATGGTGGAACCCTTGAAGCTATAATATTTTGAGGGGTGAGGGTGTGAGGGGGAAGGTAGGAGAAGCGTTTTAGACGAAAAATTTTGGTTTCTAGATCTCAGCAACCGCATATGTTAGGAGGCTGAAACTTGAAATTTGTATAAAGCTTTGATAGTTGACCCATTTGCATAAAAATGGATGGTATGGGTGAAGGGGTGTGGGAGTGGAGGGGAAATAAGGCGTCCGAAACGCAAACAAGTCGAGATCGACACTTTCTAAAATCCATATCTCCTAAACCGTTAATAGCAAGCAATTAAAACTTAACAAATATCTGTAGTTATACTAGGAGAGTAGATTGAAATAAAAATTTTCGGTAGGGGTAGTGGCGTACGGGGTGGGGGGTGAAAAACTTTAGATTACGATATCTCACAAACCAATTGCACCAGAAAACAAAATTTGGTTTGAGTATAAAGCTTAATATAAAAAGATTGTCCAAAGTAAAATTTTTGAAGGGAGCGGGAAGCACGAAAGTAAAAGGGAAAAGAATTTTTGAAAAATAACACGTTTCATATCTCAATAACAGTGTGATGAAAAAAAAATTCGAATATTCATTGGCGTTCGGAAGGGGGGCAAAAAAAAATGTTCAGTAAAAATAAAATGCATATATTTTCACGGTTTTCGTCATATTTACTAGGTCTTTCGAAATATTGAATTCATTTTTATTCTACGCATTCTTCATATGAATACCTAGAATGTGTTTTGAAGATTTTTTGAAATTCGACTCTTAAGGGGGTGTCAAGTGGTTGTATACTTTTTTATAAATTCCACCATATCTCTCAGGTCTGATCAGATATCGAATATCTTTTCACTTCCACGGGCTTGTTTAATAATCACCTATTTTAAAGTTTTTTTCTTTTTCAACATCTAGACCGCATTTCAGAATATGACCCAACTATATAATTCATATATTACACTCTATTCTAACCGTTTTCCGGAACTTTTTGTTAGGTTTTCAGACACAAACACCACATCCCCGAATTAAACACGTTCCGAACTTCTGCCGGAAAAATAATAAAGTTGCGCCCAGACTGTTGGCAGATTTTAGTAATTTGGAAACAAAAACATATTCTTATAACATACTATAGATATTACTCAACAAAAGTTTTCATACTAACATACATACTTTAATGAATTTACAATTAACATAAGTTTGAAATACCTACACTTATTTTTTTTAAATTTAGCACTACTTTATTGGGTAGCCCTTAGCATGTACAAGCACTGCTTTTATTTGCCTACGCATTGATTTCATTAGTTCACTGATGGCAGTATAGTCTGCCATTTTTAAATAATATGTTCTTTGAACTCAGCTTTTCCAGATATACTTGCTTCCCTCAACTGACGTCCCAAATGTTGAAGTCAGCGATTGAGGCGGCGTACGTAATTGATTTCTTACATCTTTAACAACAATAGGTGTGTGATTGGGATCGTTATCTTGCTGAAAGTAAAAAGCAGTTTCTATCACAATATCTCGCGCAGTTTGTTTTTAGTTTCCTATCAAAATATTTAAATACTTAACTGAAACAGCCCAAGACCTGCATGTGATTGTGTTTCGTAAAATCACTTCCATATTTCATAAAGTAAGCACCTCATAGTCATCTATAAAGCCGGGTAGACACGTTACGAGTGGAATCGGAACGAGTGAACTCCGAACGTTACTCGTATCGTTTTCTCGTGTTAAAAACCCATACGAGTAAAGTTGGACAGTGCTCAACTTTTCCGAGTAAATGTCAGAGGGAGTTAACTCGACTATCGGAGTTCACTCGTTTCGGTTCCACTCGTAACGTGTCAACCCAGCGTAACCGAAATATTCGAAGATCCAGCCGCTTCCCGATTAGCGTTTTACATTGTTGCATTGTTGTGTTTGAGGCCTTGGAAAAATTATTTTGACTTGAAAAAGTCAAAATAGTTGAAGGATGGGTAAAGGTTCGGGACAGAAGGGCTAATTCCACCTACGTCCGAATTGGTGGCTGAGTTTTCGCAGGTGTGACGCTTTTGCTGGCGGCCGGGACTAGCTACGGCAGTGTGGGGGGGTACTTGCTAAAACTCAGACCATTAAACCCTTGGCCTACACAACAAAAAATTATCAGCGCCGACTTATCCAAGGGAATCAAAAAAAATTGGGATTATTTTCCCAACAGGTCGTGAAAGACCAAGAAGCGGTTGGATGGCGCGGCTCCGCGATTTCTCAGGGTACCCTGGTGTTGTTGGCGCCCTGTTCTACCCACCCTACCTCAGTCACGACATTCCTCAAGAAGTCTACGTCGTGACCCCTTTTTGAGGTTTGGGGCTAAGGAGCTAGACGCTCGGGTTCACTTTAATGGCTCTTTCTTAGCCTTTAAACCTCATTTTAACGACAAAATTAAATAAAAAACCAAATCTGAAAACCAACCCAACATAACAAAAATATATATATAGGCAACAAAAGATTTAAACAAAAGAAAAAAAGAAGGACTCACCCTATTAACTGTGGCTCCATTTTTAGTTTTATTTTTGTTCCTACATTTCTTTAATTTATTTTGTTTTTATTTTAATCAATTCCGTCCTCGTCGGTCCTGTCCGTCTGCCATTTTTTAAAATTAATTTATGTTTATTACTTAAAATATTATTTTTTTTTTTTAATTCATTTTAATTTTAAAATTTGTAATTCATTTATGAATGTTGTTTGATTTTAATTCAGGTATGTATTTTCTTCTTTTCTTGATTTTCATTTTTGTTTTGTTTTCATTCGTTCATTTAGTTTATCCTTCCATTTATAAAGAAAGAAATCAAACACTTGTCGATTTCCTTATTTCTTTGCAACAGTTTTAACACGTTTGGATTTTTGACTGAGGAGCTTATTCTCTTGTAAATCTTTCATTTATTTCTTTATCGGTCACCTTAAGAACGCGCGACTCAACTTTATATAAGGCGAGTTAAAAAAAGCAAAGCAAAAAAATGACTACATTTCTTGCGCTCGCAGATTATTCATTGCACTTCCAACTAAAATATCCACGAAAATTTCGATAATAAATTTGCAGTTAAACATTCAGAACGATTCTCCATCCCGCACAAACACTTCATGTTACAACACCATCCCTTCGACCCCCGTGATTTTCGTCGAATCCGATTCCAGTTATATTTTTTTTTTGTCGTTCGTTTTTCTAATGTCGGTTTTTTGACCACTTTCAGGGCTAATATTTATAATAATCCTCGAGCAACCGCCGCGACGAAGCCCGTCGACCGAAACCTGCATTCGAAACGCGTCGATTCTTTACTCTTCACTGTTCTAGCCAGATCCGCGATCTGTTTCACGTATCTCTGAACGTGTCGTCATCGTATAAGAACCCAATTATCACCCGAACTCTCGAATCGACTCCAATTGAGAAGGAAAAAAAATCCGCGTGAAAAATCTTGCACACTCGACTCCTCCGCAAGCACCTCGTTTTCTTCTTTCCCCAGTCCCCCAATTTCGTTCAGAACCGTTTCTTAATCACGACAATTTATGCAATTTCTGCTCGCGAAACCGAACTCGGCACGCACCACACTCGAGTCGATTTTCTTTTTCCGATTTTTTGGACTCGCAAAGCGAAAACTCGGTTTCTTTTACTTCCTCCGTACCGACACCAAAAACTTCAACGATCTGCGTCGATCGAGAATACAAAGACGAACGCCAGAAAAAGTCACAGCTACGCGTAACGATACTTTTTTTTAATTCTTCAACTCGAAGCCGACACGCGACAAGTACGACTTTTCCCTACCAATTTGGTGTAAATTGGTCGTCGCCGGAGCTCAAAGTTGCGATTTACCACAAAAATTTCTCGGCGCACGCTGCAAAGTTTTATATATTGGATTTTGCCAAAAGAAACAATGCACCTTTCGTGTCATCAGAAAAAAAAACTCTTCTTCCAGCCGGCATATCTCCGGTAGCGGAACTTTTCTAGCCATGCCGGTTTTATGCCGCTGCCAGGGATGCCGTTTGCTCTCGATTAAATTACCCAAACAAAATGTTCAAATTCCCCGAAATTCACCGCAATTCCCCAAAAAATATTGAAATTCCCCGCATAATACCCAAAATGTAGACCTTGGAATGAAAACTAGTAAAATATCACAACAGTACTATCAACTTATTTATACTTTAAGTGTAATACACTTTACACTGAAAGTGGAGCGTGCATTTCGCGCAAAAAGAACGGGTTAGGTCCTGTATTTCAAAATAAAGTTAACTCGAGTAGTTTTGATTAACTGATTGTTAAAATATTTTCCATATTTCAATATCAGATAACCAACAAAGTGTTAGTAAAAGTGACTTTCAAGTTAACTCATACTTCAGGTATCAGTTAACTTCTGACAGTTGCTAGTTGATAACCTTAAAAATTTGAAGTAATTTCTAAATTGACTGTAATTGTTTCTGTTTGTTGAATTTATTTATTATCAATTAACTGTTAAGCATACTTAAGTACTTATACTGTTAAGTACACTTACTTACATACAATTTATAAACTTGAAACCAAACGTTTTTGTTTAATTATAAGTTAACTACTCGTTAACTCCCAGTTAACTTTTTGGCATTAGCTACGAAACTTACAAGTTAACTCTACATTGAAATATTGGGCCTTAGTGTAGAAACGTGACAGCTAAAACTCCGAACTTTTTTATTTGCTTTATTCTTACACTTCTAATCAGTGCAAACTTATTCGTATTCAAAATTCTTGAATGTATTTAATCAAAACAGTAGTTTCATAAATTCAAAAAGTCTCATTTTTATTTGCATACAGACATTAGTTTTGGCAGATGGTAAAGAAGAAGAACTTACACCTGCTCCGACTCAGTGGGAAGGAATCGCCTATTTTGCATGAAGGGACTAAATCTATTATTATTTAAGTGTACACTGAGAACACTACACTCGACAAAAAGAACCTCTGACGTCACACTGACAAAGTCAACAGCAAAAGAATAAAAACTGTGAAAAGTGTAGAAAAGGCAGGGAAAAACCAAACTAATACAGCAGCGGTTGCGACAGCAGCGGTTGCGACAGCAGCGCAACTTTCTGCTCTACTGAATGAATTTAATTGAAAGCAGAAGCAAACAATAAAGTGTCTGTGCAAACTGTCAAAGTGTCAACAGTCCCAATTATTTTAGACACTTGTTTGAGTGACCGAAAACATTTTGTTTCATTTAAGTTTTATGAGATTTTAATAAGAAATTTTAGTAAATACGAGTATACAGTGGCTCACAGCATATTTCAACCAGCACGTAAAAAAAACTTAACTGCCTATAAAAGCTAAACTAAGGAATATATCAATATTATATAAACGCAGGTTATTAGTCTAATGTTTAAACTAATCAAATATGACTTCATTTATTTTTTATATTTTTTCAATATTCTAAAATAATTAAAACGAAAAATGCATCAAAAAACAATGCCACAGCTTATTTCAACCAAACACTTTGCAGGTATGCAATGATCCTTTATTTTGCAATGTAGCGGTTATTTTTTTTTCTGTGATTTAGTTATTATATTCGTAATGTGTTCAAGTTCATTCTGCCTGAATTCTTTGAGAGGATCGTGCAGAAAAATTAGTTTTGTGAAATGGGACCACGTACAACAATTAATCAGCGAGAACTGGTACTCAGTAATTTTAAAAAAGGTCATTGGCGCAGGAAAATTGGTGAGATGGTTGGAATAAGTGATTTTACTGTGCAGAGCATCATATACCGATTTATCCGCGAAAATAGAACGCACGATAAAGAGAGAAATGCCCCCAACGAAATTTTCAATCCAACGGAAGATCGTTATATTGTCCGGAAAATCCGGGAAACCCCAAGACTATTGACTCGCAAAATTGCCAGTAGAGTGGAAGCTGAGTTGGGCAAGTCATGCCACCCGTCAAACTATTCGTTGTGTGCATAGAGAGCATAAGACCAATGGTAGAATAGCGCGCAAGAAGCCATTTATAAGCGCCAAAAATCAGAAGTGATGTTTAAAATTGGCCAAGGAACATTTATATAAGGATTCTAAATTTTGGAATAACAGTATATTCGCTTATGAGTCTAAGTTTAATATTTTTGCTCTAATGGAGTCTCATATGTTTGGCGTAAGCCAAATACAGAATTGCAAAACAAAAATTTGAAAGCTACAATCAAATACTGAGGTGGTAACGTTATGTTTTGGGCCTGTATGTTCTCCGCGTAACGTGTAACGTCATGGAAAATTTGTGGGCTATTTTGGATAGAAACATCCGAAAACAGAAAATATTCAACAAAAGCGATCTGCAAAATGCATTCAATGAAGAATGGGTCAAACTTACCCCAGAAGTGACACAAAAACTGGTCGATTCAATGCTTAAGTGTCTTAAAGTGGTGGTTGACCAAAAGGGTGGTCATACCAAATATTGAAATTTTTCGTTGTGCCTTTTAACTTAATTTAAACATTGAATGTGTTACTTAAGCTGTGGCATTGTTTTTTGTTGCGTTTTTCATTTTTAAATGTTTTAGCATATTAAAAAAATATAAAAAAATAAATGAAGTCATATTTAATAAGTTTAAACATTAGACTAATAACGTTGATATCTTCTTTAGTTTAGTTTTTATAAGCAGTTAAAGTTTTTTTTACGTGCTGGTTGAAATAAGCTGTGAGCCACTGTATGTAAAAAATTTTGACTCCTTTATCACGTCTATTGCTGTCAACATTTCCAATTCTTAAGGGATTTTAGAACTAAGAATTAGAATAGCTTTCGTGGCTGCTTCTGCCTCTGCTTTTATTTACAAGCAGAAGTTTTGCTCTGTGTGTAAATTTTACATTGAACATTTGCTTCGATGGCGGTTTTTGACGCAGATCAAAGGGATATGCGTGTAGCATATGCTTGCCGTTTCCACATATGCCTAGACATTCGTGCTCATCACATATGCGCTACGCATATGAAGGCATAGGTGGAAAAGCGTCATTAGAACAATATTACTAGCTGTCACATTTTTCATTCAAAATCAATAAATACGAGTTGAATTGGAAAATTCAGAATCACCTGTTGGTTCTCTCTCAAAAATGTTGTGAATCGAGCAAGCCGAGTACAAAATTTTAATACAAATCAAGTTTTTATGAAAATTGAACGTTGTAAATAAAAATAATTAATTACAAAAAATATGTTTTATAAGAAATTATACTGTTCATGATTTCAAATTAGCAGTATTAGGAATATTGTCGGCAATGATTCCGGCTTTAATTGTGTATATTATATACAGATTGCTGCAATGATTGAATCATGGGCTTAACAGTTAACTGTCAATACATTTCCCACGTATCATTTCATCTTTTATAAAAATGTATATATCTCAACATTTTGACAGCTGAAATGCAGTACAGAAACCACAAAAATGCATAAAAACCTAGCCTACTTAGACAAAAATTGTCGTTACGAATGTTTTGCATAATGCAATAATTTGCAATTATAGAGATATTGGTTCGTATGTCCGCGAAATTTTGCACGCTGGGTAAAAATTCTCTAGAAGAATTGCGATATTGCTATGTATGTCCACGAAATTTTACACGCTGGGTAAAAATTCTGTTTTGCTATGTAAGTCCACAAAATTTTGGACGCTGGGTAAAAATGAACATTGGAATGTTGTAAATCAGAAGTTTTTGTACTAAAATCTGTTTTTAGTACGTGAACATAAACTGACTGCAGTTCCCCAAAATGCCTCGCAATTCCCCACAATTTACCCAAATTGTGCTTGAATTCCCCACATTTATCCATTCCCCGCAAACAACCCACACAACATTGAAATTCCCCAATTTTGGGGAATTTCCCACAGATCGGCAACCCTGGCCGCTGCAGCTGATGCCCGTTGCGGATCAAAATGTGCTGCCAGCGGCTCTCGGCGACTCAACAGCATACATACAAACAAAAGCACAGTTCGATTTGATTGCTTGATCGCTGATATCGATTAAAATCACGTTAAGAAAACACTCGTCGCTTCACTTTCGTACACTCAGAAAAATATTTAATAGAATATACGAAAATTTCTATAGAATCTACGAATTTTTACATTGATTTCGAGCCATCGAAACTATTCGTAAAAATGTATCGATTAAAATCACGTTAAGAAAACACTCGTCGCTTCACTTTCGTACACTCAGAAAAATATTTAATAGAATATACGAAAATTTCTATAGAATCTACGAATTTTTACATTGATTTCGAGCCATCGAAACTATTCGTAAAAAGAACGATTAGGTTATTGTAGAACGTTTTCATTGCTTTTATAAAGGAGTTTATAAAAAGCGTATTATTAAATCTACATCGAGATTTTGTTGAATTAATGAAAAGTATTGTAGATATAACGAAATGGAATCCAATAAATCAATTATAATTTACGATGCGCTTAGTAAATAATAACGATATTAATTCCGTTATTTAAAAAAAAAAGAAAGTGTGACTTTATGCTGTTGCGCCCAACAGCCCCACTCAGGCCTAGGCTTTGAAGTTACACATTACAGCTGAGTGAGCTGGTAGTCCGTCACCCAATCCGATTCTCGAAAATTATTTGTCGGCAATCAGATTCGAACCTGGTACCAGGTGCACTGAAGGCAAGTGCTCTAGCCAATAAGCCACCCAGAGCTCTGGAGTAATTAGTTAAAACTCAAATACAATTGATCGCATCGAATTACAAAAGTTATCGTAAATATAACGATACCGCCGCAATGAATTAATAAAGTCAACGTAGAAATAAAGAAACGTCTCATTGAAATAAGAAGACATTTTTACGAAATGTGTTTCATAATATTAAAGATACGCTCCTTAGATTTTGATGGCATTTTTTGTTAGAATGTTGAATTAATAAAGTCAACGTAGAAATAACGAAAACATCCCATTGAAACAAGAAGACATTTTCTACGAAATGTGTTTCATATTATTTAAGATACGCTCATTAGATTTTAATGACATTTTTCGTTAAAAATATTGAAAAATCGTAATATCAACAAAATTTCTTTGAAATAGGAATTACAAAGCAATATCGTTAAATTTATTACATCGATTTTTCTGAGTGTAGTAGAAAATAATTCCCGGCTCTTATATACTGCGTGCTTATATACTGCGTGTCGAGTCGAGAGATTTCCCGCATATTCTGTTGTTTATGTGAAACGTGTAAAAGTAACTTTTACATGCGAGAAATGACTAGAACATGCGAAAAGTGTATAGAGCTCTCTATGATATTGCAAGGTTGTTGATTTTCTCTGGAAATATTAATACCAACGATAAGAGAGTTTTTCGAGTGAATTGATTATGTAATAATAACATTAATTTTTACAACAGTATGGTCCCAATCCAAAAAAATAATATTACAGTGCATACCGCTTATTGTAATCGCGGATAATGTTATAATCTGGATCTTGTTATCAAAACATTGGGTCTTATTCTCCACAAACAGAATTTATTCTCTTATTGGCATAAGAATTGGGTTTATGTTATCATTCGATCTAGATTCTGTACTATGGGAGTCTAGTGTAGTGACTTGATCGATTCTATTTTTCTTCGAGTTTATGAAATCAAAAAAGCGGACAAGGAACAATACCAAAAAAATTTTCAAACAGCAGTCTGGGCGCATCTTTATTATTTTTCCGGCAGAAGTTCGGAACGCGATCAATTCTGAGATGCGGTGTAGGTTACAGTGGCGGCTCGCCACATGCAGCTAGTGAGGCTGAGCTTTAAGCTTGTATTACACTGTATGACCACGCTGTCAAATTGCAGTAATATACAATGCGAAGTAGGTGAATACAAAGAAATCTCACAACAGTGTAATACAAGCTTAAAGCTCAGTCTCACTAGACGCATGTAGCGAGCTGCCACTGGTAGGTTACATTGTGACTGAAAGCCTAGCAAAAAGTTCAGGAAACGGTTAGAATCGGGTAGGGTAAAAATACTTGCCACAAATAACATATGAATTACATAATTGGGTCATATTCTGGGATGCGGTCTAGGGGTTAAAAAAGGAAAGAAAGCTTGAAAATAAGTAGTGGAAGTAAAAAGATATTCGATATCTGATCAGACCTGAGAGACATGGCAGAATTCATGAAATGTATATAATCGCTGAACACCCCCTCAGGGGTCTAATTTTAAAAAATCTTGAAAACACTTTTTAGGTATTCATATGAAGAATCTGTAGAATAAAAACCAATTTAATATTAGCGTAGACCTAGCAGATATGACGAAAATCGTAAAAAAATATGTGCATTTAATTTTCACAGATGATTTTTTAACCACCCCTTTCGAACGCCGATGGATATTCGATTTTTTTCCATCAGAATTCCTTATTTAGTTGATTTACATATACACACCAAGTTTCACCATTCTAGCATAAGCCGTTCTATAGTTAGGAAAAACACGTCACACCCGTACCATACTACCCTTATGCAACATTATATTTTTCCAACTACTATAGCTCTAATTAAATACTAAGTCTTAGCTTTATGTCCTTATGGGTTCTCGAGATATAAAAATCAGAACCTTTTCACCCTCCCCCACTCTCACCCTCTACACCCACATCCTCAAAATTTTGTTTCTACTTGGGGTCTACTAGCCCTACGTTTGGTAGAAGTTTTAAGAATTTATTATTATTATTATTATCCGAGTTTCTAATACACTTCACAGCTTGCGCTGGTGAAAGTTTTACCTATCTCGTTACTCCGTGTAACACACGAGATTAGGCTCAGGCGTGTCCTAAATGGGCTATTAAGCAACATTTAGGTTTCCTGCTTCAGATGTTCTTGAAGTTCTTATGTTGGTGTTCGTCTGGCTACAGCAAATTCTGGCATTCATCACTCAAATTCTGCTGTAACTGAATGACGCACTTCATTAATGCTCTCTGCTACTCCTTCAATTGCTGCAGGAATTCGATTCTGATTCGTCGGACTATTTCCTTCTTCGGATTGTATGTTCATCGTCCGACGAACTATTGCACAGGTTGCAAGAATTACAGCTTTCTGCATTTCGATATAAAAGCCTTTTCGTACACCAAGCTTCTTTAATTGAGTGTGGAGTGATGACGGTATCAATCCGGTCGCAGAAATTACAATTGGGACGATGTCTATATGGTTCAGCTGCCATGTACATTTCAAGTCATCCGCCAAGTCTCTGTAATTTCGGATTTTCTCTCCCTGCTTCTCGATGGTGTTACGATCTATAGGTACAGCCACATCAATCAAATAGCATTTCTTCTGTTTCAACTCATGTACGATAATGTCGGGTTTATTATGTCGAACCGTGTGATCAGTGACTACCGAATAATTCCAAAGTATTTTGACATCCTCATTTTGCTCTATCGTTTCTGGTACGTATTTGTAGTACGGCAGCTGATTACGCCTTATTCCGTACCTTAGTGCCAGTTGTTGATGCAAAATCTTCGCTACGGAATTATGCCTGGCCAAGTAGTCGGTTCCACATATCGCACTACATCCACTTGTAATATGTTGGATGGTCTCTTGCTGCAATTACACAATCTGCACAGAGTCGTTGTTACGGTTACATCATTGTAGATGAATCTTCTGCGATTCCTGGTTCTGATTACAGCATCTTGAATTGCAACCAGAAACGCTTCGGTTTCGTAGAAGAGTGACGATGTTGTTAACCACTTGTTGGATCGCTCTACATCTATGCCTGGTGTCAGTAAATTGTTAATGTGTCCGCCATGCACAACTTTTCGCTTCCAATTCTCAATTTTCTGAGCATCGGGAATTGTTGAGGCCATCACGTCAACATTCCGATTCTTCAAGTCTAAAGGCGAAAGGGCGTTATCTACATTAATAACAGCCTTATGCAAAGAAGATGTTGATTCTTTGCTGTAAAAGTATTCACGCAAGCTGTCGACTTGACGGTAATAAAGTGTTCACACGTCAAGAACCCCTCTTCCACCCTTATTCCTCGGCAGTGTTACTCTCTCTAACCCGGATGCGGTGTTATGCATCCCATGCTTCGCTATTACTGTATTATTTATAATACAGTATTGTTATCGATTCTTAAAAAAAAAAAATTTGCTCCCCCCAAAATTTTTTTTTCCACATTTCATGACTAGTAGACGCGAAAAAAGCAATAACAATTTTCACTCCGTCTGTACGCCGTACCCCGTACGCCGTACGTCGACCGCACCAAAATCTTTGAAGGCTCGTAGCTCTCAAACCAGTGGAGCTATTAAATTCAAATTTTTTCTAAGAATAGACTTGGTAGACCCCTTGAATTGACATTATTTTCAGGGGAGGAGGTGTAAGGGGGAAGGCGGGGTAAGCGTTTTAGACGAAAAATTTAGGTTTCTAGATCTCAGGAACCGCTTGTGTTAGGAGGCTGAAACTTAGAATTTCTATGAAGCTTTGATAATGGACCCATTTGCAAAAAAAAAAACAGTTATGGGTGAAGGGGTGTGGGAGTGGAGGGGTAAATAATGCGTCCGAAATGCAAAAATGCCGAGATCGACAAATTCTAAAATCCATATCTCCTAAACCATTAATAGCAAGCAATCAAAACTTAACAAATATCTGTAGTTATACTAGGAGAGTAGATTGACACAAAATTTTTGGGTGAGGGTAGTAGCGTACGGGGGTGGGGGTGAAAATCTTTAGATTATGATATCTTACAAACTAATGGCACCAGAAAAACAAAATTCGGTTTGGATATAAAGCTTGATAAATAAAGATTGCTCAAAGTAAAATATTTGAAGGGGGTGGAGGAGCACGGAAGTGGGAGGGATTAGAATTTTTCAAAAATAGCACGATTCATATCTCAATAACAGTGTAAGATGGATGTTTCAAATTTCTATCAGAAGTAGGCCTAATAGAACCCTAGTATTGGAAAAGTTTGGGGGTGTGGGTGTAGAGGGTGAGGGTGGGGAAGGGTGAGAAAGAAAAAGTTCCGATGCTTATATCTTAAGAATCTATAATGATAGGAAGCTGAAACTTGGTATTTAGATAAAGCTATAGTAGTGGCATGGTGGAAAAATAAATTTTTTTTTAGGGGTAGTATGGTACGGTGGTGGGGGGTGTTTTCCCTAACTTCAGAACGGCTTATGCTAGGAAATTGAAACTCGGTACGTATATGTAAATTAACTAGAAAAGTAATTCTGATAAAAAAAATTTAAATATTCATTGGCGTTCAGAAGGGGGTTCAAAAAAATATATCGGTTAATATAAAATGCATATATTTTCACGATTTTCGTCATATCTACTAGGTCTTTCGAAATTTTGAATTCATTTTTATTCTACGGATTCTTCATATGAATACGTAGAATGCGTTTTCAAAATTTTTTGAAATCTGACCCCTAAGAGGGTTAAACTGGTTGTATACTTTTTCATGAATTCCACCATGTTTCTCAGGTCTGATCAGATATCGAATATCTTTTTACTTCCCCAGGTTTGTTTAATAATCACCTATTTTTTAGTTTTGTTTTTTTCAACCTCTAGACCGCATCCCGGAATATGACCTAATTATTTAATTCATATGTTACACCATATTCTAACCACTTCCCGAACTTTTTGTTAGGTTTTCAGTCACATAGTAACATACACCGCATCCCCGAATTGAACGCGTTCAGAATTTCTGCCGGAAAAATAATACAGTTGCGACCAGAGTGTTGGCAGATTTTTTTATTTACAATAAGAAGCATATAAATATACATTATTATTACTTAAACACTAGTGACAATGACCATCGGTTTAAGTGTATTTTACGACTAATGATACATTATGGATTATAACTAAGGTAAAAAATCTGCCAAAAGTCTGGGCGCAACTGTATTATTTTTCCGGCAGAAGTTCAGAACGCGTTCAATTCGGGGATGCGGTGTATGTTACTATGTGACTGAAAACCTAACAAAAAGTTCGGGAAGCGGTTAGAAAAGGGTGTAACATATGAATTAAATAATTGGGTCATATTCCGGGATGCGGTCTAGAGGTTGAAAAAAACAAAACTTATAAATAGGTGATTATTAAACAAACCTGGAGAAGTGAAAAGATATTCGATATCTGATCAGACCTGAGAAACATGGTGGAATTCATGAAAAAGTATACAACCAGTTTACACCCTCTTAGAGGTCGAATTTCAAAAATCTTGAAAACACTTTCTAGGTATTCACATGAAGAATTCGTAGAAAAAAAATGAATTCAATATTTCGAAAGACCTAGTAGATATGACGAAAATCGTGAAAATATGTGCATTTTATACTAACCGATATTTTTTTTTGCCCCCCCCCCCCCTTCTGAACGCCAATGAATATTCAAATTTTTTTTTATCACAATTACTTTTCTAATTAATTTACATATACGTACCGAGTTTCAACTTAACAGCATAAGCCGTTCTAAAGTTAGGAAAAACACCCTCCACCACCGTACCATACTACCCCTAAAAAAAAAATTATTTTTCCACTATGCCACTACTATAGCTCTATCTAAATACCAAGTTTCAGCTTCCTATCATTATAGATTCTTAAGATATACGCATCGGAACTTTTTCTTTCTCACCCTTCCCCACCCTCACCCTCTACACCCACACCCCCAAACTTTTTTTCCCTACTAGGGTTCTATTAGGCAAACTTCTGGTAAAAATTTGAATCATCCATCTTACACTGTTATTGAGATATGAAACGTGTTATTTTTGAAAAATTCTTATCCCCTTCACTTACGTACTCTCCCGCCCCCTTCAAAGATTTTACTTTGAGCAATCTTTATTTATCAAGCTTTGTATCCAAACCGAATTTTGTTTTTCTGGTGCCACTGGTTTGGGAGATATTGTGATGTTAAGTATTTCAACCCCCACCTCCGTACGTCACTACCCCCACCCAAAAATTTTGTATCAATCTATTCTCCTAGTATAACTACAGATATTTGTTAAGTTTTAATTGCTTGCTATTAACGGTTTAGGAGATATGGATTTTAGAATGTGTCGATCTCGACTTTTTTGCGTTTCGGACGCATTACTTCCCCTTCCACTCCCACACCCCTTCACTAATATCTGTTTTTTTTTTTGCAAATGGGTCCATTATTAAAGCTCTATAGAAATTCTAAGTTTCAACCTCCTAACACAAGCGGTTCCTGAGATCTAGAAACCTAAATTTTTCGTCTAAAACGCTTACCCCGCCTTCCCCCTTACACCTCCTCCCCTGAAAATAATGTCAATTCAAGGGGTCCACCAAGTCTATTCTTAGAAAAAATTTAAATTTAATAGCTCCACTGGTTTGAGAGCTACGAGCCTTCAAAGATTTTGGTGCGGTCGACGTACGGCGTACGGGGTATGGCGTACGGCGTACGGCGTACGGCGTACGGGGTACGGCGTACAGACGGAGTGAAAATTTTTATTGCTTTTTTCGCGTCTACTAGTCATGAAACGTGGACAAAAAAAATTTGAGGGCAGCAAATTTTTTTTTTTTTAAAAATCGATAACAATACTGTATTATAAATAATACAGTAAAATTTTGCAATGTAATGAGACTATTATCTATTTAAATTAAATGTAGTAGGTTCGTTTTTTTGAGTGATTTAGGCTACGAATATTTATCAGTGGGCATGCTAGTAGGTGATTAAAATCTATGGTGACTTTGCACAGATCGCATTTTGGTGGTAGATCCTGGTTGAATAGATGTTGGTAAGTTAGACTAGTGTGACCCAGTCTCAATCTCCTAATTACTACGGCATCTTTTCGTGTGAGATCATTTGGCAGTGCGAATGGTTCTTTAGTGGGGTTAATAGTGGTTGAGTGGAAGTTACTTCTTTCAGGCCATACGGATTTCCTTTTTTACGTCTGACAATGATGATGTGTTGCTGATAATTGTAGGACCTTTGGCTGCAAGTGATGCTATTTGATCCGCTACTTTATTTCCGGCGATACCTACGTGTCCTGGTAACCAGCATAGTTTGGTCTTACTTTGGTGTATTACTATTATTTTAGTGTCTAGGAAGATAGTAGGTTTTCTAGAAATTGTTAGTAACTATTTTCTGATTCAAGATTTTTAGTTATCGAATGTTTTAAAAATTGGAGCTTTCGTCCACTGGTACACGCTGTGTAATGTACCTTTGGACGTGCTTGTAATTGAAGACAGTTTGAATGAAACACAACAGAAATTAGCAAAATAATTTTTAACAAAAATAAAAGTAAAATATTTTCTTAAAATAAATAATAACAGATTTAAAACCTATGGACAATGTGTGTACCTATGGACAGTCCAAAAGTACATGTAAAATGATGTCCACAGGTACAATTTACGACACTTTGAACAAAACCCTTAATAATTTTTTAACGTTTATTCGGCTAAAAATCTATATTTTAAATATTTACATTTTAGGAACAAAATTAACTTTGCAAGAAACCTCTTAACGTCCAAACAATTGATGATACTCGTATACTCGGACTTTGACCCAATTACCGCTTCTCGAAATTTGATCCAGAAAATAATAAAGGTTCGCCCAGACCATCATGGACAGATTTTTTTGGACTCAAATATGGGTGGAAAATGTTTAGGACACCTCCCAGCAGAACAAAAACACAGAAATTCGTTAGAATTCCGATGAAAAGTTCTTTATATAGTCGGAATTCCGAGCTGGAAATCCATGCGATTTCCAACAGATTTCCATATGGCGAGGTTGACGTTCCGGTTTCTGAATGAAATCTTTAAGAAACGTTCGGACAAAGACATTAGACTCTATAAGATGTCTCAAGGCATTAAAAATGATCAAAAGAGCTTTCAGATCAGTGACACGATGAGCGGTTATTAAAAAAAACTTTCGCAAACTGCCTAGCTACCCTGTTCGCAAAAATCAACAAAACTGCCGAATGCAATTTGCTAGGAGTCGGTAAAAGGGGAAGTTTATTTGCGTTGCTGCCTTTTTTCACACATTTTCATGTTGATTTCCTGTTTTAGATTGATATTCAATTCCAATGAATATTTTGCGACTTTAGAAAATACTTAGGATTTTTTTTTTTAATATTCCGTTAATCGAACAATCGAATTTCTGCCAACAGTCTGGGCGCAACTTTATTATTTTTCCGGCAGAAGTTCAGAACGCGTTCAATTCGGGGATGCGGTGTATGTTACTATGTGACTGAAAACCTAACAAAAAGTTCGGGAAGCGGTTAGAATATGGTGTAACATATGAATTAAATAATTGGGTCATATTCCGGGATGCGGTCTAGAGGTTGAAAAATAAAAAACTTAAAAATAGGTGATTATTAAACAAACCTGGGGAAGTGAACAGATATTCGATATCTGATCAGACCTGAGAAACATGGTGGAATTCATGAAAAAGTATACAACCAGTTTACACCCTCTTAGGAGTTGAATTTCAAAAAATTTTGAAAACGCATTCTAGGTATTCATATGAAGAATCCGTAGAATAAAAATGAATTCAATATATCGAAAGACCTAGTAGATATGACGAAAATCGTGAAAATATATGCATTTTATATATACTGATCATATTTTTTGCCCCCCCTTCTGAACGCCAATGAATATTCGATTTTTTTTTTATCAGAATTACTTTTCTGGTTAATTGACATATACGTACCGAGTTTCAACTTCGTAGTATAAGCCGTTCAAAAGTTAGGAAAAACACCCCCCACCACCGTACCATAATACCCCTAAGAAAAATTTTATTTATACCATGCCACTTCTATAGCTCTATCTTAATACAAAGTTTCAGCTTCCTATCATTATAGATTCTTAAGATATAAGCATCGGAAATTTTTCTTTCTCACCCTTCCCCACCCTCACCCTCGACACCCACACCCCCAAATTTTTTTCCTACTAGGGTTTTATTAAGCCTACTTCTGGTAAAAATTTGAAGCATCCATCTTACACTGTTATTGAGATATGAAACGTGTTATTTTTGAAAAATTCTTATCCCCTTCACTTACGTACTCCCCCGCCCCCTTCAAAGATTTTACTTTGAGCAATCTTTATTTATCAAGTTTTATATCCAAACCGAATTTTGTTTTTCTGGTGCCACTGGTTTGGGATATATCGTAATGTTAAGTATTTCAACCCCCACCCCCGTACGCCACTACCCCCACCAAAAAATTTTGTTTCAATCTACTCTCCTAGTATAACTACATATATTTGTTAAGTTTCAATTGCTTGCTATTAACGGCTTAGGAGACATAGGTTTTAGAATGTGTCGATCTCCACTTTTTTGCGTTTCGGACGCATTGCTTCCCCCTCCACTCCCACACCCCTTCACCCATATTATCAATTTTTTTTTGCAAATGGGTCCACTATCAAAGCTTTATAGAAATTCCAAGTTTTAGTCTCCTAACATAAGCGGTTGCTGAGATCTAGAAACCAAAATTTTTCGTCTAAAACGCTTCCCCCACCTTCCCCCTCACACACCCGCCCCTGAAAATAATGTCAATTCAAGGGGTCTACCCAGTCTATTCCTAGAAAAAATTTAAATAACAATACTTTATTATTAATAATAAAGTAAAATGGTTTTTCGACTGATATTGTAAATCAACCTGATGGTTTCACAAAAATAGATATGTTATTCAAATAACCGCAATTTACAAACATTTCTCAGTATGACTTCTTATCCGTTTTGTATGTTATATGTACAGTCCCTGTTCAACGAATTAGCACCACTCACATGCAATAAAAAATCGTAATCTAAAATTGTTAAGCCCTAACCACCGTACGCCACTGCAACACTCAAAAATTTGTTTCCTATCTATTCGCCTAGTACACCGACAATAGAAGACTAGCAATAAAATGTCTGTTTTACTCTCATTATATTTAGTCTTTTCGGCACTTTGTCCTTTTTTTAATTTTTTTTCAAGATCTTATCTATTTTGTTGAGCTTCAAAATTTTATTGTAGTCCGGTATTCGGACAGCGAATATCATATCGCGTTTTTTTTCACCATTCTCCATCCCCCATCCTCCATCCATTCATCCTCCATCCATCATCCTCTATCCATCATTTTCCATCCTCTGTCTACCATCCCCCACCCTCCATTCTCCAACTTCCATCCACCATCCTATATCCACCTTCGTCCATCAACCATCCTCCAACCACCATCATCCATTCTCTATCCACCATCTTCCATCCTCCATCTTTCATCCACTATTTTCTATCCTCCATCCATCGTCCAACACGACCACTGGTAGATTTTTTTCTTCTGTGTTATACTAGCGACCTCCGAGTAATTTAGTTTGCGATACTATCGACTTGATTGACAAAATCCATTTTTTTTACTTCGATTATCGGAAAACTAAAAAAAAAAATTCTAAATATTTTCTAAAGTCTCAAAATATTCAATTCCAATGCAATATAGAACAGCAAATCAAAATGAAAATATGTGGAAAAAGGCAACAATGCAAACAAACTTCCCCTTTTACGGTCTCCAAGGAAACCGCAATTTGGCAGTTTTGTGAACAGGGTAGCTAGGCTGCCTAGCTTAGGCAGCTTGCGAAAGTTTTTTTTCAATAATCGCTGATTGTGTAACTGATCTGAAAGCTCTTTTGTTTGTTTTTAATGACTTGAGACATCTTATAGAGTCTATTGTCTTTGGTTCGGAGCATTTCCCAAAGCTATTTTCTCCTCCCGAAAGCTTACTAAAATTAAGCTTGATAGCTTTTATCAGGTTTGACGTAAAAAACAGAGTCTGTAGAATTTTTTGCAATCATAGCCAATTTTATGAAAATTCTACTAATCCTGTATTTCTTAGGTAGGACCGGACAAGACAGCGAATGTTTTACATTTCAAAATTTTTTTTTATTATGTTCTTCTTAGCACAAGGATTTTGGAATTTCAAAGTTTTTCACGATATGTATATCTGGATGTCGGAAAGTTCTTTTGGAATTCTGCCTGACAATTCCCTGAAATTCTTATTGTTTTCGTCATGAAATGATCTTTGAACTTTCCGTATGAAATCCATCTGAAACTTCTGTGTCATATTCCACTATGTCAGAAATAGCTCCGAACTTTCCGCGGACATCAGAACATTCCGCTTTATTGGTCTGCTGGGCTAATACAAATATCGACAATTTTTGTCTCTTTTAAACTTATATTAATTATATAATCAGACTTTATCGAGAGGTAAGACTGTAACTATCCCCTGGACTCTTGTACCATATGTACATATAAAGAAATGTGTTTTGGAAGGAATTACCACTCTTGTGATGTCTGTTGCGTTCTCACTTGAGTACACTAAATCTAATAATTGCCTGCAACTTGTAATTACAAAACAATGGATATATCAGGATAATGGCACTAAAAGTGACTAAAGGACCATCGAAACAAACAAAATGTAATAATACCCGAGAAAATAGACCATTATGGTAAAGCTCTACTGCGAGCGCATCAGAGCAACTCTCGGGAAAATTTTTCCAAAGTTTTCTTTGTTTTAGTTTCAAAGTTTTTCATGTTTCTTGCCGAAGTTTTTTTTATTCCTAAATGAATGCTAGCAGAAGTCATTTTCTAGTAATTACCACCCATCTTCGAACTAGGGAGTATTAGGTAGTTTCCGTTCGAACTGTTGCATGACGATACCGTGAGTTGTTCTCAAAAAATACTATTATCGTTTCTATACTTGTTTCACTCCTAGACAAACGGATACTTGTTCGGCAGCAACTCCTGCTGCTGTTTTTCATGCCTAATGCTGCTACTATTATTGCTCATTCCCAATTGACCTATTTTTCCACAACTTCTCACTTTATGAGAATTTTTCTTTTTTTTCCTTGCATTATCCTTTCTTTATGTTCCTTTATCCTTTTGAGCCGAAGCAGACAACATTTCACTCGTCAGTTGGTATTTTCGATGGAGCATCATTACATTAGGCCTTAAGGTAGCACTGTCTCGAACATCGTTTCAGGATGGGACAAAAAGTTTTAACATCGAATGATACCTATATACATCTGTGCGACTTATAACTACTGGAAAATTGCGTATTTTAGCTTTCGTCTTTCAATAATGCGACTGAAAGTACAGAAAATGTACAATAAATGGCATTAAAGGATTAGTCTTGGAAAATATCAGAGCCTAGGTCGTAACGAACTGAGGACATTGTGTGGATTTCAAAAGAAAAGTTTCAGTTTTATTAACTTTTTTTAAATAGTGGACGAAAACATGGCAACATCAATAGGAAGTTTATAACTTCTTGTGTTTTTCTTTCGAAACTCATTGTGTCCATACTATTATCAAAAGGCCATTAGAAGCTCATGTATTACAGCTTTTCATTGTACTTATTCTTTTAGAAAAGGCTCAATGGCACAACTATAATACCAACCATACATATGAACTTCAAAATCTCACAAAAGAACGGTAATAAACAATAGTGCCCAGCAGGGACGTCATTTCAGGGGGGCAGGGGGATCATTTGTCCCCCCCCCCTAAATTTGAAATCTCAGAAATATTTTAATTTATTATGACACCAACTTAAAATTTTTAAGGGTATAAGTCTGAGAAAACTATTAATTCTATCGACTTGGATTACCCTGTATTAAACTATAATGACAACCAAGTAAACTAATTGGACTAGAGACGAAAAATTCTCTGTAATTTCGCAGCTGTGTTGGTGGTGTTCTTCGATCGATTGATCGTAGGTTCCGGAAAACTCGGAAAAGCAAAGCAAAAATAGCGGAATCATAAAGAATTTCGGTGGTATTCCGCGGGTGTGTTGGTTTGTTCGTTCGGTTGATTGTAGGTTCTGCAAAACTCCGAAAAGCAAAAAAAAAATCTGCCAACAGTCTGGGCGCAACTGTATTATTTTTCCGGCAGAAGTTCAGAACGCGTTCAATTCGGGGATGCGGTGTATGTTACTATGTGAATGAAAACCTAACAAAAAGTTCGGGAAGTGGTTAGAAAAGGATGTAACATATGAATTAAATAATTGGGTCATATTCCGGGATGCGGTCTAGAGGTTGAAAAAAACAAAACTTAAAAATAGGTGATTATTAAACAAACCTGGGGAAGTGAAAAGATATTCGATATCTGATCAGACCTGAGAAACATGATGGAATTCATGAAAAAGTATACAACCAGTTAACACCCTCTTAGGGGTCGAATTTCAAAAAATCTTGAAAACGCATTCTAGGTATTCACATGAAGAATCCGTAGAATAAAAATGAATTCAATATTTCGAAAGACCTAGTAGATATGACGAAAATCGTGCAAATATATGCATTTTATATAAACCGATATTTTTTTTTGCCCCCCCCCCCCCCTTCTGAACGCCAATATATATTATATATATATAATATTCGAATTTTTTTTTATTAGAATTACTTTTCTAGTTAATTTACATATACGTACCGAGTTTCAACTTCCTTGCATAAGCTATTCTGAAGTTAGGGAAAACACCCTCCACCACCGTACCATACTACCTCTAAAAAAAATGTATTTTTTCACCATGCCACTACTATAGCTTTATCTAAATACCAAATTTCAGCTTCCTATCACTATAGATTCTTAAGATATAAGCATCGGAACTTTTTCTTTCTCAACCTTCCCCACCCTCACCCTCTACACCCACACCCCCAAACTTTTTTTCCCTACTAGGGTTCTATTAGGCCTACTTCTGGTAAAAATTTGAAACATCCATCTTACACTGTTATTGAGATATGAATCATGTTATTTTTGAAAAGTTCTAACCCCTCCCACTTCCGTGCTCCTCCACCCCCTTCAAATATTTTACTTTGAGCAATCTTTATTTATTAATCTTTATAATAAAACCGAATTTTGTTTTTCTGGTCCAATTAGTTTGTGAGATATCGTAATCTAAAGTTTTTCACCCCCACCCCCGTACGCCACTACCCCCACCCAAAAATTTTGTTTCAATCTACTCTGCTAGTATAACTACAGATATTTGTTAAGTTTTAATTGCTTGCTATTAATGGTTTAGGAACTCCGCCATAGACGGTCCCAAGCCCGGTTGAGAAAGGAGGAGGGGTATGGAGTTATCCTGAATGGCCAGGAACACCAGTGCGTCTCAGGAAGTAGACATAAGTATGTATGATATAGTTGGACTCGCAGCATAGCTGCGAGAACTCCAGCATACCATATCCAGCTGAAAACTCCCGCCCTTTGCCTACCAGGGTGTAATAAAGAAGTAGGACCGGCCCTCCAGGCTAGGGGGTTGAGCGATGTGTTAACTACTCATCCTTGGAAAAACAATCTAGTTTCGAAACCTGATCCACCGCCTCGGACTGAATTGTTTCAACGGCAACGACCACACAAACGAAAAACAGACTATTCTTTCGGAACTTGGAACGTGCGTTCCCTGTACAGAACTGGAGCAGTGAGAGCGCTCCTGGAACAGGCGAACAAATACAAGATAAACATCATCGCACTCCAAGAAACTTAATTGTTAGGTAGCGAGATTACCGACATTAGATCGCACACAATTTTCAAAAGTGGGAAATCTTCGGGAAGCCGCGAGTTTGGAGTTGCGTTCATCGTCGACAACAAATTTAAACATCAAGTTACCAACTTCAAACCCGTTAATGAACGATTGTGTGCAATCCGCATTAAGACAAAATTCTTTAATGTTTGGCTTATTAATGTCCACGCCCCAACGGAAGACAAAGACGACGAAGTTAAAGATTATTTCTACAGCACCTTAGAATCAACATTCGACTCCTTCCCGTCGAACGATATAAAAATAGTATTAGGTGACTTTAACGCGAAAGTGGGCAAAGAGGAAACCTATATAGGGACAATTGGAAGGCACAGTCTTCATGATATAAGTAACGACAACGGCCAACGGCTGACTGATTTCGCCAGCAGCAAAAACCTAATTGTATGCTCGACATGCTTCCCGCATCGTAACATTCATAAGAGAACGTGGGCGTCTCCCGACGGACGAACATTCAACCAAATAGACCACGTTCTAATAGAAAAAAGGGCGGCCTCCAGCATTCTCGACGTACGTACCTTTCGAGGTGCTAATTGTGACACAGACCACTACTTAGTCAAGACCAAGTTCCGATGTCGAATAGCAAATCGAGGACACCCAAGAACACAACCGGTCCCTAAATTCGATATTGGAAAGCTCAAAGATGAGAAAATAGTTGCGAAATACACAGCCTTGGAGAGGCATTTCGCGACAATGCTAAACAACACCAGCATACCAATCGGTGAAATGTGGCAAAACATCAAAGATGGCATAACATCCGTCGCAGAGGAGGTGATAGGACAACAACCCCGGCGCAAAAGAAATAAGTGGTTCGACAACGAATGCCAAGATGCATTAAAGAGAAAAGACGAAGCTTACAAAATATTAACGGAACGGCCGACACGAGCCAAACAGGACAAATATAATGATCTTAGACGATTTGCAAACAAAATCTGCAGACAGAAAAAACGGAAGTACAATAATGACGAAATTAAAAACATGGACGAACAATTTAAATTATACAACACAAGAGCCGCATACTCCCTAGTTAAAAGGATGAAAGAGGGATACAAACCGAAAACGAGCCTCTGCAAGGATGCAGAAGGCAACATTATAAGTAATGCGGAAGAGATAAAACTAAGATGGGCACAATATTTTGAACACCTTCTCAACCCGAGCCCATCATCCGCACGAACAGCAGCAGCAGACATAACAACAGCCGAGGTAACAGCTGAGGAAGGATCCTCTTCGAGTCCTCCCACACTCGAAGAAGTAAAAACAGCCCTGAGGAACCACCCAAACAACAAAGCGCCGGGCACTGATCAAATTCCAGCTGAACTCATGAAAACAGGCGACACCTGCATACCACATCTCCTACACAGATTGATCTCGGACATATGGATGCAAGAAACACTTCCTGAAGATTGGCGCAGGAGTATCATATACCCAATTTATAAAAAAGGTGACAAACTCTGCTGTGAAAACTACCGAGGAATATCCCTGTTGTGTACGTCTTATAAGATCTTGACGAAAATTCTAGAAAAGAGAATAAAGCCCTTTGCGGACAAAGTAATTGGTGAATACCAGGGCGGATTTAGAGCTGGGCGATCGACCACGGACCAAATATTCTCAGTTAGACAGGTGCTTGAAAAGTGCTGGGAATTTAACATTGATGTGCACCAGATATTTGTGGACTTCAAGCAGGCATACGACAGTATCGACAGGCACGTACTGTATAAAATAATGATAGATTTTGGAGTTCCACCGAAACTAGTTCGGCTTACAAAAATGACAATGACCGATTCTCTGTCACAAGTCAGAGTGGAAAATGATCTGACTTCCAGCTTTAGAACTGACAACGGGCTTAAACAAGGTGATGGCCTGGCACCAATGCTTTTCAATTTGACACTCGAATATGTTGTTCGGAAACTGCCCGTTGACACCAACGGAACACTATGCTTTAAATCCACACAACTAGTGGCATATGCCGACGACATAAATATACTTGCAAGATCCCTGGAGAGTGCCAAAGAAATATTTGTTAACCTTGATTCGGTAGCAAGGGAAGTTGGACTACGTATTAACGAAAACAAAACCAAAGTTATGACACAAACTAGGAAAAACATGCCAATCAGACAAAATATTACAATAGGAGACTTCAACCTAGAAAACGTAGACAACTTTGTATATCTCGGGCAAACATATCGAAGGATGGAAGCGAACCCATCGAAATTAAAAGAAGAATAATGATGGCAAACAAGACGTATTATTCGGTACTTCCAATAATTAAAAACAGAAATGTGCACAGAAAAACAAAGCTTAAACTGTACAAAACAATAATAAGACCTGTGCTATGCTATGGCAGCGAAACGTGGACATTGACTCAGGCGTCCGAAAAATTAGTTAACGCCTTTGAAAGAAAAGTCCTCAGAAGAATCCTCGGACCTGTGAGGGAAGACTCGATTTGGAGAATACGATACAATAGAGAATTGTATGCCATCTTCGACAATCCAGAAGTATCGATCCTCATCAAATTTAAAAAGCTACAATGGGCTGGTCATGTGGAGCGTATGGATGACGGAAGAATCCCCAAACGCACACTAAAGGGAAAAGTCTATGGACAAAGACCAGTTGGGAAACCACGAAAGCGCTGGGAGGACTCTATTGACGCAGACAGCAAATCTCTTCTAAGATGTAGATACTGGAGGACGCGGTCACTGAACCGAGAAGGCTGGAGGCGGCACATCCAGGAGGCCAAGGTCCGATTTGGACTGTAGCGCCATCGCATGGATGGAATGGTTTAGGAGATATGGATTTTAGAACTTGTCGATCTCGGCATTTTAACGTTTCGGACGCATTGCTTCCCCCTCCACTCCCACACCCCTTCACCCATATCATCAATTTTTTTGCAAATGGGTCCACTATCAAAGCTTTATAGAAATTCTAAGTTTCAGTTTCCTAACATAAGCGGTTCCTGAGATCTAGAAACCTAAATTTTTCGTCTAAAACGCTTACCCCGCCTTCCCCCTTACACCTCCTCCCCTGAAAATAATGTCAATTCAAGGGGTCCACCAAGTCTATTCTTAGAAAAAATTTAATTTAATAGCTCTACTGGTTTAAGAGCTACGAGCCTTCAAAGGATTTTGGTGCGGTCGACGTACGGCGTACGGGGTACGGCGTACAGACGGAGTGAAAATTTTTATTGCTTTTTTCGCGTCTACTAGTCATGAAACGTGGAAAAAAAAATTTTGAGAGCAGCAAATTTTTTATTTTTAAAAATCGATAACAATACTGTATTATAAATAATACAGTAAAAATAAAAGCGGAATCATAAAGAAGAACACAAACTCGTGTAAGGTGTACTTAACTCTAACGCATGTTCTGATCAAAGATCTGAGATTTGATTTTCATCAGTTTTTAATTTAATAAAAAAGTGTTTTAATTTTTCTCGCTTCCTATATTATTATAAGCAGTAGCTGGCAATTTTGTCATACATTATACCTACATAAGTGCTGTTCGTTATTCTTTGCTTCAAGGTAAGAAATATTTTACAATCTCTATCTAACCCTTCAAAGCTCGCGCATATTCTGATAAATGTTCTCGTGTGTCTTGGTTAAACTTTCTCTACATCTATTACTAATGTTTTCAGGCTCTTTTTTACGCCATTTTTGGGAGTTTGTTCTGACGAACTTAATAATGATAGAACTGCGAAATTTTTAGGCAGCTTATTGAACTTTTTGTCGTCAATTTTATTTTATTTTTACGACTTCTTCAGGTCGACAAAAAAAAACGGCTTGATGAATCACAATTATCCTAGTTTGAAGACTATATATTAGTACTGAATAAGTTTACTAGATTTTAAAGATATCCGTTCGATAGATTTTGAGATATCGTGTCCACCGATTTGAAAAACATGGTTTTGAGAAAAACGCGACTAAACTTTTCATTATGTTCGAAACAACATAGGAGGTTAGTGAACATAACGCCCTGTAACTTCCAAACGGCTTCGAATATCGGAATATCACTTCACTCACATATTCAACACTACATTTGGATGTAGGTAGTTTATGCAAAAAAAAAAATCGATTTTTGGAAACCGTCACACGGGATGACTGCCTTCAGTTATCAAAATTTATTAAAAATAATATACAAAATTTTTCCACTGAAACTGATCGAAAATAAAATAAATAATTTTATCTATTCTTGAATTTCTTCAAATTCTTCTAACTTAGTAATTCTAAATCTTAAAGTTGCTAAAGTTTCGTTTACACTAGCACTTGCGACGTTTTTTTCCATAACGTTTACATTAGCAAATTGCATCAAAATTGCTCTAGGAATCTGCTGTAACAAGTGTTTTGCAAGTGGTTTTTGCGTTTTTCACTTCAAAAATCTTATAGTACTATTGTATGTTTATGAATATAAATAAACAATTAAATTAAACAATTAAACGTTGCGACAAATGCACCTCTTACGTCAAAGTCAAATCTGACTCAAAAAAATATCGTCAGACCATCGATCCCAACTTTCTTGCGAGATTCGATCTTCACGCAAGCTTATTCATTTACTTACTAGTGTCCACGAGCCCTTAGTATATATTTAAATTTAATTTCTTCTTTTTATAATGTAACATTTGCAAATAGATGAAATTGACCGCTTGGAGTCAAAAATGTATTTCTTTAAGGTTTATAGACTCTAGATGAAATCTGAGGGTTTAAGTAAATTTTTTTTTTTTTTTTTTTTTATTTATTTCAAAAACAAAGCAATCACAAAAGCAGAAGCTTGTGTGTGAGTGCTATATTAAACCATAATAATAAAGGGTTTTCCAATAGGGACTTGACAACTTTGAATTCAATTTGTGAACGCACCCTTTCACTAATCATCGAACTGTCACTGTCAATTTATTCAGTAAACTTAACATTTTTATCATGGTAAAGTACACGAAGGAACAACGTCTGCAAATTATAAGAATTTACTACAGAAGTTCGGAGTCGGTGACCGCTACTTTACGAGCGTTAACTCCGATTTTCGGTCGTAATTCTCGCCCTAGTAGACAGGCAGTAACAAGTTTAGTGCAAAAATTTGAGTCTTCATATTCGTTGTGTGATGTTGCCGTGCCAGTGAGACAACGGGTTGGTCGAAGTGTTGAAAATATCGCTGCCGTTGAAACGTCCGTAGCAAATGATCCAAATCAGTCAATTCCACGGCGTTCTCAAGAGTTGGGCATCGCCCAGACCACGTTATGGCGAATTTTGCGTAAGGATCTTGGTTTACACCCATACAAGATCAAGCTGACTCAAGAATTGAAGCCGATGGACCATTTGAAGCGACGTACGTTCTCCGATTGGGCTCTGGAAAAGATGCGCCAAGATGATCAATTTCATCGCAAAATCATCTTCAGTGACGAAGCTCATTTTTGGCTCAGTGGGTTCGTCAATAAGCAAAATATGCGTTATTGGTCTGGTGAAAATCCACATGTGCTTCATGAAAGACCACTTCATCCACAAAAAATAACTGTTTGGTGCGGTTTGCATGCCGGCGGCGTCATAGGGCCATATTTTTTCGTCGACGATAATGATCGTCACGTTACTGTGAATGGTAATCGTTATCGCGCCATGATTACCGATTATTTTTGGCCCGAATTGGAAGATATGGACTTGGACAACATGTGGTTTCAACAGGACGGTGCCACAAGCCACACAGCACACGTTACAATCGATTTATTGAAGAGTAAGTTAGATGAGCGTGTTATCTCAAGAAATGGACCAGTCGATTGGCCACCTCGTTCGTGCGATTTAACGCCTCTGGACTTTTTTCTTTGGGGCCACGTCAAGTCGTTGGTCTATGCCAACAAGCCGACGACGTTGGAAGAGCTCAGAGCCAACATTGAACACGAAATAGCAGCCGTTTCGGCCGAAATGTGTGGCCGAGTCATCGAAAATTGGGTCCAACGAATCGACCGTGCCCGCGGTGGCCATATGAACGAAGTCGAGTTCCATTCATAAATGTTTTGATTGTACTTCAACCCGATAATAAAGTTTTTGAAATATCTCAAATGGTTTGCATTTTATTTTGAAAAAAAGTTGTCAAGTCCTTATTGGAAAACCCTTTATATAAATTGTTCAATTGAGAGAAAAAAAGAAAATAATAATAGTTTTAGTGAGTATACATATAAATAAACGATTTCTGTTTTCTCTTAAGAAATAGCTTGATTGATTATATATGACAAATTTATGTTTATACCAAAAAATTTATAAATTCATAAGACACGATCTAGAAATAAAGTAAAATAAATTGATCATGGTATATAAATTATTGCGATCAGGTTTAGAAAATAAATGTATATACATATAAAAAAAAGGATCTCAATATAGATACCGAAAGAAAAAACAAAATTTGAAGCATAAAACGAGAAGCGTAAGCAATGAAAATGTTTGGAACAGTAACACATGCAAATTTTTTTTCCTATTTTTCTGTTTCACTCTTCTATTATCATTAGTGTTCAGTCTACGATAAATATTTAGCTAGGTCCCGAAAGCTCGTGTAAATGAAATTTTTAATTTTACTTTTATAATTTATATAATATAGACTTTGCTTTAAAACTAGAGGGAGCTCATTATATAGTCTTGGTCCAAGGATACTTGCATGCCGTGCTGTCAAACTTTTACTGCATATAGTAGTGGCTAGTGGTTGCGACAACTGACGCCTGGTGCTGTAGCCTGTAGTATGTTGCTCAAAGTTACTAAGATTTATTTAGGTGAATTTTAATAAAACAAATACATATATTTGTCGAATCGTCATTACATTGAAGATTGAAAAAGATTCTGTTGTTGAGAAAAATTTGGATTTAGAAATATATATTTTAATTATTTTATTATGCAAGCTCTGTAACGGTTGCAAAGCATTGTTGTAAGCGAAACCCCAGACTAAGATTCCATACTGCACAATAGATTAAACTAAAGCGAAATATATCATTCTCATTTGTGGCAAATCTAATATTTTCCGTAGCATCAACAATTTATATTTAGTTTTCCTCAATTTTTTGCAGACTAAATTTATATGCTTATCCCATTTAAGCTTATCATCGATTTCAACACCCAGATATTTAATTTGCGAGACGCATTGGATTGAAGATTCATGGAAGTTTAAAGTCAAAGCTAGTCTTTCACAATTTGTTTTGTTGCCAAATACAATAAACTTAGTTTTATTAAAATTTAAAGCTAATTTATGCTTTGTAATCCATTCATAAATTAGAGGTAGCCCCTGCTTCTCTTTTTCCAGGGCTGAATGAAGGTTCTTATCTTTGAACATCAGAACAGTGTCATCAGCGAATGCAACTAAATGCCCTTTAAATAAACTTCGCTCAAGGCCACATAACTGGTTGACATAAACAAGGAAAAGTAGGGGTCCCAAGACTGTTCCCTGTGGAATCCCACAACAAATAGGTACGGGTGGGCTTACCACCTCGCCCACTTTCACTGCTTGGGTTCTTTGGCTCAAATATGAGTGGAAAATAGACAAGGCTTTATCTTTTATTCCTAGCTTAAAAAGCTTTTCCAGTAGAATTTCGTGAATTTTTCAGATCGAGGAAAACGGCAATAGTTTTCTCGCCCTTTTCAATAGCGGAGTTTATGGACGAGGTTACATCATACAATGCATTGTCCGTACTTACATTTCTTCTGAAGCCATATTGGTTTCGTGATAGGATCTTGTGCTCATCAAGGTAATTCATTAATCTGAACTTAATACATTTTTCAAATATTCTTGCAAATAGAGGTAACAGAGAGATAGGACGATAATTACTTGGGTCAGAAGAATCACCATCCTTATGGAGCGGTATAATTACCGCGTGCTTTAAAATATCCGGAAAAATGCCGTTGTGCAATGATAAGTTGAATATACATATATGAAAGGGGTTGTACAATATGTGATGCAATGCATTTGAGTATCTTTGATGAGATACCATCGAAACCAGGTGCCTTGTAAGATTTTAAGTTCGCGATTTGGTAATATATTTCTTCACAAGAAATATCATTTAATTGAAAGAAATGCGGTACCACATCCTCAACGAAATCAGTGTTCATGTCAGAACGTTGTATCGCATTCGAGATCCGATGGCCCACCTCAGCAAAGTGATTATTTAACACAGTAGCTATTGCAGCCGGATCACTTGTAGTATTCCCTTCAAGTGTTCTAAGCCGATCTACTTGAGATTGAGTTGAATGTCTTGAGCTGTAGGTTATGTCGTTTATGGTTTGCCATAGTTTTTTCGGATTACTAAGTGTACTATTAATTTTCCCTATATAGTACTTTCTTTTTGCTATTTTAATAACGTTATTTAGTTTATTTCTGTAAGTTCTGAAACGCAAAGCCAACTGGTCATTCCAAGGCTGTTGTTTTAGTTTTGTATAGAGCTGATCGAATCAAATCGGCAGGTACTCGTTCAGATGTAGAACTGACGATATTTGAAATTCTACCCAAAAATTAGAAACGCATAGATCGGAGCCTCGAACAAGATAAAGTTATATATTGTTTCCTCCATGCATGAGAAATTAAAAAAAAATTTAATTAAAAGAAATGAGACATTTTTGAGTTTATATTATGAAGAAATTAAAAAAAAAATAAAAAAAGATTTTGGGTATTTACTTTTGTCTATTTCAGACCGATATTGTCAAAAAAATCTGACAACAGTCTGGGCGCAACTTTATTATTTTTCCGGCAGAAGTTTGGAACGTGTTCAATTCGGGGATGCGGTGTATGTTACTATGTGACTGAAAACCTAACAAAAAGTTCAGGAAGCGGTTAGAATATAGTGTAACATATGAATTATATAATTGGGTCATATTCCGGGATGCGGTCTAGAGGTGCAAGAAGACAAAACTTAAAAATAGGTGATTATTAAACAAGACTGTGGAAGCGAAAAGATATTCGATATCTGATCAGACTTGAGCGATAAGGCAGAATTCACGAAATAGTATAAAACCACTTTAAACCCACTTCGGGGTCGAATTTCAAAAAAACTTGAAAACACTTTCTAAATATTCGTATGAAGAATCTATAAACAAAAATAATTGGTGATTGTTAAACAAGCCCGTGGATGTGATATATGATCAGACCTGAGAGATATTCCGGAATTCATAAAAAAGTATACCCCTTAGGGGTCGAATTTCAAAAAATCTTGAAAACACATTCTAGGTACTTATATGAAGAATACGTAGAATAAAAATGAATTCAATATTTGGAAAGATCTAGGAAATATCGTGAAAATATATGCATTTTATTTTCACTGACAATATTTTTTACCCCTTCTTCCTAACTGCAATGAATATAAAATTTTTTTTTTATCAGAATTACTTTTCTAGTTGATTTACATACACTTACCGAGTTTCAACTTCTTAGCATAAGCCGTTCTAAAGTTAAGAAAAACACCCCCTACCCCCGTACCGTACTACCCAAAAAAAAAAATTATTTTTCGAACATGCCACTACTATAGCTCTACCTAAATGCCAAGTTTCAGCTTCCTATCATTATAGATTCTTCAGATATAAGCATTGAAACTTTTTCTTTCTCACCCTTCCCCACCCTCACCCTCTACACCCACACCCCCAAACTTTTTTTCCCTACTAGGGTTCTATTAGGCCTACTTCTGGTAAAAATTTTAAGCATCCATCTTACATTGTTATTGAGATATGAAACATGCTATATTTGAAAAATTCTTATCCCCTCCACTTCCGTGCTCCCCCGCCCCCTTCAAAGATTTTACTTTGAGCAATCTTTATTTATCAAGCTTTATACCCAAACCGAATTTTGTTTTTCTGGTGCATTTGGTTTGTGAGATATAGTAATCTTAAGTATTTCAACCCCCACCCCCGTACGCCACGACCCCCACCCAAAAATTTTATTTCAATCTACTCTCCTAGTATAACTACAGATATTTGTTTAGCTTTAATTGCTTGTTATTAATGGTTTAGGAGATATAAATTTTAGAATTTGTCGATCTCGGCATTTTTGCGTTTCGGACGCATTATTTCCCCCCTCCACTCCCACACCCCTTCACGCATATCTGTTTTTTTTTTTGCAAATGGGTCCATTATCAAAGCTCTATAGAAGTTATAAGTTTCAGCCTCCTAACACAAGCGGTTCCTGAGATCTAGAAACCTAAATTTTTCGTCTAAAACGCTTACCCCGCCTTCCCCCTTACACGTCCTCCCCTGAAAATAATGTCAATTCAAGGGGTCCACCAATTTTATTCTTAGAAAAAATTTTAATTTAATAGCTCCACTGGTTTGAGAGCTACGAGCCTTCAAAGATTTTGGGGCGGTCGACGTACGGCGTACAGACGGAGTGAAAATTTTTATTGCTTTTTTCGCGTCTACTAGTCATGAAACGTGGACAAAAAAATTTTGAGGGCAGCAAATTTTTTATTTTTTTTTTAAATCAATAACAATACTGTATTATATATAATAAAGTAAAATCGATACAGTCTTCGATAAATAACTTTTTGAAAAGAAAGAGTGAACAAAACCCAGATTAAACAAATAAAAACAAATTCTTGATTCCGAGCAAACCATTGATGGTAGTAAGAAGCTAAACTCCTTCCAATCTGCATTATCACTTGATGCAATACAATAAATCTTCAAGTCAAAATATAAAAGATAAAGTTCATTCAGATGCATTACCAGAAAATGATGTGTCAATTATTGATATACATATCACGTTTTTATCACAATGACCTCGTTCAGCCAATACTGAAGGAATACCCCCAGATACGTAGCGAAGCGCCGATTTCAATGCAGTTATTTTGAAAAATTTACATGGATTGAATACTCCATTAATCAGAATGCTATGTTTTGTTTTAGTTGTGGTCATTTTGGTTCCAAAATAGTGGTGAAGCACAAGGAAGCATTACGTTTGTTGACAAGCAAGGGCGTCATTTATGGGTAGGGTGCAGGGAGGGCATTTGCCCTCCCCCCCTGAATTTTGTATTTTCATATATTATATATAACATATTTATATTTACTTATAAAAATATATACATTCATAACATCTTGCCCCCCTCCCTGGCAAAAACTGAAATGACGTCCCTGGTGCCCAGGGCTGCCAGGTCAGGCTATTTATCGCCAATTGGGATACATAGATCTTGTTGTCGCTACATTAAAGTCTTGATTTATTTAATGCCCTAGACACACGGCAGCGTTAATATCGTATTATCTGCCATTTCGCTATTAAATCGACTTAGTACGCAATTGTTTGACTTTTATCTCACTAATTTAATACAGTTCGAAAGTCTGTATTAAATTGTGCGACGATATTTATTATTAAAAGCTTGACGCATGCATCAAAGAGCTCATGTTTTCTCCCCAGGAACATATGTTTTTGAAATTTGTTGAATATTGAATAATTGATAAGATATAAATTTCTGCAAACGGATAAAACGCGTAAAAAAAGAGTTATGTGGGCCATGTCTGACGAGCAGAAGCTGAAAGATGCTTGAAGGGACAGTTTGGCAGACTTCAAGCAAGCGAAACAGAACTCGCATGTTTTCGCGCCAATTTAATATAGATTAAAATAAACCTCCAAGTTTCAAAGAAAGCTTTTCATATAATCTATATTAAATATTGCCGTGTGTATAGGACATAACTTGGGTTTTTTCTTATTTGAATCGGTGTATTCTGGGCTATCTTAAATTCGATAAAATTTGGACTGTCTTCAATTTTCTATTGCGATTTCTTGATGAAATTCTGATCATGTGTAGGCCACACGAGCTATGCACTGTGAGGACAACAACCATACAACCAGGAATGTGTGTCTGCGTCGGCTAGCGAACTAGCTTCGCATTTTGATTTTCCGGAGGTTATAACTTCAATAAGACTGTTGAACGCAAGCTGTAAACTCTTAACTTCGATAAGACTTCCGTAAGAATTGCCAGCGAAGGTTGAACTTTCAGAAATAATAATAATAATAGTAATAACCTCTATAACCCCTTATAGAAGTAAATACCAACAGTCTTATTGAGGTTTGTGGACTTTTAACTTTGATAAGGCTGTCGCAAGTTTTGCGAGTGGAGATTCACAATCGAGCAAGAAGCCGCCATCTCTCAATATGTGATTTACACGCCCACTCAGCAATAGCAACCCTAACTGTTCCCGCTAAAGGTGCGAAATTTGGTTCGAATTATCAAAAGTTCGAGCTATCAACGTTCGGGTTACCGAGATTTTATTGTATAAGTCTTATCTGAAGGATTATTTTTATTGAAAACTTTGAAACTGTTGATTACCGGTAGTCTCAACGTTTCCGACTACTGTGTGATTCGTTAATGGTATCCTTCTTAATATTTAAGAATAAGAGCTGAATCGGTAGAAGTGATTCGTACTACATCCGTTAGTGTCATTTGTGGGGGTTTGGTTGAACGAGGTGATTTCTGTGGATCGGCAAATTAAGGCAGTTGGCATGATTGTGGATCCATACCAGATCCACATAGAAAACATCTGATGGAGGAGTTCTGACAGCTCGGGGAAAAAAAAGGAGAGCTGACAGCTGGATACAAGATGAAGGGTTAAATTTTGGTGCAGAAGTTGAAAAATTAAAAAAATAGAATGAGGAAAATATAGAATAGGATAAGTTAAGTTGAGTTTTTGTGCGATATAAGAAATTAAAGTTAAATAAATTATATTACAATAAAAAAAAAAAAACCTGAAAATGCTGTAGGCACAGAAATAAGGCAATTCTTTCCATTATTATATTTTTTTTTATATTGTTTTTTTTTTTTTTTGTTACTTATTTTTCGTTTTCTTTGTTTATTGAATGTTGCTAAACATGGCTGAATAGAGAGCATGTAGGATGGATCTTCTTGCTTGAAGACCTTCCGCCCCCTCATACCTCTCTCTAGGGGCCATATCAGTAGTATTTACTTCAGGACAGATATGGCTATGGTAGGGTGGGCTAGACGGCGCACAATACCAGCGCCTGTCGAGTTGTTAGGAGTTTTCTCGGTCTCTCATGACCGATTGGGAATCTTGACCCATTTTATCACCCGGGTAAGTCGGCGTGAAATTTTCGTTGTACAGGGCAAGGGTTTTTTGGCCTGGAACGCGAACAACGTACCCCCCCACAGCCGCAGCTAGCCCGGAAGCCAGCAAGCACGTCGCTCCAGTTTGCGTTTTAGCCACCAATTCGGACGTAGGCGGAATTGGACCCCTCTTTCCCGATCCTCAACCTTCCCTTCTGTTATTTTGACTTTTTTAAGTCGAAATAACCATTCCATTCCGTTCACAACAAAATGGTGCACAACGTGGGGCTAGCAAACCGGCGCGTAGTTCACAACGCGTGATGGGACAATATGCGAGAGTCGGAAAAATGCCGCATAAAAATTGTCACATCAAATGGACTTAAACTTTGTCTTATAGCGAGCCAAAATAGCGCTTGCTCGGCACCTACAAAAATACAAGAACAGTGAACAAGCTCTTTTGTTACTTCCCCTATTTCTAGTGTTGTTCGAATTTACAGCTGGAAATTGTGAAATCTTCATATTGTTGGCAACCTTCAGGCGCCATCAGAATTCTATATGAAGGGCAGGCCCGTGCGCACGGGGGGGGGGGGGTTAGGGGTTCAACCCCCCCCCCCCCCCATTGCTTCATTTTGATTTCTTTTTCTAAAATTGTGTACGGAATAGATTTCAAACAATCAGTTCAAAATTTTCACAATAATAAGGAAATCAAAAAGCAAAGAATTTTGTAGTCGCATGTGACGTACCTAAATGCTATAATTGTAATATATGACTTACGAGTATGAATGTTGCCCTTCTTTCTGCATATTTTGTCGAGTTTCGTAATTTTTCACTAGTCCATTACGAGATCAATCGGTCAATGTATTGCGTATCTTAATTCGCAATCCATACGCCACCCTCCGCGTACTCATAAGCCCAGTGTATACGACAGAGAAAAACCAATAGTTTCTGGAAATTTTCTTGGAAAACCCTTTCTCGCTTCGTGCCATATGCTTCACACCGGCAATTTTGTTCTTGATTTGACAGCTTTTGGATCGTTTTTTCAGAAGTATTAACTAAATTATTTTTCGTACAAAAAACAAAATGGATATTCGAAACTATTTGTGCAAAAAACAGCGGAGGACCGAGCAGATTGAAAATCTGGAAACGGTAAGTGGCCACAGTTTAACTCCATTTAATTTGTATAAACCTTTTTGCTGTTGTTTTTTAAATTGAGTATGTACGAGTACATACCTATCCATTTTAAAAAATAATTTCGGAATTTAACATTTTTCGTTTTCTGAAAATGGCAAATTAGTGATAATAGTGAAAGGTGTTGTCAGTGAATTTGATCAAATTAAAACTCAGTGAATGGTGAAAATTAATCACACGCTGACTATGCAGCTTACATTCGATTCACATTCACGGCACATGCAAACGTTCGAAAAGTTAAGGGGTTACATACACGGCTAAAACTACGGTTATGTTTAAGTTTTTTTTTTTCGTGCATATAACTTAATTGAGCATAAAATTTTATTGAATAAACATTAAAGTATGATATTTTATCTATATTTTGTGAAAATTTGGTTGGAAAATTTCAAAAGGTAAAAAAGTTAGTTGTTTTCCTGCGACGTGTTTTTGTTGAGAGCGTTTACTGTACCAGACGTACCTCTGCCATTTTTGTGTAAAAAAAATGTTTTTCCTGAAAGTAGATACATAACACTAATGTTTATAGAGCCGGAATTTAAAAATTAGATTTTTTCGGATCGGATAATAAACAATGCAATTTTTCGCCTCAAAATGGTTCAGTAATTGTGAAAAAAAAACTATTCCAGATATCGAAAAACCGGCTCGATAGACATAAGATTATTATATGAATCACAACTGTGGAAAACTAGGTCTCGGTCCAGTAGTCGCGGAGATATTCCTAGTACCGATTTTGAAAATGCTGTTTCGAGAAAAACTCGTTTAAAGTGTAGAGAACAGCTTACACTGGACTAAGGTTCTATGAATTTCAACTGTGGAACGAAAATTTCACCAGCTTTTCACAACATGCTATACAGAAGGTCATAAATATCCGGATTTTAAAAAAAAATTTCATAGTCAAAAAGATGACAAAGGACCGCATATCTACGCGCCAACTGTAATTCGTTGCTCACCAGGACAGTTAGAAAACGCTATAATTTCACCATTATTGCGAATTTTTTTAAATTTGTTATTTTCAGAGTAGATACTCAAAGTATTTTCCAATAAGCACCTTTTTGAAAAGTCGTTTTTTAAACTACTCTAGGTGTATGTAACCCCTCAAGACCTCTTTTTCGGATGTTTGCAACAATGTCTTTGGGCAGAATAATGCCTAAATTTATAACACTGTAAATATAACAGTGTACCATCTCAAAATTCTTTTTATTTAATGCCAATTGCTTTTTGAAAAGCCTTTGAAAACTCGACTATTTCGTTGCTAATTTTGACTGACAAATATTCTAAAAAGTAAATACCTCGAGGATTTTAAATAATTTAAAATTGTGTAAATCGCAGTTCATTTTCACGCCGATGGGTTCTAAAATAAGGGCGATTAATTTAAAATGTTGAATACGTCGAAATTCAGCGGAATTTCTTTTTTTATTTATCTGAACGTTTCTTTGCTTAAAAAATGAATATATTATTTCATATTTTTGGTTGATTTACAGAGTAATGTTAACCTAATAGTCAACTCCGCTATGGACATTGAACCAATTGAAAACGCATTACAGCCCGAGTTGATATTACCTGAAGCTAATAAGCATGATATCGGACTTTATGCTAACAAGTCTTCGACAGAAACCAACGACTTGATACTCGGACTTCAAGATTTAATTTGGACGCCTCCTGAGGATTATGAATTTCCTGTTTCTGCCGGGAATAGAAATTTGAAATTTCAGAGAACTTGGTTGATAAAATATAAATGGTTAGCCTACTCTGAAAATTTGAATGCCGCTTTTTGTAAGTACTGTGTACTGTTTTCTGTAAGAGAAGCAGGAATCGGCAAAAAAACGTTGGGCCAATTAGTTACAAAGCCGTTTACTAATTGGAAGAACGCATTGGAAGTTTTTGCGTACCACAGTTCTCTGGAGTACCACACAACCATAGGCGCGCCGTAGGGGGGGCCAGGAGGGGCCGGGACCCCCCCAGACCCCAGCTTGGACCCTCCCAGAAAAATAATTCTGGCCCTTTCCAGAAAAATAATTATTTCCTATCCTACTGCAAGCACTTTACTTGCAAATTTTTACAGAGATCGACTTGGTTTTCGTTCGATACTTTCATTCAAATACATACAGTTTCTCACAGCTTATTTCAACCAGCACGTAAGAAAAACTTTAACTGCCTATAAAAACTAAACTAAAGAAGATATCAACGTTATTTAAACGCAGGTTGTTAGTCTAATGTTTAAACCAATCAAATATGACTTTATTTATTTTTTTATATTTTTTTACTATGCTAAAACATTTAAAAAGGAAAAACGCAACAAAAACAATGCCACAGCTTATTTCAACAAAGTAACAGATTCAATGTTTAAATTAAGTTAAAAGGCACAACAAAAAATTTCAAATTTTTGGTATGACCACCCTTTTGGTCAACCACCATTTTAAGCCACTTAAGCATTGAATCGACCAGTTTTTGTGTCATTTCTGAAGTAAGTTTGACCCATTCTTCATTGAATGCATTTTGCAGATCGCTTTTGTTGGATATTTTCTGTTTTCGGATGTTTCTATCCAAAATAGCCCACAAATTTTCGATGACGTTAATGTCGGGCGACTGTGCTGCCGGTAGTTTGATAACATGCGGACAGTTCCAAACCAGTCATGTCTGTACAATACCGACTTATGCTTCTGGTCATTTTCTTGATAAAATCTGAAGTCGTTGCGAAGGCCCAGTTTTTTCCCGACTATCAAGCAAATTGGACATTAAAATTTCGAGATAATGAAACCTATCCATTGTAGTCTCAATAAATTGCAAATTTCTAACTCCCGCGGCGAACATACAGGCCCAAAACATAACGTTACCACCTCCGTATTTGATTGTAGCTTTCAAATTTTTGTTTTGCAATTCTGTATTTGGCTTACGCCAAACATATGAGGCTCCATTAGAGCCAAAAATCGACTCATCAGCGAATATACCGGTATTCCAAAATTTAGAATCCTTATATAAATGTTCCTTGGCCAATTTTAAACATCACTTCTGATTTTGCGCGCTATTCTACCATTGGTCTTATGCTCTCTATGCGCACAACGAATAGTTTGACGGGTGGCATGACTTGCCCAACTCAGCTTCCACTCTATTGGCAATTTTGGGAGCCAATAGTCTTGGGGTTTCCCGGATTTTCCGGACAATATAACGATCTTCCTCTGGATTGAAAATTTTGTTGGGGGCATTTCTCCCTTTATCGTGCGTTCTATTTTCGCGGATAAATCGGTATATGATGCTCTGCACAGTAAAATCACTTATTCCAACCATCTCACCAATTTTCCTGCGCCAATGACCTTTTTTAAAATTACTGAGTACCAGTTCTCGCTGATCAATTGTTGTACGTGGTCCCATTTCTCAAAACTAGTTTTTCTGCACGATCCTCTCAAAGAATTCAGGCAGAATGAACTTGAATACATTACGAATATCATAACTAAATCACAGAAAAAAAAATAACCGCTACATTGCAAAATAAAGGATCATTGCATACCTGCAAAGTGTTTGGTTGAAATAAGCTGTGGCATTGTTTTTTGATGCATTTTTTGTTTTTAATTGTTTTAGAATATTGAAAAAATATAAAAAAAATAAATGAAGTCATATTTGATTAGTTTAAACATTAGACTAATAACCTGCGTTTAAATAATATTGATATCTTCTTTAGTTTAGCTTTTATAGGCAGTTAAAGTTTTTTTTACGTGCTGGTTGAAATAAGCTGTGAGCCACTGTAAATACTTGATATCGAAAATAAAGCTAGTTATTGAATCGAAACAATTATGAGCGGAAACCATGGAAAGCTTGGTGACCTCTTCATTTCATTTGTCAACAACAGAAATCAAAAGGCAAAAAATCATTGCCCTCTGGATAAAAGCCGCGCAACTGAATTTTCGAAGAGCGAAAATGCCTCGATTTCCCCTCGGTGAGTGAAGATTTTGTATGGAGATCGAGCCATGACGTCACCAATCGAGGCAAAATCGAGGCATTTCTCATGACGAACTGTCATATGTGCGCGGCCTGAGTTTAAGTTGGCGGTGAAAAAATGCATAAGATTATCTATTGTGTGCGTGCGTGACGGTTTCGCATTTCCTCTTTAATCATTGTTGAAAAGTAAAGTTAAGGCAAAACCGTCAAGGTCAATTTATGTGCGGGTGCAGATTTTTGTCGTGCATGTCCCGGTGAGTGTCTAAAGTCCAGCAGAAACGAAAAGAAATACGATCATTTTTGATTTTTCATTCTTGAGACAAAGTGCAAAGTACAAAGTACTTACAACTCTCAGTGTATTAATTCAAGTGTTTTGTAAATGTGCCCTATGTTAGAGTCACTGTATAAGAACTAACACAAACATCCATTATCTTGAGTACGGACAATGTGTGTTTCATTTGAAACCAGTACATTTGAAATTTTTTTGCAGTTGTCCGATTTTTCATTTTTATCTCCACTAAAGTGGATAAACGCTGTATTTAGTTGAGACATGAGACATATGTATCTCGATTCCGTGAAACGTTAATCAAAATCCATCTGCTACACGTATACACACTAAAACTATGCCATTTAAGAAACCTGCGAACTTTGGAGTTCGCAGGGTTTAAGAGTACTAAAAAGGTACCAAAAGCGGTCATTGTCCGTACTCAAGATAGTGGATGTTTGTGTTAGTTCTTATACAGTGACTCTACCCTATGTGAGCTAGGGGTCCATGGTTTCGCACCTTTAAAATGCATTAAAAATGAACGAAATTATCTTTTTTTTTATTGACTTTGACAGTTCATTTCGTTTCGCACGGAACACAGTACTAGGCTTTAGAACGCGACTGACGATCGTAGGAACGGGCCTTAGACGTCTAAAGATTTTCCGAAGCATTGGAGAGATCCTTGTTCCAGAATTTTCTGAAATTTGTTGTCGTTAATATACATTAAAAGTGCAAATAATACCATCGTCCAACGGTTGAATGAAGGCTGTCGTATTAGTCGGAAAAAATACAATTTTCACATTTCGCAAACGGACTTAAAACTCATACACATACATATGTATGAGCCGTTTTATTTGAAAGCGGAATAAGTCCATTTTTTCATACATTGGCATAATCAAGGTTTTACGTTCGAAATAATTTATTCGAGTGATGTATTAACACTATAAACCTGTTAAATTTTATTATGCAATAATAATTATTAAAATTGTTAAAGAAAACAAACGATTTTTCTTAGCTCCAAATGGATTTTTACCACTTTCAAAAATAATAATTTATAAGAAATAAGAGCAAAAGTGAACATAAGTCCATATTTTTATTGATATTGACTTTATTAAAATTTACTATTTAATGTAAAATACAATACTTAAATATTTAACTTTTTTTGTCCGGTGGACTTATTCCACTTTCAAAAAAACGGCTCATATGTTAGAAATGACAACGAGTGATTCGATTCAAACAATCGAACGTCTAAAACGTCTGATTTTCGGGGAATCCCTCTTCACTGAAATGACAATTGGGTCGAATTATGCTTGCAAAAAAAAGGTAAAAATAGGTTTTACATGTGCACTTGGCCGTGTCAAATTCTATGCACTTACTTGTACTTAACCGCGTTGCACTTATCGAAATTAAAATGTATGAAAAATTGTCAAAAAATTTCGGTACATGAAATTTTCGTGCACATAAGCGCAATTTGCACTTAAGCGTGTTTCACTTATTCGTGTTCTACTGTATTAAATTAAAGAAGAATAATGGTTTAGATATAGTGACGTATAATGGATGGGAGGAGTTAAAACAGATGTCAAACATTTTTTAAACTACTTCGCTATTAAATCCATGGTCACAAGCATACGAGTATGCATACTGTTTGAGTTTGAGTTTGTGTCATTGATTTGACGTCAAATGCTGTTTAAAAAAGTTATTGCAAAAAAGTGCAGAAATTTCATGCAAAAAGAACAGACCTAAAATCAGCGTATTAAAATTTCAAAGTCATAGCCTAAGACTAATCATTCGTTGATGTTTCGACGATTACCCAATCTGTAAACACAACAAAAAATCTGCCAACAGTCTGGGCGCAACTTTATTATTTTTCCGGCAGAAGTTCAGAACGCGTTCAATCCGGGGATGCGGCGTAGGCTACTATGTGACTGAAAACCTAAAAAAAGTTCGGGAAGCGGTTAGAATAGGGTGTAACATATAAATTATATAACTGGGTCATATTCCGGGATGCGGTCTAGAGGTTGAAAAAGAAAAAAACCTTAACTTAGGTGATTATTAAACAACCCTGTGGAAGTGAAAAGATATTCGATATCTGATCAGACCTGTGAGATATTCCGGAATTCATAAAAAAGTATACAACCGGGTGTTAAGTGGTTAGGGGTCGAATTTCAAAAAATCTTGAAAACACATTCTAGGTATTCATATGAAGAATCCATAAACAAAAATAATTGGTGATTGTTAAACAAGACCGTGGATGTGATATCTGATCAGACCTGAGAGATATTCCGGAATTTATAAAAAAAAATACAACCAGTTAACACCCCCTTAGAGATCGAATTTCAAAAAATCTTGAAAACTTATTCTAGGTATTCATATGAAGAATCCGTCAAATAAAAATGAATTCCATATTTGGAAAGACCTAGTAGAAATGACGAAAATCGTGAAAACGTTGGCATTTTATTTTCACATACCATATTTTTAACCCCCCATTCCGAACGCCAATGGATATTTGCATTTTTTTTTATCGGAGTTACTTTTCTAGTTGATTTAAATATACGTACCGAGTTTCAACTTTCTAGCATAAGCCGTTCTAGAAATAAGGAAAACACCTCCCACCCCCGTACCATACTATCCCTTAAAAAAAAATATCTTTCCGCCATGCCAATACTATAGCTCTATCTAATTGTCAAGTTTCAGCTTTCTATCATTATAGGTTCTTTAGATATAAGCATCGGAACTTTTTCTTTCTCACCCTTCCCCACCCTCACCCTCAACACCCACAACCCCAAATTTTCTTCCCCTACTAGGATTCTATTACGCCCACTTTTGATAAAAACTTGAAGCATCTACCTTACACCGTTTTTGAGATATGAAACGAGTTATTTTTGAAAAATTCTTATCCCCTCCACTTCCGTGCTCCCCCGCCCCCTTCAAATATTTTACTTTGAGCAATCTTTATTTATCAATCAGTGGCGTCTCGTGGTTGAGTTGGGTGGGTGTTCAATGCATAATTCATGTATTTGGAAAAATTTATATATAGTATGTATGTACGTAACGAAATAGACTATGTTTCATGAGAAGGTCATAATGGCAATAAATATTTACTATTCCATGTTAAATGTTTTTATACGAATTATTGTTTTATTCCTTTTATATTTATTATTTGTATTTTAGCGGGATCCTTCTCAGTTTTTCGGCGAAATTTTCGATAACGTTTTCAATGAAAACAGGGTTCGATTTAAGTTCTTTTAGTAACTCACTTTCAATGCCTAACAATGATAAGCTACTTAATCTTTCTTGACCCATGCTGCTTCTAAGATAAGTTTTAATTCTTTTTAGTGCCGAAAATGAACGTTCAACGGAAGCTGTTGTTGATGGTATTGTTAGAATTAAGGAAGCCAATAATTTTGTTTCGGAAAAAATATCTTCTAATTGTAATTCTATTATATGATGTAAAATTTGATCTATTGTTTTATTTTTATACACGTCGGAACCATAAATGACACACAACTCGTTTTTTAATTTTATTGGGTCAAAAACATGACTGTATTCCGTTTTAAGATTGTTGAAGGCTTCATTTGGAAAAGACTGACAGTATAAATTGAATTTTGAGGAATCCAATAGCTGGACAAATTTTAATTTATCCAGAGACTTGTATCTTGAACTCATTTGAGTAAGAATCGTATCTATTATCTCATTAAAGATTTGCTTATAATAAATATTAGCATCAACATTTCTCTTATTTTCAGGGGGACCAGACTTTACTTTAGCATTTTCATAAATTGTGTCAAATTTATCCCTGATCAATGCAATACTATCTTCTGCCATTTTTACAGAGCTGATGCAATATTCTATATTTATCGACTTCTTTTGGAGAATATCAAAAAGAATATCAGTAAAAGAAAAAATTTGAGAAAAAACTTCCAGTAGAAAGGTTGTTTCGAAACATCGCAAAAAATGCAAGAAACCCCGAGCAATTATGGTAGTATTACTATCCCAGTCATGAGGATTTTCAACAATGCTACTGAAAACTTCGATTAATGCTTCTCGAAAGTTGTAGCATGTATGTACCAGCCTTGACGTAAAATTCCAACGAGTTGGAGCTACTGATGGTAACCTTTTTTTGACAATATTATCCAACAAATTGATCCTCTTTGTTGAATGTTTGAAAAATGAAGAAAGTCCTGAAAGTGTGTTGAAAAACATTTTCGCCTCCTTAATAAAGCTTACAGACTGCGATAATATTAGATTTAGCACATGTGCTGTACAGTGTACAAATTTGGCATGAGGACACACAGAACGAACTAATGCTTGAGTCCCTCCTTCTGTTCCAGCCATCACCGCTGCTCCGTCATAAGCTTGGGCTACAAGCTTGGTTTCTGAGCGAAGGACTTTTATAATTTCTAGGATGTGATCAGAAATTGCTTTTGCTGAGCGATCACTACTTACATCAAGGAAACAATAAAACCTTTCCACTGAAATTCCACTGCTTGTTGTGTACCGAAACATAACAGATAACTGAGATTTTGAAGAAATATCGGATGTCTCGTCCATTAACACGGATAAAAATGGAGTATCCAATATTTCAGAATCAATGTGCCTAGTGAGAACATTACTAATACATTCAATCAGTTCATTTTGAATTGTTGCCGAAGTACCCTGGAAAATAGTAGACGTTCTCAAATGTGTCGCCAGCAATTCATCATATCCAGAAAGTAATGTTAAAAGTTCTTTAAAATTACCGCGATTTGAAGACAATATCCCCTCTTCATGACCCCTGAAAGCTAAATTTTGCACCGCAAGGAAACATATACAGTCTATTAAGCGAGTTAATATGGCTCTGTTTCTAGAAACCTCTTCGTTGTGCTTCGTGATCGATTGAGCAGTAAGACGATCTAACTGTAACTCAATTCGGATCTCACCAAACAATTTCAAGGAAAGACCGTTTCTTATATGACTTTCGGACTTTTCATGTTTAGTTTTCGCTTGCGAAAAATGATGCAAATCAGAATATCCTTCGCTAGTCCAAATAGTTTTAACACTACCTGAGAAAAGTATACATGGCCAGCAATACAATTTATTCAATTTGCTACAACCTGCTATCCAGGAAGAATTGTCATAATAACGACAATCAAAATGGCGAGTATATGATTTCCCCGCTGACGAAGATTTTGATGTTAGCTCCGAAAGAACTGGCATCGGGCGGCCGTTTAATACTATTTCTTTTTTCTTAGTAAAATCGAGCCGGTTGAAGGGAGTGGACAAAAGGGCTTCAATAACACAATTGCACTCCATTATATAAAACCAAAACAAAAATTGATCAACGATAGAAAATTATTTCAAATGAGATACTTAGGTACTTATCGTTTAGTTTTTCCTTTTGCGCGATCTCGTATCACCTGTGAAAACTGTTAAAAGATCAAACTTTATATTTCACACACACTTTATTTTGAAGTAGGAAACAAATTACTTGTTTCCTTGTCCACGACCGAAACTGAAAAAGTTGTAACGTTTTTCTTTCCTCCAATTCAAATGTCAGCTCCCGCTGCAAAGTGCAGTAAAACAATTGTTCTTGGGACACTGCGCTGCGCTTGCATCGACTTTTGCAGTTTAATACGTGGGGAAAAATTTTCTCGCTGCATGAATTGGACTACATGTAGAAAAAATATGCAGAACTTTCAAGCTTCCCCAGGTTTGATTGGGCTGTGCAGCCGACAGCACCGAGCCCTGTGTAAAAATGCAAGAAGCGATCAAAGCTTGAATATTTGCATGTGTGTGTTCTTTGGATACGAAAGCAATGTTTGATGAAGTGCTGCTTGTTTCGACGTCCCATGTTGGGTTTGGGTTTGGGTGATGTGCTCTGAATATCACAGAACAAGGTACGTGAAAGTTTGGTGGGTTTACGCGATTGACATAGCTTCCGTCAGCACTGATAGTTGAGCTTGGCTCAATCTTTTTCGTCGGCGCTATTTTCGTTGTCATCATGGTGTCGATATGAGAATGGTGTAACTTTTGTATGCAACTTTCGGTGCAGGAATTTTTGCTACGGTAACTGGGTGTGCAGTGCACACCTTGCACACCCTGAGAAGACGCCACTGTTATCAATATTTATACTCAAACCGAATTTTGTTTTTCTGGTGCCATTAGTTTGTAAGATATCATAATCTAAAGATTTTCGCCCCCCACCCCCGTACGCTACAACCCCACGCAAAAATTTTGTTTCAATCTACTCTCCTAGTATAACTACAGATATTTGTTAAGTTTTAATTGATTGCCATTAACGGCTTAGGAGATATAGATTTTAGAATGTGTCGATCTCGGCATTTTTGCGTTTCGGACGCATTGCTTCCCCCTCCACTCCCACACCCCTTCACCCATATCAGTAATTTTCTTGCAAATGGGTCCACTATCAAAGCTTGATAGAAATTCTAAGTTTCAGCCTCCTAACATAAGCAGTTGCTGAGATCTAGAAACCAAAATTTTTCGTCTAAAACGCTTCCCCCACCTTCACCCTCACACCCCCTCCCCTGAAAATAATGTAAATTCATGAGGTCTACCCAGTCTACTCTTAGAGAAAATTTTAATTTAATAGCTCCACTGGTTTGAGAGCTACGAGCCTTCAAAGGATTTTGCTTCGGGCGTAGGGCGGTCGACGTACGGCGTACAGACGGAGTGAAAATTTTTATTGCTTTTTTCGTGTCTACTAGTAATGAAACGTGGAAAAAAAAATTTTGAGGGTAGCCAATTTTTTTTTTAAAAAATCGATAACAATACTTTATTATTAATAATAAAGTAAAACGAACTTGTATGAAAAGCATGCTTTCGGAAAAATTCATATGTTCTGAGCCGGCCCCTGGCCAATGCCAGATTTTAGGCCACGGCGCGCCTATGCACACAACTGCATTGTTAAAATCAAAATTGAGAGGAGAGATAGAAAAACAAAATTCTCTGTCTGTTGACATGCAAGTATCAGCCCAAAAATTGAACTTTATTAATGAAAGCATACAATATATGATTTCAATAGTTGAAACTATTATTTTCTGTGGGCGACAAGGATTAGCACTTAGAGGTTCCAATGATACAGGGAGAATTTGTTCTGACGAGCCTCAGTATAATGACGGTAACTTTCGTGCTCTACTAAGGTATAGAGCGAAAAATGATGAACAGCTGCAAATACATTTGTTAAATTCCAAAAAGCACGCAATGTATGTAAGTAATCGAATTCAGAATGAACTTATCGTTATTTGCCATGATTTGATTCTGAAACAAATTGTAGAAAGAGTCAATCAATCAAAGGGGTTTTCAATATTAGCTGATGAAACTGCAGATATTTCTCATATTAAACAAGTTTCAATATGTGTTCGGTACTTGCATTTCGATAAAAATACGAATAAATACAAAATTCATGAAGATTTTTTGAGTTTTGTTCCTGCTATTGATTTGACAGGGAAAGGTTTGTCGAATACAATAATGAATTTTCTTGAATCATCGGGCATTGATTGCAAGTACCTCTTAGGACAAGGCTACGATGGCGCGAGATCTATGAGTGGAGAAATGCACGGAGTCCAAGCATATGTCATGGCGAAGTACAATTTAGCACTGTATACTCATAGTATAGTTTCAATTTGGCGGTTAGTGCGGCGTGGAGCACTCCACAAATTAAGAGCTGTCTGGGTACTGTTCAAGCTGTATAAAATTTTTTCAATACCCCAAAAAACAGCTTGAACTACAAGATGCAATAAAGCGAAATGCTAATTTGCGAGAGGAAAAGATAAAGAAATTAAAGCAATATTGTGCGACACGATGGGTGTTGCAACATGAGTCAGTTGGAACTTATCTCGACCTACAGCCAGCCGTTATCGATGCTTTGGAAGTTATATCAAGTACTTGAATGATTCAATCACATCGTCTGGAGCTTTTCAGTTGCTATCAGCAATAAAAACTATACAATTTCAGGTTTCAGTACATGTCCTTCATTCAGTACATGTAATCGCTCTATCATTAAGTCGAGCTCTGCAAACAGAAAATCAAGATTTAGTTGAAGCTGTAAAACTGGCAGATGCAGCGAGAGAAGAATTGGAAGACAGAAGGCAAGTGTTGTAATTTGAATTTGCGCGGCAGTATTAACGCGGCAGTGTGAGCGCAGCAAAAAGAAAACTGAACGAAGATTGAAGAGTTGACAAGCGTCGTTTTCTATAGAGATGATTATTGTATGGGTGTGTGAAGCGTAGCGGTCGATAAGTTCAATTTGTGTAATGAACAGTTTTGTTTTAGAAAAGAGTCGAAAATAAATTGAATTAAAAGATTTGGTTTTGTTTCGAATTACTCCAGAAATCAGAAGTGGGATATAATGATCGTAAATTAAAGAATTTAGAACTTTTACGCTGTGGCGGTGTTACGATCGGGTCGTGTATTGTCGAGTGTTCCATTAGATCGTAATTTGTTAATAACGGGCGCGTGTGCCGAGAACGTTCGTAATAAAAGTGAATCAGACATGGAAGCTGGAAATATCAAAGAAGACGCGAAAGTGAATGAACACGACGAAAATTGCAGCGAAGGTACAACAAACGTCGGAGCGAAATATGAAAGTCAGGTGATCTCGACATCGATGAATGGCTCGCAAAGATCGAAGAATTTGGGGCCCTATACAATTGGGACGAGATCGCAATATGTCATTACGGTCTAGTGAACCTGTCCGGAGTTGCGAAAAAGTGGCGGGATAGTCTTCCAGCGCAAAATTTAACATGGATTGAATGGAACGAGCTACTTCTCGAATGTTTTCCTCCAGATGACAGCATAACAAAGAGACGTTTAGATGCACAGAATTACAAGAAGAGACCTGGACAAAATATGGTAGAATATTTTTATGAAAAGTTAGCCAAGTGTAATATGGCAAGAATGTCCGATGGAGAAACATTGGAGTGGATGATGCTTGGCATCGAGAACATGCTGATTCGAGAATATATTGTCCCGCTAAGCAGGTACAGTCAACCTAGTAAGCTATTACCAGATCTGAGAAGTGCTAAGCGTTTCATTCAGGAGCACGAAAAGCGAGAAAATTTCGAAAAGAAAAAGGGAAATTTACAAGAAGTTCAGTGCTTCAGGTGTAAGCAAACTGGTCACCGTGCTAATAAGTGTCCACAAGGAACAGTAATTGTTTGTTTCAAATGCAACGGGAAAGGACACTATGCGAAAGACTGTAAACCGGGAACAAGTGACGTAACTACGAAGCGCAAAAACAAGACGGTGATGCAGATTACCGAACAACATACGCATAGAAAGTATTTTAAAGATGTTTATGTCAACAACAGGTACGTCAAAAGTTATATTGATTTAGGAAGCAGTTGCGTAACCTTGCGAGATGACATTGCCGAAAAAGAAGAGCTTACATATCTAGAAGGAGATTTTGAACCACTTATAGGTTACGGAAACGGAGAGGTAAAACCGAAAGATCTTTTGACAGCGAAATTAACAATCGATGGCGTTACAGCAAAGGTAAAAATTCATGTGGTACCAAAGGAAAGGCAAACCATTCCGCTGATTGTTGGTCAACCGTGTACGGAGGCGGGTAATGTGATGATTTTCAGCAAACCAGGCGAGCTTAGAATTGGCACAAGTGAGGCTGAACTACTACAGATCGAACCGATATCGAAAGAGAAGACTGTTTTATGGGCTTCAGAAGCAACGATAATTCCAAATAATTTCCTGGGACATGTTATGGTTTGCGGAGAGCTACAAGGATGTGACATCAATGTTGAAGGGAGAATTCAACAAAACGGTCAGTTAATTCCGAGGTGTCTAATTAGTTCTGACGACAAAGGAAAATGTGTACTTCCCGTACTAAAGATATCGGGTAAAGACATGGAGATAATCGAAGGCTCAACTATTGTGAGGGGTGAACTATCAACTCAGCATAATACAACACTAAAACGACGAGAGGTCAACAAGGAGGAGATAAGGGTTGAAAAAATAAACACCGATGTACCAAAAGAAAATATTATGAAGGTTGTCAACTTAATCAACCAGTATAAGGATCTGATTGCACGAAATACTAAACAAATTGGATGAACGAGCAAAACCGAAATGGGGATCGAGTTGGAGAATACAACGCCTGTATACTACAGACCATATCGTGTATCGCAGATGGAGAGAGAAAAAGTTGAACGCATGATTGATGACCTGAAGGAGGCAGACGTCATTGAGGACAGCAGTTCATCCTTTGCAAGTCCGGTAATACTAGTCCGGAAGAAGACCGGAGACATCCGCATGTGCATCGATTATCGAGGAGTAAATAAGCAAACGAAGAAGCAACCATTTCCGATGCCGAGAATCGATGATCAAGTCGATCGATTGCAAGGTATGCAATATTTTACTACGTTAGATTTGAGTAGTGGATATTATCAAGTTCCGATGTCCAAAGATTCTAAATACATTACTGCGTTTAGTACAACGGATGGCCACTATCAGTTCAAGAGAATGCCATTCGGCTTAAGTAATGCGCCGGCAGTTTTTCAGCGACTAATTTGTGCAGTACTGGGTAATCTTAGATATACGACGGCGATGGCATATCTAGACGATTTAATAATCCCATCGAAAACTAAAGAAGAAGGACTACAAAAGTTGGAATCTGTATTCGAAGCACTAAGGAATGCAAACTTGGCTCTGAATCTCGGGAAATGCTATTTCTTAAAGGAGAAAATTGATTATCTAGGATTCGAAATCACGATGAATGGAATAGCACCGGGAAAAAAGAAAGGTAGAAGCAATCAGGGAATTCCCAACACCTAGAAGTGTTAAAGAAGTTCGCAGTTTTGTGGGTCTTGCGAGTTACTTTAGGCAGTTTGTGCGGAGTTTCGCCGTAACCGCTGGAGCACTAACAGAATTACTGAAAAAGGACTGCAAATTCAAATGGGAGCAAGAACAGCAAGAAGCGTTTGACATGATTAAGAATAAATTGACGCAAAGTCCAATATTGAGCGTATATAATCCACAAGCCGAAACTGAAATTCATACGGATGCGTGTTCACTAGGATTCGGTGGCGTATTGATGCAGAAGCAGAGTGACGGAAAGTTTCATCCAGTATCGTATTTTAGTCGAAAGATGACTCGTGAAGAAGCAAAGTATCATTCCTACGAACTGGAGGCGTTGGCGATCGTGTGTACGCTGGAACGATTTCGCGTATATTTGCTGGGAATTAGACTTACAATTAAGACTGATTGTAATAGCTTGAAGCTTTTAGCAACGAAACGAGACTTGAAACCACGAGTAGGGCGATGGTTTGTTCGGTTGTCTGAATTTGATTACGTTATAGAACATCACAAAGGAGAGCAGAATTCTGTAGCGGATGCGTTAAGCCGAAATCCAGTGGGAGATGCGATTGAAACAGAAGTTGAAGGACTGCCTGTATTAGGTATCACAATAAATACAGATTGGGTAGGAGCAATGCAACGGACGAGTCCAGAAATTTTGAAAGTACGTGCGAAATTAGAAGCAGGTGATGCAGCTGCGCATCAGAATTTCACGATGTACAAAGCAAGAGTATACAAGATCATAAAGGGGAGATGGCGTTTATATGTTTCGGACGAGCTACGATATGATATACATAGTTTCGGAGGCTCATAAGGGACTTTGTCACATGGGAAGCGACAAGACCGTAGCAGCAGTAAAGGAAACGTATTACTTTCCAAAACTTCGGGAGTTTGTGACGAAGTACGTCGGGCGTTGCATCAATTGTATCTATTACAAAACGCCAACCGGAAAACCTGTAGGATATCTACATCCGTACGAGAAGGGGAGCCGATCTTTTGAGCTCATTCATATTGATCATCTTGGTCCGTTTATATGTACAGAAAAAGGAAACAACTACGTGATTGCGGCAGTAGACGGATTTAGCAAATACTGCGTATTAAAGGCCGTACATAGTGTTGGAACGGAAGAAGCAATCGAATTCGTAAAGGAGCTTGTGACAACATACGGCAGGCCAGCAAAAATTGTTACTGATCGAGGAGTGGCATTTACGTCTCACGAATTCGAGTTACTTTGTGAAAACTTGGGTATTCAACATGTTAAAGTAGCGACGTCGACACCACGTGCAAATGGACAAATAGAAAGGATAAATAAGACAATCACATCTAGTCTGGCTGCAACGACGAATGGCGAAGGAGACGATTGGAATACAAAGCTATTAGACGTGCAGTGGGCAATGAACAACACGGAACATCGGATAACAAAACGAACGCTGTTCGAGATAGTGTTTCATCATAAGAGCCGAGGCGTCAGCAACAATCCACTAACCAGCGAGATTGTACAGTTAAACGAAGAACTGAATATAGAAGAAGAGAAGGAGTCAGTAGTGGATCTTCTTGCGAAAAATCGCGAAGTACAAAAGAAGCAATTCGATAAGGGAAGGCGAGAGGCACCGAACTTTAAAACGGGAGATCTATTGATGATCAGAAGCGAAGCACCGGCTACGGGAAAAAGCAGGAAATTGGAACCGAAATATCAAGGGTCTTACGAAGTAGTAAAAGCCTTAGATAGAGATCGTTATATGATCCAGGACATCGAAGGAGAGCAGCAATCTTCCCAACTATATAAAGGGATTATAGCGGCCGATCGATTAAAGAGAGTACCGATGTAGAAACGTTCTATATCGAGGTAATATGTAATTTATTTTGAATTAATTTTGCTTTATTGTTGTTATACAGAGTGACGAGGACGTCACCGACGCAGAATGGCCGAATCTGTTGTAATTTGAATTTGCGCGGCAGTATTAACGCGGCAGTGTGAGCGCAGCAAAAAGAAAACTGAACGAAGATCGAAGAGTTGACAAGCGTCGTTTTCTATAGAGATGATTATTGTATGGGTGTGTGAAGCGTAGCGGTCGATAAGTTCAATTTGTGTAATGAACAGTTTTGTTTTAGAAAAGAGTCGAAAATAAATTGAATTAAAAGATTAAAAGATTTTGTTTCGAATTACTCCACAAGATGCGTCCAATAGTTTCAAAGGAATTTTTCAAGCTGTTGAAGAGATCTGCGAAAAAAACGATATAAATATTACTAAGCCTAGGCTCACTTCACAACAATCTCATCGTTGCAACGTTATAACTGACAATATTGAAGATTATTATCGAGTATCAACCTACGTGCCATATCTCGATTTATTTATAACTCATCTTCAAGATCGTTTTCTAAAACACCGCAATATTTTATCGAATTTCTCGAGTCTCTTTCCAAGTCATACAACAAATCTTGATGAGGCTTTTTGCTTAAAACTATTCAACTTCTATTCCCCTATTTTGCATGATAGTTCACCTGAAGTGTGGATTAGCGAACTCAAAATTTGGCGGCGAAGAGTTACAGGTCTTAATATTCAAAATGCCCTTGCAGCTCTTGATATTTGTAGTCCTGATGCATTCCCAAATGTATACACACTATTCCGTTTGATGGCAGTTTTACCTGTAACCACAACAACCAATGAGCGTTCCTTTTCAACTTTACGTCGCCTCAAGACATATTTAAGGTCCACAATGAGTTCAGATCGCCTGAATGGACTTGCCTCGCTCAATATACACCGCGATATAGAGGTCGAAGTACAAAAAGTACTGGATGAATTCTTTTCTGTACCACGACGCGTGAACCTTTTGTTACAGAAATGATATTTTTCGGCTGATACTTGGGTATTTTATTTTGTTTTCAAGTATTTTTACTTTATATAATTACATTGAAAATTGAATACATTATTTTTAAACTCAAATAATATTTATGTATATAATAATGCAGTAACAGGACAATGATGCTTTAGATATTAGTATTAGTTTATTAGTAGTCTGGGTGGCTCAGTGGCTAGAGCACTTGCCTTCGGTGCACCTGGTACCAGGTTCGAATCTGCTTGGCGACAAGTAATTTTCGAAAATGGGATTGGGTGCCGGACTACCAGTTCACTCAGCTGTAAATAAGTACCTGAGTTAAAATCGGGGTAATAATCACGGACGAGCGTGTAGTTGACCACTTCACCTCCTAGTGTTCCGTTGGTCTTGCAATGAAGTAACTCTAGCATTACTTCAAGGCCTAGGCCCGATTTGGGCTGTTGCGCCATTGATTATTATTATTAATTTATTATTATTTCGTTTTTTTTTTATTTGAATTTACATATCTCTCTTTTCTTTGCTCTGTAAGTATATATATGTACATAATAAGTTGTTATAAGACCCTGATACTTTTTTTATAAACCCCCCCCCCCCCCTTGATGAAGTCCTGCGCACGGGCCTGATGAAGGGGAAGCCTTCTCTATCTGTGGGTTCAAATTGGACTGGTTGTGAGTTAAGTAGGGTCTTCAAGACCCATTTAACTGATAAATTGTAGGTACCCTTTTGAAAGCTGGGCTTGCCTTGACTTAGCGGGCAAGTCGTCAGACGATTGGGCAGACTACTTGCAAAACATGTTTTGGATTGGTGAGGAGAATTCAATACTGAAGTCTTCAAAAGAGTTCCTTATTTCCTTATTCCATCCTTTTAGAAGTCCTATAACGTAAAACTAAATTGAATTATTCAGTATATTTTTTTTTTAAATTTTTAAGTCTTAGGACAAGTTTTCAATTTATTTTTCATATTAGTATTTCTTTTCATTATATTTTTTTTTGCTTTTATTTTATCCGTTTTTTTATTTTTAGCAGGAGAGAGGATGAAGTTAGGGAGGTGGATAGCGAGAAGATCCATCTCGTTTTGATTTTTGTTCTATTTTGCGATGGAATCTTTTCGAATTTGATTTTTTTTTTTTTGGAAATTGATTTTGATTTTTGCATTTGGCTTTGCTTTGCAGTTTTTTTGATTTGCTATTTGCTAAATATTGGCTTTGCTTTGCAATTTTTTTTTTTGAGTGCTTTTCAATTATTTCGAAAATACATTCTTTCTATATTTTTTGTTTGGAGCTTTATTAAAGATTTTGCATGATTACTTTTGGCTTCGTTCTTCATACTTTTTTGATTGCGATATTTATTATATATATTTTTATTTCGCTATCAAATTTTGATTTGATAGTCGCGCCAATTCGATTGCGTCGATACACTCGCACTTATCATCATCTTTTTCTTATGTTTGATTAGCTTTATTGTTAGCTAGTTTTATTTATCCTTAGTTCTTACCCTATGTAGATTTTTATTTATTATAGGCATTTTACTTTATTATTTTAATAAAAAAGTATTGTTATCGATTTTTAAAAAAAAAAATTTGCTACCCTGAAAATATTTTTTTATACGTTTTATGACTAATAAACGCCAAAAAAGCAAAAAAAAATTTCACTCCGTCTGTGCGCCGTCCGCCGTACGCAAACTCGTTTGAGGAATTATAGTTGCCAAACCCTGTGAGCTATTAAATTGAATTTTTTTTTCTGAATAGACATGGTGGACCCCTAGAAGTGATATGAAAGTGATGTGAAACGCAAAAATGCCGAGATCGACACATTCTAAAATCCATATCTCTTAAACCGTTAATGGCAAGCAATTAAAACTTAACAGATATCTGTGTTTATACTAGGAGAGTAGATTGAAATAAAAGTTTTTGGTAGGGGTGGTGGCGTACGGGGGTGGGGGCTAAAATACTTAATATTACGATATCTCAGAAACCAACTACACCAGAAAAACAATATTCGGTTTGGGTATAAAGCTTGATAAATAAAGATTGCTCAAAGTAAAATCTTTGAAGGGGGCAGGAGAACATAGAAGTGGAGGGGATTAGAATTTTTCAAAAATATCACTTTTCATATCTCAACAACAATGCATGATAGAAACTTCAAACTTTTACCAGAAGTAGGCCCAATATAGCTCTAGTAGAGAAAAAAAAATTGAAGGTGGGGGTGTAGAGGGTGAGGATGGGGAAGGGTGAGAAGGAAAAAGCTCATATGTTTATATCTTAAGAACCTGTAATGCTATAAACCTTAAACTTCGTACTTAGATAGAACAATAATAGTGGCATGATGAAAAAATATTTTTTTTTTTAAGGGTAGCAAGATACAAGGGTGGGGAGTGTTTTTCCTAACTTTAGAACGGCTTATGCTAGAAAGTTGAAACTCGGTACGTATATGTAAATCAACTAGAGAAGTAATTCTGATAAAAAAAAATTTGAATATTCATAGGCGTTCAGAAGGGGGGGGGGCAAAAAAAAAAACCGGTAAATATAAGATGCATATATTTTCACGATTTTCGTCATATCTACTAGATCTTTCCATATATTGAATTCATTTTTATTCCACGGTTTTTCATATGAATACCTAGAATGCGTTTTCAAGATTTTTTGAAATTCGACCCCTAAGGATGTGTAAAGTGGATGTATACTTTTTCATGAATTCCACCATATCTCTCAGGTCTGATCAGATATCGAATATCTTTTCACTTCCCCAGGTTTGTTTAATAATCACCTATTTTTAAGTTTTGTGTTTTTCAACCTCTAGACCACATCCTGGAATATGACCAAATTATATAATTCATATGTTACACCATATTCTAACCGCTTTCCGAACTTTTTGTTAGGCTTTCCGTCACATAGTAACATACACCGCATCCCCGAATTAAACACGTTCTGAACTTCTGCCGGAAAAATAATAAAGTTGCGCCCAGACTGTTGGCAGATTTTTTCTATTTGCATGATAGGTTATAAATTTTTTCGTTTTCTTAGCTATTTTTACGATTTTCTTTTTTTTTCATGGTATTATTAGTCAGGAATTATTTATATCTTATTATATTTTCTTTAAGTCTTGCTTAAGCATATTTTTTTGTATTAGGTAATATTCCTTTTCTTATCGTTAGTTGTAGTATTAGTTACTTATCTCCATATTTATATTATTAAAATTTGAGAGATATATTGTAGGTATTATTATTGCTAATTTTTTTTGTTAAGTTTATAGTAGTTTTTGTAGTTTAAATTTAGTTGCTGAATTTATTTTCATTGGTGCCATTTTTTTTATATTTAGTTGTTATTTTGTTAGTTTAAATTTAGTAGGGTTAGTTAGTTTAGTTTTTGGTTGTGGTAAGTTAATTTATGTTAAAACGTTTAGTTATTTATTAGTATAGATATATTTATATTTTGAAGTTTGATTATTTTTTTTTATAAGTTTTCTATTCTTATTTATTTCCAGTACTTATATTTAGTAACAGATTTATTTTAGTTCCTTTATTTTCCCAAACATGTCACTAGTACGAACTCCAGAGCAAATGAGGGCTGATATGCTATGTACCATCTGCCAGGAGTCGGTGGGACTAGATGGTGATGTCCGTACAAAATGTGGACATCGTTTCCACGATTTATGCTAAGACCAGAGGGTGACTAAACACAAAACTTGTCCCACTTGTCGCCACGATCTGGGCAAGTCTGATTACTGGTCTGTCCGATTAGTGGAGGGAGCGATGGCCGCCCCTGGACCGTTGACAAGAAGCAGGGCTCAGTTAACGGTCCCACAGCTTCAAAACGATGGGATTTCTCTCCTTAGGGAGCCAAATTTGGATTTTCCACAAAAGCTGGGCGGAGGTCAAGCCTTCTACGCTCCGGACGGTACAGTGGTCACTGATCAAGGAAGGGGAAAATCACTACCACCTTCGAATCGACCACTACCACAGCCACCTTCGAACCGACCACTACCACAACCATCGATGACGACAGCGCAGGCTCGTGTGAATCTTGGAGTTGATGAGATCACTCAACTGATTCGCAGAACGACAGGTACTGCTCGAGCATCTGAGAGGGCTCAGCCACCACATTATCCGGTTGCTCAGCCACTACAAAATCCAGTGGCTCAGCTTCCACATTATCCGGCCGCTCAGTTCGCTGATCGAAGGAGCACCGGAACCAATTATAGACGCCACAACACTGCAAGTCCCATACGGACATGACGTTTAAAATTTAATTGAGATGCTAACGTGTTGCGAGCGGAACAGTTGATCTATCGCGCCGAGGCTCTTGCATCCAGCGAGCTGAGCGCAGATATGGGCTTGCTCGCACGAAGCTTTTACATGCTGTTAGATGGCCGTCAGAACAGTTGGTACTGGACCCGGCAAAGGTCCAATCCAAGACCAACCTGAGCGGTTTTGAAACCAGCATTTTTGAAGACGTGGGGTGTGCGAGCGAGTGACTGGGACATTAGACGGCAAATGGTTGCCAGACGTCAGGTCCCAAGCGAGTCCTATCAGATGTTCGAACAGGACTTGTGTGAGCTCCGGAATCTGCTGTCGAATCCGATGCACGACGGAGAGTTCGTGGAGCTGGTGCGGGAAAATTTGTTGCCAAACACGCAGCAGAAAATTTGCCTGCAACAAATTTGGTCTCTTGACCATCTTCGACAGATAGTCAGTAGAGTCGAGGACAAACGATGATCTACCCGATACGGCTACTCGAGTCATACCCGAGTTGCTAAGATCGTGGAGCCTCCTACAGAGGTTTGTGACGAGCGCGATGGTTCCGAAGCCATGGCGGGGATTACATCTGGGGCTCCACTTAAATGTTGGAACTGTGAGCGTTTAGGGCACAATTACCGACTATGTGCAGAAGCTCCCAGGGGTATTTTCTGCTATGGCTGCGGAACAAAAGACGTTCTGCGACCGCATTGTGCTCGTTGCAATCGGGAAAACTCCGGAACATAACATACCCATCCTTTTTGGAGCAACCCAAATCAGCCACCCAAAACGTAGGAGACTCTTTGATCTCCGCAACTTGTGGTGATGACGACACATCACCAGTCAGGTCAAATACACCGGACCTGACCACTACATCGGATTTGACAACTGCCACGACTGAGTCTCATTCAGTCGTAATTCTTTCCAATCCCTTACCGTCTGTTCGCAAAGCACCTGTACCACGGAAGCCTTACCATGTAAGACTGAAGGAGTACATGGAGGCACGCGACAGAATTTTTAATGATTCCAAATCTTCTTTAGTAAACATTTCTTCTTGTTCCACATTTCAACCTTCCCCTGTTCCAACTCATAAAAAAGCGATTTTACATTTACGCGCATTTTGGCGTAAAGTTCGTGAGAGAAAGAGGGCAGTAATGTCGACTATTATCTCTGAAACTTTTGACGTACGTCCCTATGCTCTGGTCTCCCTTTTCATGTAAGCGTTAAAGGTCTTTTAGACAGTGGTGCGAGCATTAGTTGCCTAGGAGCCAATGCATTAGAACGCCGTGAGCGAGCGCAAGTGCATTGGAAGCCGATTTGCCATGAGGTGAAGACAGCTGATGGTGCTTCACAGAGGGTGGTGGGAAGTGTGACGACCGAAATTAAATTTCATGAAGTTACACAACCTATTAACCTTTACATCGTGCCAAGTTTATCTCAGGAGTTATATCTTGGGGTAGATTTCTGACGAGCCTTCAATCTTGCTCCATCCATTATCAGTTGTGTCAACACACAACCCACCTCTTCGCAACTTAATGCTACTGCGATGCACTGTCTTACGAGTAAAGATGTTGAACGTCTAGAGAACGTTAAGTCCAAGTTCCCTTCTTTCGAACTTCATGGTTTGGGAAGGACAAACGTTCTCGAACACGAAATCGACGTTGGAGAAGCGCACCCTATCAAACAACGACACTACCCAGTATCGCCTGCGATTCAAAACCTCATGTATGGCGAGGTCGATCGTATGCTGGCAATGGGAGTGATAGAGACTAGTTTGAGTGCGTGGAGTTCGCCGGTAGTACTCGTGAGGAAACCAGGGAAAGTCCGGTAATGTTTGGATTCTCGAAAGGTAAATACTGTGACGAAAAAGGATGCATATCCTCCTCCACATATCGACGGAATTCTTAGTCGATTACCACGAGCCAACTTCATAACTAGTCTTGACCTGAAGGACGCATTTTGGCAGATTCCTCTCAAACTAAGTCCCGTGAAATGACGGCGTTTGCCATTCCCGGACGACCTCTTTATCATTTTACCCGGATGCCATTTGGATTGTGCAATGCACCCCAACGGATGTGCCGTTTGATGGATCGTGTTATCCTACCCGAACTGAAGGACCAAGTATTTGTTTAGTTGGACGATTTATTGTTGATCTCGGAAGATTTCAATTCCCATTTGGTTTTGTTGGCGGAAGTTGCCAAATGTCTAGTGGGGGCTGGACTTACAATCAATGTGGGAAAAAGTAAGTTTTGTCTGAGGGAAGTGAAGTATCTTGGATACATTGTTGGAGATGGAGGCCTGAAGACAGACCCAGAAAAAGTCTCGGCTATAGTCGATTACCCTTCACCAAAATCCGCACGTCAGGTTCGACGCTTTCTTGGTATGGCTGGTTGGTATTGACGCTTCATACTCAACTTTGCAGCTGTGGTGTCAGCAATCTCACGCTAAAAAAGGCCGACCGATTTACTTGAACTTCAGAAGCAGAAACTGCATTTCAGTCTGTGAAGGCCAAATCAACCGCGGCCCCTGTATTGGTAAATCCAGACTTCACTCGACCCTTCGTGATACAATGTAATGCTAGCAAATCTGAGGTGGGGAGTGTTATTTTCCAGGAGAATGATGATGGATCGGAATCTCCTATTGCTTTTATGTCCCAGAAGATCAATTCCGCTCAACATAACTACAGTGTTACCGAGCTTGAATGCTACGCCGCTGTGTTGAGCGTGAAAAAATTCAGAGCGTACGAGGTAGGGACAGCGTTTAAGATTATAACGGATCATGCGAGTCTCAAATGGCTGATGTCTCAAAAAGATCTCAGTGGACGTTTGGGTCGCTGGAGTTTGAAGTTGCAAGGATTCGACTTCGTGATTGAACATCGTCGTGGGAGCCTGAATATTGTACCCGACGCTTTCTTTCGCGTATACGAGGACGGATTAAATGCGCTGATCGACGTTGCACCCATGGTTGACTTGAACTCTTCAGAGTTTCAGAATCAAGAATATCAGGATCTGAAGTCAACTGTGGAGGCAAACGCCCCTCGGCTTCCTGACGTATGCATTAGGGATGGCTTCGTGTACAAGCGTACAGAGGCCTATAATGGTGACCCGATCACAGAGGATCGTGCCTGGAAACTTTGGATTCCATCGAGCTTGGCGCCTACTGCGATAGCTCAGGCCCATGAAGCGGATACCATGGTTCAGGGTGGGTTCGCCAAAACGCTAGAGCGCATTAGACGTTACTTGTACTGGCCCGGTATGTCTATACAAGTCCGCGATTTCGTTCTTCCGTGTCAGACTTGTAAAGAAACAAAGTCCCCGAATCGTCCACTTAGAGCTGCAATGGAAGATGCCTTCAGAAAACAGAAGCCATATCAACATCAATACATTGATGTATTAGGACCATACCCTAGGACCAAAAGTGGGAAAATTGCTATCCTTGTTGTCCTTGACCATCTGTCAAAATTTCCTATCCTTCATCCCCTAAGAAGAATTACGGCGGGTGAGATTACGACGTTTACGATGTCTTCCATATGTTTGGTACACCCGAGGCAGTTCTCTCCGACAATGGGTCTCAGTTCAAGTCAGCGACATTTAACTCTATGCTTTCTAAGTATGGTGTTAAACACCTATATACCCCAAAATACTCGCCTCAAGCGAATGCTTCAGAGCGAGTCAACCGTTCTGTTTTAGCTGGACTCCGTGCGTTCATAGTGGAGGACCAGACTCGATGGGACGAAAACTTAAGCAAAATCGGATTTTCTCTTCGGAGTTCGATTCACCAAGCCACTAAGTTTTTGCCCTATCAGGCTTTGTTTGGATCCCACATGATGTCGCATGGGGATAACTACGCTCTGTTGCATCGTTTGAAAGCGCTAGGTGATGCAGACTTGCAATTGGGTCCCAGAGAAGGTACTTCTATCGTGAAGCAACTGGCACAGGCGAATATTCAGGTCGCACACGAGAACAGCAATAGGCGTTATAATATGCGTACGGCTCAAACTCAATTTAGAGAAGGACAGGAAGTGTACAGAAGAAACTTTACCCTGTCCACAGCTGCACACAATTATAACGCCAAACTTGCCAAAAAGTTCCTGAAGTGCAGGATTCGTCGTGTGCTAGGCAACTCGCGATATGAGCTAGAAGATCTCGGAGGCAAGAGTGTGGGAGTATACCACTCGAAAGACCTTCGTCAGTGACTGGAGCGAGTGACAAACTCAGATAGTGCCCAGTCGCTGCAGTCGTGAGCATGAGACGCAGACGGAGCTAACAGCTGCCTCTTTTGTAGCCTGTTCGGCGTTGTAGACAACAGCGATCAGGTTATGTTGTTAGTGTCATCTGTGGGGGTTTGGTTGAACGAGGTGATTTCTGTGGATCGGCAAATTTAGGCAGTTGGCATGATTGTGGATCCACACCGGATCCACACGAGATCCACAGAGAAAACAGCTGATGGAGGAGTTCTGACAGCTCGGGGGAAAAAAAGGAGAGCTGACAGCTGGATACAAGATGGAGGGTTAAATTTTGGAGCAGAAGTTGAAAAATTAAAAAAATAGAATGAGGACAATATAGAATGGGATAAGTTAAGTTGAGTTTTTGTGCGATTTAAGAAATTAAAGTTAAGTTTGATATTATGAAGTGGTTGAAAAAAAAAAAAAAGTTAACATGAATGGCAAAGAAAAAGAATAAAGTATAGGATAAGTGAAGTTGCGTTAATATTGCGAGCGAGGAGAAGCAAATAGGAAATAATATGTTGAGTTAAGCGAGGAGAAAAAAACATGTCGACTTGACGTATTGCTAGCCTCTAAAATCGAATATAGAGAAATGAAAAAACCAAACCAAATTACGCGTTTTTTAAATATTGTGCGGAACGAGTTGAAGCAATTTTTAACCAGCAAAGCAAAAGGCTGAAAATTTTCGCATGCCAAATTATTCAAAATTGCAAAGAACAGTGACGCAAGGAAGTTTTCGGCCACAGTAAACAAAGGAAAAGTGTTTAAACAAATAAAATATATACCTTATATAAAGTAAAATAAAAGCAAATTTAAAAATAATTAACGTAAAATAAATAAAGATAATAAAATATGACCGACATCAAAAGGACAGAAACTGACCAGGACTGAATTTAAAAAAAAATAAATAAATTATATTACAATAAAAAAAAGAAACCTGAAAATGGTGTAGGCGCAGAAATAAGGCAATTCTTTCCATTATTATATTTTTTTTTATTTTGTTTTTTTTTACATTGTTTTTTTTTTCTTTTTGTTGCTTATTGTTCGTTTTCTTTGCTTATTGAATTTTGCTAAACATGGCTGAATAGAGAGCCTGTAGGATGGATCTTCTTGCTTGAAAACCTTCCACCCCCCTCATACCTCTCTCTAGGGGCCATATCAGTAGTATTTACTTCAGGACAGATATGGCTATGGTAGGGTGGGCTAGACGGCGCACAATACCAGCGTCTGTCGAGTTGTTAGGAGTTTTCTCGGTCTCTCATGACCGATTGGGAATCTTATCCCAATTTTATCACCCGGGTAAGTCGGCGTGAAATTTTTGTTGTACAGGCCAAGGGTTTACACACAGCCGCAGCTAGCCCGGAAGCCAGCAAGCACGTCGCTCCAGTTTGCGTTTCAGCCACCAATTCGGACGTAGGCGGAATTGGACCCCTCTTTCCCGATCCTCAACCTTCACTTCGGTTATTTTGACTTTTTTAAGTCGAAATAACCACTCCAAGGCCTCCGTTCACAACACATCTTGGAATACCATGCATACAAAGTTTACTATACCAACAATGGTATTGAAATAATAGTATTGAAACTAACTGCACATGATACACTGCACATGTGGTATGATTTGACAGTATCTGGTATAAGCAAACAAAGACATTTAGTTGCGATACTCGCCACATAATTGGGGAATGGCACAACTAGCAGTAAAATGCATAGTATACTAGGTAAAATTATCGAATTTTGTTTACCATGAAACTGGGTTATAATTCGTTCTCTGTAGTGTCTGAACTTCACAGGACTACTAAGGTTGATAAGATTGTTACGGGTATTCCCGGTGGAAGACTGTGACACGTACTATTAAAAAAGGCTCAACCTAGAGATGGGTCGTGGGTGCAAGCAAAGACAATAGACTCTATAAGATCTCTCAAGGCATAAAAAAAGAAAGAAAGAGCTTTCAGATCAGTGACACGATGAGCGGTTATTGAAAAAAACTTTCGCAAACTGCCTAGCTACCCTGTTCGCAAAAACCAACAAAACTGCCGAATGCAATTTGCTTGGGAAGTTTATTTGCGTTGCTGTCTTTTTTCACACATTTTCATGTTGATTTCCTGTTTTAGATTGATATTCAATTCCAATGAATATTTTGCGACTTTAGAAAATACTTAGGAATTTTTTTTTTTAAATATTCCGTTAATCGAACCATCGAAATAAAAAATGGTTTTTCGACTGATATTTGGTTTCACAAAAATAGATATGTTATTCAAATAACCGCAACTTACAAACATTTCTCAGTATGACTTCTTATCCGTTTTGTATGTTATACATATGTACCTATGTTCAGTTTCAGTATGACGATGGGTCATAGGGCAGCAACAATTCTCTTCCGAAAGTCGTGTTATGGGCGAATATGATAGCCATTACCTCTCGCCGGACTTATGTACTCCTCGTATTTTCTTCTGGATTGTTCATCTGCATATGTTTCTTGGACGAACCAGTCTACGCCTTCCTTTTGAATTTTTTAGAGGTTTTGATCCAGAAATGACCGATCCATTGCCCCTTTCGCCTCGGAAAATAATACCTATCTTAGTCTATTCGGTTAATAGAGTTTAAACAATATATACATTTATGTACTTGTACTCCGAAGTGAATCACTATTATAAGTTTAATTCAAGCCGAGAAATTTGCAATGCTTGGAAATCATTATTGCTCGTCGGTAGTTTATTAGTGGCAAAAATCTCTCATTCATCGGATTCTACATACGAAAGTCAACAGAACTCGTGATTCGGCACATTGCTCGATAATTCGAGAACGCTTTATCTTAAAACCTAAAATTTCCATCGGACAAATGTGAAGCGTATTTACATATTTCTTTCATTTTTACTTTGCACTATTATTGTTTCCTCGGCTTACATAACCGCTTAAGAAAATGGAAGCAAATAAGTATAGGAATTCTAAATATTTAATCCTTGCTTGTTCAAAAACTTTGTATCTTAGTAATTTGTGAGCATACATATAGGTATGTATGTGGAATGGTGTATTCTTGAAAAAAAATTAAGAACTGGAAATTATTCTTGAAACACAAAGTGCTGAAAAGACTGAATACGACGAGAGTGAAACAAACATCTTACTGTGAGACTTTTATTGTCGGTGTACTAGGCGAATAGATAGGAAACAAATTTTTGAGTGTGGCAGTGGCGTACGGAGGTTGGGGGTTTTCAATTTTAGATTACGGTTTTTCACGAAGTGATTGCATTAGACAAATAAAATTCTGTTTGTGTATAAGGGTTGACTAATAAAGTTTGCGGAAAGTAGCATTTTTTATGAGGGCAGTGGAGCATGAATGTGAAGGGGATAAGAATTTTTCTAAGCAATCCGTCTTATATTTCAAGAACAGTGTGGGATAGATTTTTAAATTTTTACCAGTAGTATGCCTAATAGACCAGAATTTTTTTTTTAAGATGATGGTGTTAAGGCCCAGCTAGCACACAAACTTCGCATTTTTATTTTCCGAAGGCTATAACGGTAAGACTTCGGTAAGACTGTTGAGCGCAGGTTGTAAAATTTGAAATTCGTTAAGGCTTCCGTAAGACTTGCGAGCGGAGTTTGAACTATCAATAGCTTAGGTAAAACCCTCTATAAGGCCTTATGGAAATAGCAACAGTATTATGGAGGATTGTGGACTTTTGACTTAAAGCTTCCGCAAGACTTGCGAGGGAATGTTTCGAAGCGAGCTTCGCTCGACATGTTTAATTCCAAGTGATTCGGCTTTAACCCTATGGGACCGTTCACATACTATGTCACACGAAAAGGGGTAGGGGGGTGGTTGCAAAAATGTGACAAAGTATGACATAGGGGACGGGGGCATCTGAAAGATGTGACGTAACAAAATCGGAACAGAACTTTTCAAATTAATATCATCAGTACGTTCGGTCGAATATGCGTCGGGTTCAACCCCCAGCACCGACTACGTACTTTACTGTAAGGATTTCACACGGACACGGGCTCCTTATCTGTATTTTTGTGTACATGAGAGCTTTCTATAAGCTCGCCATACATTTCATTAAAATACATGGAAAGAACTTGGAAGAAGAAGAAGAAGAAATTGGAAAAGCTTAATGAGTTTTATGAAAATTAGTTCTTCCGATTCTTCCAAATTTTAAGCTTTTTTCAAAATCACAGTAGTCGAGACTTATATGTCAACGCGAATTTAAAAGCTATTCACAAAATATTTAAAAATGTTCACAATTTTTAAAGCAACAATATAATTCTTAAGTGTCATTCGAAATCTCAATGGATATTAATTTGTTTTAATTCGGAAAGAATTAAGCGATGTTTGCTTAAATAATACGTGCGAGGATGGTGGTCTACATTTGATGGTGGTCTACATTTGATTTGTTACTATGTAAATTGAAATGTTTGTTTCTCTTTGCAGCATTTGATGTAATTTGGTTTTGAAAAACTATTTCCTCGATAGCTAAATCCTGGGAATGAATAATCAATGCTGATCAATGGTCACAATGGAATTCGAAACAAGTTTGCTGTTCTTTACAAAACTGTAAATATGTTACTCTTGGTATTTGTGGAATAGTGTTTTGAAAATAATTCCTGTTTTTGGTTTTTCCTCAAATTCAGCAATGGGATAGGGATTTAGAGCATATGGCACGAGAGTGTCTAAGACATTGTTCGATTGCCAAGGACAAATGTAATTTTATATGTAAATTACTTTAATTTTGGTTTTAGTTAATTCATTTCAAAGCGGTTTCCTTTCGATGCAGACGATGAAACAATTACAGTCGCAATGACTTATTCCTTCAGTCCAAAGGATCCATTGAATAGGTTTGTTATATCGATTAAGAGATCATGGCTTTTAGAAATTAACAAAATCAGCACATTTGGGCAATTTCAAAAGTTTAAGTAATTTTGTTTAATTTTGAAATTTTCTAAATTTCATATATGCAAGTTTTCACTAAAATTTGTATATTTAGACCGGCAAATATGACTGTATTAAAATATCCCACTGTGTAATTCGTAGGATGGGCTTCTGCCAAGTTAATATGTATACTCATTTGAACTTTTTAGTCGCAGTAGTTAAGAGGGCAACAAAAAGAAATGATATAAAAAAAAACATTTTAAAAAATGTAAAAAGAGGTATCGGGTCCAAGAAAAAGTGATGATATTCACAGAGTCGGCTTTCTTTCTATTAAATATTTCCACTTACGTTTGTATACAAATTTGTGATATTCATTTTCCCAAGAAACCCGACAATCGCTCGAAGAAATATCACCCTCCAAATTTTTCAGATTAAAAGCAACCAAAAAGTTAACTTTGCACATCATCATTTTGCTATACGACGAGCGATTGTCGCGTTTGTAGGGAAAATGAATATCACAAATTCGTATACAAACGTAAGTGGAAATATTTAATAGAAAGAAAGCCGACTCTGTGAATATCATCACTTTTTGTTGGACCCGACACCTCTTTTTACATTTTTTTAAATGTTTTTTTTTTTGATAATACTTTACTGGCAACCCTGCAATATACCATATATTTATATGTAACAAAATCTCAATCATGAGTCACGATAAACCAATATTCTTTTGTTTTATCCTTTTTCAGTTAACTGAACCCTGAAGTAGCTATTTGCATTAAATTCTCTAATCTTGTCTACATACTATCTATGGAAAAAAGGAATAAAAACTGCAATGTTGTTGTTATTTTGTATGTAAATTTTCTAACCTGCTCTAATTTAGATAAGTTCACAAAAAAACACACCTATTATTTATGAATTTTTTTTTTTTCATTTATTTTAAATAAAACATGAATATTAGCTCTACTTCGTGTGTTTATTTTTGAAACACACTAAACCTTGTGACGTCACTGCGGAGGGTGGGGGGAGGATGACATTTTGCGACAAAGTGTGACAACGGGGGCTCCAAAATAGTCAAAATTTGCGTGACGTAGTATGTGAACGGCCCCTATTACGAGAATGTTTCAGATTGGCCTATTGTGCAGCGTGGCGGATTTATGTGTGACGAGACCTTGGCTCAAATCCGAGAGTGTTCAATATTAATTCGCATTTTACACAAAAAAAGAATTTATAAAAGTAAAAAAATTGTGAATATGACAACCTATTTAAGTCGTGCGGTCTAGTCGTAGTTTTGTATTGTCGCATAGAAAAATTAAAAATAAAGTGTTTATTATCATTATTTTGTGCGTATTTGTAATTACTCTAGTTTGTTCATGTAAATTTTCGTCGAAAACATCAAGATTGATTCTTTTAGTGAGCAAACAAAGTGTGAAAGGCGAATGAAAATTCGCTTGCTGAAATACAACGATGGCGTCGTTTTGCTGTTTGTGTAAGAAAGATATTGAAGGAGAAGACACATACACGCAATGCGATGGATGCGATTCGCTCTTTCACTTAGAATGTTCGGGATCGGTTAACGCCAGAAAGATAGACGTTTCGGCTCGCAAAAACAGCAAATGTCTAAAATTGTATTGTCCAGATTGTTTCAATGCAAAGGAGGAGGGAACATCGGCTAAACTCAAAGAAGTCTTATCATTGCTGTATCGAATGGATATGTGCTTGCAAGAGCAAAAAGCATCGAGAGGGACCTCAACCATTGAACATAAACTTGATGCGCTAAGCAGCAAATTAACATCAAACATCGCACCACCTGTCACTGCTATGAACCACCGACCTGTCAATGCTTCTTACGCAAGCGTTGTAAGGAATGTACACGTCAAACCGGCAATTGTCATCAAGCCAAAATCAAAACAAACCAGCTCAAAAACGCTCGAAGAAATTTCGAGCAAGATCGACAAGAAAGATCTCAATGTGTGTGGCACGCGTAATGCTCGTGACGGTGGTATCGTTCTACGCTGTGCAAATGCATCCGAAACACTCAAAGCCAAACAAATTGTGAACGATAAACTGGGGTCAAACTATGAAGTGATTGTACCAAAAATCAAACAGCCGAGAGTTCGTATCACAAACATTTCGCCGGACATTCCGAATGATTCAATCATCGATGAGCTCAAGAAGTACAACGAGCCAATCATGGATATGGAAATGCGATTAGTCACGGTAATTCCACGTAAATCGCGTTCGATCACAACCAATGAGGCCGTCGTCGAAGTTAGTTGTATATCGTTCAATAAACTGATGAAAATGTTCGTTTTGGTGCTCCCATGGAGAGAGTGCAAAATAATTGATCACGTGCACGTCAAGCGCTGCTACAAACGCTGCGGCTTCTTTCATAAATCGACCGAATGTACACAAAGCCAAAAGTGCAGTCGCTGTGCCGGCCCGCATAAGCATTCAGAATGCAAAAACAAACGTAATTGCTGCGTGAACTGCAAAAATGCCAACGACAAATTCAACTTAAATCTTGACACCAATCATCATGCGTGGAACAGTGAATGCCCAATTTACAAACGTCGACAAACATCCGTGAGAAATAAAATAGAATACTATGAACAAGAATAGCAACGAGAATCACAGTTATCAATCCTGTGTTCGAATATAAACGGTCTCCGGAATAACTTCATTGAACTGAAATACGTTGTGCGTGATAAAAAACCTAAAATTATTTTTTTGAACGAAACACATGTGACAAATGACTGTGATATTAGCGATTTGAGCATAAGTGGATATGAATTTGTGAATTGTGTGTCTCATTCTAAACATACTGGTGGCGTCTGTGCATATATAAGCAAAACAATTAAATATCATAATGTGTCCGCAGAATGTCAACAAATAGCTTGGTACTTATCTTTTGAACTTAATATAAATAAATTTCGGACTGTTGTTGCGTGTGTATATTTATCGGCAAAATCTGAACATAAAAATCAAACAATAGATTCGTTTGAAAACTGGTTTGAATCAATCTCAACGAATAAAGCTGTTATGATCTGTGGTGATTTTAATATAGACATGAGCGCCGACTCAACACACAGTCGTCGACTCAGCAATATCTGTGATGATAACGGTTTGAAACTTTTGGTTTGACTTCTCCAACGAGAATCACTGACAATACATCGACGCTAATTGATTTGTGCCTGTCCAATCTGACTGACAATAAAATATCGTGCAACGTTTCAAATGACGACCAAATTTCTGACCATGCGATCTTGTATATTACTTTACTAGGCCACAGTGATAATAATGTGCTCAAAAAACGAAAAATACAATTCTGGAAAAACTATAGTGAGGCTGTATTGTGGCAGCACCTCGAAAACTCAATGATATCGTGGAGTGCTGTTGAAAACTGTGACCTTAACACGAAAGTGAGGTTGTTTGTAGAAACGGTGCAGTCGGCGACCAGCAATTTTAAAGCGACAAAAGAAATTGCAACAAATCAAGACTTCTTCGACAATGAATTAGAACAAATGCGTCGGGAAAAAAACCGTTTGTACAAGGTCGCGCAGTTCAACACTGACATGGCTCTAGCTAATGAAAAATGGCATCAATATAGAACATTCAAAAACGAGTTTAAAAAGACGATTCAAACAAAAAAATTCGAACATAATCAACACAAATTGAACAGAGTGCATGGCAACAGCAAGGCGACGAGGAAAGTTCTAAATTCGATTTTAAATAAAGAGTGCGATGAGGTGACTCGCGTTGAAGTGAACGGTAAAATTATCGAAGATGATGGCGAAATTTCCAGCAGATTCAACTGCTATTTCGTTGATAGCATTTTGCAACTAAATGAAAATATTCCGGATATCCAATTTGTTGACGACATTCAGCTCAACCGAACTGTTCATTTTGAATTCAGAGGCGTTTCGATTAGGGAAATAAAACATGTTTAAGAGAGCTCAAAAACAACACAGACGAGCTCTACATCAATCCAATAGTTCTTCTTGATGCGGTTTTTGTAGTTGGCCATCAACTTGTCAACATCGTCAATCAATCATTTGAAACTGGTGTTTTTCCTGATATGCTGAAGAAGTCTACCATTGTGCCGATTCACAAAAAAACAGGCTCCATTCAAATCAACGACCACCGACCGATCCATATGCTTCCGTGTTTCGAGCGTCTTCTGGAATCGCTAGCATACAATCAGTTAGTGCATTTCATCGAAAAACATCGAATTTTGGACAACATTCAATCCGGCTTTCGCACCAAACACTCATGCGAAATGGCGATCAACGACGTTTTATTTGAGTGGAAGGTCGCTCTAAATAACTCAAATATAATCATCGCAATTTTCCTCGATTTTCAACGAGCCTTCGAAACCATCTACCCAAACATCTTAATGCAGAAATTGGCCAAATGCGGAATTCGTGGGAAAACTCTGGATTGGTTCGGAAGTTATTTAACGGATCGCAAGCAAGTCGTAAAATTAAGAGATTTTATTTCAAATGAACTTAGCAATAGACTGGGTGTCCCCCAGGGTTCCATTTTGGGCCCCCTCTTATTTATTTTGTACATTAATGACATTCCACAATTTTTAGAACATTGCCAAGCTAGATTATTTGCTGATGACACACTAATTTATATCGTTTCTGACTCTATCGAGGATGCCAATACAAAAATGAATCATGATCTCAGCATAATTTCACATAAACTTTGCCAAAATAAACTTAAACTTAATGTCAGCAAAACCAAAGCAATGATAATTACAAATAGGAATATTGACAAAAATACTGTAGAGTTCAATATTAATGGTGAAAAATTAGAAATTGAACATGAAATTAAATATTTAGGTGTAATTATTGACGACAAACTTAGCTTTAACCAAAATGTGAATCATGTATGCCGAAAGGTTGGCCAAAAAGTGAATGTCCTTAATAGATTAAGAAATGAATTAAATCTCAAACAAAAATTGACGTTATATAAATCAATAATCGAACCACATTTTAACTATTGTGCAACTATATTGTTTTTGTCAAACTCAACCGCTCTAAGTAGACTCCAAGTCATTCAAAACAAATGTCTTAGACAGATTTTAAGAGTTAATAACTATACTGAAAGTCATGTGATGCTAAATACGTTAGAGTTAATGAGTATTGTGTAATTAATTAATTTTAGAACTTTGATCTTTATACATAAAATAGTAATTGGGCAGGCACCCCCATATTTGGCCGAACGAATTAAATTAAATAATGAAAACCAAATTAGAACGCTTAGAAACGCCAATGAAATTAGTTTACCCAATTTAATAAAGGCGTGCAGTCAAAATTCCTTATTTTATAGAGGTATAAAATTGTATAACTCATTGCCGGGTGAGATTAAAAATCAAGAGTCTATATTAAAATTCATTAGCGTACTGAAAGTCTATGTCAAACAAATATTTTAAGAAACTGCTGTATTATGGAAAATATCTAAATAAAGAATTATTATTATTATAATTTTTCGGTTTTTTTGCTTCCGTACTTCCAAAGCAAGAATTGCTTCGATAAGGCTTTATACCAACTGTTGGTGCTTGGCTGTTCTGTTACTGTTGAAAAATGGAGACACTTGCGCCAGATTAGTTCGGTAAGACCTTATCGAAGCTTTATCGAGGTACCTTAAATTGAGACACTCTTTAAACGGTTTTAAATTATGACATTCTTTATTCAATGAACATGGAACAAGTATGGAAATGATTGTTTTCCGGCGCTACCAATCTTCCACTTCTCGCGTAGCGAACCTTCTTGCTCGCTTCTACGCCGCTCGGGAGACTTCGACTCCAGCGGTTCTACTTGTAAGGAAAAGCAAAGAAAATGGGGTCCAGTTTTACCTGAGACTGCGTCCGTAATGTCAAGAATTCCGCGAATACGCCACCTTTGCTTTCAGTTTTCCCTCCTTTTATTCACTCCGTGTTCCGATACCACTTCGTTTTCAGCTTCTCACAATATTGTAACGATCCCACTTCGTTTTCAACTTTTTCTTTCTTTCTTCAACTCCATATTCCGACAACAATGAGACCCGCGCAATCGCGGTTCGTCTCCTTTATAGGTTTTCGCCGTACGTTCGGCTTGTCTTGGCTTCGCCGTGACCACTTTCTCTTTTCTTTACAAAATACGTCCGGCATTTTTGAGACATAGGAAAGATCTCGTGTTGAATTAACATGTCTAAAGCTTGTGACAGGCGCAAGGTTTATGAGCTATCTTCGATTGACGTTTCTTAATTCTTGTCTAACTTGCATAAATAAAGAGTTCGAGCGGGAAGTCTCTACCAGTTGTTTCGAACTTCCTCGGCTATCGTCGGCAATTTCGCTGCAAATCATCTCGAATGAGAAATTTCTTCCAAAGTTTTAAACTTTGAAGGGAACAGGAAGGGGAACTCGCTATTCGTTTTCCTTGGATGCTTGAGCCGGTCCCGAGCTTCCGGATTCACATACGGAAACATAATTCGTGAGAACCGGGATACGGAGGACCTCAAGATTTGACTTCGAAGGAGTACTCGTCCAAAAGATCCACTCAAGACAGCGGACGACAGTAGTAAGCCATCCATTCATCCTCCATCCGTCATCCTCTATCCATCATCTTCCATCCTCTGTCTACCATCCCCCACCCTCCATGCTCCATTCTCCAAACCTCCATCCATCATCCTCTATCCACCTTCGTCCATCCACCATCCTCCAACCACCATCATCCATTCTCTATCCACCATCTTCCACCCTCCATCTTTCATCCACTATTTTCTATCCTCCATCCGTCGTACAAAACGACCATTGGTAGATTTTACTTTATAACTTATAATACAGTATTGTTATTGATTTAAAAAAAAAAAAAATTTGCTGCCCTCAAAATTTTTTTGTGTACATTTCATGACTAGTAGACACGAAAAAAGCAATAAAAGTTTTCACTCCGTCTGTCCGCCGTACGCCGTACGTCGATCGCCAAAATCCTGATAAGGCTCGTAGCTCTCAAACCAGTGCAGCTATTATATTAAAAAATTTTCTAGGAATAGACTGGGTAGACCCCATGAATTGACATTATTTTCATGGGTGGGGGTGTGAGGGGGAAGGTGGGGGAAGCGTTTAAGACGAAAAATTTTGGTTTCTAGATCTCAGCAACCGCTTATGTTAGGAGACTGAAACTTGGAATTTCTATAAAGCTTTGATAGTGAACCCATTTGCAAAAAAATTGATGATATGGGGAAGGGGTGTGGGAGTGGAGGGGAAAGCTATGCGTCCGAAACGCAAAAAAGTCGAGATCGACACATTCTAAAATCCATATCTCCTAAACCGTTAATAACAAGCAATTAAAACTTAACAAATATCTGTAGTTATACTAGGAGAATAGATTGAAACAAAATTTTTTGGTAGGGGTAGTGGCGTACGGAGGTGGGGTTGAAATACTTAACATTACGATATCTCCGAAACCAGTAGCACCAGAAAAATAAAATTCGGTTTGGGTATAAAACTTGATAAATAAAGATTGCTCAAAGTAAAATCTTTGAAGGGGGCGGGGGAGTACGTAAGTGGAGGGGATAAGAATTTTTCAAAAATAGCATGTTTCATATCTCAATAACAATGTAAGATGGATGCTTCAAATTTTTACCAGAAGTAGGCCTAATAGAACCCTAGTAGGGAAAAAAAGTTTGGGGGTGTGGGTGTAGAGGGTGAGGGTGGGGAAGGGTGAGAAAGAAAAAGTTCCAATGCTTATATCTGAAGAATCTATAATGATAGGAAGCTGAAACTTGGCATTTAGGTAGAGCTATAGTAGTGGCATAGTGGAAAAAATTAAATTAAATTATTTTTGAGGGTAGTATGGTACGGTGGTGGGGGGTGTTTTCCCTAACTTTAGAACGGCTTATGCTAAGAAGTTGAAACTCGGTAGGTATATGTAAATTAACTGGAAAAATAATTCTGATAAAAAAAATTTGAATTTTCATTGGTGTTCAGAAGGGGGGGGGGGGCAAAAAAAAAATCAGTTAATATAAAATACATATATTTTTACGATTTTTGTCATATATATTAGGTCTTTCGAAATAATGAATTCATTTTTATTCTACGGATTCTTCATATGAAAACCAAGAATGTGTTTTTTTAAGATTTTTTGAAATTCGACCCCTAAGAGGGTGTAAACTGGTTGTATACTTTTCATGAATTCCACAATGTTTCTCAGGTCTGATCAGATATCGAATATCTTTTCACTTCCCCAGGCTTGTTTAACAATCACCTATTTTTAAGTTTTGTTTTTTTCAACCTCTAGACCGCATCCCGGAATATGACCCAATTATTTAATTCACCCTTTTCTAACCGCTTCCCGATTTTTACTTTATTATTTTAATAATTAAGTATTGTGATTGATTTTTTAAAAAAAAAAATTTGCTACCCTCAAAATTTTTATTTTCACGTTTCATAACTAGTAGACGCGAAAAAAGCAATAAAAATGTTCAGTCCGTCTGTCCGCCGTACGCCGTACGCCGTACGCAAGATCGTTTGGAGGCTCGTAGCTGCCAAACGATTTGAGATATTATATTGAAATTTTTTTAACGAATAGACGGGGTAGGCGCCTTGAAGTGACCAAATTTTTAGGGGTGGGGGTGTGAGGGGGAAGGAGGGGGAAGTGTTTTAGACCGAAAATTTTGGTTTCCAGATCTCAGTAACCCCTAATGTTAGGAAGCTGAAACTTGGAATTTCTATAGAGCTCTGATAGTAGACCCATTTGCAGAAAAATTGTCAATATTGATCAAGGGGTGTGGGAGTGGGGGGAAATGTAATGCGTCCGAAACCCAAAAAAGGCGAGATAGACACATTCTAAAATCCATATCTCCTAAACCGTTAATGGCACACCATTCAAACTTAAAAAATATTTGTAGTTATACTAGGAGAACAGAATCAAGAAAAATTTTAGGTGGGGGAAGTTGTGTCCATACACCTCCTCCCACCCCCATGGGTGGGAGGTTAAAAACTTTAGATTACGATATCTCATGAACCAATTGCTCTAGACAAATAAAGTTTCGGTTTGGGTATAAAGGTCGACAAATAAAGATTGATCAAAGTAAAAATTTTTAAGTGGGAGGTGGAGCATAGAAGTGGAGGGGATGAGAATTTTTCAAATCAAACACATTTCATATCTCAAGAACAGTGTAAGATAGATGCTTAGAATTTTTACCAGAAGTAGCGCTAATTAAACCCTAGTAGGGAAAAAAGTTTTGTGGTTGAGGGTGTAGAGGGGGAAAGTGGGGGAGGGTGAAAAGGAAAAGGTTTCGATGCTTATATCTTGAGAACCTGTAATGATATAAGCCTTAAACTTGGTATTTAGATAGAGCTATAGTAGCGGAATGTTGGAAAAATAAAATTTTTTTTAGGGGTAGTATGCTACGGGGGTAGGGGGTGTTTTTCCTAACTATTAAACGGTTCATGCTAGAAAGTTGAAAGAAAAGTAATTGTGATAAAAAAAAATTTGAATATTCATTGGCGTTCAGAAGGGGGGGGGGGGGCAAAAAAAAAATATTTGTATATATAATAAATATAAAATGCATATATTTTCCCGATTTTCGTCATATCTACTAGGTCTTTCTAAATATTGAATTCATTTTTATTCTACGGATTCTTCGTATGAATACCTAGAAAGTGTTTTCAAGGTTTTATGAAATTCGACCCCTAAGGGTAGTGTGGTACAAGTGGGGGTGTTTTTCCTATATATAGAACGGCTTAAGCTACAATGTTGAAACTCGGTGTGTATATGTAAATCAACTAGAAAAGTAATTGTGATAAAAAAAAAATTGAATATTCATTGGCGTTCAGAAAGGGGGGCGAAAAAAAATATTATTTTATTTTTAATAAATATAAAATGCATATATTTTCACGATTTTCGTCATATCTACTAGGTCTTTCCAAATATTGAATTCATTTTTATTCTACGGATTCTTCGTATGAATACCTAGAAAGTGTTTTCAAGGTTTTTTGAAATTCGACCCTTAAGGGTAGTGTGGTACAAGTGGGAGGTGTTTTTCCTATCTATATCTATTGGCGTTCCGAAAGAGGGCAAAAAAAATTATCTGTGAAAATAGAATGCATATTTTACCACGATTGTCGACATATCTACTACCTCGTCCCAAATAATGAATTTAATTTTATTCTATGTATTCTCCATATGAATACCAAGAAAGTGTTTTCAAGATTTTCTGAAAATCGATCCCTAAGGGGGTGTAAAGTGATTGTGTACTTTTTCATAAACTATACCTCTCAGATCCAATCAGATTTTAACTTCCATGATCTTGTTCTTTTTGATAGGTTTTCAGTCACATAGTAGCCTACACCGTATTTCAGGATTGAACACGTTCCTAACTTCTGCCGGAAAAATAAAAAAGTTACGCCCAGATTGTTGGCAGATTTTTTACCATATTATCAAAATCTGGTAAGCCATGTAAAATAACCCTGGCTACGTTCTCGATTCTACTTTTCCTAGGACGTCTCTGATGCTACCGTTTCTCCGTCGCAGGGTTCACAGGATCGTTTCTTTGCTGTCTCAGTACTTTCTTCACTCCATGTAATACAGCTATAATATTATGGCTACACTGCTGGTATTGAACTCATAATATCGTTAATACCATAATATAGTTAATACCAGCAGTGTATCACCCAATACTAAGCATGTACGAGGTAAGCGAACTGGTATATATCTGGTACCTAAACGAACTTAAGGAACGGTATATTTAATTCTACGAATAACCATAAAACAGAAATGATGCATTGAACTCCGAACCATAGAGGGAAGAACCAGCGCGACGAAGGTCTTCATAGCTTTTAATCTCATTTCTTGAAAAGGTTTGAGCTAGTTACCCTTAGGGTTCTTTTTAATATATTTTTTCCTTTCTAATTGGACCTAAGGTATATGACTGACTTAAAGGTTAACCCCTAAAGTCAGTTCAGTACTATAAAAAAGGTGTGAGTGCAACCTGTTTCTGGATGGAGAAGGAATTTTTAAATTTAAAATTGAAAATAATAAATTGTAGTCCATGGAGAAAATTTCATGAGAAATAAAACTGGCCTGGTAAAATTACAAGAAAGTCTTTAAGGTTTTCATTGAAAAAGGGTCTTACAACGGGACTCGACGTAGGAAAATGTTCAATCATTTATACCACACATAAAGAAATTGTTTTTGCATCAAAGGAAATGCTTTTAAAAAAAATTTCATATCACACTCAAAGAATAAACAGTCCCGTGAAACAGTTCCAATATGCAGAAACTTTTGATAAAATACTTAACTACTATAGTTGAAATGGGTATGAAAAAGGCGGATTAGTATATTTCAGTATATAATAGAAAATACCATAATTTTAATTTAAAGCTAGTTATCGCGAATTCATTCAGTTGCATCCTTTTTCGGGAGAAAAGTGTCTGGTATCTATAAAACAATAAGTACTTTTTCACAATTTACTTTATTATTTTAATATGGTGTGGGAGTGGAGGGTGAAATATTGCTTCCGAAACGTAAAAAAGAGAAGATCGATACATTCTAAAATGGATATCTCCTAAAGCGTTATTAACAAGCAATTAAAACTTAACAAATATCTGTAGAAGAGTAGATTGAAACAAGATTTTTGGGTTGGGGTAGTGCCGTATGGGGGTGGGGGGTTAAAAACTTTAGATTACAATATATCACAAACCAATTGCATCAGAAAAACAAAATTCAATTTGAGTATAAAGCTTGATAAATAAAGTAAAATTTTTGAAGGGGTTAAAGAAGCATAGAAGTGGAGGGGTAAGGATTTTAAAAAAATAACTCGTTTCATATCTCAATAACGGTGTAAGATATATGCTTCCAATTTTTATCAGAAGTAGGTGTTTTTTATAACTCTAGAACGGCTTATGCTAGAAAGTTGAAACTCGGTACGTGTATGTAAATCAACTAGAAAAGTAATTCTGATAAAAAAATATCGAATATCCATTGGAGAGCAAAAAAAATTATCAGTAAATAAAATGCACATATTTTCACGATTTTCATCATATCTACTAGGTCTTTCCAAATATTGAATTCATTTTTTTTCTAAGGATTCTCCATATGAATACCCAGAAAAAGTTTTCAAGATTTGTTGAATTTAGACCACTAAGAGGGTGTAAAGTGGTTGTATACATTTTCATAAATTCCACCATATCTCTCAGGTCTGATCAGATATCGAATATCTTTTTACTTCCACGGGCTTGTTTAATAGTCCCATATTCTTAGGTTTTTATTTTTGAACCTAGACAGCATCCCGGAGCATGACCCAATTATGTAATTCATATGTTACACCCTATTCTAACCGGTTCCCAAACTTTTTGTTAGGTTTTCAGTCACATAGTAACATACACCGCATCCCCGAACTTCTGCCGGAAAAATAATAAAGTTGCACCCAGACTGTTGGCAAATTTTTATACTCTAGATGAACATATAGAGTATTATAAGTTTAATCCAGCCCGAAAAGTTTGTAACGCATAGAACCGAGCCTCGGACGAAAAAAAGTTATATATTATTTTGTGTTTATTTTTGGCCAAAACCCCCAAATCCGTTTGCTGTCCGTCCGTCCGTCCGTCCGTCCGTCCGTCCGTCCGTCCGTCCGTCCGTTAGCACGATAACTCAAGAACGCGTTGACCTAGGAAGTTGAAATTTTGTCACAACTTGTAAAATGGAAAAAGTAAGGCTAAGTTCGTTAATGGGCGATATCCTTCCACTCCTTCGGGTACCTCCCATACAAGAGTCCTTGAAACACGTTTTCCCAGTTATTGCTCGAATGCTTCAAGTAAGGAACTTGAAATTTTGCATACGTATGGTTTAAAATGTTTGAATTGAATGTTCCTAATATGATGCAAATCGAATGAGTCCTTCGTGAAGCAGCCTAGAAAAGTCCTTCAAAAACGTATGCTTTTTACTGAATTCACTATAACTCCAGAACGAGTTAGAGCAGGAATTTAAAATTTTACATGAATTAGTTTTATACCAAAACCAAGACGGAGTTCAATTATTAGCGCCATCGGTTGACTCCTTCGGGTAGCTGTCATACAAAAGTCCTTAATAAACATATTCACCAATATTGCACGATAAGTTTAGAAAGCTTTCATTTACGACCTTGAAATTTTACAAACATTAATTTTATAATAGTCGCAGCTGAAACTATCAATATGAAAAATGTCCCATGAGTCCTTCATGTAGTTGCCATACAAAAATTCTGTAAAATGTCCTAACTTACTTTATGGAACTCACTATTAATCAAAAAATCGACCACTACACAAAAGTTACTACCTGTAAGTAAAAGGTCATGTAATAATTGCTTGTGCACTCCTCATTCTTTTGATATATTTCCAACTAAAATATAAATCGGAGTTCAGTATTTCATCTAGAGTATCATACGATTGGCTTGCAGCCGATCGTGACTGCGTTATGTTTTTTTTTTTGTTTTGCGAATGGTGAAAAGTATTTGAAATTCATAGACTTGTAAGTTCTCTGGTAATTTTACACAATATTTGTAATCATATTTTTTTTCTTTGCAATCTCCCATCTGAATAATAATCAATGGCGCAACAGCCCGAATCGGGCCTAGGCCTTGAAGTAATGCCAGTGTTACTTCATTGCGAGACCAACGGAACACTAGGAGGTGAAGTGGTCAGCTACTCGCTCGTCCGTGATTATTGCCCCGATTTTTAACTTAGGTACTCATTTACAGTTGAGTGAACTGGTAGTCCGGCACCCAATGCCATTTTCGAAAATTAATTGTTGCCAAGTAGATTCGAACCTGGTACCAGGTGCACCGAAGGCAAGTGCTCTAGCCACTAAGCCACCCAGACTACTGCCTTCTGAATAGTTAATAGTGAATACTCCGTTAATACTCCGAATGACATTTTTTATAATAATATGAACTATGATAATATAAACTAAGATATACCTTCACACAAATTGATTAGTTTCTATGGAAAAGCAACAACCTTCCAACACTTAACTGAACTGGAAGGCCGAGAAAAACATTCGATTGGCCACCTAATACCTAATTAGAAAACTTCTGAAAAGTTGGATAAAGTTCGAGAAGATTGACTTCTTCCCTTCTGTTCCTGAATATTCCAATCACACCACAAATATTCGGAAAAGCCTTCGACTCAACACAAGCAATATATAAGCACGGCAAAGTTTCCACAGCGAGATGACGACCAGTTCACGATAGTACCATATCTATAAAGCAATTTTGATTGGAAGAAGCAATCAAACAATTCTGAAGAAGTATTAGAAATTCGTTAAGCGTAGTTGGTAGTCCGTGAATAACAAATTATTTTTTCTATTGAATATAAAGGAAATGTATTTTATTTGCAATCGCCTCGAACCCCTACTTCGTAACAATTTGAATTGTTTCGTTATAATGATGCGGACGAGTTGATAGTTATTAATGACCACTGTATGTTAGCAACTATAAATAGAGTAAGTGCATTAAAATTATTTAAGGCCTCTTGCTTGCGAACTGCTCAAGAAATACTACCTATTTAATCGGTCACTAACAAAATGTTGGATATGCTACTTTTACTTTGTAGCATATGCGACTATTTTCTATCCAGACGATCGGAATAGGCTGGGAGAAAAGACGATCGATTATGGAATTGCAAAACGAAAACTGAATCTTGAATTTGTGTATTGAATTATATAAATTGTAAATTGAGTTAAAAATAAATATATGTGTTAAATACGTAACATATTTGGCGACGAGGATTACGAAATGGATCCAGCAATGCTAGAATTCTTCAAACAGCAATAAAATTGGATGCAGAACCAAACAGAAGTTTTGAATGCTGCCGTTGCTCAATTAACTTCACCAAGCTCAGCAGCTACCGATGTACTTGATACGCAGTCATCGGTGGAAAAGACAATGGAGTCCTTATCAAGAAGCATGGGTGAGTTTAATTATAATCCCGATAATGGAATAATTTTCGAGACTTGGTACGCTCGATATTCGGATTGGTTTGAAGAAGATGCGAAGCATTTAAATGACGCTGCAAAAGTTCGTTTGCTGGTGAGGAAGCTAGATTCTGTAGCTCATACCAGATACGCAAATTATATTTTGCCACAAGAGCCACGCGACCTCCGTTTCAAAGACACAAAAACTAGGTTGAGCGAGATTTTTGGCAAGCAGATGTCACTGTTCAACTCCCGCTATAACTGTCTAAAGCTACAGAAGAAGCACAGTGATGACTTCATAACATATGCAGGCATAGTGAACAAACACTGCGAAAATTTTGATTTAACAAAGCTTACTAACGCTCAATTTAAGTGCTTAATTTTTGTGTGTGGATTAAGTGCAAGCTCCGAATCAGATATTCGCACGCGGCTCCTATCCAAAATCGAAACGGATCCCGAAGTGACTATTCATGCACTTACTGAGGAGGCAAATCGTTTGATGTCATTGAAGCATGACACAAAGATGATTGAGAAGCAGTCACCTGCAGTTCAATGGGTAAAAAAGAACGATCATAACAACAAAAAGGACTCAAACGAACATCAGAGTTCTTCGACAAAACCATTACGCGCATGCTGGTTTTGTGGTGACATGCACTACGTTCGATTTTGTAAGTTCAAAACACACAAGTGTACTCAATGTGAAAACATTGGACACAAAGAAGGTTTTTGCGAATCAGCCAAACCAAGAACCAATAACGGAAAATACAAGCCGAAGACTAACAAGCCCAAAACAAACAGTTTGTTTTTGGTGTCCAAGATAGACTACGAGAAACGCCGTAAGTTTGTCAGCATCATGGTAAATTCTGTTCCTGTTCGATTATAAATCGACACTGCTTCGGATATTTCTATCATTTCACGATCGACGTGGAAAACAATCGGCAGTCCAGCTCTTACGACGATTGACCATTCTGCAAGGAATGCATCCGGTGATATTTTTCAACTAACATCTTTGCTCAAATGTGGAATCGAATTTGACGGAAAATCAACATATGGCGAATGTTATGTTTCCGATACTAATCTGGACATTATGGGCATCGACTGGATCGAGGAGTTCGGCTTATGGGAAGTTTCGATAAGTTCGATCTGCAATAATATCACTTCTGCTTCCAGTAACCATTCTTCTTCAAATGCTCAGAAGACTGTCGAATTTTTAGAACAGAAATATCCTGAAGTTTTTGAAACCACACTTGGTTTCTGCACAAAGACGACCGCTGTCCTACATTTGAAACCTGGTGCTCAACCAGTTTTTCGACCGAAAAGAACGGTTTCATACGCCGCTCTTCCTATTGTGAAAAAAGAGCTGCAGAGACTCGAAGATCAGGGAGTCATAAGCACCCATCGTAGCGATTAAGAAGTCTAACGGAAATGTTCGCATCTGCGCGGATTTCTCAACCGGTCTTAATAGTATGCTGGAATCACACAACTATCCGCTTCCTGCTCCAAATGACATATTTGCTACGTAAACTTTTTTCGAAGATTGATTTAGCCGATGCGTATTTGCAAATACCAGTTGACGAGGTTTCACGCTCTCTGCTGACAATCAACACTCACAAAGGATTATATCAATACAACCGACTTTGTTTTAGTATAAAGTCGGCTCCAGGAATTTTTCAACAGACGATTGACACTATGCTAGCTGGAGTCACTGGCGCTGTTAGTTATCTGGACGATCTAATTGTAGTGGCGAAAACAGAGAAAGAACACGAAGAAATCTTAACGACGGTTTTTCAACGTTTAAAAGAATGGGGTTTTCGTATCAAAGCAGAGAAGTGCGCATTATTTCTTCCTCGAATTAAATATCTAGGATTTATTATCGACAAAGAAGGAAGACGACCTGATCCTGAGTAGAGTCACTTCATACGAACTAACACAAACATCCATTATCTTGAGTACGGAATATGTGTGTTTCATTTGAAACCAGCACATTTGAAATTTTTTTTGCAGTTGTCTCGATTTTTCATTTTAAGGATCTCCAAATAAACGCTGTATTTAGTTGACATTTCATGAGACATATCTCGATTCCGTGAAACGTCAATCAAAATCCATCTGCTACACGTATACACACTAAAACTATGCCATTTAAGAAACCTGCGATTTTTTAAATTCGCAGGTTTTTAGACTACTAAATATGTACCAAAAGTGGTCATTGTCCGTACTCATGATAATGGATGTTTGTGTTAGTTCTTATACAGTGACTCTAATCCTGAGAAGATTCAAGCCATCCAAAACATGCCACCGCCAACTAATATAACGACTTTACGTTCGTTTATTGGCATGATTAATTATTACGGCAGTTTGTACGAGAAATGCGGGAACTTCGATGGCCTTTCGATAAACTTCTAAGTAAAGACGCCAAATGGGACTGGTCAGCAGAGTGTCAACGATCATTCGAGAAAACTAAAGAAATTCTAAATTCTGATCTGTTACTTACTCATTTTGATCCGCAATTTGAAGTTAAAGTAGCAGCAGATGCCTCGAACTATCTCGGAGCGGTTATCTTACACCGTTATCCTGAAACATCGGAAAAAGCCATCGCACACGCAGCGCGCGCCCTTCTACCCGCAGAAAAGAACTTTAGCCAGATAGAAAACGAAGCACTAGCATTGATTTTTGCAGTAACCAAATTTCACAGGTTCCTGCATGGACGTAAGTTCACGTTATCAACGGACCATACACCGTTGCTATCAATTTTTGGAAGTAAAAAAGGAATTTCAACGCATACCGCTAACCGTCTACAACGTTGGGCGTTGATTCTCCTTTCTTACGACTTTACAATCGAGCATATTGGTACCACCAAATTTGGTCATGCCGATGCGCTATCTCGATTATTGACTCAACAACCTACGGAAGTTACCGACGCTGTCGTCGCATCCACTTCCATGATTGACGCCGAAGTCAATCAAATCATTGTCGAAAATGTGCGTCAGCTTCCAATCACATTTCCAATGATCATAAAGGCAACATCTGAGGATGAATTACTGCAGAATGTTTTACAATATATGCGTACATCTTGGCCTTCAATAATTGACGAACCGAACCTGAAGATGCTGTACAATCGACGAGAGTCGCTTGCCGAATCAAAGGGCTGCATACTAATGTCGGATCGTATAATCATTCCGGATACATTACAGATGGCTGTACTCAAACAGCTCCATGCGAGCCATCCTGGAATGAACCGAATGAAGGCATTGGCTCGCAGCCATGTCTACTGGCCAAACATTGATCAACATATCAAAGATATGGTTAAGAAATGTTCACGATGCGCTACAGCTGCCAAATCTCCAGTAAAAACTATGCTGTCTTCATGGCCGATAGCTATCAAACCATGGTCCAGAATACACATAGACTATGCCGGTCCTTTCCAAAACTTAAATTTCTTGGTTATTGTGGATGCATACAGCAAGTGGCCAGGAATTTTTATAATGCAATCTACTACCACGACAGCAACGCTAAGCAAACTGGAAGAAGTTTTTGCTAGGTTTGGATTTCCGGAAATATTGGTTTCCGATAATGAAACACAGTTCTCATCACATCAATTCGAGGAATTTTGTACATCCAGCGGAATTCAACACATTCGTTCTCCGCCGTATCATCCGCAATCGAACGGTCAAGCGGAACGATTTGTTGATACTTTTAAGCGAGCATTAATAAAAGCAAAAGGGGAAGACATGACGGCTTCCACGTTGCAACTCTTTTTGAGGTGTTACCGTACCACACCAAATGCAGCACTGACAAATTCAGCAACACCTTCTCAACAGATGTTCGGCAGGAATATACGAACGTTGTTGGATTTGATGCATCCTACTGAATCAACAGTTCCGTTGCAACGTAATACCGAAATGGAATAACAATTTAACGATCGACATGGCGCTGTTACTCGTAACTACCAATCTAACGATGCAGTCTACGTATTGAACTACAAGAATAATAAAAAGTCTTGGGTACAAGAAGAAATAATAGAGCGCGTTGGAACGGTCACTTACAAAGTTCGAGTGAATAACGAAGTTTGGGTTCGACACGCAAACCAAATTCGACGCCGTCAATCCAATTCTACTGCACTGTCAACGTCGGAGATTCCATTGGACATTTTACTTGACACATTCGAGGTAAAGCCTATCGCTGACAATCACAGTCCTCCATTAATGGAAGAACCTGTCAACTTTATCTCAGAATCCGTAACCGAAGAACATAGTATACAGCCAATGTTACGGCAACATGAATATCCGCAACGTCAGCGTGTAGCACCTAGACGCCTTCAGCCAACACACCATGGCAAACGACATCCTTCGAATTAAGAAACTTCATCAGTTTCTTTTTAAAAGGAGGGAGATGTTGGATATGCTACTTTTACTTTGTAGCATATGCGACTATTTTCTATCCAGACGATCGGAATAGGCTGGGAGAAAAGACGATCGATTATGGAATTGAAAAACGAAAACTGAATCTTGAATTTGTGTATTGAATTATATAAATTGTAAATTGAGTTAAAAATAAATATATGTGTTAAATACGTAACACAAAAGTAGTCTGGGTAGCTTAGTGTCTAGCATAGGCGCGCCGTAGGGGGGCCAGGAGGGGCCAGGACCCCCCCCCCCCAAACCCCAGCTTGGACCCTTCCAGAAAAATAATTCTGGCCCCTTCCAGAAAAATAATTCTTTCCTATTCTACTGCAAGCACTTTCCTTGCAAATTTTTACATTTTCGTTCGATACTTTTATTCAAATAAATGCTTGATATCGAAAATAAAGGTAGATGTCGAATCGAAACAATTATGAGTGGAAACCATGGAAAGCTTGGCGATCTCTTCATTAAATTTGTCGACAACAGATATCAAAAGGCAAAAAATCCATAAGGTTATCTATTGTATGCGTGACTGTTTCGCATCTCTTTCCTCATTGTTGAAAAGATACGGCCGATATAAGTCAAGGCAAAACCATCAAGGTCAATTTATGTGCAGGTGCAGATTTTTGTTGTGCATGTCCCGGTGTGTGTCTAAAGTCAAGCAGAAACGAAACGAAATACGATCATTTTTGGTTTTTCATTCTTGAGACCAAGTGCCGATTTTAGTTGGCAAGTTGTTAATTGCTTTCTGAAAAATATACGTTTATAGTAAAAGATGCGGAAAAGTGCCTGAATTTTGTAACTATGACTTTCTTACCTAGTGGTTAACTGTAGAAAGATACTCAGCATATCTCGAATGTAAGTACCACCTCATTGGATTTGTAAATTTCTCAGTACCTACACTTAATACAAAATCGGATATTTTATTTATAATATCAATGCTAGCCTATCGATAACTGGAGAATATGGACAATGACTGAGTGATAATAGGCTGAAAAATAAACGGTGTAATTAAAGGTTTCGGTACTCTAACCAACGACGGAGTCAACACTCTCTAAACTCACCTTAAATGCATGTGTTAACATGTTTTTACCAGCCGAACTGCTCTCCTTAAAATAATCCAATACTTCTTTCAGCACGGGCAATATGGATGTGGTGATTGCAACGATTTTCGATTCTTGCCCGCTCGTCAGAATATTAATATCAAGTCCGAGAAAATCCTGCGCTAAGCAATTCACGTAGTCCTGCAGAACACGGGTGCGTCATTATGCTTACGGAAAACATGACTATGGAAACTGGATTTCACTGTATATATTTTATTGCAATCTCGGCACGAACAAGAAATATTATTTGATGAAGTCAACGAAAAGGCAACATTTGCAACTAATTGATTAGAATTTGAACTACATTCAATTTTTTAAAATCTCTTTTCTACGAAATGTTTCCGAAAAACATGTGATTTGAACGTGGAGTACTTCGAATATTGAAGTCCACATGGATCATATCTACAAAAAAAGTAAAATTGGAATCAAACCTGTGTTTGTATGTGTCAGGCCACCACCACTACGATAAGAGTAGAAGGGGAGTCGGAGGGGAGGAACGCCGGAGAATGAAGAAGAACGGGAGTGGAGCGCGAACTCTTGATGAGTGCAGACGTGAAGTCTTTTTTTTGGTTTGAATAAAGTTTAACATTAAACCTGTGCATTTTTGAATTTGTGACGCTTCAGCCTATCCACTATCCACTCCTGCCACCTGACAGAAAATCAGAAGTGGGATCAAGATTTAGGCTCTGATATTAGTGGTCGAAAAAAATAACAAACGAATACAAAAGTGAATCGACGGTTCTTTTCCACCGGGGGAAAGTAACGCCAGCCGCACACCGACAAACCGTGTCGTATACAATCGCGGGCCGCGTACATATACCGACAAACCGTGTCGGATATAGTGGCCGACCGCCTACCGATAGAGGCAAACAATCCGTGAAAGAAAATATAAATGGACAAGCGCATAAAAATTGACGAACTTAACGTGAGTGCGTTAAAAAGTGAGTTGAGGAATAGGAACCTTGCGACTAAAGGTACGAAGTCAGAGCTGGTGTCACGCTTGCGAAGCAAAATGGAGGCCGACGAAATTGAAATGGGTGCCAATGAGGACCATCCGGAAACGGATGACGGTGTGACGCGGGCAGAGTTTGAGGGGCTGAAAACCGATATTTCGGCCATTTCGTCCATGCTACGTGATCTTTTGCAACACCAAACGAAACCACAACCGACGCCAACAATGGAACGCACACAACCAAACGGGGATGTTGATAAGTCGCGTCCACACGAAGTCGCAACATTGGGTCCGAGTACCAGATCCAATCCACACGAAAAAACACACAGCGATATTAAAACCGTTTCATATACTGTGTCCGAAACCGGTTTGTTCGTACCAAATACCGTAGTACCCCAATCGAGCGAGAGTGGGACCGTTCTAACGTACACATTTTCGAATCCATGTGTTGGATTAACAAGCTTGGCGGGTGGGACTGAGAGAAGCATAAAACCGGCTCCACAGGAAGGGATAGGTGTGAGTGCAGCAGCAACGTCACCGGCTGCCCTGAATACGACGCACGATGTGGTCGCTTCTCCATCAGTAGTTCGAGACTTCCAACTACCGGCGACAACCTCATACATTCCCACTCCGCGAGTCGAGCAACCGGTTCGGATTTTTAACAACGTTCGGGATCTGATAGAAATCCTTCCGGAGTTCGACCCAATGTCGGAAATATCGTTGTCGGCCCGACAGTTTATCGACAGAATTAACATGCTCAGGCAACTTTACAGTTGGGAAGACGGTTTGCTGTTATTCGCTGTACCTGCCAAACTCAAGGGCCCAGCCAAATTATGGAGTGATAGCCACATGAACATCCATCCGACGTGGGCTGTCTTTGCAAACGAGTTTGCACATGAATTTTCACGAGAGGAAAACGAAGGCGACGCTCACTACAAGATGATTACCTGTGTCCGACGCAAAGACGAGAGTGTAGAGGCGTATTATCATCGGATGTGCGCCATGGGTAGACGCGGAAATGTGAGCGAGAGGGCGACAATAAAATATATTAGAATGGGACTTAGACACACGCCATTACAGAACGCGATCGCAGGGTTTGACATCTCGTCAACGAGGGAACTATTGAATAGTATGCGTCGATATCTAACAAACGCAGTGAGTAAAGTAAACAGTCCTGACCGTCAAGGAAATAGCCAAAATGTATCAAACAAACCACCAGGCCGAGTCGAAGAGGGAACTCGCAATGAAAAAAATGATACCAGTCCTGGACGCAGTCGACCAAGTAACCGGAGGCAAGGCATCTGTTACAATTGTTGGGAGCCCGGTCATATCTCGGTAAATTGCAGTCAACCACAGAAACGAGGACGATGTGCGAAATGTTCATCCGCCACGCATACAACAGAAAATTGCACCGACACGTCAAGAAAAGAAACCCCGGGGAATATTCGCCAGATCCAAGACACATCATCGGAAAAAGCCAAACCGTGTTCGAAAAATGTCACCATCCGACGAACTAATTTCCGTGCGTTTGTCGATCCTGGAAGCGACTACTCGTTGATTCGTCGAACCGCCGCTGAGAGTGTAGGGACCGTCTCGTGCACCCCTGTCTCGTTAAAGGGATTCGCCGGCGGAGTATTTGTCGGAAATGCACGATATGATGGAGACATGGTGATAGATGACCGCGTTATCCAAGTTCGTTTATTGGTGGTTGAAGACAAACTGATTCCGGAATCAATTCTGTTGGGATCCGATGTTTTATGTGCGGAAAATAGTCGTCTGATCTTCGAGTCAGGGCAATGTCGACTTGAAGCAGTGTCCACCGAGAACATCAAAATTGGCGGCACCGTATCGCAGGAAGACCGAACGAATTTACTGAAGTTGGTGTCAAAATTTCCGCAATGTTTTGCTGAACAACTTTCTCAATTGGGGCGGTGTCGAACTACAGTGATGACCATTGCGATCAAGGAAAACCAGCCAATAAAACAGTGTCCATATAAAGTCGAATTCGCAAAGCGGGACATTGTCAATAAAACAGTCAAGGAATTGTTGGAAAATGATATAATTCGCAGCAGCACCTCTGAATACGCGTCGTCACTCGTTATGGTAAAAAAATCAAATGGTGAGGATCGGATGTGTATTGACTTCAGAGCGCTCAATGCAATCACTATCAGACAACCGTACCCGATGCCAACCGTCGAAGAACAGCTGTCGTCCATAGCCGGTAATAAATATTTCACCACGTTGGATCTGATGTCCGGGTACTACCAAATTCCATTGTCGGAAGAATCAAAGAAATATACAGCGTTCATCACTCATGATGCTCATTACGAATTCAATTGCATGCCGTTCGGGTTGGTAAATGCACCCGCAGTATTCCAGTCGATGATTATTGCATTAGTCAAAAGAATGAAACGCCGGGCCATCACCTATGTGGACGAAGTTATCATAGCAACCAAGACTGTTTCGGAGGGGCTGGAGCAATTGGAAGACCTGTTAACGATTTTTGCTGAATCTGGTTTGACTCTTAGGTCATCGAAGTGTGTATTTCTAGCTGAGAATATCCAATTTCTCGGACATCGTATCGGACATGAGGGAATATCACCGAGTAGCGAAAAAACGGATGCAGTAAAGAACTTCGCAACACCGACAACTGTGACGGAAGTCAGACGGTTCCTGGGACTGACGGGATTCTTCCGGAAATTTATCAAAAACTACTCGGAAATTTCGCGTCCATTGACTAAACTGTTGAAGACAAAAGGAAATCCAACTTTCTCGTGGACGTCTGAGCAAGATCTGGCATTCAACAGTTTAAAGGATCGGTTGTGTGAGGAACCAGTTTTGGCGTTGTATGACCCCACCCGTGATCATGAGGTTCACACCGATGCCAGCTCAAAGGGATTAGCTGGGATATTAATGCAGTTATCGGACGAAAATACTTGGAAACCAGTGTTTTTCTTCAGTCGTCATTGCACAGAGGCTGAACAACGCTACCATAGCTATGAACTCGAGGTTCTAGCCATCGTGGAAACTCTCGAACGTTTCCGTATGTATTTGCTCGGGAAGTCGTTCCGGATCATCACGGACTGCAACGCAATCAGCACCACCAAATCGTCTAAGTCATTATTACCCAGAGTGGCCAGGTGGTGGTTGAAAATGCAAGAGTACGACTTTGAAGTTGTTCATAGACCTGGGACAACAATCTCACATGTCGACGCGCTGAGTCGAGAACCAAACGAAGAGCCTCGAGAAGTCAAAGTAGCCACCGAGAACATCATGATCGTCGAAGTCAGTAACGCAGATTGGGTTGCTACCATGCAGCGTCAAGACCCAAGACTTCTGTCAATTATTAAGGTTTTACAAGGAGTAGAAGCGTCAGAACAACGAACTCAATTAAAACGTGAATACCTACTCAAAAATAACCGTTTATTTCGGAGAATCGACGAGGAAGAGAAGTTCGTAGTGCCGACCGCGGTTCGATGGAGAATTGTTAAGTTGTACCACGACGATATGGGCCATTTTGGGACGGAAAAGACCATTCAACGAATCAACGAACGTTTTTGGTTTCCCAAGATTCGTAAATACGTCAGGTCGTACTTGGCCTCTTGCTAAGAATGTTGTTATAATAAAAGCGTCACTGGAAAGCCGGAGGGAACGTTACATATCGCCACAGCCGTAGATCCAGTTCCGTTCCGAATTCTACACATCGATCATTTGGGACCCTTTCCGAGAAGTCGAAGAGGAAACGTTCACATCATTGCCGCTTCAGACCCATTCAGCAAATATCTGATGCTGAAGGCCGTTAAAACCACGAAGTCGAGACCTGTGATTGCAATGTTGAACGAGGTGACGACATATTTTGGACTTCCGTTGCGAATCGTCAGCAATCGAGGGACCGCATATACATCGAAGGAGTCATTCCAGGAACAGATGAGGGTACCAGCCGCAGTGACTGCAACCCTACCATAGAAGACAGAAGAGAGCAAGCAGCCTGTAACATCGCCGCTGAACGGGAGATCTGGAAGGCGAGATTTGATCGCAAACATCGACGTCTACATGTGTACGAGGCCGGCGACTTGGTGGTCGTTGAGAACGTTCCACAAGCAACTGGTGATTCGAGGAAATTGGAACCGAAATATCGTGGTCCGTATATCGTGAAAAAGGCGCTTCGGTTTGATCGGTATATAGTTGAAGATCTCGATAATCAGCAGCGAACTCAACGCAAGTTTAGTTCCGTATACACCAGCGACAAACTGAAACCGTGGTGTAGTCTTAGTCCGGATCTAGACGAGGTTATACTCGAAGACGATGACGAGGATCTCGAGACGAGCTCAAGTCAGGAGAGGCCGAGCTGTCAGGCCACCACCACTACGATAAGAGTAGAAGGGGAGTCGGAGGGGAGGAACGCCGGAGAATGAAGAAGAACGGGAGTGGAGCGCGAACTCTTGATGAGTGCAGACGTGAAGTCTTTTTTTGGTTTGAATAAAGTTTAACATTAAACCTGTGCATTTTTGAATTTGTGACGCTTCAGCCTATCCACTATCCACTCCTGCCACCTGACATATGTATGTTGATTATATTTTTCTACTGATTTAAACGATAATTGACACTTTAAGCACTGCATCATTTCTATTTTGCACTATAACGAAAAAAGACCGCTGACCGCTATTAGCTCTTTGCACGGAATGACGAAATACGCAACAAGCGATGGTGCGCTTACACTCGCCCTTGAGAGGCGAGCCTCTATCCCCATCAGGCCATTGCAAACCGGTTCTCGACGGCAGTGTTCTTTGCTGTGTTAAAAGCAATTTACACATTTACACTCAACATGCCCCTGCGGCGCAACTTGTCTATAAGTGCAAAAGGCGAAAGACAGAAATACAATGGGCTGCAAATTGTGCTCTATTGTATGTGTGTACACGCATATTGCTTGGCTTATTTTACAATTAAAAATTGTAAAAATACATATGGCAATATATTTTTAATATTTTTTAATATTAACATTACAATTCAGAGGTATTTTTCATACATTCAAAGTAAATTTACAATAACGTACATGGTATAGTGCATTTTACATAGATTTCCATCTAAATTTACACTCTGTTTTAAATTTACATACTTTACGTAGCACATTTTAATGCGATAATTATTGTAAACATCGAAAAATTTTTTACTGTGTAGCTTACTGAAAATAAAGACTGGTTTTTTTTTTAAAATTATAAATTTACATTTATCAATGATCAGATATAAAAGATTTTTGTTACACCAGGACGAGAGTTCATGTAAATTAGCCTGTAGCACGAGACAATCCTCTAAAGTTTTTACTGCTTTGTATAGTTTTAAATCATCAGCAAATAAAAGAAAGTTCACTCCTTTAAAAATCATACCAATGTCGTTAATAAATAACAAGAAAAGAAGAGGACCAAGGTGTGACCCTTGCGGTACACCTGATGTTATTGTGAAAGAGTTTGAAGTTGTTGACTTTATTTAAACACAACTAGTCCGTTGAAAAAGGTAACTGGTAATCCAGTGAAAAAGATTACCAGTGAAACTCATGGCGTAGAGTTTTTGTAGAAGTAGGACACGGTTTACTTTGTCAAAAGCTTTGGCAAAGTCAGTATAGATGGAATGAACCTGCTCTTTACCTTCGAGTGCAGAGTTTATGTATTCCGTGAAGACGGTCAAATTGCTAAGAGTGGACTTAGACTTCTGAAACCCATGCTGACAAGGAGAAATCAAATGAGCACACAATGGAGTTATTTTCTGTGTAACAAAACTGTCGAGAATTTTGGCAATTGTTGATTGAATGGAAATTGGCCTGTAGTTAGCTACATCGGATTTATTACCAGACTTAAAAATTGTAACAATGAAACTTGCTTTCCATGCCTCAGGGAATATGCCTGAGCTAAGAGAACGATTAAACAAGTCGTTACAACCGACTTGTTTTCCGGGGTAAACTCAGCGGGTGCCAGTTTCGTTACAAAACATTTCTTTTTAGTTTGACTTCACTTTATTTGTATGTTGTAAAATATTCACTTAACTTATATTATTAAGTTTAATTATAATTGCTGCTTTAATTCTTGTTATTTACGTTATTGCACTATTCAAATTTGATTCACTTAAGTTAGATGCTATATATTTGTTCTTTTGTTTGACTTGATTCTAGTTCGATTCAGTTCAGTTCACTTAACTTATATGTTATACTATTATTTGGGTTATTAGTATTGCTGGCGTATTGTTTAATTCAGGTTATTGCACTTAGTTTTGTTACGCCGTTATTTCGTAGACCTCTCTCCTCGTTGATATCTTCGTTTAGCCTCGGGGTAGTGTCGTCATTGACGTCGTTTGTCTTCACTTGACTTCGGCGACTTCCCACCTCGTTGGTTTCCTGCAGTTGTGACTTCGTACTCGACGTTGTCTTCCTTCGTCGTCTTGCTGCGGTGACTTCGTTGCTGTCGCTCTCTTCCGTTTGACTGCCGTTTCGTGTCCTCGCTAACTTCGCTACGCTCCTGCTGCTTCGTCGTCTTCCGTTTGGCTGCCGTTTTCGTTTCCTTGCTATCTTCGTTGCTCTCCTGCTGCTGTGTTATCGTCGTCGTCCCTGACTGTTTCGCTGTGTGGGCATTACCGTCGCGGCGCGTTCTTGAAATCCTGCCGTTATGTTTTCGCCGCCGTTGTTAACCTCCTGTTGATGTATCCTTGCTATCGACGTTCCCCTTGTTGGCCTTCTTGCTGTTGCGTCTTCATCACCGTCGTTGTCTTCGCTGGTCCAGGTCCGCTAATTGGTGGAGGTACAACCCCGCAAGACCAATATCACTAGCTGTATCGTCCTCGGCTCCGGTCCAGTTCTTCGTTCGCTTCAGACCTGCTTATTTGGTGGAAGTACAACCCCACAAGACCAACATCACAGGTTGAATTGAATCGAGCTCAGTTTCTCACGGCTGTTAGAAGAAAGGAAGTATAACCCCACTATCTTGTTCACAGTATGAGCACTGCCGACTGGCTTGCTTTTCGTCGTTTTCGCCTTGGTATATATTTGGCGACAAACATTTCAAAGGTATAAATCATTTGTTGTTATTAGATTTTTCGTGGTAAGCTACCAAAGAAGCTATTATGATTAAGAGTTAGTTATTCTTTCCGGTGTCAGTGGAGTGAAACTCCAACACGGAGTCCCCGACTGTGGACTAACCGCCATCCCTGAGGATATGACAAATTTGGAAAGAAACTTCACTGGAGAAGCCAGTTCATCATAAGATTGTGTTGGACTAGGTCCGAAGGAGCTGTTTCGTCATCGGAGGGCATAGACTCTTCAGAAGGTGTATTCTTGCCTACTAACCGAAACACCTTGACAGCTGGTGGGATTGCTGAGGTAAATTCTATATAGCCACATCCCATTCCAAATTTATTACCGAGAAGAATTTAATGGTCAAGAAAGGCGTCCTCTACCTTAGACTAAAGGCGTGTACTTTGAGAAGCTTTACTCTTGATTTCGGCTATTCTCTGGTTGTAACCCTGGATATGGTCAGCGTTTTTTTATGGCTGTGAAATTTACAAATGGTTGTAACCTTGGATCTGATCTACGAAGAACAAATCCGGTCCGTCGCAACTTATTTTTTAACCAATATTTGTTGTTATTAGATTTTTCGTGGTAAGCTACCAAAGAAGCTATTATGATTAAGAGTTAGTTATTCTTTCCGGTGTCAGTGGAGTGAAACTCCAACACGGAGTCCCCGACTGTGGACTAACCGCCATCCCTGAGGATATGACAAATTTGGAAAGAAACTTCACTGGAGAAGCCAGTTCATCATAAGATTGTGTTGGACTAGGTCCGAAGGAGCTGTTTCGTCATCGGAGGGCATAGACTCTTCAGAAGGTGTATTCTTGCCTACTAACCGAAACACCTTGACAGCTGGTGGGATTGCTGAGGTAAATTCTATATAGCCACATCCCATTCCAAATTTATTACCGAGAAGAATTTAATGGTCAAGAAAGGCGTCCTCTACCTTAGACTAAAGGCGTGTACTTTGAGAAGCTTTACTCTTGATTTCGGCTATTCTCTGGTTGTAACCCTGGATATGGTCAGCGTTTTTTTATGGCTGTGAAATTTACAAATGGTTGTAACCTTGGATCTGATCTACGAAGAACAAATGATTCGTGGACGGTGCATGTTTTCCCTTGTATATAGGGCAAACTCAGAACTCATATACTTGTCGGCGGGTTATTCTGCCACATCCGTCACCTGGGGCGTTGTTGTGGTCCCGTCGACCATTTTTCCAGGTTATTCTTAATCTTGTGTTGTGTTTCAGCTCTCTTTGTACTGTTTTTCAGGTTTGTGTTCTGTGTTTTGTGTTTATATGTACGTGTGAGTGTGTTCCTCCGCGTTTCTTCGTTTGCTGTTTTCTTGAGCGTGTTGTTTTGTAATCCCTTGTAAGTTATTTGGCGCTAGTGTCGTTCTGGCGATTTATTCAGGCGATTGGTGTGGTGTGAAATTTACCCGAAATTTCCGTCCTCACACTTCCTCCCTTCCTTGGTGATGATGCCTTGTGCGTTCATTTCCGTTTCCTATAATGCTTCGTTCGTGGTGTCGTCTGCGGCGTAGTAGGCCTTTACTTGGCTGAGGTGTGCGTTTCGGGTGTGCGTCTCGCCGTCCATCCGGAGTTCCACAATCACTGGTGATACAAAATTTACAACTCGGTACGGCCCATCAAATTTGGTGGCTAGTTTTGCTGTGAAACCGTCTACGGCCTTTGAGATGGGATGCTGCTTCATCATGACTAGTTGTCCAATGGAGTGGGACCATTGGCGACGCCTCAAATTGTTGTGCCGTCCTTGATCTTGTGCCGCTCTTACCATGTTTCGTCTGACGATCTGAAATGCTTCTCGTAATCTGGTGGCCTTTTCAGCTGGAGATTGTGGTATGGTGCCTGTCCCGAAGGTCTGTTCATCGTATAGTGCTTGCGGAAGGCGCAGTTCTCGTCCCTGGGTTAGGAACGCGGGGCTGTAACTAGTAGTCTCTGAGACGGCCGAATTTATGGCTAGCGTTATCTCCGGGAGTAGTTCATCCCATCCCTTCTGGTTATCGCTGGTCAGTTGTGAGATGATTGTTTGTATGGTTCGATTTGCACGTTCCGTTGGGTTTTCCTGTGGGGTGTAAGGGGCTGTGAACTGATGTTTCACGCCCATCTCTTGTAGAAATTTCTGGAATGCTCTGCTGGTGAATTGGGTTCCGTTGTCGGTGATAAGTATTTTCGGGACCCCGAACTTGGCTAGAATACGTTCTCGGAACGCCTTTTGCAGACCCTCACTGGTTGCCTTCCGCAGTGGAATTCTCTCCGTCCATTTCGTAAATTTGTCAAAAAACACTAAGATCATGGTATGTCCATGTTTTGACCGTGGCAGCGGTCCCATAAAGTCTGCGCATAGCGTTGTCCATGGCTCTTCAGCGATTTGGGTGAGCATTTTCCCTGCGGGTTGTTGTTGGCTTTGCTTATGTTTCTGACATGACTCGCACGATCGCACGTACTGGCTGATAGTCCTGAACATCCCGGGCCAATAGTAACGGTTCGCGATTCGGCCTATTGTTTTTCGGATGCCGAGGTGTCCGGCGCAAGGATGATCATGATTCTCCCTCAATATTCTGTTGCGCAATGGTGTCGGCACGCAGAGTTTCCAGGGGGCACAGTCTTCGTCATTTGATTGATGTGGTATATGGCGATACATTCTGCCGTCCTCGATGACATAGTCTGGGTATTTGTCCGGGTTCTCTTTCACCTCCGATACTCTTTTGCTAAACCATTTGCAATCTGGTTCATTCGGCACTTCGGTAGTAGTCGTATAGAGGGTGTCCGTGGGCTGTCGTGAGAGTGCATCGGCGACTACGTTTAATTTACCCCGTCGATATTGGATGTCAAAAGTGTATTGTTGTAACTCCAAGGCCCACCTCGCGATTCGTCCTGTTGGGTTATTGATCGAGTTCAACCACTTAAGGGCCAGGTGATCCGTAATGACCGTGAACTGGTACCCCTCTAAGTAAGGTCGCATTTTCCGAATTCCCCAGACGATGGCCAGGCACTCCTTCTCCGTAGCCGAGTAGTTCCGTTCGGCTGGGTTCAGGTGTCGGCTAGCGTAAGCTATCACGTGCTCCTTGTTATCGATCTCCTGGGTTAATACCGCTCCCAACCCGTAATCGCTGGCATCTGTTTGTAGTGTGAATCTTTGTTCGAAGTCTGGACACGCTAACACCGGGGCATCGCAGAGCTTCTGTTTAAGGCTGTCAAAGGCGTCATGTTGTTTTGGTTGCCATTTCCAATGTTTTCCTTTCTTCAGTAACGTGGTGAGCGGGTGCACCAGCTTAGCAAATTCGGGAACGAAACGTCGGTACCAGGAAGCGACCCCTAGACAACTTCGCAGTTCTCGAATGTTTGTCGGTGGTTGTAGTGCTTTGATCGCCGCTATTTTATCGGGGTCAGTATGGATTCCATGCTCGCTCACGACTTGTCCAAGGTACTTTGTTTCTTTTTTGAAAAATCTGCATTTGTCCACATTGATCTTTAGGTTTGCCACTCGTAGTCGATGGAATACCTCTCGTAGGTTCTTCATGTGTTCATCAAAAGACGCCCCCGTGACGATGATATCGTCCAGATACGCAAAAGCATATGGTTCCATCTCCGGGCCAATTACCTGATCTAGGGCACGCTGGAAGGTTGCTGGGGCCGAGTGAAGACCGAATGGCATAACTCGCCAGTGAAATAATCCGCGACCGGGTACGGTGAACGCTGTGTATTGCTGGCTATCTTTGTCCATGGGGATTTGCCAGTAACCATTCTTTAGGTCCAAGCTGCTGATGTATTTAGGATGTACTGAATCCGGGGTAGCGGGTATGCGTCTGGTATGGAACGGGTATTTAGCTGGCGAAAGTCAAGGCAAAGTCGCCAACTACCGTTTTTTTTTTGTACTAGGACCACGGAAGAGCTATACGAGCTATGTGATGGCTCTATGCATCCTTGGTTCAGTAAGTCGTCTACTTCTTTATTAATGGTGGCCTGTGTGATTGGGTTGTTCGAGGTGTATTGATGCTTGAAAGGCCGATCATCACGCATCAAGATCTTGTGGCTGGTGATGTTGGTGACCCCGCTAAGTTGTTCGATAGCTTGTAATTCCTGGCTCAGGAACGCGTTGATATCCTCCAGATGTTCCGTCATCTCGTCCTGCTTCACGGTGCAAGTGTTTATGTTGCTTTGCTTGGGGGTGACGTTCTGGCTTCGTAGTCTAACGGTTTGACCCCCACAGCTGAGTGTTGCTCCGATGCGAGATAGAAAATCCATTCCAAGAACTATATCCTCGATGATACCCTGGAGAATCAATAAAGGAATTTTGCACTGATACTGGCCTAACTGGATGGTCGTGAACAGGGCCTTTGTCACTACCCGCGTTGACCCATCTGCCATATTGATAGTTATTTCTTGGTTGATGATTCGTCCGGCGGTCTGGAATTTATAGGCGAAGGATTCGCTCATAAAACTCCTCGTTGCCCCTGTGTCTATGGTGGCTTTGAGTACCTCTTCGCCCAGGGCAACAGTGGCGAAGAGGTGGTTGTCCTCTTGATAGAGGAAACTTATTGTTGGCGAGGAACGGCTGACTGCGGTACCGGTTCTCCTCGCGACGGACCGACTTCCCGCTCGTTTCCCGTTCGGTACCTACAGCAATCGATCGTCCGGGTGTTCCGACGGCCACAATCCCAGCAGAAGTAAACTCGAGGGTTTTGGCAGACTCGTGCCTGGTGGCCGTCCTGACTGCAATTCCGGTATGCGGTTCTGGTGTTGACTGGAGATTCTATGGATTGAGCTACGGCACAACGTCGTTCTTCTTTGATCCTTGTTGGTCGGAGACTTAGTTCCTTTTCTCCTTGGATGCTTTCAAAGTCGTCGGCTAGTGCGATTAGTTCCAATGTGTTGAAATCTCTTCGTCGAATGTATAGCTGATATCTGGGATGACAGTTTCGGAATATCAGCTCCAGCTTTTGTTCCTCGGAGTAGTTCGTAAGGCGCATCAGGTTTTGTAGATCCAGGACGTAGTCCTTGAAGAGTTCTCCCGATTGTTGCTGTTTCTATCGGATCTTATCATCCAAGTTTTCGAGGTATCGTGTTGGGAGGAAGAATTTCAAAAAGTCCTCCTTAAACTCAACCCATCGGTGCCATGGGCGATGGTTATTGCGGTACCAAGTTAGTGCCCTATCGCGTAGGAGCTCTGGCATTGTTCTTGGCAAAGAGTCCCTTCGGGATGTCATACACCGCAGCTAATTCCTCAATGCGTTCGAGGAAGTTCAGAGGTTCCTTCCCTCCGTCGTATTTGACCGACCATTTCCTGATCTGATCGGCAATTGCGGCATACGTCATGGTTGAACCCTGGACCGTACGAGACGGGGCTGGAACTGCACTCTCGTGGTGGACCATGTCTGTTGTAGGGGATTCTTCCTTTGTGGTTTCCTGAACCTGTTGTTCGGGGGTTGATTCTTCGAGAATTTCCGACAGTTTTGATGATACGGCCGTCACCGTGCCCTTGAAATGCTTGGTCTCCAATTCCGTCAGTCTAGATTCGTGTTTAAGGCCTCCGGTTTCCTTAATCCAGGCACTGAACTGTTTTCTGAGTTCGTCGACTGTGCCGTTGTTGGTGAAACCGAACTCTTCTGCGTAGGCGAGGAGTTCGTCCTTGCGCAATACATAAATCCAATTGGTTTTAACCATGTTGTTAGGTTACTCGTTCGTCGCTGTTTTAATTCACTGTAGTTTTCACTGTCCGCTAACTTTCTCTGCTAGTTTTCCCTTGGTCCCTATTTGTTACGGCCTTAATAGTTCAGTTGTTACTTATTTCACTATTTCAAACCACTTTCACTGATTGTTCACTGCCCGCTTTTGTCTTTAGTAATTTTCTCTGATCACTGTACTGCTGTTGCTCTATTTGTCTATTTCGATATTATTGTTCACTGATTATTTGATCACTATATTTTCAAATCTCACTGTTGGTTCTCTGCCGGTTTTCCGAGTTTGTTTTGTGAAGTCCCTGCTCGGGCGCCGGGGTAAACTCAGCGGGTGCCAGTTTCGTTACAAAACATTTCTTTTTAGTTTGACTTCACTTTATTTGTATGTTGTAAAATATTCACTTAACTTATATTATTAAGTTTAATTATAATTGCTGCTTTAATTCTTGTTATTTACGTTATTGCACTATTCAAATTTGATTCACTTAAGTTAGATGCTATATATTTTTTCTTTTGTTTGACTTGATTCTAGTTCGATTCAGTTCAGTTCACTTAACTTATATGTTATACTATTATTTGGGTTATTAGTATTGCCGGCGTATTGTTTAATTCAGGTTGTTGCACTTAGTTTTGTTACGCCGTTATTTCGTAGACCTCTCTCCTCGTTGATATCTTCGTTTAGCCTCGGGGTAGTGTCGTCATTGACGTCGTTTGTCTTCACTTGACTTCGGCGACTTCCCACCTCGTTGGTTTCCTGCAGTTGTAACTTCGTACTCGACGTTGTCTTCCTTCGTCGTCTTGCTGCGGTGACTTCGTTGCTGTCGCTCTCTTCCGTTTGACTGCCGTTTCGTGTCCTCGCTAACTTCGCTACGCTCCTGCTGCTTCGTCGTCTTCCGTTTGGCTGCCGTTTTCGTGTCCTTGCTATCATCGTTGCTCTCCTGCTGCTGTGTTATCGTCGTCGTCCCTGACTGTTTCGCTGTGTGGGCATTACCGTCGCGGCGCGTTCTTGAAATCCTGCCGTTATGCTTTCGCCGTCGCTGTTAACCTCCTGTTGATGTATCCTTGCTATCGACGTTCCCCTTGTTGGCCTTCTTGCTGTTGCGTCTTCATCACCTTCGTTGTCTTCGCTGGTCCAGGTCCGCTAATTGGTGGAGGTACAACCCCGCAAGACCAATATCACTAGCTGTATCGTCCTCGGCTCCGTTCCAGTTCTTCGTTCGCTTCAGACCTGCTTATTTGGTGGAAGTACAACCCCACAAGACCAACATCACAGGTTGAATTGAATCGAGCTTAGTTTTTCACGGCTGTTAGAAGAAAGGAAGTATAACCCCACTATCTGGTTCACAGTATGAGCACTGCCGACTGGCTTGCTTTTCGTCGTTTTCTCCTTGGTATATATTTGGCGACAAACATTTCAAAGGTATAAATCATTTTCGACTCTGCATAATTTTTGACTCTATTATGATTCGTGGACGGTGCATGTTCTCCCTTGTATATAGGGCAAACTCAGAACTCATATACTTGTCGGCGGGTTATTCTGCCACATCCGTCACCTGGGGCGTTGTTGTGGTCCCGTCGACCATTTTTCCAGGTTATTCTTAATCTTGTGTTGTGTTTCAGCTCTCTTTGTACTGTTTTTCAGGTTTGTGTTCTGTGTTTTGTGTTTATATGTACGTGTGAGTGTGTTCCTCCGCGTTTCTTCGTTTGCTGTTTTCTTGAGCGTGTTGTTTTGTAATCCCTTGTAAGTTATTTGACGCTAGTGTCGTTCTGGCGATTTATTCAGGCGATTGGTGTGGTGTGAAATTTACCCGAAATTTCCGTCCTCACACTTCCTCCCTTCCTTGGTGATGATGCCTTGTGCGTTCATTTCCTTTTCCTTTTATGCTTCGTTCGTGGTGTCGTCTGCGGCGTAGTAGGCCTTTACTTGGCTGAGGTGTGCGTTTCGGGTGTGCGTCTCGCCGTCCTTCCGGAGTTCCACAATCACTGGTGATACAAAATTTACAACTCGGTACGGCCCATCAAATTTGGTGGCTAGTTTTGCTGTGAAACCGTCTACGGCCTTTGAGATGGGATGCTGCTTCATCATGACTAGTTGTCTAAAGGAGGGGGACCATTGGCGACGCCTCAAATTGTAGTGCCGTCCTTGATCTTGTGCCGCTCTTTCCATGTTTCGTCTGACGATCTGAAATGCTTCTCGTAATCTGGTGGCCTTTTCAGCTGGAGATTGTGGTATGGTGCCTGTCCCGAAGGTCTGTTCATCGTATAGTGCTTGCGGAAGGCGCAGTTCTCGTCACTGGGTTAGGAACGCGGGGCTGTAACCGGTAGTCTCTGAGACGGCCGAATTTATTTGTTTTGTATTTTCGGGACCCCGAACTTGGCTAGGATACGTTCTCGGAACGCCTTTTGCAGACCCTCACTGGTTGCCTTCCGCAGTGGAATTCTCTCCGTCCATTTCGTAAATTTGTCAAAAAACACTAAGATCATGGTATGTCCATGTTTTGACCGTGGCAGCGGTCCCATAAAGTCTGCGCATAGCGTTGTCCATGGCTCTTCAGCGATTTGGGTGAGCATTTTCCCTGCGGGTTGTTGTTGGCTTTGCTTATGTTTCTGACATGACTCGCACGATCGCACGTACTGGCTGATAGTCCTGAACATCCCGGGCCAATAGTAACGGTTCGCGATTCGGCCTATTGTTTTTCGGATGCCGAGGTGTCCGGCGCAAGGATGATCATGATTCTCCCTCAATATTCTGTTGCGCAATGGTGTCGGCACGCAGAGTTTCCAGGGGGCACAGTCTTCGTCATTTGATTGATGTGGTATATGGCGATACATTCTGCCGTCCTCGATGACATAGTCTGGGTATTTGTCCGGGTTCTCTTTCACCTCCGATACTCTTTTGCTAAACCATTTGCAATCTGGTTCATTCGGCACTTCGGTAGTAGTCATATAGAGGGTGTCCGTGGGCTGTCGTGAGAGTGCATCGGCGACTACGTTTAATTTACCCCGTCGATATTGGATGTCAAAAGTGTATTGTTGTAACTCCAAGGCCCACCTCGCGATTCGTCCTGTTGGGTTACTGATCGAGTTCAACCACTTAAGGGCTAGGTGATCCGTAATGACCGTGAACTGGTACCCCTCTAAGTAAGGTCGCATTTTCCGAATTCCCCAGACGATGGCCAGGCACTCCTTCTCCGTAGCCGAGTAGTTCCGTTCGGCTGGGTTCAGGTGTCGGCTAGCGTAAGCTATCACGTGCTCCTTGTTATCGATCTCCTGGGTTAATACCGCTCCCAACCCGTAATCGCTGGCATCTGTTTGTAGTGTGAATCTTTGTTCGAAGTCTGGACACGCTTACACCGGGGCATCGCAGAGCTTCTGTTTAAGGCTGTCAAAGGCGTCTTGTTGTTCTGGTTGCCATTTCCAATGTTTTCCTTTCTTCAGTAACGTGGTGAGCGGATGCACCAGCGTAGCAAATTCGGGAACGAAACGTCGGTACCAGGAAGTGACCCCTAGACAACTTCGCAGTTCTCGAATGTTTGTCGGTGGTTGTAGTGCTTTGATCGCCGCTATTTTATCGGGGTCAGTATGGATTCCATGCTCGCTCACGACGTGTCCAAGGTACTTTGTTTCTTTTTTGAAAAATCTGCATTTGTCCACATTGATCTTTAGGTTTGCCACTCGTAGTCGATGGAATACCTCTCGTAGGTTCTTCATGTGTTCATCAAAAGACGCCCCCGTGACGATGATATCGTCCAGATACGCAAAAGCATATGGTTCCATCTCCGGGCCAATTACCTGATCTAGGGCACGCTGGAAGGTTGCTGGGGCCGAGTGTAGACCGATTGGCATAACTCGCCAGTGAAATAATCCGCGACCGGGTACGGTGAACGCTGTGTATTGCTGGCTATCTTTGTCCATGGGGATTTGCCAGTAACCATTCTTTAGGTCCAAGCTGCTGATGTATTTAGCGTTTCGCAGTCGGTCTAGGATGTACTGAATCCGGGGTAGCGGGTATGCGTCTGGTATGGAACGGGTATTTAGCTGGCGAAAGTCAAGGCAAAGTCGCCAACTACCGTTTTTTTTTTTGTACTTGGACCACGGAAGAGCTATACGAGCTATGTGATGGCTCTATGCATCCTTGGTTCAGTAAGTCGTCTACTTCTTTATTAATGGTGGCCTGTGTGATTGGGTTGTTCGAGGTGTATTGATGCTTGAAAGGCCGATCATCACGCATCAAGATCTTGTGGCTGGTGATGTTGGTGACCCCGCTAAGTTGTTCGATAGCTTGTAATTCCTGGCTCAGGAACGCGTTGATATCCTCCAGATGTTCCGTCATCTCGTCCTGCTTCACGGTGCAAGTGTTTATGTTGCTTTGCTTGGGGGTGACGTTCTGGCTTCGTAGTCTAACGGTTTGACCCCCACAGCTGAGTGTTGCTCCGATGCGAGATAGAAAATCCATTCCAAGAATTATATCCTCGATGATACCCGGGAGAATCAATAAAGGAATTTTGCACTGATACTGGCCTAACTGGATGGTCGTGAACAGGGCCTTTGTCACTACCCGCGTTGACCCATCTGCCATTTTGATAGTTATTTCTTGGTTGATGATTCGTCCGGCGGTCTGGAATTTATAGGCGAAGGATTCGCTCATAAAACTCATCGTTGCCCCAGTGTCTATGGTGGCTTTGAGTACCTCTTCGCCCAGGGCAACAGTGGCGAAGAGGTGGTTGTCCTCTTGATAGAGGAAACTTATTGTTGGCGAGGAACGGCTGACTGCGGTAACGGTTCTCCTCGCGACGGACCGACTTCCCGCTCGTTTCCCGTTCGGTACCTACAGCAATCGATCGTCCGGGTGTTCCGACGGCCACAATCCCAGCAGAAGTAAACTCGAGGGTTTTGGCAGACTCGTGCCTGGTGGCCGTCCTGACTGCAATTCCGGTATGCGGTTCTGGTGTTGACTGGAGATTCTATGGATTGAGCTACGGCACAACGTCGTTCTTCTTTGATCCTTGTTGGTCGGAGACTTAGTTCCTTTTCTCCTTGGATGCTTTCAAAGTCGTCGGCTAGTGCGATTAGTTCCAATGTGTTGAAATCTCTTCGTCGAATGTATAGCTGATATCTGGGATGACAGTTTCGGAATATCAGCTCCAGCTTTTGTTCCTCGGAGTAGTTCGTAAGGCGCATCAGGTTTTGTAGATCCAGGACGTAGTCCTTGAAGAGTTCTCCCGATTGTTGCTGTTTCTATCGGATCTTATCATCCAAGTTTTCGAGGTATCGTGTTGGGAGGAAGAATTTCAAAAAGTCCTCCTTAAACTCAACCCATCGGTGCCATGGGCGATGGTTATTGCGGTACCAAGTTAGTGCCCTATCGCGTAGGAGCTCTGGCATTGTTCTTGGCAAAGAGTCCCTTCGGGATGTCATACACCGCAGCTAATTCCTCAATGCGTTCGAGGAAGTTCAGAGGTTCCTTCCCTCCGTCGTATTTGACCGACCATTTCCTGATCTGATCGGCAATTGCGGCATACGTCATGGTTGAACCCTGGACCGTACGAGACGGGGCTGGAACTGCACTCTCGTGGTGGACCATGTCTGTTGTAGGGGATTCTTCCTTTGTGGTTTCCTGAACCTGTTGTTCGGGGGTTGATTCTTCGAGAATTTCCGACAGTTTTGATGATACGGCCGTCACCGTGCCCTTGAAATGCTTGGTCTCCAATTCCGTCAGTCTAGATTCGTGTTTAAGGCCTCCGGTTTCCTTAATCCAGGCACTGAACTGTTTTCTGAGTTCGTCGACTGTGCCGTTGTTGGTGAAACCGAACTCTTCTGCGTAGGCGAGGAGTTCGTCCTTGCGCAATACATAAATCCAATTGGTTTTAACCATGTTGTTAGGTTACTCGTTCGTCGCTGTTTTAATTCACTGTAGTTTTCACTGTCCGCTAACTTTCTCTGCTAGTTTTCCCTTGGTCCCTATTTGTTACGGCCTTAATAGTTCAGTTGTTACTTATTTCACTATTTCAAACCACTTTCACTGATTGTTCACTGCCCGCTTTTGTCTTTAGTAATTTTCTCTGATCACTGTACTGCTGTTGCTCTATTTGTCTATTTCGATATTATTGTTCACTGATTATTTGATCACTATATTTTCAAATCTCACTGTTGGTTCTCTGCCGGTTTTCCAAGTTTGTTTTGTGAAGTCCCTGCTCGGGCGCCGGGGTAAGCTCAGCGGGTGCCAGTTTCGTTACAAAACATTTCTTTTTAGTTTGACTTCACTTTATTTGTATGTTGTAAAATATTCACTTAACTTATATTATTAAGTTTAATTATAATTGCTGCTTTAATTCTTGTTATTTACGTTATTGCACTATTCAAATTTGATTCACTTAAGTTAGATGCTATATATTTTTTCTTTTGTTTGACTTGATTCTAGTTCGATTCAGTTCAGTTCACTTAACTTATATGTTATACTATTATTTGGGTTATTAGTATTGCTGGCGTATTGTTTAATTCAGGTTGTTGCACTTAGTTTTGTTACGCCGTTATTTCGTAGACCTCTCTCCTCGTTGATATCTTCGTTTAGCCTCGGGGTAGTGTCGTCATTGACGTCGTTTGTCTTCACTTGACTTCGGCGACTTCCCACCTCGTTGGTTTCCTGCAGTTGTGACTTCGTACTCAACGTTGTCTTCCTTCGTCGTCTTGCTGCGGTGACTTCGTTGCTGTCGCTCTCTTCCGTTTGACTGCCGTTTCGTGTCCTCGCTAACTTCGCTACGCTCCTGCTGCTTCGTCGTCTTCCGTTTGGCTGCCGTTTTCGTTTCCTTGCTATCTTCGTTGCTCTCCTGCTGCTGTGTTATCGTCGTCGTCCCTGACTGTTTCGCTGTGTGGGCATTACCGTCGCGGCGCGTTCTTGAAATCCTGCCGTTATGTTTTCGCCGCCGTTGTTAACCTCCTGTTGATGTATCCTTGCTATCGACGTTCCCCTTGTTGGCCTTCTTGCTGTTGCGTCTTCATCACCGTCGTTGTCTTCGCTGGTCCAGGTCCGCTAATTGGTGGAGGTACAACCCCGCAAGACCAATATCACTAGCTGTATCGTCCTCGGCTCCGGTCCAGTTCTTCGTTCGCTTCAGACCTGCTTATTTGGTGGAAGTACAACCCCACAAGACCAACATCACAGGTTGAATTGAATCGAGCTCAGTTTCTCACGGCTGTTAGAAGAAAGGAAGTATAACCCCACTATCTTGTTCACAGTATGAGCACTGCCGACTGGCTTGCTTTTCGTCGTTTTCGCCTTGGTATATATTTGGCGACAAACATTTCAAAGGTATAAATCATTTTCGACTCTGCATAATTTTTGACTCTATTATGATTCGTGGACGGTGCATGTTCTCCCTTGTATATAGGGCAAACTCAGAACTCATATACTTGTCGGCGGGTTATTCTGCCACATCCGTGACCTGGGGCGTTGTTGTGGTCCCGTCGACCATTTTTCCAGGTTATTCTTAATCTTGTGTTGTGTTTCAGCTCTCTTTGTACTGTTTTTCAGGTTTGTGTTCTGTGTTTTGTGTTTATAAAGGGTTTTCTAATAAGGACTTGACAACTTTGAATTCAATTTGTGAACGCACCCTTTCACTAATCATCGAACTGTCACTGTCAATTTATTCAGTAAACTTAACATTTTTATCATGGTAAAGTACACGAAGGAACAACGTCTGCAAATTATATTATATTATTTTGAAAAAAAGTCGTCAAGTCCTTATTGGAAAACCCTTTTTAATAGGGACTTGACAACTTTGAATTCAATTTGTGAACGCACTCTTTCACTAATCATCAAAGTGTCACTGTCAGTTTATTCAGTGAACTTAACATTTTTATCATGGTAAAGTATACGAAGAAACAACGTCTGCAAATTAAATTATATTATTTTGAAAAAAAAATTTCTTAGTCCTTATTGGAAAACCCTTTATGTACGTGTGAGTGTGTGAGTCAATTAAAACTTAACAAATATCTATAGTTATACTAGGAGAGTAGATTGAAACAAAATTTTTGGGTGGGGGTAGTGGCGTACGGGGGTGGGGGTGAAAAACTTTAGATTACGATAACTCACAAACTAATTGGATCAGAAAAACAAAATTCGGTTTCGTTATAAAGATTGATAAATAAAGATTGCTCAAAGTAAAATCTTTGAAGGGGGTGGAGGAGCATGGAAGTGGGAGGGACTAGAATTTTTCAAAAATAACACGTTTCATATCTTAAAAACAGTGTAAGATGGATGTTTCAAATTTTTACCAGAAGTAGGCCTAATAGAACCTAAGTAGGGAAAAAAAAGGTTGGGGGTGTGGGTGTAGAGGGTGAGGGTGGGGAAGGGTGAGAAAGAAAAAGTTCCGATGCTTATATCTGAAGAATCTATACTGATAGGAAGCTGAAACCTATAGTAGTGGCATGGTGGAAAAATACATTTTTTTTTAGGGGTAGTATGGTACGGTGGCGGGGGGTGTTTTCCCTAACTTCAGAACGGCTTATGCTAGGAAGGTGAAACTCGGTTCGTATATGTAAATTAACTAAAGAAGTTATTCTGATAAAAAAAAATTCGAATATTCATTGGTGTTCAGAAGGGGGGGCAAAAAAAAATATCCGTTAATATAAAATGCATATATTTTCACGATTTTCGTCATATCTACTAGGTCTTTCGAAATATTGAATTCATTTTTATTCTACGGATTCTTCAAGTGAATACCTAGAATGTGTTTTCAAGATTTTTTGAAATTCGACCCCTAAGAGGGTGTAAACTGGTTGTATACTTTTTCATTAATTCCACCATGTTACTCAGGTCTGATCAGATATCGAATATCTTTTTACTTCCCCAGGTTTGTTTAATAATCACCTATTTTTAAGTTTTGTTTTTTTCAACCTCTAGACCGCATCCCGGAATATGACCCAATTATTTAATTCATGTGTTACATCCTTTTCTAACCGCTTCCCGAACTTTTTGTTAGGTTTTCAGTCACATAGTAACATACACTGCATCCCCGAATTGAACGCGTTCTGAACTTCTGCCGGAAAAATAATACAGTTGCGCCCAGACTGTTGGCAGATTTTTTTATAATATTTTATAACATTTTATAATTTTTTATAATTTTTTTATAATTTTTTATAATTTTTTATAAATTTTTATAATTTTTTATAATTTTTTATCCTTTCTTACCATTTTTATAATTTTTTATCATTTTCTACCATTTTTTATAATTTTTTACCATTTTTTACCATTTTGTACCATTTTTTACCATTTCTTATCATTTTTCATAATTTCTTAATATTTTGACCATTTTTTATCATTTTTACCCATTTTTTATCATATTTTTTCATTTTTTACCATTTCTTATTACTTTTTCCTCTATCCCGCAATCCTCAATCCCCAATCCTCAATCCTCAATCCTCAACTTTAGTTCGCGAACTATGAGGAACTATAGTTCCTCTATTCCTCAATTCTCCATCAACCATCCTTAACCCTTAATCATCCATCCACCATCCCCCATCCACCAACCTTCATCATCCATCCTCCATCCCCGATCCTTCATCGCCCATCATCCATCCTCCATCCCCGATCCTTCATCGCCCATCATCCATCCTCCATCCCCGATCCTTCATCGCCCATCATCCATCCTCCTTTCTCCATCCTCCATCGAACATCCTCCATCATTCATCCTCTATCCTCCATCGCCCATCATCCATCGTCCATCACCCATCGTCCATCATCCATCCTCCATCTTCCATCCTCCATTGTCCATCCTCCATCTTCCATTGTCCATCCACCATCCTCCATCTTCCACCCTCTATCGAACATCCTCCATCCCCGATCTTTCATCGCCAATCATCCAACCTCCTTTCTGAATTCTCCTTTCTGCAACCTCCATCGAACATCCTCCGTCAGCCATCCTCTATCCACCATCGTCCATCATCCATCGTTTATTGTCTATCCTCCATCGAACAGCCTCCATTGTCCATCATCCATCGTTCATCCTCCATCGCCCATCCTCCATCCTCTATTCTCCATCGTCCATCCTGAACAGATCAAAGATCTGAACATATCTGAACAGATCACAGATCTGAAACAGATCACAGATCTGGATAGATCACAGATCTGTACAGATCGCAGATCTGTACAGATCTGAACAGATCACAGATCTGAAACAGATCACAGATCTGAAACAGATCACAGATCTGAAACAGATCACAGATCTGAACAGATCACAGATCTGAAACAGATCACAGATCTGAAACAGATCGCAGATCTGAAACAGATCACAGATATGAAACAGATCACAGATCTGAAACAGATCACAGATCTGAACAGATCACAGATCTGAAACAGATCATAGATCTGAACAGGATGGATGATGGAGGATAGAGGATGGACGACGGAGGATGGAAGATGGACGATGGAGGATGGACGATGGATGATGGACAATGGAGGATTTTTGATGGACGATGGAGGATAGAGGATGGATGATGGACAATGGAGGATGTTTGATGGAGGATGGACAATGAACGATGGACGATGGTGGATAGAGGATGGATGATGGACAATAGAGGATGTTCGATGGAGGATGAATGATGGACGATGGGTGATGGACGATGGATGATGGGCGATATCGGATAGAGGATGAATGATGGAGGATGTTCGATGGAGGATGGAGAAAGGAGGATGGATGATGGGCGATGAAGGATCGGGGATGGAGGATGGATGATGGGCGATGAAGGATCGGGGATGGAGGATGGATGATGAAGGATGGTGGATGGAGGATGGTGGATGGATGATGGAGGATTAAGGATGGTAGATGGAGAGTTGAGGGATAGAGGAACTATAGTTCCTCATAGTTCGTGAACTAAGGTTTAGGATTGAGGATTGGGGATTGAGGACTGAGGATTGGGGATTGAGGATTGAGGATTGATTATTGAGGATTGAGGGATAGAGGAAAAAGTGATAAAAAATGGTAAAAAATGATAAAAAATTATAAAAAATGGTAAAAAATTATAAAAAATGGTAGAAAATGGTAAAAAATGGTGAAAAATTATAAAAAATGGAAAAAAATGATAACAGATTATAGAAAAAGGTAAAAAATGATAAAAAAATGGTAAAAAATGATAAAAAATTATAAAATATGGTAAAAATTGATAAAAAGTGATAATTACTTATAAAAAATTATAAAAAATGGTAAAACATGATAAAAAAATTATTAAAAATGCTAAAAATGATAAAAAATGGTAAAAATTTATAAAAATAGTAAGAAATAATAAAAAATGGTAAAAAGAGATAAAAAATGGTAAAAATTGGTAAAAAATGATAAAAAATGGTAAAAAGTGATAAGTAATAATTAAAAAATTATAAAAAGTGGTAAAAAATTATAAAAAATTATGAAAAATGGTAAAAAAATGATAAAAAATGATAAACAATGATTAAAAAATGGTAAAAAGTTATAAAAAATGGCAAAAAATTATAAAAAATGGTAAAAAATTAACAAGAAATGGTAAAAAATGATAAACAATGATTAAAAAATGGTAAAAAGTTATAAAAAATGAAAAAAGAATGGTAAGAAATGAAAAAAAAATAAAAAGTGATACAATACGATAATGAATGATAAAAAATTATAAAAAATTATATAAAATAATAAAAAATGGTAAAAAATGATATCAAATTATAAACAAATGATAAAAAATGATAAAGAATGTTAAAAAATAATAAAAAAATGGTAAAAAATTATAAAAATGAAAAAAAATGATTCAAAATTATAAAATATAGGAAAAAGTGATAAAGAAAAGAAATGGTTAAAAATGCTAAAAAATAATTATAAAAAGTTATAAATATGATAGAAAATGATACAAAATTATAAAAAGTGGTAAAAATGATAAGAAATGGTAAAAAATGATAAGAAATGGTAAAAAATGAAAAAAAGTTGTGAAAAATGGTAAAAGTGATAACAAATGATAAAATATGATAAAAAATGTTAAGAAATGGTAAAAATGATAGCAAATGATAAAAATTGATAAAAAATGTTAAAAAATGTTAATAAATGTTAAAAAATGATAAAAAAGATATAAAATGATAAAAAATTATAACAATTGGTAAAATATGGTAGCAAATGTTAATAAATGATAAAAAAGATATAAAATGATAAAAAATGATAACAAATGGTAAAAGCTGATATCAAATTATAAAAAATGATAAAAATAGATAAAGAATGGTAAATAACGATAAAAAATGGTAATGAATGATAAAAATTGATAAAGAATGATAAAAAATGGTTAAAAATTATAAAAAATGATATAAGATGAACAAATAAAAGATTAAAGATTATAAACTCCTATTTTCAGTTTATAGATAGACTTAAGAAAGGCCCGAAATTTGGAATTTTATGTTTTGTTGATTTGTAGCCATATTTTGCATATCTCGCTAAAAACTGTAAGAACCAATTTATGGAAAATTAAATTATCTATCTATGTTATCTGAACAATTTTTTTGCCAAATTATTTATTGCAAATAATAAGCGTAAAGTGTAAAATATTAGGAGATTGTCCCAGTTTTTTAAACTTTTGGTCCATTTTTATTAAGAATAGATGACATATTTACATGGCAAACATGTAGAGGTTTAAACTCCCTACAAGTTTCGTTCAAACCAGTTTTTCGTGCGACCAATGTATAACGGCCGGGAGCACGTTAAACACAGAGGCCGGGGAACTCGCAGGTATGACTACCTGCGGTCGGGACAATAGAAAGAATTTCTCGGTTGGTCTTGTAAACAGCTATTCGCACTAACGGAATTCTTTGAAATTCAATCCTTCTCCAGCATTGCTCCATGAATTTCGTTCTCACCATTTTTAGCGAGAAATGGAAAATACGGCAACAAATTGACAAAACAGAAAATTCAAAATTTCGGCCACATGCCATATCAAATTTTGGTCTGAAACTGTGATTCCATATTCTACTCCATCATTGGAACCTAACCACTTCAAAACATTTCGCCTTCCAATTAACTCCGAATTTTACTGAAATCTTGTCTCTGGTGACCGTCCAGATCCGTGAGCCGAAAAGATCCGTGGAGAAGATCCGGCTCAGTTGGATCTTTTGCTTGAACCGGTTCATTGAGCCGGCTCAGATCTGAGTTACCCATCTCTACTTTGGATACATCTAAGCTATTTAGTCGATATAATACTTCGGACAATTCAATGTTACCTATTACTATTTTAGAATTATAATTATTATGACAGAAATTAGAATTAACAGAAATTGTGCTATCAGTATATACACTAGAAAAATGTTTAGCAAAGAACTCAACAATACCTGCAGAATCACTAGCCGAAACATCATCCAGATACATGCAATTAGGTAATATGTTATCTGACTTCAGTGAATTGATGTAATTCCAGAATGAATTCAAATTGTGTGGAATGTGATTTTCAATACCAGCTATATACTGTTCATAACAGAATGTTTTTAGAGTTTTACAATCAGAACGCAGTCTGGCGAAAATATTATAATCTTCAGATAAACCTGTTAATTTGTAATTCGAATGAGCAATTTTCTTATCAATAATACGTTTTCTAAGTTCTTTACTGTACCAGCATGGATATGATGAATTAAAGACCACTTTACTAGGAACGTTGCAATAAATAACTTCATTGACTAGTTCGTAAAATAAGTTAACGGCAGTATTGATATCCAGATCATTGAAGACACTATTCCAGTCGATAAGAGAAAGCTTATGTATGATAAGTTCAAAGTTAGCTATTTTGAAATTTAAACTAGAAAATGATATATTATTTTTATGATAGCCAGCAGATCGTAATGTTCTTCGCACAGATTCAGGATGTAAGACTTTACCGAAGTCATTCTGAATATATTTCGCCAACTCAGGTGCAGTTATCTTACGATTTTTTCTCACTTTTTCTAATACTGATCGAGTATTACGCTCACTTAGCACTCTAGGTTGCCCAGATCTTGGCTTATTATCGATACTGCCAGTAAATTTAAATTTTTTTTACAATGTTTTGGACGGTGGGACGACTCACTTTAACTATTCCGGCGATTTCGCCCAAAGATTTTCCTTCCTGTCGCAATCTAACAACTAAAAGGCGTATATCCTTCGAAATTCCTTTTCTAGAGCTCATTTTTCCACTATTTCAATGCAATCGCTTATCGAAACTAACTTAAAACAAATATAGTGAAATATAAAAAAGCAATACAATCAACAGTTTTCAAATTTTGGAGAAATGAGAGTTAAGAAAATGCAATTCGTTGAATTAATTTTGCTGTATGTAGACTTTTGTGGTGTGCTTATCGCTCCTTTTTTCGTTTTTCTAAAGAAATAACGGATTCTTTTGGTATTTTTTGTTACTTTATTGTCTGTTTCATATTATTGCATATTCTAGCTGTTTTGATTTGAATCTAGTGTTTGTTGTTTTCTTTATATAACATAATTAAGCAGTGTATGTAGACTTATGTGACTGAGTGTATGTTAGAAATGACAACGAGTGATTCGATTTAAACATGTCGACCAACGCCTAAAACGTCTGATTTTCGGAGAATCCCTCTTTATTGAAACGGTCAATGGGTCGAATTGTGCTTGCTAAAAAAGAAAGTAAAAACAGGTTTTACATGTGTACTTGGACGTGTCAAATTCTATGCGCTTACACGTATTTGTGTACTTAACCACGTTGCACTTATAAAAATTAAGATATATGAAAATTTTCGTGCAAATAAGCACCTCCAATATAACAATTTCAGATAATGTGTTGGTAATATGGTCCCCTGGGAGCCATAATAAAAGTAAGATGTCAAACATTTTTTAAACTACTTCGCTATTAAATCCATGGTCCCAAGCATACGAGTATGATGTTCCCATCGGTTTTCTTAAAGACAATTTATCCTTATGCCTGTTAAGAAATTGATCAAATCAAATCGTCATTGGAAAAACAGCGTATTAACATTTCAAAGTCGAAGCCTAAGACTAATCATTCGTACGATTACCCAATCTGTAAACACAAAAAGAATTAACTTGTATGAAAAGCATGTGTGCCTTTCGGAAAAAGTCGTATGTTCTGAGCCATTCGGCCCTTGGCCCCTGCCAGATCTTAGGCCACGGCGCGCCTATGGTGTCTAGAGCACTTGCCTTCGGTGCACCTGGTACCAGGTTCGAATCTGCTTGGCGACAAGCAATTTTCGAGAATGGGATTGGGTGCCGGACTATCAGTTCACTCAACTGTAAATGAGTACCTGAGTTAAGATCGGGGTAATGTTCACGGACGAGCATGTAGCTGACCACTTCACCTCCTAGTGAGCCGTTTCACAGTGGGGCCAAAAGTCAATTAACCAAAGTGTGAAACGGTTAAAAACCAAATACTACATGAGCTAGTAGACTAGTCTAAGAACAATACTCAACCCCTCCCGCCTTTCCTCTGTCCACGCGTTGCGTGTTTACGTTCAGTTGAAATTCGATCAACCCACTTGGTGTATGTGTCTGTTCTCCGCGTTCATGTGAAAACAAATTTTAACAGTGAATATTTATTATTCTACCTTCATTTCGGAAGTAAAAGTGATGGATACTGATACAGCAGGTAATAAATCACTAACTGTATTAGGATTTTTTTGTTTAGAGTTAGTTGTTTTTTTCGGTGTCAGTGGAGTGAAAACTCCAATACGAAATCCCCAACTGTTGATTATCGCCGTCCCTGAGGACATGACAAATTTGGAAAGAACTTTCACTGGAGAGGCCAGTTTATCATAAGATTGTGTTGGACTAGGTCCGAAGGAACTGTTTCGTCATCGGAAGGCAGAAGACTCGTCAGAGGGTGTATTCTAGCCAACTTTCCGAAACACCCTGACAGCTGGTGGAACTGCTGAGGCAAATTCTATATAGCAACATCGTAATCCAAATTCATTTCCACGAAGAATGTAATCGTGAAATAGCCTGACATCTACCTTATACTAAAGGCGGGTGGTATATGGCTATGAAATGGTTGTAACCTTGGATAACCCTAAGGCTATGAAGCTTTTAGTAACCTTGGAAGATCTACTCTAAAGCTTGGGACCCAGTGGGTCGCAAACTTATTTTTACCAACACTTTTTTGTTACTAGTTTTTCATGGTCAAGCAACAATTGAACCTATTAAAGTTTAGAGTAAATTGTTTTTTTCCGGTGTCAGTGGATCGCCGTCCCTGAGGTCATGACAAATTTGGAAAGAACTTTCACTGGAGACGCCAGTTTATCATAAGATTGTGTTGGACTATATTAGGATTAACATTATTTTCAGCGTTCAACAGTTTAGACTTATTGTTTTGAAAATCACACGTATTGTGGAGAATTTTTTAGCTATTTTTTTGTTTATTTATGTATTTCTTATACTTCCAAGTTAGATCCTGCTATAATTCTTAATAAAGTCGAAGGTTTGAAGATTTCAGTAGTAATTCATAAAAAAATTAGCCGCGGAAAAGCGCGGATAAGTATTATTTCGGTACTTTAAATTTTTTTTGAATAAAATGTCCAAAAAATCTAATTAAAGTAAGTTTTTTTTTTTTGGTTTGGTTTCACAAGGTACCTCTGGAGTAAAAATTGTGACTGTAAATACTTATTTGACCATATGCAGAATCTTAATTTGCCAAATCTTAATTTGCCAAATCTTAATTTGTCAAGTCTTAATTTTTCAAAAATTTTAGTCAATAAATATGTCTTGATCAATAACAGAAAGCTGTTTATACTCCAGATGAAATAATATAGAGTATTATAAGTTTGATCCAGCCGAAAATTATGTAACGCATAGAACCAAGCCTTGAACGAAAAAAAGTAATGTATTATTTTTTCTTTATTTGTGGCCAAAAACCTCAAATCCGCTTGACGTCCGTCCGTCCGTCCGTCCGTCCGTCTGTCTGTCCGTGAACACGATAACTCAAGAACGCCTTGACCTAGGATCTTGAAATTTTGAATCTGAGTGTTTGGTTGAATTTGTAAGGCTAAGTTCGTTAACGTGCAAAATCATCCCACTCCTTCGGGTAGCTGCCACACAAAATGTCCTTAAAACACGTGTTCAAGAATATTGGCCGATACCTTCATAAGGGCTTATACTACGACTTGGATATTTTGTATGTGTTAATTTTCCAATATTTGGAGCTAACTGTATGATTATGAAGAAAATCCTATTAGTCCTTCGAGTGGCTGCCATACAAAAATCCTGTTAAAATATCTTCATTCAATTCACGAAACTTACTATAACTCAAGTAATCGTTTAGCTATGAATTCACAATTTTGTACAAATTAGTTTTGAGTGAATACAAAGTTCGAGTTTACTAATCAGCGAAATCATTTAACTCCTTCTGGTACCTTCCATATAAAATGTCCTCAAAACATGAGTTCAAGAATATTGACCAATAACTTCGGAATGCCTAAGGCTACGACTTTGAAATCTTGTATACGTTGGTTTTTCAATAGTTGGAGCTAAGTCTATGATTATGGAAAAAGTCCTTTTAGCCTTTCGTGTAGCCGCCATACAAATATCCTACCAAAATGTCTTCACATAATTTACGAAACTCACTATAACTCTAGCTATCTTTTAGATACGAATTCGAAATTGTGCACAAATTAGTTTTGAGTGAAAACAAAGTTTGAGTTTACTAGGCAGATAAATCCTTTTGCTCCTTCTGATACCTGCCATATAAAATGTCCTTAACCCTTAAATGCCCACATGTCTATTTTGGGCACGCACTCTTTGAACAGAAGGTTTGTCCAACGGAAATATTTCAGACTGCGTGCGAATATTTTTAGTACGTTCTACGATACAAGCGACACAGTTTGCACCGGTTGCCGCTTGAAACCAACTACATTTGAAAACTTGAAATTCAGTTGAGTTTGCGCAGCACGACGATACGCATTTTTTGTGAATTTGCGATTTTCAAACATACATACATACACATTTGTGGTAAGTCGATCGAATCCGACGATGAATGAATTATTTCCGTGTTTATTATTGTGTCTAGAAAGTGATGTGAGTATTCAAAATAAGAAAATTTAAAAAATTTCATCCTTTTTTTGTGAGTTATGACCAGCGTGTACGCACTACCTAAAATTACCTGTCACATACCCAGGTGAGTTGTATGAAAAGTCGTAGAACAAAAGTTGTTCAGAATTGTCTCTTGTACAACATATAAATCTTTTCCCGAAAAGAAAAAAATTCACAACCAGTTTAGCTGTTTGTTTAAAATTTTGTAAACGTTTGTTTTCCAATAGTTGAAGTTAAATGTATATCTTTGAAAAAAAAAATGCTATTAGTCCTTCGCGTAATAGCCATACAAATATCCTTTCAAAATGTCTTCACTTAATTTATGGAACTCACTATAACTCATGATTACTTGAGCTGTAAATCTAAAATTATGTACAAATTAGTTTTGAGTGAAAATGAATTTCGAGTTTACTAGTCAGCGAAACCCTTTCACTCCCTCTGGTACCTTCCATACAAAAAATCCTTAAGATACGTATCAACAATATTTTCCCATAACTTTTGAACGCGTCAAACTACGAATTTGAAATTTTGTACACACTAATTTGTGGATGGTTCCAAGGAAAGAGATAAATATATTAGAAATCGAGTGAGTCCATCCGGTACCTCACATGTGCATGTCCTTCAAAAATTAAATTTTATTCCCGATGGCACACCCAGTTCAAAAAATGATTTTAAACATTGATGATATTGTTTTTAAGTTTCAAGTAGCAACTGAATGGAGGTCCTTAATAAAGGACATACAACATGCACATACGTAATTCTACTTTAGCCCCAACTAAAATATAAATCGGAGTTCAGTATCATCTAGAGTATTGTACGATTGGCTTGCAGCCGATCGTGACTGCAGTATGTTTTTTATTTAGTAATGTCGTTTAGAATCGATGTAGACATTAAAATAATTTTGGCCGCGTAGATCGTTCAAATACCCCTATGTGCGTTGGTCTCACGATGAAGGAACTCTGGCATTACTTCAAGGCCTAGGCCCGATTTGCGCTGTTGCGCCATTGATTATTAACAAAATAAAATTAGTTCTCATTTGAAACCAATCCGTAAACGTTTTTCTGAAAAAAAAAGTTCTGGATTATAGTCAGTGCCCGAAAGATGAATTGAAAACTTCTCCGATGAGTATTGTTTGGGAGCTAGACAAAAATCATTATTGATATCCTTCAATATAATCGACTTCAATTGAAACTATTAAGTAGATTTTTTACATCGAAATTCAAATCTCCAATGAAATTGATCTAAACGGAAAACAACTTTTACTCCGCCAGCTTAGCATAAATCCTTTGTAAATCACCAAGAAAGTATCAGATATACCCTAATAGGAATTTAGGCAGCCATAGTACAAGTAACTTTTTCGGTTTACACTTTCAACAGGACGTAGTTGCTAAGAACCTCATTCAGCCGATAGGATCCTTCGGAACCATGTGATTGAAAAGGTGCGCATTCGAATAAGCTAAAATCCACGTTTGTAAATTCGTTTTAGCAGAACGTTTTCGAGAACTACTGCCGTGAAGGAGTAGGTATTTTTGACATCACAATCCACGGCTCTTTTTTCCGAATAACAAATGTTCTTTTCATTTCATCAAATCACCAACAATATTTCAATTATACGTGATACCCGGACGGAAGATTTATCTTCGGAATGTCTCGAAACTTTCTGGTGCTTGTTGAAGAGACTCCCGTCGATCTTCGCGGCAGTTATTTCGTATTCGGTAAACTGAGCGATGTCCTTTTTAGTAAGCGCTACGCGACTTTGAGCTTTAACATTGTTCGCGGTTCAGGACTAATGTGATAAATAACGAACGGATGACGATAGCAGATGTTGTATTTGGGTAACGAATAAGCCGAAAGAATTGTTCTACTCGTTAAGAGATGGGAGTGGGTGGGAGCGAATTTCTTCATATTCGAATGATAAAGCACAAGTTGAAGGCATTACAATGGTTGCTTCTGTTTTACTCGCCTTCTTATTTGCAATTGTTCTTTGATTAATGGCTTCAGCTGAAAGCATATTACGGCAGATTATCCGTTGAAAGATGTTATTTTAATTATTCACGCGATATTTGATCTAAGAATTCTGTTTTGCAAAGTTTTAACAATTCGAACGAGAATAACGTTGATTTTGAATTGGTGGTGCTCCAATCGTCTTGTAGACAGATCTGGAAAACTCACTAGAATTTGCGCTATTTATTTTCGTGCATTAAGAATTTTACAATATTATCAAGTAATCATTTAAAGGAATATAGGGTTTCAAGTGGCGGTGGTCGGTCTGTGAAATCCGCCATTGTACATCGATTTTTGGTCGTTCCTTGTACAAATACATGTTTTCATGCCAGAGCAGGGATTGGGTCAGAAGACGGATTTTGAAGATGTGCAAACTGTGCTTCTCCACCAGATTATTCGAAGAGGATATTGGCATATTTGTGTAGGGAAAATGTCGATATGCGTATTAAAAATACCATAATACCGTACATAGTAGTCCTTTATGCTAATAAAAAATCTGCTAACAGTCTGGGCGCAACTGTATTATTTTTCCGGCAGAAGTTCAGAACGCGTTTAATTCGGGGATGCGGTGTTTGTTACTATGTGACTGAAAACCTAAAGTTCGGGAAGCGGTTAGAAAAGGGTGTAACATATGAATTAAATAGTTGGGTCATATTCTGGGATGCGGTCTAGAGGTTGAAAAAAACAAAACTTAAAAATAGGTGATTATTAAACAAGCCTGGGGAAGTGAAAAGATATTCGATATCTGATCAGACCTGAGAAACATGGTGGAATTCATGAAAAAGTATACAACCTGTTTACACCCTCTTAGGGGTCAAATTTCAAAAAATCTTGAAAACACATTCTAGGTATTCCCATGAAGAATCCGTAGAATAAAAATGAATTCAATATTTCGAAAGACCTAGTAGATATGACGAAAATCGTGAAAATATTAACCGATATTTTTTTTTGCCCCCCCTTCTGAACGCCAATGAATATTTGAATTTTTTCTTATCAGAACTACTTTTCTAGTTAATTTACATATACCTACCGAGTTTCAACTTCCTAGCATAAGCCGTTCTGAAGTTAGGGAAAACACCCCCCACCACCGTACCATACTACCCCTTAAAAAAATTCTATTTTTTCACCATGCCACTACTAAAGCTTTATCTAAATACCAAGTTTCAGCTTTCTATCATCATAGATTCTTAAGATGTAAGCATCGGAACTTTTTCTTTCTCACCCTTCCCCACCCTCACCCTCTACACCCACACCCCCAAACTTTTTTCCCTACTAGGGTTCTAATAGGCCTACTTCTGGTAAAAATTTGAAACATCCATATTACACTGTTATTGAGATATGAATCGTGTTATTTTTGAAAAATTCTAATCCCTCCCACTTCCGTGCTCCTCAACCCCCTTCAAAGATTTTACTTTGAGCAATCTTTACTTATTAATCTTTATAATAAAACCGAATTTTGTTTTTCTGGTCCAATTAGTTTGTGAGATATCGTAATCTAAAGTTTTTCACCCCCCACCCCCGTACGCCACTACCCCCACCCAAAAATTTTGTTTCAATCTACTCTGCTAGTATAACTACAGATATTTGTTAAGTTTTAATTGTTTTAATTGTTTTAATTGTTTTATTAATGGTTTAGGAGATATGGATTTTAGAATTTGTCGATCTCGGAATTTTTGCGTTTCGGACGCATTATTTCCCCCTCCACTCCCACACCCCTTCACCCATATCTGTTTTTTTTTTGCAAATGGGTCCATTATCAAAGCTCTATAGAAATTCTAAGTTTCAGCCTCCTAACACAAGCGGTTCCTGAGATCTAGAAACCTAAATTTTTCGTCTAAAACGCTTACCCCGCCTTCCCCCTTACACCTCCTCCCATGAAAATAATGTCAATTCAAGGGGTCCACCAAGTCTTTTCTTAGAAAAAATTTGAATTTAATAGCTCCACTGGTTTGAGAGCTACAAGCCTTCAAAGATTTTGGGGCGGTCGACGTACGGCGTACGGGGTACGGGGTACTTCGTACGGCGTACGGCGTACAGACGGAGTGAAAATTTTTATTGCTTTTTTCGCGTCTACTAGTCATGAAACGTGGAAAAAAAAATTTTGAGGGCATCAAATTTTTTTTTTTTTAAAATCGATAACAATACTGTATTATAAATAATACAGTAATATTATAAATAATACAGTAATATTATAAATAATACAGTAAAATTAGCTCGAAGTAATATAAGTGTTCGATTGTACAAAAAAATATTCAAGGGAACAAAAAACATAACGCAGTTACGATCGGCTGCAAGCCAATCGTATGATACTCTAGATGAAATACTGAACTCCGATTTATATATTAGTTGGAAATATATCAAAAGAATGAGGAAAGCACAAGCAAACATTACATGACCTTTTACTTACAGGTTGAAATTATTGTATAGTTGCTACTCGATTTTTTGACTTAAAGTGACTTCCATAAAGTAAGTTAGGACATTTTACAGAATTTTTGTATGGCAACTACGTGAAAGACTTATGTGATATTTTTCATATTAATAGTTTCAGCTGCGACTATTATAAAATTAATGTGTATAAAATTTCAAAGTCGTAACTTAAAGTGTTCTAAAGTTATCGTTCAATATTGGTGAACATGTTTATTAGGGACTTTTGTATGACAGCTACCCGAAGGAGTCAATAGATGGCTCTAATTAATGAACTCCGTTTTGGTTTTGGTATAAAACTAATTCCTGAAAAAATTTTTTAATTCCTGCCTTAATTCGTTCTGGAGTTATAGTGGATTCAGTGCATACATTTTTGAAGGACTTTTCTAGGCTGCTACACGAAGGACTCACTCGATTTGCATCATATTCGGAACTTTCGATTCAAACATTGTAAACCTTAAGTATGCAAAATTTCAAGTTCTTTACTTGGAGCATTCGAGCAATAATTGTGAAAACGTGTTTTAAGGACTCTTGTATGGGAGGTACCCGAAGGAGTGGAAAGATATCGCCCATTAACGAACTTAGCCTTACTTTTTCCATTTTACAAGTTGTGACAAAATTTCAACTTCTTAGGTCAACGCGTTCTTGAGTTATTGTGCTAACGGACGGACGGACGGACGGACGGACGGACGGATGGACGGACAGCAAACGGATTTGGGGGTTTTGGCCAAAAATAAACACAAAATAATATAACTTTTTTTGTCCAAGGCTCGGTTCAATGCGTTACAAACTTTTCGGGCTGGATTAAACTTATAATACTCAATATGTCCATCTAGAGTATAAACATGATACACGCAATAGAATTCTGTTAAGGCAATCATATTAATTCGTTTGTGCAGTTTTGCTGAGACAGCCGTTCGAAAAATGTCTCAATTTTGATTGCAGGGTGCGGAAATATACCGTAGCCATTAATAAAAATCATTACAACGTATGTTCGAATGAGATTCCTTTATAAAATAAATTTTTAACAACCCAAAATTTGTTTAATTCAATGAAGTTATTTGTTAGTACACAGTCGAAGGAGTTCCAGAGATATGTTCGGAAATATACCGTTTTGTGGAATTGTACCTTTAAATACTAATTTTAGTAACCATACAACAAACTAATTTTAGTATTTAAAGGCACAATTCCACAAAACGGTACATTTATGAACATCTCTCTGGAACTCCTTCGACTGTGTACTAACATGTGTTTTTGATATTTATTTGAAATCTCTTAATTTAGTAATTAAATTGTTTATTTTACTTATATTATTAATATGATTTGTTTTCCTCTTAAAGTTTCTGGGTACATTTTCCACATATATCTTACAAAAAACTCTAATGTTTGAGAAACTTCATTGGGATATGTTACGTTAAATACATAATAAAATCATATCAATTCTTTTATACATTCTATAAAGTTTATATTATTATATTTTTTAACATTTTTTCTTTCAAAAAAGAAATACACTTTCTAAATTTATTTTTAAGAACTTTCACACAATTTTTAAGAGGGCAAGTTATTTGATTTTCAAACTTAATATGATTTGCGCAATGTGTCATTATTTCCTTAATATTTCTAGACTTAAATTTGCATGCAAAAATCCGACAATTGTATAACTCTTCAATCGTATTCATACCTCTGTGAACTTAGCACCCCACTTTAACCCAATTGAATAAAAAAATTGTTTTCGGGTGGAGCTTTGTTTGTACTTGATTGTACCGAAAAAAATTTCGTTTGTACCTCCAAGGGAACGGAGAAAAAAATGCTCCGTGTGAACTTAGCACCCGACTTGCACCAAATTAACTGAAATTTTTTATTCAGATAGTACCCCGTCTGTAAATGATTGTACCGAAAATGATTTTTTTTTTTTTTTAATAAAAAAATTAAAAAAAATAATTCAAATTTTTTTTTTTAAAAAAAAAAAAAAAGGACGGCAAACTATTGTAAATTGCTTCTATTTGATTGAACCTTCAATCGATTTTAAAATACTTTAAAATTTACATCAAAAACTAGCTATCTAAACCAACCAATCCTTCACACAAAGAGTAAAATAATTAGAACGACAACACTATATAAATCGATGACCGGAGTATGATCGATTTTCAAAATTTGAAAAACCAAAGATGCAAATATATGCTATAGATACCGTAGTTGATTGTACCTCCAAGAAATTTTAAGAAATATTAATTTTTCCATCAAAAAATAACATTCTAAATCAGCCAATAATTCACACTCAGAGAGAAATAATTCGAAAGACGATTCTTCGACAACACATTATAAGTCGGCATAGTATAGACCGATTTTCAAAATTCGAAAAACCAAAGATGCAAATATATGCTATAGATACCGTAGTTGATTGTACCTCCAAGAAATTTTAAGAAATATTAATTTTTCCATCAAAAAATAACATTCTAAATCAGCCAATAATTCACACTCAGAGAGAAATAATTTGAAAGACGATCCTTCGACAACACGTTATAAGTCGGCATAGTATAGACCGATTCTCAAAATTCGAAAAACCAAAGATGCAAATATATGCTATAGATACCGTAGTTGATTGTACCTCCAAGAAATTTTAAGAAATATTAATTTTTCCATCAAAAAATAACAATCTAAATCAGCCAAAAATTCACACTCAGAAATTAATAATTCGAAAGACGATCCTTCGACAACACATTATTAAACGATAAGCGGAGTACATGCGCTTTCAAAATTCGAAAAACCAAAGATGCAAATATATGCTATAGGAACCGTAGTTGATTGTACCTCCAAGAAATTTTAAGAAATATTAATTTTTACATCAAAAAATAACATTCTAAATCAGCCAATAATTCACACTCAGAGAGAAATAGTTCGAAAGACGATTCTTCGACAACACATTATAAGTCGGCAAAGTATAGACCGATTTTCAAAATTCGAAAAACCAAAGATGCAAATATATGCTATAGATACCGTAGTTGATTGTACCTCCAAGAAATTTTAAGAAATATTAATTTTTCCATCAAAAAATAACAATCTAAATCAGCCAATAATTCACACTCAGAAATAAATAATTCGAAAGACGATCCTTCGACAACACATTATTAAACGATAAGCGGAGTACATGCGCTTTCAAAATTCGAAAAACCAAAGATGCAAATATATGCTATAGGAACCGTAGTTGATTGTACCTCTAAGAAATTTTAAGAAATATTAATTTTTCCATCAAAAAATAACATTCTAAATCAGCCAATAATTCATACTCAGAGAGAAATAATTCGAAAGATGATCCTTCGACAACACATTATAAGTCGGCATAGTATAGACCGATTTTCAAAATTCGAAAAACCAAAGATGCAAATATATGCTATAGATACCGTAGTTGATTGTACCTCCAAGAAATTTTAAGAAATATTAATTTTTCCATCAAAAAATAACATTCTAAATCAGCCAATAATTCACACTCAGAGAGAAATAATTCGAAAGACGATTCTTCGACAACACATTATAAGTCGGCATAGTATAGACCGATTTTCAAAATTCGAAAAACCAAAGATGCAAATATATGCTATAGATACCGTAGTTGATTGTACCTCCAAGAAATTTTAAGAAATATTAATTTTTCCATCAAAAAATAACATTCTAAATCAGCCAATAATTCACACTCAGAGAGAAATAATTTGAAAGACGATCCTTCGACAACACGTTATAAGTCGGCATAGTATAGACCGATTCTCAAAATTCGAAAAACCAAAGATGCAAATATATGCTATAGATACCGTAGTTGATTGTACCTCCAAGAAATTTTAAGAAATATTAATTTTTCCATCAAAAAATAACAATCTAAATCAGCCAATAATTCACACTCAGAGAGAAATAATTCGAAAGACGATTCTTCGGCAACACATTATAAGTCGGCATAGTATAGACCGATTTTCAAAATTCGAAAAACCAAAGATGCAAATATATGCTATAGATACCGTAGTTGATTGTACCTCCAAGAAATTTTAAGAAATATTAATTTTTCCATCAAAAAATAACATTCTAAATCAGCCAAAAATTCACACTCAGAGAGAAATAATTTGAAAGACGATCCTTCGACAACACGTTATAAGTCGGCATAGTATAGACCGATTCTCAAAATTCGAAAAACCAAAGATGCAAATATATGCTATAGATACCGTAGTTGATTGTACCTCCAAGAAATTTTAAGAAATATTAATTTTTCCATCAATAAAAACCATTCTAAATCAGCCAATAATTCACACTCAGAGAGAAATAATTCGAAAGACGATTCTTCGGCAACACATTATAAGTCGGCATAGTATAGACCGATTTTCAAAATTCGAAAAACCAAAGATGCAAATATGTGCTATAGATACCGTAGTTGATTGTACCTCCAAGAAATTTTAAGAAATATTAATTTTTCCATCAAAAAATAACATTCTAAATCAGCCAATAATTCACACTCAGAGAGAAATAATTTGAAAGACGATCCTTCGACAACACGTTATAAGTCGGCATAGTATAGACCGATTCTCAAAATTCGAAAAACCAAAGATGCAAATATATGCTATAGATACCGTAGTTGATTGTACCTCCAAGAAATTTTAAGAAATATTAATTTTTCCATCAAAAAATAACATTCTAAATCAGCCAATAATTCACACTCAGAGAGAAATAATTCGAAAGACGATCCTTCGACAACACATTATAAGTCGGCATAGTATAGACCGATTTTCAAAATTCGAAAAACCAAAGATGCAAATATATGCTATAGATACCGTAGTTGATTGTACCTCCAAGAAATTTTAAGAAATATTAATTTTTCCATCAAAAAATAACAATCTAAATCAGCCAATAATTCACACTCAGAAATAAATAATTCGAAAGACGATCCTTCGACAACACATTATTAAACGATAAGCGGAGTACATGCGCTTTCAAAATTCGAAAAACCAAAGATGCAAATATATGCTATAGGAACCGTGGTTGATTGTACCTCTAAGAAATTTTAAGAAATATTAATTTTTCCATCAAAAAATAACATTCTAAATCAGCCAATAATTCATACTCAGAGAGAAATAATTCGAAAGATGATCCTTCGACAACACATTATAAGTCGGCATAGTATAGACCGATTTTCAAAATTTGAAAAACCAAAGATGCAAATATATGCTATAGATACCGTAGTTGATTGTACCTCCAAGAAATTTTAAGAAATATTAATTTTTCCATCAAAAAATAACATTCTAAATCAGCCAATAATTCACACTCAGAGAGAAATAATTCGAAAGACGATTCTGCGACAACACATTATAAGTCGGCATAGTATAGACCGATTTTCAAAATTCCAAAAACCAAAGATGCAAATATATGCTATAGATACCGTAGTTGATTGTACCTCCAAGAAATTTTAAGAAATATTAATTTTTCCATCAAAAAATAACATTCTAAATCAGCCAATAATTCACACTCAGAGAGAAATAATTTGAAAGACGATCCTTCGACAACACGTTATAAGTCGGCATAGTATAGACCGATTCTCAAAATTCGAAAAACCAAAGATGCAAATATATGCTATAGATACCGTAGTTGATTGTACCTCCAAGAAATTTTAAGAAATATTAATTTTTCCATCAAAAATAACAATCTAAATCAGCCAAAAATTCACACTCAGAAATAAATAATTCGAAAGACGATCCTTCGACAACACATTATTAAACGATAAGCGGAGTACATGCGCTTTCAAAATTCGAAAAACCAAAGATGCAAATATATGCTATAGGAACCGTAGTTGATTGTACCTCCAAGAAATTTTAAGAAATATTAATTTTTCCATCAAAAACTAACATTCTAAATCAGCCAATAATTCACACTCAGAGAGAAATAATTCGAAAGACGATTCTTCGACAGCACATTATAAGTCGGCATAGTATAGACCGATTTTCAAAATTCGAAAAACCAAAGATGCAAATATATGCTATAGATACCGTAGTTGATTGTACCTCCAAGAAATTTTAAGAAATATTAATTTTTCCATCAAAAAATAACAATCTAAATCAGCCAATAATTCACACTCAGAAATAAATAAATCGAAAGACGATCCTTCGACAACACATTATTAAACGATAAGCGGAGTACATGCGCTTTCAAAATTCGAAAAACCAAAGATGCAAATATATGCTATAGGAACCGTAGTTGATTGTACCTCTAAGAAATTTTAAGAAATATTAATTTTTCAATCAAAAAATAACATTCTAAATCAGCCAATAATTCATACTCAGAGAGAAATAATTTGAAAGATGATCCTTCGACAACACATTATAAGTCTGCATAGTATAGACCGATTTTCAAAATTCGAAAAACCAAAGATGCAAATATATGCTATAGATACCGTAGTTGATTGTACCTCCAAGAAATTTTAAGAAATATTAATTTTTACATCAAAAAATAACATTCTAAATCAGCCAATAATTCACACTCAGAGAGAAATAATTTGAAAGACGATCCTTCGACAACACGTTATAAGTCGGCATAGTATAGACCGATTCTCAAAATTCGAAAAACCAAAGATGCAAATATATGCTATAGATACCGTAGTTGATTGTACCTCCAAGAAATCTTAAGAAATATTAATTTTTCCATCAAAAAATAACAATCTAAATCAGCCAATAATTCACACTCAGAAATTAATAATTCGAAAGACGATCCTTCGACAACACATTATTAAACGATAAGCGGAGTACATGCGCTTTCAAAATTCGAAAAACCAAAGATGCAAATATATGCTATAGGAACCGTAGTTGATTGTACCTCCAAGAAATTTTAAGAAATATTAATTTTTCCATCAAAAAATAACATTCTAAATCAGCCAATAATTCACACTCAGAGAGAAATAATTCGAAAGATGATCCTTCGACAACACATTATAAGTCGGCATAGTATAGACTGATTTTCAAAATTCGAAAAACCAAAGATGCAAATATATGCTATAGATACTGTAGTTGATTGTACCTCCAAGAAATTTTACGAAATATTAATTTTTCCATCAAAAAATAACATTCTAAATCAGCCAATAATTCACACTCAGAGAGAAATAATTCGAAAGACGATCCTTCGACAACACATTATAAGTCGGCATAGTATAGACCGATTTTCAAAATTCGAAAAACCAAAGATGCAAATATATGCTATAGATACCGTAGTTGATTGTACCTCCAAGAAATTTTAAGAAATATTAATTTTTCCATCAAAAAATAACAATCTAATTCAGCCAATAATTCACACTCAGAAATAAATAATTCGAAAGACGATCCTTCGACAACACATTATTAAACGATAAGCGGAGTACATGCGCTTTCAAAATTCGAAAAACCAAAGATGCAAATATATGCTATAGGAACCGTAGTTGATTGTACCTCCAAGAAATTTTAAGAAATATTAATTTTTCCATCAAAAAATAACATTCTAAATCAGCCAATAATTCATACTCAGAGAGAAATAATTCGAAAGATGATCCTTCGACAACACATTATAAGTCGGCATAGTATAGACCGATTTTCAAAATTCGAAAAACCAAAGATGCAAATATATGCTATAGATACCGTAGTTGATTGTACCTCCAAGAAATTTTAAGAAATATTAATTTTTCCATCAAAAAATAACATTCTAAATCAGCCAATAATTCACACTCAGAGAGAAATAATTCGAAAGACGATCCTTCGACAACACATTATAAGTCGGCATAGTATAAACCGATTTTCAAAATTCGAAAAACCAAAGATGCAAATATATGCTATAGATACCGTAGTTGATTGTACCTCCAAGAAATTTTAAGAAATATTAATTTTTCCATCAAAAAATAACAATCTAAATCAGCCAATAATTCACACTCAGAAATAAATAATTCGAAAGACGATCCTTCGACAACACATTATTAAACGATAAGCGGAGTACATGCGCTTTCAAAATTCGAAAAACCAAAGATGCAAATATATGCTATAGGAACCGTAGTTGATTGTACCTCCAAGAAATTTTAAGAAATATTAATTTTTCCATCAAAAATAACATTCTAAATCAGCCAATAATTCACACTCAGAGAGAAATAATTCGAAAGATGATCTTTCGACAACACATTATAACTCGGCATAGTATAGACCGATTTTCAAAATTCGAAAAACCAAAGATGCAAATATATGCTATAGATACCGTAGTTGATTGTACCTCCAAGAAATTTTAAGAAATATTAATTTTTCCATCAAAAAATAACAATCTAAATCAGCCAATAATTCACACTCAGAAATAAATAATTCGAAAGACGATCCTTCGACAACACATTATTAAACGATAAGCGGAGTACATGCGCTTTCAAAATTCGAAAAACCAAAGATGCAAATATATGCTATAGGAACCGTAGTTGATTGTACCTCCAAGAAATTTTAAGAAATATTAATTTTTCTATCAAAAAATAACAATCTAAATCAGCCAATAATTCACACTCAGAAATAAATAATTCGAAAGACGATCCTTCGACAACACATTATTAAACGATAAGCCGAGTACATGCGCTTTCAAAATTCGAAAAACCAAAGATGCAAATATATGCTATAGGAACCGTAGTTGATTGTACCTCCAAGAAATTTTAAGAAATGTTAATTTTTCCATCAAAAAAAACCATTCTAAATCAGCCAATAATTCCCACTCAGAGAGAAATAATTCGAAAAATGATCCTTCGACAACACATTATAAGTCGGCATAGTATAGACCGATTTTCAAAATTCGAAAAACCAAAGATGCAAATATATGCTATAGATACCGTAGTTGATTGTACCTCCAAGAAATTTTAAGAAATATTAATTTTTCCATCAAAAAATAACATTCTAAATCAGCCAATAATTCACACTCAGAGAGAAATAATTCGAAAGACGATCCTTCGACAACACATTATAAGTCGGCATAGTATAGACCGATTTTCAAAATTCGAAAAACCAAAGATGCAAATATATGCTATAGATACCGTAGTTGATTGTACCTCCAAGAAATTTTAAGAAATATTAATTTTTCCATCAAAAAATAACATTCTAAATCAGCCAATAATTCACACTCAGAGAGAAATAATTCGAAAGACGATCCTTCGACAACACATTATAAGTCGGCATAGTATAGACCGATTCTCAAAATTCGAAAAACCAAAGATGCAAATATCTGCTATAGATACCGTAGTTGATTGTACCTCCAAGAAATTTTAAGAAATATTAATTTTTCCACTAAAAAATAACAATCTAAATGAGCCAATAATTCACACTCAGAAATAAAGAATTCGAAAGACGATCCTTCGACAACACATTATTAAACGATAAGCGGAGTACATGCGCTTTCAAAATTCGAAAAACCAAAGATGCAAATATATGCTATAGGAACCGTAGTTGATTGTACCTCCAAGAAATTTTAAGAAATATTAATTTTTCCATCAAAAAATAACATTCTAAATCAGCCAATAATTCACACTCAGAGAGAAATAATTCGAAAGACGATCCTTCGACAACACATTATAAGTCGGCATAGTATAAACCGATTTTCACAATTCGAAAAACCAAAGATGCAAATATATGCTATAGATACCGTAGTTGATTGTACCTCCAAGAAATTTTAAGAAATATTAATTTTTCCATCAAAAAATAACAATCTAAATCAGCCAATAATTCACACTCAGAAATAAATAATTCGAAAGACGATCCTTCGACAACACATTATTAAACGATAAGCGGAGTACATGCGCTTTCAAAATTCGAAAAACCAAAGATGCAAATATATGCTATAGGAACCGTAGTTGATTGTACCTCCAAGAAATTTTAAGAAATATTAATTTTTCCATCAAAAAATAACAATCTAAATCAGCCAATAATTCACACTCAGAAATAAATAATTCGAAAGACGATCCTTCGACAACACATTATTAAACGATAAGCGGAGTACATGCGCTTTCAAAATTCGAAAAACCAAAGATGCAAATATATGCTATAGGAACCGTAGTTGATTGTACCTCCAAGAAATTTTAAGAAATATTAATTTTTCCATCAAAAAATAACATTCTAAATCAGCCAATAATTCCCACTCAGAGAGAAATAATTCGAAAAATGATCCTTCGACAACACATTATAAGTCGGCATAGTATAGACCGATTTTCAAAATTCGAAAAACCAAAGATGCAAATATATGCTATAGATACCGTAGTTGATTGTACCTCCAAGAAATTTTAAGAAATATTAATTTTTCCATCAAAAAATAACATTCTAAATCAGCCAATAATTCACACTCAGAGAGAAATAATTCGAAAGACGATCCTTCGACAACACATTATAAGTCGGCATAGTATAGACCGACTCTCAAAATTCGAAAAACCAAAGATGCAAATATCTGCTATAGATACCGTAGTTGATTGTACCTCCAAGAAATTTTAAGAAATATTAATTTTTCCACTAAAAAGTAACAATCTAAATGAGCCAATAATTCACACTCAGAAATAAATAATTCGAAAGATGATCCTTCGACAACACATTATTAAACGATAAGCGGAGTACATGCGCTTTCAAAATTCGAAAAACCAAAGATGCAAATATATGCTATAGGAACCGTAGTTGATTGTACCTCTAAGAAATTTTAAGAAATATTAATTTTTCCATCAAAAAATAACAATCTAAATCAGCCAATAATTCACACTCAGAGAGAAATAATTCGAAAGATGATCCTTCGACAACACATTATAAGTCGGCATAGTATAGACCGATTTTCAAAATTCGAAAAACCAAAGATGCAAATATATGCTATAGATACCGTAGTTGATTGTACCTCCAAGAAATTTTAAGAAATATTAATTTTTCCATCAAAAAATAACATTCTAAATCAGCCAATAATTCACACTCAGAGAGAAATAATTCGAAAGACGATCCTTCGACAACACATTATAAGTCGGCATAGTATAGACCGATTTTCAAAATTCGAAAAACCAAAGATGCAAATATATGCTATAGATACCGTAGTTGATTGTACCTCCAAGAAATTTTAAGAAATATTAATTTTTCCATCAAAAAATAACATTCTAAATCAGCCAATAATTCACACTCAGAGAGAAATAATTCGAAAGACGATCCTTCGACAACACATTAGAAGTCGGCATAGTATAGACCGATTTTCAAAATTCGAAAAACCAAAGATGCAAATATATGCTATAGATACCGTAGTTGATTGTACCTCCAAGAAATTTTAAGAAATATTAATTTTTCCATCAAAAAATAACATTCTAAATCAGCCAATAATTCACACTCAGGGAGAAATAATTCGAAAGACGATTCTTCGACAACACATTATAAGTCGGCATAGTATAGACCGATTTTCAAAATTCGAAAAACCAAAGATGCAAATATATGCTATAGATACCGTAGTTGATTGTACCTCCAAGAAATTTTAAGAAATATTAATTTTTCCATCAAAAAATAACATTCTAAATCAGTCAATAATTCACACTCAGGGAGAAATAATTCGAAAGACCATTCTTCGACAACACATTATAAGTCGGCCTAGTAAAGACTGATTTTCAAAATTCGAAAAACCAAAGATGCAAATATATGCTATAGATACCGTAGTTGATTGTACCTCCAAGAAATTTTAAGAAATATTAATTTTTCCATCAAAACATAACATTCTAAATCAGCCAATAATTCACACTCAGAGAGAAATAATTCGAAAGACGTTCCTTAGACAACACTTTGTAAATCGATGATCATTGTTTAAAATTTATAAAATTTTCAGAATAATAAATACTGTTGGAAAATTGAGAAGAAGAAATACCCATTCCATGAAAATTGATGAGATCAGTAGAAGTAGCAATAAACCATAAAATCATAATCTACTTTCTTGTACTTTCAATTATGCGAACCAGACGACATACTTCAAGGAAATTTGTGTATTCAACACAGGTACGTCTCAAATATTTGCCTCTAAACTTTCTTGAAAGAGGTACGTATTTTCTGAATTGGATTCGATTTTCAGATCCGATATTTACCTAACTTATTACCGAGAGCTGAACAGTGGAACCAACCAAGTTTCTTGGAAAGAAACTCCTATTTAAGAACTAAGAGGTATTCTTTTTAAAAAAGGGACTAATTAAAATAAATAGATACGGTCAGGAGGTACAGATTCCATTCATGAAACTCGGGGTTGATTCCACGAAGAATTTAAGTAAAATATTCATTCATAGGTAAAAAAAAGGAAAAACCCATAAACAAACCGATTTTGACGAAAAGATATTTCTGTTGCACTTACGGGATCATTGCCAGCCAAGTGACGCAAGCCGATTTTGTTACATATATTGTAGAATACTAAAATCTAAAGGATACGTATTTTATTTTATCGGCAGCCAAGAATATTTCAGGGATTTCTCGAATTTTGAAAATTGGTCTATACTATGCTTATCGACTTATAATGTGTTTTTCGAAGGATCGTCTTTCGAATTATTTCTCTCTGAGTGTGAATTATTGGCTGATTTAGAATGTTATTTTTTGATGGAAAAATTAATATTTCTTAAAATTTCATGGAGGTACAATCAACTATGGTATCTGTAGCATATATTTGCATCTTTGGTTTTTCGAATTTTGAAAATCGGTCTATACTATGCCGACTTATAATGTGTTGTCGAAGAATCGTCTTTCGAATTATTTCTCCCTGAGTGTGAATTATTGGCTGATTTAGAATGTTATTTTTTGATGGAAAAATTAATATTTCTTAAAATTTCTTGGAGGTACAATCAACTACGGTATCTATAGCATATATTTGCATCTTTGGTTTTTCGAATTTTGAAAATCGGTCTATACTATGCCGACTTATAATGTGTTGTCGAAGGATCGTCTTTCGAATTATTTCTCTCTGAGTGTGAATTATTGGCTGATTTAGAATGTTATTTTTTGATGGAAAAATTAATATTTCTTAAAATTTCTTGGAGGTACAATCAACTACGGTATCTATAGCATATATTTGCATCTTTGGTTTTTCGAATTTTGAAAATCGGTCTATACTATGCCGACTTCTAATGTGTTGTCGAAGGATCGTCTTTCGAATTATTTCTCTCTGAGTGTGAATTATTGGCTGATTTAGAATGTTATTTTTTGATGGAAAAATTAATATTTCTTAAAATTTCTTGGAGGTACAATCAACTACGGTATCTATAGCATATATTTGCATCTTTGGTTTTTCGAATTTTGAAAATCGGTCTATACTATGCCGACTTATAATGTGTTGTCGAAGGATCATCTTTCGAATTATTTCTCTCTGAGTATGAATTATTGGCTGATTTAGAATGTTATTTTTTGATGGAAAAATTAATATTTCTTAAAATTTCTTAGAGGTTCAATCAACTACGGTTCCTATAGCATATATTTGCATCTTTGGTTTTTCGAATTTTGAAAGCGCATGTACTCCGCTTATCGTTTAATAATGTGTTGTCGAAGGATCGTCTTTCGAATTATTTATTTCTGAGTGTGAATTATTGGCTGATTTAGATTGTTATTTTTTGATGGAAAAATTTATATTTCTTTAAATTTCTTGGAGGTACAATCAACTACGGTATCTATAGCATATATTTGCATCTTTGGTTTTTCGAATTTTGAAAATCGGTCTATACTATGCCGACTTATAATGTGTTGTAGAAGGATCGTCTTTCGAATTATTTCTCTCTGAGTGTGAATTATTGGCTGTTTTAGAATGTTATTTTTTGATGGAAAAATTAATATTTCTTAAAATTTCTTGGAGGTACAATCAACTACGGTATCTATAGCATATATTTGCATCTTTGGTTTTTCGAATTTTGAAAATCGGTCTATACTATGCCGACTTATAATGTGTTGTCGAAGGATCGTCTTTCGAATTATTTCTCTCTGAGTGTGAATTATTGGCTGATTTAGAATGTTATTTTTTGATGGAAAAATTAATATTTCTTAAAATTTCTTGGAGGTACAATCAACTACGGTATCTATAGCATATATTTGCATCTTTGGTTTTTCGAATTTTGAAAATCGGTCTATACTATGCCGACTTATAATGTGTTGTCGAAGGATCAACTTTCGAATTATTTCTCTCTGAGTGTGAATTATTGGCTGATTTAGAATGCTATTTTTTGATGGAAAAATTAATATTTCTTAAAATTTCTTGGAGGTACAATCAACTACGGTATCTATAGCATATATTTGCATCTTTGGTTTTTCGAATTTTGAAAATCGGTCTATACTATGCCGACTTATAATGTGTTGTCGAAGGATCGTCTTTCGAATTATTTCTCTCTGAGTGTGAATTATTGGCTGATTTAGAATGTTATTTTTTAATGGAAAAATTAATATTTCTTAAAATTTCTTGGAGGTACAATCAACTACGGTATCTATAGCATATATTTGCATCTTTGGTTTTTTGAATTTTGAAAATCGGTCTATACTATGCCGACTTATAATGTGTTGTCGAAGAATCGTCTTTCGAATTATTTCTCTCTGAGTGTGAATTATTGGCTGATTTAGATTGTTATTTTTTGATGGAAAAATTAATATTTCTTAAAATTTCTTGGAGGTACAATCAACTACGGTATCTATAGCATATATTTGCATCTTTGGTTTTTCGAATTTTGAAAATCGGTTTATACTATGCCGACTTATAATGTGTTGTCGAAGGATCGTCTTTCGAATTATTTCTCTCTGAGTGTGAATTATTGGCTGATTTAGAATGTTATTTTTTGATGGAAAAATTAATATTTCTTAAAATTTCTTGGAGGTACAATCAACTACGGTTCCTATAGCATATATTTGCATCTTTGGTTTTTCGAATTTTGAAAGCGCATGTACTCCGCTTATCGTTTAATAATGTGTTGTCGAAGGATCGTCTTTCGAATTATTTATTTCTGAGTGTGAATTATTGGCTGATTTAGATTGTTATTTTTTGATGGAAAAATTAATATTTCTTAAAATTTCTTGGAGGTACAATCAACTACGGTATCTATAGCATATATTTGCATCTTTGGTTTTTCGAATTTTGAAAATCGGTCTATACTATGCCGACTTATAATGTGTTGTCGAAGAATCGTCTTTCGAATTATTTCTCCCTGAGTGTGAATTATTGGCTGATTTAGAATGTTATTTTTTGATGGAAAAATTAATATTTCTTAAAATTTCTTGGAGGTACAATCAACTACGGTATCTATAGCATATATTTGCATCTTTGGTTTTTCGAATTTTGAAAATCGGTCTATACTATGCCGACTTCTAATGTGTTGTCGAAGGATCGTCTTTCGAATTATTTCTCTCTGAGTGTGAATTATTGGCTGATTTAGAATGTTATTTTTGATGGAAAAATTAATATTTCTTAAAATTTCTTGGAGGTACAATCAACTACGGTATCTATAGCATATATTTGCATCTTTGGTTTTTCGAATTTTGAAAATCGGTCTATACTATGCCGACTTATAATGTGTTGTCGAAGGATCGTCTTTCGAATTATTTCTCTCTGAGTGTGAATTATTGGCTGATTTAGAATGTTATTTTTTGATGGAAAAATTAATATTTCTTAAAATTTCTTGGAGGTACAATCAACTACGGTATCTATAGCATATATTTGCATCTTTGGTTTTTCGAATTTTGAAAATCGGTCTATACTATGCCGACTTATAATGTGTTGTCGAAGGATCATCTTTCGAATTATTTCTCTCTGAGTGTGAATTATTGGCTGATTTAGAATGTTATTTTTTGATGGAAAAATTAATATTTCTTAAAATTTCTTAGAGGTACAATCAACTACGGTTCCTATAGCATATATTTGCATCTTTGGTTTTTCGAATTTTGAAAGCGCATGTACTCCGCTTATCGTTTAATAATGTGTTGTCGAAGGATCGTCTTTCGAATTCTTTATTTCTGAGTGTGAATTATTGGCTCATTTAGATTGTTATTTTTTAGTGGAAAAATTAATATTTCTTAAAATTTCTTGGAGGTACAATCAACTACGGTATCTATAGCAGATATTTGCATCTTTGGTTTTTCGAATTTTGAGAATCGGTCTATACTATGCCGACTTATAATGTGTTGTCGAAGGATCGTCTTTCGAATTATTTCTCTCTGAGTGTGAATTATTGGCTGATTTAGAATGTTATTTTTTGATGGAAAAATTAATATTTCTTAAAATTTCTTGGAGGTACAATCAACTACGGTATCTATAGCATATATTTGCATCTTTGGTTTTTCGAATTTTGAAAATCGGTCTATACTATGCCGACTTATAATGTGTTGTCGAAGGATCGTCTTTCGAATTATTTCTCTCTGAGTGTGAATTATTGGCTGATTTAGAATGTTATTTTTTGATGGAAAAATTAATATTTCTTAAAATTTCTTGGAGGTACAATCAACTACGGTATCTATAGCATATATTTGCATCTTTGGTTTTTCGAATTTTGAAAATCGGTCTATACTATGCCGACTTATAATGTGTTGTCGAAGGATCATTTTTCGAATTATTTCTCTCTGAGTGGGAGTTATTGGCTGATTTAGAATGTTATTTTTTGATGGAAAAATTAATGTTTCTTAAAATTTCTTGGAGGTACAATCAACTACGGTTCCTATAGCATATATTTGCATCTTTGGTTTTTCGAATTTTGAAAGCGCATGTACTCCGCTTATCGTTTAATAATTTGTTGTCGAAGGATCGTCTTTCGAATTATTTATTTCTGAGTGTGAATTATTGGCTGATTTAGATTGTTATTTTTTGATGGAAAAATTAATATTTCTTAAAATTTCTTGGAGGTACAATCAACTACGGTATCTATAGCATATATTTGCATCTTTGGTTTTTCGAATTTTGAAAATCGGTCTATACTATGCCGAGTTATAATGTGTTGTCGAAAGATCATCTTTCGAATTATTTCTCTCTGAGTGTGAATTATTGGCTGATTTAGAATGTTATTTTTTGATGGAAAAATTAATATTTCTTAAAATTTCTTGGAGGTACAATCAACTACGGTTCCTATAGCATATATTTGCATCTTTGGTTTTTCGAATTTTGAAAGCGCATGTACTCCGCTTATCGTTTAATAATGTGTTGTCGAAGGATCGTCTTTCGAATTATTTATTTCTGAGTGTGAATTATTGGCTGATTTAGATTGTTATTTTTTGATGGAAAAATTAATATTTCTTAAAATTTCTTGGAGGTACAATCAACTACGGTATCTATAGCATATATTTGCATCTTTGGTTTTTCGAATTTTGAAAATCGGTTTATACTATGCCGACTTATAATGTGTTGTCGAAGGATCGTCTTTCGAATTATTTCTCTCTGAGTGTGAATTATTGGCTGATTTAGAATGTTATTTTTTGATGGAAAAATTAATATTTCTTAAAATTTCTTGGAGGTACAATCAACTACGGTATCTATAGCATATATTTGCATCTTTGGTTTTTCGAATTTTGAAAATCGGTCTATACTATGCCGACTTATAATGTGTTGTCGAAGGATCATCTTTCGAATTATTTCTCTCTGAGTATGAATTATTGGCTGATTTAGAATGTTATTTTTTGATGGAAAAATTAATATTTCTTAAAATTTCTTAGAGGTTCAATCAACTACGGTTCCTATAGCATATATTTGCATCTTTGGTTTTTCGAATTTTGAAAGCGCATGTACTCCGCTTATCGTTTAATAATGTGTTGTCGAAGGATCGACTTTCGAATTATTTATTTCTGAGTGTGAATTATTGGCTGAATTAGATTGTTATTTTTTGATGGGAAAATTAATATTTCTTAAAATTTCTTGGAGGTACAATCAACTACGGTATCTATAGCATATATTTGCATCTTTGGTTTTTCGAATTTTGAAAATCGGTCTATACTATGCCGACTTATAATGTGTTGTCGAAGGATCGTCTTTCGAATTATTTCTCTCTGAGTGTGAATTATTGGCTGAATTAGAATGTTATTTTTTGATGCAAAAATTAATATTTCTTAAAATTTCTTGGAGGTACAATCAACTACAGTATCTATAGCATATATTTGCATCTTTGGTTTTTCGAATTTTGAAAATCAGTCTATACTATGCCGACTTATAATGTGTTGTCGAAGGATCATCTTTCGAATTATTTCTCTCTGAGTGTGAATTATTGGCTGATTTAGAATGTTATTTTTTGATGGAAAAATTAATATTTCTTAAAATTTCTTGGAGGTACAATCAACTACGGTTCCTATAGCATATATTTGCATCTTTGGTTTTTCGAATTTTGAAAGCGCATGTACTCCGCTTATCGTTTAATAATGTGTTGTCGAAGGATCGTCTTTCGAATTATTAATTTCTGAGTGTGAATTATTGGCTGATTTAGATTGTTATTTTTTGATGGAAAAATTAATATTTCTTAAAATTTCTTGGAGGTACAATCAACTACGGTATCTATAGCATATATTTGCATCTTTGGTTTTTCGAATTTTGAGAATCGGTCTATACTATGCCGACTTATAACGTGTTGTCGAAGGATCGTCTTTCAAAATATTTCTCTCTGAGTGTGAATTATTGGCTGATTTAGAATGTTATTTTTTGATGGAAAAATTAATATTTCTTAAAATTTCTTGGAGGTACAATCAACTACGGTATCTATAGCATATATTTGCATCTTTGGTTTTTCGAATTTTGAAAATCGGTCTATACTATGCCGACTTATAATGTGTTGCCGAAGAATCGTCTTTCGAATTATTTCTCTCTGAGTGTGAATTATTGGCTGATTTAGATTGTTATTTTTTGATGGAAAAATTAATATTTCTTAAAATTTCTTGGAGGTACAATCAACTACGGTATCTATAGCATATATTTGCATCTTTGGTTTTTCGAATTTTGAGAATCGGTCTATACTATGCCGACTTATAATGTGTTGCCGAAGAATCGTCTTTCGAATTATTTCTCTCTGAGTGTGAATTATTGGCTGATTTAGAATGGTTTTTTTTGATGGAAAAATTAATATTTCTTAAAATTTCTTGGAGGTACAATCAACTACGGTATCTATAGCATATATTTGCATCTTTGGTTTTTCGAATTTTGAGAATCGGTCTATACTATGCCGACTTATAACGTGTTGTCGAAGGATCGTCTTTCAAATTATTTCTCTCTGAGTGTGAATTATTGGCTGATTTAGAATGTTATTTTTTGATGGAAAAATTAATATTTCTTAAAATTTCTTGGAGGTACAATCAACTACGGTATCTATAGCATATATTTGCATCTTTGGTTTTTCGAATTTTGAAAATCGGTCTATACTATGCCGACTTATAATGTGTTGCCGAAGAATCGTCTTTCGAATTATTTCTCTCTGAGTGTGAATTATTGGCTGATTTAGATTGTTATTTTTTGATGGAAAAATTAATATTTCTTAAAATTTCTTGGAGGTACAATCAACTACGGTATCTATAGCATATATTTGCATCTTTGGTTTTTCGAATTTTGAGAATCGGTCTATACTATGCCGACTTATAACTTGTTGTCGAAGGATCGTCTTTCAAATTATTTCTCTCTGAGTGTGAATTATTGGCTGATTTAGAATGTTATTTTTTGATGGAAAAATTAATATTTCTTAAAATTTCTTGGAGGTACAATCAACTACGGTATCTATAGCATATATTTGCATCTTTGGTTTTTCGAATTTTGAAAATCGGTCTATACTATGCCGACTTATAATGTGTTGTCGAAGAATCGTCTTTCGAATTATTTCTCTCTGAGTGTGAATTATTGGCTGATTTAGAATGTTATTTTTTGATGGAAAAATTAATATTTCTTAAAATTTCTTGGAAGTAAAATCAACTACGGTATCTATAGCATATATTTGCATCTTTGGTTTTTCGAATTTTGAAAATCGGTCTATACTATGCCGACTTATAATGTGTTGTCGAAGGATCATCTTTCGAATTATTTCTCTCTGAGTATGAATTATTGGCTGATTTAGAATGTTATTTTTTGATGGAAAAATTTAGCCCGAACTACAATATAAATCGGAGTTCAGTATCATCTAGAGTATTATACGATTGGCTTGCAGCCGATCGTGACTGCAGTATGTTTATACTCTAGATGAACATATAGAGTATTATAAGTTTAATCCAGCCCGAAAAGTTTGTAACGCATAGAACCGAGCCTCGGACGAAAAAAAGTTATATATTATTTTGTGTTTATTTTTGGCCAAAACCCCCAAATCCGTTTGCTGTCCGTCCGTCCGTCCGTCCGTCCGTTAGCACGATAACTCAAGAACGCGTTGACCTAGGAAGTTGAAATTTTGTCACAGCTTGTAAAATGGAAAAAGTAAGGCTAAGTTCGTTAATGGGCGATATCCTTCCACTCCTTCGGGTACCTCCCATACAAGAGTCCTTGAAACACGTTTTCCCAGTTATTGCTCGAATGCTTCAAGTTAGGAACTTGAAATTTTGCATACGTAAGGTTTAAAATGTTTGAATTGAATTTTCTGAATATGATGCAAATCGAGTGAGTCCTTCGTGTAGCAGCCTAGAAAAGTCCTTCAAAAATGTACGCTTTTTACTGATTTCACTATAACTCCAGAACGAGTTAAAGCAGGAATTTAAAATTTTACAGAAATTAGTTTTGTACCAAGACCAAGACGGAGTTCATTAATTAGCGCCATCCGTTGACTCCTTCGGGTAGCTGTCATACAAAAGTCCTTAATAAACATGTTCACCAATATTGCACGATAAGTTTAGAACGCTTTTATTTACGACTTTGAAATTTTATACACATTAATTTTATAATAGTCGCAGCTGAAACTATTAATATGAAAAATATCCCACGAGCCACTCATGTAGTTGCCATACAAAAATTCTGTAAAATATCCTAGCTTACTTTATGGAAAGTTTCTACCTGTAAGTAAAAGGTCATGTAATAATTGCTTGTGCACTCCTCATTCTTTTGATATATTTCCAACTTAAATATAAATCGGAGTTCAGTATTTCATCTAGAGTATCATACGTTTGGCTTGCAGCCGATCGTGACTGCGTTATGTTTATACTCTAGATGAACATATAGAGTATTATAAGTTTAATCCAGCCCGAAAAGTTTGTAACGCATAGAACCAAGCCTCGGACGAAAAAAAGTTTTATATTGTTTTGTGTTTATTTTTGGCCAAAACCCCCAAATCCGTTTGCTGTCCGTCCGTCCGTCCGTCCGTCCGTCCGTCCGTCCGTCCGTCCGTCCGTCCGTCCGTTAGCACGATAACTCAAGAACGCGTTGACCTAGGAAGTTGAAATTTTGTCACAACTTGTAAAATGGAAAAAGTAAGGCTAAGTTCGTTAATGGGCGATATCCTTCCACTCCTTCGGGTACCTCCCATACAAGAGTCCTTGAAATACGTTTTCACAATTATTGCTCGAATGCTTCAAGTTAGGAACTTGACATTTTGCATACTTAAGGTTTACAATGTTTGAATCGAAAGTTCCGAATATGATGCAAATCGAAAGAGTCCTTCGTGTAGCAGGCCTAGAAAAGTCCTTCAAAAATGTATGCTTGTTACTGAATCCACTATAACTGCAGAACGAGTTAAAGCAGGAATTTAAAATTTTACAGAAATTAGTTTTATACCAAAACCAAGACGGAGTTCATTAATTAGCGCCATCCGTTGATTCCTTCGGGTAGCTGCCATACAAAAGTCCTTAATAAACATGCTCACCAATATTGAACGATAACTTTAGAACGGTTTAACTTACGACTTTGAAATTTTATACACATTAATTTTATAATAGTCGCAGCTGAAACTATTAATATGAAGAATATCCCATTAGTTTTTCATGTAGTTGCCATACAAGAATTCTGTAAAATGTCCTAACTTACTTTATGGAACTCACTATAAATCAAAAAATCGAGTAGCCACTATACAATAGTTTCTACCTGTAAGTAAAAGGTCATGTAATAATTTCTTGTGCTCTCCTCATTCTTTTGATATTTTTCCAACTAAAATATAAATCGGAGTTCAGTATTTCATCTAGAGTATCATACGATTGGCTTGCAGCCGATCGTGACTGCGTTATGTTTTTTTCATTATTTTCACTTTCACTATTTCTTAACTTGTTATACTGTAGATGAACATATAGAGTATTATAAGTTTAATCCAGCCCGAAAAGTTTGTAACGCATAGAACCGAGCCTCGGACGATAAAAAGTAACAAATTATTTTGTGTTTATTTTTTGCCAAAACCTTCAAAACCTTTGCTGTCCGTCCGTCTGTCCGTCCGTCCGTTATCACAATAACTCAAGAACGCGTTGACTTAGGAAGTTGAAATTTTGTCACAACTTGTAAAATGGAAAAAGTAAGGACAAGTTCGTTAATGGGCGATATCCTTCCACTCTTTCGGGTATCTCCCGTACAAGGGTCCTTAAAACACGTTTTCACAATTATTGCTCGAATGCTTCAAGCTAGGAACTTGAAATTTTGCATACTTAAGGTTTACAATGTTTGAATCGAAAGTTCCGAACATGATGCAAATCGAATGAGTCCTTCGTGTAGCAGCCTAGAAAAGTCCTTCGTAAATGTATGCATGTTACTAAATCCACTATAACTCCAGAACGAGATAAAGCAGGAATTTAAAATCTTACAGGAATTAGTTTTATACCAAAATTAAGACGGAGTTCATTAATTAGCGCCATCCGTTGACTCCTTCGGGTAGCTGTCATACAAAAGTCCTTAATAAACATGTTCACCAATATTGAACGTTAACCTTAGAACGCTTTAAGTAACGACTTTGAAATTTTATACACATAAATTTCATAATAGTCGCAGCTGAAACTATTAATATGAAAATATCCCATAAGTCCTTCATGTAGTTGCCATACAAAAATTCTGTAAATTGACCCCACTTACTTTATGGAACTAGTATAGTATAAATCAAAAGTATAAGTAGTATAAATCAAAAAATCGAGTAGCCACTATACAATAGTTTCTACCTGTAAGTAAAAGGTCATGTTATAATTGCTTGTGCACTCCTCATTCTTTTGATATATTTCCAACTAAAATATAAATCGGAGTTCAGTATTTCATCTAGAGTATCATACGATTGGCTTGCAGCCGATCGTGACTGCGTTATGTTTTTTATTGTGATTGTTTTTAGTTTCAGAGCTCACTTTTACACCAAGTTCAAAACAGTTGCAGTTCAATTCTCTAATGAAAGTTTTACACCTGCCATCCTTTAAAGTTTCGGTTTGCGAACACAAATAATACAATAGTTACATTTTGCTACAGTGTGGGTGGTGTAGGACGACAAACTTGGCAATAAAACGGCTATGACATCATTGGGAAACAAACTGCGACCTTATTAAATACAGTATTATTAAAATAATAGAGTAAAGTTCTTTTGTTCTTGAGTATCTGGAATTCGTTACAGAGCTGCAACTTGGCAAGCGAGCTAACTTATAAACTCACTGTTTATCATGGGTTGAACAGCTGGATTATAGCAGTAATAAAACTGTTTTATTACTTTCCAATTTCTTTTAATATTTCGTTTTATTATTTTGCAAAAACCCGGATGACTGGCAAATATGGTATACTGCTTTTGGTACCATACAAAGTGCCCTGGCGAGGGAACTTCTCTAATTACGAAGACCCGAATTCAGGGCAAAAGCGCCCCATGTCAGTCTCGCTCAATTTCTTGCGCGTTTTCCATTACTTACGGTGCAATCAATCACGGCGCCTAAGAATAAGGACAGGGTGGGGGATGATGGATAGGACGCCATTCAGATTTACGACATGACGAATAAATGCGATCCGACATGTGCGTGGGCAGGATATGGTGGTGTCGTGTCCACGCCACACACTCGACTATGGACTTCTCCGTTCGATCTCCACACTTTCCTGCCGCTCCACTGACTCGACAGATTTGTATGTCGTTGACGACGACGACAACGTTTGTCTCTCAAGTTAACCCAATATTTGCCCAATACATTTTGGTGAATAATAAAATTTCATTTGGTATGGAGTCCTGCATCTGGACGGTCTGACCTTCTTGTGGGGTCCTAGCCGACAGTCACTTCCGTTATTAATGAGTTTGAGAACACAAGCCGATTACATTTCACGTCATTTGAAAAAGGTACGAACGAGTTTTTGGACACATTCCGGGAGCATCACCAACCGATAGCCTATCAGCTTTTCGACCTGATTGCATGATAGAGCCAAAAATTAATGGAAAATTAAAATTATCCTGATTTTTTCTTCCGATACAGGAAAGTCGTTTGAAAAGTCGCCTTCCGGCAGTACGGTTATCGCGGTGTAGCTTTTTCGAAATAGCGACTTTCCGTTTTCTTGTGCTATGCCTGGTGAAGGCTGCTCCCTATAAAGTTGTTAAGATAACGTTACGCAGAATAATTGACAGGCTTTCTCCTGGCTGCGAGGTGGTAAATTTGTAACGTTTGTTCAGAAAATATTTACTTGCGGGTGGAGGTAACCAAAAATATATTCCGGACATAGCTAAGGTTAGGTGACTTCACCTTGACTACTTTGCTTGAACTCCTGTAACTTCGTCCGGTACAATTTGACTAAATTTCAGTCGAAAATGAATGGAACAGGACTTAATTGTCGTTATATCTTTTTCTTGATAATAATAATAATAATATTTTTACTTCTTATTATACAACAAGATAACAACCTTTTTTGTATGTATAATTACTTTGATTGATTCACAAATTCAGGTTATTTGTAAAAAGAAAATAGTAGAAATTGCTTGTATGGTAGTATGTTGATGGTAGGAATATTTTCCTTGCGATATTTTTACAACGTCTACGTGCACCTTTTCGGAACACAAAAATTGATAAATTTATTTCGGGAATGAATTGTGACATGTTTGGCGCTCGACAATAGATGAATTGTTTGACAGCCAATTTTTTTCAGTAATATGGAATTTGATTTATCGTAGGTTAGTCGAGGTGATTGATTGCTATGGGTTTTTTTTCCCTTTTTTGCTAAAATTTAGAAAGTAGTCTGTACTAGTAAGATATAAACAAAATCAAAATCAAACAACAAGACGATTAATATTCTCGAAAAAAAATTCGATAATTCGGGTATGTATTAAATAGTGTTCTGTCACTTTCAACTTAACTTCCGACTCTGAATTCTGTAGAGCTTGGATTGAAATTTTTTTTTAAAATTTTCTCACAGTCATTACAATGGAATTTACACAGCAAGCCACAGTCGTGGTGAAATCAACCCGCACTGCGGCCAACCCCGAACCAAGTACCTGTGCACTCTGCTACTGCGCAGTGGCAAAACCACCGATAACTACAACCCAGCAAACACATTGGCTAGGGTTTGCTGGCAGCAAGCATTAGCAGTGGCGTGGCGTGATAATTCAACAAGGGGAAGCAATTGGTTAATATCCACAATTTTTTATTGTTATTCTACCTATCAATTTACTGCATATTGATTGAACCTCCTCCATTAGCACCCAGCAGGGATCTAGGAGGCTATTTAGAACGTTGGTGTTTAGGGTGTCAGTCGCAGGCACCTACACCTAGCTCATCATTAAACGCTTTCCGGACTTCTATCAAAAAAATTATAAAGTTTCGATCATAGTACCTACATATTGGCAGATTTATTTTTTATTTTTTACGTATTTTTTAGAATAGAAGATTCAATAGAAATAAATATAACAATAAAATAATAAAAATTGATCTCATTAACCCTAAAAGTTTTTCAGAATTCGTTAAAAATGCTTGCATCAGAGTTTTCTTCGATTCAATATAATAATAGAAATAAAAGTGAATTAAATATCTCATTAGACCCAATATATAAAAATTCTTGGAAATGTACACAACCTTTTTACACACCCTGAGGGGTTGGATATCGAAAAATTAGAAAAAAATATTTCTAGGGGCTCGCAAAAGTAAGATTTATTTCGGCATGTCCAATATAAATATATAACGAATTCGTGGAAATGTGGAAAAATCTCTTTTCACGGACAATTGTTTTACTCAACCTCTATGCTAATAAAAATCAGTTTTTTTTCTTTGATTACTTCATATACATATGTACGTACTAAGCTCCAACTTTCTTCTTCATAAGCCGTTTTTGAGATATAAAAAATCACCACCCATTAATTTTTTCTAGGATACCTCTTTATTAGCTCTATGTAGTAATTTTTTACCTTTCTTTGGTTTGTAGTTTTTCAAAAATAAAAATTGATGTTATTTCCTTTCCACGCCCTTCCACCATCAGCCCATTCACTAGTACCTCCAGAATTTGTTTTCTCAGTTAGAATTGTACTGGACCTAACTCCTGTAAAATTTCTTAGATCATATATGGTACGGTTCTTGAAATAGAAAAATGAAATATTTTAAAAATGGCCCCACTTTTGTGGTCTACCTCTCAGTTTTATATTCATTGAGCTTCTCCGCATATCCTATATATATATATATATATATATAACTAAATTATACCTTCCTGATTGATTCGAAAGATATTCTTATCCAAAGTTTTTTACCCCAACCCCTACTCACCACCTTCTGATTCAAAAATTTTAGCTCTTGATTAATTTGCTACCTATTATTTCTTAAAACAACTACAAGTTTCAATCTTCTGACATCAACCATTCAGAAGATACGAACTTTAGAATGTTTCAACCTCAGCTTTCAAGCACTCCGAAGACATTGTGATTTTTAATAACCGGTGAGCAAATTAATAGTGTAGTGAGAACTATCTCAAAAGAGTCATTAGATTTAGTGAATTATTATCTAAAACCTAAAATTCAAAGAGATTCGCCTAAACTTTCTTCAACTAGAGATATAAGTCCACCAAATATTTTAACTCGTATGTATCTTGTCGGCAGCTTATGTTAGGCAAGCAAAAGCTTTGCGAAAACAATTGCAAAAGCCTCGAAAGTAAGTTATACGGCGGACTAAAATGATTCTTGCCGGTAAGTTACAAATGGCAACTTAAACGCAAGTTGCCTGATTATCGCTTTAAGCAAGGGTAGTTTATCAGTTCCCTTGCTCAAAACGATAATTTACTATAGTATCCATTGTCTTTGACAGTATACTAGTATACTAGTATCTCTTGTCTTTGGTTTCAGCTAGTAAATACTTATCTATGATGACTGTTACTGTGGACTACCTAGCATTTCTATATACATATGAACAAATTTAATTAAATGATTATGTCAAATCTGTAAATACCTCATTGGGCACAAAATTATTTAAATTATAAATAACTGCGATGAAATCTTTTCTTTATTTTACAATTTGAATTAAGTGATATTTTGTTATATCTTATTTATAGTATTATTTATATCCTTGCGAAATGAATTTTAATTCATTTATTTATTGATGTTATATGCTATCAATTTTTACTGTATTATTTATAAAACAGTATTGTTATCGATTTTTTTAAAAAAAAAATTTGCTGCCCTCAAAATTTTTTTTTCCACGTTTCATGACTAGTAGACGCGAAAAAAGCAATAAAAATTTTCACTCCGTCTGTACGCCGTACCCCGTACGCCGTACCCCGAACGCCGTACGCCGTACCCCGTACGCCGACCGCCCCAAAATCTTTGAAGGCTTGTAGCTCTCAAGCCAGTGGAGCTATAAAATGAAAATTTTTTCTAAGAATAGACTTGGAGTAAGGGGGAAGGCGGGGTAAGCGTTTTAGACGAAAAATTTAGGTTTCTAGATCTCAGGAACCGCTTATGTTAGGAGGCTGAAACTTAGAATATCCATAGAGCTTTGATAATGGACCCATTTGCAAAGAAAAAACAGATATGGGTGAAGGGGTGTGGGAGTGGAGGGGGAAATAATGCGTCCGAAACGCAAAAATGCCGAGATCGACAAATTCTAAAATCCATATCTCCTAAACCATTAATAGCAAGCAATTAAAACTTATCAAATATCTGTAGTTATACTAGGAGAGTAGATTGAAACAAAATTTTTGGGTGGGGGTAGTGGCGTACGGGGGTGGGTGGTGAAAAACTTTAGATTACGATATCTCACAAACTAATTGGACCAGAAAAATAAAAATTCGGTTTGGGTATAAAGCTTGATAAATAAAGATTGCTCAAAGTAAAATCTTTGAAGGGGGTGGAGGAGCACGGAAGTGGTAGGGATTAGAATTTTTCAAAAATAACATTCATATCTCAATAACAGTGTAAGATGGATGTTTCAAATTTTTACCAGAAGTAGGCCTAATAGAACCCTAGTAGGAAACAAGTTTGGGGGTGTGGGTGTAGAGGGTGAGGGTGGGGAAGGGTGAGAAAGAAAAAGTTCCGATGCTTACATCTTAAGAATCTTTAATGATAGAAAGCTGAAACTTGGTATTTAGATAAAGCTATAGTAGTGGCATGGTGGAAAAATACATTTTTTTTAGGGGTAGTATGGTACGGTGGTTGGGGGTGTTTTCCCTAACTTCAGAACGGCTTATGCTAGGAAGTTGAAACTCGGTAGGTATATGTAAATTAACTAGAAGAGTAATTCTGATAAGAAAAATTCAAATATTCATTGGCGTTCAGAAGGGGGGGCAAAAAAAAATATCGGTTAATATAAAATGCATATATTTTCACGATTTTCGTCATATCTACTAGGTCTTTTGAAATATTGAATTCACTTTTATTCTACGGATTCTTCATGTGAAAACCTAGAATATGTTTTCAAGATTTTTTGAAATTCGACCCCTAAAAGGGTGTAAACTGGTTGTATACTTTTTCATTAATTCCACCATGTTTCTCAGGTCTGATCAGATATCGAATATCTTTTCACTTCCCCAGGTTTGTTTAATAATCACCTATTTTTTAGTTTTGTTTTTTTCAACCTCTAGACCGCATCCTGGAATATGACCCAATTATTTAATTCATATGTTACACTCTTTTCTAACCGCTTCCCGAACTTTTTGTTAGGTTTTCAGTCACATAGTAACATACACCGCATCCCCGAATTGAACGCGTTCAGAACTTCTGCTGGAAAAATAATACAGTTGCGCCCAGACTGTTGGCAGATTTTTTGTTATAGTCTCTTATTACCATTGTCTTCGTTTCTTGTTTCGATAAAGGCTTTTAACTTATCTGAGACCTGTGATTTTTCCCGAATTCTATGTCCGAGAAGTTTCCTTTTTTATTCACTTATTTCAAATCAGAGCGTACATATTTCGTTTAATAAATACAAAAACTGTAAAGAAATTGTGTGAAATGGCCAGCAATCGCATCGAAATACACATCTCACATCTTGAAAGTCTCGTCGGCCTCCTTTGCTTTCGATGTGTGCCTCCGAGATTCCTTAGTGGCAGGCTTTGTAGGTATCGGTGGTTTTGGCAGTGGTCTATATCATATCAACATATAGCAATTCTTACTTTCGGGAATAGTAGTGGGAACAGTGATATGATAGTTGTCACAGCCAATTTGCCATTGTGTGCTTGTTACAAATAGCTGTGGGCTACGACTAAGAAAAATTACCATTTGGTTGTAAGTGGAGTGCACATGGTTCTCCGAACTATTTACGGACAATCTGCGTACTACAGTAAAACCTGCGAAAGACGGACCTTAGGGGACTAAAGAGAACCGAATATAAAATATACTCAAGGAAATTCCCAAAATGATTACTTATGATTAGAATAATAAAAAAATAGTATTACTTACATTAGGTTTATATAAATTATCTTTTTACAAGTTCCGTTTTTTTTAAAAAAAATGTAATCTCAGTATGAGAAAAACATTTTTGGATTGTCCATGTACATATAGATACATATGTACGTACTTTATGCGTATGATTCTTGGAATATATTCCGGTTTTCGCGTCTAGGCCAAGCAAATTAGCTCCAAAAAATAGTGTGCCTGGAAATAATTGGTGGAGTTCTGGAAATTTTTTTAATCATTTATTTAGACCTTTATTATGAGTAGTTTGAGTTTTGCCCCAATTTCCCAGTGGAGCGTACGTCGTGACGTTCGAAAAACCTCGAAATTTTCGAACTGTTTTAGGTTTTTCGCGAATAGCTCCTAAACTAAGCGTTTTATCAAAAACTGTGTTATGTTCGAAAGTGTTCAGCATTAAATTCTGCTTTTAAAAAGTACTATGACATAATATTTTGATCAAGTAGTTTCATAGAAACGATACGTCGAAATAATGCAAATTTGTACACTTATTAAAAAAACACATTTTTTTTTACTATAAAACGTAAAATATCTATGAAACTACGAACTTTAGAACGAAATGTCATAGAATAAAAGTTGTAGACCATCCAATTGTCCTCCACCCTTCATAGTGCCACATAAGTTGCATCTCCACTCTCCACTCTAAATAAGTCCAAATTCATCTGTCGTGAAGTGAATGTTCCTTGGTTGCTTCCAAGTTTTTATCCGCGATGTCGGTGTGTTTAATTTGTGATGAAAGTGTATCAGACGGGATTGGGGCTACTGCAGTGAAGCAAAAAGGTATACAAACATTTATACAGAAGAACAAGGTGAGAAAGGATGGTAAGCATGTTGGTTTGGCGAATGTTTCTAGCATACTTGTTCATGATAAGTGTAGAAAAGCCTATTCAAAAGAGAACTGTACTCCGAGAATTTAAGTAGGAGGCGATCCTCCACGTACTTCTCGAGCGTTAAGTGAACCATTTAACTTTAACATTAATTGTTTAATTTGTGGGGAAGACGCATCAATTGATAATATAACAAAAGATTTAAAAAAAAACTCAATCAATAAGAAATGTTGTTCGTGAGGTTCACACTAAAGATTTTTCCAAATCCATAATGCAATTGGTAAAAACAAGAAATGATAAATGGGATGCTGAGGTTGAGTCTAGAATTGGGCACATTGACGATCTTATTGCAGCTGATGGTAGGTATCATGACAATTGTTCAAACAAGTTTTTCAAAAATGAGGTTGCCACACATATCGGTGCTGGATGGCGACAAACTGATGAGGTATAGGCGTGCGTGAGCTTTATTTGTAAAAATTTGGAAGAAAATGAACAGGATTTTCAATTTGCACTAGAGGACATTCTGGAGAACCTTATGGTTACATTCCAGAGACAAAGATGATACAGAGAAAACTGAATGAAGTATATGGTCCAGATTTGTTCTTCATGGGAAAAACCAATCAGTAGAGGAAAACCATGATGTGTAAACATTTGGAAGAAAATGAACAGGATTGTCAATTTGCACTTGAGGACATTCTCGAGAACTATAATGGTTACATTCCAGAGACAAAGACGATACAGAGAAAACTGAATGAAGTATATGGTCCAGATTTGTTCTTCATGGGAAAAACCAATCAGTACAGGAAAACCATGATGTGTTTTCGAAATACAGGCTATACCATCCTATCAGATTCCTTCTATGAGAACAGAAAAAAAGATCCAAAGGAAGAACGCAATCGCATCGTCGAAACTGCAGCCGATCTCGTCCTAGAGGATATCAGATCAAAAATCTATGAATTAGAGATATATCCCCCTTCTGATAAGTTCCTGGATGAAGTTGAAGATGACATTCCAGAAACTTTAAATTTATTTCCTACTAAGATAAGTTGTCCAAAAAAGAATAAATACAGTTTAAAACTGAAAAGGAAAGTCAGCTTTATTGCCCATTGCATCATTGCGGCTGTAAGACCGAGATCGTTTGTTTCTAGTCTACAACTTGCTCTTGGAGCTTGTTCCTGCAGAAAAAATGGGATGCTGTGCACCACCATTTGTAAATTACGCAAAGGCCAGTCGTGCACAAATACCGTTGCCGAAACTGAAAACCAGATTCTTGCTACTGACGACTTCGACCTAGATTAACCCTAATGATGATTTAAATATGAAAGAGATGGAAGAATTAGAGTCCATATTAACACTACCAACTTCCTCCTAACGTCTTAAAAAATAGAACACGTTTTTATGACAATTTGATGGTCTACAACTTTTATTCTATGACATTTCGTTCTGAAGTTCGTAGTTTCATAGATATTTTACGTTTTATAGTAAACAAATGTGTTTTTTCAATAATTGTATAAATTTGCCATATTTCGACATATCGTTTCTATGAAACTACTTGATCAAAATATAATGTCATAGTACTTTTGATAGTACTTTTGAACATAACACAGTTTTTGATAAAACTATTAGTTTAGGAGCTATTCGCAAAAAACCTAAAATGGTCCAAAAATTTTGAGGCTTTTCGAACGTCACGACATACGCTCCACTGGGAAATTGGGGCAAAACTCAAACTACTCATATTAAAGGCCTAAATAAATGATTAAACTCCACCAATTATTTCCAGGCAAAATTCTAATTTGCTTGGCCTAGTCTGCATTTCCACGTATTTGAGTTTCAATGTTCACATTTTTTTTCTTCCGTCCGCGTTTCGCAGGTTTACAAACGAAAGTACTTCTTTACTAAAATGGAATAAAACATAATACAGTCACGATTGGCTGCAAGCCAATCGTATAATACTCTAAGTAAAATACTGAACTCCGATATATATATTACTTGGAAATATGACAAAATAATGAAGAGTGCACAAATCAGCAGAACTCTTGTATAATGGCTACTCGATTTCTTGAGTTATAACATAGTGAGTTCCATAAATTAAGTTAGGAAATCTTACAGAATTTGTGTAAAGTAACTACATGAAAGACTTATAGGATATTTTTCATGTTAGTTAATAGTCGTAACATAAAGCGGTCTAAAATTATCATTCAATATTGCTGAAGGTGAACACGTGGCTTAAGGACTTTTGTATGACAGCTACCTGGAGCAGTCGACGGATGGCGCCAATTAATGAACTCAGTCTTAGTGTTGACATAAAACTAATTCCTGTAAAATTTTAAATCCCGGCTTTAACTCGTACTGGAGCCATAGTGGATTCTGTAACTTGCATACATTTTTGACGAAATTTTCTAGGCTGCTACAGGAAGGACTCATTCGATTTGCATCACATTTGGAACTTTAGCTGCAAACATTGTAAGCATTAAGTGTGCAAAATTTCAAGTTCCTAACTAGAAGCATTCGAGCAATAATAGTGACATGTTTTAAGGACTCGCGACGCAGTCTAATGTTCATCAGATGACAAAACCGAGCATCATCAATAGAGCTTTGATCAGTCATTTCCATTTCTTTAAAAAAAAATCAACTTTACTATTTAAGACTTCCAAAGTTACGACTAGTGGTGCTGTTATTTTACAGGAATTCTCTGTTGCGACGGTGGCGCCGTTCTGTGGTCAAGATTATTTTGAACCATGCTGCCTATTGGTTTTTGAGACCACCGTCATTGAACAGGAAGTTCAGCAACTAGTTCTAAAATATAAAGTTCTAAAATAAAAACCACAATACAACACGAAACGTGTATCCACTATTTTTATGATTATAGACATTTGATGTCATGTTCTGCTACATTCAACCTCCACAATAACAATTGTAATAATACTATACTTTCTATAATATAGTTATCCTTATAATATCAAACAAGTGATTACCAACTAATTAATTTTTAGGAACCAAAAATTAAAACACTTCATACAAAATGTATGAAAACCGACCTAACCAGATACTATTTTTAAATTTTTTTTATTCAAACGACAGTTAATGCGTCATTCTTTGAACTAAGTGTTGATTCTATGATAACAATAAAACTGAACATAGTTTTTTTCAATAGTCAATATTCCTTGGGGTCCTGAGGACCCCAAACACGGTTCTAAGGTCAAATTGTATGAACAAGAGTCAAAAGCTTGCACTATCATGCAATTTAAAATTTTGTAATATTTTATACAGGTAGGTAGTTGTGGTGACAGATAATTTTAGAGCTGTTTAGTGACTATTATTTGTATTGAACAATTTTTTGTCTAGCTATTTTTTTCGCAGTATTTCTTATTATAGTCCTAATTAGTGTAAAAAATATATTCTTATACTCTAGATGATTTTATACACCTCTCTACCCCCTACCCCCTCCTACGACTCATTGCAAAAACTCAAGCCTCCCTACTCTTGTCTACCAAGCGTTGTACATACATATGGGGGCTTGTGTGTGTCGTTTATTGAAATCGAAAACATGGAGACTGAATAATAATATGTGCAATAATTTTTAAACTTGGTACCAATATTATAATAAATAAACCCTATAGCTATCCCACTCCTGGTACTGCATCAGTCTCATTCTCTCGCTGTTTAGTTTTCCGAAGGTTTCACTTTTACCGCGTGTGCACTGCACACATGTTTTTTTTTTATTTTCTGAATTTAAGCATAGATGGCATTTTCGATAGTACACCAACTACTTAAACATATATTTAGAGTTATTTCATCCACAGAATGATACTATATAGGCCCTATGGTGATATCTTGGGAGTTTACGAAATCGTACACATACACAATTTTGGTTTCTTCTCATACTACCTATATATTACCGAGATGAAACTTAAAACGTGTTTTTTTACACTAGTTCGAGTTATTACGATGGGTGTTGTGAAATAATTAAAAAATTTTAAATTGAGTGATTAGCTTTGATTAGGATTTGAACTTCCCTTTTTAACTGAGTAGATTTCAAATTCATCCGAATGTAGGAAAATTATTAGAACACATAATGAAAATTGTCCAAACATAATCCAAATCCAAATTTTTCAAAATTAGTTTCAAGCAGTATACCTAAAAACTAAACCCAAATATTGATTATATATTTATATTAGAAATTTTATTTCTTTCCGATTGAAATATTTTTAATTAGTACAGTCTTCTTTTCAATTAGGAGACAAAAGAAGATTTAAGAAAGGCATAAGAGAAAATCAGATTTAATTGCATTATACTTTATTAAGCGCATTATACTTTATTAAGTGTATCTATTAATTATTGTTGTTAGGCTCTGTATTGTTATTGTTATTACATCATCCAGTTTATCAATTTCCTTCTTTTTATTTTTCTCACTAATTTTTTTTTTGTTTACTATTCTTAAATATCTTTTCTTTTCTTTCTTCTTGTTTTGATTATTCGCACTTATTGTTCATACTATTTTTGTTGAATTTTTGTTAAATTTTTAAATTTTTGTTGAATTTTATTATTTTTGTGATTTTAGTGGTACTTTTAAATATGATGTACTATCTTGTAGTACTATATATGTAAATAAATATCTAAAATATCTAAAATATTAAGCTAATAGTCTCACATAATTTATTTAAAGCAGATGTGATAAAGTAAACACGAGTGACGAATCTGTTAGAGGGGAGCCATGCCCCCCCCCCCCCCCCCGTATGACCACCACTGGCTTGACGTCCGTCCGTCCGTCGGTCTGTCCGTATATCCGTCTCTCCGTTTGTCCATCCGTCTGTATGATCCGCCCATAAGTTTCGTACCTTTGGCCTTGGTCTTGATGTTTGTCAAATTTGTTTCAAAATATTGGCAGCAAGTCTCAGCAGGCGCCACAAAAAAAATTGTTTTGCGGTGTGCGCTACAACCCGAGACTGCATCATACGAAACAAGAAAATCTAAATGCGTATATTAGATAAGATGTTTCTCGAGTTAACGCGGTCGAGTTTTTTTTATTCGGCATATTTTTTTATTTTTATTGTAAAATAAAAAACAATGATAAAAAAGAAAAAAACTCGTCGGCGTTACCTGCTGACTTATATCTAGAAAAAGTGTAAGAAATTTTAAAAGAATCGGTGCATTAGATTTTGAGTTACAGCGCACACCGACTTCAAAATTGACAAGTTTCAGAAAAACGCTTTAAAGTTTTGCACACTAGGCGTCACATACAGTGTTGTGCAAAACAATAGCAACCATTTCAATTAAAAAAAGAATTCATGTTTTTTTCTTAATTTTAATTCATTTATAACAAAAATAATAGTTCATAATAATTCACTCATCAAACACCAACAAATTAACATACTTTACAAAAAACAAAAAATTTCATAACTGTAAAAATAAATTAAAAAATAGCAGACTTCTGCATTTTAAAGTGTGCAAAACAATAGCAACTTTGCAACCAACTAGGATAGAACCTTTAGCCAACGGGATTTTTCCTATATAACTTTTGCACATTTACGCAAATGAATTGCTGAAAACGGATATTAGTCATTTGTGATTCGTTTACTTGATAAAATCGCTTGAATATTCTTTTTCATTATGGCGCCAAACAATTTTCATAATAGTTTTAATTCAAAATTAATTGAAGAGTATTGTAACGGATCTTCCCAAATTTCAATCGCGCAAAAATATAATATTAATAAATCTATAATTTCGCGACTTATTAAGAAATATAAAACGACGGGAGAGACTAACACGCTGCATTTGGGTAGACAACCACGAAAAACTTCAAGCCACACGTAACAGGAGAATTACTGCTCTAATTAAAAAAAACCGTTTATGACGTCAAAGTACATTGTAAGCGAGTTAAATTTAAGTATAGATTACAGTACAGTGTGGAGGCGCGCTTTGGAGAATAATTTAAAAAGTTATAGACCAGCCAAGAAACCAATTCAAACTAAGAAACACTTACAAAAAAGGTGAATTTAATAATGTGATCTATTGCTTTACATTGATTCCAATTTACAGGTTGAATTTTGCAAAAACACTTACCAATGGACCAATTGACCCTGAGTGTGAATTATTGGCTGATTTAGAATGTTATTTTTTGATGGAAAAATTAATATTTCTTAAAATTTCTTGGAGGTACAATCAACTACGGTATCTATAGCATATATTTGCATCTTTGGTTTTTCGAATTTTGAAAATCGGTCTATACTATGCCGACTTCTAATGTGTTGTCGAAGGATCGTCTTTCGAATTATTTCTCTCTGAGTGTGAATTATTGGCTGATTTAGAATGTTATTTTTGATGGAAAAATTAATATTTCTTAAAATTTCTTGGAGGTACAATCAACTACGGTATCTATAGCATATATTTGCATCTTTGGTTTTTCGAATTTTGAAAATCGGTCTATACTATGCCGACTTATAATGTGTTGTCGAAGGATCGTCTTTCGAATTATTTCTCTCTGAGTGTGAATTATTGGCTGATTTAGAATGTTATTTTTTGATGGAAAAATTAATATTTCTTAAAATTTCTTGGAGGTACAATCAACTACGGTATCTATAGCATATATTTGCATCTTTGGTTTTTCGAATTTTGAAAATCGGTCTATACTATGCCGACTTATAATGTGTTGTCGAAGGATCATCTTTCGAATTATTTCTCTCTGAGTGTGAATTATTGGCTGATTTAGAATGTTATTTTTTGATGGAAAAATTAATATTTCTTAAAATTTCTTAGAGGTACAATCAACTACGGTTCCTATAGCATATATTTGCATCTTTGGTTTTTCGAATTTTGAAAGCGCATGTACTCCGCTTATCGTTTAATAATGTGTTGTCGAAGGATCGTCTTTCGAATTCTTTATTTCTGAGTGTGAATTATTGGCTCATTTAGATTGTTATTTTTTAGTGGAAAAATTAATATTTCTTAAAATTTCTTGGAGGTACAATCAACTACGGTATCTATAGCAGATATTTGCATCTTTGGTTTTTCGAATTTTGAGAATCGGTCTATACTATGCCGACTTATAATGTGTTGTCGAAGGATCGTCTTTCGAATTATTTCTCTCTGAGTGTGAATTATTGGCTGATTTAGAATGTTATTTTTTGATGGAAAAATTAATATTTCTTAAAATTTCTTGGAGGTACAATCAACTACGGTATCTATAGCATATATTTGCATCTTTGGTTTTTCGAATTTTGAAAATCGGTCTATACTATGCCGACTTATAATGTGTTGTCGAAGGATCGTCTTTCGAATTATTTCTCTCTGAGTGTGAATTATTGGCTGATTTAGAATGTTATTTTTTGATGGAAAAATTAATATTTCTTAAAATTTCTTGGAGGTACAATCAACTACGGTATCTATAGCATATATTTGCATCTTTGGTTTTTCGAATTTTGAAAATCGGTCTATACTATGCCGACTTATAATGTGTTGTCGAAGGATCATTTTTCGAATTATTTCTCTCTGAGTGGGAGTTATTGGCTGATTTAGAATGTTATTTTTTGATGGAAAAATTAATGTTTCTTAAAATTTCTTGGAGGTACAATCAACTACGGTTCCTATAGCATATATTTGCATCTTTGGTTTTTCGAATTTTGAAAGCGCATGTACTCCGCTTATCGTTTAATAATTTGTTGTCGAAGGATCGTCTTTCGAATTATTTATTTCTGAGTGTGAATTATTGGCTGATTTAGATTGTTATTTTTTGATGGAAAAATTAATATTTCTTAAAATTTCTTGGAGGTACAATCAACTACGGTATCTATAGCATATATTTGCATCTTTGGTTTTTCGAATTTTGAAAATCGGTCTATACTATGCCGAGTTATAATGTGTTGTCGAAAGATCATCTTTCGAATTATTTCTCTCTGAGTGTGAATTATTGGCTGATTTAGAATGTTATTTTTTGATGGAAAAATTAATATTTCTTAAAATTTCTTGGAGGTACAATCAACTACGGTTCCTATAGCATATATTTGCATCTTTGGTTTTTCGAATTTTGAAAGCGCATGTACTCCGCTTATCGTTTAATAATGTGTTGTCGAAGGATCGTCTTTCGAATTATTTATTTCTGAGTGTGAATTATTGGCTGATTTAGATTGTTATTTTTTGATGGAAAAATTAATATTTCTTAAAATTTCTTGGAGGTACAATCAACTACGGTATCTATAGCATATATTTGCATCTTTGGTTTTTCGAATTTTGAAAATCGGTTTATACTATGCCGACTTATAATGTGTTGTCGAAGGATCGTCTTTCGAATTATTTCTCTCTGAGTGTGAATTATTGGCTGATTTAGAATGTTATTTTTTGATGGAAAAATTAATATTTCTTAAAATTTCTTGGAGGTACAATCAACTACGGTATCTATAGCATATATTTGCATCTTTGGTTTTTCGAATTTTGAAAATCGGTCTATACTATGCCGACTTATAATGTGTTGTCGAAGGATCATCTTTCGAATTATTTCTCTCTGAGTATGAATTATTGGCTGATTTAGAATGTTATTTTTTGATGGAAAAATTAATATTTCTTAAAATTTCTTAGAGGTTCAATCAACTACGGTTCCTATAGCATATATTTGCATCTTTGGTTTTTCGAATTTTGAAAGCGCATGTACTCCGCTTATCGTTTAATAATGTGTTGTCGAAGGATCGACTTTCGAATTATTTATTTCTGAGTGTGAATTATTGGCTGAATTAGATTGTTATTTTTTGATGGAAAAATTAATATTTCTTAAAATTTCTTGGAGGTACAATCAACTACGGTATCTATAGCATATATTTGCATCTTTGGTTTTTCGAATTTTGAAAATCGGTCTATACTATGCCGACTTATAATGTGTTGTCGAAGGATCGTCTTTCGAATTATTTCTCTCTGAGTGTGAATTATTGGCTGAATTAGAATGTTATTTTTTGATGGAAAAATTAATATTTCGTAAAATTTCTTGGAGGTACAATCAACTACAGTATCTATAGCATATATTTGCATCTTTGGTTTTTCGAATTTTGAAAATCAGTCTATACTATGCCGACTTATAATGTGTTGTCGAAGGATCATCTTTCGAATTATTTCTCTCTGAGTGTGAATTATTGGCTGATTTAGAATGTTATTTTTTGATGGAAAAATTAATATTTCTTAAAATTTCTTGGAGGTACAATCAACTACGGTTCCTATAGCATATATTTGCATCTTTGGTTTTTCGAATTTTGAAAGCGCATGTACTCCGCTTATCGTTTAATAATGTGTTGTCGAAGGATCGTCTTTCGAATTATTAATTTCTGTAATACTTGAAGAAATTGAAGAAAACCAAATCTTGATTCATAAATAGGTATATAAAGTACCTATATATTTTGAAAACGGTAAAAAAGATAGTAATAAATTGGATTGATTTCACAGAAATATAATAGTAATTCAATTAAGTTATAATTGCACGGTAAAGTGGAGATTCATATCTTCTTGTTAGTACCCTTAAGCCATGAGCTCAAAAATAACATCTTAGACAATCTTTTGGTAGAAAAAATGTTCCAAGTAAAGGGGATTATTTCCTTGTCATGATCAATCAAATGGATTTTTTTGTAGGCCTATTACTGGAGCATTTACGTACAAAGTGTCGATACTCTCTGCCATATTGACATTGTCGAGTTAAAGCCGAAGGATTGTGAACAGCAACAGGGCTATTAAAATAAATTTTCTTAAACCTTGGATCCAATGCTGGTACATAGTAGAAATATAAATATATATATAATTAATAAATATATATAACCTTACCTTTGAATTTCCTAGCAGTTGCGTAATGATAAATTATTTTTCCCAACTGTTAGCGCCCTTAGTAAATTACCGGAATTATCTGGCTCAACGGGGAATCGGGGTAATAATCACAGACGAGCGTCTGGCTGATCACTTCACCTCCTAGTGTCCCGTTGGCCTAGTAATGAAGTAACTCTAGCATTACTTCAAGGCCTAGGCCCGATTTGGGCTGTTGCGCCATTGATTATTATTAACTCTCCTACATATAAAAACAGGAGTTCCATCTATGTAGTCTTCACGTCCAAGAGAAGCTTCACTATTTTTCCCTCCGGTACTCCTGCGTTCGATTGCTTTTTACTAAGTTCATCATTAGCATTAAATTGACATTTCCTCCTAATAACAATATTTCTGCATTTTCCGATGAGCTCCTGCACCTCGCGAACTTACAAAGATTTTTCACACACAAGATTTAGTGTATGCGAAAAACAAGGTACCTACATGTTTCTGCTTACCAAATTGGCAACAATCGAAACAAATTAATCGATAAATCAAATGATTAATCGAGCCAAGAGTATCAAATGATTAATCGAACAATCGATAGATAATAATCGATTATTTGAATCATTTGATTAATAGTTGCCAGAAAGGTATGCAAATGACCTGCGACTGCCGCAAGATAGGCAAATCAAAGTCAAATTGAAATCGAAGTCCGTGTTCTTTCTTTAGTACTTAACTCCTGTAAAATGTTTAAATTCACATTTGCTACGGCTTTTTAGATTAAATTTTACTGTATTATTTATAATACAGTATTGTTATCGATTTTTTAAAAAAAAAACTTGCAGCCCTCAAAATTTTTTTTTTACGTTTCATGACTAGTAGACGCGAAAAAAGCAATAAATATTTTCACTCCGTCTGTACGCCGTACCCCATACGCCGTACGCCGTACGCCGTACGCCGTACGTCGACCGCCCCAAAATCTTTGAAGGCTCGTAGCTCTCAAACCAGTGGAGCTATTAAATGAAAATTTTTTCTAAGAATAGACTTGGTGGACCCCTTGAATTGACATTATTTTCAGGGGAGGAGGTGTAAGGGGGAAGGCGGGGTAAGCGTTTTAGACGAAAAATTTAGGTTTCTAGATCTCAGGAACCGCTTGTGTTAGGAGGCTGAAACTTAGAATTTCTATAGAGCTTTGATAATGGACCCATTTGCAAAAAAAAAAAAAAAAAACAGATATGGGTGAAGGGGTGTGGGAGTGGAGGGGGAAATAATGCGTCCGAAACGCAAAAATGCCGAGATCGACAAATTCTAAAATCCATATCTCCTAAACCATTAATAGCAAGCAATTAAAACTTAACAAATATCTGTAGTTATACTAGGAGAGTAGATTGAAACAAAATTTTTGGGTGGGGGTAGTGGCGTACGGGGGTGGGGGTGAAAAACTTTAGATTACGATATCTCACATACTAATTGGACCAGAAAAACAAAATTCGGTTTTATTATAACTATTGATAAATTAAGATTGTTTAAAGTAAAATATTTGAAGGGGGTGGAGGAGCACGGAAGTGGGAGGGATTAGAATTTTTCAAAAATAACACGATTCATATCTCAATAACAGTGTAAGATGGATGTTTCAAATTTTTACCAGAAGTAGGCCTAATAGAACCCTAGTAGGGAAAAAAAGTTTGGGGGTGTGGGTGTAAAGGGTGAGGGTGGGGAAGGGTGAGAAAGAAAAAGTTCCGATGTTTATATCTTAAGAATCTTTAATGATAGGAAGCTGAAACTTGGTATTAAGCCAGAGCTATAGTAGTGGCATGGTGGAAAAATAAATTTTTTTTAGGGGTAGTATGGTACGGTGGTGGGGGGTGTTTTCCCTAACTTCAGAACGGCTTATGCTAGGAAGTTGAAACTCGGTACCTATATGTAAATTAACTAGAAAAGTAATTCTAATAAAAAAAAATTCAAATACTCATTGGCGTTCAGAAGGGGGGGGGGGGCAAAAAAAAATATCGGTTAATATAAAATGCATATATTTTCACGATTTTCGTCATATCTACTAGGTCTTTCGATATATTAAATTCATTTTTATTCTACGAATTCTTCATGTGAATACCTAGAAAGTTTTTTCAAGATTTTTCGAAATTCGACCCCTTAGAGGGTGTAAACTGGTTGTATACTTTTTCATGAATTCCACCATGTTTCTCAGGTCTGATCAGATATCGAATATCTTTTCACTTCCCCAGGTTTGTTTAATAATCACCTATTTTTTAGTTTTGTTTTTTTCAACCTCTAGACCGCATCCCGGAATATGACCCAATTATATAATTCATATGTTACACCCTTTTCTAACAGCTACCTGAACTTTTTGTTAGGTTTTCAGTCACATAGTTACATACCCCGCATCCCCGAATTGAACGCGCTCTGAACTTCTGCCGGAAAAATAATACAGTTGCGCCCAGACTGTTGGCAGATTTTTTCTTAAATGGATATCTCCTACTTCGGTGCTTCAGCTTCACATCTTCCCTCAAAAATTTTACATTCAATAGACTGCAGTCTTAGTTCTATATGTATACTATACAGAAACCAAAATTTATCTTCTTAGTACAATTGGGTCGGAAGATATTGAAATTCAAAGATGTTCATCCCTCGACTCCACTTCCTACTGGAGAACAGTCCTATGATCTTAGCTTGTTTTAAAACAACCACAAAATTTCAATTTCTGACATTTAGGAGATCTCAGCTTTCGAGCATTTCAGACGCATTGCTCACTAACATACAAACATTTGCCAGTTAACGAGTCTTGGATAAACCATGGTCTACTGTAAAGCGGTCAAGTTTTGAACAAAATATTGGACTGAAACTATAGAAAAATCACAATATCATACATATCAATTAAACATACACATGTAAATGCTCATGGCTGTGCAATTGTTTCAGACTTATATGGTTCGAACATTGGATAAATTATGTATGGATTGGTACATGGCATGCATTAGGCAGAATCGTTTTGTTTTGAATGCTTCCTTATAAAAGGAAGGGATTTTAAAAGATTTGATTTAATTAGGAATAGAACTTTTATCGGGCGGGAAAATCAAACAAGTTGAGTCTCATTTTCTCTCAAAAGAAAGTATGTCGTGTTTGATTCTCCTTGTTGACCTTACTCTCCCTCTTTCACTCCCTGGGAACTATTCGGAATAGGAAACATAGTCTAAATGTATTTTAAAGGCAAATGTTCACATGACAGAAGTGTGGCAGTAGCTTAATGCCATTGTCGAGAAATGCAAGTGCCTTAAAGGCTTTTAGCGTAAAGTCGAAGTTTTCCTTCGACTGTGCTGAATTTATCGTCAACTTTTAAATTTTATTACTGAAAACAGAAATAGACTGAGAGTGCAACTAGTGAGCGTCGACAATGTTATGCGTTCGTAGAAAGTTTTCCTCGAACCTTTTCCTATAAACTGTAAAAGTAACTCTTTGCCTGTGTACTTATAGTTCCTAACTGCGAAGTGTGAAAACACTAACTAAATTTTGTGTGCCCTATCCTTGAAGGGTTGAAATTTCATTACAACTGGCAAAATACGAAACTACGTAGGGAAGTTGAAGGGGATTGGAATCTCTTACAGAAAGCGACTAAGTCTAATTGAAGTTAATGTAGAAACTTTTGCAATAAATTTTCCGAGGCATCGTAATTGCGCTTTCACCCGAAGTTGCGGGATAACTTGAAAAATTTCGTATTCACAAATAAATTCCCATGCATTTCAAATGGTTTTCGAATTTCTACTCTAAAACATAAATTTTATAATTCTCATACCTTAGGTACCTTCACCGCTAAAATGGTGCAACCAAACTACTTTATCGCTTGAATTCAGATATTTTGAGTACAACAACTTTCACAAGTCAAATGCAAAAATATTCTTGGTATGCAGGTAGTGCAATCAAGTCGTTGGACGATAAGGTTTATTCCAAGCTATAAACTCGTTAAGTAAGGAAAATTTCTTAAAGTTGACGATCAGAGTACTGGGAAGTATGTATGGATTTTGGATTCCGGAATCTTGTAGAATACTTTCAAAACTATCACATCCTTCTCGACTGTAAAATTGTCCGTTAGTGCAAGAAAACATTTAAAATGTTTAATGTCGTAAGAGCGAAGCTTCAGGAAAGTATGAAGGATCATGCCTTCAGAACAGCTTTGTTGTTCTTAATATCGCTGGAGGGTATTTTACAATAGAAGTAGGTCGATTTGAAAGTGGATGGGTAACTAAATGTTTAAAAAATTGGTTTTTTCTTTCGTTTATGATATAAATTCTTCGGATATTTTAACGATGTGGTGCTCAGAATGTCCAATTCACAATTGCCATCCTCCATCTATCGGAAGAAATAGTAATTTCTTCACCAAAATGAATGATAACTTTCATATTTTATTGTTGATTATGCCGTCATTGGACGGCATATATCTAACGTCCAGCAACGTCCAACATCTGAGCATCTAGCATAAAAGAACGTACTAGCTCGTCGGATAGGGTGGATTTATCGTTTCGGTTCAAGCGCGCGATACTTATGCTCGGTTTGGGTCGACAAATGGGTTTGAGAACTGCCATTCTTTCAGTCGGCAGGCTGAGGAAGGCTTATAGGTACGGAGGTCATACACAAAATAAATATAAGGTTGGTGGAAAGTGAGGGAGTAGGATGATAGTAATTTGGGAAGGAACATCTACGGCGAATCACCTGACAGACAGCCATGACAAACCACCATGCGGTGATAATATTTCGCCGATATGAATTGGATCCGTCTGGAGGCGGAACGTGAACAATAGTCCCGCAATGGTTCCTGTCGAGTTTGGTTCCGATCGAATGAAAAAAAAACAGTTTTTTTTACCTTTTAAAATTTTTGTCGCGATTTAAGTACCCTGGTACACTAATATTTTGCTTGCGCTGTCCTGTCCCATTTATCCGACTACGATGAAACTTCGCTGATATCATGAGCACACGCTCGCGAAGGCTTCTGCGTTAACGAAATCATTTTAAAATTGGTGGTACGAGACTTATTTCAACACTTGAGTGTATTTCATATGATTTAGCAGCGGTTCGTTCGGGAGCAACAGAAGTAACGGGAGAAATGAAACGGAGCACAACGGAAGAAATGGGCGCAACGGAATCAATGGGAGCAAAGGAAACAACGAAAGTAACGGGAGAAATGGGAGCAACGGGATCAACGAGAGTTATAATATAAAAAAATATGCCAACAGTCTATGCCAGACGCGAACGCAGGGAGGGGGGGGGGGGTCTTGGGGGTTGAAACCCAACCGAAATGTAAAATGTCTGCACTGAAATTACGAAACGCACTATATCTCAAGAAATCGTTCAGCCACAAATTCGAAGTCTTTTTTAATCAGTTTTAAGTGAGGCTGGCCGCAAACTGAAAGAGCAAAAACAGTTTTAATCAAAAACATTTTAGACTAATCAAGAATATGTCGCTGTTTTAGTCAAAAACATTTTTGTTTTTGCTCTTTCAGTGTGCTTCCAGCCAACAGTTTTAGTCAAAAACTGATTAGTATCGTTTATTGGGCCCACTTCTGTTAAAAATTGCACTCAAACTGAATTTTATTTTTCTAGTGCAATTGGTTTTGTTAGATATCGTAATCTAAAGTTTTACACCCCTCGCCCCCATACACTACTGCCCTTACTCAAAAATTTGTTTTGAGTCTTTTCTCCTAGTAAGTTCTTCACTCCCACCCGTACAGTGCTACCAGTCGTATGATTTTCGTCAAACATGTACAATTTTTCAGCCTTATGTACGATTTTCATCGAATACAAAATGTACGATATTTCAACTATTATGTCGAAAGTTCAAATGATAATGAAGATAAATTCACCTTGATATTTGTTAGTTCACAATAATAATAAAATAATTAAAAATATTGATCAACACGTGTGGTTAAAATGAAGTTTCTTAAAAACAGGTAAAGTTTCATAAAAGCCATGTACCGTTTGTAATAATATTTACGGCCATTCTACGTATAATATTTTAGTTACTTATATGTAACATAAGTACGGTCTTGTTTTTCTGTATAATTCGCGCATGGATACGTCCCAGAGGTCTCCCTCAGGCAATGCAAATCCGGCACGAAGTCTCCCACATTAGCTGTGTTTTTTATTCCCGGTTAACCATAAAGCTCGACAAAATTGCACGGCAAAACAACAACAATGCGGCTACGGTAACCGCACTGTTGTTGTTTTGCCGTGCAATTTTGTCGAGCTTTATGGTTAACCGGGAATAAAAAACACAGCTATTATAAGCCGTACAATCCGACAACGAGCATATCCTATACTGAACGAAGAGCCCTTTGAGAGCTAAAAGAATTGAAGGACATCTCAATTATGCGGGCTGACAAAGGAAACGCCACAGTAGTCATGGACGCAATATGAAACTAAACTCCGGAACATTCTACAAACAGGACCATACACGAAAATCAAAAGAGACCCGACTACTTCGCTCCATCAAAAACAATCACTATTGATGAAAAAGGATCATAACTTGACGTTAACGTATTCAAAATTGATCACCTCTGATCCACATACTCCAAAAGTGTACGGTTTACCAAAGATCAATAAACCAGATGCTCCTCTTCACTCAATTGTTAGTTCCATCGGATCGTAGGTTTGGCCAAAGCTCTCCCAGCTGAGGTACGCCCTTTCATCGGAAACATACCCAGGACCATGAAGAATTCTACACATCTAGTAGAAATATTAAAAAACATCCAAACAAACCCAGAGGACATACTAGTAACTTTGGACGTCGAATCCTTGTTCACCAATATTCCGATCAAGGACACTATGAATCTCATTAAAAAACTCATACCGGACAACAGAGGGGATTTAACCGATTTTTACTTAAACAACACCAATTCCTCAGCATTAGGCAAACTCTACAAACAGACAGAAGGCGCCGCCATGGGATCTCCGTTAACCCCAGTAGCGGCGGAAATTTTCATGGGAGAATTCGAAAAGAACGCTCTCAACTCAGCATATGTTGATGACACTTTTATTGTTTGGCGGCATGGAAGATAGGAATTATATAAGTTTCTAGACCATCTCAACTCACACCACAGAAACATCAAATTCACAATGGAGATCGAAAAAGATGGCAAACTACCCTTTTTGGATGTACTAGTCGAAAAAGCTGTACCATCTTTACATTTCGACGTATATAGAAAACCTACTCACACTAACAGATATCTACATCGTCTTCCCACCGTCATCCGAAGCAGGAGGAATTCCTTCTGCTCCCATTTCTTCCGTTACTCCATCCTCTTTCCACCATCCTCCACCCTCTATTCTCTATCCACCATCCTCCACTATCCTTTATCCCCTATCCAACATGCATCGTCCAACTTTATCATTTAGTAATACAGGACGAAATGGCGCTTAACTATATGAAACACACTCAAATGTTGGAATAACTCTTGTACCACAAATCTTAAAATGATTTTGATTACGCAGAAACTTTTGCGGACGTGCCCTCAACAAATCACCAAAGTTTCATCGCAATCACATGAAGAGCGACAAACAACTAGAATTTACTAAGAAATTATAATAACACTAACAATAATCCAAGATCAAGCATCAATAATTTCTTGTTCAGTTAAGGATGTGTCGTGATTATGCAGTTTTACTGTATTATTTATAATACAGTATTGTTATCGATTTTTAAAAAAAAAAAATTTGCTGCCCTCAAAATTTTTTTTTCCACGTTTCATGACTAGTAGACGCGAAGAAAGCAATAAAAATTTTCACTCCGTCTGTACGCCGTACGCCGTACCCCGTACGCCGTACGTCGACCGCCACAAAATCTTTGAAGGCTCGTAGCTCTCAAACCAGTGGAGCTATTAAATTAAAATTTTTTCTAAGAATAGACTTGGTGGACCCCTTCAATTGACATTATTTTCAGGGGAGGAGGTGAAAGGGGGAAGGCGGGGTAAGCGTTTTAGACGAAAAATTTAGGTTTCTAGATCTCAGGAACCGCTTGTGTTAGGAGGCTGAAATTTAGAATTTCTATAGAGCTTTGATAATGGACCCATTTGCAAAAAAAAAACAGATATGGGTAAAGGGGTGTGGAAGTGGAGGGGGAAATAATGCGTCCGAAACGCAAAAATGCCGAGATCGACACATTCTAAAATCCATATCTCCTAAACTATTAATAGCAAGCAATTAAAACTTAACAAATATCTGTAGTTATACTAAGAGAGTAGATTGAAACAAAATTTTTGGATGGGGGTAGTAGCGTACGGGGGTGGGGGGTGAAAACTTTAGATTACGATATCTCACAAACTAATTGGACCAGAAAAACAAAATTCGGTTTCATTATAAAGTTTGATAAATAAAGATTGCTCAAAGTAAAATATTTGAAGGGGGTGGAGGAGCACGGAAGTGGGAGGGATTAGAATTTTTCAAAAATAACACGATTCATATCTCAATAACAGTGTAAGATGGATGTTTCAAATTTTTACCAGAAGTAGGCCTACTAGAATCCTAGTAGGGAAAAAAAAGTTTGGTGGTGTGGGTGTAGAGGGTGAGGGTGGGGAAGGGTGAGAAAGAAAAAGTTCCGATGCTTATATCTTAAGAATCTATAATGATAGGAAGCTGAAACTTGGTATTTAGATAAAGCTATAGTAGTGGCATGCTGGAAAAATATATTTTTTTTTAGGGGTAGTATGGTACGGTGGTGGGGGGTGTTTTCCCTAACTTCAGAACGGCTTATGCTAGGAAGTTGAAACTCGGTAGGTATATGTTAATTAACTAGAAAAGTAATTCTGATAAAAAAAAATTCAAATATTCATTGGCGTTCAGAAGGGGGGGCAAAAAAAATTATCGGTTAATAAAAAATGCATATATTTTCACGATTTTCGTCATATCTACTAGGTCTTTCGAAATATTGAATTCATTTTTATTCTACGGATTCTTCATGTGAATACCTAGAATGCGTTTTCAAGATTTTTTGAAGTTCGACCCCTAAGAGGGTGTAAGCTGGTTGTATACTTTTTCATGAATTCCACCATGTTTCTCAGGTCTGATCAGATATCGAATATCTTTTTACTTCCCCAGGTTTGTTTAATAATCACCTATTTTTAAGTTTTGTTTTTTTCAACCTCTAGACCGCATCCCGGAATATGAGCCAATTATTTAATTCATATGTTACACCCTTTTCTAACCGCTTTCCGAACTTTTTGTTAGGTTTTCAGTCACATAGTAACATACACTGCATCCCCGAATTGAACGCGTTCTGAACTTCTGCCAGAAAAATAATACAGTTGCGCCCAGACTGTTGGCAGATTTTAGATATTTAATAACACGACTTTTAATAATATTTGTAAATATTTTATTAAACGAATTTGTTAATTGAATTATGTTTATTATAATTGCACATTGATAAAAAGTTATTTAAATTTGAATTCAATTATTTAGATTAATTATCAATCTCGATTTAATTCTCTGCTATTGATATTCGCTTTTTTGCTTTTTTTAATGTTCTCAATTGAGTAACTTTTTCGAACTGACTTTTTTTAATATAAATTTTTTATTTTTCACATTGCCCGATGACTGGATTTTCGATTTGTGTGGGGTGTTTGCAACTTGTGTTCCCAAAAAAAGGCGACACCCCACACACCCCCTTCCTAGAGAAAGGTTAGTTATCCGTCTCGATATCGTTTCGTTGTCAACCCTTATGTGACCTGGCTTGCATTGAGTGTGTTTTCGTTGGATTCTGTACGCGTTTGGATAATTTCGCGGCGTCTTGAGACTGATCATTAAGAGAGTTTAAAGAAGGTTTCAAACAGTCGATCAAAACGTTCTTCTCTTTGCCATTTATAGCCAGCGTGAAGAACTTTTCATGTCGTTTTATTACTTTGAACGGACCTTCATAAGGCGGTTGTAGAGATTTCCTCACTTGGTCCTGACGTACAAACACATGATCACAGTCTTTAAGCGAGTTAAGAACAAATGTGTTCATAGATATGTGTGAAGAGGGTGATTGAGGTTTCACTGAACGCATGACCTCCCGCAGCCTTTGCACATAGTCACTGGGTGATATCGTGTAAGATGTGTTTGTATCTGAATGTATGAGTTCGTACGGCAAACGAAGATTTTGACCGTAAACTAGTTCAGCCGGTGTAGCATCAGCGTCTTCTCTGATGATGGAACGGAGCCCTAGAAGAATGAACGGTAGTTCGCGGGTCCATGATTCTGAAGCTTTGCACATCAAAGAGCTTTTGAGCACCCTATGCCATCGTTCGAGCATACCATGGGGTTGTATGCAGTCGTTCTGCTATGATTAAGACCCAAAACCCTGCCCAGCTCTGCGAACAGTTGAGCTTCGAATTGCGCTCCTTGATCAGTCACAATTGTGAGAGGAGTTCCGTAACGAGGAATGAACTCTCTGACCAGCGAGGTTGCAACGGTTGTTGCACGAATGTCCGCAATTTGATATGCTTCTGGCCATCTCGTGAAGCGGTCAATGACGGTGAGACAGTAAGATAAACCTTTCGACGTAGGAAGTGGACCAACCAAATCAATATGTATTGTGGTGAATTTTTCTGTTACTGGCTCGAACTTACCGAGAGGGCTTTTCCCCAGTTAATGGAAGTACAAGTTCATCGATACGAGATAATGCATCAGCGACAACATTGTCTGAGCCAGATATGTGTCGAATATCCTTCGTGAACTGACCGATGAGATCCAGATGTTTAAGCTGACGTGGAGATGCTTTTTCAGAATTTTGTCTGAAAGCGAAAATTAAAGGTTTGTGATCAGTAAAAAGAGTGAAAGTTCTGCCTTCCAGCATGAATTTGAAGTGTTTTATAGCAATGTAAGCTGCTAAAAGCTCGCGATCGTATACACTATATTTTCGCTGTGCCGCAGAAAGTTTCTTTGAAAAGAATGCCAAAGGTTGCGAGGCACCAAAAACTTTCTGCTGCAACACAGCTCCGATGGCTGTGTCAGAAGCGTTAACCACAAGCGAAAGTGCTGCCTTGGAAGAAGGAAAGGCTAGAATCGCAGCCTGTGCTAATTGCTTTTTACAGCTGTCGAAAGCTTCCAATGAATCAGGATTCCATTTAAGTTCCGTCTTATCCCTTTTTTTCTTACTACCCTCAGTGAACTTATCCAAAATGGACTGAGATGTGGCAGCATGAGGTATGAATCTTCGGTAGATAGTTGATCAACTCGTGAACAGTAGCTGGTTGCGGATAGGAGATAATTGCTTCGACTTTAGAAGCGATTGGACGAACTCCACTCGAGTCAATGGAATGCCCCAAAAAGTCAACCTGATTCTTAACGAAGTGGCATTTCGCGAAATTTATCACCAAACCGTGGTTTTCAAGACTTTGAAAAAGTGTGTCGAGGTGAATGAAATGCTCCTCTTCTGATTTTGAGGCGATCAAGATATCGTCAATGTAGACGAAACAAAAATCTAGTTCCCTCAAAATTGAAAAGATGAACCTTTGAAAGGTTAGTGCAGTATTGCGCAATCCAAAAGTCATTTGCACGAACTCATACAGTCCGAATGGTGTCGTGATTGCCGTTTTTGGAACGTCATTCCCGTTCAGAGGTATCTGGTGATACGCACGTTCCAAATCGACTGTTGAAAATACAGAACAACCATCTAGCTGTTGAGCGAAATCCTGTACCATATATGCGGGATCGGATACTTATCGGGAACTGTTTGCGCGTTGAGCGTCCGATAATTCCCGCAAGGTCGCCAATTTCCGTCCTTTTTGCGGGCCATATGAAGTGGTGAAGCCCAAGGACTATCAGATGGTCTGCGGATGCCGCGATCAACCATTTTGCCAAACTCAGCCTTTGCAATCGATAAACGATTGGGCGAAAGACGTCGTGGTTTAGAGAATGTTGATCGTCCTTCCGTGGTAATGAAATATCGGACCATATGCATTTTAAGTGTACTTTCCGTACTTGAGTGTAAAATATTTTGGTGTTTGTTAAGAAGTGCTGAAACCCGAGGGTTTTCGTGCGAGGCTGCTAGGACAGATAATTCTGTGGAAGGTCCCTTTAAAACTTGACCTATGGTTGAACTGACGTTGGTAAGCGGATCGATCAGACAGCGTTGTCTGAGATCAACAACCAAACCAAAATGTCGTAGGAAGTCGTCTCCTCATATTGGTCGGTCAACGTCAGCGACGATAAAATTCCATTCAAAATTCCGTCGAAGTTTGAGTGAAACTTTAAGAGTCTTAAGACCATATGTTTTAATTTTAGTGCAATTCGCTGCAGCCAGAACCAAGTTTGGATTCGCGGTACTGTAATCATCACGATGTCTGGGGACAGCCGAAACATCGGCACCGGTATCCGGTATCGCGTCCAAAATAATAAGGCGACTCGAGCTTGGACATGTGCTGGAAGTCGCCATTTCCAACACTTTATTTAGTTTTTTGCGTGCGGATGCTTGCACGGCTTGCGAGATTTATAAGCTTTGTCACCAAAACGTTCATGGTAGAAGCAATAACCATTTTCTGAAATGCTTTTGGAGCGGCCGCGTGAATTGTTTCTATTACCGCGTTGTGTGCCGGACTGCCGTTCAGAATTTCGACTCTGCCTAGTGATCTGAGCGAGATCGCCAACAGTACTTGCTAACGCAGCAATTTATTTTTGAAGTGCTTCAAAACTAGCACTAGCAATCTGCGAGTGAGCCGTCGCGACAGCTATTTTATCAGCAATCTCACTTAACTCATCAAGGGGGCCCGTAAACACAGCTAGAATCGCTTGAGTCTGCGAAGGAAGACGTTGTAGCCAAACAATTTTTAAAATGTCATTCGAAAAATTGCTTCCGGCAAGAAAACGCATTTGACCTAACAGTTGGGATGGTTTGTAATCGCCCGAATCCAAACCACTAACCAAACGTTTCAATTTGGGGTCCTCGGATTCCCCGTATCGCTTAATCATCGAGTCTTTAAAATATGTGTATGGAGTATCTGGTGAAATGTTTTCGATAATATCCATTGCTTGATCGCATTCCGCCGAAGTTAACATGCTTAACGCGTGATTAAACTTTGTTAACTCCGCTGCTATAGATGCAGCTGCAAACTGTGCATCCATAATGCGGAACCATGCGGCTGGGTTCGAGGTCCAAAAGGGCAACTTCTGGATCGCGACCGCAGCCAGTCGCGGAAAAGGATTAACTGATACCCCGATATCGAGTTGGATTGCTGTATCATCGTTGGTTCGTGCCAACGGATTTATTATGTCCTCGTTAGACATGTTGTCAAAAATTGAAATCAATTAAAAGTGATGATGATAATACACTAAAATAAAAATTCGTGGAATCACCGTAGCAGAAAAATATATAAAAATGTGATAGTACACTTTCAATAATTGTTAACACCACAATTCACATAAATTTTTTACAACAAAGAAAATATATACCTATACCTATTATATGTATGGTATAGATATGTTCCTTTAGAATGCGAATGATGAGTTTGTTGCTTCGCACTTGAAAGGATAAGCTTGCGGTAATCTTGAAATGATGTACGAAATAATGTTGTTGTCGTGTCTGCTATTCCTTGGGCATTGCGGCAGAACCGTTAAAAATGGTTAAAACTTGCTTTCCAATTAATTAATTAATTTGCAGTCGTGGGTCACCAATTGTCGTGATTATGCAATACGTTTAGATATTTAATAACACGACTTTTAATTATTTTTGTAAGTATTTATAATATATATATTTTTGCACATTGATAAAAAGTTATATAAATTTGAATTTAATTATTTAGATTAATTATCAATCTCGATTTAATTCTCTGCTATTGATATTCGCTTTTTTTAATGTTCTCGATTGAGTAACTTTTTCAAATTGACTTTTTTTTAAATAATTTTTTTATTTTTCATATTGCCCGATGACTTGATTTTCGATTTATGTGGGGTGCTTGCAACTTGAATTCAGAAGAATTCAGCAGCACTACAACGATTAATGTAAGTAAGTAAATGGAATTAATTGAATTATCATTTGAACTTAGGTGTCATTTAAATTTAAAGGTAGATCGAGTCGTAAAAACAAAACGAAATCGGAACACGAAAATAAAGAGGAGATCATTATACTGTTCAGATTGTGGTTTTATTTTTACGTTCGCACGGATTGTTAAACGAATCAACAGACTCGAGCTTCAGGCGACGAAGCGGCTGACCAATTAGTCAACAATAGTATAAATATGAGTGATAGGAAGAAATCAAAATTTTAGATAGAAATTTGTAGTGATCCAATTAAATGAACTTAAAATAATTTTGATAAAAGGCTGGCCTGCTTCTCAGAATAAAATAAACGCGAATGTTAGATATTATTGGCACTTCAAGAATGAACTATATCTTGAAGATGGGCTAATTTTCCTAAATAATAGAGTTGTAGTGCCAAACACACTTAGGACCGGTATGTTGCAATTACTTCATCAATCGCACATGGGTTTAGAGAGAACCCAAAAAAGGGCTTGAAATAGTATATTTTGGCCAGGATTAAACGACGAAATTGAAAATATGATAGCTAAATGTACAGGGTGAAAGATATAGAAATAGTAACGTGAAGGAGCCGTTATTATCAAACAAGATAGTTTTAATTACAAAATAGGAATGGGTGTAATGGAACTTGGTGGCAGATCATATTTTGAAGTAGCAGACAATTTTTCACAATATTTTCAGATAAAACTTATTAAAAATGAAAAATGCACATGAAATAATAGAAACATTAAAATTCAAATTTGTTATTCATGGGATACCAAGGGTTATAGTGGCAGATAATATGCTATTTGGTTCGCAAGCATTCCGCGAATTCGGACATGACGTAGACTTTGAAATAGTAACATCAAGCCCACATTACGCACAATCAAATGGGTTTGCAGAAAGATATGTGAATATTACAAAAACTGCGTTAAATAAGTCTATTGATAATAAAACAGAGTGGTGGAAAATTATTTTAGAGTATCGCAATACACCAATCAATAGTGTTACCTGCCGAACTTATTTTCGGTAGAAGAACAAGATCCGTTTTACCGATAAGCAATGATTTATTCAAAGAACCGAAGTTTGATGGCATAAGACCAGTCCTAATGAAGAACTCCAAAATAAAAGTTATTATGATAAACATAGCAAATTAGCAACGGGTGTGAAGGTGATTTAATCTGATATAAGGAGTGAAAGACATGGATAGAATCACAGATCGTACGAAAAGACACAACATCAAGATTATACTGGATAAAGCTTAAGAATAATGCTATTGTTCGTCGAAATTCAAAGCTCATACGAAAGCGACTTGTCTGAGTTGAAAAAATATTCGAATACGATCTAACACTTCCATTTTGATGAGATGCTGATGGCAATTAAAGAAAAGAAAGTATATTACTATTGTAACACGATTCCTATACTACTACAATAGTTTACTGTAACTACTACAGTAGTTTACTACACTACTACAATAGACTAAGCACGGTAACACTCACCGCACATATTCACCACGCAGCAGATACATCATTTCGTGTGCACCTGTTCACCACAGCGTGGGAACTAGTTCCGAGAAGGGCAATATAAATAGTGCAGCCGGTTCTTCTCGGAGCTCAGATCACAACGAGCACTCTAGAGTCTCGGACTGATTATACTATAACTAATAAACAATTTTATATTCTAACAGAGCTATAATTGGCGACCAACTTGTGGCACAACTACGACCGTCGTTTCAAGGAGAAGCATTACCACGGGTCCGGTACTAAGAAGCCACCACAACAGGATGGCTATCCAAATGATGGAAGGACAGCTTCAGCAGTTGATAGCTGCTCTACGACCACCAGACTCTCCGGTTAACGCTCTCCCTACCGGGAATTTGACCAACTGCCCAGCAAATTTTGATGGCAGTCGATCACGGGACAAAGTCGAGGAGCTCATCGCAGCTGCCTCCGTGTACAAAGAGGTCGAAAATATCTCCGACCAGAGCGCCATCGCAGGACTTCCAATGCTGCTCAAAGGCGTAGCTGCAACTTGGTGGCAAGGCGTGAAGGAGCAAGTTAAAACCTGGGATGAGGCAAAAAACCTACTCCGCGGCGCTTTTTTCCCAGCAATGCTTGCCTACCAAGTCTATATGGAGATTTTCGATGCACGTCAAGATGATTCCACTCCAACGGATCTTTTCATTTGCCGTAAACGAGCGCTGCTCGCTCAACTGCCAGCAGTTGGACCTTATTTTCGGGCTACTAAACCTGAACATCAGAAGACATATCGCACGGAACAGCATCACGTCGTTTGACCAACTGTTGCAACAGGCTAGAGCGTATGAAGAGATCACCAGAGAAAGGAAGCAGGAGCATCATCCACAGAAGAAGAACCTAAAACCAACAGCAAGAAACGCATTTAGTGCGACTATTGTTATAAATTCGGACATACCACCGAGGTATGTCGCAAAAATCAATACCCGAGTACTATCCAGCCTTCGGATACCAGAACGTACTCTGCAGCGGTCACATGTTATGGATGTGGTCGACCAGGAACTGTACGAAGCCGCTGTCCAGCCTGCAGCAAACCAAAGGAGTTACCGGCAGCTAACTTTTGCTCCATCGAGGCTAGCGATAACATAATACTTCGCGATCGTCCCGTCATTCAAATTGAAGTGAATGGCATCGTTGGCTACGGATTCAGCGACACCACCGGTAGAGTTAGTGTAGCCAGCTATCAACTATACCAGCAATCGAAGCGCACTGGCTGCACTTTCATCACAAAAACAACAAACGTTATTTATTTGGTGGAATCCGGATCCAATCAGTCCACTAGCTGATACACCAAAACGACCCTTGATGAAAATAGTTCGTTACTTCACAGACATTGAGTTGGCTGAATTTAACATCGAACCAGCCTTGAACAATGTCCTGGCTACAGAGCTTACAGACGAGCACCGAACAGAGCTCAACAAAATACTGTTCAACAACATCAATCTTTTTAATGAAGATGGCGATGCCGTAAAATTCGAAGAACATCGCATCCAAACCAAAGAGAGTGCACCAATGGCCTCTGCACCATACAGACTCTCTGAACAGAAGAAAGATCTCTTGAAAGCTGAACTGGAGAATTTATTACTTAGTGGAATAGTCGAGCAATGTGAATCCGCATGGGCATCTCCAGTTGTTATGATACCCAAAAAGGACGGCACCGTTAGGGTATGTATTGATTACCGTCATCTAATTAGTGTTATGATTCCAGTTAGCTACCCACTACCGAGAATTGATGACCTGCTTCACTAAGCACGGAGTGCAAAGTACATGACATCAATCGACCTGCGTTCTGGATTTTGGCAAATTCAAGTTCGAGAAGAGGATAAAGACAAAACGGCATTTATCACTCCATTTGGCGTTTACCGATTCTACCGGATGTCTTTTGGTCTACGAAATGTTCAACGGATGATGACTAGAGTACAAACCATCGTCCTTCGAAGATCATCTAAAGGACTTGCAAATGGTATTCAAAACCTTAAAATAATATCAACTACGATTCCACAGGAAGAAGTGTCAATTCTGCTGCACAAAGGTTCTGTTTCTTGGTCAAATACTGACCAAAGATGGAATTAGTACCAACCCAGCCAAAACAGCCGCTATCACAAACAGAATGCCACCTCGCAACTTGAAGGAGCTAGTCACCTTCCTACAGACGTGTTCCTGGTACTGGCGTTTCATTCCAGACTTTGCTGAAGTAGCTCGGTCCCTAACGCAACTCACGAAGAAAAACGTTAAGTGGGAATGGACCGACGAGCAACAGAGCAGTTTTGAGAAGTTGAATTAACTTCTTACAACGGCACTTATACTACGACAGGCAGATGAAACTGAACCGTTCATATTACGGACGAACTCCGGCGGTTATGCCATCGACGCAGCTCTACTGCAAGGGGAGGCGGCAGACGAACGACCCGTAGAATACGCCAGTCGTTTGCTCTCTCCTGCTGAACGAAATTACAACACCACTGAACGAGAAGCCCTTGCGGTAGTTTGGGCTGTATGTAAATTCCTAGGATACATCGAGGGCAGTAAGATTATCATTGCAACTGATCATCAGCTTTTGAGATAGCTCATGGCACTCAAATCGCCAACAGGAAAGCTGGCCAGATGGGCCTTGACGATCCAATCCTACGATGTCGAGATAAAATACTGCCCCGGGAAATCTAACGTCCTCGCCGATACCTTATCTCGTCCACCAGAAGATACGTCCGAACCTACTGATATCGCCAGCATCTCAGTTGATATTCCGGATAGGTCCCCCAAAGAAATACGCGACGAACAACTAAAGGACCCTTACGTCAAGAAAATAATCGACTACTTAGAAAGTGACAGCCCTAACGAAGATGTTACATTATGGTCTTCCAGAGGATATCTTCTGTCAAACGAAGTTCTTTATAGATACGTCCCAGACACCGAACATGAAGACGCTCAGCTACTAGTACCAACACAGGAACGGAAAGATATTTTGCACGCTTTCCATGACGCTCCAACAGCAGGACATAATGGAGTCGAGCGTACTATTCACCGCATCGCTTCACATTATTTCTGGCCTGGCTTACGCAGATATGTCACAAACCACGTTAAAAATTGTGGAAAATGTCTGCGCTATAAGCCAACAAACTTGAAGCCTTCTGCAATCACATCCACATTCTCAAAGATTCAAAATTCTCGCTGTCGATCTGTTCGGACCTCTACCGGAGATTCAGCGCAAAAACAAGTGGATTCTGATAGTAGCGGACTTAGCAAGTCGCTGGGTGGAGCTCTTCGCTTTAAACAAAGCTACAGCTGTCTGTTGCGGCCAAATATTAATCGACGAAGTGTTTCTACGATACGGCTTACCCAGACGTATATTAAGCGACAATGGGACACAGTTTGTGAGCGCAGTCATGCAACATATCATGCACTGCTTCAACATAACACAGGCTTTTACATCAGTTCATCACCCGGAAACTAATCCGGTCGAACAGAAAAATCACGACCTAAAATTCCAGCTTGGCATCTTTGTAGGACAAGCCCATGAAACTTGGGATGATTGTCTACCTGACATCCGCTTCTCAATGAATTCGGCAAGATGTCAGAGCACCAGATACTCAGCCGCTTATCTCACGTTTGGAAGAGAGATGCGATCAGCACGTGAAGTAAGCGATACTATAACCACCGTGACCCAATCTGAAAATTTCATAACAGAGATTTCACCATATCTCTCATAAATCGGCTTTGCGTTGAAAAACGCTCAAGAAACCACCGAATTACAACAAGATCGATGGAAAGTATATACTGACAGGAAAAGACGACCAGACCCGATCTATCAGCTTGGAGATCTAGTATGGATAACAACGCACGGAAGAAGTCAAGCAGCGCGAAAAACAACGGCTAAATTTCACCCGAAGAGAGATACATTGTTCTCTGCACAAAAGGCCCAGCAAGTTATGAGATTGCTTCGCAGGAGAACCCACAGATCCCTCTAGGAACATATCACTCTTCTGCTCTGTTAAGCCAGAAACACATGTGCATATATCTGCATGCAGCGCGGCAAAACTGATTTAGAACGCTTGAGTTTAAATGCGACGAAACACACGCTTATTCTGCATGCAGCGGAGCGCTGCAAGATGTCTCTACTTCTACTTTTGCGGTGCAGCGGCAGTATTATCACAACTTGAGGTTGAAATTTACCAACACAGAAACATAAAAAAGTGGTTTGACATAAAAAAGTGGTTAATGTATAGTTGTAATTTTGTACCTGTGGAGTGGGGTATTAATGGTTCGTACATTCTGCGTTTCATCGAACTAAGAACAAATAACAAATTTTTTTTCGATAATACCAGTCGAAATTACAAAATTTGTTGTCAATTAAAACAAATTCAAACTCAAACTCACAACAGGCTATAGGGAAATGCGGGGATGTGGGATAAATACAACCAAAAGATCTGTCAAAAAATTCTGCACATCTGTTTCACATGCAGAGATGCCTGCATTGCTGCGTGCATATATTCTGCACATGTATTTCAGGCTTTATTGCATCATGCAGACACCAACCAGCCAACGATATCACCGGCACTTCTGCCAATTCACATATTCACCACGCAGTAGATACACCATTTCGTGTGCACCTGTTCACCACAGTGTGGGAACTTGTTCCGAGAAGGGCACTATAAATAGTGTAGCCGGTACTTCTCGGAACTCAGATCACAACGAGCACTCTAGGGTCTCGGACTGATTATACTATAACTAATAAACAATTTTATATTCTTACAGAGTTATACTATTCAAATAATTTATCAAGTGATAATTTTAAGAAATGCAAAATCGAGTTACACAATTACTTAAATTAAAATGTATTACTAGTCAATTAATTCTTAAAGTTATAATGATAAGAAAACCAAAATTCAATTACACAATTAACTAAATTAAAATGTATTACTAGTCAATTAAATTTTAAAGTTATAATGTTAGAAAAACAAAATTGAATTACATAATTAATAAGTTGAATTATATAAATAATTATTGAATTGTATAAACGATAACTAAAAGAAGATATGTAGCAATATTATTACCCACTAGGAAATTTGAGGAAAACTCCGTGAGGGAGCAAATAACGAGGTATCTACTATCCCTCACAATGGAGCAAAAAAGGAGATTAATAACAAAATTATGCAGAAAACCGCCACTTCTCTTTTTTTGCTCCGAATGGATGAAAATGGGACTATATGAAGACTATTTTTGAGTTTTACTGCAGAACTAGTCCCATTAGAGATCTCGTTTTAAGCTCCCTTACAAGTATTTTTGAATGCTTTCTTTGGAGGTATATTGGAGATCTGATTTTAGCGGACATGCTCTTGCAAAAAGGAGGTCAAATGGAGGAGAAAACGAGGTCTCCAAACCTCCCTAAGGAGTAATCCGGGATTAATCATGGGTTGCTCCCATTTCCTACTGGGTATATTGAAGATCTGGCAATGCTTTTATATATGTACATAAACGATGATGTAAAACCTTACGATTAAATAAAAGAACACTTGTACACTGGACACGGACAGATCAGGTCACTGCTTTAATTTCCGAATCCTATAAAGATATTACAGATTTGCATCAAATTAACTGAAATGATATTATTCAGATAGTAACTCGTCTGTAAATGATTGTACCGAATATGATTTTTTTTTAATTCAATAAAATTTTTTTAATGTATGGCAAACTATTGTAAATCGGTTCTACATATTTGATTGTACCTTCAATTGTTTTTAAAATACTTCAAAAAATTTTATTAAATACTAGCTACCAAACCAACAAACTTTTCATACAAAGAATAGAATAATTAGAACGACGATCCTTCGACAACACTTTGTAAATCGATGAGCGGAGTATAGGCCTATTTTAAAAGTTCGAAAAACCAAAGGTGATAAAATATTCAAAAGGGACTGCAATTGGTTTTACCTCCAAGAAATTTTGAGAAATCTTAATTATTTTTTAAAAAAAAAACTATTAAACCAGCCAATAATTCACCCTCAGAGTAAAATAATTCGAACAGCAACACTTTGTAAATCAGTAAGCGGAGTATGGGTCGATTCTCAAAATTCGAAAAACCAAAGATACTAAGATGTTCTAAAGACACCGCGATTGATTGAACCTCTAAGAAATTTTAAGAAATTTTAATTTTTCCATCAAAATATAACAATCTAAATCAGCCAATATTTCACCCTCAGAGAAAAATAATTTGAAAGACGATCCTCCGACAACACTTTGTAAGTCGATGAGCGGAGTATAAGCCGATTTTCAAAATTCGAAAAACCAAAGATACTAGACAAAGCAGAGATACCGCAATTGATTGGACCTCTAAGAAATTTTAATTTTCCCATCAAAACATAACAATCTAAATAAGCCAATAATTCACCCTCAGAGAAAAATAATTCGAAAGACGATCTTCCGACAACACTTTGTAAATCGATGAGTGCAGTAGAGGCCGAAATTTTAATTTTTCCATCAAAACATAAAAAAGTTTAACAATGAATGACCTGTTGTTCAAATATGATTTTGTGATTTTAGTTGAGTATAGGGAAAAAGATAGCTTGATTAGTTTTACTAGGAGCCTGTCGTGCCAGACCGAATCGAACGCTTTTTCGATATTAAGTAGGGGAAGGCAAAGTGAGCCCCCTCAGGTTTGTACCGAGATTCTGTGAAACGGGTAATAGTTATAAAATCCATGCAAAATCGATAGCTTAGGATGTTGGCTTAGTCATGTATTCGTGAAATTAAATTATTGATGCTGATAAAAAAGTTATCTAATTCTTTCTATACATACTTCAAAGTGCCCACTTTGCCCCACTACTGTGGTAAAGTGAGCGCTTTAAAGAGGTATAGTAAAGATTCATCCAAAACTGGAGCAAAAGAATATGGCAATGGATCAATTAAGACAAACAATATGATTTTAATAAATTGAAATGAAATTAAGTGTGTTGAGAGCATGCTCTGCCTTGAGGAGTAGCCCTGAGAACACCAAAATATTTACTGGCCTTCTTTAGAACAATTTTTTCAGCAACAGAAGCTATTGCATTTTTCATCGCAACTTGAGTCCACTGTTTTTGCATTTGCATTTGTTATATACTCTAGCTAAAGATGGCAACGATTAATCAAATGATTCAAATAATCGATTATTATCTTTCGATTGTTCGGTTAATCATTTGATACTCTTGGCTCGATTAATCATTTGATTTATCGATTAATTTGCTTTGATTGTTGCCAATTTGGTAAGCAGAAACATGTAGGTTCTTTGTTTCGCGCATACACTAAATCTTATGTGTGAAAAATCTTTGGAAATTCTCGAGGTGAAGGATCTCGGAAAATGCAGAAATATTGTTATTGGGATGAAATGTCACGTTAATGCTAATGACAAGCTTAGTAAACAGCTATCAAACGCAGGAGTACAGGAGGCAAAAATAGTGAAGCTTCTCTTGGACGTGAAGATTAGATGGAACTCCTGTTTTTCTATGTTGGAGCGTTTGTTAAAACTAATACCATAAGTAAATCAGATCATGCTGAACCATGCGACTTCCATGATAGCTCCAAGAGAAAAAGAAGACACAACGGAAATACTTTCCATTTTGCGACAATTGGAAGACATGGCGAATCAAATCAGTGGTGAGAAATATGGTACGTTGAGCCAGATAATAATAATAATCAATGGCGCAACAGCCCAAATCGGGCTTAGGCCTTGAAGTAATGCTAGAGTTACTTCATTACTAGGCCAATGGGACACTAGAAGGTGAAGTGATCAGCCAGACGCTCGTCCGCGATTATTACCTCAATTCCCCGTTGAGCCAGATAATTCCGGTAATTTACTAAGGGCGCTAACAGTTGGGAAAAATAATTTATCACTACGCAACTGCTAGGAAATTCAAAGGTAAGGTTATATATATTTATATATTATACTAGAGGCGTACCGCGACTACGCTCGCTACGCTCACAGTGTTCTATCGCCCCTGTTACTCCTGTCTCTACTGTCGATTCATTAGTCCTGTTTCTCAATCCTCTATCCCCCATCCTCCATCTTCCATCCTGTATCCACCATCCCCTATCCTCTATCTTAAATTTTCCATCTTCCGTTTTCCATCTTCTTCAACATCCCCCATCCTCTATCCTCTATCTTCCATTTTCCATCCTTTATCCACCATCCTCTATCCTCTATCCATCATCTAACATCCTCCATCTACAATCCTAAATCCTCAACCCTACATCCACCATTCTCCATTCTCTATCCACCATTCTCCATCTTCTATCCACCAATCTCTATCCACCATCCACCATCCTCCATCTTCCATCTTCCATCCTCCATCTTCCATCCTCCATCTTCCATCCTCCATCCTAGCACCCTCCATTTACAATCCCCATCCCCCATTCTCCATCCTACATCCCCCATCCTCCACTCCATATCCACCATCCTCTATCCACCAACCTCTATCTACCATCAACCATCTTCCAACCCCCGTCATCTAACATCCTCCATCTACAATCTCCATCCCCCATCCTTCATTCTCTATCCACCATCCTCCATACTTCATCCATTATCTTCTATCCACCTTCCATAGTTCAACTTTACCATTTAGTAATAGGAACGCGTAACTAATACACTGAAAAGAACAAACTGCCGCTAAATCATATGAAAAACACTGAAATGTTGAAAATTCGCGAACCACCAACTGTTAAATGAGTTTGCTAACGCAGATACCATCGCTGGCGTACCCCTAACTTATTACCAAAATTTCATCACAATCGTATGAGTGGTGTAGATTTCCATCGAACCCGTACATTTACTGCTTGTATTTTCCATTTTTCACTTTTAATTTTTAATTTATAATTTTTAATTTTTAATTTTTAATTTTTAATTTTTAATTTTTAATTTTTAATTTTTAATTTTTAATTTTTATTTTTTAATTTTTAATTTTTAATTTTTAATTTTTAGTTTTTAATTTTTAGTTTTTAATTTTTAATTTTTAATTTTTAATTTTTAATTTTTAATTTTTAATTTTTAATTTTTAATTTTTAATTTTTAATTTTTAATTTTTAATTTTTAATTTTTCACTTTTAATTTTTAATTTTTAATTTTTAATTTTTAATTTTTAATTTTTAATTTTTAATTTTTAATTTTTCACTTTTCATTTTTCATTTTTCTCCATCCTCCATCCACCATCCCCCATTCTCTATCCACCATCCTCCATCTTCTATCCACCAACCTCTAACCACCATCCACCATCTTCCAACCTCCATCCTAACACCCTCCATCTTCAATCCCCATCCCCCATTCTCCATCCTACATCCACCATCCTCCATTCTTTGTCTACCATCCTCTATCCACCAACCTCTATCTACCATCCACCATTTTCCATCCGCCATCATTTAAAATCCTCCATCTACAATCTCCATTCCCCATCCACCATCCTCCATTCTCTATCCACCATCCTCCATACTTCATCTGTCGGGCTGTAAAGAGATATGCCCATACTAGGCCGAAGAAATTTATTTTAATACAATAAATAAAAATGCGACCCAACGCGATGGGCTGTTACAACTCAACTGATCTTTATTATAAAATTCACTTAAAATTATGCCTTGCTTAAAACTAATAAAATTATAATACATAAAGCTAAATATACAATTATTAAATGTACCTCGACGTGCAATACAAAAGGGTAAATTTAAACACTTTTACCGGTGGACCCTAACGGTGCGGATTAGTTCGAAAAAGGTTTGCTTGTTTTAAATAGTTAAACGCGCCGCGATAAATTTAAACACTTTTACCGGTGGAACCTAACGGCACGGATTAGTTCGAGGAAAGTTTGGGTGTTTAAATGGTTGCACGCGCTGCGATAAATTTATGTACATACTTTTGATGTATCGCAGGGTGTTCGTGTAGAAAAATGCAATTATGTTTAATTGTGCAAATTGGTTGGTATTTGAATTCAAATATCGCCAGTGATAGCGATCGCTACATTACCCCCTTCTAGTGAAACGATAATATAGAATAAACATTTTTTTGAAAAATGAATTTAAATGAAAGAGTCTCACTTATTCGAAAATTTGACCTTCTTAGGATTTTCGCGAATTTTGTCATCTTCTTGTGATTGTTCGAAAGCCGGTTTTAAACGATCAATCGAAATTGATTTGTTAATACCGTGAACATTAATAACGAAATGTTTCCTGAATCTTCTAACCACCTGAAAAGGTCATTCATAGGGTGGTTTTGCTGTTTTGACTTTGTCTACTATTATGAATACATGTGTACAGGAATTCAGCGTATTAGGGATGAAAATGTCTGCTTTCGAGGAGGTTCGTGGTTGAGATGGACGAAGTTTGCTCATATGCTCTCAGCCGTTTGATGAATCCGTCCAGATTAGTGTGTTCGCCTGGATTTGGATTTTCGAGGAGTTCACCGGGAGTTTTGAGTGTTTTCCCGTAGACCATTTCGGCTGAAGAGCACTTTAAATCTTCATTAGGAGAAACTCGTAAACCAATCATTACGAATGGAAGTTCTTCGCACCAATGTGTGGTGTTGCATCGAGCCATTAGTGAAGCTTTTATTTGCCTGTGGAGTCGTTCGACCATCCCGTTGGATTGAGGGTGGTAGGCAGTTGTTCGGATTCGATTTGCGCCGATCAAACTGGTAAGCTGCGCGAACATTTTTGATTCAAATTGCGAGCCTTGATCTGTTATTTTTAGAGGAACACCGATATGGGATATGTATTCCGTTGCGAATGTCCTTGAAACAGTTTTGGGCGGTTATGTCTGCAATCGGGAAAGCTTTGGGCCATCTCGTGAAACGGTCTATAATTGCTAGGATGTATGATTTTCCTTGAGAGGGTGGAAGGGGACCAACCAAATCCATGTGGATGTGGCTGAATCTGCCCTCAGGTACTCCAAACTGTCCTGGAGTTGATTTGGTGTGTCTGTGTACTTTTTATTTCTGACAGGGGATACACGATTGTACAAGTTGTTTAATGTCGGTGTTCATGTTGGGCCAAAAGTATAGCTCGGATATTAATTTTCTAGTGGCCTTTATGCCAGGGTGAGACAAGGAATGTAGCTTATCGAAAATCGTGGTTTGAAGTGCATGAGGCACGTATGGTCCTGATCTTTTGGTGCTTGTTTCGCACCATATTTTGTCGTCTGAAAATGGGAATTCAACAAGTTCCATTTTGTATTTGGATTCTTTTGATTTTTGGTTTTGTAGGAAATCGACCAATTCGGTATCAATCTTTTGATGTTTTGCTTGAATTTTTTTGAATTTTGGTTGAATTTTGGGATCAACTGTGGAAATTTCTGAACCTATTCGTGAGAGCCAGTCTGCTACGACATTATCTTTGCCAGAGATATGGCGAATGTCTGTAGAAAACTCTGCTATGTATTGTAAATGCCGAGTTTGTCTGGGACTTCTTTCAGCTTTTGATTTAATTGCGTAAATCAGTGGCTTATGATCTGTGAAAACTGCGAATTCTCTGCCTTCTACAAAATATCGAAAGTGCTTTATCGATAAGTAGACGGCTAACAGTTCACGGTCAAAAGCTGAGTATTTGATTTCAGCCGGCGTTAATTTCCGGGAAAAGAAAGCTAATGGTTGCCAACGTTGATCGTTCTATTGTTGCAAAACGGCTCCTATAGTGACGTTAGAAGCATCCGTAGTTATACTGTAAGGTTTGTTGTCTAATGGGTGAACGAGCAGTGTTGCTTTTGATAGTTCAGATTTGATCTTTTCAAAATTTATGTTGCAAGGTTCTGGCCATGAAAATGTAAATTTTGTGTTTGATTTTTTTTTCCTTCTGAGGTAAGGTTATGTGTGAGTGGATGGGTGCTAATAATTCTGCAAGGTGTGGTATAAACCTATGATAGTTATTAACCATTCCTGCGAATCTTTGTGTTTGTTTAATCGTTTTGGGAGATGGGAGACTTGCTATGGCTTGTACCTTGTCTTGTGACGGGAGAATGCCTTCTTTTGAGACTGTATGGCTAAGAAATTGAAGAGATGTTGCGCCTAGCACACATTTCGATATTTTGATTGTAAGGCCGAAAGAGGCGAGTCTCTCAAATAAAAGAGTGAGATGTCTTTTATGTTGGTCTTCGTCCTTGCTAGCTACCAAAATGTCATCAATGTAATCGAATGTAAAATCTAAGCCAGTAGTTACTTCGTTCATAAAACGGTGGAACGTTTGACCTGCGTTTCGAAGTCCAAAACTCATCCTAGGGAATTCGAACAAACCAAAAGGTTTTGTAATGGCCGTTTCGTGTATGTCTTCCGGTGCGACTGGGATCTGGTGGTAAGCACGGAACAGATCAATCTTTGAGAAAATTTGACATCCGGCGAGCTGTATTGTGAAGTCATGGATGTGTGATATGGGATATCTGTCGGGTATAGTTGAAGCATTTAATCTTTGATAATCCCCGCAAGGCCGAATTTCACCGCTTTCTTTTTTCGCGACTATATGTAATGGTGAAGAGACTGGGGAGCTTGAAGGGCGACAAATACCGAGCTCCAGCATGTGTTTGAACTCAAGTTGCGCTGTTTTATGTTTTATAGGGTTGAAGCGTCTCGGCTTTGAAAATGGTAGTGGTCCTTCTGTTAGAATGTGGTGGACCACGTTGTGCTTTGCTGGAAAGCTGAAATTGGTTGCTGCTGTTAATGATGGAAATTTTCATAGAATGTCACCATAGGTGCTGTTGATGGAATAATTCATTGGGCTAGGAATGCTGGTGTAAACTGCGCCAGTTTTGTGTGTTAACTGGGTTGAGCTATCCATGAGTCGCTTTTGCTTAATGTCCACTATTAGACCGAAACGTTCTAAGAAGTCAGCGCCTATAATGGGCCTGTCTACTTGAGCAATTATGAATTCGTGTATGAAAGAACGTCTTAAACCGAGGTTAACATCTAATAAATTGCTGCCAAAGGTTTTGATGATAGTACCATTTGCGGCTGCTAAGACAAAACTTTGATTTTGTTTGTCAGGTTTGATTATTGATTTGGGTGGGAGAACCGACCGGTCAGCGCCAGTGTCGATTAGAAAACTCAATTTGTTATTGTGGTCGTTAATGAAGAGGCGACGGCTTTTTAATGGCATCCCACTGTCCGCCGCGTAAACAGTAGGTTTTTTTAGTTTGTTGCTGAAGATGTTGAAGGGGTTTAAATATTTTTGTAATTGCAGGGAGCGGTGCATTTTTTAGCATTCGTTCCAAATTTTTCGTGATACCAGCATATCACTTACCAGATTTATCAGATCTAGAAAAAGAGCGGTTTCTAGATGAATTTCGGGATCTGTTAAATGGTCTCGATTGTCTATTTTGACGATTATTTTGGGAAATCATTTTCTTTAATTCTTCGATTTCCTTCTCGAGCTTCAAAATTTTTTCGTTGCTTGTGATACTAGATTTTTCATTAACAACAGAGATGTTACTCGAAGAACGCATAGCCTCCCAAATTTTATCGGCTGTGTCTAAGATAGAATACATATCCTTATCCATTTGGGAAATAAGAGCTATGCTTATCAAATTGGGTAATTTTCCCAGCCAGAGTTTCTTAATCAATTCCTCCCCAACAGTGCCCGAGGTGCCAGCGAGTAGTTTCATTTTACGAAAAAAATCTGAGGGTTTGTGGTCACCAATTTCTTCTTCAGAAATTAGTTTTTTAATTCGGGCCTCGATACTTTCTATTAGCGCTTTCTTTAAGTATGGATATAAATTTTCTTTGGGAGGATTTTCCAGAATGTCAGTTAGAGACTCTGCGACATCCTGGGGTAGAGAAGCAACCACGTAATTGTATTTCGTGATATCGTTGCTTATTCTGCTTAGAGCGAATTGCGAGTCCACTTGTATGAACTAAGTGGGTAGGCTGTTGGGCCAGAATGATGGTAGCTTGATTTGTATGCGGTTTATTTCACTACCGCAATTTTCGCTTCAGGATTGTTTGTCATTCGATACGAATTGATTTTCGTCGGGCATTTTGACTAATGGACTCTAATTTGGAATTTAAATTTTTGAGCGGTGACAAAACCAAAACAGCCCTAATTCCCTGTATTTTAAGGCGAGTGTAACGACAATTTAGTAAAAATAATTTTTCGATACCAAATCACGTATAAAAATGTACGATTTCGGTTCGAAATGTTGTTAATACAACTTATGGGCGGTAGTGCCGCGAACGCATCACTCGAAAAAATAAATAAATGCAGCACTAAACCGTTACGAAAACCAAACGTTATTTTTCCACACACTAATGCGTCGCCAAAAATATCATGCGATGCGTTTTCAAAATTGAAATGCCTGTAGCAAATTTTTAGAGAAGATCACCGAAAAAAAAATTTCACGCAACTAAACCGAAAATTAGCTCACTTAATTTTGTTGTAAATTCAGGAGTAAAAAATATGGCACTCTTCAAAAATAAAGCACTAACAGGGCACCCAAAGTATTATACGTGAAAGGTACTTACATGAAGCTTTCCAAAATCTCGGTTTACTTAATTACAAAATTACTGATGTTAGTGTCTAGAATGATTACGCAATTTCCGGCGTTGCATACTGGGGTTGATGCTGCAATTTCGCTGGTGTCGAATTGTTGTTGCCTTTTTAATGCTTCGGTGAAGGCGGCTGATGTGTTTCTGTTGATATTACGTTGGACGCTGCGTTGGTGGTGATGGAGTATGTTGCGTTCTGGTCGATTATATCGCTGGGATTTAATATCGTTTGATACGGTGAAAAATCGAAAACGCTGATACTGGGTTTTTTGGTGTATGATGAGTCGTATGATTCTGCGCGAAATCGCTGATGTTGAATCTTGCTGGTGATGATGGTTGAGCAAATGGTTACGTTGCCGTTGACTGTGGTGAAACGTGTAGGACGGTTTTAGTTGTTGATCCTGGCGTCCGAAGAACTTTGGGGCGGCTGTGTGCTGTGCCGGGACAAAACGATCTCGAAAAATGTTGAATAATCGTCTGATGTGCGAAATTATTTGGTAAAATGTGTCCTACGGGTTGGTGTTGCTAAGTCGGGGTCACCAGTTGTCGGGCTGTAAAGAGATATGCCCATACTAGGCCGAAGAAATTTATTTTAATACAATAAATAAAAATGCGACCCAACGCGATGGGCTGTTGCAACTCAACTGATCTTTATTATAAAATTCACTTAAAATTATGCCTTGCTTAAAACTAATAAAATTATAATACATAAAGCTAAATATACAATTATTAAATGTACCTCAATGTGCAATACAATACGGTAAATTTAAACACTTTTACCGGATTAGTTCGAAAAAGGTTTGCTTGTTTTAAATAGTTAAACGCACCGCGATAAATTTTTATACACTTTTACCGGTGGACCCTAACGGCACGGATTAGTTCGAAAAAAGTTTGGGTGTTTAAATGGTTGCACGCGTTGCGATAAATTTATGTACATACTTTTGATGTATCGCAGGATGTTCGTGTAGAAAAATGCAATTATGTTTAATTGTGCAAATTGGTTGGTATTTGAATTCAAATATCACCAATGATAGCGATCGCTACACATCCACTATCTTCTATCCACCTTCCATAGTTCAACTTTACCAATTAGTAATAGGAATTTGTAACTAATACACCGAAAACGAACAAACTGCCGCTAAATCATATGAAAAATATCATCACAATCGTATGAGTGGTGTAGATTTCTATCGAACCCGACCCTTTACTGCTTGTATTTTTCATTTTTCATTTTTAATTTTTAATTTTTCGTTTTCGTTTTTCGTTTTTTATTTTTCATTTTTCATTTTTCATTTTGCATTTTCCATTTTTCATTTTTCACTTTTCACTTTTCATTTTTCATTTTCACTTTCCATTTTCATTTTTCATTTTTCACTTTTCACTTTTCATTTTTAATTTTTACTTTTCACTTTTAATTTTTTTTTTCTCCATCCCCATCCTCCATCCACCATCCTCCATTCTCTATCCACCATCCTCCATACTTCATCCACTATCCCCTATCCACCCTCAACAAATCACCAAAATTTCATCCTCTACCCACCATCCTCAATCCAGCATCCTCTATCCATCTTCTACCATCCTATATCTACCATCCCCCATCCCCTATTCAACATCCACCATCCTCTATCCACGATCCACCATCCACCATTCTCAATCTTCTATCCTTCATCCCCTATCTACCATCCTCCACCCACCATCGCCCATCCTTCATCCACCGTCCACCATCCTCTATCTATCATCCTTCATCCACCGTCCGTCCACCATTCTCTAACTAACATCTACAATCCTCCATCTACTATCCTGCATCCTCTATCTACCATCCTCCACCCACCATCCACCATCGTTCATCCACTATCCACCATACTTCATCCACTACTCTCTATCCACCATCCATAGTCCCGCTTTACCATTCAGTATTAGGAACGCGTATAACTACATAATACACCGAAAACGAACAAACTGCCGCTAAATCATATGCAAAAGACTCAAATGTTGAAATAACTCGCGAACCACCAACTGTTAAATGATTTTTCTAACAATCGCGGGCGTACCCTCAACAAACCACCAAAATTTCATCGCAATCATATGACTGGTTTAGGAGGCTATACCGGACAAACTGACAAACAGACAAACATTTTTCCATTTTTATATATATATTTTAGATATAGATATATTTATATTTCTACTACCAGCTACTTCTACTTTCTACTTTGTTGGATCCAAGGTTTAAGAAAATTTATTTTAAAAACCCTGTTGCAGTTCACAAGCCTTCGGCTTCAAATAGACAATGTCTATATGGCAGAAAGTATCGACACTTCGGGCGAAACATTTACCTCGGCTTCAGGTGATGAATTTAACCTGTTGGCTGCTCACAATGCATTGGTACATAAAAAAAGGAGGGAGACCAGCGATTCAACATCAAACCTGCCTGAAAATTAACTATCATTGTACGTAAATGCTCCAGTAATAGGCCTACAAGAAATCCATTTGATGCCTAGGAAGAAATGAAATCAGTTCACCCGAAACTCTACAACGTGACAAGGAAATATTCCCTTTACTTGGAACATCCTTTTTACCAAAAGATTGTCTAAGATGTTATTTTTGAGCTCATGGCTTAAAAGTACTAACAAGAAGATATGAATCTCCACTTTTCTGTGTAACTATAACTTTTTGAATTGAATTACTATTATATTTCTGTGAAATCAATCCTATTTATTATTATCTTTATTACCGTCTTCAAAATATATATTTTACATATTTATGGATCAAGATTTGGTTTTCTTCAATTTCTTCAAGTATTAGTACCATACCATACCATAAGGTACCATACCTTCGTAATGAAATATAATGTGGTAACATATTGTTAGCTATAAAGGCGAAGTTAACCGATTAATCGATTATTTTGTACAGATTTAATCGTAGATCGATTATAATATTCCGATTATAATATTCCGATTAATCAAATGATTGATTAATCGATTAATTAATTTTAATTGCCATCTCTATTGATGGGACTTCCTAAGTGTTCGGTAAGGCTAGAAAATTCATTGCTATCATCTCTTTTCTTTGGCATTGAATATGGCCGTACAGTTTTCGTCTAATAGAGGTGTTATATGTTTGTCACGCCTTTTAAAAATCGTATTAAGATGCCATATTTTTTTGAAGCCTTTGTCGAGGGATGAGAGCATGTTATTCCAGTTTTAAATTCTGGTTTCGAAAAGACTGCCCTGAACATATAGAGTATTATAAGTTTAATCCAGCCCGAAAAGTTTGTAACGCATAGAACCGAGCCTCGGACGAAAAAAAGTTATATAAAAAAAGTTATATATACCAAAAAAAGTTATATATACCAAAACCAAAACGGAGTTCATTAATTAGCGCCATCTGTTGACTCCTTCGGGTAGCTGTCATACAAAAGTCCTCAATAAACATGTTCACCAATATTGAACGATAACTTTAGAACACTTTAAGTTACGACTTTGAAATTTTATACACATTAATTTTATAATAGTCCCAGCTGAAACTAATATGAAGAATATCCCATAAGTTTTTCATGTAGTTGCCATACAAGAATTCTGTAAAATGTCCTAACTTACTTTATGGAACTCACTATAAATCAAAAAATCGAGTAGCCACTATACAATAGTTTCTACCTGTAAGTAAAAGGTCATGTAATAATTTCTTGTGCTCTCCTCATTCTTTTGATATTTTTCCAACTTAAATATTAATCGGAGTTCAGTATTTCATCTAGAGTATCATACGATTGGCTTGCAGCCGATCGTGACTGCGTTATGTTTTTATACTCTAGATGAACATATAGAGTATTATAAGTTTAATCCAGCCCGAAAAGTTTGTAACGCGTTATGTTTTTATACTCTAGATGAACATATAGAGTATTATAAGTTTAATCCAGCCCGAAAAGTTTGTAACGCATAGAACCGAGCCTCGGACGAAAAAAAGTTATATAGTATTTTGTGTTTATTTTTGGCCAAAACCCCAAATCCGTTTGCTGTCCGTCCGTCCGTCCGTCCGTCCGTCCGTCCGTCCGTCCGTTAGCACGATAACTCAAGAACGCGTTGACCTAGGAAGTTGAAATTTTGTCACAACTTGTAAAATAGAAAAAGTAAATCTAAGTTCGTTAATGGGCGATATTCTTCCAATCCTTCGGGTACCTCCCATACAAGAGTCCTTGAAATACGTTTTCCCAGTTATTGCTCGAATGCTTCAAGTTAGGAACTTGAAATTTTGCATACGTATGGTTTAAAATGTTTGAATTGAATGTTCCGAATATGATGCAAATCGAATGAGTCCTTCGTTTAGCAGCCTAGAAAAGTCCTTCAAAATGTATGATTTTTACTGAATTCAATATAACTCCAGAACGAGTTAGAGCAGGAATTTAAAATTTTACAGGAATTAGTTTTATACCAAAACCAAGACGGAGTTCATTAATTAGCGCCATCCGTTGACTCCTTCGGGTAGCTGTCATACAAAAGTCCTTAATAAACATGTTCACCAATATTGCACGATAAGTTTAGAAAGCTTTAATTTACGACTTTGAAATTTTACAAACATAAATTTTATAATAGTCGCAGCTGAAACTATCAATATGAAAAATGTCCCATGAGTCCTTCATGTAGTTGCCATACAAAAATTCTGTAAAATGTCCTAACTTACTTTATGGAACTCACTATAAATCAAAAAATCGACCACTATACAAAAGTTTCTACCTGTTAGTAAAAGGTCATGTAATAATTGCTTGTGCTCTCCTCATTGTTTTGATAAATTTCCAACTAAAATATAAATCGGAGTTCAGTATTTCATCTAGAGTATCATACGATTGGCTTGCAGCCGATTGTGACTGCGTTATGTTTATTTAGGCGGTTTACTCGGTTCATTATACGCGGATCTCTTGCTCTCTGCAATTGTTTTCGTAATGTGTTTCGTTCCCTGATCCCTGATTATGCTGATTGGTTATTGTTGTTTTGGGTATACAGTATTGGCGCGCCGTGGCCTAAAATCTGGCAGGGGCTAGGGGCCGAATGGCTCAGAACATACAACTTTTTCCGAAAGGCATGTATGCTTTTCATACAAGTTCGTCCTTTTTGTGTTTATAGATTGGGTAATCGTACGAATGATTAGTCTTAGGCTACGACTTTGAAATGTTAATACACTGTTTTTCCAATGATGATTTGATTTGATCAATTTCTTAACAGGCATAAGGATAAATTGTCTTTAAGAAAACCGATGGGAACATCATACTCAAGCATACGAGTACCATGGATTTAATAGCGAAGTAGTTTAAAAAATGATTAACATCTTACATTTATTATGGCCGCCAGGGGACCATATTACAAAGACATTATCTAAAATTGTTATATTGGAGGCGCTTATTTGCACGAAAATTTTCATATATGTATTTTAATTTTTATAAGTGCAACGCGGTTAAGTACACAAATACGTGTAAGCGCATAGAATTTGACACGGCCAAGTCCACATGTAAAACCTATTTTTACTTTCTTTTTTAGCAAGTACCTACAATTCGACCCATTAACCATTTCAGTAAAGAGAGATTCCCCGAAAATCATACGATTTAGGCGTTGGTTGTCATGTTTAAATCGAATTTCGAAAATTTCAACAATGAGGAAAGAGGAAATGCGAAACAGTCATGCACACAATAGATAATCTTATGGATTTTTTGCCTTTTGATTTCTGTTGTTCACAAATTAAATGCAGAGATCGCCAAGCTTTCCATGGTTTCCGCTCATAATTGTTTCGATTCGACATCTACCTTTATTTAGATAGATTTATGTTAGATATCAAGCATTTATTTGAATGAAAGTATTGAACAAAAACCTAGTCGATCTCTGTAAAAACTTGAGAGGAAAGTGCTTGCAGTAGGATAGGAAAGAATTATTTTTCTTTAAGGGGCCAGAATTATTTTTCTGGGAGGGTCCAAGCTGGGTCCCCCCGCCTATGGTACAGAGTTCGACAGTGTTCCAGATGTTGGTAGTTGTGTTTGGAGAAGGTCATCGATTTGATCGTTTCTTGTATCTGTGCTCTGGTCAAGTATACTAGTGTTAGTAACGCTGTTTAATTCTCTATGAAACTTGTTACAATTTGTTTTATTGAAGCAATAAACAGATTTGCTAAATTCAATGATAAGGTGACAAGGCCCAATCTCCCAGAGATTCAGAGTTGAGTCCATTGCCTTTGATTGATTGAAGGTTGGTTCGGAAGGAACATGAATAAAAAGATTACATTAACTAATAAGATCAAAGAGGAGGCTTCCAGCCTTGTTCTTTGACACAGTTCCAATGGCGATGCCTAGAGTTGAAGTCACCGCAGAGTAAATTCCTTTGTTTATAATTTGACAAAAGTTCAATATCGTCTTCGAAAAACTTTAGTTTAGTTGCAATAAGTTTGTCACAGAAAAGTAAACTGCAACGATGACTGTATTGGACTGTTCAATTTTGATTCCGATGGTCTCGATAATTTTGGTTTTAACACTGGGTACGACTGAATGTTTGATGCCTTTATTAACAACAGTATTCAGTATTCAGTAACGTTTATTGAGTCTTATAATTACATGAGGTACAAAATCGTATGAAAAAAAAGCTTGACAGCGATCTTTTTGTCAAGCAGCTGTGACATTTAGTTTCCGACCTTGGCCGAGCTTGCTGTTATGCGTTTTCATGACAGTAGTTGTCAATTGCTCATTTGACATTTGACATGTATAGATACTTAACCTAAAATTGTTTACCTAACTAACTTAAAACTAGATAAAACTAAATGGTGGGGCTTGGCCCTCTTGTATGTTTTGGTATTCGTGGACTTTTTGGTACTAAAGCAAAGTAGTACTTAAGGTGGAATATTTCACATGATAATTTCTTTATTTTTTCAGACTTAAGTATCTGGGGTACATAGCAGAAATTTAATTCATTAATTTATTATAGAGATTTTATAGTTTACAAAGTAATCTAAATTCACTTCAATGATTTATATTTACAGGTGATGCTCGTAAGCAGAACTATCACCAATCGTGAATGCGTTTTAATAAGAGTCAACAGTTACTAGTATCGTTCCGATATGTGGACATTTTATATTCAATGTGACTATAGAGAGTGTAACAAACATATTCCAAATAAACCTGAGATAATGAATTTACATAGTTGGTTATATTTTTAGAAAGCAGCTTATGCGCTGCATATTTACAGTTTAGTTTCCGCTTTATATTTACAAAATAATTCATTTTGGATACATATATGTACATATTTACAAGGCTTCTTAAAACTATGGATAATGGATATTGAGATGAAGCGTATGCACTTATTTACAGGCAACTTAATTCTAGAGTTTAGCGGATATTGAACGAAACGTATATACATATTTACATATTTACATGGATTAGCCACTAAAGCTTTCCTTTGGCTTGGTTTATTTTACAGATTTTATTAATCACAGCCCGAGGCAATAACCAAAAGTAGTTTAATGCCTAAATGATAGATACCTTTTCTAATTTGGCACTGTGAGTTTATGTTATATGAATGGCAAAGCGTTTACACCGTGGGGTCACTTCCAGCATTGAGCTCAATATTATGCGAAAGGAAATATTCGGTGGAGTCTAAATCAACCTCTGTAGCAGTTGGGGGGTGGATTTGAGTAGAAGTGTGGCATGGGGTGCGGGGCCACCACGTCATTGGATGGCATATATTCCCCAAGAATGGAAATTGGCGAAAGATAGTGGGGGTAGTCCCCAGGCCACGGCGGTTCGAGGAAGAGAGCTCTCACTCTTAAGAGTGGGTGGTCCCGCCAATTGTTGATCCTCTTCTTGCCACTAGATAGCATATAGTGAAGGATGGGTGTGATTTTTGATTCATTATATAGGATGGCATTTCTGAAATGTTTTTTGTTGGGTCGCCTGTATTTAGACAGACATTTACGCAGGATTTTCTGTTCGAAGATGTTGATCTCCTCTGCTGCCGTGGGAGAGATGCTCAACCACGCTGGGAAACAGTAGGTTATGACAGGTCGGATAAGAGTTTTGTAGATTAGAGCTTTGGTATTGCTGTGGACTGATCTAGACGAAAGCAAATTGCCTACGGCGGCCGCCACGGCTTTCGCCTTTGAGATCACACATCTAGCGTGGGGATTAAATTTAAGCCTGTGGTGGAAGTTTACGCCCAGATATTTAATTTTTTCCTTTAAGGGGATAACAGATCCGTCAACCGTTATTCTCACCTCTCTGCTTTCCGGAACCGCCCTGGGGTGCCCTTTCCCGCTTGCATTCCGAAAACAAATGGTTTCTGATTTATTTATGTTGATTTTTAATGCCCATTCCTTTAGGAAGCAGGCTATTCTGTCAACCATGGGTTGTATCGCGGCTTGGGCTCTGGACGGAAGTAATTCACTCGCCAGAATGATTATATCGTCGGCAAAGAGCAGGCTGAGCTGGCTATCAGCTGAGGATGTACTGGGTTGGTCAGCAGGATCGCTGATGGGGATATAACACAGGAAGAAGTTAAAAAGTGCGGGGCCCTGTAGGACCATGGAGGACCATGATGGCCTGCTCAGCGGATTTGTTACATTCGAATCCGAATTGCATATCCGGGATCAGGGGTTCCGCGAACTCCCTGCAGCGGGAGAGCACCACTCTTTCGAATCCTTTCCCGATATTTGAGAGGAGAGAGATTGGTCTGAAAGACTCGATTTGTGTATTGGCACTTTTAGGGAGCGGGATAAGTCGGGCCCTTTTCCACGAGAAAGGGAAGTAGCCTATGTTTATACAGTGATTGAAAATGGTCGCCAGAGGCTTGGCTATTACGGTCCTGCATTTCTTTAGAATTTTGTTTGGGATGCCGTCTAAACCGGACGACGTTTTTCCGTTCATAAAGGCAAAGGCCACTTCAACCTCATCCGGGTTTGTGAAGCTATCCAGGAAGGCGGATTGGCAAGGTGAGCTGGCTTTGTTGTCCCGAGAAAAGATACTAAGGAATGACCTTTGGTGCCCCAGAGAGAAGGACTCTCTCGAAGCTCGTGCTCTCTCTAAAAGTTCTGCGTTAGGCGAGGCCCTTTCTCTATATAGCCCGCTATAGAATGAGGCGCACGTCTCCAGCTTCTCGTCTACTGAAGAGTATGTCAAGTTACCCCTTTTTATGCTATCAAGGTCCATATTGAAAGACAGGGCCCTTCTACCCGTTATTTTATTAATTTCAGAGAATACCCTGGCTCCCGGTTTTAGGGCCCGGAGGCGTTGTTTGTAGTGGTTGTTAAGGTCGATCCGGGTGCGTGCCCCGATGATTGAGCTAAGTCTATTAATCCTTGCTTTAATCTCCATGTACTCTCTATTGCACCTGTTCAAGTGTGCATGAAAGGATCTTTTAAGCTTCTGAAGGAGATGCGATTTAGCCTTCATTAAGTCGAGTGTATATGGTTCAAGATGCTTAAGTTGCGAGGATTTGATGTCTTTCAGGGGCGCGAATTTATCAGTGCAAGAGTTGATTGCTTCAGTGAGGGTTGCTATATAGGAGTCAATCTCTTGCACTGAGAGGATCCTATCCTCCGGGACATTCTCCGAAAGGGAGTCCTCTAGAGCGTCCAGGAAGTCCTCCCGGTTGATTGATTCAAAAGAGCGAGACCGCCTTGGGGTTGCTGGGAGAGGTTGAAGTTCGGATAGTTTTAGAGAGAGGAGGAGGCCGAAGTGGTCTGATAAGCCCGGAATCGTGCAGCAATGGAAAGAATTATTGCCAGACTGTAGGATATTACTGGAAACAAGAAATAAATCCAAGAAAGAGGCACCCCTTGGGAACGTTGGAGTCGGTGCGTTGACTATTGCTAGTTCAGTTACAGCTCCGGATAAAAACCAGTTCAGGAGGAACGGACCGTTGTAGTTGCGGGTTGAGTCCCCCCAGTAAGGATACCTGGAGTTAAAGTCACCACCAATAATAGTCGCATCAAAGGACTGGGCTAAATTTAGGATAGCTTGCAACGTAGTAGCGATGTTACCCTCGGCACCTGCAGGGAAGTAAATAGCTCCTAGAAGTATTCTGTAAGCCCTACCGTCCTTGGTAAACATTACGGACGCGAGGGTGCAGGAGCATTGGGTGCTGTTGAAACTAATTTGTTCGGATCGGAATTTACTGCCGATGAGTAGCGCTGTTCCTCTGCCTGAGCCGTTCCTATATAATGTGTAACTGTCGAAGCGTCTCTTATTGCGGGTTCCGAGTCTGGTTTCCGTTAGGAAGGCTAAGTCAATTCTGAACTTGCGGAGATGGAGCTCCAGTGAGAGTTGTTTGTTGACATTGATCAACGAATTTATATTCAGATTCAGACAATTTATACTGAACATGACTGGCGAGCTAAGGATGAGAAAAGAAAGGTAAAGAGAGCTTCATCCTGAATGAGTGAATTCTGTCACATATTTCCCAGACTGTCAACCCGAGGCACTGGGTGGTTAATTATCAAGCCAATTAAGCTCGGTGAGTGACGAGGGAGAAATGGCACTGCTATTTGCATTGTTAGCAGATGAGTGACCGCGCGTAACGTCTGCATAGGAGACGCTCCGTTCCGGCTGTATGAACCGCGGGTGAGGTGTGAATGTTTTGGGTGGCATGGGCTCTCCTATGTTGTTCATCCTCATTCTGGATTTGTTTTTGGCCGCGATTCTGTATCCTCATCGGGCAATTCGAATAATTAGCTGGGTGGTCAGTTGCGTCACAGGAAACACATTGGGGAGAAGGGAGAGTCGCGCGATCCGCGACCAGTCTGCGTGGACAGGCGGGTGAGGCATGGTCCTCAAGGCACGCCACGCATCTAGGCGCATATCCACAATTCGCCGATACGTGGCCGTACCTCTGGCAATTGAAGCATTGAGTTATGTCGTTCTTCCTTGGCCTTTCCCAAGTTGCCTTTTGATTTAAGACATAGCGGAGCTTCACTATTCTCTTGTGATCCTCTACTGAGGAGAGTGAGAGGCGAAATAGGTCAAGCGAACGACCATTGTTGCGTGACCACGGAGTGGATATTTGACTGATTTGGATATCACCTAGGCTATCACATTGTTTTTTATGCTTCCCCAGATTTCTGCAGGAGTAAACTCCGCACTAATACCCCTCAGGACAACAGAGGGTCTCCGGAGGGAGGAAGGAGTGAAGGAGTGGCCCTCGACCTGGGGTTTAGTCTGAGCCCTAAGGGCTCCCATGATCTCTCTATGAGTTTGTAGGGAGTTTACCTTTAGCGAAATGTCTCCTAGTCTAGCCGAAATAATTTTGAACTGCGTGGTCGGCCAGTTTTCCGTCAGATACGTAGATACCCCACGGGCGGTAATGTTTTTAAGCCTGATGATGGGGCTCCAGGTTGGTTTTGCTTGTCCTGCAGGAGGATTCTGCCTCGGGGGCGGGGGTTCATTTATGTTAAGAGGAGCAGGCTCTCCGGGCTTCTGGAGTGTCTAGGAGACCATACGGATTAGGCGACGAAAGGAACGTTGTGGGTTTGGCTACTACAGAGGCCGATTTAGACACCATGCGCCCTTGCGCTAGTTTAAATGAAGTGAACAATTTATTGAGCTTCTCCGCTAGAACGGTGCTCCCCGGGTCTGTGTTGACAGTACTCACATTACTCTTAGAAAAAGTACCTACCTTGGTTGTGTCGGCTACTACGTTATTGCTACGTGGCACGAGGTCGTTAGAGGTGTCCATTTCGAACTGGTCTGCAGGCTCATCGTCGGATTCGGAGAGTAGTAACTCATCCTAGTAGTGTCCCATTAGTGTCGACCAGGGTTTTTCGGATGACATTCTCTAGTGCCAAGGTGAAAAGCATGGGTGCTAGACCATCTCCCTACTTTAAGGGGGATTATCTGAGTAAAAATTTTTTTTTTTGGCTGTAAATTTCATGTTAAGATTTCAATAATTGTGGAATCTATGGGCATTTAACCGGGATGGGCCCTTCGTGAATTCTTCGTCATTCAAACGCGATTATCTCGAAACATACTTTTCAAAGACCGTTCCCAAAATCTTCGGAAAACGGCTGAACCGGTTTCTTCAAAAATTTCACACATTATTGTTGGATATGTTTCATAGTTTTTGAGATAATAGTTTCTAAAATTCACCTATTTTTTCTGCTTTCTACTCAGATGATCCCCCTTAAGTCACACTCAGTTCGAAAACTGGTTGTGGAATCGTTTTGTATTCCTTGTAAGCTGAAATTTTTTCAGTTTGTAACCAGGTGGATTTTCTTTAAGTGACTGTGGTCAATTGTAAGCGGAGATTTTAGATATTCTCAATCGGTTATACTTGAAAGCTGAAACTTGAATTTTATACAATATACAACTTGAATAGTTCGCAAAAAGTTTTCGATATTGGTGAAGAGTGTGGGAGTGAGAAAAAACAATACCTCCGAATTGCTCGAGATATAATGATAGATAGATAGAATTTATACGGTAAAAATATGTAGGGCTTCCGAGTTTGATATCTCGAGAATCGCTTCATTAGAGCTCGAAAGAGAGTTTCATTACTTACAAATTTCTCTTTCTTTTATTGTAGTATATAATATGTACTACTACTACTACTAATAACTACTTGTAGATAATATTGAACCTTACTGGTCAATTTAAAGTTCAAATTGAACAATATTAAAAAAATTTGCTGACACCCCCCCCCCCCCCCGAAAATCATGTCTAGCTACGCCACTGGACCAAGGTACAACTATAGGTTGTGCCTCGGTCCGCTTCTAGTTGTACCTTGGACCTTATAAAAAATAGTTCAATTTTAAAGTTGAAACCCTGAGTAATATTATAACATTCTTTTATTTAATTTAATTTATATTTTTCTTTGAAAAAAAAATCTATTAGTTATAAATTAAAAAAAAAACCAAGAAAAATTAATAATAAGAATAAGCAACTTTAGAAAATGGTTTGTCTAGCTGAAATAAATAGTAGTGTAAAAGAGGATTTGCTGCTGTCTGCTTCGAAATCCCCCTACTACCTCTGAGGATGTAATTTCAGCAAGAAAGTCCCTTTTGGCTACAATTCTTTTTTAATGTATGTAGCTTACATAGTCCAAGGTACAACCAAAAAAACGGTCCAAGGTACATCCCATCACCCATTACTACAAACATATTTTTTTTAATTATTTCTAATGGTAAAGAAGGATTAGAAAAAAAAATAACTGAACTAACAAATAAATACTTTTATGTCCAAAAATCACTTCTTTTGCTTTATCTGAATTAATTTATTTTCTAGGCTCACTTTAATGAACTGAAACTAAAGCCTACGCACTTGGCAATCTTTCATTGAAGAAACTTTTTTTCCAGCAGCTAAAGTTTAGTTGGAGTTGACGTTTGGACCGAGGTATATTTGGTTCAAGGTACAGCACCTTCCCCTATACATTTACCGTGTACTTGTATGAATGAAGGGAGGCGAAGGGATAATTCCAGATAACAGTTAAGAAACAAAAAACAGAGAAAATATCACGTGACGAGTCTCATTTAAGTAAACATAACGCAGTCACGATCGGCTGCAAGCCAATCGGATGATACTCTAGATGAAATACTGAACTCCGATTTACATTTTAGTTCGAAATATATCAAAACAATGAGGAGTGCAAAAGCAACTATTACATGACCTTTTACTTACAGGTGCAAACTATTGCATAGTGGCTACTCGATTTTTTTATTTATAGTGAGTTCCATAAAGTAAGTTAGGATATTTTACAGAATTTTTGTATGGCAACTACATGTAGGACTTATGGGATATTTTTCATATTAATAGTTACAGCTGCGACTATTATAAAATTAATGTAAATAAAATTTCAAAGTCGTAACTTAAAGCGCTCTAAAGCTATCGTTCAATATTGGTGAACATCTTTATTATGGACTTTTGTATGACAGCTACCCGAAGGAGTCAACGGATGGCTCTAATTAATAAATTCCGTCTTGGTTTTGGTATAAAACTAATTCCTGTAAGAATTAAGATTCCTGCTTTAACTCGTTCTGAAGTTATAGTGGATTCAGTAACAAGCATACATTTTTGAAAGACTTTTCTAGGCTTTCGATTTAAACATTGTAAACCTTAAGTATGCAAAATTTCAAGTTCTTAACTTGAAGCATTCGAGCAATAATTGTGAAAACGTGTTTTAAGGACTCTTGTATGGGAGGTACCCGAAGGAGTGGAAGGATATCGCCCATTAACGAACTTATCCTTACTTTTTCCATTTTACAAGTTGTGACATAATTTCAACTTCCTAGGACAACGCGCTTTTGAGTTATCATGCTTACGGACGGTCAGCAAACGGATTTGGGGGTTTTGGCCAAAAATAAACACAAAATACTATATAAATTTTTTTCGTCCGAGGCTCGGTTCTATGCGTTACAAACTTTTCGGGCTGGATTAAACTTATAATACTCTATATGTTCATCGAGAGTGTAAAAACGGTTGTAGTCAAGTACAAGTTTTAATTTTCGTGGCACAAGCACAAGAAAAGAAAAATTTATGTGAAAATATATGTAATATGATCACAACAATAAAAAAAATTGAGTTTGAGATATTCAAGGAAAACGGAAAATCGATATCCTATCAGGAACTTGAAATGAAATGAAAGTTTTTTATTTTTCCATATTCATATCATATTTGTTTAATTAAATCCATATTCACATGTATTTTTCTTTTCTTGTACTTGTGCCACGAAAATTAAAACTTGCACTTCACTACAACAGTTTTTACTTAAATGAGACTCGTCACGTGATATTTTCTATGTTTTTTGTTTCTTAACTGTTATCTGGAATTATCCCTTCATCCCAGTACATGGTACAGGGTATACTAATGATCAAGTAATTTTTAAGGAATTCTACCAGGAAACTACATGAACAAAAACTTGTCCTCGTAACCAGGGCTGTCGTTTCAACATTTTGAAGAGTAGTAAAATCTTGTAAGGTTGAGGAGTATTTTCAGATACTGGGGAGTACGTGAACAATTTTTTAAGATGGATTTATTTGTATGTTTAATACTTTTATTTTCCATATTATGTAGTAATGTATTCGTTGATTTGCACTTCGTTCACTGACTAAAACACGTGTTCTTCTGTATAGCTTTATTCTACGACTGACTTAAAACTAACTTAACACTAACTTAACCTACAGTGGGTAGTGTTGCCACTCTATGTGAATACAACATCCTCCCCCTTTTAATTTTGATCTTCAACGATTAACATTTATATTTTTATGAATTGATGTTTAAAATTTATCCTTATATAATTCAATAATTTGTACCTTCTCCTAAACATCAATCAATAATATAATTCTTTATTATTAATTATTTCAACGACTCTACTTTACTGTTTCAAATTTTTATCAAGTTTCTCTTTAATTCTCTTAGATCTCCTGGGTGTCATTACTTGACCTTTAACATCTTTTTTATTTATAACATTCTTAGAAGAACTTGTACTAGGTATTATCATATCCTTTTTATCATTTTCGTTTACTATATTCTTATCTGGTATCTTATCATTATCATTATCCTGACTCAACAGTTTTGGTATGACTTTATAATAATGATGTACATTCGTATAATTCTTTCGAAGTTGATTTACATGAACAATTCTTTGATTTTCTCTTATTTTAATAACATATCTTACAAAACTTATTTTTCTTACAATTACACAGTGTAACCACTTGATATTTTCTTTAACATGATTCTTATAAAAGGCTCTCTCCCCCTTTTTATACAAATTTACATTCTTAAAGGGAGTTACATTTGTTTCCAAATCGATTACTCTATTACAATTTTCTGTTTCATTTTCATTATTTTCATTTTTCTTTATTGGTTTATCCATTTTCAACCAATCTAACAAAATTTTAGGTTTGTACGCAAAAATTAGTTCAGACGGAGTTTGAGATGTCGTTGAGTTTGGGTAGCTCCTATGATTCATTAGGAATTTATTAATTCTTTCAGGCCACGACAACTCTGATTCTTTGCTTAATAAAAACTTTTTAAACACGCCTTTTACTGTTTGTACGTGTCTCTCTGCAAGCCCATTCGATTGTGGATGATAAGCAGGACTATGTAAAAGTTGGATTCCATTTCTTGAGCAAAAATTTGAGAATTCGAACGAACTGAAAGGTGGTCCATTATCTGTGACAATCGAACCCGGTAATCCATATATTACGATAAAGGAACTTAGATTTCTTATTAAGGTTTTTGCTGTGGTGTTATGCATTATAATTACATCCAAATATTTACTATATGCATCTACAATAATTAAGAACGTTTTCCCTCCAAAGAAAAAAAAATCTAAATGGACTCTTTCGAATGGTCTATTTGCCTTTGGCCAATTAGATACTAATTCTTCCTTCTCTACATTTCTTGTCTGTTGGCATGCTAGGCAATTTGTTAAGAATTGCTCTATGCACTTATCTAGCCCAGGCCACCATACATACGATCTAGCTAACTTTTTCATAAGTACTATACCATTATGATTGGCATGCAACCTTGTTAAAATTTCCTGCTGTAATTTCTTTGGAACTATTATCCTGTCACCGTAAAACAGACAACAATCTTCTGTGCTTATCAAATTTTTTATCCTAGAGAAGGGTTTTACCTCCTCACTACACTGTTTTGGAAACCCATTCCTTGTAAAATTATATACTTTCGCTAGTAACATGTCTTTTGCAGTTTCTTCCTTTACTACTGTGATGTCGATCGGACAATCATTGGAGAGAGTAATTGTATTTATACAGATCTCCTCCACACCTGTAAGTTTGGGTAATGGTAGACGCGATAATGCGTCAGCATTAGCCATTTTTGATCCCGGTCTATGTACTATTTTATAATTAAACATTGAAAGCGTGATCGCCCATCTTTGCAGTCTCGCTGCTGCTACAGAAGATGTGCCCTTCATCGAATTGAAAATTTCTTTCAACGCCTGATTATCGGTATATATGGTGAACTCCTTCCCATATATATATTTAAAAAAAATTTAACTGCAAACATCACCGCTAGAGCTTCTCGATGTAGCTGTGAATAATTCCTTTCGGCATCTGACAGCGTACTACTTGCGAATAACACGGGTTTTTCCTCACCATTTATGACATGTGAAAGAACAGCTGCTACTCCACTTGGACTTGCATCTGTTGAGACTACAATCGGTAAACTTGGATTATAGAGTTCTAATACATTATTACTCAACATTTCCGATTTTATATTTTCAAACTCTTGTTGGCAGTCTTGGTTCCAACAAAACCTGCAATCCTTCCTCAACAAATTATATAAGTTTGATAGCTTTCCCGATAACTGAGGAAAAAATCTCCTATAATAATTCACTAGCCCGAGAAACGCTTGCAACTCTTTAACATTCCTAGGAACTGGGGCGTTTTGGATTGCCTCTACCTTATTTGGATTCGGCATTACTCTATTTTCAAAAATTACATGACCAAAGTACTCTACCGATGTCTGTAGAAACTTTTTGAAACATTTTGAAGAATTTATTTTAATTTTATGTAGATTTAATCGCTCAAGCACATCATGTAATTTTTTCTCACATGCCTCCTTTGTGTCTCCTCCAATAATAATATCGTCGATATATTCGAACACATTTTCAAGACCGCGTAGAACTTCATCTATAATAGATTGAAAAATTGAAGGTGCACTAGCTACACCGAAGGGTAAACGCGTATACCTGAATAACCCCTTTTTGGTATTGATGGTTAATAACTGCTTTGATTCTTCGGTCAGCTCTACTTGTAAATACGCTCCCGATAAATCTAATACACAGAAATAGTTGCAATTTGCTAAATGTGCAAAAATATCCTCAAAATTGGGGATAGGGTAATGTTCTGTTTTTATAAAACGGTTTATTGTTACTTTGCAATCTACACATAACCTGATTTTCCCATTTGGTTTTGGAACTGCTACGATGGGAGATGCCCACAGACTATGCTTCACTGGTTCAAGAATTTTTTCCTGCACCAGACGACCTAGTTCTTCTGAAACTTTTTCTCGTAACCGGTACGGAACTGAATATGCTTTATGAAATATTGGTTGACATTCGTGTAATTGAATCTCTGCTTTGTAACCCACAATCGACTGATTTACATCTTGCGACACAACTGATGGATACTTTGACATAATACTCGCTAATATATTATCATGGTTGTCGTGTTCTGTGCTATTTCCTACATTTTTATTACCGATTTTGTTGATATTTTTACTCACGAATTTTTCCTTCCAATTTGGCATTAGCCTTTCGAGCCACGATCTACCCAGCAGTGGTTTGAAGGTCATTCCTTGAACTATGATTAAGTTCAGTTCGTCAACAACATCACCAAACTCCACCTGTACTTTAGTCTGTCCTATCACATGTAGGTTATTTCCTGTAATTGTATTTAATTTTAATGAGCAATTTACAACCTTTACTTTTTTAAACTTATCCTTATAATCCTCAAAACTTATGACCGATACGCATGCTCCGGTGTCTAACTCCATTTTCACTGCTACGCCTTCAATCTTCACGTCCAATTCGTACGGTGCTGTTCCATCTGCTGCGATTTTGTTTTGAAGTCTAATTGTTTTTACTGTTGTCTGTGATTTTGAACTGGATGGTTTCGTTGTATCATGCTTAATGTTAGGATTAAAGCATGCCTTCGCTGTATGTCCGACCTTTTTACATTTGTAGCAAATCCAGTGCTTTGCGGGACACTCCGTACCTGGATGCGATCTTGCACAACGAGTGCATAAGTTACCGTTGTTCTTTCTCGATGTATCACTGTAGTTAGCCTTCTTTTCTCTCGATGACTGTTGTACTCTGGAACTTGTTTTTGGATGAATTCTATTCAATTGGTTGACCGTTGGCTGCATGGACTTTTGCTCTTTCAAAGACATTTCCATGTTTAATGCCACGTCACAGCATTTTTGAAATGATCTGTTATCGTCAGTTAATAACGCCTGCTGAATTTTTTCCTGTCGTAAGCCCAGAATGAATTTATCCGTAAGCGCATCTTCTAATGCTAGATTACGTAAGTTGCCAGCATTGGCATTGGCCTCGGCAATATAATCACCGAATTGACAAGTTTCAGCCAGGTTACGAAGTTTTATTATAAATTCACCAACCGATTCGCCGTCTTCTTGTTTTGCCTTCTGAAATTTAAATCTTTCGGCTCTTTTATTTATTTTTGGGGCATAATGCGTTTCTAGAATATTTATCAATTCACCGAACGATTTACTGCTCGGCAATTGTGGAGCGGTTAGCGATTTCAGCACTTTGTAAATCTCTGACCCCACAAGGGTTATGAAAACCGGAGTTTGTTTTTTTTCCTCCACGTCATTCGCCATAAAATACTGATTTACCCGATCCTTGTAAGCGATAAAGTCCTCTCCGGGAATGAATTCATCCAAGTTTCCGACAAACGCCATTTTCACTTTTTTCCTCGTCGCCAGTTAATGTATTCGTTGATTTGCACTTCGTTCACTGACTAAAACACGTGTTCTTCTGTATAGTTTTATTCTACGACTGACTTAAAACTAACTTAACACTAACTTAACCTACAGTGGGTAGTGTTGCCACTCTATGTGAATACAACATGTAGGTACATACTAATGAAAAATTTTGAACATAAATATTATTCATTTCTTGAAAAAATTAAATAGGTATATTGCCTTCTTAAGCTTAAGCTCAAATGATGTTCTCCTGCAAAATTATCTAAATAAAACATAAGATTAAAATAAATATATATACCTGTCGCAGATTATCTTCGCACATACGACCTAACAAGCTCAGCTGATGGTGTCCAGTCTGACACTTCACTGGAACCTAAGATTTCCTTTGCTGATAAAATAGCACCTACTGTTTCCACGAGTAACGAATTACGTTTCATATCTTTGATAAGGTTGAGTTGAAAAAAACGCGTTCAGCGGTAGCACTGCTGTGAGGCAAACTTAAAAGTGGACCAATAAACTTTTCTAGTTTTGGGTACATTTTCTCCAAAAGACCGTTTTTCAACATAAAAACCTTACGCCAATATTCTTCCAAATCTAAATTTCGAGATATCGTGCCATCATGGATAAGTTTCCGCCATTCATAATCCAGATCTTCGCTTTCATCTTCATTACATAAATTTGGAAACAACATCATTAAATCAGTTAAGCCGGAACACAGTGTATCGGGGTAAAGTCCTTGTAATGCTATTAAGACTTTATCATTGAATTAAATTCGCGACATTATTTGCTTACAAAGCGTTATATAATAATTTAGACATTTTTTTTTTAGTATCAGCTTCACTTTTAGAAAGAACATCAGATTTTATGATACAGTCGGCTTTCGCACCTATATAACTGTCATTCAAATCCTTATACGCATGTATTTCCAGTGGAACTCCATCTAAATTATCGCCAATGAATTCTTCCTTTGTGAAACTGGTTACATTGTTGATAGTAGGCAATAAAATATGTATTCTAGGTGTCATCGACTGAAATTCTGTATTAATATGCTTTGTAAGTTTTAGTACATTCGCTAAGAACAAAAAGAATAGGTACTTTATTCTCGTTATTCAAGTACAAAGTTATTCTATTTGCTAAATCTTGATTATTTTCAAAACTTTCATTAATAAAATAATGTTGTAAGGCACTCCATTGCTCTAAAATTCTGAGCACAACCTGTTCAAGAGATAACCATCGAGTATTGCTTGTTTTTAAAATTTTGTGTGTCTTGACATTGAAGTACTCTTGAAATGTCTGGTATTCTGTCTGTCGTTTAGGACTGTGTGAGAAAAATATATAAATATGTCTCGCAAGCTATTCTACATTTTTTGGAAGTCCCTTGGAAGCTGCAGATGAACATAGATGGAGTGAATGACTGATGCATCCAAAAACGTACAAATTTGGGCACTCTTTTAAAAATAATGCTTTGACCCCACTCTTTGATCCCATCATAACAGATGCGTTGTCCGCTCCAAATCCTATTAGGTTTTTCATGGGCACATTTAATTTTTCAAAAAAGCTTAAAATTGTGTTGTAAATGCTCTTCGTCAGTTTTCTTTAATTTTAATAGTGCTGGGAATCTATCACGGAATTTTTTTAAGCTATTCTCAAAAAAATGTTGACGACCGATGCTGGCCCAGTGTTGGCGACCGATACTGGTCCAATGTTGGTGCCGATACTGGGCCAGTGTTGCCGACCGATACTGGCCCAGTAACTGAGATGCGTTAAAGAATTTCATAACTTACGAATTAATCCTACCTACCACTAAATACCTCATTATCTAAGACGCTACTGATACACGAAGAGAAAATAGGGAAAGAGAAGTACGATCGCATGTCCATTATATTCTCATTTGTCCATTTTTTTTTTTTCATTCTAAGAAATAGAATACAGCGAGTTTCTGCAAAGACTCAACTATTCCTTATTTCTACAAGATTCAACATATGTATATGTTGCGGTTAAGGAGGGGAAAAATACACTGGGAAGCGAACATATTAATTATATCTTTTATCATAAGGTACATTTATTAACGAAAGATATGGCACAATCATAGAGCTAGTGGAGACAACAAGCCACCGGTTTTGTATAAAGCGCTTTGAAGTCAAAAACGCGATGAGAATTGAGACAAAACATGGTCGTTATATACAATTGTTGTGGGCTTAGCGTGTGAGAGAGTGAGACAAAACAAGTGCGCTATGTTAAATTGTTGTTGTTTTGCATGCAAGTGAATGCGACGACGTCCGCCTTCAACTCAACTGCTGCCTGTCATCTCCAGTATATATATCTCTATGGGCACAATTAACTCAACGTGTATTCGTTCTCAATCACAATTTGAGTTGAGCCCCGTTATTGACGACCGCCCGCTCGGTCCCCAGATCCTGAAAGCCATCGTCCCACTTTTCCCGCCAGATTAGAGCATTCATCTGAATCGCCAAATTTTTCTATCAGCACTTTTAATAGATGAAAGGAATAAATTAATAAACGATATTCATAATACGAAACGCGGTTATATTAGTACTTACGGCTTAAGCATCTGAAAGTTTCCGTCTCACTGAAATTTCGCTTTCCAACGCCATGAATTTTCCGACCTGTTCCCGAGAACTCTGTTTCGACTGCTTTGCTTAGAGTTGCTGCCATTATTTTCGAAATACTGTTTTTTCCCGTTTGTTCGCCAGCAATAAGAGTTCGATATAAAGATATCTGCGAATATTAATCATACACATATACGAGGGCGGATTGATAATGACGTGAAAAAATTGAGAAAACATAATTTTATACGGAAAAATTTATTTTATTTTTCAACGTAGTCTCCTTTTAGCTCGATACACTTAGTCCAGCGTTTTTCCAATCTTTTGATCCCTTCCAAATAGTATGATTTGTCCAACCCTTCAAAATAGGCGTTGGTTTCACTTATGACGTTGTTGTCCTTGGAGTGGTTATTTCGACTTAAAAAAGTCAAAATAACCGAAGGGAAGGTTGAGGATCGGGAAAGAGGGGTCCAATTCCACCTACGTCCGTATTGGTGGCTGAAACGCAAACTGGAGCGACGTCTTCAATCGAGAAGATCCATCGTTCAGGCTTCTTATTTAGCCGTTCTTAGAGAAACCAAGAATTATGAAAAAAAAATCAAAGAGAAAAAAAAAAACAAATCATACACAAAACAAACAATATAATAACAATTACCTTTCTGCATGTAATCAATTACTATGATGTTTATAATTTAATTTATTATATTAACAAATTTTTATGTATCAGTCCAAGTCAGTTGCAGTTTCTGTCTCGTTTAAGTCATGCATGTTTTATATTTTTTATTTAATTTATTTGTGATTATACTATGAATTTATTTATTTTATTTTTAGGTTATTTTGTTATTCATTTTCTTTATATATTTTACTATTTTTGTGGCCGAAAACTTTTAGGCGTCACTTTATTTTATTGTTTATTTATTTGTTGTGTTTTGATTATGTATACGATTATTTAATTTTAATTGCATTTTTGATTTGAATTTCTTTATTCTTTTGGGGGCCGATTACTTTTTGGAGCCACTGTGTTGTCACACACTCGATACCGCAATTTTCGTTTCGTGGTCATTATAATTAAACGAAGACTATTAATATTGAAAAAAAAAAACGAACTACGCGGAGTGAAATAAAGCAAACTCTTCATATAAACGCCACGGGACACAGGGAGCACCTTTCCATTTCAATTTCCATTCTTTTTTTAGGCCGCGCCAAAACTTCACATCACTTTAACATTCTATTTCTATTTTCTTTTTGTACGCACTAAAACTAAACTTAACGTATCATTTTCTCTATATCATTCTATTTATTTTTCTTTCCCCATTTTAAAACAAGGTATATTTTTCTCGAACTAACTAATCTTTTCTTCTCTTCAAAAAAATCAGACCCCCGTTTTTTTCCCGCCGCTGTCAGAACTCTCCTCCACTGAACTCTTTTCTGTGGATCTCGTGTGGATCCGGTGTGGATCCCCAATAATGCCAACTGAATAAATTTGCCGATCCACAGAAATTCACCTCGTTCAACCAAATCCCCACAGATGGCACTAACAACATAACCTGATAGCCGTTGTCTACAACGCCAAACTGGCTACAAAAGAGGCAGCTGTGAGCTCCGTCTGCGTCTCATGCTCACGGCTGCATCGACCGGGCACTATCAGAGTTTGTCACTCGCTCCAGTCACTGACGAAGGTCTTTCGAGTGGTATACTCCCACACGCTTGCCTCCGAGATCTTCTAGCTCATATCACGAGTTACCTAGTACACGACGAATCCTGCACTTCAGGAACTTTTTGGCAAGTTTGGCGTTTTAATGCTGTGATGCTGTTGACAGGGTAAAGTTACTTCTGTACACTTCCTGTCCTTCTCTAAATTGAGTTTGAGCCGTACACATACATATTATAACGCCTAATGCTGTTCTCGTGTGCGACCTGAATATTCGCCTGTGCCAGTTGCCTCACGATAGAAGTACCTTCTCTGGGACCCAATTGCAAGTCTGCATCACCTAGCGCTTTCAAACGATGCAACAGAGCGTAGTCATCCCCATGCGACATCATGTGGGATCCAAACAAAGCCTGATAGGGCAAAAACTTAGTGGCTTGGTGAATCGAACTCCGAAGAGAAAATCCGATTTTGCTTAAGTTTTCGTCCCATCGAGTCTGGTCCTCCACGATGAACGCACGGAGTCCAGCTAAAACAGAACGGTTGACTCGCTCTGAAGCATTCGCTTGAGGCGAGTATTTTGGGGTATATAGGTGTTTAACACCATACTTAGAAAGCATAGAGTTAAATGTCGCTGACTTGAACTGAGACCCATTGTCGGAGAGAATTGCCTCGGGTGTACCAAACATATGGAAGACATCCCTCTCCAAAAACGTCGTAATCTCACCCGGCGTAACTCTTCTTAGGGGATTAAGGATAGGAAATTTTGACAGATGGTCAAGGACAACAAGGATAGCAATTTTCCCACTTTTGGTCCTAGGGTATGGTCCTAATACATCAATGTATAGATGTTGAAAGGGCTTCTGTGTTCTGAAGGCATCTCCCAATGCAGCTCTAAGTGGACGATTCGGAGACTTTGTTTCTTTACAAGTCTGACACGAAAGAACGAAATCGCGGACTTGTGTAGACATACCGGGCCAGTACAAGTAACGTCTAATGCACTCTAGCGTTTTGGCGAACCCACCCTGAACCATGGTATCCGCTTCATGGGCCTGAGCTATCGCAGTAGGCGCCAAGCTCGATGGAATCCAAAGTTTCCAGGCACGATCCTCTGTGATTGGGTCACCATTAAAGGCGAAGCCATCCCTAATGCATACGTCAGGAAGCCGAGGGGCGTTTGCCTCCACAGTTGACTTCAGATCCTGATATTCTTGATTCTGAAACTCTGAAGAGTTCAAGTCAACCATGGGTGCAACGTCGATCAGCGCATTTAATCCGTCCTCGTATACGCGAAAGAAGGCGTCGGGTACAATATTCAGGCTCCCACGACGATGTTCAATCACGAAGTCGAATCCTTGCAACTTCAAACTCCAGCGACCCAAACGTCCACTGAGATCTTTTTGAGACATCAGCCATTTGAGACTCGCATGATCCGTTATAATCTTAAACGCTGTCCCTACCTCGTACGCTCTGAATTTTTTCACGCTCAACACAGCGGCGTAGCATTCAAGCTCGGTAACACTGTAGTTATGTTGAGCGGAATTGATCTTCTGGGACATAAAAGCAATAGGAGATTCCGATCCATCATCATTCTCCTGGAAAATAACACTCCCCACCTCAGATTTGCTAGCATTACATTGTATCACGAAGGGTCGAGTGAAGTCTGGATTTACCAATACAGGGGCCGCGGTTGATTTGGCCTTCACAGACTGAAATGCAGTTTCTGCTTCTGAAGTCCAAGTAAATCGGTCGGTCTTTTTTAGCGTGTCTGAGATCGCTGACACCACAGCTGCAAAGATGAGTATGAAGCGTCGATACCAACCAGCCATACCAAGAAAGCGTCGAACCTGACGTGCGGATTTTGAAGGGTAATCGACTATAGCCGAGACTTTTTCTGGGTCTGTCTTCAGGCCTCCATCTCCAACAATGTATCCAAGATACTTCACTTCCTTCAGACAAAACTTACTTTTTCCCACAATGATTGTAAGTCCAGCCTTCACTAGACATTCGGAAAGTTCCGCCAACAAAACCAAATGGGAATTGAAATCTTCCGAGATCAACAATAAATCGTTCAACTAAACAAACACTTGGTCCTTCAGTTCGGGTAGGATAACACGATCCATCAAACGGCACATGCGTTGGGATGCATTGCACAATCCAAATGGCATCCGGGTAAAATGATAAAGAGGTCGTCCGGGAATGGTAAACGCCGTCATTTCACAGGACTTAGTTTCGCTGCAGCGTTTGTCCTTACCAAACCATGAAGTTCAAAAGAAGGGAACTTGGACTTTACGTTCTCTAGACGTTCAACATCTTTACTCGTTAGAGAGTGCATCGCAGTAGCATTGAGTTGCGAAGAGGTGGGTTGTGTGTTGACACAACTGATGATGGATGGAGCAAGATTGAAGGCTCGCCAGAAATCTACCCCAAGATATAACTCCTGAGATAAACTTGGCACGATGTAAAGGGTAATAGGTTGTGTAACTTCACGAAATTTAATTTCGGTCATCACACTTCCCACCACCCTCTGTGAAGCACCATCAGCTGTCTTCACCTCATGGCAAATCAGCTTCCAATGCACTTGCGCTCGCTCAAGACATTGCATTGGTTCCTAGACAACTAATGCTCTAAAAGACCTTTATTGCTTACATTGAAAAGGGAGACCATAGCATAGGGACGTACGTCAAAAGGTTCAGAGATAATAGTCGGCATTACTGCCTTCTTTCTCTCACGAACTTTACGCCAAAATGCGCTTTAACGTAAAATCGAACAGGGGAAGGTTGAAATGTGGAACAAGAAGAAATGTTTACTAAAGAAGATTTGGAATCATTAAAAATTCTGTCGCGTGCCTCCATGTACTCCTTCAGTCTAACATGGTAAGGCTTCCGTGGTACAGGTGCTTTGCGAACAGACGGTAAGGGATTGGAAAGAATTACGACTGAATGAGACTCAGTCGTGGCAGTTGTCAAATCCGATGTAGTGGTCAGGTCCGGTGTATTTGACCTGACTGGTGATGTGTCGTCATCACCACAAGTTACGGAGATCAAAGAGTCTCCTACGTTTTGGGTGCCTGATTTGGGTTGCTCCGAAAAGGACGGAAATGTTACGTTCCGGAGTTTTCCCGATTGCAACGAGCACAATGCGGTCGCATAACGTCTTTTGTTCCGCAGCCATAGCAGAAAATACCCCTGGGAGCTTCTGCACATAGTCGGTAACTGTGCCCTAAACGCTCACAGTTCCAACATTTTAGTGGAGCCCCAGATGTAATCCCCGCCATGGCTTCGGAACCATCGCGCTCGTCACAAACCTCTGTAGGAGGCTCCACGATCTCAGCAACTCGGGTATGACTCGAGTAGCCGTATCGGGTAGATCGTCGTTTGTCCTCGACTCTACTGACTATCTGTCGAAGATGGTCAAGAGATCAAATCTGTTGCAGGCAAATTTTCTGCTGCGTGTTTGACAACAAATTTCCCCGCACCAGCTCCACGAACTCTCCGTCGTGCATCGGATTTGACAGCAGATTCCGGAGCTCACACAAGTCCTGCTCGAATATCTGATAGGACTCGCTTGGGACCTTACGTCTGGCTAACATTTGCCGTCTAATGTCCCAGTCACTCGCTCGCACATCCCACGTTTGCAAAAATGATGGTTTCAGAACCGCCCAAGTTGGTCTTGGATTGGACCTGTGCCAGGTCCAGTACCAACTGTTCGGACGGCCATCTAGCAGGATATAAAAACTTCGTGCGAGCAAGTCCATATCTGCGCTCAGCTCGCTGGTCGCAAGAGCCTCGGCGCGATAGATTAATTCTTCCGCTCGCAACACTTTAGCATTTCCATTAAATTTTGACTTGCAGTGTTTCGGCGTCTATAATTGGTTCCGGTGCTCCCTCGATCAGAGAACTGAGCGGCCGGATAATGTGGAAGCTGAGCCACTGGATTTTGTAGTGTCCAAGCAACCGGATAATGTGGTGGCTGAGCCCTCTCAGATGCCCGAGCAGCACCTGTTGTTCTGGAGGTGCGATCCGTCGATCGTGAACGATCGCTGTGCGAATCTCGAAATTGATGAGATCGCTCCTCCCTCAGCAACGTGGGAAACAGTTGAGAGATGTTATCAACTCCAAGATTCACACGTACCTCCGCTGTCGTCATCGGTGTCTGTGGTAGTGGTCGATTCGAAGGTGTCTGTGGTAGTGGTAAATTCGAAAGTGGTGGTATAACCCTCGCTTGGTCGGTGACCACTGTTCCGTCGGAGCGTAGAAGGCTTGACCCTCGCCCAGCACTTGCGGAGGATCAAAATTTAACTCCCTAAGGAGAGAAATCCCATCGTTTTGAAGATGTGGGACCGGTTACTGAGCCCTGCTTCTGGTCAACGGTCCAGGGGCGGCCATCGCTCCCTCCACTTCCCGGACAGACCAGTAGTCAGACTTGCTCAACTTATTTCTGCAAGTGGGACAAGTCTGGTTTTCACTTAGCCACTTCTCTAGACAAAAATCATGAAAACGGTGTCCACATTTGGTGAGAACCTCATTATCTTGTTCCACCCACTCCTGGCATATAAACACAGAATATCTTCCCTCAGTTGTGGCGTTCGTGGTAGAGGCATATTGTTTCACAGAGAAAAATAAATAAATATAAGAATTAATCTGCACTACCTATACTAAATATTTCACCGAAATATAAATAGAAAACTAAATCCAAAATATGTATACCTATTATTAAAAGAACAAGAAAATAAGTACCAAAAAAACCCAATAAACAAAAAAAAATTATCAAATACTATCTACATAATAAATTAAACTGCCACAACCAAAAAAAATCTGCCAACAGTCTGGGCGCAACTTTATTATTTTTCCGGCAGAAGTTTGGAACGTGTTCAATTCGGGGATGCGGTGTATGTTACTATGTGACTGAAAACCTAACAAAAAGTTCGGGAAGCGGTTAGAATATGGTGTAACATATGAATTATATAATTGGGTCATATTCCGGGATGCGGTCTAGAGGTTGAAGAAGACAAAACTTAAAAATAGGTGATTATTAAACAAGACTGTGGAAGCGAAAAGATATTCGATATCTGATCAGACCTGAGCGATAAGGCAGAATTCACGAAATAGTATAAAACCACTTTAAACCCACTTCGGGGTCGAATTTCAAAAAATCTTGAAAACACTTTCTAGGTATTCATATGAAGAATCCATAAACAAAAATAATTGGTGATTGTTAAACAAGCCCGTGGATGTGATATCTGATCAGACCTGAGAGTTATTCCGGAATTCATAAAAAAGTATACAACCACTTAACACCCCCTTAGGGGTCGAATTTCAAAAAATCTTGAAAACGCATTCTAGGTACTTATATGAAGAATCCGTAAAATACAAATGAATTCAATATTTGAAAAGACCTAGGAAATATGACGAAAATCGTGAAAATATATGCATTTTATTTTCACTGACAATTTTTTTTACCCCCTCTTCCTAACGGCAATGAATACTAAATTTTTTTTTTATCAGAACTACTTTTCTAGTGAATTAACATATACGTATAGAGTTTCAACTTCCTAGCATAAGCCGTTCTAAAGTTAAGAAAAACACCCCCCACCCCCGTACTGTACCACCCAAAAAAAATAATTTATTTTTCCAACATGCCACTACTCTCTATCTAATTACCAAGTTCCAGCTTTCTATCATTATAGGTTCTTAAGATATGAACGTCGGAACTTTTTCCTTCTCACCCTTCCCCACCCTCATCCGCTGCACTCACACCCCCAAAATTTTTCCTACTACGGTTCTATTAGGTCTTCTTCTGGTAAAAATTTTAAGCATCTACCTTATACTGTTATTGAGATTTGAAACGTGTTATATTTGAAAAATTCTTATCCCCTCCACTTCCGTGCTCCCCCGCCACCTTCAAAGATTTTACTTTGAGAAATCTTTATTTATCAAGCTTTATACCCAAACCGAATTTTGTTTTTCTGGTGCATTTGGTTTGTGAGATATCGTAATCTTAAGTATTTCAACCCCCAACATTCGTACGCCACTACCCCCACCCAAATATGTTGTTTCAATCTACTCTCCTAATATAACTACAGATATTTGTTTAGCTTTAATTGCTTGCTATTAATGGTTTAGGAGATATGGATTTTAGAATTTGTCGATCTCGGCATTTTTGCGTTTCGGACGCATTATTTCCCCTTCCACTCCCACACCCCTTCACCCATATCTGTTTTTTTTTTTGCAAATGGGTCCATTATCAAAGCTCTATAGAAATTCTAAGTTTCAGCCTCCTAACACAAGCGGTTCCTGAGATCTAGAAACCTAAATTTTTCGTCTAAAACGCTTACCCCGCCTTCCCCCTTACACCTCCTCCCCTGAAAATAATGTCAATTCAAAGGGTTTACCAAGTCTATTCTTAGAAAAAATTTTAATTTAATAACTCCACTGGTTTGAGAGCTACGAGCCTTCAAAGATTTTGGGGCGGTCGACGTACGGCGTACGGCGTACGGGGTACGGCGTACAGACGGAGTCAAAATTTTTATTGCTTTTTTCGCGTCTACTAGTCATGAAACGTGGACAAAAAAATTTTGAGGGCAGCAAATTTTTTTTTTTTTTAAATCAATAACAATACTGTATTATAAATAATAAAGTAAAAACTAAACTAACTAAACCTACCAATTTTAATCTAATAATATAACACCTAAATCTAAAAATTTAAACTAAAAAACTATTGTTAACTGTAACAAAAAAAATACTCAGCAATAATAATATAAAATATCTCACAAATTTTAACAATAATGAATATGGAGATAATTAACGAATGCTACAAACTATACGAAAATAAAGGGAATATTACCTTTTAGAACAAAAAAAAATATGCTAAAGCAAGACTTAAAGAAAATATAATAATAGAAAAATAATTCCTAACGAATAATACCATGCAAAAGAAAAAAGGTGTGAATAACTTAAGAAAACGGAAAAATTTAACCTAACATGCGAAATAAGAAGTCCTGTAATATATATTAACTACATAGATAAATCAACAACAAAAAAAAATATTCCTCAAACTAAGAGACGTAGCTAAAAAATTAAATTGAAGATAAAGTAAATAGAAGATGACATAAAATAAAAAGAAATAGAAGATGATACGCAAACGCAATCGAATTCGAAACCTAAGCGCGAATATGCAATCGAAATTCGATAGAAAAAAAAATATATAAATGTGGAATTGGAAACAGATTTTGATTACGCGAGTCCAATTGTTTTGGTCAATAAAAAAGACGGGACTAAGAGACTTTGCATAATAGAAACATCATTAAGGATAGATTTCCCTTACCGCTCATTGAGGACCAAATCGACGACCTAAAAGAACCATGAAGAAGAACCATGAAGAAAGCAGAAAATACACATCTTTCGTAACTCCGTCGGGCCAGTACGAATTTAATAAAGTGCCTTTCGGACTTGCAACCTCACCAGCTGTTTTCCAGCGATATATTTGCAACATATTTAAAAACGAAATTCGAGATAAGTACATATCAGTTTACTCAGATGATATTATAATTCCAGCATAAAATGAAAAAGGAGGTATTCAAAAGTTAAAAACAATTTTAAAGATCGCGCAAGGCAATGGTTTAACTATTAAATGGAGCAAATGCCAATTTTTAAAAAGAAAAATTTTGTATTTAGGATGTGAAATTGAAAATGGATCGGTACGACCTTCTCCATGTAAAATAAATGTAGGAAAAAAAATTTCCTACACCCAAAACTATAAAAAACATTCAATCATTTCTTGGACTTGCAGGGTTATTACGTGTGGAAAAGAAGAACGTTATTATTAAAAAAAAATATGATACTTATGGTATACCTTTCTTCCTCCTTTCCGATGCGAAGAACGTGGTCCGCTCTCATATCCAGAATCTAAGGAAAGTATGCAAAAGGTTAGAATTAGAATATGGGATATGAAATCTCAAGTCTACGGACTTACCGCAAAAATCGCATATTAGCAGCTTCGCCTCCGCATCCAGACACTGCCTACCTAACAGAAATAATAATCCGGAAATGGAAGGACCGGTTCAAAATGAGACATGAATTAAAGTAAAAAAAAAAGAAAAAAATCGAAATTAATATGGATGAAACTTAAATGAATTTTGATAGAGATAAGATAGGATAGTTTTAGGATAAGATAGTTTTAGGATAAGATAGTTTTAGGATTAAGACGAACATGAAGTGCAAGACAATCTCAAACAATGAAAATATACCGAAGTATAAATGCAAAGTCGGAAACATATGCGCGGCTCAATAACTCAAGTGCGCGAATATACGCAAACTTAGGTGGTCGAAACGATGATCGGAGACATCCGACTCACGCGAGTGCCGTCTGATCTGTTTAATTAAGCAAAAGAACTAAACTTACCTAAGTGCGCAGGTCAAACCATTTTTCACGGCACTTGACAATTCTCGCGAATTTCACACTTAGTAAACGAAAACAATAACAATGGGCGCCGCCATGTTTAGCCGAACAGCCTTTTCTTTCGTAATTACAAGGCAAGAATAATTAATGCTGTGTTCGAGTTTTATTTTCAACTTTCGAATTAGTCGGGGGTTCTTGACCGAGTTCTGGGGTCAAAGGACCTAACCGATCGGAGTGACCGTTGGGATTTATATTGAGTAGACGAAAAACTCGGGAACGGGGTTATTCGATTTGGGCGGTAGCGTAGGCAAGTTCGGAGTGAACACGAGAAATAGAAGTGAAACAATTGGAGTTTGTGTAATTAGGTCGGAGGACCATTTCAACTTTACCAGGCCTCTTGCGAGATTATGCGTTGAAAAGTGAGTGGGCGAAAAATTGAAACGAAAAGACTGTACGCGAAGAAACCGAAATATTTAACTCGACCGTGAACGAAAATCAAGATCAGAGAACGAAGTGCGGTATCGAAAAACCAAGTGTCGCGAGAAGAAAAGTGAAGGAATTGTGAAAGAAGTTGTGAAGTAACGACATCGGTTATTGTGTCGCACAAATCGAAGAGTTAAAAAAAAACCCCTTCGTAGGGTGAAATCAACCTCGGAGGTTGGGAATCCCGTACTGTGAAGAAAACACAGAATCGTAAAAAATCAAGTGGCTCGAAAAGAGAAGAAACGTTTAAAAACTCGGTTCTATCGCATCGACCTCGATTATTGGGTTGTACGAATCGGCGCGCTAATAAAACTCAAACGGCGGGGATAACCAAATTCGGCGAACAGCGGCAGGATAACTTGAACAAAGGAAGAGCAGCGGTCCATCCGGCGGTCTATGAGGTCATCAGCGGTACCCTAGATTAAGTTTACTGTTATTTTTTTGGTTGTAAAACATAACTACAAGTAGAAAAAAAGATATTAATTTAAAGTTAACGAATATATTAAACTAGATCTTTCCAACAAAATCTCTTGTAATTCATTGTGTGTTTATGTGAAGTTCGGTGAAGGTACTTCCATTTCAGAAAAAAGAAATCCGGTTCCGCGAAATAAAAAAATTCGCATAGGGAAGAAATTTTGGTAACAATCATCCATCCGAAATTCACGGCTGATTCGGGTTTGAGAGAACGACGACGAAAATCGCAGTCGTGTGGCGCCCACCCCGTCTCGACGGGTTAGCCGGCTCGCCGTCGTTCGCCACTTGGCGGAAAGGGGTTTTGAGGGTTGAGACGTAAAAGGGTACTTCCGTAAATTCTTAAAAAATTTTACAGTTATAGCAAAACCTCTATCGGATGTCTCCTCCTCTATCGGATGTCATCGAAAAAATTTATTTTCGGGCCAGATGAACAGCGCTCTTTTATTCAACTCAAGGATATCCTTACTAGTCGACCAGTTTTAATAATTTACCAGCCAGAAGCATACACCGAAGTTCACACCAACGCTTGCAAAATGGGCTATGGAGCAGTCCTTATGCAAAAATCTCAGGAAGACGGATTACTGCACCCAGTACACTACTTCAGCAAAAAAACGACTTTAGCAGAAGAAAACCTATCCAGCTTTGAATTGGAAACATTGGCAGTGGTTCAAGCGTTAAAGAAATTCCGAGTATACGTTTTAGGAATATCATTCAAGATCATCACCGATTGTTCAGCGTTCAAATATACAATGTCGAAAAAGGAGATATCACCAAAAATAACCAGATGGGCTTTAGCATTAGCGGAATTCGACTTCACGATCGAGCATCGACCAGGAGTTTCAATGAAACATGCAGATGCACTTAGCAGAAATCCAGCTATAATGATGTTGGAGAGCAGTTTATTAGAAAGAATTAAGGTAAACCAAAAACATGACGAACATATCTACACTATTCTTAAAGTTCTAGAGAAAGAGCCATACGACGACTACGAAGTAGACCACGGGGTCTTATACAAAAATTTCAACGATCGACGACTCCTTGTTGTTCCAAGTGGTATGCAGATGGATATTTTAAAATCAGTGCATAGCCAGGGACACTTCGCATTGAAAAAAATTAAAGAACTAGTTTTACGGGAATTTTTCATTCCGAAATTCGATAAAAAAGATCTGCCAACAGTCTGGGTGCAACTTTATTATTTTTACGGCAGAAGTTTGGAACGTGTTCAATTCGGGGATGCGGTGTATGTTACTATGTGACTGAAAACCTAACAAAAAGTTCGGGAAGCGGTTAGAATATGGTGTAACATATGAATTATATAATTGGGTCATATTCCGGGATGCGGTCTAGAGGTTGAAGAAGACAAAACATAAAAATAGGTGATTATTAAACAAGACTGAAGCGAAAAGATATTCGATATCTGATCAGACCTGAGCGATAAGGCAGAATTCACGAAATAGTATAAAACCACTTTAAACCCACTTCGGGGTCGAATTTCAAAAAAACTTGAAAACACTTTCTAGGTATTCATATGAAGAATCCATAAACAAAAATAAATGGTGATTTTTGTTGTTATTAGATTTTTCGTGGTAAGCTACCAAAGAAGCTATTATGATTAGGAGTTAGTTATTCTTTCCGGTGTCAGTGGAGTGAAACTCCAACACGGAGTCCCCGACTGTGGACTAACCGCCATCCCTGAGGATATGACAAATTTGGAAAGAAACTTCACTGGTGAAGCCAGTTCATCATAAGATTGTGTTGGACTAGGTCCGAAGGAGCTGTTTCGTCATCAGAGGGCATAGACTCTTCAGAAGGTGTATTCTTGCCTACTAACCAAAACACATTGACAGCTGGTGGGATCGCTGAGGTAAATTCTATATAGCCACATCCCATTCCAAATTTATTACCGAGAAGAATTTAATGGTCAAGAAGGGCGTCCTCTACCTTAGGCTAAAGGCGTGTATTTTGAGAAGCTTTTTCTCTTGATTTCGGTTATTCTCTGGTTGTAACCCTGGATATGGTCAGCGCTTCATGGCTGTGAAATTTACAATGGTTGTGAAATCCCGTCCGCCGCAACTTATTTTTTTAACCAATATTTGTTGTTATTAGATTTTTCGTGGTAAGCTACCAAAGAAGCTATTTTGATTAGGAGTTAGTTATTTTTTCCGGTGTCAGTGGAGTGAAACTCCTACCACATAGTCCAACACAATCTTATGATGAACTGGCTTCTCCAGTGAAGTTTGTTTCCAAATTTGTCATATCCTCAGGGATGGCGGTTAGTCCACAGTCGGGGACTCCGTGTTGGAGTTTCACTCCACTGACACCGGAAAGAATAACTAATTGGTGATTGTTAAACAAGCCCGTGGATGTGATATCTGATCAGACCTGAGAGATATTCCCGAATTCATAAAAAAGTATACAACCACTTAACACCCCCTTAGGGGTCGAATTTCAAAAAATCTTGAAAACGCATTCTAGGTACTTATATGAAAAATCCGTAGAATAAAAATGAATTCAATATTTGGAAAGACCTAGGAAATATGACGAAAATCGTGAAAATATATGCATTTTATTTTCACTGACAATTTTTTTTTACCCCCTCTTCCTAACGGCAATGAATATTAAATTTTTTTTTATCAGAATTACTTTTCTAGTTGATTTACATATACGTACCGAGTTTCAACTTCCTAGCATAAGCCGTTCTTAAGTTAAGAAAAACACCCCCCACCACCGTACCGTACTACCCAAAAAAAAAAATTTATTTTTTCAACATGCCACTACTATAGCTCTATCTAATTACCAAGTTCCAGCTTTCTATCATTATAGGTTCTTAAGATATGAACGTCGGAACTTTTTCCTTCTCACCCTTCCCCACCCTCATCCGCTGCATTCACATCCCCAAAATTGATTTCCCTACTAGGGTTCTATTAGGTCTACTTCTGGTAAAAATCTTAAGCATCTACTTTATACTGTTATTGAGATACGAAACGTTTTATATATGAAAAATTCTTATCCCCTCCACTTCCGTGCTCCCCCGCCACCTTCAAAGATTTTAATTTGAGCAATCTTTATTTATCAAGCTTTATACCCAAACCGAATTTTGTTTTTCTGGTGCATTTGGTTTGTGAGATATCGTAATCTTAAGTATTTCAACCCCAACCCCCATACGCCACTACCCACACCCAAAAATTTTGTTTCAATCTATTCTCCTAGTATAACTACAGATATTTGTTTAGTTTTAATTGCTTGCTATTAATGTTTTAGGAGATATGGATTTTAGAATTGGTCGATCTCGGCATTTTTGCGTTTCGGACGCATTATTTCCCCCTCCACTCCCACACCCCTTCACCCATATCTGTTTTTTTTTGCAAATGGGTCCATTATCAAAGCTCTATAGAAATTCTAAGTTTCAGCCTCCTAACACAAGCGGTTCCTGAGATCTAGAAACCCAAATTTTTCGTCTAAAATGCTTACCCCACCTCAAGGGGTCCACCAAGTCTATTCTTAGAAAAAAATTTAATTAAATAGCTCCACTGGTTTGAGAGCTACGAGCCTTCGAAGATTTTGGGGCGGTCGACGTACGGCGTATGGCATACGGGGTACGGCGTACGGGGTACAGCGTACAGACGAAGTGAAAATTTTTATTGCTTTTTTCGCGTCTACTAGTCATGAAACGTGGACAAAAAAATTTTGAGGGCAGCAAATTTTTTTTTTTTTTTTAAATCAATAACAATACTGTATTATAAATAATAAAGTAAAATTAACCAAATTGTTACGAATTGTGTACAGTGTATACTTAGCGGAAGGAATAAAAAAAAGGAAGGATATTTGCATACGATCCCGAAAGGAGCGACCCCATTGGACACGTACCACATCGACCATTCAGGACCAATGACACTGACTAACAAGCAATATAAATATATAGTGAGTATAGTTGACAGTTTTTCCAAATTTGTGTGGCTGTATCCGGTAAAAACAACTAGTGCTAACGAAGTACTTCAAAAACTCAAAATGCAACAATCTGTGTTCGGGAATCCACGCCGGTTTATCACAGATCGCGGTCCATGTTTTACGTCGTCGGCATTTTCGGATTACTGTCGTAATGAAAAAAATCTGCCAACAGTCTGGGCGCAACTGTATTATTTTTCCGGCAGAAGTTCAGAACGCGTTCAAATTCGGGGATGCAGTTTATGTTACTATGTGATTGAAAACCTAACAAAAAGTTCGGGAAGCGGTTAGAAAAGGGTGTAACATATGAATTATATAATTGGGTCATATTCCGGGATGTGGTCTAGAGGTTGAAAAAAACAAAACTTAAAAATAGGTGATTATTAAACAAACCTGGGGAAGTGAAAAGATATTCGATATCTGATCAGACCTGAGAAACATGGTGGAATTCATGAAAAAGTATACAACCAGGGGTCGAATTTCAAAAAATCTTGAAAAAACTTTCTAGGTATTCACATGAAGAATCCGTAGAAAAAAAATGAACTCAATATTTCGAAAGACCTAGTAGATATGACGAAAATCGTGAAAATAAATGCATTTTATACTAACCGATATTTTTTTTGCCCCCCCTTCTGAACGCCAATCAATATTCAAATTTTTTTTTATCAGAATTACTTTTCTAGTTAATTTACATATACCTACCGAGTTTCAACTTAACAGCATAAGCCGTTCTAAAGTTAGGAAAAACACCCCCCACCACCGTACCATACTACCCCTAAAAAAAAAGGTATTTTTCCACCATGCCACTACTATAGCTCTATCTAAATATCAAGTTTCAGCTTCCTATCATTATAGATTCTTAAGATATAAGCATCGGAACTTTTTCTTTCTCACCCTTCCCCACCCTCACCCTCTACACCACACCCCCAAACTTTTCCCTACTAGAGTTCTATTAGGCCTACTTCTGGTAAAAATTTGAAGTAACCATCTTACACTGTTATTGAGATATGAAACGTGTTATTTTTGAAAAATTCTTATCCCCTCCACTTACGTACTCCCTCACCCCCTTCAAAGATTTTACTTTGAGCAATCTTCATTTATCAAGCTTTGTATCCAAACCGAATTTTGTTTTTCTGGTGCCACTGGTTTGGGAGATATTGTAATGTTAAGTATTTCAACCCCCACCCCCGTACGTCACTACCCCCACCCAAAAATTTTGTTTCAATCTACTCTCCTAGTATAACTACAGATATTTGTTAAGTTTTAATTGCTTGCTATTAACGGCTTAGGAGATATGGATTTTAGAATGTGTCGATCTCGACTTTTTTGCGTTTCGGATGCATTGCTTCCCCCTCCACTCCCACACCCCTTCACCCATATCTGTTTTACTTTATTATTTTAATAATTAAGTATTGTGATTGATTTTTTAAAAAAAAAAATTTGCTACCCTCAAAATTTTTATTTTCACGTTTCATAACTAGTAGACGCGAAAAAAGCAATAAAAATTTTCAGTCCGTCTGTCCGCCGTACGCCGTACGGCGTCCGCCGTACGCAAGATCGTTTGGAGGCTCGTAGCTGCCAAACGCTTTGAGATATTAAATTGAAATTTTTTTAACGAATAGACGGGGTAGGCGCCTTGAAGTAACCAAATTTTTAGGGGTGGGGGTGTGAGGGGGAAGGAGGGGGAAGTGTTTTAGACCGAAAATTTTGCTTTCCAGATCTCAGTAACCCCTTATGTTAGGAAGCTGAAACTTGGAATTTCTATAGAGCTCTGATAGTAGACCCATTTGCAGAAAAATTGTCAATATTGATCAAGGGGTGTGGGAGTGGGGGGAAATGTAATGCGTCCGAAACCCAAAAAAGGTGAGATAGACACATTCTAAAATCCATATCTCCTAAACCGTTAATGGCACACCATTCAAACTTAAAACATATTTGTAGTTATACTAGGAGAACAGAATGAAGAAAAATTTTGGGTTGGGGAAGTTGTGTATGGGGGTGGGGGGTGAAAAACTTAAGATTACGATATCTCATGAACCAATTGCTCTAGAAAAATAAAATTTGGTTTGGGTGTAAAGGTTGACAAAAAAAGATTGATCAAAGTAAAATTTTTTAAGTGGGAGGTGGAGCATAGAAGTGGAGGGGATGAGAATTTTTCAAATCAAATACATTTCATATCTCAAGAACAGTTTAAGATAGATGCTTAGAATTTTTACCAGAAGTAGCGCTAATTAAACCCTAGTAGGGAAAAAAGTTGTGGGGTTGTGGGTGAAGAGGGGGAGGGTGGGGGAGGGTGAAAAGGAAAAAGTTCCGATGCTTATATCTTGAGAACCTGTAATGATATAAGCCTTAAACTTGGTATTTAGATAGAGCTATAGTAGCGGAATGTTGGAAAAATAAAATTTTTTTAGGGGTAGTATGCTACGGGGGTAGGGGGTGTTTTTTCTAACTATTAAACGGTTTATGCTAGAAAGTTGAAACTCGGTGTGTATATGTAAATCAACTAGAAAAGTAATTGTGATAAAAAAAAATTTTAAAATTCATTGGCGTTTAGAAAGGGAGGCAAAAAAAATTATTTGTAAATATAGTAGATATAAAATTCATATATTTTCACGATTTTCGTCATATCTACTAGGTCTTTCCAAATATTGAATTCATTTTTATTCTACGGATTCTTCAAATGAATACCTAGAAAGTGTTTTCAAGGTTTTTTGAAATTCGACCCCTAAGGGTAGTGTGGTACAAGTGGGGGTGTTTTTCCTATATATGGAACGGCTTAAGCTACAATGTTGAAACTCGGTGTGTATATGTAAATCTACTAGAAAGGTAATTGTGATAAAAAAAATTTGAGTATTCATTGGCGTTTAGAAGAGGGGGGGGGGGGGGGTCAAACAAAAATATTTGTACATATAATATATATAAAATGCAAATATTTTCACGATTTTCGTCATATCTACTAGGTCTTTCCAAATATTGAATTCATTTTTATTCTACGGACTCTTCGTATGAATACCTAGAAAGGGTTTTCAAGGTTTTTTGAAATTCGACCCCTAAGGGTAGTGTGGTACAAGTGGGGGTGTTTTTCCTATATATGGAACGGCTTAAGCTACAATGTTGAAACTCGGTGTGTATATGTAAATCAACTAGAAAAGTAATAGTGATAAAAAAAAAATTGAATATTCATTGGCGTTCAGAAGGGGGGGGGGGGGAAAAAATATTTGGAAATATAATAAATATAAAATGCATATATTTTCACGATTTTCGTCATATCTACTAGGTCTTTCCAAATATTGAATTCATTTTTATTCTACGGATTCTTCGTATGAATACCTAGAAAGTGTTTTCAAGGTTTTTTGAAATTCGACCCCTAAGGGTAGTGTGGTACAAGTGGTAGGTGTTTTTTCTATATATAGAACGGCTTAAGCTACAATGTTGAAACTCGGTGTGTATATCTAAATCAACTAAAAAAATAATTTTGAATAAAAAAAAAACGAATATCTATTGGCGTTCAGAAGGGGGGCAAAAAAAATTATCTGTGAAAATAGAATGCATATTTTCCCACGATTTTCGACATATCTACTACCTCGTCCCAAATAATGAATTTAATTTTATTCTATGTATTCTCCATATGAATACCAAGACAGTGTTTTCAAGATTTTCTGAAAATTGACCCCTAAGGGGGTGTAAAGTGACTGTGTACTTTTTCATAAACTATTCCATATCTCTCAGATCCAATCAGATTTTCACTTCCATGATCTTGTTCTTTTTGATAGGTTTTCAGTCACATAGTAGCCTACACCGCATTTCAGAATTGAACGCGTTCCTTACTTCTGCCGGAAAAATAATAAAGTTACGCCCAGATTGTTGGCAGATTTTTTGTTTTGCAAATGGGTCCATTATAAAAGCTCTATAGAAATTCTTAGTTTCAGCCTCCTAACACAAGCGGTTCCTGAGATCTAGAAACCTAAATTTTTCGTCTAAAATGCTTACCCCGCCTTCCCCCTTACACCTCCTCCCCTGAAAATAATGTCAATTCAAGGGGTCCACCAAGTCTATTCTTAGAAAAATTTTTAATTTAATAGCTCCACTGGTTTGAGAGCTACGAGCCTTCAAAGATTTTGGGGCGGTCGACGTACGGCGTACGGGGTACGGCGTACGGGGTACGGCGTACAGACGGAGTCAAAATTTTTATTGTTTTTTTCGCATCTACTAGTCATGAAACGTGGACAAAAAAATTTTGAGGGCAGCAAATTTTTTTTTTTTAAAAATCGATAACAATACTGTATTATAAATAATACAGTAAAACCGATCACGTTTTAACGACTACAGGTGTACCTCACGGTAACGGGCAGGAGGATACATCAAATGGTAATTTCTATTCTAACAAAATATGCTTTAGAATATCCAGACCAATGGTATAAGCACGTTGACAAACTGCAGAGAAATCCCAACAACACTTTCAACAGGGCGATCCAGTTAACGCCATTTGAACTCATGTTCGGAACAAAAATGAAGAATCCGGAAGACGTGACACTATGCAGCATGATCCAAGACGAAATCATCGAACTGTTTGAAGCTACTAGAGACAAACTACGGGATTCGGCGTCGAAGGCTATCGACGAAATCCAAAAGGAAAATAGGCGAGCTTATAATAAACGACGCAGAGCATCTACGAAATATAAGGTCGGGGACCTTGAAAATTTCTCCGAAGTTTCTGGGACCGTACAAGGTCACAAAAGTTAAGCTCAACGACCGTTTCGACGTAGAGAAAGATGCGGATTGCGAGGGACCAAAAATAAAGTCAACCAGCAGCAACTTCATGAAACACTATTGCAATTTGTTGTGTTTGAGGCCTTGGAAGAATTATTTTGACTTAAAGAAAGTCAAAATAATTGAAAGGAAAAAGGAAGGTTCGGGACAGAAGGGCCAATTCCACCTACGTCCGAATTGGTGGCTGAGTTTTCGCTGGTGCGACGCTCTTGCTGGCGGCCGGGACTAGCTACGGCAGTGTGGGGGGGGGGGGGGTACTTGCTCCAACTCAGACCATTAAACCCTTGGCCTATACAACAAAAATTATCAGCGCCGACTTATCCAAGGGAATACAAAAAAATTGGGATTATTTTCCCAATTGGTCGTGAAAGACCAAGAAGCGGTTGGATGGCGCGGCTCCGCGATTTGTCAGGGCGCTCTGGTGTTAATAGCGCCCTGCTCTGCCCACCCTACCTCAGCCACGACTGTCCTCTAAAACATTCCGCGTCGTGGCCCCTTATTGAGGTTCGGGGTGAAGGAGCTAAACGCTCGGGTTCATTCTTTATCGGGCTATACTAGCCTCTAAACATCGTAAAAAAAAAAAAAGGAATACACAAAAAAAATAAAAAAAAATCTGAAAAAAAAAAACACAAACCAGAAAAAAAAACAACACAAAAAAATTCAATGCAAGAAAATAAAATCAATAAATAGACTCACCCCATTAATATTTTTTTTTTTCTTCTGCTTTCTTTTAAATTTTTATTTTAATTTATTTACTTGATTATTTTAATTTATTTCGTCCCGCCTGTTCTGTCTTCGTCTGTCATTTTTTTTTTTTTTTTTTTTTGTTTGAATTTTATTTTATAAGTTTAATTCATATTTTTATATTTAGTTTTAAAATTTAATTATTTCTGATTCGTTTTAATTTAAATTTATTTTATAAATTTTAATTCATATTTTTATCGTTTTATTTTTAAATTTTTCCTTTTGGTAAACTCATTTTATGTATTCATTCTTTTCCCCTCTCTTTCAATTCCTTCCTTCTCTCACTGGTTCATCCATCCGGCAACTGATTATTTATTTCCCCCGATTCTAACAACTCTACCAGCGAGCCACAACCGAACTCACGAACCTATCGGTTTTCTTTTTGATGGTGATAACAAAATCACAAAGAACTTATACTTGGCACGAAAATTCTTCCATTATCTCCACTACAAGTGAGTAAAATTACTTTGAACGTGGAACTTTTGTGTAAAAGATCGGTGGGCTTTTTAGAATATTTCCCGTCAATAATCACAGCGAAATAGGTAAACGCTTCGAAACAGTATGTTGTACTTTATGTGAGGTATCTCTGAACACAGAAGTATTACTTCTTAAACAAAAAAAAACCGGATGAAGATAAAACTATTCTTAGCTCTTGTATGCGGTGCCCTAAGTATCGCACTCGTTCACTAAAACCCGTCTTTTATCTCAAGAACGCAATTGAAAAGTCGATCCGCGTGCTACAAGCAGATTTCCAGAAATTTACACTTTGCGTTACGCAAATCTTGAGTTATGAATTTATAAAATTTTTTTTTTCTATTATTCACTGCACTCGTCGATCGCTTTGCAGCTTCAATCTCACACGCTTAACAATTTTCTTTTCCGCGCAACACACAAATCGGAAATTACGGAAATCGCACTCTTCACTCCTCTGCTCTGCATGAAAAAAACCCAACTTGGAATTCCAATAAATCACTCAGAAGCCGTTTCGCGTTTAGTTTTTTTTTTCAATCTCGAGTCGATTTAATTAGCCAGCGGAGGACTTTTATGTCGTAATCTTTGTAAAAACCCCCGACCAATTTTCTCCCGCACTCGATGCTAAAATCCCGTACCGCTGATCGTTCAGGCTGCTGTAGTTGTGCTCTAGGCACATAGTCCGTGTTCTATGTACACCGGCTGGATTCTATGTACGTAGAGCACAACCACAGCGCTATGACATCACGCAATTAAACGTCGCTTGTAGCGATATTGGTGGCAGTTTACGGTGCACCTCGAATTTATGGTGCCGCCTGATACGGCAACACAACAACATAGTCAGTTCGCCGTTGATTTTCAGCGCCGAATCGACTAAAGAAGGTTGCCGTGTCGTTAAGTCTCGTGCGCACGACTGAGTGCCGGGCAATAGTGTTGAACTCCCTCGGATCACTGCCTCAGATCCCTGGAGTGGTAGACTCCCACCCGTTTGCCTCCTAGATCTTCCAATTCGTATCGTGAGTTTCCCAGCACACGACGAATCCTGCACTTGAGGAACTTCTTCGCCAGCTTGGCGTTATAATTCTGCGCGGCTGTGGACAAGGAAAAGTTTCTACGGAATACCTCCTGTCCTACACAAAATTGTGTTTTAGCAGCACGCAGATTATAACGCCTGCTGCTGTCCTCATGTGCGACCCTTATTTTCGTCTGCGCCAGTTGTCTCACGATAGGAATTCCCTCTCGAGGTCGAAGCTGTACATTTGACTCTCCCAACGCTCGCAAATGCTTCAGCAGTTCGTAGTCCTTCCCGTGCAACATCATGTGATTCCCAAACAAAACCTGATAAGGAGAAAATCCAGTGGCTTGGTGGAGTGAGCTACGAAGAGCACATCCAATTTTGCTTAGACTCTCATCCCATCGTGTTTGGTCATCAGTGATGAATGCTCGAATTCCGGCCAGGATGGACTGATTGACACGCTCCGAAGCATTCGCTTGCGGTGAGTAGCTCGGGGTGTACAGGTGTTTAACTCCGTATTTGCTCAGCATGGTGTTAAACACATTCGACCTAAATTGAGAGCCGTTATCGGAGAGGATTGTCTCAGGTGTTCCAAACGTATGGAAGACCTGCCCCTCCAAGTAGTTTGTGATCTCTTCAGCAGTGATCCGCCCCAAAGGATGTAACAGGGGAAATTTGGTAAAATGATCCAAGACGATCAAGATAGCGATCTTACCCCGTTTGGTACGCGGATATGGTCCAAGCACGTCGATGTAAAGGTGCTGGAATGGCTGATCTGTCTGGAAAGGTTCTCCCATTGGCGCTCGTAGAGGTCTGTTCGGGGACTTTGTCTCTTTACAAGTGTCGCACGCCAGAACGTAGGTGCGTACTTGTGTAGCCATTCCGGGCCAGTACAAAAATCGCCTGACTCGCTCTAGCGTTTTGGCATAACCACCATGGACCGTGGTGTCTGCCTCGTGGGCCTGAGCGATCGCAGCTGACGTGAGACTTGATGGAATCCATAATTTCCAGGCTCTGTCTTCAGCAATCGGGTCACCGTTGTGAGGCTCTGTGCGCTTATACACGAAGCCGTCTCTCACGCATACGTCAGGAAGCCGATCGGCGTTCGCATCGACAGTGGACACTAATTCTTTGTATTCTTTGCCAGAGAATTCTGGAGAATCCATGTCCACCATCGGTGCCACGTCGATCAGCGCATTTAATCCCTCTTCGTATACACGAGAGAGAGCGTCGGGTACAACGTTCAGGCTCCCTCTTCGGTGCTCGATTGTGAAGTCGTAACCTTGGAGTTTTAAACTCCATCTTGCCAACCGTCCTTGAAGGTCTTTCTGCGACATGAGCCATTTGAGACTTGCGTGATCCGTAATGATTTTGAACGCAGTCCCTTCTACATAGGCTCGAAATTTTTTCACGCTCAACACAGCTGTATAACACTCGAGTTCGGTTACGCTGTAGTTGCGTTGAGCGGAAGTGAGCTTCTGTGACATATACGCCACTGGAGATTCCGATCCGTCGTCGTTTTCCTGAAAGAGAACGCTACCCACCCCTGATTTACTGGCGTCGCACTGGATTACGAAAGACCTCTTAAAATCAGGATTGATTAGTAAGGGGGCTTTCGTCAACAAGTCTTTCACTAATAGGAAGGAAGTTTGTGCCTCTGTAGTCCAAGCAAACTGGTTGGACTTCTTTAGAGTGTCTGAAATCGGTGAAACAGTCGCAGCAAAGTTGGGAACGAATCGTCGATACCAGCCTGCCATACCAAGAAAGCGTCGAACTTGACGTGCGGACTTAGGCGAAGGGTAATCGACGATGGCTGAAACTTTGTTGGGATCAGTTTTCAAGCCTCCTTCTCCAACGATGTAACCGAGGTATTTCACCTCTTTCAGACAAAACTTGCTCTTGTTGACGTTAATGGTCAGGCCAGCCTTTCGCAAACATTCTGCGACTTCTGCCAATAAAACCAGATGTGAATCGAAATCCTCAGAAATTAACAGCAGATCGTCCAAATATACGAATACCTGCTCCTTCAGCTCGGGTAGGATGACTTTGTCCATCAAACGACACATCCTTTGCGGCGCGTTGCATAACCCAAAAGGCATGCGAGTGTAGTGATATAGAGGCCGGCCAGGAATGGTAAACGCTGTATACTCCCTGGATTTGTTCTCGAGAGGAATCTGCCAAAAGGCGTCTTTGAGGTCCAGGCTAGTAATAAAATTGGCTCGCGGCAACCGACTTAAGATACCATCAATGTGTGGTAATGGATAAACATCCTTCTTCGTCACACTATTGACTTTGCGCGAGTCCAAACATAACCTGACCTTGCCTGGCTTCCTCACGAGAACCACAGGCGAGCTCCATGCACTCTGGCTGGTCTCTATAACGCCAAGTGCCCTCATGCGATCGATCTCGTCATATAAGAGTTTTTGGATCGCAGGAGACACAGGATAATGTCGCTGTTTGATGGGACTTGCATCACCAACGTCTATACTGTGTTGTTCGACGTTGGTCACACCGAGTCCGTATACTTCGTATGATGGAAATTTGGACTTTACCATTTCCAACCTCTTCACATCTGTGGGCGTTAAATGGTGGGCATCCGGAGCTATCAGTTGCGATGCAGTATCGGGAGTATCGACCGCGCTGATAATGCTAGGAGCTAGTTGGAATGATCGCCAGAAATCTACCCCTAGGTACAATTTCTGCGACAGGCTCGGCACTATATACAAGGTAATGGGTTTGGTAATACCACGGAAAGTAATATCGGTGTTTACCGTTCCCAAAACTTTCTGTGCAGCACCATCAGCGGTCTTCACCTCTTGACAGACCGGTCGATAATTCACCTGTGCATCTTGGAGGCGTTGTAAAGCGTTTGCCCCCAGGCAACTGATGCTCGCCCCACTATCGAGGAGTCCTTCAACGTCCACTCCGTACAAGGATACCATAGCGTACGGACGTATGTCCAACGGATTGGTAATGATGGTAGAGAGGATCGCTTTCTTTTTTTCACGCACCATCCTCCAGAATTTACGAAGGCGCAAGATTGACTTTTTGCGACCGGATCCACTCGTTAGTGTTGATGCGTGATCAACACTTGCGACTGAAGTAGGCGCAAAAATTCGCTCTCGGGCCTCCATATATTCCTTTAGCCGAAGATGGTATGGCTTGAGAGGATGGTGGGAATGTCGTCTTGGATGTTCTTTTGCGATAAGTGCTTCTTCAGGCCGGGAAACAGCTGGCTCCGTCTTATCGCTTGGTCTCGTTAATAATTTGACGTGCGGAGTATTTAATGCAGAGGAATTGGGTAGGGATGATTTTACGCTAAAAGGATGAGAATTGGGTTCTGAAAATGTTGTAGGTAGGGTATTAAAATTTGGAGAGGTATTTGTAGGGGTTGAAACATTGGTTGAAGTTTTTTTAATAGGGATTTCTAATTTAAATTGGGAATTGGTAACGGGGTTCTGAGCTACATTTTGAGTTGCAGTGCTCGGACGAGAGGAACTTGTTGTTCTTTCGTCCCTTCGGCCGTTTCCCGCCTTGCAATGGATGCAGTTGGGCTTTAGAACGCCAGCCCGTCCACATCCAAAGCAGAAGATGCTCTTTAAGGCCTCCCAACAGTCACGATATCCGTGCCCTTCCCGCTTACCATTCCAGCAAGTCCAGGGGTTCGTTAGTCCGGCCAAGTCGACTGAAGAAGTCGTAACCGTATGTTCTTCTTCGATTGCCTCCTCGTGAATTCTGGCCTGGTTCCAAGGTGATGGTCTGGTAGCCTTGCGCGTGTCTTCCACTTGAAGGACAAGCCGACGTAATTGGTCCATTGTTAGGACTGAGTGGAAGCACATTTGTTGCTGTGTGCTGGCTATTAGATTTCCACGCACCAGATCCACGAAATCGGACTCCATCATGGGAGTGCGCAGCAATGTGCGAAGCTCCATCATGTCATGTACAAAAGACAAGAAGGGTTCATTTGGAGATTGCCGTCTGTCAAGCATCTGCTTGCGCACCTCCCAATCCGTTCTTCGCTCACCCCAGACCTGCACGAATGCATCCTTCAGGGTACCCCATGTCGCATTGGTGGTGAATCGACGCCACAACCAGTACCATTCGTTGGGCCGACCATCCAGCAGCAGATGAAAGCCTTGCGTCAGCAGATCTAAGTCGCCGCCCATGTCGCTCATCGCGAGAGCCTCGGCCCTAAAAACCATTTCTTCTGCGCGTAGGAATTGACAATCTCCATTAAAACGAAGTCGCCAATGCCTTAATGGGCTACAGGAATTTCTTTGTCGATAGATAGGGCTTTGCCAATCCCGATCGCTGGCCCCAGCGGCTGCTTCGATCCGCTGAACTACCCTCCCGGCACGCGAGCTCCCATCCGCTGCCGAATAATGGGCCCCCCTTGGTTCTTGTGACGTCCGCTCCTCCCTCATAACCGTCCTGACCAATTCCACCACTTGGTCCACTCCAAGTTCGGCTCGTACCACAGGTGGATTTGTGCGCACTGGCGCTGGTATTCCTTCGTTATTCATATCGAACGAGAGAGTTGTGAACGAGAGAGTTGTGAACGTATGAGTGAAGGAACGGGAGAGTTATGAACACATGAATGCTTGAATGACCATATAATTGAGCGAAAAAAAAATTAACGAGTGTCAGAATTTTAAATATTACATGACGAAACGAATGTGCCAGTAATTTGCATATAGGAATGAGTGAACGAGTGAGTGGTTTAACGAGTTAGCCATTGAACGAATGAGTTATTGAATAATAAAAAAAAATCTAGAGCAATTTAAGAATAACGGAATGACTGAATTTAATTAAACGAGAGCGTTATGAATGAATGATTAATTGAATGAACTGAGTGTCTGAACGAATGCATGAATGGATGATAGAATGATCAAAAAAATTTGAATACAAAAAAAAATTTAATGCGAGCTTGAAAGAGAACTGTTCGAATAGAGTGAAAGATTTAATACTTGAACTAAAGAACTGAATGATTAACTGAATGAATGTGTAAATTGATGGACGAATGCTGTATGAATGGATGATTGTATGTATGTAGGAACGAATGTAAAATGTATCAAATGATTGAAAAAAAATTTATCGAATGAAACAATGAATCGACTAATGACTTCTTAACTAAATGATCGTGTGACTGTTAGAATGAATGTACTTAAAAAAAAAAAACGAATAAACGATATAAATGGTTGTATGTATAAATATGTAATTGAATTCATGAATGTTTACATGTCTGAATATCGACAAAAAAAAACAACGAACCCTCACGTCGTCGCAACCTTTCCCCTCCCCTCTATGCAGAACAAATCGCGAAGCCGAACTTGATCTTTTCCGACCCCTCGGGAAAATCTGGAACGCGATAAAAATTTTCAACAAAAAAATTTGGGGAAATCTAGCAAACAAAAATCAAAAATCAGCATTAAGAAAAAAAAATCTACGTTAAAATTTTAGTCAAAAGACTTATCAAAAAAATTTAAGTATAAAAAGGAACTCTACGTTATTTCAAAAAAAAAAATATTCTACGTTACAAAGGAACTCTAAAAGGATGGATAAGGAAATAAGGCACTTAGCAAATTTTCGACGATACCTTTTCCAACCAAACTCACCAATTTTTCGCAAGCATGATTCCCAACTGTCTGACGACACGCCCGCTAAGTCAGGGCATGCCCAGCACTCAGTTGGGTACTCACGAACCAAAAGTGGAATGGCAAAAAAAAATAAAGTCTGACCCAACTTACATCAAATCAGTCTTGCATACAGACAATGTTTCCCTTTCCTATGGAACCGAGTTGGCGCCTAAAGGTTGCCAAAACGGTTCGTCGATAGGATCGTTCCACATTGTCTCCATCCAAGATCAATAAGATGGTTTGCTGATAAAACTCAGAAAAGTTTGTACACTTAGGCTTTTGTAGCCGTTCAGGCGAAAATACTGTCGCAGAACGACGAAATTTAAGACCTTTTTGCCCATCAACTTTTTGCACGGAATTTTTCAGAGCTCGCGCGTGTTGATGGGCTACGCTCTGTGCACGTAGCGTAGCTTAGGCTGGCCCCACGTTGGGCGCCATTTGTTGTGTTTGAGGCCTTGGAAGAATTATTTTGACTTAAAGAAAGTCAAAATAATTGAAAGGAAAAAGGAAGGTTCGGGACAGAAGGGCCAATTCCACCTACGTCCGAATTGGTGGCTGAGTTTTCGCTGGTGCGACGCTCTTGCTGGCGGCCGGGACTAGCTACGGCAGTGTGGGGGGGGGGTACTTGCTCCAACTCAGACCATTAAACCCTTGGCCTATACAACAAAAATTATCAGCGCCGACTTATCCAAGGGAATACAAAAAAATTGGGATTATTTTCCCAATTGGTCGTGAAAGACCAAGAAGCGGTTGGATGGCGCGGCTCCGCGATTTGTCAGGGCGCTCTGGTGTTAATAGCGCCCTGCTCTGCCCACCCTACCTCAGCCACGACTGTCCTCTAAAACATTCCGCGTCGTGGCCCCTTATTGAGGTTCGGGGTGAAGGAGCTAAACGCTCGGGTTCATTCTTTATCGGGCTATACTAGCCTCTAAACATCGTAAAAAAAAAAAAGGAATACACAAAAAAAATAAAAAAAAATCTGAAAAAAAAAACACAAACCAGAAAAAAAAACAACACAAAAAAATTCAATGCAAGAAAATAAAATCAATAAATAGACTCACCCCATTAATATTTTTTTTTTTTCTTCTGCTTTCTTTTAAATTTTTATTTTAATTTATTTACTTGATTATTTTAATTTATTTCGTCCCGCCTGTTCTGTCTTCGTCTGTCATTTTTTTTTTTTTTTTTTTTGTTTGAATTTTATTTTATAAGTTTAATTCATATTTTTATATTTAGTTTTAAAATTTAATTATTTCTGATTCGTTTTAATTTAAATTTATTTTATAAATTTTAATTCATATTTTTATCGTTTTATTTTTAAATTTTTCCTTTTGGTAAACTCATTTTATGTATTCATTCTTTTCCCCTCTCTTTCAATTCCTTCCTTCTCTCACTGGTTCATCCATCCGGCAACTGATTATTTATTTCCCCCGATTCTAACAACTCTACCAGCGAGCCACAACCGAACTCACGAACCTATCGGTTTTCTTTTTGATGGTGATAACAAAATCACAAAGAACTTATACTTGGCACGAAAATTCTTCCATTATCTCCACTACAAGTGAGTAAAATTACTTTGAACGTGGAACTTTTGTGTAAAAGATCGGTGGGCTTTTTAGAATATTTCCCGTCAATAATCACAGCGAAATAGGTAAACGCTTCGAAACAGTATGTTGTACTTTATGTGAGGTATCTCTGAACACAGAAGTATTACTTCTTAAACAAAAAAAAACCGGAAGAAGATAAAACTATTCTTAGCTCTTGTATGCGGTGCCCTAAGTATCGCACTCGTTCACTAAAACCCGTCTTTTATCTCAAGAACGCAATTGAAAAGTCGATCCGCGTGCTACAAGCAGATTTCCAGAAATTTACACTTTGCGTTACGCAAATCTTGAGTTATGAATTTATAAAATTTTTTTTTTTCTATTATTCACTGCACTCGTCGATCGCTTTGCAGCTTCAATCTCACACGCTTAACAATTTTCTTTTCCGCGCAACACACAAATCGGAAATTACGGAAATCGCACTCTTCACGCCTCTGCTCTGCATGAAAAAAACCCAACTTGGAATTCCAATAAATCACTCAGAAGCCGTTTCGCGTTTAGTTTTTTTTTTCAATCTCGAGTCGATTTAATTAGCCAGCGGAGGACTTTTATGTCGTAATCTTTGTAAAAACCCCCGACCAATTTTCTCCCGCACTCGATGCTAAAATCCCGTACCGCTGATCGTTCAGGCTGCTGTAGTTGTGCTCTAGGCACATAGTCCGTGTTCTATGTACACCGGCTGGATTCTATGTACGTAGAGCACAACCACAGCGCTATGACATCACGCAATTAAACGTCGCTTGTAGCGATATTGGTGGCAGTTTACGGTGCACCTTGAATTTATGGTGCCGCCTGATACGGCAACACAACAAATTACGATGACGAATATGACGATGAAGAATCCGACGAAGAGGCAAGCAACGAAGAACCTAACGACGAAGAAGCAAACAACGAAGAATCTAAACGACGAAGAAGCAACCAACGAAGAACATAACGGCGAAGAAACTAACGACGAAGAAGCAAACAACGAAGAACCTAACGAGGAATAACCTAACGACGAAGAAGTAAATCAAACAACGATGAAACTAACGACGAAGAAGCATACAACGAAGAACCTAACGAGGAATAACCTAACGACGAAGAAGTAAATCAAACAATGAAGAAACTAACTACGACGAAGATTTCTACTAATCATCGATACGCCGAGGACGGCAACATCGTCAGGACGGCCGAATGTGGAATTGGAAACAGATTTATCGTATAGTTTACCTACATTACTTATTATTTATTGTAAACAATGTACATATCATCAACGTAACCAACTTCAAAGTTGTAAGCAAACGATTTCCGGGAAAGAAGCGAATATAAAAGAGACTGAGACGACAGGGCTCGCTCTCTCCTCTCGGCCAACGACGAACGACGGACGACGAATCGTATATTTTTATTACATTTTCTATTATATTTTTATATTCTTATATCTTCATATTATATTTCTATTTCTATTTGTTAAACGAAAGGTTTATTGATCATAAAGGTACCCGCAAATCCCACATAAATGTATATGAATATCGCAAATCAAAAAGTATGAAAACGAAAGCCAAAAGTAATCATGCAAAATTGAAATTCGTCTCTTCGAATTAAAAAAAAAATACCACAAAAAAAATTGCAAAGCCAAGCCAAATTAAGGCAAACAGCTATAAAACAAAAATTGCAAAGCAAAAAGAAAAAATCAACTCAAAACTAATGCAACCAATAAATACAAAAAGAAAATCAAATGCAAAAAAATGCCATAACAACAAGAAAACAAATCGAAACGTGATGGATCTTTTCGCTAACCACCTCCCTAACCTCATCCTCTCTCCTGCTAGGTCGAGTTAAAAGGCAAATCTCAGCCTCTTCAACTTCAAGGGAAAATTGGAAGTGAGAAAAATATATATAAAAAAAATGGGACAAAACAAAAGCAAACAAAATTAAATACTAAGATAAAAAAATTGAAAAATTGTCCTTTGACTTAAAAATTTTAAGAAAAATATACTTCATAATTTAATTTAATTTTACGTTATAGGACCTCTAAAAGGATGGAATAAGGAAATAAGGAACACTTTTGAAGACTTCAGAATTGACTTCTCCTCACCAATCCAAAACATATATTGCAGGCAGTCTGCCCAATCGTCTGACGACTTGCCCACTAAGTCAAGGCAAGCCTAGTTTTCAAAAGGGTACCTACAATACATCAGTTAGATGGGTCTTGAAGACCCTACTTAACCCACAACCAGTCCAACTCGACCCCACCGAAAGAGAAGGCTTCCCCTTCATATGGAACTCTGATGGCGCCTGAAGGTTGCCAACAGAAAACTGTCAATATGAAGGTTTCACAGTTTTTTAGCTGTAAATTCGAACCACACTAGAAATAGGTGAAGTAACAAAAGAGCTTCTTCACTGAACTTGTAGGTGCCGTGCAAGCGTTATTTTGTGTCGCTACCAGACAAAGTTTAAGTCCATTTGATGTGACAATATTTTTTGCGGCATTTTTCCGACTCTCGCATTGTGAACTACGCGCCAGTTTGGCGCGTTGTGAACGGAGGCCTTGGAGTGGTTATTTCGACTTAAAAAAGTCAAAAAAACCGAAGGGAAGGTTGAGGATTGGGAAAGAGGGGTCCGATTCCGCCTACGTCCGAATTGGTGGCTGAAACGCAAACTGGAGCGACGTGCTTGCTGGTTTCCGGGCTAGCTGCGGCTGTAGGGGGGGTACGTTGTTCGCGTTTCAGGCCATAAAACCCTTGGCCTGTACAACGAAAATTTCACGCCGACTTACCCGGGTGATAAAATGGGATAAGACTCCCAATCGGTCATTAGAGACCGAGAAAACTCCTAACAACTCGACAGGCGCGGTGGTTGTGCGCCGTCTAGCCCACCCTACCATAGCCATATCGGTCCTGAATTACATGCTACTGATATGGCCCCTAGAGAGAGGTATGAGGGGGCGGAAGGTCTTCAAACGAGAAGATCCATCGTTCAGGCTTCTTATTTAGACATTTTTAGAGAAACCAAGAATTATGAAAAAAAAATCAAAGAGAAAAAAAAAACAAACAATGTAATAACAATTACCTTTGTTTCTGTATGTAATCAATTACTATGATGTTTATAATTTAATTTATTATATTAACAAATTTGTATGTATCAGTCCAAGTCAGTGGCAGTTTCTGTCTCGTTTAAGTCATGCATGTTTTATACTTTTAATTTAATTTATTTGTGATTGTACTATGAATTTATTTATTTTATTTTTAGGTTATTTTGTTATTCATTTTCTTTATATATTTTACTATTTTTGTGGCCGAAAACTTTTAGGCGTCACTTTATTTTATTGTTTATTTATTTGTTGTGTTTTGATTATGTGTACGATTATTTAATTTTAATTGCATTTTTGATTTGAATTTCTTTATTCTTTTGGGGGCCGATTACTTTTTGGAGCCACTGTGTTGTCACACACTCGATACCGCAATTTTCGTTTCGTGGTCATTATAATTAAACGAAGACTATTAATATTGAAAAAAAAAACGAACTACGCGGAGTGAAATAAAGCAAACTCTTCATATAAACGCCACGGGACACAGGGAGCACCTTTCCATTTCAATTTCCATTCTTTTTCTAGGCCGCGCCAAAACTTCACATCACTTTAACATTCTATTTCTATTTTCTTTTTGTACGCACTAAAACTAAACTTAACGTATCATTTTCTCTATATCATTCTATTTCTTTTTCTTTCCCCATTTTAAATTAGGTATATTTTTCTCGAACTAACTAGTCTTTTCTTCTCTTCAAAAAATCAGACCTCCATCTTTTTTCCGCCGCTGTCAGAACTCTCGATCCGGTGTGGATCCACAATAATGCCAACTGAATAAATTTGCCGATCCACAGAAATTCACCTCGTTCAACCAAATCCCCACAGGGTGCCAAATCTGCCAAATCTGGAGAATACGGTGGGTGAAGGAGCACTTCGTACTTTAATTCAAACAGTTTTGCCGTTGCAACAGCGGACTTGTGAGGCGGAGCGTTGTCGTGATGAAACAACACATTTTCTTCGCCAAATGAGGCCGTTTTTCCTTGATTTCAGCACCCAATCGAACCAATAACACAGAATAATATGCTCCTGTTATTGATTTTCCTTTCTCCAAGTAGTCGATGAATATTTTTCCATTGGAATCCCAAAAAACTGTCGCCATAACCTTCCCAGCTGATGCAACGGTTTTTGCCTTCTTCGGTGCGCTTGAACCAGCTTCCATCCATTGTTTTGACTGTTTTTGGTTTCTGGAGTGTAGTGGTTGATCCATGTTTCTTCAAAAGTTCGACGAAGAAATTCATTCGGATTATGTTGAAACAGTTGCAAACTGTGCTGTGAAGTTGTCACACGAGTGCGTTTTTGGTCGATAGTGAGCAAACGCGGTACCCATCTTGCGGATAGCTTTCTCATGTCCAAATGGTTTTTCAAAATATTCCAAGCACATTCAAATGAGATGATTACAACCTTAGCTATCTCACACATTTTTACTCGACGATCTGCTATCACGATATCATGGATTTTATCGATCATTTCTGGCGTGGTGACCTAATTTGGACGACCTGGACTTGGTATGGTTTGTGTGCTAGTACGACCACACTTGAATTCAGAAAACCATTTGTAGATCATTTGGATCGATAGTGCAGAGTCCCCATAATGCTTATCTAATTTTTCTTTGGTTACTTTAGCTGTTTTCCCTTATAAAAAATTGTGTTTAATCAACACACGAAATTCATTCTTATCCTTTTTTAACAATTTTTGTAAGTCGACTTGCTTAGACGGCTGCTTCTCGAAAACTAAGCGAGGTATCAGGCTTAAAACTTGTAGGTAATCTATTTAAAGATGGTTCAGGTAAAAAAAACCGAATTCCTTACCTGCCCACTCCTTCTTGATTTTTTCACGTCATTATCAATCCGCCCTCGTAGATCATTATTATTATGAACAAAGCAAACAAGAGCATTTTGTGGTAATTGCTTTGTATTTGACGTATTAAACCATGCCTTACCAATGTCTCCTTTCTCTCAACGGTTAAGGATTCCTCAAAATTTAGAAATTCTGGAAGCGTCGTAAGAGGCAATGCTACACCCAGGCTATTTCGATATTCCATCTGATTATAATTAACTCCCGGATTGATCAATTTCATCGAGGCTATGGTGGTTTTTACCGAAGCTATTTTTTTTCCAAGTCGTAGGTATAGTATGCCTCGTTTCATTGAAACATTTTCCTCATGAATATACATCTTAATTTCTTCGAACTTTTTATCGATATGGGACAACACATCCGATTCTTCAGAGGCTAAGAACAATATATATATACATATATAATAAAATAAATTAAAAAAATAACGTCTTACTGCTCTCTCTAGGTTTTGCCGGCGAATTTTGCGTATAATATTGTATTTCTATCGTCGACACTGCGTACTTTAAACCTCCTTATCCTTGATTTGAAGAAGATGAACTCAAAATATCTGTAAGGCAATTATAGTATTTTTTTCAATGAAAATAGCCTTAATTAACTGATAAAGTGCATAAAATCCTTATAAAAACTTGGAGTTTTTTTTCTGGAAATTGTGTTGGGTCGTCGCGATTCGCTGGCAACACAATTTCGTTCGGCACATCTACGGTGAGAGTCAAAAACACCTGCACCAACTTACAGCACACGAAAAAGGAAATTGTTTTGACGAAAGTTTCGGCTAATCGATCAAAGCCTGAAGTAACAGAAGTGTCAGAGACCACGCGAGCGAGTTAAAGCGATCGAAAAAAAATAAGATCATCGTGTAAGGCGGGGTTTTTTTCAATTGTATCACGAATCTTACTCGACCGGAACGTTGTACGCGAGCTGGTGCCCGCTAGACCGGCGCCGAAAGTGTTCGTTAGTCCCATAGTGCACGAAGAGAAGGGCCAAAATCCAGGAGCCATTTCGCAAAAGTTTAATTGGGTTAATTCTTGCGTTAAGAAATTTCGTCCCACCGTTTGTTTTTTGCAAATTGCCTGAGAGTGCCCGACTCCAAACCGTAAGCAAATTTGCACCCCGAGTTCGCAGCGACTGGCTTACAGTTTTTAAAATTGCGCTACAGAAAAGTGGTTGCACGCCCAGAGGTGCTGTCGTATGTCACAAGCACCTGTCAGGAATTGTGAGGATCAATGGACACAGGAATTAATACCCGGATCCTGGATTAAGCTGCAATAAAAGACCGCAGAAGATTGTCGTCGTTCGTGAGGTGGTTTTATACACTGGCGCGCCACATTTTCCTGTGATCAACGCGGTTCTGATTTTCTTGGTGGAAACATTAAACGAGCTCTGGGGCACCGCATGAAAAATTTAGGGAACTTCCGAAGAATTTCACGTCACATCATCGTTTTCCGCGCTCAGCGAACAGGCTTGTGTCAGATCGCATCTATGCTGAATGTGTTTTGTCATCGGGATTGGAATAGATTCGCACGTGGTATTTTAGTGGCCGGAGGCGCGGCGCTTCGCATTTTCTTTTCTTTAATCGAGCGCTTGAGTTGTCCGGTACGGTTGGGGATGAGTTGCGAAATTTTTCTGTGCTTAACGTAATTTTCGAATTTCGCGTTTTCGCTGTTCGTTTTGTTCTTCGTTTCGTTTCTTCAATTTTCCTTAACTAATTCCGTGCACGAAGAACTGAAACTCGAGTAGATGGTGTCCTAAAAGTTTTGTTTTTTTGGGGATTCTTGTGCGGTTTGGCGTTGCTAAGCGGTAGTGGCCGCGAAGTGGCCCGTATTTGGAATACTTCGTCGGACCATTTTTTTTTTGCAAGCCTGTTTTTCTACCGTCCGTCCGAACGATTTGAGTAATTTAAGTGAACATCTGATCCAAGTGATGCGACTCGGATCTCGTCGATCCCCTGAAATTGCTTCGGCTCGGAATTTCTTGTGGTGTTGAATGACCAAATTGAAAAAAAATTGTGCATGGAAGGTTCAAGGAAGGAAATAAAAGATAAAAATTAAAACAAAGAAGTAGAGTTGATTAAGGAAAGAAGAAACGAGTTAGCTGTTCGGGATTCGCGTTCCTTTTGGATAGTTGTGTAGCGCAAGAACGCCAACCCGCATGGAATTGTTATATCGAATCATTGAGTCGTTAATTTTGATAAATACGAACTACAACGTTTAAAATGAAGTAAAACCTACAAAGCATCTAACAAAAAATTTAAAAATGAAATAAAAACACACAAGGAATGATTTAAAAATTGAATTAAAAATTAACTAAAATATGGGTTAAATAGAAATTGAATAAAAAAATGAATTAAGTAATTTTAAAATAAAAATTTAAATGACCAGACGACAGGACCGACGAACAGAAAATTTAAATAATAATTAAATAATATAAACCAAAAAAAAGAATAACAGAAGATCCAACAAAAATTAATGGGGTGAGTTTTTTTGTTTTCTTTATTTTTTTTTCTTCAGATTTTTTTTGTTTTCAGACCTTAATTCGCGCATAAACGGTCTCGTAAAATGATAAAAGGCTAAAGGCCAAATTCGAAAATGAACCCGAGCGGTTAGCTCCTTCGCCCCGAACCTCAAAAAGGGGCCATGACACAAAATGTTTACACGACAGTCGTGGCTGAGGTAGGGTGGGCAGAACAGGGCGCTAATAACACCAGAGCGCCCTGACAAATCGCGAAGCCGCGCCAATCCAACCGCTTCTTGGTCTTTCACGACCTCTTGGGAAAAAAATCCCAATTTTTACAATTCCCTTGGATAAGTCGGCGCTGACAATTTTTGTTGTACAGGCCAAGGATTTATGGTCTGAGTCGGAGCAAGTACCCCCCCACACTGCCGTAGCTAGTCCCGGCCGCCAGCAAGAGCGTCGCACCAGCAAAGACTCAGCCACCATTTCGGACTTAGGTGGAATTGGCCTTTCTGTCCCGAACCTTCCTTTTCCTTTCGACTATTTTGACTTTTTCAAGTCGAAATAGTCCTTCCAAGGCCTCAAATACAACAATTGGAGCTTGAAAACAAAATTCACGAACTTTGCTCGGAACGACGAACGAAAAAGCTATCAACGAAACAAATGACTGTCGCACAGTGGCAAAGCCCAAATAGTTTGATGAACTAAAAATATCTGCAAAACAATTATAGAAATTTTAAGAATTACAATAGCCTCAATTAACTGATAAAGTACATAAGGATTTTAAAAACTTGGAGTCACTCACCGGTTACCGGGAAACTTGATCTTTGTTTCAGGAAATTGGAGCTTGACAACAAAATTCACGACGAACCAAATAGCTATAAACGAAACACATGACTGTCGTACTGTGACAAGCGATTGACTAAGCGCTTGACAAAGCGCTTTGCTGACGTGTGTGTCGAAAACCAATACCAACACACCAATTTCTACGCGAATTCTTCAGAAATCTGTCGGCTGTCGTGCAGAATTTCAACTCTGAATTTCAACTCAGTATTTTTATTTTGAAACTTTTCACAAAATTGAGCACAAGATACATTCTTATGAGACACTGATTCTCTAGGATTCTGTATTCTGTTAATTATCTTACGCACTGCTACTTTCACGATTTGTTGCCGAACTCAATCGTACCGAAGATATACAACTTTCGCCCGAAAGCAGAACCTGCGCGACCATATACTGACGAATATATTTAAGGTTATGTGTCATGGCATGCAAATGTCAAAATAGATTGTATGTTAAAGCTTGGTAGCCATTACTGGCCCAGCCGTGGTACACAGCTGGCACGCTAGACTCGGTAAAAGTTCGGTAGCCAACGCTAATCAGTGATGGCTCTCAAGGCTTGGCAGCCAGCACTGGCCCAGCCGTGGCACATAGCTGGCACGCTAGTCTCGGCAAAAGTTCGCTAGCCAACGCTGGCGGCCAATGATGGCCCAGAGGCTAACCAGTGATGGCTCCCAACACTTGGCCCAAGCAATGGCCCTGTAGTAAGTGCTGGGGAACCCTATTTGGGTCGTCTACAATTTCTTCGCGACTTTCTCAATTTTCGGAAAGCGCCTCAGGAATTGGGGAACAGTGCTCGCACGGACGCTTCGTAATAAATCTAAGAGAAATAATTATATAATAGCTTACTTGTTTCAATTGATTGTTATGTTTACCGATCCATTTTTGGCCACAGAAAATAAAAATGCTTTGGAAAACGTTTGGCTGGCGTGCGTGTCGGAGACCTATCAACAATTTCAACACACCAAATTCTGCAGAAATCTGTCAGCTGTCGTGCAGCATTTCAAATTTGTAGTCTGAAATGTACTAAATTTAAGTTCAAGATTGTACTAGAACGAAATTGTAGGTTTTAACAGTTGTGCAAACACACCAAATTCTGCAGAAATTTGTCAGCTGTCGTGCCGAATTTCAAATTTGTAGTCTGAAGTTTACTAAATTTAAGTTTAAGATTGTACGAGAACGAAATTGTAGGTTTTAACAGTTGTGCAAATAAAATGGGAGTATAGTACGAAAAGGAGTAGTACCGAAGTATACAAGAAAAATCGGAGTACAAATACTCCGATCGAAGGAATACGACAGCAGAAAATCCAAGTGGAGTTACGAGTCGTAACTCCACTTGGATTTTCCGTTCATATTTCGCACGTAAACTATAGGACTATGACACCTAAAACTGAACTTAACCTCACTTTCAATGCAACTGTACTGACTTGCTAAAAAATTTCGGAACCGATCGGAACTTTCTTGCGAAATTTCAACTTTCACAAGTAAGCGTGTACATTCACAATCACAAATTAATTGAAAAGGCAACTATTGACTGGCTAGAGCAAAAACTTGGGAACATGCGCTCTAGTAACTGTGTACACATGCAGAAATAAATGTCTTAGAGTAACTCTAATGCCGCATTTCATCCATGCCTTCATATGAGTGGGGCATATGCGATGAGCGCGAAAGTCTAGGCATATGTGGAAACGGTACGCAAATGCTACAAGCATATTCCTTTGATCTTCGTCAAAAACCGGTTGGGGCTACCAAGTCCCAGCGGGAATATGAGTGAAGTATTATGTACTGTATGTAATATTGTAGTTTATGCAAGATTATTACAATATGTCTTTTCGCATTCTGAAAAATGTATTGAGAATCATTCCTTCAACATTCCAGAGAAAAATTAGTAGAGAAAAATTAGTGCTATCGAGACAAATGTACGCGAATCCCGATGTCATATGCATATACTGACGCGAATGTGCCGTTTCCACATATGCATACGCGCTAATATGCCTCGTCCAATGCATATTTTTTTTTTTTTTAAGGATACTGAACTGGACTTAGGTGGTTAGCCTTTAATACTCTGTAGTGTACAATCCAGTCAGCTTAGGGATGGGAGGTCAGAAATCGGGCCGGGTATGGCAGTGTACTAGTTGGTGTTAATAATTTTTTGAGTGCTGTTTGGCAATGATGTGATCTACCAGAACAGCAATGTTGCCTATAACAAATCAACTACTGTCTGGTAGTCTGATGGTGTTAGTGAATCTGATAAGAATGTAAACAGAACTCATCTGCTCAGTGTTAAATCCTTTAGTAGTGATCCTATTAAACATTCATTATATTAATAATTTCAAAGCCAATAGCAACTGAAAAATTCTTATAAATAATTTATGCGTAGAGTGGGAATTGAACCCACGACATCGCGTTTACAAGCCTAGTACGCTACCACTGGACTACACCCGGGCTTATGAAGGCATATGTGGAAACGCGGCATAACAAGTTTTGCTTGCTAGTGTACACACTAGTGTAAACTTTACAGTCGTCCTTTTGGTATATAATTAATGATACTCTTCACACATCTTCTACAAGGTCTTTTCATACTCCCAATCCTTTCGATGAAAAATGTGGGGAGAATATCAGCTTCCAGTTCCAGAACCAGATTATGAAGTTTAGCGGTCCGTGTTATCTTCCTTTTACCAAATTTAATAACTGGAACGTTAACTCTTATATCCTCCCATAAAATTTTTCCAATGAGCAACTAACAAAACTAATTAAAAATAGAACGGATTGCTGGTCGCCGTTTTCAGGACTTATTTTTCTACCATTCCGAAGGTGACTAGTGTTCAGTATCAAAGTCAAACCCTTGTCATTTCGACAATGTACACCCCGAATATTAAAACCTTTTTGACAATTTCATATATGAAAATGCCGTTCACAGCATATATCCAAATTTATGATGAACCACATTTACGGCAATATACCCACTGTCACTATAAATAATTAAATCCTTTCGGATATGGACAATTCCGGCATCCATTGTCTCGAACTGGGAATTACGGGCGTCTCTGGGCTACCCATCAGAGCTCTCCCTGGCTCTACAACCAAACCATGAATTATCCATTCACAGGCCATGTCCTGGCAGAAATTGAGTTTTGTGGTCTTTTCTTCGGGACAACTACCCTAGCAAATTTGCATACTAGGATATTTTTAGAATCATATTGCGTCCTACTAGCGAGAAAGGATCGTATTGCCTTGGTGCGGCTTATAGCTTTTCAGCTTATGCTGGCCGAGTGTGGTGTTGTATCTAACCGGAGCAAAAAGAAAAGCAGACCACATAACAGCGTTGAACAGAGTGCCATAAATTGTCTAATACTCGTAATACTCTCATGAGCAGCAGGATTTGACTAAAAATGCATTTGCACCGCTACAAGAAGATTAAGGCACTTCGAAGTGCTTTCTGTCTAATCTCAGAATAGGAAATTGCCTAATTGGATACTTCAAGTACCTACATTTCAAATCAAATAATTAAGTGTGTGATTGTACTACATTAAAAGGAGTAATGAAGTGAAGAGACAAAATGGGACGGAATCATTGGTTATTGCATTGGATTAGAATCTAATTAGATGGATGCGTGGGTATTTGTTCCAAGAGTGAAATTCTATCACACAATAATATCATACCAATTTAAAGTACGAGGGGTATTTGAAAAATGATGCACAGTATTAAGAATTTAAAACAAATGCAATTTTCTTTTATTCAGTATTACTTTACAGACTCTAAAGCCTTGTTTCCATCTACCTTTAATGACGTACTTTTGAAAACAGCCCACGATTTCTCATACAAATTTGTAATTACAAAATGACAAGTTTTAGTTTCAATTACGATACTAAACAGGAAAACTTGTCAGAGTATGCCCTGAAAATTTCAGTGAAATGAATACTAACAAACGCACCAGCTGATCAAACTGTCACCCAGCGGGAAATGAAGCGCTTGAAAATGCATTAACGAGCGCTCCAAAGACGCTCCTCGTTCATATCTTACATTTTCTGAACCAATTTTAAAGTATTTTATCTTTATATGTGATAAGGGCTCCTAAACTGCCTCGATATGTAGTCCTTCCTTTTAAGTCCTACTTAAGTGCTTGTAATCGAAGCGCTTGGAATTTTTCCGCTGGGCCATTCAAAACACGAAATGTAACTCAAATGTAGATGGAAACAGATCGTGCTTTTGAAAACAAAACACGTAGATGGAAACGAGGCTAAAGGCGGTATTCTAGTCTAGAAGCCCGAAATGCGAGCGTTTTTTGAGGATTTATAAAAAAAAGCAATTAATATTTTCAATATTCTTTTTTTTATGGCTTATTTATTCAAGTACATCGGTCGATTAGAACTTGAGATATTAGCTGTGTTTTTTGTTCCCGGTTAACCATAAAGCTCGAAAAAATTGCACGTCAAAACAACAACAGTGCGGTTACCAACAGTTCATTCGACCGGAGCTTCGGGTAAGAAAAATTATAGTTACGATATTTACGATATTTAAAGCTTCGCCGCTTGGTGCACTTGGTGCTCTACAACAGATGGCGCGGATCAATAAAATTTTTAGCTATCGCGAATTTCGCCGAAATGTCTCCGAGAATCGGTGCGCATTTGTCTCCATACGTCGTATCGAGACAAATGCGCACCGTATCGAGACAAATGCGCACCGATCGTATCGGATACGTGTATTTTTTTCATACAACGTCTCGGAGATTCTTGCAGATAGAGCGACATGTCTCCGAGAAATCTGCGAGATTCTCGCAGATTTTACCAACTGGGTACTAGCTTTTTACACATTGACAAGCGAAAATGGTATGAAGCTTGAATATCGTAAACTGGTAACCGCGAGCGTTTTTTATTTGAGCTTTTCAACCGGGAATAAAAAACACAGCTATTATGTCAACCGCATCGAAAAAAGTAGTTTCGAGAAAAACGCGTTTAAAGTTTTACGTTAGTTTCAGGCAGTGTAGCTGATAGATGCGTACATATAACTTACATATTCTTAATCAGCCATCCCAGCTCCATACATCGGACCTTCTTCTACTTCATATTGCTGATTCTCAGCGTTTCTTTCTGCAAGACGAGCAATTCTTCCTTCTTTTGAAGCATTTAAAGAACTGAAAACTCAAACTAAACGCACATAGAATAGAATGGGTGCTATGTCACTAAAATGACTATAACTTTAAAAATGATTCGAATTTTGAAAAATCCTTTTAGGGAGATATTCTTGAATATCTAAAATATCGAAATATGGAAAAAAAAATTTTCGATTTTTTCAAATTTCTAGACTGCCTTAAAGGTAGTCCGCTGCTTCTTAATCTCTGATGCCAAAGTCTTGGAAGGTTTGATATGCCAGTCAGCTGACGACTTCTGTTCAACTCCACAATGCTCGGGGTAACGACACTAGAAAGGTTTTAAGAGAGGGAAAACACAGCTCACGCTAGGCTCTTTTATCTTGGCTGTACGGTGGGTTGGTGGGAGAGGTAAAACTTTCAACTGGTATTGGCGAAGCAAATTAGACACAAAGCATTCTTGATATGAGGGCAGTGCCGGATTAAAACATGTGAGGGCCGAGGGCAGGCCCGTGCGCAGGAAAGTATGATGGGGGGGGGGGGGGGGGTTTACAAGTTCACCCATACTAAATGTGATGAACTTAAAAAAAAAAAAATGGTACTCACTTCCCTATGAAAATAGGCCAATGGGGGGGGAGGGGGTTTGAACCCCCAAATTCAATTATCCATGTATACATATGAGCTGTTGTATTTGAAAGTATATACAGTGGATACCGCTTATTGTAATCCCGGATAATGTTATAATCCAGAGTTTGTTATCAAGACAGTTGGGTCCCATTCTCCACAAACAGAATTTATCTCTTATTAGAATAAGAATTCGGTTTATGTTATCTTTCGATCTAGATTCCTATAGTACAAAACAAGTTTTGTGACTTGATCGTTTCTGTTTTTCTTCGAGTTTATGAAATCAAAAAAGCGGGCAAGGAACAATATCAAAAAAGAAGCGAAAGAAAACTGATAGGGGATTTACATTCACACTTGAGACGAGCTTCTACCCCCATGAGGCTATTTCAATCCGTTTTTCGTCGGCTGCATTCTTTGCTGTGTTAATTAATTTACAGTGATTTACAGTGAACATGCCTCTGCGGTGCAACTTGCCTGTAATTTATTTTATTTTACATGATAAAAATAACAGTAGGTACCGCTTATTGTAATCACTTTGGGACCAGCCAAAAACAATAATACAAACCGGTTTATAACAACCGACGAACGAAAAACGAACGAAATACGAACGTTTGTGGAGAATGGGACCCAACTGTTTTGATAACAAAATCCGGATTATAACATTATTCGGGATTACAATAGGCGGTATCCACTGTACCACTTTTCAAGCTTCAATTGAAAGGTATACAATATATCAGAGAATTTTGTTAAAGCTTAGAACTTGGGTTGTATATAACACTTATTGAATAAAAAATGTGTATGTTAGATGCTCCGAGCAATCTTTATTCAAGCGTAGGAAAATAAATGAGAATATCTTTCGTTCGTCTATTGTTATAAACCAGTTAATGTTATTGTTTTTGGCTGGTCCCAAAGTGATTACAATAAGCGGTAACAACTGTTCGTCCATTTTACTTTATTATTTATAATACCGTATTGTCATTGATTTTCTTCAAAAAAAAATTTGCTGCCCTCAACATTTTTTTTGTGTACATTTCATGACTAGTAGACACGAAAAAAGCAATAAAAATTTTCACTCCGTCTGTCCGCCGTACGCCGTACGCCGCATGCCGTAGGTCGACCGCCAAAATCCTTTGAAGGCTCGTAGCTCTCAAACCAGTGGAGCTATTAAATTAATTTTTCTCGGAATAGACTGGGTAGACCCCTTGAATTGACATTATTTTCAGGGGTGGGGGTGTGAGGGGGAAGGTGGGGAAAGCGTTTTAGACGAAAAATTTTGGTTTCTAGATCTCAGCAACCGCTTATGTAAGGAGACTGAAACTTGAAATTTCTATAAAGCTTTGATAGTGGACCCATTTTCAAAAAAATTTATGATATTGGTGAAGGGGTGTGGGAGTGGAGGGGGAAGCAATGCGTCCGAAACGCAAAAAAGTCGAGATCGACACTTTCTAAAATTCATATCTCCTAAACCGTTAATAGCAAGCAATTAAAACTTAACAAATATCTGTAGTTAAACTAGGAGAGTAGATTGAAACAAAATTTTTGGGTAAGGGTAGTGGCGTACGGGGGTGGGGGTTGAAATACTTAACATTACAATATCTCCAAAACCAGTGGCACCAGGAAAACAAAATTCGGTTTGGATATAAAGCTTGATAAATAAAGATTGCTCAAAGTAAAATCTTTGAAGGGGGCGGGGGAGTAAGTAAGTGGAGGGGATAAGAATTTTTCAAAAATAACACGTTTCATATCTCAATAACTGTGTAAGATGGATGCTTCAAAGTTTTACCAGAAGTTGGCCTAATAGTAGGGAAGTAGGGAAAAAAAGTTTGGGGGTGTAGGTGTAGAGGGTGACGGTAAGGAAGGGTGAGAAAGAAAAAGTTCCGATGCTCTATTATTTTTCCGGCAGAAGTTCGGAACGCGTTCAATTCGGGGATGCGGTGTATGCTGTCATGTGACTGAAAACCTAACAAAAAGTTCGGGAAGCGGTTAGAATAGAGTGTAACATATGAATTTTATAGTTGGGACATATTCCGGGATGCGGTCTAGAGGTTGAAAAAAACAAAACTGAAAGATATGTGATTATTAAACATGCCCGTGTAAGTGAAAAGACATTCGATCTCTGATCAGACCTGAGAGATATAGTGGAATTCATGAAAAGTATACAACCACTTTACACCCTCTTAGGGGTCGAATTTCAAAAAATCCAGAAAACTCATTCTAAATATTCATATGAAGAATCCGTAGAAAAAAAATGAATTCTATATTTGGAAAGACCTAGTAGATATGACCAAAATCGTGAAAATATATGCATTTTATATTAACTTATATTTTTTTTGCCCCCCCTTCTGAACGCCAATGAACATTAAAATTTTTTTTTATCAGAATTACTTTTCTAGTTAATTTACATATACGTACCGAGTTTCAACTTACTAGCATAAGCCGTTCGAAAGTAAGAAAAAACACCCCCCACCACCGTACCATACTACCCCTAAGAAAAATTTTATTTTTCCACCATGCCACTACTAGAGCTCTATCTAAATACCAAGTTTCAGCTTCCTATCATTATAGGTTCTTAAGTTGTAAGCATCGGAATCTTTTCTTTCTCACCCTTCCCCATCCTCACCCTCTACACCCACACCCCCAAACTTTTTTTCCCAACTAGCGTTCTATTAGGCCTACTTCTGGTAAAAATTTGAAGCATCCACCTTACACTGTTATTGAGATATGAAACGTGTTATTTTTGAAAAATTCTTATCCCCTCCACTTACGTACTCCCCCGGCCCCTTTCAAAGATTTTACTTTGAGCAATCTTTATTTATCAAGTTTTATATCCAAACCGAATTTTGTTTTTCTGATGCCCGTGGTTTGTGAGATATCGTAGTGTTAAGTATTTCAACCCCCGCCACTACCCTTACCCAAAAATTTTGTTTCAATCTACTCTCCTAGTATAACTACAGATATTTGTTAAGTTTTAATTGTTGCTATTAATGGTTTAGGAGATATGGATTTTAGAATGTGTCGATCTTGACTTTTTTGCGTTTCGGACGCTCCACTCCCACACCCCTTCAACCATATCATCAATTTTTTTGCAAATGGGTCCGCTATCAAAGCTTTATAAAAATTCTAAGTTTCAGTCTCCGAACATAAGCGGTTGCTGAGATCTAGAAACCAAAATTTTTCGTCTAAAACGCTTCCCCCACCTTCCCATTCAGACCCCATCCCTGAAAATAATGTAAATTCAAGAAGTCTAAACAGTCTATTCCTAGAAAAAAATTGTAATTTAATAGCTCCACTGGTTTGAGAGCTACGAGCCTTCAAAGGATTTGGGGCGGTCGACGTACGGCCCACAGACGGAGTGAAAATTTTTGTTGCTTTTTTCGTGTCTACTAGTCATGATATTTTTTTTTTTTTTGATGAATGTTTTCACAGTACATTTTGAATTGAAAATACAAGGTTTCCGGTAAATACTGTTAAATTTATTTTGTGTGACGTTTCGGACTCGACTGAGTCCTTTATCAAACTGTCTTTCTAGTCAGGATATGTACACAAAAAAATGTTGAGGGCAACAATTTTTTTTTTTTTTTTTAAATTAAATAACAATACTAATAAAGTAAAAATAAAGTAAAATGCACATGCAAGAGTTCAATGGGATGCATATAGTGCATCGTAGCATTCAGGTACTTCTCAAATGTAATTGGAGTACGCTAAAAATCGTACGGTACGGAACTCAGTGCATGAAGTCTTACGACGATGATTAAATTTTTTTGTCGCGTGTGTGCGTCGTAGTAAAAAAAATCTGCCAACAATCTGGGCGTAACTTTATTATTTTTCCGGCAGAAGTAAGGAACGCGTTCAATTCTGAAATGCGGTGTAGGCTACTATGTGACTGAAAACCTATCAAAAAGAACAAGATCATGGAAGTGAAAATCTGATTGGATCTGAGAGATATGGAATAGTTTATGAAAAAGTACACAATCAATTTACACCCCCTTAGGGGTCAATTTTCAGAAAATCTTGAAAACACTTTCTTGGTATTCATATGGAGAATACATAGAATAAAATTAAATTCATTATTTGGGGCGAGGTAGTAGATATGTCGAAAATCGTGAGAAAATATGCATTCTATTTTCACAGATAATTTTTCTTGCCCACCTTCTGAACGTTCTTCGTTTTTTTTATTCAAAATTATTTTTCTAGTTGATTTAGGTATACACACCGAGTTTCAACATTGTAGCTTAAGCCGTTCCATATATAGGAAAAACACCCCCCACTTGTACCACACTACCCTTAGGGGTTGAATTTCAAAAAACCTTGAAAACTCTTTCTAAGTATTCATACGAAGAATCCGTAGAATAAAAATGAATTCAATATTTGGAAAGACCTAGTAGATATGACGAAAATCGTGAAAATATATGCATTTTATGTTTATTATATTTACAAATATTTTTTTTGCCCCCCCCCCCTTCTGAACGCCAATGAATATTAAAATTTTTTTTAATCACTATTACTTTTCTAGTTGATTTACATATACACACCGAGTTTCAACATTGTAGCTTAAGCCGTTCCATATATAGGAAAAACACCCCCACTTGTACCACACTACCCTCAGGGGTCGAATTTCAAAAAACCTTGAAAACACTTTCTAGGTATTCATACGAAGAATCCGTAGAATAAAAATGAATTGAATATTTGGAAAGACCTAGTAGATATGACGAAAATCGTGAAAATATATGAATTTTATATCTATTATATTTACAAATAATTTTTTTTGCCCCTCTTTCTAAACGCCAATGAATATTAAAATTTTTTTTTATCACAATTACTTTTCTAGTTGATTTACATATACACACCGAGTTTCAACTTTCTAGCATGAACCATTTAATAGTTAGAAAAAACACCCTCTACCCTCGTAGCATACTACCCAAAAAAAAAATTATATTTTTCCAACATTCCGCTACTATAGCTCTATCTAAATACCAAGTTTAAGGCTTATATCATTACAGGTTCTCAAGATATAAGCATCGGAACTTTTTCCTTTTCACCCTCCCCCACCCTCCCCCTCTACACCCTCAACCCCAAAACTTTTTTCCCTACTAGGGTTTAATTAGCGCTACTTCTGGTAAAAATTCTAAGCATCTATCTTACACTGTTCTTGAGATATGAAATGTGTTTGATTTGAAAAATTCTCATCCCCTCCACTTCTATGCTCCACCTCCCACTTAAAAATTTTTACTTTCATCAATCTTTATTTGTCAACCTTTACACTCAAAACAAATTTTATTTTTCTAGAGCAATTGGTTCATGAGATATCGTAATCTTAAGTTTTTCACCTCCCACCCCCATACATAACTTCCCCCACCTAAAATTTTTCTTCATTCTGTTCTCCTAGTATAACTACAAATATGTTTTAAGTTTGAATGGTGTGCCATTAACGGTTTAGGAGATATGGATTTTAGAATGTGTCTATCTCGCCTTTTTTGGGTTTCGGACGCATTACATTTCCCCCCATTCCCACACCCCTTGATTAATATTGACAATTTTTCTGCAAATGGGTCTACTATCAGAGCTCTATAGAAATTCCAAGTTTCAGCTTCCTAACCTAAGGGGTTACTAAGATCTGGAAACCAAAATTTTGGGTCTAAAACACTTCTCCCTCCTTCCCCCTCACACCCCCACCCCTAAAAATTTGGTCACTTCAAGGCGCCTACCCCATCTATTCGTTAAAAAAATTTCAATTTAATATCTCAAAGCGTTTGGCAGCTACGAGCCTATAAACGATCTTGCGTACGGCGTACGGCGTACGGCGGACAGACGGACTGAAAATTTTTATTGCTTTTTTCGCGTCTACTAGTTATGAAACGTGAAAATAAAAATTTTGAGGGTAGCAAATTTTTTTTTTAAAAAATCAAACACAATACTTAATTATTAAAATAATAAAGTAAAAGGGTATCACATATTGTTCACTTGCGTGATAATATGATAATAAAAGTCTTGATGATGATTGACTATCTTTATTTTCAATGTTTCTTAAAATATATAGCAAAAAAATGCTTATTCTACATAAAATTGTTCTCACGAAAACTGTTAAGATTATAAGAATTTATTCACAAGGAAGGTGGTATTCGTACGCTTCTAGTTTTTGTAGTTCTTCACTTAGCTTCTTCCATTCTATATGAATTTCCACTGGGCTTCTTCGTCCCATGTCAAATCCTTAAGCCAAAGCTCTTGGAACATACTTTTTATCGTAATGGTTCCTGGTGACACCCATCCTAAGAGATCGTAAGTTTGTGATGCTGCTGATAAGAACACTCTCTTCGTTAGTTTTGGTTGATCTTGTGGTAGCACGATTTTCAACCGAAACTCATCAGCATAAGGATCCCAGTAGATGCCAAGTGTCTTTACACATTTGTCTGCTTTTAGTTCAATCGATTGAACCTGTGCGGGGTTACATTGAACCTTCTGCACTAGTTGAGGATGATTTGCGAACCATTTGCGAACCATTTGCGCAAGCTGAAACCTGAGCATTTGAATACCTTCATTAATTGCTGCTGAGTTTTTTTAGCGTCTTCAAGGCTGTCAGTTCCCGATAGCATATCATCCACATAGAAGTCATTTTGTATGACGTTTGATGCTAGGGGATAAGCTTCCCTTTCGTCTAGATCAAGCTGTTGAATCGTTCTAACTGCTAGGTACGGCGCTGCTGCTGTCCCGTAAGTGACTGTTGTCAGTTTGTACCTCTTGATTGGATCCTGAACGTTCCATCTCCACAGAATGCGTTGAAATTCTCTTCGTGGACTTGAATCTGCCGGTACATCTTTTCAAGCTTAGTCCTATAGTCGTTTTTGCAGAGGCATCAAAAACCACTCGAATCGTTCTTGCGTTGTTATGGTCCTTGTACACCGCATGATGGGGCATGTAGAAGCCATTCGGTGATCTTGTGTTTACCGGGATCATATGTTTCAAATCAAGGTACTCACTCATACACTAATTCTCAAAATTCTTGTCGGTTTTAAATTTGTTTTCGATCTGCAGGAATCGAGCCATGGCTGCTCCTCTCGAGAATCCGAGCTCCTTACTGTTGGATTTGAATGGTAATCGTACGATATATCACCCTGTGCTTTTCGTTGATGCATTTGTTTGAATAGTTGTTCACAATAATCATCTCCATTTTGTTGTTCGATTTCACCTTGAATTTCCTCAACTTCCCAAAATTTTGTCAATAATTTTTGTATATCTACTTGTGATATTAATGAAGTCAGTGCGCCTACTTCACACTCGGTTTTACTAATTCTTCCAGAGATCACCCATCCTAATTGCGTCTGCTGAGCGACGGGACATCCTGCTTGTCCTTTGATGACGTCTTCTTGAATAATATCCGAATAGACTTCTGCTCCAAGAATGAAGTTAATTTTTCCAGGGACGTGACATTTGGGATCTGCTAGAGTAATTGCGTTTAGATGTTCCCATTCGCTGATATCCCATAGTTGCATCGGAAATTGCTTTGTCAGTTTCGAAAGAACATTCATGAAACCTCTACATGTCTCGCTCGTAAGCCCGATTCCATTGATGGTTACTTCAGTCCTGATCTTGTGTAACTTCAGTACTTGTACTGCCTTCTCCGTTATAAAAGTACACTGCGATCCTTGATCTAATAGTGCTCTCAGTGTTATGTACGATCCATTAGAAGCTTCAACATCAACTAATACCGTTGCAAGTAGGACGCTATCTAGTTTGGTTCCAAGTTGACTATGTGCTGTCAACGGCTGCGTTCGTGCCACTTCCGGACTGTACTTTCTAGTTGATGTCTCTTGTTCTACCTCGTGCAAGAGCGAATGGTGTCTTTTGTTGCACGTTCTGCACAGCATTTTACTTGAACATTTGTGTGCCATGTGACCGCTCCGTAAACAGCTGTCGTCGACCTTGAATCGGATGAATTTCTGGATGAATTTCTGGCATTTGTGAAGACTATGCTCCGAATTGCATAAGATGCATTTCAAACTCGTCGATGTAGAAAAGGACTTTACTGTACCCTTTTCTTCTTTGCTTACTAACTAAGTCCTTCGTCGTTGTGTATCGCACTTACGAATATATCGTGAAACGTATTCCACGTTTTAAAGAATCCGCTGAAGTGAGGGATACTAAGAGCCTATAGTTTTAAATTTTGGCCGCGACTGTGCGTTACTGTCGTCTGGCCAGCGGGGTGCATACCTTGACATCTTTCTCTGATGAGTACCGTGATCTCCTCATACCGCTCTTCCAATTGATAAAATTCGTCACATGTCAAATATTCGTTCTCATCTGCACTTCTGCTGTACATGATGATATCGTCGTGGGTCTTGAGAACTTCTTCCCAGTATCTTGAAATACATTCCAACTTTTGGTTTGAAGTATATCTCCGAATGCGTCTCTGCAAGATCCATCCTAGCTGCTTTTATTTTTGACCTCATTGTGTTCATCTTTCACGACTGCCTTTTGTACCGGTAGAGTTGTTGATCATCTACGTCCTCAGTGCCATTCTTGCTGCTGGTATCTCTGTCTTTGTTGCTGATAGTGGCGCAGTCCCTGTTACTCGGTGTAATGCTCTCTGCTGTTGATTTCTCACCATCCGGAGTGATTCGAGTGTTGATTTTACTACCGCATAAAATTCTGTCGATTTCTCGAAAAATTGTTTTTCGAAGTATGGGTGATTAGGACAGGCTTCCTTATAACCTGTAATCACCTCGTGCCTGATTGAAAAGGTGCTCCGAAGTCCTCTTAACTTTTCCAACCGTTCCTGGATATAACTGCGTGTTTTACTGATCTCGGAATCCTTCTTGAAATTGGTGTAAATTCTCTTGATGTCTTCATATATCATCTGCTGGAGATCCGTGAGCTCGTCCAAGGCCTCCATAGTTGATATCGTATAATTCCTGCTTACTTTGACTCGACGGACCAATGTTCACTTGCGTGATAATAAAAGTCTTGATGATGATTGACTATCTACTATATACTATTTACAGGAAAAAGCAATAAAAAAATAAAAAAAACAACAGTATTCTTGGTGTTTTCTATACAAATTTGAATCACTACTCTCGATCTGGATAAATCGCAAATAAAACAAACCTATTATTATATTGAAGATCTGGCAATGTTTGTATCTTTGATCAGGTAGCTAATGATAGGACATCCCGGAGTACAAGCCCGAAAAAAATAGAGACCAAAATTATTTTGTCAGTACCAGGTATCCAACGTAAAATAATTATGTAGGAATATTTTGTTGTTTATTTTTATTGGTTGTTATGGTAACCTGAACGAATCGGATCTTGGATCCAATAGCGTAGCAAAATAACGTTACATATGGGCCCATCCAAAAGCGTTACAAAGGTGAAACATTTCGAACATGCAACTGTACTTGGAAAAGAAATATTTATTAAAATATACATTCCTGTACAAATTCTTTGTATCGAAAGAAAGCTTTTCGATGCCTAGTCTACCTTGAATTCACAACAATATAACCTTCTCATTAAATTAGTACTAGAAAAATGATTGCATTATTTTTAAAAATAAGTCTGTCGAAATATCGAAATTTTGTGTTTATCAAAAAAGTACGCATTTGATCGTTTTTGGTATTTCGCCGAGATTTCAGTTACAGAATCGTACCAGGTAAATATGTACATATGTATGTATATAATAAGGTTTTGCGTACGGCGTGACGTGCAGCGTGACGTACAGCGGAGACATCCCAGAAAATTTTTGATAAGGGTATCATGGAACGGTGGTGGGGGTGGCTTTTCATATCTTAAAAACATCTTATGCTAGCAAGTTGAAATTTCTTACCTTTATGTAGACACATATATAATATAATTAAAAAAAAATCGGCCCACATTCTGGGCGTAACTTTATTATTTTATGGGTTGAAGTCTGAAATGTGTTAAATACTTAGATGCGGTGTAGGAATAACCAGGAGGATCTTTGGAACTTTATTTTTTAAGTATTTCAGAATTATACGTCATTTCGGACTTCAACACAAAGAATAATAAAGTTGTGTCAGTTGGCCCATTTTACTTTATTATTAATAATACAGTATTGTTATTGATTTTAAAAAAAAAAAAAATTTGATGCCCTCAAAACTTTTTTGTCCACGTTTCATGACTAGTTTCACTCTGTCTGTCCGCCGTACGCCGTACGCCGTACATCTACCGCCCCAAAATCCTTTGAAGGCTCGTCGCTCTCAAACCAGTGGAGCTATTAAATTACAATTTTTTCTAATAATAGACTTGGTAGACCCCTTAAATTGACATTATTTTCAGGGGAGGAGGTGTGAGGGGGAAGGTGTGAGGGGGAAGGTGGGGGAAGCGTTTTAGACGAAAAATTTTGGTTTCTAGATCTCAGCAGCTTGTGTTAGGAGACTGAAACTTGAAATTTTTATAAAGCTTCGATAGTGGACTCATTTGCAAAAAAATTGATGATATGGGTGAAGGGGTGTGCGAGTGGAGGGGGAAATAATGCGTCCGAAACGCAAAAATGCCGAGATCGACAAATTCTAAAATCCATATCTCCTAAGCCATAAATAGCAAGCAATTAAAACTTAGCAAATATCTGTAGTTATACTAGGAGAGTAGATTGAAACAAAATTTTTGGGTAGGGGTAGTGGCGTACGGGGGTGGGGGGTGAAAAACTTTAGATTTTGATATCTCACAAACCAACCGGACCAGAAAAACCAAATTCGGTTTGAGTATAAAGCTTGATAAATAAAGATTGCTCAAACTAAAATCTTTGAAGGGTGTGGAGGAGTACGGAAGTGGAGGGGATTCGAGTTTTTCAAAAATAACACGTTTCATATCTCAATAACAGTGTAAGGTAGATGCTTCAAATTGTTTACCAGAAGCAGACCTAATAGAACCCTAGTAGGGAAAATTTGGGGGTGTGGGTGTAGAGGGTGAGGGTGGGGAAGGGTAAGAAGGAAAAAGTTCCGATGCTTATGTCTAAAGAACCTATAATGATAGAGAGCTGAAACTTGGGTGTGGGTGTAGAGGGTGAGGGTGGGGAAGGGTAAGAAGGAAAAAGTTCCGATGCTTATGTCTAAAGAACCTATAATGATAGAGAGCTGAAACTTGGAAATTAGATAGACCAATAGTAGTGGCATGTTGAAAAAATAAAAAATTATTAAGGGGTAGTATGGTACGGAGGTGTGAGGTGTTTTTCTTAACTTTAGAACGGCTTGTACGTATATGTAAATCAACTAGAAAAGTAATTCTGATAAAAAAAAATCGAATATTCATCGGCGTTCAGAAGGGGGGGGGGGCAAAAAAAATTATCAGTAAATATAAAATGCATATATTTTCACGATTTTGGTCATATCTACTAGGTCTTTCTAAATATAGAAATCATTTTTATTCTACGGATTCTTCATATGAAAACCTAGAAAGTGTTTTCAAGATTTTTTGAAATTTGAACCCTAAGAGGGTGTAAAGTGGTTGTATACTTTTCATGAATTCCACCATATCTCTCAGGTCTGATCAGAGATCGAATATCTTTTCACTTAAACTTAATAATCACCTTTTTTTGTCTTTTTCAACTTCTAGACCGCATCCCGGAATATGACCCAATTATATAATTCATATGTTTCACTCTATTCTAACCGCTTCCCGAACTTTTTGTTAGGTTTTCAGCCACATGATAACATACACCGCATCCCCGAATTGAACGCGTTCCGAACTTCTGCCGGAAAAATAATAAAGTTGCGCCCAGACTGTTGGCAGATTTTTTAAAAGGGCATCTAATGATATACATTAATTTCTGAATAAAATCGAATTTGATTGGACTTAAAACATTCTTTTTGGAGTATGAAATAAAGTGATAAGTGATGTATACAAAATATGTCATACGTTCGTGGGAACCAGTTATTTTTAGATATCTCAGAAATTGCTGAGGCTAGAAAATTTAAATTATATAATACATACGAAATTTTTTTTTAAACATATTTAAAAAGTTTTTTTTTTTAAACTTGTCCTATTTATTTCCTTTTCCGACAAGATATTGCTGAAATATGTATCTGATTGGATCAAATTGTAAAAGTACCCTCAGTAAATGCAAAAAGTATCCTTCCATTTTGCAGTTAAATTTCAAAATCCTGGCACGATTCTTTCTTATCGATCGGATTAATAACATTTTCAGATTACTGGTCCCGGGCAGTATTGACCGTAGTCATTCGAAACCTTAATAGGCGACTATCGTCTAAATTTAAGGCTCGAAATTAGGTCTAAACAGCTCGTAAAAAATACTTGAGAATTTCGCCTACGTTTGACCTTTCCGTATTTCGGCACGGTTCTTTTCTATGAGTTTTTCTGCGGAGTAGAGCTCCCTGTCGGATAAAGTAATCGCATTAGAGTATCAACCCCTCACTCCGGTTTTTAATGGGTCGACGCGATTCGTATTTATAATCCGCAAGAGTTTTGGTTTTAGCTGTAGGCTTTTATAAATGAGGCAATTAATAAATTTCTTTCGTTCCGATTTTCGTGGTTTTCACTTGTTGTTAAATTCATTGAATTTTACTTTGTCCGTTGTAGAATGCTCCACCGATGCCTTCTCTGTGAAAAATAGAACGGAAAAGTTTCGATATTGAAAAGTTATAACACGTTTCATTCTACGAAAAGCAACGTATCCGGGGTTATACTAAGCGATTCTTGAGCGTATAGATTTTTTTAATAGGAAGCACTTTCAACGTCCTTCATCGCCACGCAAGTGCCCCACAATTGAACTTTATCCGGACAATTTGATAACTTTATCCAAGTAAGGTACCGAACAAAATCGGAGTCAGGAAACGCTTGGGATAAAGGGAGCACTCGCACGTGAAAGCCGAGCTGTCAAAGGATTTTATTATTATTCGGAAAGTTTTGGAGCGAAGAGGTAGTTAAATGAAAATAGGCTGATGGCTCACCTGTCTTTTGGGTAGTGATGAGTTTCTACAACGTAAATTCAGTGTTCCGAGATGATGGGGATGGGAAGTACTTTAAACATAGTTAAGAAAATTTTTTGGGGACTGGTGAAAGAGATTTCAAACGCTCGTTATGACTAACTTTCAGGTCTCAGTAACTTAATTTCAGTATGATCACATTGACTAAAAAACATTAAGTGATCCATCTGATGAGCACTCTTCAACCACGGTAACCACTGTTGAAGCAGTGGAAGCAGCTCTGTGCGACCAAAAAATATACAACCTCATACCATCACCAATCTCCTACACAAAATCATGACAAAAACTCGGATTGAAGAAAAAATCCCCGGCGAAGCTACAAGAAAGGAGATAAATTGCGATGTGAAAATTACAGAGGTATATCATTGTTGTGTACGTCCTACAAAGTTCTGACGAAAGTATGTAGCTCAGAACCGACTAAAGCCTTTACGGAAAGTATTTGTTCATATTTCACCAAAATCGTATCACCTGTAAGTACACCTGTACTCGCACAAATTTCCACATGCACGGGTAATTTGCTACCGGTGTGTCTAGACACATAGTCAGCAAATCACACGTCTAACATACTTCACCTGATGTGAATTCCACTTTTCGGATACCCGAAACCAAACCCATTTCTACGGCGAGTCAGCATTTTTAGTTTAAGATATTTGTATATATAGGCTAAGTTAATTAAGAATAAAGGCAGTAATGTCAAGAATTATACAAGTTAGGTCAACTGTGTAACATCTCTGAAAGTGGAAGATATTGCATTGCGATCTTCACCCAATTACAACATCAACTCGACCAGATTCATGAGGTTAACAGACTATTGGTGTACAACAAAGCGGAAAATAGACCAAAAAGAGCACCCCTGGAAATAATTGGAAACATAGCCAATTCACTTTTCGGACTCTTGGATGAAGAATATGCTAAGAAATTAGCAAAGCAAATTGAACAAATAAAGGGAAACGAAATTCATATGAAGGATATGCTCAAAACGCAGACATCTATACTCGAGTCGACTACAAATATACTTAAGAAAAATAGCATAGATATAAAAAATCAATTCCTACACATGGAAAAGGAAATGCATGAATACTACTTGTTAAAAAAGGATGTTCAAACTCAACGAACTCAACAAATTGCAATGTCAGTATCTGTTCACCTCTCATTAGTACTTCGAAACTACCAGAAAACGCAAACGGCATTACTAGATGTAATTACCAATGTTCACCAAGGACAAATCAGCCCTCTACTAATAACACCGCCACAATTAGAAAGGGAAATAATTAATATTCAGCAACATCTACCATCAAATAGAAAACTACCCAAGATGGAAGATCACACAGACTTACTTCAACTCTTTCATTTGATGTCGGTGCAAGGACGTGCTACTACAGACTATGTCATTGCAGAGATTAAGCTTCCGTTACTCATAAACGAAAGATTTGAAGCCTTCAGAATATTTCCTGTACCTATATTAATAAATGGAACCAATACAACTATTAAGCAAACAACCGACGTATTGATCATCAATTTGCACCGAGATCGTTATCTTCCGAGTACATTGACAGAGTGGAATGCATGTAAACTACTAGTCAACGAGGAAAATTATTGCAAACAAACACATCCGATCTATCACAAGGGAGCCGATAGTAATCAGTGTGAAATCAGGATGTTAAATCACGAGGACTCATCAAGCAAGTGCAAACCAATCGTCACTGATAGTTTTCAAAAATGGACTCAGCTATATAATCCCAACAATTGGATGTTCGCTGTGAGTGAGAAGACAATCATTAACGCTGTTTGTGGGGAACAACTTACGCAGATGGCACTTGTCAATACGGGCATATTATCGTTTAAAGGAAATTGCATGATCAAGGATGGACTAATGACGATATCTTCACGGTCCACTTTCCCAACTCAAATCAGATCCTCCTTTATACCATCGTTTAATCCGACCTACGACTTTACGGCAGAAGTATCTGAAAACGCATCTTACACATCTCCACCATATCAACTGAACATAAACGACATCAATCTTCTTCAGGATGAGATACGCCGACTTAAGACTAACCAAGATATTTCAAGTGAAGTATCTTCGCGAGAAATCCACCAATTCTCCGTCGGATACATGTCTATTTTACTAATTCTAGTAATACTGATATATATCTTTTGGAGCAGATACAAAGCAAAACCCAGTCCACCTAAAGCAGCACCTAGGAAAAAGACGCAAACCGATTTCACCTTCGAAGTATAAGTCGAAGTCTAGCTTCAACGGCGGGGAGAATGTTCATATTTCACCAAAATCGTATCACCTGTAAGTACACCTGTACTCGCACAAATTTCCACATGCACGGGTAATTTGCTACCGGTGTGTCTAGACACATAGTCAGCAAATCACACGTCTAACATACTTCACCTGATGTGAATTCCACTTTTCGGATACCCGAAACCAAACCCATTTCTACGGCGAGTCAGCATTTTTAGTTTAAGATATTTGTATATATAGGCTAAGTTAATTAAGAATAAAGGCAGTAATGTGTATAAACTCAATCCGATTATTTCATTTACAAGTCGTTCAATTTTAATTACAAAGGTTAAATTTGGAACATTCATTTACGGTCAGAATTTAATTTCAAGAGTTAAATTTTGAACAGTATTATCGGCGAATACCAAAGTGGTTTCATAACCGGACGATCTACTATTGACCAGATATTTTCAGTCAAACAAGTGCTAGACAAATCCTGGGAGTACAACATTGACGTCCACCATATATTCGTGGAATTCCAACAGGCATACAATAGTCTAGATTGGAATGCACTATATAAGACAACGCTTAACTTCGGAATTCTATCAAAATTAGTCCGATTAACAAAAATTACCATGACCGACAATGAATCCCAAGTAAGGAACGAGCTTACCCAAAGCTTCCGAACAGAACCTGGCCTGAAGCATAAAGATCGACTCAATCCCATGCTCTTCAATCTCGCCCTGGAATATGTCATCAGAAAGCTACCCGTTGACACCAGAAGTACTCTACTAATCAACTCCACTCAACTAGTAGTGCACGCGGATGACATAAACATCTAGGCCAGATCAGTTCCAGATGCGAAGGAAGTTTTCAACTGTCTAGACTCGAAATGACCCAAGCATCTGAAAAATCAAAAGACGCTTTTGAACGACGAATTCTTTGAAGAATTTTGGGACCAGTACGGGAGCACTGAATAGCGTATCCGGTACAACAACGAGTTGTATAACATCTATGACGACCCAGCCTGAACGACTCTTATTAAATTCCGTAAGCTACAATGGTTAGGTCATGTGGGGCGAATGGACGACGCAAGAATTCTCAAACACACACTGAATGGTAGAGCTCACTGCAAGCGACTGGTGGGAAAATCGCGAAAATGATATGAGGACTCAATTTGATGCAGATTGCAAAACGCTTCTTATGCCGCGATTCCACATGTGCCTTAATGTGCATTGGGCAATGCACATTAGTGCGTATGCACATGTGGAAACGGCACATTCGCTTTAGTGTGTACATGAAATCGACCCCCACCACTGCCAAAAAGATTCGCATTGAACATTTGCTTCGATAGCAGTTTTTGAGGCACATCAAAGGGATTTGCCTGTAGCATGTTCGTACTATTTTAACATGTGCCTAGACATTGAGACGTTTTCAATATCGTGCCTTATTAATCCTACAAACTCTCTTGAACTTAATGCCTTGTGAATGTATGATATCATTTTGAATAATTGGTGAATTGTAGAGTGCTTAGCTTGAAAGCAAATTGAAAGTTAGGTATTATGTACTCTTTTGGGGCCAAACTTTTGCGGCTTATTGTACTCCTAGGTATTACTTCGCTAATCGAGGGACCAGGATGAATGAAAACAAACAAAAACAACAAAAAAACAACGTAACAAAAACAACGCAGACGATAGAGAGCCTCCTGGAAGAGGTACTTGAGAGAAGTCTCGAGGAGCTCGACTTGAGGAGTCCTCAGCCCAACATCGACGCTGAGATGGAGGAGAGACTGCTGGAGCCGGCAGTCTCCTCGGGAGAGGCCAGTGACGGTAACGGCGCAGTAGCTAGTGCCAAAGAGATGAAGTCGGCAGAAGGTGCCATACAGCCAACTGAAGGCAACTCATCTTGGCAGCTGAATGATGACGCCGGGAATACCGGGGTCAGTCTCGCGCGTATGCGTGGCAGGCGCCATTACTCGGATGCCAAAATGGCTCTCAGGCGATATAACACCAACAATTTCTTGCTGAAGAAGATCCTGGCAAAGGATCCGGCTTTACTGACAGAGTGAGACACGACAACGATGGAGAGGTTAAGGGCGCGTATCTCCGAATACGAAGCAGCTAACCCAGCAGTGGCTCGGGGTTCTGGCAGCAACCGGACAAAGGATCAACCAACGAATGCCAGTACTAGCAATAGTACAAGGCACGTAGTCCGGCACGCAAATTGGGTACCGATAGCAAGCGCTAGCAATAGTGCAATGCTCGGCGTCGAGCGGGCGGTACGAGACAACCTAGATTGTCACAGCCGCAGAATAGAAAGGGAGTCGGAGCTGCTTTGCCAGTTGGCAATGCGCGAATGCTTGCGGAGAAGTCCAGGGAGGATTTCGCAAGCAAAAGGCTCCGATCCGAGGAGGATATTCCCAGGGACCCGAAAAAAACCGAGGACAGTTCCAGCTCAAGATGGCGAACAGCAGACACTGAGCTCGGTTGTCAGGGAGCACCTTAAGGTGGCCATCATCGACCTAGGCCATAGTGAAGGTAGAGTTTCCGAAAACAACTGGAAGCTACTGTTAGCGGCTCTACGTAGCGCGCTGTTAGCCCACTTTAGAAGTGCGCAGTTTCCCCCTAGCTCCGCAGTTTAGCGCCACAGGATGGTATAGAAGGTTCAGGACCATCGAAGGTCTAGATGAGCCTTCTCTGGGTTTCGTGAAGGCGACGATATCGTCATTGGTCAACCCGTGTCCAAATGCACGACTGGCTGTGGTGCAAAGAGAGGAGGTACCACATAGGCCGAATATGGGTTTCAGCACCAATTATGGCAAAGGAGGATGTTATAGACATGCTGCGATACCAGAACTCCAAGATTCCGCTGGGGGACTTAGAGATCTTTAAGGCGGAGGAACCTACGGAGGAAGGACAGCCCTTCGTGCTATGACTAGGACCCGATGCCGTGTTCACCGTTAAGGAGAACGATGGGCGACTGGTCTTTGGAGTAGCGGTGGTGACCATCAAATTCTTCGACGAGAACATGGTTCACACCCCAGAAGTGGGATCGGTAAGCGCCAATTCAGGCGCTCGCAATATGCCGGAAGTGGGGTCATCAAGTGCCAGCCCAGGCGCTTGCGACCAGCAAGACGAAGAAGGCACCAGGGGTGCCAAGGTTGAATGCACTCTTTCCAATGCTCAGGATAGTGCAAATAAACCTGCAGCACTCTAAGGCAGCCACTGCCAACCTGGGTGCGTTTCTCAACGAGGAACGCATCGACGTCGCTCTGATCCAGGAGCCATGGATAAACAGAGGTAAGATTCAAGGCCTGAGGTTGAAAAACTTCGTGTTATTTCATGTCCGAGGCCATAATAGGCCAAGAGCGTGCACCCTCGCCAATCGCAATACTAATCTGTTCCTACTTTCTTCCCACAGCTCGGAGGACCTTGTCGTGGCCAGATGCGAGAGAGGGGGGGCCTGCCTCCGTTTCTAATGGCCTCGGCTTACATGGCACACGATCGCTGCGCTCCGCCAGACGAACTGAAGATACTTTCAGATCACGCAAGTAGGCAAGGAAACAGCCTTTTTGTAGGTGCGGATGCTAACGCTCACCACACCCAGTGGGGCAGCTCGGATATTAACGACAGGAGTGAGTCTCTTTTTGATTTCATAATTAATTCCAATCTGGCAATCTGCAATACGGGAGCGGAGCCAACCTTCGTAGCAAAGGTCAGGAGGGAAGTGCTGGACATCACACTCGTCTCGGACTCCAATGTTGTCAGGGTAAATAAATGGAGGGTGTCTAGTCGCGCATCGTTCTCTGACCACTGTTTGATCAGGTTTGATGTGATGGACAAGGCCACCTACAAGCTCTATAGAATCTGGGTCAGAGTTGGACAAAGAAGTCGATACGCTGACAAGTAAGTTGGTCGACGCTTTTAACCGGGCATGCCCTATTAGTAAACTCCCAAGGAAGACATACCCTCCGTTGTGGGATGCTGACGTTAGGCTGTACAGAACCATCTCCCGGAAACTGTTCAACTTAGCTAAGGACAGTAATCTGCGGGAGGACTGGACGGCGTACAGAAATAGTCTCAGGGATTTTAAGAAGACTGTCAAACAGGCCAAGCAAAGGTCTTGGGGGCGATTCTGTGAATCAATCGAGGAGACGAACAAAGCTGCTAGGCTGAGAAGAATTATATCCAGGGATCCGGTCGCACCTAGCTACCTCCGGGACTCGGCGGGGGTTTGGTCCGAGTCCAGCAGCCAGACGTTGGAACTGCTATTGAGCGAGCATTTTCCAGGCTGCTCCGAGGTTCTACAGGACTGCACAGACAGTCCATTGAACGAGTACGTCGGGCAGGAATCGAGCAACTCCATTGCTAGCCCGGAGAAGATAGTTTGGGCAATTAAGTCTTTCATGCCATATAAGTCGCCAGGAGTAGACGGGGTGTTTCCAGCTATGATGCAAAATGCGCTTCCCTGGTTAATACCCTGGCTACTGGCGATTTTTAGGGGATGCCTTGCTCTCGGCCACATTCCCTGCAAATGGAGGGAGGCACTGTTGTGATTAATGACAGATGATCAAGGAAACAAAAGGATTTAAATAGCAAATGCAATATATTTTTTAAACTAAAACAGCAAGAGTTTTTGAAGTTAAGTACAGAATGAGAATTAATTTAATTGACATTTCAAGCATATGTGAACTTAGGTTGGTCGCAGTAGAAAAAGCCTACTGAGTATAGGTGGTTTCCAACAGGCACGAGTTATCTTCATACCCAAAGCGGGAAGACCAAGCCACATTGTAGCGAAGAACTTCAGACCCATAAGTTTGATCTCCTTCTTACTAAAAACCCTCGAAAGGTTGCTGGAGATACACATCCGCCACAAAGCGGGGGTTTTAGGCCTGTCGGGCTCACAACATGCCCACACCAAAGGTAGATCGACCGAAACGGCGCTACACCAGGTAGTTCTGGAGATTGAGAAGTCTCTGTCTTTTAAAGAATTCACTCTTGCAGCCTTCCTGGATATCGAGGGTACCTTTAACAATGTAAAAGTTGAGGCGATCATCGATGCACTGAGGAATGTAGTGGTGGAAACGGGGCTCTGTAACTGGATAACCGTCATGCTGAGCAGCCGTGTCATTGAATCGACACTAAGCAGTAGCAAGATGCGCAGGTACACGGCCCGGGGTACGCCACAGGGGGGTGTAATTTCACCACTGCTGTGGCTCGTGGTAGTCAACACGATTTTGACTTCGCTTACCCGTCTAGCAATTTTGATATCTGGAAGGTTTCTCCCCACTATAAGTGACCTGCTCGAAAGGGCACTCGCTCTGGTGAGCGCGTGGGCGGATAGCTGTGGACTGGGGGTCAATGTCTCAAAGACAGAGCTAGTTCTTTTCACGCGTAGAACCAAAGCCTCAGATTTCACACTCCCTAAATTGGGTGGTCTCACCCTACAACTTGTCCCTAAGTTGCTAGGTATTTAGGTATAATTCTGGACCGGAAACTTACCTGGGGTAAGAACATCGATGAGCGACTGAGAAAGGCTCTATGTGCCCTCTACGCTTGCAGAAAGATGTTCGGAAAAAAGTGGGGGATTCAGCCAGGGATGGCTCACTGAATGTACACGGCCATAGTCAGGCCTATCCTAACTTACGGGATTCTAGTGTGGTGGGTAGCTCTGGAGAAATCCACCTACCTAAGCAAACTTACCAAGGTTCAGGGTCTTGCTTCCACAGGAGCAACGGGAGTACTTAGCACCACACCTACAGCGGCACTAGAGATGATCCTTCATCTACTTCCGCTGGATATCTATGGAAAGAGTATAGCTGCGAAAAGTGCCGTGCGTCTAAGACAGTCAGGCAGCTGGGTATCCAGACCTGGGGGGCACAGCAGCATACTCGGACGATTTAGTGATTGTAACCCGTTAGAGGATACAGACTACCTGATTCCGCAGCTCGAATTCTCTAGAGGATTCTCAACGAGGATTCTCATTGAGAATCCCTAGCAGAGAGGGGTGGAATGTGGATCGGCCCCACGAAGGGGTCCTTCATATCTATACAGACGGTTCAAAGCCAGATGCGGGTACGGGAGTAGGGGTATTCTCCACCGACTTACACCATAGCGAAGCATTCAGAATACCGGACTGCTGTAGTGTTTTTCAGGCGAAGATGATGGGAATCGTTCAGGCTTGCAATCTGCTAGAAGCCTGTGCGATAAGAAACAAATCCGTCGTTTTACTAACAGACAGTCTGGCGCCGATCAAGGCGCTTGACTCACACTGTATTAAATCCCACCTCGTGAGGCTATGTAGGGATAAGATTAGTGCTGTGTGCACCCTTATGAACATTGTAGTTTGTTGGGTTCCGGGTCACAGCGGGTATCCAGGCAACGAGGCCGCAGATGAGTTCGCAGGGAGAGGTTTGGCGCTGAATCAAGCGCTAGCGCTTCCAGTGAGGAGGCCTATTGAAAACATAAGACATGCTATTGACGTGACAGCCATATCAGAGGCTAACACAAGATGGTCAAGCCTCACATCGTGTCTTGTGGCCAGGCAGCACTGGCTGACCGTAAATGCGAGCAGGACAAAGTACATCCTACTCGGAGACTGGAATACTCTTCGTATCCTAATTGGTGTACTGACAGGCCATTGCCTGATCGGCAGGCACGCCAGAAGACTGGGCGTTGTGGACGTCACGGATCTGTGCCGCAGCTGTGGTGAACTCGATGCCGAGGAAAGTATTTTCCACCTGCTCTGCGAATGCCTGGAGGCGCGAACGAATTTTAGGTACGCACTTCGCCATAGATTTGGGCGAGTTCGCAAGTACTAAACTGGACAAGTTGCTCCAGTTTGTCAGGCAGGTGGGGTGGTTTACCTAATTGGTTGTCTTGGGCACACGGGTGTTCCCTTCCCGTGCATGTGGGACCACAACGGACCCTTTGGCGATCTATGTGTTTGGTCGCGAAGCGACCACCCACTTTACCTAAACCTAAACCTAGGTATTATGTTGTGGTCGTCAGTTATCTTTTGAGTACACGTCAGAATGATTTTTTCAAAATTTTCCCCTAAATAGACAATAAGCTTTAGGGTTCCTGTACACGCTAAGCCCCTCTACCTTGGGTTTGGCAGATGTGTCGAATTCGGTCGTTTATGTACTAGAAATTGCGATTTAACCTCAATAAAATCGCCTGGTAATGTAATAGTTCGCCAGTTTTTGTACTAGCTAAAATTTCATTTTTGAAGTGTGTTAGTGCGAATATGTGCTTAGTCGGCAATCTGACATTTCTCCGACGAAATGGTTATGTCAACGATGGAAATGGGAACAAGGCAGGAAAATTTGTAAATAAAGGTAAATTTAATAAATAAATTGGAATTGCAATTTTATTAATTGTTTTTGATTATTTCAGATCCGAAGAACCTTGCGGCAACAACGATAAATTAGAAATCGTCAGGAATTTTAAGTAAGCATTTGTAATTGACGTGATTAAAGTGCTTTCTAAATTGCTCCAATTACCTTTCGGATTATAAATCCTTTTTCGCGTTCATGTGTCGCTGGTGCGCGCTACGCTCCAACTACCTTTCGTGCAGCCCTGCCGGGCTCAGGGATTAAAACTCCCTTTTTCGCGTTCATGTTTGACTGGTGCGCGCTACTCTCCAACTACCTTTCGTATGAAAAGTTTTTCCCTTTGTGTTTCAGCCTCCAAACACTCCACTCCAATATGTCTGCAGTGCTGTGGGGTGCACCAACTTCCGTGTCAAAGGACACAAAATGTTTTATTTCCCGACGGAAAAAAATTTTAATTTAAAATGGGCAGTGGCAGTTAGTAGAGCCAATTGGACACCTACGGCTCATTCTCGGATTTGTGTGGAGTATCAAAAACAATTCGGAAGCAATTTAGGGTGTTGAGCTCAATTGAAAATGTTGGTTGTAATGTCCACCCTTCCCCTTTAGATGTAAGAGACAGGAAAGTATAGGACTTGGAAAATAGATTTAAGAAGTAAGAAAAAAAGATCAAAATAAACAGAAATTGTTAGATTTGAGTTTAGTAAGCTTGAAGATAAAGATCAAAAAATAGACACTTTAAGCATGAAGCTGTGTTCTATTGAGAAAGAATTGGAGACATCACATACAAAACTGAAAAATCTAATTAAATTCATACAAAACAAAATTTAAGACTAGATATATAAAAGCTAAGCGGAGGGAGGAACATGAAACATTATTATTATAATATACTAATAGATTTTTTTTATTTCAGATGACTCGTTACACTACAATAGCGAGAATGACTGAAAGAGTACGACTTCGATGCCGTCTAAATTGAGTTGGAGTGCGAATTACTTGCAAGAAACTAAACTACTTACTTAATGACAGGACAACCAGGAAAATATCTAGTAGTTCGTAGTTAAGTTCGGAAATCAATATAATTGTTTTATACGAGTTCAATGACGAAGATGAAGTGGACAACGATCGAGACGAAAACATAGGAGATAAAATGGCAGAATAACAATTTCAGGACTCGACTCATTTCTAACTCAACTATTAGATTAATCAGGACAAAATGTAGGTCATTGATCGATTTTTACAGAAACTTGTAAATTTATTTCACAATAAATGACTCCACTCATAAAATCACATTTGTAAGAAATAAAAATAAAATCACATCTGTAATAAGCTGCGTAAACTGCTTTTCATTTCCGCTTGCCTAATGCTTCATCATCATCATCATCAATGGCACAACAGTTCAAATCGTGTGTATGTTATTACGGTTTCAATTCGCGTCGACGGTCTCAGTACCGCAACTACCCGGTACAACAAAAAAGCCGCAATAAAACCCCCGTAGCGACACAGGGGCGAACAGACCTTTGTCCGACTAAAATCCAGAGACGGGTCGTGGGCGCCAGCGATCCTTTTCGAAAGGTCTGCCCTCCTTCCCTAGACCGGATCACTGATCTAGAGAAGTTTTCTTACTAAATATAACGTCCGTCGCGACACTACGATACAAAACTCGCGACACACTGGAGGAATTGCTGAGAACACGGCACAAAAGTTGACACTCAAGTAAAAGAAATATATGGATTTAAATATAATATAATATATGGAACGGTCATGCGCAATTCAAAAAATTTTACACTAACTGGTCCCTAACGTAATCAAGTCTACCTAACAATTAGGGCGCCTCTGGTGCAATCTTAATCTTCCCACGACGATCGCTTGATTTCTCTCGTTCTTCTCGCCTTCTATATGGTTGACCGCCTCGGCAATTATTTTTCCGTCTTCCCAATACAGCGTTATCCTCTTGTGTGACTCAGAAATTCGTCCCGTAGACTCGGGACCTCGAACTCACTCGCTTCGCTGCCAATCCTAAAGGAGCCCGTTTCACTTTTTAGTTGCTTCGACGAAAACTCCCAGCGGTTTTTTTTATCCACGGTTAGCTTCAACCAGCTTTTGAAACTTAATTTTGAGTTCAACGGACTTCCACTCGCATGACATTTTTCCTACTCGCATGATAGCTTCGTACAGACTTCCAGCACTCCATTCGGGTATCTAGCCGAGATTCATAACATTTCTCATATTCCACATTTCGCCGTCGTATTGAATTCGCTCGCTCAGTGGTAGCCTTGAATTTGCTGACAAGTGGATCGAAAGCAGCTCTACGGTTGAGGTTGGAAAACGCGTGGAAAAATCTTTCGCCGGAAAAGGTGGTGCAACATGTGATGGCTGAAGCTGAAGAAGCGGACGAAAATGATCAAGATGTGGATCATGAAGATTTCGTAGTTGCAGACGGCAACAAAGAAGTCGACGAAAACGAGGAGGAAAACAGGAATGGCTATCATAACAGTGAAAATAGCAGTGATTTGGACAACGAAAATTTCCGCGTTGAGAGAAATTTTGATGAAGAAACAAGAAATCGAAAATTTAAAGGGACAAATTTTTCATTCGCAGAGTAATAGTGGCGGCAGTGAAAATTTACATTCGAGGATACACTTTCGAGATGTAGAAGACTCAATTCCATTTTTTTCGGGCGATGACGATTACCCGGTAAGTCGCTTCGTTAAAAATTTAGAAGAGTCGGAGCAGTTATATGGCTGGAATGATTCGGTCAAGTTTATTTACACAAAAAGGTTTTTGACGGGCACGGCAAAACTATTCTTAAGAACGGTTTCGGTACGGGATTGGTTACAACTAAAACGAGCATTAATTAGTGAATTTGATAAACGCTGAAGTAAAGCGGATATATACGAAAGGCTAAGAAACAGACGAAAAGTGTCGGGTGAAACGTATCAACAGTATGTGTTATCGATGTCGGAAATTGGTTCGCACGACGTAGAGGAGTGCGATATAATTAACTATATAATTGCCGGAATTCCGGACGCTGAAAACAATAAGGTAATACTTCATAGTGCGAGTAATCTGTACGAACTTAAAATCGCGGTTAAGTGCTATAACTGTGACGAAACGGGACATATAAGCACGAATTGTCCAAAACCGAAACATCTACAAAACACGTGCTTTTGCTGTGGCGAATTGGGTCACAGAGCTAATTCGTGTTCGTCGACGACAAATAGAAAAAATTCTACTTCTACGATCAACATCAACATGAGAGCTTAAAATGAATTCGAGGTCAACATTGAGTTCAAGTTCAACATGACAGAAGAGCCTGGTATTTCATGTACAACCACGCTTCAGACGCTCATCGATTCGGGAAGTGCAGCCAGCTTTGTGCAGCAGCGATATGTACCGGCGTACTTGATTTCTCCAAACCAGGAAAAAATTCGTTTCTGTGGTGTTAATGACAGCACTTTGGATATTAAAGGTATTGCTAATTGTGAAATTCTTAATTCTAACATAAATCGAAAACTGTATGTCGTGCGGGACTCTACCATGAGATACCCTGTAGTTCTAGGTAGAGATTATATCAAATTGAGCAACACACGGGTGATATCCAATCAGGAAAATAAAGTGAGGCATAGTGGCAGTCAAGGATCTACTACCCATACGGAAAGTGAGTCAGACAGTTAAGACAACCAAATATATGGATGCTATTGAATACGAAGTTAAGGATGAGAAAAGTTTAAATATCAATGAGCGATTACCTTTGGATGTCGCATGTAGAGTTCGGGATCTCGTTAATAATAGTTCGCTTAAATCGAAAACATTAAATCATTCAGTCGGATCTGATTTTGAAATGGAAATTGAGCTCGTAAAAGAAAAGCCTTTCCGTTGTGCTCCTAGAAGATTACCATATGCGCATCAAGTTAAGTTACAAAAAATAATAGACGATCTAGTAAATCGAGGTGTGGTTCGCGAAAGTTTTTCTCCCTACGCATCGTCTATTGTGTTGGTCAGAAAAAAAGACAATCAGTTTCGTTAATGTGTAGATTATAGGGAATTAAATACTTTAATAATTGGGGACAACTACCCATTACCCCTAATTGACGATATTCTAGATAGGCTACGTGGAAAACGTTTTTTCACTACACTCGATCTTAAAAATGGTTTTCACCATGTGAAAGTTGCTGATTCTTCAGTAAAATACACTTCATTTGTAACCCCAATAGGTCAGTATGAGTTTCTTAAAATGCCGTTTGGTTTAAAAACTGCTCCGAAAGTTTTTCAGCGGTTTATCAACAAAATCTTTGTAAATTTGGTGAAGGAAGGTAAAATTTTCATCTATATGGATGATATTTTGATCGCTACACATGATCTTGACGAACATATGGATATTCTCGAAAAAGTTTGTAATATGTCACGTGAGAATAACTTGGAATTTAGGTTCGACAAGTGCACATTTTTGCAATCGGAAGCTAATTACTTGGGATATTCAATTAATGAAAGGGGTGTTACTCCAAATTCTGAAAATTTGAAAGCAATCAAAGAATTTCCAGTACCAACAAACCTGAGGGAGGTACAAAGTTTCATAGGACTATGCTCGCATTTTCGGAGATTTATAGAAGGTTTTGCGGTAATTGCCAAACCATTGTATGCTCTAATTAGAAAAGATGCAAATTTTCGGTTTGAGTCAGACGAACTTACCATTTTTGAGCAGCTTAAGCAAAAATTACTGGAAGCACCGGTGTTGGAAATTTATAGCCCATTTAATGAAACTCAGTTGCATTGTGATGCAAGCTGTGTGGGATTTGGGTAAATTCCACCCTATATTTTACTTTTCAAAAAGAACAACGGAGCTAGAATCTAAATATCATAGCTATGAACTAGAAACCCTTGCCATTATTTACTCATTACGTAGGTTTAGATTATATTTAATAGGAGTCAGCATTAAAATCATTACCGACTGCGAGTCTTTAACTTTGACACTTAAAAAGAAACTAGTGCACCCAAGGATTTCACGCTGGGCACTCGAGCTTCAAGATTTTAACTATGAAATTGAACATAGGGCAGGTACACGTATGTCTCATGTGGATGCGCTGAATCGAGTTAGCAATGTTCTGATAATTGAAGAAGACTCGTTTGAACATGCACTTGCTGCTGCACAACAGCAGGATGCTATTATTAAAAAAATTGCATCCGAACTTTTGATACAAGAAAGCTCATCCTATCAGTTAATCAATGGTCTGGTTTATCGTAAAGCAAAAAGTAATATACTCTTCTATGTCCCAAGCACTATGGAAAATCACGTTATTCAAACTCACCATGAGTCATTGTGTCATTTAGGAATTGATAAGTGCTATGAGTTCTTGAATAAATCATACTGGTTCCCAGATATGAAGAAAAAAATTAAAAATTTTATCTCGAACTGTTTGAAATGCATTTACTTTTCTCCGAAACATGGAAAATCGGAAGGAGAACTTTACAATATACCCAAAGGATGTCTTCCCTTCGACACATTGCATGTTGATCATTTAGGTCCACTTCCATCATCTACAACAAAGAACATGCATCTGCTAGTGGTTATAGATGGTTTTTCCAAATTTGTGAAATTTTATGCGGTTAAAACGACAAATACCAAAGAAGTAATAGGCTGTCTTAATTCATATTTTAAAACTTATAGTAGACCAAATAGAATTATTTCAGATAGAGGAACTTGCTTTACTTCAGCTGAATTTTCTCAGTTTCTAATGGAAAGCAACGTGCAGCATGTTAAAGTTGCCACGTTTTCGCCACAATCCAACGGACAGGTGGAAAGGGTTAACCGAACTATAACACCTATGTTTGCGAAGCTATGTGGAGCAGAATCAACAGGTGACTGGTACAAGTACATTGCTCAAGTCGAATATGCTCTAAATAACAGTATATGCCAAACGACGGGATTTAGTCCTAGTATGATCTTATTTGGTGTCAACCAAAAGGGTCATTGCTGCGATAAGGTATTTGAGTACGTTCAAAGTAGTGTCAAGAGTAGGGAGCGGGATTTAGAGAATATTCGTTCGAAAGCTAGTGCAACCATTGAACGACACCAAGAATACAATAAGAAACTATATGACCAAAGGCATAAAAATCCGAACAAATATAAAAAATCTGCCAACAGTCTGGGCGCAACTGTATTATTTTTCCGGCAGAAGTTCAGAACGCGTTCAATTCGGGGATGCAGTGTATGTTACTATGTGACTGAAAACCTAACAAAAAGTTCGGGAAGCGGTTAGAAAAGGATGTAACAAATGAATTAAATAATTGGGTCATATTCCGGGATGCGGTCTAGTTGGTTGAAAAAAACAAAACTTAAAAATAGGTGATTATTAAACAAACCTGGGGAAGTGAAATGATATTCGATATCTGATCAGACCTGAGAAACATGGTGGAATTAATGAAAAAGTATACAACCAGTATACTGAAAACACATTTTAGGTATTCACATGAAGAATCCGTAGAATAAAAATGAATTCAATATTTCGAAAGACCTAGTAGATATGACGAAAATCGTGAAAATATATGCATTTTATATTAACCGGGGGGCACCTTCTGAACACCAATGAATATTCAAATTTTTTTTTTCAGTATTACTTCTTAAGTTAATTTACATATACGTACCGAGTTTCAACTTCCTAGCATAAGCCGTTCTGAAGTTAGGGAAAACACCCCCCACCACCGTACCATACTACCACTAAAAAAAATGTATTTTTCCACCATGCCACTATTATAGCTCTATCTAAATACCAAGTTTCAGCTTCCTATCACTATAGATTCTTAAGATATAAGCATCGGAACTTTTTCTTTTTCACCCTTCCCCACCCTCACCCTCTACACCCACACCCCCAACCTTTTTTTTCCCTACTTAGGTTCTATTATGCCTACTTCTGGTAAAAATTTGAAACATCCATCTTACACTGTTATTGAGATATGAAACGTGTTATTTTTGAAAAATTCTAACCTCTCCCACTTCCGTGCTCCTCCACCCCCTTCAAATATTGTACTTTGAGCAATCTTTATTTATCAATCTTTATAATAAAACCGAATTTTGTTTTTCTGGTCCAATTAGTTTGTGAGATATCGTAATCTAAAATTTTTCACCCCCCACCCCCGTACGCCACTACCCCCACCCAAAAGTTTTGATTCCATCTACTCTCCTAGTATAACTACAGATATTTGTTAAGTTTAAATTGCTTACTATTAATGGTTTAGGAGATATGGATTTTAGAATTTGTCGATCTCGGCATTTTTGCGTTTCGGACGCATTATTTCCCCCTCCACTCACACACCCCTTCACCCATATCTGTTTTTTTTTAGCAAATAGGTCCATTATCAAAGCTCTATAGAAATTCTAAGTTTCAGCCTCCTAACACAAGCGGTTCCTGAGATCTAGAAACCTAAATTTTTCGTCTAAAACGCTTACCCCGCCTTCCCCCTTACACCTCCTTCCCTGAAAATAATGTAAATTCAAGGAGTCCACCAAGTCTACTCTTAGAAAAAATTTTAATTTAATAGGTCCACTGGTTTGAGAACTACGAGCCTTCAAAGGTATTTGCTTGGGGCGTGGGGCAGTCGACGTACGGCGTACGGCGTACAATATGACCCAATTATTTAATTCATTTGTTACATCCTTTTCTAACCGCTTCCCGAACTTTTTGTTAGGTTTTCAGTCACATAGTAACATACACTGCATCCCCGAATTGAACGCGTTCTGAACTTCTGCCGGAAAAATAATACAGTTGCGCCCAGACTGTTGGCAGATTTTTATTATAATAATAAAGACTGGAGGTGATCTGACTAGCTCTCTTTCTTGACTGTCAAGTAGCCGACGTGAGGTCGTGATAAAATCGTATGTATCATTTCGAAACTTTGTGGTTATTTCGTTTACAAACAAAAAGTCACTTTCGTTCTTAAATCGACATGCTTAAGGCATAACACGCTTAACATGTTTAAAAATATGCATACCATTTTTCGGGGTAATTTACTGGTATTTGTTAAAAGTGTAATGAAACAATGGCTTCAATAGATTTTCAGAAAGTTGCTTTGTGTTGTATAAAACATCGTTACAATGTCACAACAATTTATTTTTTAAAAAACGACTTTTTCCACTTTCAAAATCAACGGCTCATATTATGAACCCCCGATCTTTGAAATTAAGTACGCCTTTCGCAAAGCACAAGTAATCATGGCCGATGCTTGACAACTTGGCCTTTATTTGTACCGGAGTCAAATTTCGGTAATTTTTCGCCTTTTCTGAATGAAACAATCATTGTATATGCCAGGATTACTCTGCCTTATTATATTACACTTACCGGAAAAAAGAAACCCCCGCACATTTCACTTTTACTTGAGTTTTTAGGCCGCACAGAATGCACTTCATTTTCACTGTTTTTATCCGTATTTCTGAAAAACAGCAACGGAAACTTGCTGTTTTTCTAAAATATATGCACTTTTGCACCTCACACGTAACTTTCCAAAACTTTTTAAGCACTTTTTCATTCACTTTTTAACAAATTATTTCGCGCGACACGTATTTTGTTTTCTTCGCGATCTTCCGAAATGGGGGGTCGGTGAGATGTACAGAGTCAAAACCGGTTTTATTTGACATTTTGGCCTGCGATTTCAATGTGTGCATGCCCGTTTTTTCCGGTAGTTGCTACGTTGCTACGGCAAAGCGGGAGCTAAGAGGACAGGGGAAACCGGTTAGACGGGTTCTGCTCTCTCGAAAAATTCAGTTTCTTTTGAGTGGAATACGTGTGAAATTACTTCACCAACTTTATGTGTACGTACATATACGGTATTGCACCCGCCTGATTATGACCTAGATCACAACATAGTATCCGTCCATCCAAACCATCACTCATCATCACAATTCAAGTAATCCTCTTAGCCGTCAGCATACGCGTATATGCCCATTACCCTGCCCTAGAACAATCGATTGGAGTAAGTCTCCTTAATCAATGGTCCCAAGTTAGTCAGGACATATACTTGCTGCGAAGAGGATGATCAGCCGGTGACCAAGCCACAGTTGGGTGACTTTAGTCCCATGGTTTCCCGATAGGTAGCGTGCATCTAGCTCTAGCACGTGCTTAGCTCGTCGAAAGGGGCGTGAGTGGCTACCTTTAGCCATGGACAAAACGTATTATGCACGGTTGGGGTGTAAGTTCGTATTGAGGAGTTCGAACTCTATCAACAGCGGGCTGGAGATTGAATGAAAAGGGAGTAGGGAGGTTACAGACTGAGGGAGGTGGATGGAATAGAAGGGAAATGAAGGTGGAAAGCACAAAAGTGTCGAACTTCGCCGGAAAGGCCGATGCCATTCTCAATATTAATTAATTGCCGATGGTATTAATTTGAACTCCGAAGAGTATAAGTATCTGGAAGCTTAGCGACTCATGATATAGGGCGTAGATTGCCTGTATTCCTGGCAGACTATTTGCTACTTTGGTTAAAAAGGTATGTTCAAGGAGGGTGCCACATAATGTATTGCGCTGGTTACAAGAGCTATGGCGTTGGGCACCATATACTGTGTCCAATACAATAATATCGGTATCACATGCAAGACAAAGACGCCACATGGACGTGGAAGCCCTGTTAGCTTTATTGGTTTCCTTTTTCTTTCTTTCTTCCGTTCTTTTCTATTATCACTAAAGCGAACACGCGGTCAAGCTTCCTAAAACTACCTAACATCAACGATCACAAAGCGAACAACACACAAAAAAAAACTAATAATCGTAACTGTACAACAAACGGTACAGGAAAACCAAATCCCGTAATTGGTGTGCCCCTCGTGTCACCAAATTTTCATGCGGGTGTTGTCTAAAATAATAATGTACTCAAAGATAACGTACCAGAATCCAAAATTAAAAAAAACCTGGTGGTTGGGGCTCCGCTGGGGCTACCAACTATCACCATGTGGGCACGAATTAGAAGACATTTTCCTTGGTGAACAAAAAAATTAACACACCGAACCCCGCACGCGAACGCCCACGTTATAGCGACAAAACAATTCTTTTTTTTTTCTTTTTCTCGGGCCTGACCAATTAAACTGCTCAAGAAGGAGCAAAAAATAAAAACCGCTCCATTCCGTTGGAATGGGTCACTTTTTACGAGCGAAGAATCCACAAAACAAAAAAAAAAACACTAAAATAAGAAACCACAAAACACAATTTTTACCCCATCTGGGCCTTAAGAATCCAGCCAGACAGAATGGAATCAAATATCATAAGAAAAAACATAGAAAGAAGTAATAAAAGAATTGAAGGTTGCTTACATGGTATTTAGTTCCGTTTTATTTTTATCAAGAAACGAGTCTCCCTTTTTATATGGTACTTTTTAAGAAAACTCCGTCGACACCAAGCCGTCATTGTTCGCAAAGCGCAAAAAAATCTCCCTCTCCTCCTGTTCGGCCGTAGCTGGAACTAAATTTTTGTGGGTTTTCCACATAAATCCAAAGAAACTCCACTATTTAATTTACCACTGTAGCGCGTTTTAGCATTTTTCTTTCTAGCAGAGAAACACGATTTCTTTTGTCGTCCCACGACCTTCTTCCTCGAGAGTCAGCACACCAGTCTCTTCTTTGAGCCCACCAAAACTTTCGCCCAGTCTCTCCATCCAGTGCAAGATCTTCTTTTCTTTTTCGTTTTTCTTTTCTCCCGATCGCGCACGCTCTCTGTTGACTGCTTTTCGCCTCGTATCCGTCGTCGCATGTCATTTTAAAATACGACGCATGCGTGCATGAAACCTCGTAGGCAATTTGCCTTCGTGCGTACCACCTCCGACTTTAACACAATTTTAGTTGACAGTTTTGGTCAGGGTTAATTGACAGCCAAGGTGCATAGCGTACATTTCAGGTTTGTGGTGCTATACGTGCGGGAGTGTAGTGATCAGTAAGTGATGTGTTTCATTTTTCAGCTCGATTTTGCCGCACCACCCGGACGTCCGCAGGATGGAGTAGCCCGTCTGGCAGGACGTAATAACCGGACGGGGTAAAGGCACTGATGTCGGTAAGTGCGATTCGCTCGCGCTGTCCCCACGACGTGACAATGTTTTCAGGTACATTTCCCACAATTTTCGATGACAATCAAATCTTCGTATTTCAATACAAATAATCCTAACTTTAATAATAACCTGAGGTACTCTATAATTCAAATGATAACGTTAATTCCTATACTAAACCTACATACTAACTAGCAAAAACTAACTAACGTGGTACATATAGATAAACAATGCTATTATCGCATTTTCAGTCTTTCCTCCAATCCAGTGATACTTACTAATGCATTACTTTACGTTTACTTTTAGGAAAGCGTAACCAGGCTGAGAGGCGTCGCCAGCGCATCGGAGGAATTTACTGTGCCTAAAAGGTAATTCTTTCTACGATTTGATTCCTATCAATCCCGAAATTAACGATTGTTCTCTCTTGTCTTTACAGGAAATAGACACATTACGAGTCAAACTCGTAATACTCCCCCCTTACGAGGAAAAGAATTTTACGAAGTTCTTAGTGGGTTGAGTCGGATGGAAGAGATTCAGACCAGGAGTAAGATTAGGTGAATATTTTGATTGTGTTTTTAAAAAAATTCCGGGTCGCCTTGTGTAGTCCTATCGAAGTAGCTCACTCACGTTTCTTCTTGAGCTCCTATATAGGGTTTTAGGTCTTTTGCATGCCACACACCACCGCGCTTCCCCCCTTCGCACTCCAACTCGTAGGTCCATGGCGACACTCGTTTCCGCACTACAAACGGCCCAATATACTTCGGTGCTAGATTCGCGGAGAAATACTTGGCCGCATCTGACAGGACATAATTCTTTCTCCAAACGCGATCGTTCGGATAGTAGCTCTTGTCTCGTCGTCGAAGGTCATATCGATTTTTAGTTTGATTTGTTGCGTGTTCAAAACGTTCTTAACGCCCTCCAGAGCTTTGGCTCGCTCCAAAGGGTTCTGGCAGGTTATCGAGACATTTCGCCTGGTCTCTCTAGAGGTTCTATCCCAACGGAAATATTTCTTCCTTAATTCACGAAGTACGGAGATACCTGCATTATTTCGTGCTTGGCGGTTCGCAGGGCGCACGCTATCTTAGGAAGGTGTTCGTCCCACTTCCGGTGATTTTCGGCAACATATGCTCTCAGCATAGTCTTGATAGATTGGTTTATCCGCTCTGCCGGATTCGCTTGAGGGTGGTAAAAAGCCGTGAATTTTATTTGCGTCCCATACGACTCTACCATACCCTGGAACTCCTTCGATTGAAACTGAACGCCATTGTCGCACACTACTTCGTTTTCTAAAGCCCGCGTTACTGCGTTTGCTGTAGCCGCCCTCAACGGAAACAAAAGCGGAAATTTCGAAGAATAGTCCGAACGTAAACCCTCGCGTTGAGCGTGGAAGGGGTCCTACCAGATCCACACACACCATCTCCCACGGTTGTTTTGCCTCTCCACTCCTCGAAGCCATCAAACCCGATGGCAATCTGCGCTCAGTCTTCACTGCTTGGCAAGTCTTACATGCTTAAGCATACTTCTTTATGTCCCCCTGCATTTTTGTCCAATAAAAATTTCGCGAAACCAGGTCCACCATGCCTTTCACGCCGCAATGACCCGACTTTGGGTCGTCATGACACTGTCGCAAGATTTCCCCCCGTTCCCCTATCACTGGAACCCTTTTCCATGCGGTCTCGTCTTCGAGTGCCGGATATCTGGGTGAGACGTGCTTCCACAACACTCCACCCTCTACTCGCCACGACGGATATTTAGCAGATTGATTTTGTACTTTATCCAACATTCCAACATGCTGTTTTGCTGTTGATTGCAAACAACGACTCCACCAATGGCAAAGACCTTGACAAAACATCCGGAACAAAGTGCTCCTTACCTTTTCGGTGTATAATTTCATAATCGTATTGTTGTAGTCGAACAGCCCAACGCGCTAGTCTACCTGTAGGATCCTTCAAGTTATTCAACCAGATAAGAGAATGGTGATCCGTTATCACGGTAAACCGTGTCCCCTCAATATAAGGCCTCAACTTCTCCACTGCCCACAGGACGGCTAAACATTCCTTCTCCGTCGTTGAGAATTTACGTTCCGACTTTGTCAGCGAACGACTCAGATAGCAGATCACTTTCTCCCCATCTGACTGTTGTTGCGTGAGCACTGCTCCCAACCCGAAATCGGAAGCGTTGGTCTGGATCGTAAATGGCAGATCATAATCAGGGCAGGTTAATATGGGTGCCGTGGATAGTTTAACTTTCGCTTCCGAGAAGGCCCTCTCGCAATCTGCCTCCCACGCGAATTTGCAACCCTTCCTCAACAGCGAAGTCAAAGGTGCAATTGGTGTTGCAAAATCCGGTATGAAGCGTCTATACCACGATACCACTCCCAAGAATTTTCGAACTTCCCTTATGTTTTTAGGCGCCTGGAATCGAACCAAACTTTCCACCTTATCCGGGTCCATATGCAGTACGTACTCATCGACGACATTAGGTAGCGTAGTTCCGACCTACAAAACTCACACTTTTCCTTTGACACTTTCAAACCAGCCTCTCTAAGCCGGCGGAACACTTCACGCAGGATTTTCGTATGTTTCTCGAAAGTTTGAGTCACCAGGACTATGTCGTCAAGGTACACAAACACATATGGTTCCAAATCAGCACCCAACACTTGGTCGATCAACCGTTGCCAAGTAGCTGGGGCATTCTGTAGCCCGAAAGGCATCCGGTTGAATTCGAACAAGTCTCTACTTGGAACTGTGAAAGCCGTATATTTTTTTGAATCTTCGGCCATTGGAACTTGCCAGTACGCGGATTTAATATCCAAAGAAGACAGGTACTTGGCATCCCGCAATTTATCTAGTGTCGCCGACACGTAAGGAATGGGGTATGCATCGCGATACTTTGTTGATCTTACGAAAATCTACACAAAAGCGAAAAAATCCATTTTTCTTTCGAACAAGTAAAATGGGCGATGACCACGGACTTTTTGACGGTTGTACTATCTCCGCCTCTAGCATATCTTTCAATTCTTGGTCAATATCCTTTTGCCTTACTGGAGACACCGGATAATAACGCTGTTTGATCGGAGGAGAGTTTGTTTTGATGGTATGCTCTACCTCCGATGTCCTGCCGAGACCGTCCCCCATACTCGCAAATTCTTCTTCTAGTAGAATCTTCAATTCCTTTAATTCCACCTCTCCCAATTGGGATCTAGGTTGCAAAAACTCAACCGTGGCTACGTCGGACTTAGGTCCACATGCACCCGTATCAGATCCAGAACTATACCGAATTAACTCCAAAAATCGGCACCCAATATGATCGTATGTGGAAGTTTCTTTACTACTAAGCACTGCATCCAGCGCGTACAACCATCGACTCCGAAATTTATACATACCAATCCATCCACCCCACAGACATCATTATTCGCCAGGCGAATTTCATGCGCGGATGATGGCTGCAGTTCAACCCCCAATCTCTTCAGGCTATCCCACCCTTTACCTCCCCACATTGTTTTTGAAGCCCCTGAGTCCAAAAAACCAATAAACTCTACTCCAAAAATATCCACTAGTAGATGTGGGCGATTGTCGCCGCACATCGGAGTCAAAGCAAAGTCTAGATGTACGGGTTTTGTCGCTTTGACCTCCGCACTCACTACCCCGCATTCTAGTGAGCACTTGGTTCGTTTCCCGACTGGGACGTAGAAGTGCTTCCCTGATTAATACCCGCCTCCGGATTGCACACCGGGCAGTTCGACCGATATACTCCCACCTTTCCGCAACCGAAACAACGACGAGATTCGCTACACTCACTGGCTATATGGCCAGGTTTTTTACAATTGTAACACGTCACAGTGCGTTAACGATCTTGCTCCCTATACTGTGTATGGCCGCTCTCACGCCATTCGTTTGGTCTACTATTGTCGATCGCGGAAACATAAGCCATATCTGGCTCCAACAAACTTGACCGCTTCGTGGGTGGTACAAAGTTTTCCACAGACAGTCTCGTGGCATCTAAAGTACGACCTACGTTCACTAACTCCTGAACCGATTTTACCGTGGTCCGTGTCCGTGTTCCTGCGCAAAATCTTGACTTTTTCCGACTCTGTAGGAGTAACCGACAGAGGACGGAACAAACTTTTCATAATGGCTGTGTATACTCCAATTGATTCACCACTGCCCTGAGTGCGACAAAGAATCTCCTCCTTTAAACGGTCGTCGTAATCTGGTGGCAAAAACTCCTCCCTTAGTTCCACCACTAACTCATCCCAAGAGTTGCACCGCCCTTTATTTGCTCTCAACCAAATCAAACCTTTCCCCTCAAATAAATCTATCGCCGATCGGAAAAGCACTAATTTTGGCACTTCTCGAGCCTCCCTCAACTCCTCGACCCGCTCTAGGAACGAACATAGTGTGTTCGGCTCACCTGAGAACTTAATGTTCCACTTATACACCGCCGTATTCCCAGCATCTGCTACATTTTTACTCACTATCCCATTTGCTGCAGGCGCTGTTCGCGTTGGTACCGTGGCCTTCTCTTCGTCCGGAAAACAATGACCGGATTTTTCTAGCAAAGTCCCCAAATGAACCAATAAATCCGCTTTAATCACTGCCTTTCGGCCCACCTCTTCCTCGGATGGTTGACCATACTCAATTCGCCTCAAACACCAATTGACCTTCGCCGACAGTCTTTTAAAGTCCCCACTGGACTTATCTCCCTCAAATTTCTCTAGCAGTACTTCGATTTCCTTCGATTTAGCCTGAAGGGCTACAATATCTTCGGAAAATTTGAACGGGTAAACTGCTATTACAGAGGTCTTCCCGGTAGAATTTTCTAGCTGCAACGACATTCTAAGTGCCTTGCGCATAGAGTCCACTTTTTCCGCTGCTAATCCTCTTATGGCCAACTCGTATCCCAACTCATCCTGGCTAAGATGGTTTATCGCACTTGTCATTAACTCTACATAGCAAAAAAAAAGCAAGAAAAGAACAATCGCACAAAAAAAAAAATATTACAACACCGTAACTCGCACTTAGCGTAACCTCTGAATTCCTAAATACCTTCCGATGCCCTAGCTACGACACTCCACTTCTTGTATTTCCACAATTTTCAAAAATTTACAAAAAAAAATCACGTTGGGCTCCAAATATTACGGTTTCAATTCTCGTCGACGGCCTCAGTACCGCAACTACCCGGTAAAACAAAAAAACCGCAGTAAAACCCCCGCAGTAAAACCCCCGCAGCGACACAGGGGCGAGCAGACCTTTGTCCGACTAAAACCCAGAGACGGGTCGTGGGCGCCAGCGATCCTTTTCGAAAGGTTGAGTGCCGCCAGAATTTCATTTCCGGTGCTTGCAAATGCTTTCGATATGAAATAAAATATCGAAGCATTTGTGAGCACTGGCAAACCAGCGAACGACTGGAAACCGGCTTGGCGACGGGAAGAGTACCGCTACTCGATAGATGCCGAAAGAAAAAAAAAAAAAAAAAAAAAAAAAAAAAAAAGGTTACGGCTAAATTGAAGGTTTTTCGTGATAATTCCCGAAATAAGTAGTTTGTCCGAGTTCTGTGTGCTCCATCTAAACAAAGTGCATGGCCGTGCGCATAGACTAGACTTGCAGTTGCCGGTCCATCAGCATCAGCTACTAGCATGACATATGAATTTCCGCAAAACAATTTAATCGCGCCACAACAAGTTCGACTATAACCCCAGCTATGCTATATCTACCGACACAAGGTGGATTGAGCACAACTAGTCCTTATAATACGAGCGGTTTCATTTCGCCACTAACAAACCCGGCAGCTACGATCAAGTTTTTTTTTCGCCATTATTTCATCACAACATAACGAAATCGGCACACACTACAATCATGAGTGAAAACGATCAAACGACGTACGCATCATTCTACAATCAAAATGCAACCACAAATAGTCCGTCTGGAGCAACATTAACGTGGCACCAAAAATCGATAAATAACCAATATTAACGTAAAGTAATATGAATGAAGTAATAAATAAATAAACTGAAATCCTAAAAAAATCAAACAGAAAACGGAAAGAAAAATTTTAAAATAAAGTAGAATAACCAAAAATTTTAAAATGAAATAAAACATAATCTAAACCGAAAATATACCTAATTTGTGGTGTTATACGTGCGGGAGCATAGTGATCAGTAAGTGATGTGTTTCATTTTTCGATTTTGCCGCACCACCCGGACGTCCGCAGGATGGAGTAGCCCGTCTGGCAGGACGGAATAACCGGACGGGGTAAAGGCACTGATGTCGGTAAGTGTGATTCGCTCGCGCTGTCCCCACGACGTGACAATGTTTTCAGGTACATTTCCCACAATTTTCGATGACAATCAAATCTTCGTATTTCAATACAAATAATCCTAACTTTAATAATAAACTAAGGTACTCTATAATTCAAATGATAACGTTAATTCTTATACTAAACCTACATACTAACTAGCAAAAACTAACTAACGTGGTACATATAGATAAACAATGCTATTATCGCATTTTCAGTCTTTCCTCCAATCCAGTGATACTTACTAATGCATTACTTTACGTTTACTTTTAGGAAAGCGTAACCAGGCTGAGAGGCGTCGCCAGCGCATCGGAGGAATTTACTATGCTTAAAAGGTAATTCTTTCTACGATTTGATTCCTATCAATCCCGAAATTAACGATTGTTCTCTCTTGTCTTTACAGGAAATAGACACATTACGAGTCAAACTCGTAATAATGTATCCTGCAAGCATACATTGTCTGAAGTCATCTTGGTTCAGCGCCCGATGCATGTGTACATTCCAGAATTCGTAAAAGGTTTCTTTTGAAACGTATTTTAGAAGTGATGATCGGTGTTAATATTGTGATGTCCCTATTCCATGGATGATTTCATCCGTTAAAAATTCTTTGGTTCCTTTCGTGCTCATGGACGTACCGAAAGCAACCGAACGTCAACTTAAACTGCTGTAAGTTATTCAACTATTATTCCTTTTTTATTGTGTCTTGATCACAAAAGAAAATGAACTTTCAGATACCCAATCATCCTGTGCTGTGAAGAAAATCTTAATAATTTTGTTTGTGAAATGTGCAAATTGCGTGCAGATTGTGCGATTGAAGACATCCATCAGGACGATGGATGTTATCTTTTTCGACGGCAGAACGTGTGTCGAAGATGTTGAGGTGATAATGTTCGGAAGCTGTTGAACGTTACTGCGATCCGTTTAGATGGCGTTTGAGAAGACGGAATGTCGTGTGTGTCGCTTAGGACGTTCGCCCAGTATCTTTCCGGCCGCTTCGTCGGATATTGCGGCTGCTTCGACTTGTTGAATTGTCGTCCGGGCGGAAGTCCTCGTCACTGTCCGACGGGAAATCTTCTTTTTCTTTGCTGAAACTAGATTCGAGGTTGATAATTGTATACAGTTTTATTTTTTATGGTATAGTTCGCACGGATTATACTTACATGCAAGTGTCGTTTTTGCCATTTCACTTTTTTGACGTTTCTTCGCCTTGCACAAATGTTGTGACATTTCTCAAACGAGAAATGACTTTCATGACATTGACGGTTCCATTACTCTAGTACTTCTTTTTGTATTATATGCAAGTGTGTCTGAGCGAAATTGTGGTTTTCAATGAGTAGTATGGATATACCATTTCAAAACAGCAGGGAGCCGAGCTTTTGTATGGATGACGTCATTGATTTCTGTGGAATTTACTCCCTGGGAGGTATTTTGGTATGATGACGGCATAGACTTGTATGAAGCTGATAAGGAATTTACTCCCCCGAGGCAGGGAGGCGATTTTTTGAGGGAGGAGTTTTTTTATGATTACGTCATAGACTTGTATGAAGCTGTACTTAGGCTAGCGGGGGCTTAGGCTAGCGGGGGGGGGGGCGGGTGCTTAGGCTAGCGGGGGGGGTGCTTAGGCTAAACGAAAACTTAGGCTAGCGGGGGGCTTAGGCTAAACGAAAACTTAGGCTAGCGTACTTAGGCTAGCGGGGGGCTTAGGCTAGCGGGGGGCTTAGGCTACCGGGGGGCTTAGGCTAGCGAGGGACTTAGGTTATCCGAAACTTAGGCTAGCGGGGGGCTTAGGCTAAACGAAAACTTAGGCTAGCGGGGTGCTTAGGCTAAACGAAAACTTAGGCTAGCGGGGGGCTTAGGCTAAACGAAAACTTAGGCTAGCGGGGGGCTTAGGCTAGCGGGGGGCTTAGGCTACCGGGGGGCTTAGGCTACCGGGGGGCTTAGGCTAGCGAGGGACTTAGGTTATCCGAAACTTAGACCAGCGGGAGGCTTAGGCTAAACGAAAACTTAGGCTAGCGGGGGCTTAGGCTAAACGAAAGCTTAGGCTAGCGGGGGGCTTAGGCTAATGTTTATGAAAAAGCATAGTGGGTGATGAGACAGCATATACAGGTGATTGTGAAATAAAAAAACTTGTAACTTTTTACATAAGATTATTAAATAATTAAATTTATTTTCAAAGTATTTCATTTACATTTATCCAGGAATTGTGTTTTGATGAAAATCCTAACCACTTAACAAATACCTTGTCTCCATTCTTTCTAACAATTTTTTCCACTAGATACAACGATGGGTTTTTAGCTTTCAGTAATTCTGCTTCTTAGAATCCACCTTCAATTGGATTTCCTTCATAGTCTTCTAGCAAATATGTTACAGGATTGGTGTTTTGAACTTTTCGAATCTTAAAGATTTCTGTTGTCCAGTTTGGTGTGTAACCTTTTTCAAATACATGTTTATATTTACTAATTCGAACATGATCACCGACTTCATATTTTGCCGCACCAAGCACTTTAATATTGTTGTATACGGTAGAAAGAAGTCTTTTTTCATTTAAGCTATTCACTGCTGAAGGTTTCATTTCTATTGTTCGATGCTTTGTGTTATTATATGTTTTGATGAGTACATTAACTAAGTCAATCCATTGGTAGTTTCCATTCATACTAAACTCTTTCCACATCATATTTTTCAGTGTACGATTAAATCGCTCTACAATTGATGCTTTAAGAGTGCTGTACGTAGAATAATGATTAATTTGATGTTTTTCCATTACGTTTTTAAAGTTTTTATTGAAAAATTCCTTTCCATCATCCGCTTGCAAGTTCTTGGGAATCCGACCCAGCTTGAAAATGGACTCAAGTGCTTTAGTGACTTCTATGCCTGGCTTCGATTTAATAGGGACAACCCAAGCATATTTTGAAAACGTGTCAATTATCGTGAGTAGAAATCGAAATCCTGTATTTTCGGAAGGGTATGCGCCCATCTCAACTAAATCAGCTTGCCATAAGTCATCCAAACCTTTTATAATAACCCGTCATCGCTTAAAGTTTCTTCGAGCAGATGCATGTAATTCATTCACAACTTCTTGCTAACTCATGATTAAAAAAACTAATTTTTGTTTATAACAACTTAGCTATATATTGAATTTTTTATAACAAAGTTTCTTAATAGATATGCATTCTGTAGAGAACAACATCCAGTATGAAAAGAACATCTTTGTGTATCAGGATTTTCCTTTTTCAGTGTCTTGAGATTGGGTGAACCAAAACTATCCAGGTCGAATACCTGAACAACAATACTGTTTAATAAGTTTTCAAGGAAGATTTTCTTTTCCAATCCTTTAACGTATATTATAGTATTTTCCATGTCGAGTAGTAAATATTGTTTCAGGTCATAGAATGAAGTTTCACCACCAATCCATTTGAATCCGTGATGATTTTCAAATAACCATTGTGCTTGATGTTTCAGATTATCTGGAAGCGTTTCAAAATTGTACGGTGGTTTCATTATAAAATGTTGATGAATGTTTTCATCGAGGTGTACGATAGTCAATTCTTTGACAATAAATTTATTTTGTGGTCCTCTAAAGCCTTGCATATCGATAACAACATCCATCGTGGTTGACAATCTATCTCAAACTGAACAGTGTTCCTTTTTTACACAAGTTTTTGAACTGCGTTAGTTAGAGGATTATACTCGATTATGCGATCGTGAAGCAATAGGCAATAGGCTGTTGTTAATGTTGGTATATCTGCTGATGTTTTAATTTCTACCCGAATATCCACTGAGCCCGCTTTTAAAGTTTCATTTTGACGTGAACAGTCAATTACTATAATTGGAGAATCTTCCTTGTATTCCGTTCGCGAAAGTAATGGCTGTGCTTGGACATCATAATAAGATTGTTGAAAATTGCTATACATATCATATAATATGGCATATCGATCACATTGAAATTTAATATTTAAATCATCATATGGATACGATTCCGAGTTTAAGTGTACTTTAACATTTGTGAGTTCGCAATGATCGAATTTGCTTGCATCCTTATCCTTTTGATTTTTTCGATTTGTCTGCAAAGCTATAATAATATATCGTGGTTTTTCCAGTTGACTTGTGGTTTTAACGCTCCATACATGATCGGTTGTTATTGGTAAAACTGGATATTCATATAAATCCCAATTTCGAAAACACATTTGAACTGCTTGGCCAGACTCAATATTTTTCAACATTTTTAATTTTTCAGAACCATCTAAGGTTACGTGAGGCACCTTCCATTGTAGTTTTAAAATTTTGAATTGTACATCATCAGTGGGTGATAGAAATGCGTTTTCGTCGGTTCTTGTGCGAACTAAAATTAGTTCATGTTTGGCGTTTACAATAATCTTTTTATAATCCTCGGCAAATCCCAAGAGTTTTCGTAATGGTAAACTAAAGTTAAAGTAGCCATTAGAGGGTGTTATTAGCTCGTTCGGTGACCAGCCTCCATTATACAACATTTTACTCTCGTTCTCATTCAACGATATGTAGTTCTTCATTGTTGAAGTTATTCCTACATTTTTATTTCGATCAATTTCTACTCCATTTAGCTCATATCTAATCTCGTCGAATAGAAAGGCTATGGTATTATTGGATAGTTTTGCAGTTGTTGGTGTAGTTCCATCTGCTTTAGTTAAAACACCTTCAATATAAATAAAACTCTGACTTGGTAAAACACACAAGTCCTGCTGCTGTAGAGATATTCTGATTTCGTCGCTAGAGTTGTATGATGTTAAAAATGGAGAGTAGCTGTGATACTCAATTTTAGAAATACTATTATCATAGCTAGGTGTACGTGTGATATTCAATATTTCACTCATTTTTTAGTTTGAATCCTAATAATTTTAAATATTGTTTATTGCGCAGTGACAATCTTGGTCTTGCTCGTTCACTTTTCTTGCTCGAACCAACGGCGCCCATAGAACTTCTGCCAGGGGGGGGGCAAGGCAAAAGTTTTATAAAATAACGTCCCACTCCATTTAGAATCTGAACTTATGGTTGAAATTTTTAAATTAAGTTTTTTAACGGGCATAATCGTTCTACTCCTTTGGGTCCAAACAAAGGCCTTACAACATGCATTCAAGAATATTAGCTGATATTTTCGGAACGCTTAAATCGCTCTAATGCCAGTCATTAAGGTGCTTGAACACGAGCAATTTTTAAAACAATTAATTGTCCGACGAGTATTGCCAAAACTAGTGGAGCGGGCAATATCATTCTAGTTGCGGCAATATTTCGACAATGTGGCAATGTTTTTATAGATTGCCGATATTTCTCGCCCTATACTAGTAGTTTCTGTATTTGCGAAAAAATGTTATCCCTTCCACTTTCATGCTTCATCACTTCTTTAAAAAATTTTACTTTATTTGTCAAAATTTATACAGAAACTGAATTTTATTTTTAAAGTGCAATTGGTTCGTGAGATATTGTAGTCAAAAGTTGTTCACCCCTCTGGAGGTGGGTGCAAGGAGTTATACCTTTTCAGTAATTCTACCATATCCCCAGCCCTGATATGATATCGATTTTTCCTTTAATTCCATGGGCTTGCGTAATAATCGCATAAAACTAGTTTTGAACACGTTTTCACGAATTCCGTAATTTCTTTTAGAAGTGGCAAGAAATTGAATTGGCTTTTACTTTCTCGTGCTGTCTTTCTAATTACAGTGGTACCTCGATATACGAGTACCCCAATATAAGAGTGTTTTGAGATACGAGCCGCCGAGCGAGCGATATTTTGCTTTGAGATGAGAGCAAGATTTGAGATACGAGGAATCGCATGATGATGTTACAACGAGAACCTTAACCTCTGCATGAAAGAAGTTTTGGCCTGAGGCTGTAGCTGAAACGGCCTTCAAAGGCTTGGAACCCGAAGTGTTAGTGGTAGAGGAGATTATTTCTCTGGGAAAATCCATGGATCTGGAGGTGAATGAGAGAGATGTGAACGAACTCGTCGAGGAACAGTCTCAGGAGCTGACAACCGAGAAGTTACACGATCTACATTTGCAGCAGCATACGGTGGTTCAACGAAAAATTAGTTCTGAAGAGGAGCCAGAGATGGAGGAGGTTATCTCTACAAGAAATTTAAAGGAGATCTTGGGGATGTGGGAGAAAAGTTTAGAGTTCGTGGATAAAAATCACCCCGAAAAAGTTGGAACTGGTCGTGCATCGGAGTTGTTCAACGAAACTTGCCTAACTCATTTCCGTAATATCCTGAATGGAAGGAAGAAACAAACCTCCTTGAACAGTTTTTTTAAACGATCTGCAGGTGAAAATGAGCAAAGCGTGACGAAAAAAGCGAAGACCAATGAAGAAAACTAAGCGCTTCCGTAAGCACTTCCCTTTTTCTTTTATTTTTTATAAATAAATGTTTCTTCTTCTAAATACATTTTTCTTATTCAACAACACTTAACGAAAACAAATAAGGTGGTCTTTTGGGAGCTGGAACGGATTAATGGCATTTCAATTAATTTCAATGGAGAAAATTGCTTTGAGATACGAGCAATTTGACATACGAGCAAGGTTACGGAACGAATTAAGTTCTGATGAGATATGAAATTCGTTATTTCTATTTTAAAAACCTACATATGTAAGTATGTATTTTTATTTTTAAAATAAAATCAATTTTCCAAGAAGAGTCATAATCTCGAAGCAATTGATGATATACTCCGATTTTGATCGCTCCCGAACTTCGACCTGAAAAATAATAAAGTTTCACCCAGACTATTGGCAAATTTTTAAATCGAGAACATTACTTTATTGTTAAAATAATAAAGTAAAATATATTTGATATCATTGGCAGAACCAGGAATTTGTCTATTTCATATGATAAAGTTCACTTAGCAAAAAAAGGGTCATCTGAAGAAGGGGAAAAATTGTTTTCACCATATTATGGATTATTCCATCAAGAATCGCCAAAGTTGTGACCTTACCATTTCTGATTCTTTTCAAAATGTTTGTACTTGAAGAATAAATGAAAAAAATAATTGAAATTCAAGGTTCGGTATCTATCTCATTTTTTAACTAACAAAAACAATAACAATCTTTAAATAAGCCCGACTTTATTATTCAAGGATAAAAATTACCAGAGATATGAACTTTGAAAGAGGATTCGGATATCGTTTTTGGGAAATTTTTAACATACTATAACTAATAAAAAAAATGAGATAGAAACCAAAAAATTGAAATCAACTTTTTTTCACGAATTCTTCGAGTACACAAAATTTCAAAAGAATCGGCGATGATAAGGTCACACTTTTGGTGATTCTTGATTAAATTACCCTTTTTCTATAAAATAATTGAGAATCACTATAATGCTCTTCGATTTTTTTGACCATTCCGTTTTAATTTTTTGGTATGTTTTGAAAAACAGTATAACCTACAAAATATAAAAAAAACGTATTTGGAGATATTTAAGGATAAATAACAAAATCACTATCATTGAAACAAATTTTAGTTCTTAAAGTACAAAAACGTTACAAAAGAGTAACGAAAAATCTTGTGAAACATACGCTTGATTTGATATTGATTTGATATTCGTTACTAAGAACTAAAGTCGAAGCATGAAAGATGTGTACAATAATGGTAATGGTAAAATAGTTACAACAAGGTTTGGTATATAAAATATTTGATTTGTCTCAACTTTAAGTGATGGTCAAATCCAGGGGGGGGGGGGGGGGGCAAGTGCCCCTTCTTGCCCCTACCTGTGGGCGCCCATGGCTCGAACTGATTGGATTAACACCAGGCTGGCTATTATATACCAACATTCTGGGGCATCAAATGAAGTCTAATGGTTATGGTTTCTCCTTTAAAGTTTATTAGATCTCCGTCTTGATCAACAAGTTTCAGAGTTAACGTACTTATTCGCTTGACGGTTATCGGCAAATAGATTACATTCTTAGGAACCTCGACTATTTTATAGCCTGGCCCCACTTCAGGTGAGAATTCATGAATTGTATGTGATGATATATTATTGATGTACGAGTTGCCAACTATACTGCACCCAATTCGAATTACATTAACTTTAGTTATGTTTACAGGTAAATCTGAGTAATTTTTCACATTGATGGCTAATTCTCGTTTATCGAATCCTAGCAATTGTCCAATAGTTCTCTCTCTATTAAAGAAAATGGGGACACTTGTCTTAATTTCACTCTTTAGAGTATTATTATTTGCCTGTATTAGGAGATTTATTCCGCTGTTAATCTTTGCTATTTCCTTATACAAATAGTTGGCAATATCATCGATTTCATACGATCCGATAGGAAACTCTATAACATGTTTTCCTATGTGAAATAAATTATTTCTTTCATCAACATTCGGTATAGAATTATACGTTTGGAAATCAACTAGTCCACAAACATAGTCGCCGTGCAAGTCTATTGGTGGAAAATACTCTGTTGTAAGTATGGATGTATTTCCGCTCAACGTTAATGTGTAAGCCATGATAGCAAATAATACAATGAAAGAACTTTTAAAAAATATTTATTTATATACTAAATTTACAAAAGGTTATATAAAAATTTTAAACATAAATGTCCACAGTTATACGAATCATAGTTTTGATATGTATTATAGTTGTATCTTATGTTATCTCCTAAATAGTTTATTAATTCGACAGGAGGTTGTAGATTTCCAAAACTATCAAAGTACTCGATATAATTTTTTTTCTTATCATACGCTACCCAATGTGTGCCGGGTCCTTCCATTGAATCCAAATTAACGATACCACTTTCATTTTTCTTAGGTTTCCTCGGTAGGGTATTCCGCATAAAAACACCTCTGAAATTAGGCATGAACTTTCCAAATTTACGTAAATCATTTTCATTCAATGGTCTCTTGGGTAGCGTTCTTAAAAGTTTTTTGGCTGAGGATTTAAGTATAGTCCTAGTCCTTTCCTATACGGTTTCAAGTAGAGTCCATGACCAACAGCTATCTGCTCCATTTTCTGATTATGTCGTTTCTGCTCTTCTAACGTTTTCTTTGCATTTTTAGCATCGTTAACAGCTTTAGCTATTCCTGCAGCTCCACCCGCTAATGCCCCTATAGCTGACAAGCCCGCAAAAAGTTGAACCAAGAATGGTAGAACTCCACTAACTTTAGGAATGGGAATACTTCTAGGAGTTTTAACGTCTTTATTGTTTTTAATAACACTCTTCGCAGTACTCAATGCTAATTTAATAGCAGCTTTCATGCTTTCAGGTTTCTTTTTTTTGAGAACATTTCGAGCTGAACGAACAGCCGTTCTAAATTTTGGTTTACCCATTCCGAATTTAACTTTAGCTTTCATTATATTTGTTACAAGTAATGCGTGCGTGCGCTCTGCTAAGTTTGCGTCTTTGGATTTAACTCGCTGCCAGGCCTTTTCAGATAATTTCCTATCAAGTATGTGACGATCACTACTTTTTTTATATATAGAATATCCAATATCGTGCTCTTTACACGCTTGATCCAATGGATTTATTCCAGGATCACCTCTAGCAAGTCGTTCGCTTAATTTCGTACCAGGTCCACAATACTGATAGCCCGGTAAATGTAGTTCAATAGGCAATTTATTGATGAGCGAATTAACTAAACCTCTTCCACCAACAACTTTCCGTAGACTGTGGCTTTTGAGTTTGTAATCAATCATTTTATCTCTTTTACTACCTTTAGTAGACTACTTCATTTTATACGATGTTCAACCATTTTATATGATTTTGCTATAAAACATTGATATTACACGATTTCTTCTTAGTCAGTCTCAGAATGCGGTTTATTAAACAACGTCAAACGCTATCAGTACAAAATGCTGATATTACAAATTGTGCTGATAAAATAAAACATAGTCATGTACTACCTAATAATATTCGAAGCCTAATTGTTGGTCCGTCAAATTGTGGTAAAACTAATGTTATGGTTTGCTTATTAGAGCATCCGAATGGCGTTAAATTCAAAAATATTTACATCTATTCGAAATCGTTACATCAACCGAAATATCAATATTTAAAGCGAGCTGTAAGTCCTATTTCTGGACTAGGTTTTCATACATTTTCAAATAATAGTGAAGTGATTGCACCTGAAGAAGCTGAATCTAATTCTGTGTTTATTTTCGATGATATTGCAAGTGAAAAGCAAGATAATGTTCGATCATATTTCTGCATGGGACGTCATCATAATATTGATAGTTTTTATCTCTGTCAGACCTATACGAGAATACCAAAGCATTTAATTCGAGATAATGCCAATTTTATTATAATATTCAAGCAAGATGATATGAATTTGAAGCATATTTATAATGATCATGTAAATTCCGATATGACATTCGACCAATTCAAAAATATTCGTGGAAAGTGTTGGAAAGATAAAAATGGTTTCCTCGTAATTGATAAAGAGAGTGCTCTGGAAAAAGGAAGATATAGGAAAGGATTCGATAATTTATATTAGCATGATAGAAACAGCATTCAAACAGGTCAAGCAGTTAATATCAGAACAGGTCAGGTTAATATCAGAACAGGTCAGTTAATATCAGAACAGATCAGGTCAAAAAGCATTTAATATCAGAACAGGTCAGGTTAATATCAGAACAGGTCAGGTAATATCAGAACAGGTCAGGTCAATAAGCAGCTAATATCAGAACAGGTCAGGTCGAAATCAGAACAGGTCAGATCAAAAAGCAGTAAATATCAGAACAGGTCAGGTCAAAAAGCAGTTAATATCAGAACAGGTCAGGTTAATATCAGAACAGGTCAGGTTAATATCAGAACAGGTCAGGTCAATAAGCAGTTAATATCAGAACAGGTCAGGTCGAAATCAGAACAGGTCAGATCAAAAAGCAGTAAATATCAGAACAGGTCAGGTCAAAAAGCAGTTAATATCAGAACAGGTCAGGTCAATAAGCTGTTAATATCAGAACAGGTCAGGTTAATATCAGAACAGGTCAGGTAATATCAGAACAGGTCAGGTCAAAAGCTGTTAATATCAGAAAAGGTCAGGTCGAAAAGCAGTTAATATCAGATCAGGTCAGGTCGAAATCAGAACAGGTCAGGTCAAAAAGCAGTTAATAACAGAACAGGTCAGGTCAAAATCAGAACAGGTCAGGTCGAAATCAGAACAGGTCAGGTCGAAATCAGAACAGGTCAGGTCAAAAAGGAGTTAATATCAGAACAGGTCAGGTAATATTAGAACAGGTCAGGTCAAAAAGCAGTTAATATTCAAACAGGTTAGGTTAATAAGCAGATAATATAAGAACAGGTTAGGTCAAAAAGCTGTTAGTAACTGTTCAGAGCTGTATTTGATTAGACCATCAATTTGATAACAACTTAATTCAGTTTGAGAGCAGCAGTTGAAAACAGTATAAAAGGAGTTCAGCGCTGTATAAAAAATCATTTAGAAGATTACGACTAAGTAAACAACACTTTAAAATCAATATTTGAAGCTTTCATTTACTGTTGTTGTAAACAAGATGAGAGGAACGATAAACAATAAATAATTAATTTTTGATGTATGTTTTCACAGTACATTTTGAATTGAAAATACAAGGTTTTCCGGTAAATACTGTTAAATTTATTTTGTGTGACGTTTCGGACTCGACTGACTCAGTTTGATAAAGGACTCAGTCGAGTCCGAAACATCACACAAAATAAATTTAACAGTATTTACCGGAAAACCTTGTATTTTCAATAAACAATTACTCAGTCAAATTGTAAAGACAACTAATTCGATAAGGAAAAAATATAATCAATTAAAATTAGCTAAAGCTGAAGCACGCATCTAATTAGAACAAACTTTTAAACCAATCACAAGTCCTCTCAATGAACTAGTTAAAAGAGCTAAGCTTTCTCCGAATATATAAGAAGAAGAATTTCCAGTTAAAGCTAAAGTTGTTAGTGATGAGAGCTTTGATCCTGACGAAGAAGTTGATAGTGATGAGAGCTTTGCTCCAGTTAAAACTGACGAAGAAGTTGATGAGAACTTTGAAACTCCTAAACGAAAAATCAACCTGTCATCTACGACAAAAGTTGTACGTAAATATGCTATAACTCCACAGGGACGAGAAGAACTGGATGAATACATGAAAGAAAATAAATTTACAGAGATTCCAACAGAATATTTAAATACATTTATTAATGACCCATCTGTAATTGACAGTTTGTATGGAGTTGGAAAATCGGTAATTCAAGCTTCATAATCGATGATAATCAAGTACTTATAAAGGATAAAACCTACGAGGGGACTCGTGGCTTATATGAACTATTGTTTATGAAATATCCTAAAAAGGCACTATATACCAAAGAAGACTTGGAAAACTATAAAAACATTCTTCTTGATACTAATGCCCACAAACGTTCTCACAAAAGTGAAAGTCAAATAAAAGGAAATCGAAGCTATAAATATAAGCATATAATTTGTAAACTTTTCACTCGCAAAGGTAGTGGTTTAATGCAAACATCGAACAAAGAGAAAGATTATATTTATTGGGATGATCCAAACGAATTAGTAGATCGGTTGCGCTTACTTATTGCATCGCATGAAGCTGGTCATAATAATCACACCAATGAAATTGTTTCAATCATTGAAGAATTAAAAGAAGCACAAATAATACAATAAAAAGTGTTGCGAGCATAATACATTAATTATTCATAAAATGGTTGTTGACAAGTTTGGTCGATTTTCGAAGGGAGTAAGCCGTGGACCGCAAGGACCACCTGGAATCGGATTTAAATTAACATCTGGAGGAGACTTTGATTTAAATATGAAATGTATTAAAAATCTGAGTAACCCGCTAAATAATGAGGATGCAACAACAAAAGCTTATGTAGATGGAGAAATTGATAAAATGCTGAAACTAATGAATATCGAAGTTAACAATAGAATAAGGGAAATAGAAAAAAACATTCAGTTTGCAATAAAAACATTTGAAAGAGATATTATAATACTTTTAAGTAAACGAATAGATGATAAGCTTGTTTCTGAAAAATAAATAAAAAGAACTTATGTGATAATTACTACTTTTTTTTATTTATTTCATCATTATGTGCCAATATTACTTTTTTTTTTTTAGTTGAATGACTGTCCAATTCTCCCTTTATACAATAAAGCTAATTCGGTGATTATTGTGTCCGACAGGTGTTCCGAATTTTAGAACTATAGAAAAATCCAACACCAACAACTGTAGAAGATTTCAATCTTAGAACAATCATAAAAACGTTTACAACTATATGTAATAGCGGGTTGGGGTGTAGCCTAGGGGTAGTGTACTAGGTCTTGAAAACATTGATATCGAGGCTCAATTCCCATCGTTAAAAAAATCGTATAAATAAAAGAATCAGTATCCATATAGTTAAAACCAAAACTTAGACTTCATATAATTATTTCCGAGTACCGTAAAGCCTATATATGTTGGTAAATATTGAGCGTACAATTTTAAAGTCATCTGTAGATAGGTTCTTAGCTAATGACTCTAAACTAGAGGACATAAACTGGAATGAATCTAAAAATCTCAATTCAATTGAATCAGTCTCAGTTACAAAAATTCTTTTTGACATAAAGTTCTTTGTTAAGAGAATATCACCAGGTAAGTTCTTTCATAAACAAATGATCCAGAAAACAATTTCATAACAATATGCAATAGACAAATCCATAATCCACCACCAAAACCAAAGATTTGTTTGTTTTTATCGACTCCGCCTGATTGTTTGTTTATTCATTTAAATGGCTATCCGTTTTTTTTTTAAATAACAACAACAATCATTAGTTTTTTTTGTAAATATATTTTATAGGTTTTTATTTTTAATCTATTAACATATTATTATTATTGTTTTCAAGCATATGTTCCATTATCTCTTTTTTCTACTATAAGCTGTCTTTTGATCAATCTGTAAAAGAAACATAAAATTAAAATATTATTTTTAAGAAAGAATATATAATACTTTACCCTCATATCGGATTATATTTGTTAACATTAATTTCAAGATGGCTTATTTCAACTATTGTCCACTATCACGTTCTTGAAATTCTTCACTTTTTATATAAATATCATTCGTCATTGTTTTGTAGATAGGAGCTATTTCATTTTCTCTCAGCACAGTACACATTTTTGTTTGAAAAGATTTTACATCGTACACTACGTCATGTTTTTAGTATATATTATATATACAGCAAATAGTTCCATATTAAATTTGTAGCCTCCAAGCTTCACTAAATATTCTTTTAAAAGTTCAATCACTGGCTTTTCATTTATTTCAAAAAATGTTAGTGGCTCTATAACTTCTCGATTTTTATTTTCTAACAATAATGTTACAATTCTTCCTGCAAACGAACTTCTCAAAACTTTAAAATGTTTACTAATCAAGTCGGCAGAGTTTTTCTTATGGGAATTTGTTCGAATGTGATAGTTCCAGTTTTTATTTAACACTTCTAGATCACAAGCGTTACATTTCTTTGACGGTTCCGTTATTGCTGTAGTCGGTTGCACTGGATTAAGTTTTACTCTGCACTTTTCAAGATGTTCTAATAATTTATCTTTTCGTGAATATATTTTCGCACAGAATTCACATTTAGAACTATCCTTTAGATGCACACTTCGTATATGTCTATTTAAATTCTTGTTGTATGAACAGATTATACCACAATATTCACAAATAAATGAATTCATGTTACTTTTTCACTTTACTCGATTTTTTCAATTTCACTATTTTTTCTCAGGCTTCACTGGATTATTTTTTTGATAATGCACGACAGACTTCACTTCACGTTTATATACGAACACACACATACAAGGAGATACTCAGATATATAGATATACATACACAGAAAGAGAGAGAGAGATACATAGAGAGAAAGAGAGAGACAGATATACATGCATCCCCAGAAAGAGAGAGAGAGACAGAGATAGAGACATACATACACAGAAAGAGAGATAGATACATAGAGAGAAAGAGAGAGACAGATATACAGATAGATACATATGGTATAGGCACAGAAAGAGAGAGACATACATACACAGATAGAGAGAGAGATAGATAGAGAGACATACCTGTTGAATTTCACAACATTATGCAATAATGCTAACTAAAACATGACTCATCCGAGAAATGCATGAAATTTGATATGCTTTTTCCGGAAATATGTTGACTTATCAAGAAATATGACTATGCTTTTTCATAAACAAAAGAAATATGCTGTCTCATCACCCACTATGCTTTTTCATAAACATTAGCCTAAGCCCCCCGCTAGCCTAAGATTTCGTTTAGCCTAAGCCCCCCGCTAGCCTAAGTTTTCGTTTAGCCGAAGTTTTCGTTTAGCCTAAGCCCCCCGCTAGCCTAAGTTTTCGTTTAGCCTAAGCCTCCCGCTGGCCTAAGTTTCGGATAGCCTAAGTCCCTCGCTAGCCTAAGCCCCCCGCTAGCCTAAGCCCCCCGCTAGCCTAAGTACGCTAGCCTAAGTTTTCGTTTAGCCTAAGCCCCCCGCTAGCCTAAAATTCGTTTAGCCTAAGCACCCCCCCCCCCCGTTAGCCTAAGCCCCCGCTAGCCTAAGCCCCCGCTAGCCTAAGCCCCCGCTAGCCTAAGTACAGCTTCATACAAGTCTATGACGTAATCATAAAAAAACTCCTCCCTCAAAAAATCGTCTCCCTGCCTCGGGGGAGTAAATTCCTTATCAGCTTCATACAAGTCTATGCCGCCATCATACAAAAATACCTCCCAGGGAGTAAATTCCACAGAAATCAATGACGTCATCCATACAAAAGCTCGGCTCCCTGCTCCCCTGGTTTTGAAATGGTATATCCATACTACTTCAATGGCAAATTTCAGCATTTTTTTAATTTCTTTTATGGAAATTTATTATTTTGAAGAGAAAAGTCGATTATTTCAAATGCATATAGTGCAAAATCTCACAAGCATGAAAACAATTTAAATTTACTGGTTTTTCACCTTTCACCTCATCTGCCAAACCCCTCTTAGAGCCAGTTTAGCTTATACAGGAACCCTATTAAGCTTATGTGCCATTAGCTTTGACCGATGGCGGTGTCTTTACTTAGTGTCAGTAATCATTATGGGTGTTATCGTTGCGACCTTCCAAGCTTCAGGAAAATACGAGATACTCAAACAGCAGTTGTAAAAAGAAGTCGTAGCACCCCTCAACAAGGAATAGAGTTGAAGCGTTATTAGCTTTAAGTTAGCCTTCAGTGAGCTTTAAGTAGGTTAATCAATTATTAATCGTAACAGGTTTTTGTCGAAATTTTTCCTTAAGTATAAATTATAGTTAAATCATACAACATTTAAAATTGATGCATGCCTTCAACTATACCAAAGCTGTAAAGATATAGAAACATGTCTAATCACTTAAATAATTTATTGTATCTAAACAAAAAATCTGCCAACAATCTGGGCGTAACTTTATTATTTTTCCGGCAGAAGATAGGAACGCGTTTAATTCTGAAATGCGGTGTAGGCTACTATGTGACTGAAAACCTATCAAAAAGAACAAGATCATGGAAGTGAAAATCTGATTGGATCTGAGAGATATGGAATAGTTTATGAAAAAGTACACAATCACTTTACACCCCCTTAGGGGTCAATTTTCAGAAAATCTTGAAAACACTTTCTTGATATTCATATGGAGAATACATAGAATAAAATTAAATTCATTATTTGGGACGAGGTAGTAGATATGTCGAAAATCGTGGTAAAATATGCATTCTATTTTCACAGATAATTTTTTTTGCCCCCCTTCTGAACGCCAATAGATATTCGTTTTTCTTATTCAAAATTATTTTTCTAGTTGATTTAGATATACACACCGAGTTTCAACATTGTAGCTTAAGCCGTTCTATATACAGGAAAGACACCCCCACTTGTACCACACTACCCTTAGGGGTCGAATTTCAAAAAACCTTGAAAACATTTTCTAGGTATTCATACGAAGAATCCGTAGAATAAAAATGAATTCAATATTTGGAAAGACCTAGTAGATATGACGAAAATCGTGAAAATATATGTATTTTATATATATTATATTTACAAATAATTTTTTTTGCCCCCCTTTCTAAACGCCAATGAATATTCAAATTTTTTTTTATCACAATTACTTTTCTAGTTGATTTACATATACACACCGAGTTTCAACTTTCTAGCATGAACCGTTTAATAGTTAGGAAAAACACCCCCTACCCCCGTAGCATACTACCCCTAAAAAAAATTTTATTTTTCCAACATTCCGCTACTATAGCTCTATCTTAATACCAAGTTTAAGGCTTATATCATTACAGGTTCTCAAGATATAAGCATCAGAACTTTTTCCTTTTCACCCTACCCCACCCTCCCCCTCTACACCCTCAACCACAAAACTTTTTTCCCTACTAGGGTTTAATTAGCGCTACTTCTGGTAAAAATTCTAAGCATCTATCTTAAACTGTTCTTGAGATATGAAATGTGTTTGTTTTGAAAAATTCTCATCCCCTCCACTTCTATGCTCCACCTCCCACTTAAAAAATTTTACTTTGATCAATCTTTATTTGTCAACCTTTATACCCAAACCAAATTTTATTTTTCTAGAGCAATTGGTTCATGAGATATTGTAATCTTAAGTTTTTCACCCCCCACCCCCATACACAACTTCCCCCCACCCAAAATTTTTCTTCATTCTGTTCTCCTAGTATAACTACAAATATGTTTTAAGTTTGAATAGTGTGCCATTAACGGTTTAGGAGATATGGATTTTAGAATGTGTCTATCTCGCCTTTTTTGGGTTTCGGACTCATTACATTTCCCCCCACTCCCACACCCCTTGATCAATATTGACAATTTTTCTGCAAATGGGTCTACTATCAGAGCTCTATAGAAATTCCAAGTTTCAGTTTCCTAACGTTAGGGGTTACTGAGATCTGGAAACCAAAATTTTCGGTCTAAAATACCCCTCCTTCCCCCTCACACCCCCACGCCTAAAAACTTGGTCACTTCAAGGCGCCTACCCCGTCTATTCGTTAAAAAAATTTCAATTAAATATCTCAAAGCGTTTGGCAGCTACGAGCCTCCAAACGGTCTTGCGTACGGCGGACAGACGGACTGAAAATTTTTATTGCTTTTTTCGCGTCTACTAGTTATGAAACGTGAAAATAAAAATTTTGAGGGTAGCAAATTTTTTTTTTTAAAAAATCAATCACAATACTTAATTATTAAAATAATAAAGTTAAATGAATTTTACGAAATTACGAAATAGAAGTCAAGTACCCTGTACGAAAAGTCGTCAGGCCTCATTTAAATAAAAGCAAAATCAAACCTGATTTCTGCCTATCGATAGGCCCAAAACGCAAGGTATGACGTTAGCTCGAAGTGTATGATATGAATCATACCACCCTTGTAGGAAAAGTCCTAAGGCCTGATTTAAATAATAGCAAAATCAGCCCTGATTTCTGCCTAACGATAGGCTCAAAACGCAAGGTGTGACGTACGCTAGACATGTATGATATGAATCATACCACTTTGGATGGAAAATTAAACGGTATGATTTCAATCACACCAAAATCAGATCTGATTTTGACCTATCGATAAGTCTGAAATGCATGGTCTAATTATTCACCTTATGCATTTGATATGAATCACATCATAATCTAGGAACAGTCTTAAGGCCTGACTTTAGTCACATCTGAGTTTGGCCTATTCGTTAGGTCCGAAATGAATACTATCGGGCCTATTACGAAACTCGAGTTGAGTGAGTAACTTCTCACATTTGAACTCGAGCAAAAGTTGGTATGATGAAACTCGACAATTGGAAAGTCAATTCCATTTCCAGTAGTCGAGTGAATTTGACATTTTTTACAAGTAAATACTAACTCGATCAGCTCTCATAATACGCAGTACTTTTTACTCACGCTTTTTTCTCGACTAAAAGTCGAGTGAAACTCGACAAATAGGCTGTCGTCGAGTTTCACTGACGCAGAATGTGCATTTTTTGGTCGAGTGAGTTACGCAATAGGCCTGTATGACTTTGAATGCATGCATGATTCATACTAGTGCTGCGACATCGACCTCAAAACATCGATGTTGTATAACATCGATGTTTGAAATAAACGACATCGATGAAAAACATCGATGTTTCTAAACATCGATGTTTCTAAACATCGATGTACGAAGCCTCTCTCTTCAACACGATATTGTCTCAATTCTACAATAACATTTTTGCTTTACCGAAATTCAAGAAATGTTTTATTGCCCTGAAAAAATGTGTTCGAAGGAAGCATGCGGAAAATAACATTTTAGAAGGTGTTTTCGTAGCAGAAAAATACAGATTTTTTTTAGAATAACATCACATATATCAAGAACTATTTTAAAAAGGATCTTAGAATGTTGACAGGAGGTTGACTCGAAATCTGCAGACATATTTTTAGTGTAGAGAGCAAAACATGCTGATTTGAATATCTGCAGATTTACTCTTCATTTAATAGAAAACTGAATGCCGGTGTTTACAAGTATTAAAAATTAGTATACTAGAATGTTTAAACCATACATGTAATATGGTACTTATAGTAGCAAACTAATATAAAGGATAGTAAAGCAAAGTTTTAAAATTATGTTACTGCGCCACTGCGCAATCAAATTCAAATTTAAAATGCTAACAGTAATAACTAGTTTTGCTTCCCGATACCAATTGTACCTAGCATTACATTTTTTCTTTTTGATTTTCGGTACTCGCTCTTTTCTAAATAAACCTTTATCTCGATCACTTGTACCTAGTAACTACTTGCTATTAATTTAACATTCATTCTCGTTAACTAAACTAGTGTTTCTCGTTTTTTTTGCTACCAGTGTTCTTTATCATTGCATTAACTTATTATTTCTCGTTATCACAACAATTTGTTATAAATAAAAATTCTCATTACATACATTTTGTTTTTTTTTATTCGCGAAAAACGAATCTGCAAAAAGCTGCAGATTCCATTATGTAGATTTCCAAATCCGTAGTCAACATAACCGTCAATCTTATCGTGATGAATATTATATTTCAATATGTACCTGCTGCCCACAATTGTATTAATCAGTGTTTTAATGGTTTTCGTTTCCTAAACATTATAGACAACAAACAGTACAAAAAATCTGCCAACACGGCTCTATATATTCTTCAATTTTTTGCTTTCTATCCTTTGATGTTTTCGAGAAATATCAGTGACACCTCTAAAAATTTTCTCTGCTAGAAGTCCATTGGGCTATAACTCCTGTAACAATTTGAAGATCATAAAATTTAATTTATTTAATTTAATAAAATTTTTACTAAATATCTCTTCGGGCTTGTGAGCTACGCGCATACAATCGTACCCTTAAAGAAAAATCTTCCAACAGAAGCTCGGAACGCATTTAATTCTAAGATGCGGTGTAGGTTACTATGTGACTGAAAAACTAGCAAAAAAAATCGGAAGCGGTTAGAATAGGGTGTAATATATGAATATGTACCATGATTGGGTCATACTCCGGGATGCGGTCTAGGGATAGAAAAAGGAAAAAACTTAAAAATAGGTGATTATTAAACAAGTCCGTGGAAGTGAAATGATATTCGATATCTGATCAGACCTAAGAGATATGGAAGAATTTATGAAAAAATAAATACCAAGTTTCAGCTTTTTATCATTATAGGTTCCTAAGATATAACCATCGGAACCATTTTCTTTTCACCCTCCCCCACCCTCACTCTCTACACCCACATCCCCGAAAAAAAATTTCACCCCGCACCCCGTATAGGTTAGGTTGCAGTGGCGGCCAAAAGCCTCACATAGACCCACGAGGGTCCATAGTGATACCACACATAACAGGAGACCTAAAGTATCTATGGAAGGTGCGCTAGAGTTACGATCTGTGTTGAGAGCTCCTCGTTTAAATCAAAGGTCCCTGTGACCATAGCAAAGTTGAGCAAACTCTGCATGCTTTTAAGAGAGACTTCTTTGAGATTTGCGAAGGTTGGTGCACCCAGAGCTTTCACCCTTCTCCTAGCGAGAGCTGGGCAGTTGCATAGGAGGTGTTCTAGCGTTTCCCGTTCCCCGGGAAGTTTGCAGTTTCTGCAGATATCGTCAGTAATCAGCCCCAATCTATACGCATGCGCCCCTATCAAACAATGGCCGGTGATTAAGCCGACTAAGTTTGCGCATTGCGCCCTAGGTAGCGTTAACAAGAGTTTAGTTCTTTCCTTGTTGAGAGTGCTCCACATTTGTTTCGTGGTTCTGGAGGTTGATGAAGCCCGCCACCTGGTCTCGGACAGGCTTAGCATCTTTTTTTCTAGGTAGTTATAAATGACATTAAGAGGCGGTGGTACTGAAACCGCGGTTTCTAGTCCAAGGTTAGCACCTTTTTTGGCAAGATCATCCGCTAGTTCATTTCCCAAATAACCGCTGTGTCCTGGAACCCAACAGAGTTCCACTTTCCTATTTGAGCACAGTTCCTGTAAAGCGCGTCGACAGTTAAGAACTGCCTTGGATTTGATAGTGCAGGACTGCAAAGCCATTAAGGCGGCTTGACTATCTGTATAGATAAAAACTGCCCTATCTCTTTTCCGCGATTTGTGAGCTAATTCCGCCGCCTTCTGAATCGCCAGTACCTCCGCTTGGAAAATACTGCAATTATCCGGCAGCCTGTAGCAAGAGTTTGTTGAAAGATCAAGTGAGTGCACGGCTGCGCCCACTCCATCCTCCATCTTAGAACCGTAGTATAAATATTAATCGACCCTACAGAGTCGCCGGTCCTAACCTCCCAGAATTTTCTGCTTGGTATATTTATGGCGAACTTCCTGTCGAACCAGAGCTTAGGATCTGTGTAGTCCGTAGTCCCTGTAGTTGGTAGGCTGATATTACTGTGCCCGTACGCACATGTTTTGAGCTGGTTTGACTCTCTGAGTCTTAGGGCGCATTTGCATGCTACGTATTTCGCGAACAGGTCGATTGGTGGCAGAGAAAGAAGGACGTTGAGTGAGTCTGAAGACGTGCTCCGGAGGGCGCCCGTTATTCCAAGACAAGCCTGTCTCTGCACCTTCACCAACTTATTTCTGTACGTTACTTTGTCGAGTACTGGCCACCATACTAGCAGACCGTATAAAAGAATTGGCCACCCCGTATACCAACTCAAAAATTTTTTTTCAACCTTTTTTTCTAGTATAGGTACATATATAGGTAGGAGATATGGATTTTAGAATGTGTCGATCTCGCATTTTTGCGTTTCGGACAAATTATTTTTCCCCCCACTCCACCTTCACCCATATCAAAATTTTTTTGCAAATGGGTTCACTATTGAAGTTCTATTGAAATTACAAGTTTCAGCCTCCTAGCAAAAGCGGTTGCTGAGATCTAGAAACCAAAATTTTTCGTCTAAAACCCTCCCAACTCCTCCCAACTTTTCCCTCCTCATACCCACAACCCTCTAAAAGATACCAGTCGTAGAGGTTCACCCAACCTACCCACCATAAAAATTTCATGATAATACCTCAACGGGTGTGGGAGCTACACGCCTTCAAATTATTTGGGGTCTACTAGTCCTAAAACGTGAAAATACAAAATTTCAGGATAGAAAATTTGTTTGAAATTTCAGGTCGATCACAATACTTTATTATTAAAACATACTGCAGTCACGATCGGCTGCAAGCCAATCGTATAATACTCTCGATGATACTGAACTCCGATTTATATTGTAGTTGGGGCAAAGTAGAATTACGTATGTACATGTTGTATGTCCTTTATCAATGTTTAAAATCATTTCTTGAACTGGGTATGCCATCGGGAATAAAATGTCATTTTTGAAGGACATGTGAGGTGCAGGAAAGACTCACTCGATTTTTTATACATTTATCCCTTTCCTTGGAACCATCCACAAATTAATGTGTACAAAATATCAAATTCGTAGTTTGACGAGTTCAAAAGTCATGGGAAAATATTGTTGAATACGTATCTTAAGGATTTTTTGTATGGAAGGTACCAGAAGGAGTTAAAGGGTTTTGCTGACCCGTTTTCATTCAAAACTAATTTGTACAAAATTATAAATTTACAGCCAAACGATTACTTGAAATATAGTGAAATCCATAAATTAAGTGAAGACATTTTGAAAGGATATTTGTATGGCTGTTACGCGAAGGACTAAAAGAATTTTTTTCAACGATATACATTTAACTTCAACTATTGGAAAACAAACGGATACAAAATTTTAAACAAACAGCTAAAATGGTTGTGAAGCCATCAACAAATTTTCTAGAACACTGTCATTTCAAGGTTTTTTTTGTATGGAAGCTACTCGAAGGAGTCAAGAAATTTCACTGACAAACGCAGTCTAACTTCCTTTTTACTTAAATCTTATTTGTACAAAATTTAAACTTCGTGGCTAAACGATTTCTTGAGTTAAAGTGAGTTTCGTGAATTAAATGAAGATGTCTTAGATATTTGCATGGCAGCCACTCGAAGGACTAATAGGATTTTCTTCATAATCATGCATTTAGCTCCAACTATTGTAAAATTAGCACATACAAAATTTTAAAACCATATCTTAAGCCTGTCTGAAGTTATCGGCCAATATTCTTGAACACATGTCTTAAGGACATTTTATATGGCAGGTACCAGAAAGAGTGACAGGATTTATCTGCCTAGTAAACTCAAAATTTGTTTTTACTCAGAACTAATTTGTACACAATTTCGAATTCGTATCTAAAAGATAACTAGAGTTGTGAGTAGAGTGAATACACTTTGGTAGGATATTTGTATGGCGGCTACACGAAAGGCTAAAAGGACTTTTTTCACAATCATAGACCTAGCTCCAACTTTTGAAAAACCAACGTATACAAGATTTCAAAGTCGTAGCTTTAGGCATATCGAAGCTATTGGTCAATATTCTTGAACACATGTTTTGAGGACATTTTATATGAAAGGTACCAGAAGGAGTAAAATGATTTCGCTGATTAGTAAACTCGAACTTTGTTTTCCTCAAAACTAATTTGTACAAAATTCTGAATTCATAGCTAAACGATTACTTGAGTTATAGTAAGTTCCGTGAATTGAATGAAGATATTTTAATAGGATTTTTGTATGGCAGCCACTTGAAGGACTAATAGGATTTTCTTTATAATCATACATTTAGCTCCAAATATTGAAAAGTTAGCACATACCAAATTTCCAAGTCGTAGCTTAAACCCTTATGAAGTTATCGGCCAATATTCTTGAACACGTGTTTTAAGGACATTTTGTATGGCAGCTACCCGAAGGAGTGGGACGATTTCACCCGTTAACGAACTTAGCCTTACAAATTCAACCAACGTCAACCGGATTTAAGGTTTTTGGCCACAAATAAACAAAAAATAATATTTAATATAATAACAACTTTTTTTCGTCCGAGGCTTGGTTCTATGCGTTACATAATTTTCGGCTGGATAAAACTTATAATACTCTATATGATTTCATCTAGAGTATAAAAATAACAAAGTAAAAAAAACCCACATTCCGTGTGACCGCAGCCAACATTCATAATTCAGATTCAGATTCAGAAAATTTATTGAGACTTAAAATTATGCATGATATTACAAAGATATGAAGATTAAAGCTTGACAGCGGTCTAATGTCAAAGCAGCTCCGACGAGAAATTTATTCCGACCTTGGCCGAGACTGAGTTGATGAGTTAGGCATGTACCAGTATTTATACCACTTGCTCGTGTGGTTTATTACATTTACTTAACCTAACTTGTTATCTTAAAACTACCTTACTTTCTACTACATGCGTTTACATTTATATTTGCATATATATACATTATTTACTTATATATACATTATTTACATATATATACATTGTTTCCATTTGGGCTTTGAACTGTTTTTACCTCGTTTCAGAAACACTTACATATGTGGATCTCGAGTTATACCAGAGAGAATTTTTAAATATTACTTTAAGAATGCCAGATCTTTGTCTAAGCAGCACCGACAAGAAATTAAATAGAGTTCAATGCCTGAAACTCGGCCTAGTAAATTTAGATACTATTTAGAATTTTACTTCTTTATGAGTTTATTTACATTTTGAAGTTTCCAATAAACTGAAAACGGTTCTCCCGTGTTGAGACAGAACTTATAATTACTTCTTTAAGTTTACATACTATTTACTTACTTTCTATGTTGATACTATGTGATATGTTAATTTTTTAAATGAATAAGAGTTATATTTACATTTTTTCTATATTCTTCAATTATAGTATTTAAGATAGGTGGTTCAATTCGTGACTTGCTTTTTCAAGACTTTATAAAGTTTTCCTATTGCAAAACCATGTTAACAATACTTATCATCTTCTATTTTACTACGAGAGTGATTTATTTTACTACAAATATGATTAGTTAAAGTTGTCTATGTTCATGTCGTAGCTGATTGCCTATGATTTAGTTCTAACTTAGCCGTGGGGGACCAACCTAGTCACTAGTAATTATGCGGGGTTACCATGATCCGTGTGACATTCATTCTTTCAGCCTCTATATCCATATGTAGCGGATGGCGAGTAGAAGCTCGGTATAGGGTCGTCTACCTCGGTTCCAGGCAAAGAGTACTCCTCTAAAATCTTTAAAGGGGAGAAGTGATAATTTTCATCCGGCCAGGGGGTTCAGGGAACAGAGAACGTACCTGCCTGAGGGGGTGGTTACGCCAATTACTTGTCCTCTTTTTACTCGTTGCCAACATATAGTGTAATATTGCGGTAACTTCTGATTCTCTATACAAGATAGAGTTTCTGAAGTGTTTTTTATTAGGTCTTCTGTATTTTGAGAGACATTTCCTCAGAATTTTCCGCTCGAATATACTAATCTCGGTTGCTACCGTTGGAGATATTCCTAACCAGGCTACAAAGCAGTATGTGATAATTGGCCTAATAAGAGTTTTATAAATAAGGGTTTTACATCTTATACTAACTGATTTGGAGGAGAGTAGAGTCCCAACAGCACCCGCCGCCGCTTTGGCTTTGTTCAGAACGGACCTGGCATGTGGGTTGAACTTAAGTCTATGGTGGAAATTAACTCCTAAATACTTGATTTTTTCCTTTAGAGGGATTGTGGCCCCATTTGCAGTTATTTTAACATTTCTACTTTCTGCAACTGCTTTGTGGTGTCCTTTCCCACTTGCGTTCCTAAAGCATATCACTTCAGATTTATTAGTGTTGATTTTAAGTGCCCATTCAGTGAGAAAGGAAGCCAAACTATTAACCATAATTTGAGTAGAGTCTTGTGCCCTAGATGGTAATTCGTCACTCGACATCACGATAATATCGTCAGCAAACATGAGAACTAGTTGATGATCGCGATTACTTTGCGGACTCTGATTCTGTGTGGGTCCTATAGGAATATCCCATAAGAAAAAATTGAATAAGGCTGGACCCAGTATTGAGCCTTGGGGGACTCCGGATGACGAGGGTGTATTCGAGGAATATCTCCCCGCTATCCTTATTTTAAAGGACCTGTTGGACAAGAAATCAATAAGAATTCTGCAAAGATAAGTGGGGCAGTTAGTTTCGATAATCTTAAGGATAAGCCCGTCGACCCAAACCGAGTCGAACGCCTTTTCCAAATCTAGAGCGCATGCCACTGTGCATCTTTTTTCTTTTAAGTTGTCTGTAATGAATTTATGCATTAACATTATCGCTTGTTCCGTGGATTTTTGGTCCTCAAACCCGAACTGTGTGTCAGGGATCAGTGTCTTAGTGAAAGCTTTTAAGCGAGGTAGTATAACTTTTTCAAAGACCTTTCCAATATTTGGAAGCATCGATATTGGTCTAAATGATTCAATCTCTCGAGTGGAACCCTTAGGTATTGGGATAAGCAACGCCTCCTTCCATAGCAGGGGGAAGTACCCCAGGCTTAGACAATTATTAAAAATTATTGCTAGAGGCTTAGCCAGTACGTCTCTGCATTTTTTCAACACTTTGTTCGGAACCCCATCAGTGCCATGTGAGGTTTTTCCGTTCATGCTGGCCAGTATTTCCTTAACCTGGTCAGTATACGTGAAGAATTCCGCAAATGGGGACTGTAAAGGGTAGCTGGCCCGATTAGACTCCGAAAAGATGCTCAATAGCGCCCCCTGATGCCCTTCAATGAAAGAATCTTTTACTTCTTTCGCCCTTTGTAGTAGAGTAGGATTGGTTGTGATTCTTTCCCTATACAGCCTCCCGAAATAGGAAGAACATGCTTCCAGTTTGTCATCCGTGGACGAGAGTATTTGATTATTTAACTCACAGTTATCAATATCCAGGTTGAATGGCGCCGCTTTCCTACCAGTTAGCTTATTGATTTCTGAGAACACTCTAGGACCCGGTTTTAGCGCTCTTAGCCTTACTTTGTATGAGTTGTTGAGGTCTATCCTGATTCTATCTTCAATGATTTTACTTAGCCGTTCTATTTTTGCCTTTATTTCAACATACTGTCTATTATATCTATTTAAGGTGGCATTATAGATTCGTTTTAGTTTTTGGCGGAGGTAATTCCTTGCTTTTATAAATCTCAAGGTGGCTTCAGTCAAGAAGCGTTCTTTGGTACTTTTCGTTGACTTGGCTGGTGCAAATCTGTTGATGCATTGGGATATGGATTCGGTTAACTCTGCAATGTATTGGTTTATTTCTGGAATTTCTAAGTTCCTATCTTCCGGAAATGATTCCGGTATTAGGTCTTCCAAAGCGTCAGAGAAGTCCTCCCAGTTGATGTCAGTAAATGATCGAAATAGCCTAGGAGTAGCCGGAACTGGTCTTAGGCTCTGTGGGCTAATGAATAGAAATAGCCCAAAATGATCCGATGGACCCGACACTATGCAACAATGAAAGGTATTGTGGTTAAGGAGGTTTTTGGAGAGCAAGAAGAGGTCCAGATATGAGTTCCCTCTTGGAAACGTTGGTGTTGCAGCATTTACTATATCAAGGTCCATAAATGTCTCAGATAGGTACCAATCCAAGAGTCGCTTGCCGTTAAGGTTTTGTATTCTGTCTCCCCAGTAACTGTGCCGCGCATTAAAATCTCCGCCCAGTACTACAGCGTCGAAAGACCGGGATAGGTTAAAGATGGCGTCCATGGACCCAGGCATTGCATTTCCTGCACCCGACGGGAAATAGATTGCTCCGACTAATATTCTGAATGGTGACCCTTCCCTTTTGAACAGCACTGAAGCTAGAGTGCAGGAGCAGCTTGAGTTCGAAAAGTTGATTTGTTCAGCATGAAATTTGTTCTTTATGACTAGGGCGGTTTCTCTGCCTTCGTCATTCCTAAATAGGGAATAATTATCCAATCTTCTTTTATGTTCAGCTCTCAGACGGGTCTCAGTGATGAAAGCGAAGTCAATTTTGAGGTGCCGCAGTTGGTTTTCCAACGCTAATTGTTTGTCTATATTTATAATAGAATTGACATTCAGATTTAAGAAGTTTAGTCTGAACATGTTCTATCGAGTGTAGAGAAGAGAAATGATAATAAGGCCTGCGGGCGACTGGCTTCGTTCATTGATTCGAATTTATGTTTGAAGTCTTTTATGCGGTCGCAGATTTCCCACACCGCCAATCCAAAGTATGTGGATGCTTTTTGATCAAGCCAATTAAAATCACTCAAATTGCCTGCTGATGTTCTATTTTTAGTGACGTCATCTTGTAGCTCTTTTCTAATTTCTTCGTGAGTTTGGAGCGAATTCACTTTCAAGGAGATAACCCCTTGTCTAACTGAGATAATGCGGAACTTGGTCTTGGGCCATTTTTCCATCCACTTTGTAACCCCCTTGGCGGTTAAATTGGATAGTCTGACCATAGGGCTCCATACTTCCTTAGGGCCCTGAGATATTGGGCCTCCTGAGTTTGCCCCGGAACCGACGTTAGGTTTCTTAACCTGGTCAGATAGGATATCTTGCCTGGGGGCTAGACGCTTCCTCATGGTTGTAGGATTTGTATTTTCCCCCCTAGTTTGAGATTGGCCCCCCTGTTTGTTTTGGAATCGTTGAAAATGTCTTTAAGAGAATTTATGCTATACACATTGTCTTGCGACTTGCCCTTAGACGAGTTTATACTTTCTTTTCCTCTTTTCTTACCATTCTTAGAGTTAATATGGTTTTTATTATGTACATTATTATTTAATGAACCACCTACCTTATCGTTTTGCATACTGAAGTCCGAATCCGAGTCCAGTGTGTGATCAGCCGAGGAATTCGCTGAAGCTTGGTGATGGATATTGTACAACAGCGCCAGCTGTAGTCAACCACCATGAACTAAACAGCTGAACGCACCCCTTTATTTTATATATCCGGTACATGAAATAAAACGTCACTCTGACGGTAAAAGTAACAAGCGCGGTCGTATATTCTTTATCTCCAATAATCAACCTTTCCTCTAACCTAATTACAACAGGTTATGGGCCCAGGTCGCGAGTAATAATAAAGTAAAATTGGATTTCGCAATCGTTTGATAAAAAAGTAAAATTCAAAAATTTTGATTTAAAACCGAAAGTGCAGCGCGTAATGTCATCCGCGTCGTGGCGAATTCCTCTTCTCAATGGGGAAAATTACTCCACATGGAAAGCGCAGATGGAAGGGATCCTTCATAAAGCGCGGCATTTAACAATCGTAACAGGAACGGAAGCACGACCCGCTGAGAATGAAGTAAGCCAATCTTCATGGGACGACAAGGACTTGGATGCCAGTAGTGAGATCTTGCTGTCATTGGAACCGGCTATTGTAGCACTCGTCAAGAATTTCAAGACGTTGAAGGAAGTGTGGAGCTTCCTGGAGCAGACGTACGATCGACATAGCGTTCGTCAAAAGGCGGAGGAGTTCCGCAAACTCGTAAATATTAGGATGTGCAGCACACAAACAATGGATGAGTATCTACGCGAATTTAATTCAACTATTTCTCGCCTTAAAGAACTAGATGCAAAACTCGATGATGATCTTTTGGTAACTCTGCTACTCGACAGCTTACCTGAAGACTACAGGGATGTTCAAGCAGCTTTCGATGCCCAAGGAGACTATCCATCACTACAAACTGTTCGTATACGGCTAATGGAAGTTGGCGACAAGAGGAAAGTGCATCGGGACTCAAATGCGATGAAGGCGCGTGATTGGAGATACTCATCACGAAATAATCAGCAACAGACACCAAAACCCTTTAAGTCTGGATCAAATCAAAACAGTTCAACGTTTTTTCCTTACAATTGTCGTCGTTGCAACAAACGTGGACACAAGGCTAAGGATTGCAGAGTAAATATCGAAAAGGCAGAACGAGCAGACGAGGAACAAGGATTTGTGCTTCAGGAATGTCTTCACGCTTTGCCAGAGGTTTACGAAACAGCTGATTCGGTTTCACAAATCAAATCCCTGAAATGGTGCTTGGACAGCGGCGCTACGTCTCATATGTGCAGTATTAAGGAAAAATTTCACACGTTGAAAGTTGAAGATCAAATGGGGTATGTAAAACTTGCAAATAATTATAAAATTAAAATTATGGGGATCGGTACAATTAAATTACCTATCGGACTCCGTGGAGGACCTAAGTTCGTTTCGTTGTACAATACTTTATTTGTACCAGATTTGAAGGAAAATCTAATTTCAATCAATAAAGCCACATCACAAGGCGGTAAAGTAATATTCGAAGGAGAACGAGCATTAATTTTTGGGAAATCTGGTCAAACGCTAATGGAGCAAAACGTGAAGGCGGACTGTACGTAGTTTATGAACAGGATGAAGCGGTAAATCAGTGTAAAGAGAAAGATCAGCTGTTTGAGAAGTGGCATAGCCGCATGGGTCACTTAAATGCAGCATCTCTTCGCCAACTACAATCACACAATATGGTAACAGGAATACCACCATTTCAAAGTCTTGATCTCGCATGTGTGTCATGTATCCGTGGGAAACAAACTCGATTACCGTTTCCTGTAAAAATTGGCAAAAGTACAACGAAACGTCTTGAATTAGTACATTCTGACATATGTGGTCCGATGCGAACTGAATCTATCAGCAAATCATTATATTTCGTAACCTTCATTGATGACTTTACAAGGAAAATTTTCGTATATTTTCTCAACAAGAGAAGTGAAGTTTTTGAAGCGTTTAAAAATTTTAAAATTTACGTTGAAAATCAAACTGGTGATAGAATTAAATCGATTAGGTCAGATAATGGCACGGAATATCGTAGTAAGGCATTTACAGAGTTCTTACAGTCAAATGGAATAAAGCATGAATTTAGTGCCGAGTATACACCGCAGCAAAATGGAGTTGCGGAAAGAGCTAACAGAACGTTAGCAGAAATGGTACGTTGCCTATTAGTTGAAGCAAGTATGCCTGAATTTTTATGGGCAGAGTTAAGAAATACTGCGGCGTATATACGTAATAGGTGTCCAACGAAAGTCAACTTTAATAAAACACCTGAAGAGTTATGGTCAAAGAAAAAGCCAAATGTTACACATTTTATGGAAATTGGAGCAAGAAGTTTTGTATTAACCAAAGGAGGTAATCCTGGAAAATTTCAACCGCGGAGTGAGGAGTATGTTTTAGTAGGATACTCAGAAGATGCCAAAGCTTATCGACTGTGGAAGCGAGGTACCAGAAATATCGTAAAGAGTAGAGATGTGAAGTTCATCGAAAAATGTAAATGGAATGAGGAACGGAACCATGAATTTGAACTTAAAAATAATAATAACCAGGAAGGTATGAAAGACGATATCTCATTTGAAAAAAAGGATATATAGCTCTTTAGTAAAAAATCAAACTTGGGATCTAGTTGATCGGCAGGAAAATAAAAACGTAGTGGGCTGCAAGTGGGTCTTCAAAACTAAGTATAAATCGGATGGATCTGTGGAAAGAAGGAAAGCAAGACTTGTCGCGAAAGGTTACTCACAGATCTTCGGAATCGATTACGTAGAAACTTTTGCTCCTGTCGCCAGACTTAGTTCGATTCGTATGTTATACGCACTAGCTGCCGAAAAAGACATGGAATTACATCACATAGATGTATCTACAGCATTTTTGTACGGAGACCTAGATGAAGAAATTTTTATGGAACTGCCTCCTGGATTTATATCAAACATAAACAAAAACAAAGTATGCAAGCTTAACAAGGCAATTTACGGACTGAAACAATCTGGAAGACAGTGGAACCTAAAATTAGACGAAAAACTCAAGGAAATTGGATTTTTGAAATCTAATCATGATAATTGCATAAACTTTACAAAGGATCAAGATACAACAACTATTATAGCGGTATATGTTGATGACCTGATAATTGTGACAACAAATCCCACATTCTACAATAAATTAAAATCTCATTTGATGTCGCACTTTGATATTCGAGATCTTGGTGAACCAAGACTATGTGTCGGTTTAGAAATACAGCGAGACCGATCGCATAATATTTTATCCATAAGCCAATCAGGCTACATTAAGAATTTGCTTAAGAAATACAACCTACTACAATGCAATCCCAGGAAACTACCATTGCCACCGAAAACTAAATTAGAGAAGGAGCCTTCGATAGATGGCGAACGGGAACCAATCAATCAAAGAGATTACCAGGAGCTCATCGGATCTTTACTTCATTTATCGACGTTTAGCCGTCCTGATATCGCTTGCTGTGTTAATATGCTATCTCAGTTTAACCAAAATCCACGCAGACAACATTGGAATACAGCATTATCGGTGCTCAAATATTTAAAAGGAACTGCAAACGCTAAGATAACTTATCGGAAAACGGGAAAACCACTGTTCGGGTACGTGGACTCGAATTGGGCCGAGGATATCAACGATAGAAAATCCCAATCCGGCATCGCCTTTATTTTCGGGGGTGGAGCCATTGCATGGGAATCTAAAAAACAACCTATCGTCGCTACATCCAGTGCTGAAGCGGAATACATAGCATATTTCAAACATCTTTTTATTGAATTAAATATTCACGGAGCTCGCGAAAAAATCAACATCTACAATGATAGTCAAAGCGCTCAGCATATTGCTCGAAATCATGGAGGGCCATCAAGAACGAAGCATCTTCATATTAGATACCATTACGTGCGCGAAGCAATCACTGAAGGGACTATACAGCTAGTATACATGTCTACAGACCAGATGCCAGCCGACGCACTTACGAAAGGCACTTCCATGGTCAAACATTATTTTTGTTTCACGCAACTTGGAATGCAGTTTGACTACAACGCTGCTGCTCTTGAGGAGGCGTGATGGATATTGTACAACAGCGCCAGCTGTAGTCAACCACCATGAACTAAACAGCTGAACGCACCCCTTTATTTTATATATCCGGTACATGAAATAAAACGTCACTCTGACAGTAAAAGTAACAAGCGTGGTCGTATATTCTTTATCTCCAATAATCAACCTTTCCTCTAACCTAATTACAACACTTGGCCTATTGAGGCCCTTCGTTTTCTTTTCGCAGACAGGGAGTCCTGTTGATTCCCGGAAACTCGCTCTTGTTTTGTTTTTTCTATCAGCAGGAAAAAATCACTCTCCATTTTTTTATAGCTTCTCCGGAGCTCCGCATTTTCGTTCTCCAGTGCTGCTATCTTCAACATTACAAGATTGCGCGGTAGCGCACCTGTTGTAACCGAGGAATTCAAGCCAGACCCGGTTTCGTCACCTGGGTCCAACTGCACACCATCTTCTAAGAACAAATCGACGTTGGGATTCGCGATGTCCATCTTATATGCCACGGGACCAGTGACCCCCGCATCCATGTCAGCGGGCAAGGCGGTCCAAGCCTCCACGTTTTGAAGGATTCGTATCTTTTCTGCTTCGCTCAACTCCGTTGGCGTGAAATTGTTTTGTTCCGCCATAAGGCGGGCCGCTGTCGAATCGTAGAAGTTTTCAATCGCTGTTAATCTCCTCTGAGAGGCCCCATCCGGGCCCCACGTTTTTTAAAGTTTGGACAAATCCACTCGTTCAGAGAATAGGCGACTTAATTGTGGCCCTTAGCCGACTTATAAATTTAAAATAATACTTTTTCTGCGCAGTTGCAATTCGAGGCAAAAAGCACGCGGTGGTAGCACAACTCAGCTACACTACTGACAGCACGTCTAATCGCGTACAGCGTTTATCCACTTTAGTGGAGATAAAAATGAAAAATCGGACAACTTTAACGTTCACCCGGAAAACAGAATACAATTAAAATCGTTTAAATGCAACTAATTGCAAGTTGAATTGTCGGAACTGACAGTTTGAATTGTCAGAACTGATAACTCCCAACATTCATAATAGAATGAGCTAGTACACTTCAAAACCAGGGTTGCCAGTTCAGGCTATTTATCGCCAATTGGGCTACACAGATCATGTCATCGCTACAAAAAAATCAAGGTTTTGATTTATCTAACTTGGGCTATTTCTTACTTGAATCGGCGAATTTTGGGCTATCTTGAATTCGATAAATTTTGGGCTGTCTTGTATTTTATATTGCGAACTATTGATGCGTGAACAACCAAAATTGTCGGATTCGGGACGATACCAATCCACACGAGATATACCAGCACCAAATACGTCCCGGGAAATTCACTGTTTGGTGCGGATTTTGGTCTGGAGAAATCATCGGTCAATGCTTCTCCCAAACGAAACAGGCATTGCCATGACTGTCAAACGATCGATGATAAGCAACTTCTTGTGTCCTAAAATGGATGATATATGTATGTAGATACCGACGATATATGGTTCCAACAGGACGGCGCTACGTGCCTCACAGCGCATGTCACAATAGGTATTATGCCAATGATTTGGGAGCATCATTAATCCTATAAAATATTTTTTCAAATAAAAAAAATTGGGTTGATATCTATAACACAACTTATTTTATTTGCATTTAAAAATTGAGCGTCCTTTATCTCATGCTGCAGGCTGATCCCGAAGGGGTCTTAGACGACATATCTGATGAGTAGCACCCGTGGTGCTGAGCCCTACATCTCAATTGATTTTAAATGTTTTTCTGAATTGTGTGGTAACGAATAACTCTACCAATGATAATTAATGATTAGGTGAAGCCCAATACATTAACAGGGTAAATATAATTGCGGCCATGGTCGATTTTATAAAATGCATCGACATTTATCCTAAGCTCGCAGGGAACCATGGAACCTGCAAGGAGGTTATAGTAAGAAAAAAATAAATTTCATATTACTATGGACTTTGAAAGATGTTGCCAGCCAGCCAACTTGGGTTATCAGAGGTAGAACAGTTCCAGAGGATAAGATTCTGTCCTCGTCACGACCCAGCCAGAAAGGCAGGCGACACTCAGCTCAACCATAAAGGGAAAAACTAACTATGACTGGAGCGGCAGCACTGTGGAACAACCGGAGATGAAACGTCAGGACGTGATAAAATTGAAAAATTAAATGCATCCATGGCCGACTTTAAAATTGCCTCGATGTTTATTCTCGGCCCACAGGGAAAACATGGAAGACCTTGAGGCCAAAATACACGATCATTCTTGCATGTCATGCATGCATGAATATTTGAATTTTTCATGCCATTATGCCATCATGCAGCCCCATACACGAGAGATTTTCGAGAAAAATTCAAATATTCATGCATGCATGACATGCAAGAATGATAGTGTATGCTGGCCATTAGGTGATGCCTCGACAGATAACGTAGTATCTGTCTAATATGAATGAGAGAGGACGTGGTCGGGAAGACCCACTCCAAGAGCAAACAGAGGATAGACCCAAAGAAAGCCTCGTTCCACTACATGAAGTCAATTTGCGCGAACCACGGTTCACTCATTCACTAAAAATGTAAGTGGATCTTACTCACGGAGAAGCTGCATTTGGACGTCCTTATTGAATTTTTACCATAATTAGATACCTATTTCTTATTTTGTTTAAAATTGGCGATTTTGGGCTACTCGGCGTTTGAGAATTGGCTACTCCCTCTCTTGAAAACCTGGCAACCCTGTTCAGGACTTCAGCGCACAATGGATAATAACCCTGAAGCTTTAAAAACAGCTTCGATTCACATCACGATCGCATTCGTTTTCTCATAGCGAACTGCATCGAGAGAGAGAGAGAGAGTATACGTGAACAAATGTCGATAATTTCCATCGTGTTGGTAAGATACCCGAATTCTGAGCATGGAATGGACATCTAATATAATTTGTCTATGATTGAACCAAAGCCGAACACCTTATTCCACCGAACCGTTGCCAAAGTAAAATGCTCAAAATTCGAAAAAGAGTAATCGTGTGTGGTGGTTCAACCCGGTTTCAGTTCAAAATCAGCGAGCTAGTAATGCGGGACAAAACAGGGTACTAAAATTGTTTTAAAACAAAGCTTCTGTTTTCAAACGCCTTTTGACACCAGCAATTGTTTCCAATAATGTCTTCAGAAACTACCTATGTATATGTTCGCAGCATCATCGACATCCAATAAAACACCATGCCTATCCGCTACAAGGATCAGACCAACTTCACCAGTGTAACATTTTATTATATCTTATAAGATCAATAAAAATTTGAACAGTCAAAACTCTACTTTTTGGTCAGAAAAACAGCAACACGGTTCTAAGGTTAGTCAACGTTTTAAAATCTAAAGAAGTACCTGGTATCGACGGTGTTCAAGTGATCATCAGGAAAAATAGGCATGATTCAGATCTGAATCTGGTATTATGTGTAATGCCATCACAGCTATGATTTATACCTGACCGTTCCATAATTTTATTAACGATATGCACCCCATCCCCAACCAGTGTGAAGTATCAGGCATGACATTTTGGTCTCACTATTATCATACTAATCATGCCTACGTCATAGCTTGCGAGACCAAAATGAATCACACCTTATTGATACAGTCAAACTTCAGGTCTGACACATAAAATCACAATCAAGTATTAGAAATAATACCTGTGTCATATCTTACGATTACTGTATAAATCACAGCTGATTTGTACCTGACCGTTCCATGATTTTATTCCCAACCAGTATGAAAAATCAGGCCTGACATTTGGGTCTGACTCTTACCATACTAGTTATATCCAAAAAAAAAATCTGCCAACAGTCTGGGCGCAACTTTATTATTTTTCCGGCAGAAGTTCAGAACGCGATCAATTCGGGGATGCGGTGTATGTTACTATGTGACTGAAAACCTAACAAAAAGTTCGGGAAGCGGTTAGAAAAGGGTGTAACATATGAATTAAATAATTGGGTCATATTCCGGGATGTGGTCTAGAGGTTGAAAAAAACAAAACTTAAAAATAGGTGATTATTAAACAAGCCTGGGGAAGTGAAAAGATATTCGATATCTGATCAGACCTCAGAAACATGGTGGAATTCATGAAAAAGTATACAACCAGTTTACACCCCCTTAGGGGTCGAATTTCAAAAAATCTTGAAAACACACTCTAGGTATTCATATGAAAAATCCGTAGAATAAAAATGAATTCAATATTTCGAAAGACCTAGTAGATATGACGAAAATCGTAAAAATATACATATGCATTTTATATTAACTGATATTTTTTTTTGCCCCCCCCCCCTTCTGAACGAGAATGAATATTAAAATTTTTTTTATCAGAATTACTTTTCTAGTTAATTTACATATACGTACCGAGTTTCAACTTCCTAGCATAAGCCGTTCTAAAGTTAGGAAAAACACCCCCCCCCCCTCGTACCATACTACCCCTAAATTTTTTTTTATTTTTCCACCATGCCACTACTATAGCTCTATCTAAATACCAAGTTTCAGTTTCCAATCATTATAGATTCTAAAGATATAAGCATCGGAACTTTTTCCATCTCACCCTTCCTCACCCTCACCCTCACCCTCTACACCCACACCTTCAAACTTTTTTTCCCTACTAGGGTTCTATTAGGCCTACTTCTGGTAAAAATTTGAAGCATCTATCTGACACTGTTATTGAGATATGAAACGTGTTATTTTTTAAAAATTCTTATCCCCTCCACTTACGTGCTCCCCCGCCCCCTTCAAAGATTTTACTTTGAGCAATCTTTATTTATCAAGCTTTATATCCAAACCGAATATTGTTTTTCTGGTGCCTCTGGTTTGGGAGATATCGCAATGTTAAGTATTTCACCTCCCACCCCCATACGCCACCACCCCCACCCAAAAATTTTGTTTCAATCTACTCTCCTAGTATAACTACAGATATTTGTTAAGTTTTAATTGCTTGCTATTAACGGCTTAGGAGATATGGATTTTAGAATGTGTCGATCTCGACTTTTTTGCGTTTCGGACGCATTGCTTCCCCCTCCACTCCCACACCCCTTCACCCATATCATCAATTTTTTTGCAAATGGGTCCACTATTAAAGCTTTATAAAAATTCCAAGTTTCAGTCCCCTAACTTAAGCGGTTGCTGAGATCTAGAAACAAAATTTTTCGTCTAAAACGCTTTCCGGTCTTGATTTCTACAAAATTTAGAAGCCCAAACAGACAGAGATCTCTCGTATGTATGAAAAATCTAGTAGATTTTAAGAGTTTCCATAAAAATTTCGAGATTTCACCAAATCCAATTTGAAATCTTTGGATGTAAATTATCTGTTTTTTGAGACCATCAGAAAAGTAATATATATAATTTTTATTAGTTCTACTATCATACATATTTGGTAAAACTGAATATTTCGCATTGTGATCTGAACTCTACATCTCATAATAGTTTATTAGGTATGTATAGGGGAAGGTGGGGCAAAGTGAGCCCCCTAATGTTTGTACCGAAATTCTGTGAAATGGGTAATAGTTATAAAATACTTTTCGTGCAAACTCGATAGCTTAGGATGTTAGCTTAGTCATGTATTCGTGAAATTAAATTGTTGATGCTGATAAGAAAGTTATCTACTTCTTGCTATACAAACTTCAAAGGGCCCACTTCACCCCACTACTGGGGCAAAGGGGTATAGTATAATTTCATCCAAAACTGGAGCAAAGAAATATGGCAATGGATCAATTAAGACAAACAATATGATTTTAATAAATTGAAATGAAATAAAGTTTGTTGAGAGCGTGCTCTGCTTTGAGGAGTAGCCCTGAGAACACCAAAATATTTACTGGCCTTCTTTAGGTCAATTTTTTTCAGCAACAGAAGCTATTGCATTTTTCATCGCGACTTGAGTCCACTGTTGTTGCATTTGCATTTGTTGTTTGCTCTAGCCATGTTAAAATTGTTATTTTAAATATCAAATAAAATTATATTGGCATGCGGTAAAATTTACCCGGGGTTCACTTTACCCCGAATGAACACTAAATAGTAAGCATCTGCTGAAACTTATATACTTTTTAAATAATCATCAAATCTTACTTTGCAAGTTTCACAATCCGTACTCCGATCTCAAGGATACTGTTCCAAAAAAATCCTTAATCGCTAACAAGTTTTTTTAATCCAATTATTAAACACTGATATTTACATGAAATAGTGCCAAAATCGTAATATGAGAAAATCCGAGGAACTGTAATTAAAGTGGATTTCTTTTATAGTGCATTGTAATCAATGCTTGAAGCTTTATCATATAATTTTTTTCCGAAGATTTTGCGCTATTGCAAACTAGAAATTTTAAGGGGGCCCACTTTATCTTTACCACTTTGCCCCACCTTCCCCTACATATTAACATAGTCTCCTTACTGATTAGATCTATAGTTTAGATGACTACCACCATAAACCAACCTAACCTACTCTCCTAATTTAATAATTTTAAAAAGTTAGAAATTCTCTAAAACTATTTTCAATTATTATAACTTCATAATAGCAGTATCTTATTAATTTCAATCGCATAATTTTGGCAAGTAGATTTTGAAATCTCAAAAAGCGTTTGCAGCAAAATTACTAATTTATTTTGTAAGAGTTAACTTTTGCATAGGAGGACATTTAAATTGAATGAACAGGAGTCGAAAGCTTGCATTATCATGCAATTTGAAATTTTGTAATATCTTATACAGGTATTTGTGGTGACAGATAATTTTAGAACTGTTTAGTGACTATTATTTGTATTGAAATTTTTTTCCTCAAGAGATTTTTTCCGTAGTACCTCTTATTATGGTTCTAATTAACAGAACAGAAAAAATAAAAATAAAAATTTGAGATTCCGAAAAATTAGCCCCGATGTATTGATAAAACGGCCAAATAATATTAGTCTGGGGATGATTGTAATTTTAAACAATCGTATATGGGTTATGTACCATCGGAAATACCATCTAATGGTCGTAATGAGAAAGTGGAGTTTTTCATATTCAATCGGTTTCGACTGTACTTTGATAATGGTTAATAATTACGAAGCTAGTATAGTGGACAAACATATCTGTTTTCTAATACTCAATATTATGTTACAGAAAGAATAAATGGTTCAGAAAGTCCTTCAGAAAAAATGGTTCAGAAAGTCCTTCACTAAGTACTACATAAAAGCTATAATGGATAAGTGATTAAATGTTAAAAATCATCGTTCTCTACCTTGCTGAAGGACTTTTTTTCACAACATTGAGCACCTACTTATGTCACTAACATCGTGTCGTTTACCGTTACAAAGTTACGCTCAAAAATTTATTTTTTAAGAAAAACTTCAATTCCTGAATTTAAGCATAGATGGCATTTTCGATAGTATACCAACCACCTATATATTTAGAGTTATATCATCCACAGAATGATACTATATAGGCTCTATGTCGCTATCTTGTGAGTTTACGGAATCTAACACATATATATACAATTTTGGTTCTTTAAGGTTCTTGAGGCACGTAATATCCATTGTCGAGATGAAACTTAGAACGTGTTTTTGTTTTTGATGGGTACTGTGAAAAAATTAAAAAATTTTAATTGGAGTTATTAGCTATCCTTTTTCCCTGAGTAGATTTCAAATTCATCCAGATATGAAAACTGACCTAGAATAATCCAAATTCAAATTTTTCAAAATTAGTTTGAGACAGTACATAAATACTTTATTATTAAAAAATAATAAAGTAATACTCAATCCTTAACATAACCATAAGATTGATTACATATTTATATTCGAAATGTTATTACTTTCTTTTCAATCAGGAGACGAAAGACAAAAGAAGATTCAAAAAAGACATAAGAGAAAATCAGATTTAATTGCATCATACTTTATTAAGTGTATCTCATATAATTTTTCTTTAAAGAAGACGTGATAAAATAATCATGTGTGACGGATCTGTTAGGGAGGGGGAACCATGGCCCCCCCCCGTATGACCACCAATGCATTCGGTTATGACAACTGAAAGATGCAAGATAAATCGTTTGTGATGATCAACATTCTATTGGACGTTTGGAAAATAGGTCTGATTTTGGTGTATTAATTTCGGTACTTTTAACATCGATGTTTTTACTTCGATGTTTTTCAGACATCGATGTTTCATAAAAACATCGACATCGATGTTTGAGGTACAGCGAGGTTTTTTTTAGGTCCTCACACTAATCTCTTAGCAAAAATTGTACCGAGGTTTTATAACTCATCGAACTTTGTTAGGAAAAGGTAAAAAAGGAGGAAAAACATCGATGGGACCAAATGTAAAGAAACTACTCGCTGGAGGGATGGGAACAGGTACAGGGATTCGTTCCTCGAAATTCGGCACTCATGAAGACTGCCATGAAATACTTGTCGATTATGGCTATACTTCAGTACCCTCTGAGAGAGTGTTCTCTGCTGCAGCGAACATTGCTTCCAGTCCAGCAGAAGAAGCTTTCTCTCAGAGGAGAAGCTTCAAAAATTACTGTTTTTACAGAAAGTAAACTCAGCATTTTGGAGTTTGGATTATTAGAGTTTAATTCCTTTTTACTTTATTATTTTTTAATAATTAGTATTGTGATCGACTTGAAATTTAAAAAAAAAAAATTGCTACCCTGAAATTTTGTATTTTCACGTTTTAGGAAAAAAAAAAAAATTTCCGTCTGTACGCAAAATACTTTGAAGGCACGTAGCTCCCAAACCCGTTTAGGTATTATTATGAAATTTTTATGGTGGGTAGATTGGACGAACCTCTACGACTGGTATCTTTTAGAGAGGTGTGGGTATGAGGGAGAGGAGAGGGGATGAAAAATTTTGGTTTCTAGATTTCAGCAACCGCTTACGCTAGGAGGCTAAAAAACTAGGAATTTCTATAGAACTTCGATAGTGGATCCATTTGCAAAAAATTTTTTTTATATGGGTGAAGGGATGTGGAGTGGGGGAGGATGCATTCGAAACGCAACAATGCCGAGATCGACACATTCTAAAATCCATATCTCTGAAAGCCTTGATTGCATGAAATTCAAACTTATCAAATATCTGTACCTATACTAGGAGAAAAGGCTGAAAAGAAATTTTTAAGTGGGGTAGTGGCGTACGGGGTTGGAGGGTGAAAAACTTTAGATTACGATATCTCAAGAACCAATTGCTTTAGAAAGATGAAATTCGGTTTGAGTATTAAGGTTGACAAATAAAGATTGCTGAAAGTAAATTTTTTTAAGAGGGTGGTGAAACATGGAAGTGGGGAGGATAACAAATTTTCGAGAAAAAAAAGTTTCATATATCAAGAACAGTATTACATAGATGCTCAAATTTTTTACCAGAAGTAGGTCCAATAGAAACCTAGCAGTGAATGAGATGTGGCATGTTGGAAAAATATACTTTTTTTAGCCGTAATACGGTAGAGGGTGGGGTGTGACTTTCCTAACTATTGAACGGCTTATGCTAGAAAGTTGAAACTCGGTGTGTATATCTAAATCAACTAGAAACTTAATTTTGAATAAAAACAAAAACCGAATATTTGTTGGCGTTCGGAAGACGGGCAAAAAAAAATTATCAGTGGCATATATTTTCACGGTTTTGGTCATATCTACTAGGTTTTCCCAAATATCGAACTCATTTTTATTCTACGGATTCTTCATATGAATATCTAGAATATATTTTTTGAAATTCGATTCCTAAGGGGGTGTAAAGTGTATACTCTATAATTTTCTATGAATTCTGCCATGTCTCTCAGATCAGATATCGCTTGTTGAATAGTCACCTATTTTCAATTTTTTTTTCTTTATCAACCCCTAGACCGCATCCCGGAATATGACCCAATTATGTAATTCATATGTTTTTTCTGGCAGTGGCATAAGCGTTCAAGCGCGACCCTATTCAAATCACTTCCCGAGCTTTTGTTGGCTGTATACTTTTTCATGAATGTTGCCATATCTCCCAGATCTGTAGCTCAGTTCTTGTCACCAAAAAGGTAAAATGAGGACGAATTAATGCAGTTTTCTCTCTGTATTCTCACCAAATGAGAAAGCACCGTACTTGACTACGCATTTGGCAATCTTTTATTTGTCATTTGGTGAGAATACAAAGAGAAAACTGCATTAATTCGTCCTGATTTTGACTTTTTGGTGAGAATTTTATCATTCATAAAGCCCCGTTTTCACGGCGATAGTTTTCTACGATAGGACTTTCGCGAAAGTATAGCACGATAGTATGATAGTGTAACTATCGAGAAGTTGACATGGTGTTAGTTACGAGGATAGTAATTATCATGACAGCAACTATCGCAAAAACTATCACCGTGAAAACGAGGCTTAAGTTACAGAACTGAGCTACTGATCAGATTTTCACTTCCACGGGCTTGTCGTCTCATTTGGTTTCTAAACATCGATGTTTGTCAACCTTAATACTCAAACCGAATTTCATCTTTCTAAAGCAATTGGTTCTTGAGATATCGTAATCTAAAGTTTTTCACCCTCCAGCCCCGTACGCCACTACCCCACTTAAAAATTTCTTTTCAGCCTTTTCTCCTAGTATAGGTACAGATATTTGATAAGTTTGAATTTCGTGCAATCAAGGCTTTCAGAGATATGGATTTTAGAATGTGTCGATCACGGCATTGTTGCGTTTCGAATGCATCCTCCCCACTCCACATCCCTTCACCCATATAAAAAAAATTTTTTGCAAATGGATCCACTATCGAAGTTCTATAGAAATTCCTAGTTTTTTAGCCTCCTAGCGTAAGCGGTTGCTGAAATCTAGAAACCAAAATTTTTCATCCCCTCTCCTCTCCCTCATACCCACACCTCTCTAAAAGATACCAGTCGTAGAGGTTCGTCCAATCTACCCACCATAAAAATTTCATAATAATACCTAAACGGGTTTGGGAGCTACGTGCCTTCAAAGTATTTTGCGTACAGACGGAAATTTTTTTTTTTTTCCTAAAACGTGAAAATACAAAATTTCAGGGTAGCAATTTTTTTTTTTTTAAATTTCAAGTCGATCACAATACTAATTATTAAAAAATAATAAAGTAAAAAGGAATTAAACTCTAATAATCCAAACTCCAAAATGCTGAGTTTACTTTCTGTAAAAACAGTAATTTTTGAAGCTTCTCCTCTGAGAGAAAGCTTCTTCTGCTGGACTGGAAGCAATGTTCGCTGCAGCAGAGAACACTCTCTCAGAGGGTACTGAAGTATAGCCATAATCGACAAGTATTTCATGGCAGTCTTCATGAGTGCCGAATTTCGAGGAACGAATCCCTGTACCTGTTCCCATCCCTCCAGCGAGTAGTTTCTTTACATTTGGTCCCATCGATGTTTTTCCTCCTTTTTTACCTTTTCCTAACAAAGTTCGATGAGTTATAAAACCTCGGTACAATTTTTGCTAAGAGATTAGTGTGAGGACCTAAAAAAAACCTCGCTGTACCTCAAACATCGATGTCGATGTTTTTATGAAACATCGATGTCTAAAAAACATCGAAGTAAAAACATCGATGTTAAAAGTACCGAAATTAATACACCAAAATCAGACCTATTTTCCAAACGTCCAATAGAATGTTGATCATCACAAACGATTTATCTTGCATCTTTCAGTTGTCATAACCGAATGCATTGGTGGTCATACGGGGGGGGGGCCATGGTCCCCCCTCCCTAACAGATCCGTCACACATGATTATTTTATCACGTCTTCTTTAAAGAAAAATTAAATGAGATACACTTAATAAAGTATGATGCAATTAAATCTGATTTTCTCTTAAGTCTTTCTTGAATCTTCTTTTGTCTTTCGTCTCCTGATTGAAAAGAAAGTAATAACATTTCGAATATAAATATGTAATCAATCTTATGGTTATGTTAAGGATTGAGTATTACTTTATTATTTTTTAATAATAAAGTATTTATGTACTGTCTCAAACTAATTTTGAAAAATTTGAATTTGGATTATTCTAGGTCAGTTTTCATTAGGTATTCTATTAATTTTCCCATATCTGGATGAATTTGAAATCTACTCAGGGAAAAAGGATAGCTAATAACTCCAATTAAAATTTTTTAATTTTTTCACAGTACCCATCAAAAACAAAAACACGTTCTAAGTTTCATCTCGACAATGGATATTACGTGCCTCAAGAACCTTAAAGAACCAAAATTGTATATATATGTGTTAGATTCCGTAAACTCACAAGATAGCGACATAGAGCCTATATAGTATCATTCTGTGGATGATATAACTCTAAATATATAGGTGGTTGGTATACTATCGAAAATGCCATCTATGCTTAAATTCAGGAATTGAAGTTTTTCTTAAAAAATAAATTTTTGAGCGTAACTTTGTAACGGTAAACGACACGATGTTAGTGACATAAGTAGGTGCTCAATGTTGTGAAAAAAAGTCCTTCAGCAAGGTAGAGAACGATGATTTTTAACATTTAATCACTTATCCATTATAGCTTTTATGTAGTACTTAGTGAAGGACTTTCTGAACCATTTTTTCTGAAGGACTTTCTGAACCATTTATTCTTTCTGTAACATAATATTGAGTATTAGAAAACAGATATGTTTGTCCACTATACTAGCTTCGTAATTATTAACCATTATCAAAGTACAGTCGAAACCGATTGAATATGAAAAACTCCACTTTCTCATTACGACCATTAGATGGTATTTCCGATGGTACATAACCCATATACGATTGTTTAAAATTACAATCATCCCCAGACTAATATTATTTGGCCGTTTTATCAATACATCGGGGCTAATTTTTCGGAATCTCAAATTTTTATTTTTATTTTTTCTGTTCTGTTAATTAGAACCATAATAAGAGGTACTACGGAAAAAATCTCTTGAGGAAAAAAATTTCAATACAAATAACAGTCACTAAACAGTTCTAAAATTATCTGTCACCACAAATACCTGTATAAGATATTACAAAATTTCAAATTGCATGATAATGCAAGCTTTCGACTCCTGTTCATTCAATTTAAATGTCCTCCTATGCAAAAGTTAACTCTTACAAAATAAATTAGTAATTTTGCTGCAAACGCTTTTTGAGATTTCAAAATCTACTTGCCAAAATTATGCGATTGAAATTAATAAGATACTGCTATTATGAAGTTATAATAATTGAAAATAGTTTTAGAGAATTTCTAACTTTTTAAAATTATTAAATTAGGAGAGTAGGTTAGGTTGGTTTATGGTGGTAGTCATCTAAACTATAGATCTAATCAGTAAGGAGACTATGTTAATATGTAGGGGAAGGTGGGGCAAAGTGGTAAAGATAAAGTGGGCCCCCTTAAAATTTCTAGTTTGCAATAGCGCAAAATCTTCGGAAAAAAATTATATGATAAAGCTTCAAGCATTGATTACAATGCACTATAAAAGAAATCCACTTTAATTACAGTTCCTCGAATTTTCTCATATTACGATTTTGGCACTATTTCATGTAAATATCAGTGTTTAATAATTGGATTAAAAAAACTTGTTAGCGATTAAGGATTTTTTTGGAACAGTATCCTTGAGATCGGAGTACGGATTGTGAAACTTGCAAAGTAAGATTTGATGATTATTTAAAAAGTATATAAGTTTCAGCAGATGCTTACTATTTAGTGTTCATTCGGGGTAAAGTGAACCCCGGGTAAATTTTACCGCATGCCAATATAATTTTATTTGATATTTAAAATAACAATTTTAACATGGCTAGAGCAAACAACAAATGCAAATGCAACAACAGTGAACTCAAGTCGCGATGAAAAATGCAATAGCTTCTGTTGCTGAAAAAAATTGACCTAAAGAAGGCCAGTAAATATTTTGGTGTTTCAGGGCTACTCCTCAAAGCAGAGCACGCTCTCAACAAACTTTATTTCATTTCAATTTATTAAAATCATATTGTTTGTTTTAATTGATCCATTGCCATATTTCTTTGCTCCAGTTTTGGATGAAATTATACTATACCCCTTGGAAAGGCTCACTTTGCCCCAGTAGTGGGGCGAAGTGGGCCCTTTGAAGTTTGTATAGCAAGAAGTAGATAACTTTCTTATCAGCATCAACAATTTAATTTCACGAATACATGACTAAGCTAACATCCTAAGCTATCGAGTTTGCACGAAAAGTATTTTATAACTATTACCCATTTCACAGAATTTCGGTACAAACATTAGGGGGCTCACTTTGCCCCACCTTCCCCTATACATACCTAATAAATTATTATGAGATGTAGAGTTCAGATCACAATGCGCAATATTCAGTTTTACCAAATATGTATGATAGTAGAACTAATAAAAATTATATATATTACTTTTCTGATGGTCTCAAAAAACAGCTAATTTACATCCAAAGATTTCAAATTGGATTTGGCGAAATCTCGAAATTTTCATGGAAACTCTTAAAATCTACTAGATTTTTCATACATACGAGAGATCTCTGTCTGTTTGGGCTTCTAAATTTTGTAGAAATCAAGACCGGAAAGCGTTTTAGACGAAAAATTTTGGTTTCTAGATCTCAGCAACCGCTTAAGTTAGGAGACTGAAACTTGGAATTTTTATAAAGCTTTAATAGTGGACCCATTTGCAAAAAAATTGATGATATGGGTGAAGGGGTGTGGGAGTGGAGGGGGAAGCAATGCGTCCGAAACGCAAAAAAGTCGAGATCGACACATTCTAAAATCCATATCTCCTAAGCCGTTAATAGCAAGCAATTAAAACTTAACAAATATCTGTAGTTATACTAGGAGAGTAGATTGAAACAAAATTTTTGGGTGGGGGTGGTGGCGTATGGGGGTGGGAGGTGAAATACTTAACATTGCGATATCTCCCAAACCAGAGGCACCAGAAAAACAATATTCGGTTTGGATATAAAGCTTGATAAATAAAGATTGCTCAAAGTAAAATCTTTGAAGGGGGCGGGGGGGGTTAAAAATAACACGTTTCATATCTCAATAACAGTGTCAGATAGATGCTTCAAATTTTTACCAGAAGTAGGCCTAATAGAACCCTAGTAGGGAAAAAAAGTTTGAAGGTGTGGGTGTAGAGGGTGAGGGTGAGGGTGAGGAAGGGTGAGATGGAAAAAGTTCCGATGCTTATATCTTTAGAATCTATAATGATTGGAAACTGAAACTTGGTATTTAGATAGAGCTATAGTAGTGGCATGGTGGAAAAATAAAAAAAATTTTTGGGGTAGTATGGTTCGAGAGGGGGGGGTGTTTTTCCTAACTTTAGAACGGATTATGCTAGGAAGTTGAAACTCAGTACGTATATGTAAATTAACTAGAAAAGTAATTGTGATAAAAAAAAAATTGAATATTAATTGGCGTTCAGAAGGGGGGGCAAAAAAAAATATCAGTTAATATAAAATGCATATGTATATTTTTACGATTTTCGTCATATCTACTAGGTCTTTCGAAATATTGAATTCATTTTTATTCTACGGATTTTTCATATGAATACCTAGAGTGTGTTTTCAAGATTTTTTGAAATTCGACCCCTAAGGGGGTGTAAACTGGTTGTATACTTTTTCATGAATTCCACCATGTTTCTGAGGTCTGATCAGATATCGAATATCTTTTCACTTCCCCAGGCTTGTTTAATAATCACCTATTTTTAAGTTTTGTTTTTTTCAACCTCTAGACCACATCCCGGAATATGACCCAATTATTTAATTCATATGTTACACCCTTTTCTAACCGCTTCCCGAACTTTTTGTTAGGTTTTCAGTCACATAGTTCATACACGGCATCCCCGAATTGATCGCGTTCTGAACTTCTGCCGGAAAAATAATAAAGTTGCGCCCAGACTGTTGGCAGATTTTTTTTTTTGGATATAACTAGTATGGTAAGAGTCAGACCCAAATGTTAGGCCTGATTTTTCATACTGGTTGGGAATAAAATCATGGAACGGTCAGGTACAAATCAGCTGTGATTTATACAGTAATCGTAAGATATGACACAGGTATTATTTCTTATACTTGATTGTGATTTTATGTGTCAGACCTGAAGTTTGACTGTATCAATAAGGTGTGATTCATTTTGGTCTCGCAAGCTATGACGTAGGCATGATTAGTATGATAATAGTGAGACCAAAATGTCATGCCTGATACTTCACACTGGTTGGGGATGGGGTGCATATCGTTAATAAAATTATGGAACGGTCAGGTATAAATCATAGCTGTGATGGCATTACACATAATACCTGATTCAGATCTGAATCATGCCTATTTTTCCTGATGATCACTTGAACACCGTCGATACCAGGTACTTCTTTAGATTTTAAAACGTTGACTAACCTTAGAACCGTGTTGCTGTTTTTCTGACCAAAAAGTAGAGTTTTGACTGTTCAAATTTTTATTGACCTTATAAGATATAATAAAATGTTACACTGGTGAAGTTGGTCTGATCCTTGTAGCGGATAGGCATGGTGTTTTATTGGATGTCGATGATGCTGCGAACATATACATAGGTAGTTTCTGAAGACATTATTGGAAACAATTGCTGGTGTCAAAAGGCGTTTGAAAACAGAAGCTTTGTTTTAAAACAATTTTAGTACCCTGTTTTGTCCCGCATTACTAGCTCGCTGATTTTGAACTGAAACCGGGTTGAACCACCACACACGTTTACTCTTTTTCGAATTTTGAGCAGTTTACTTTGGCAACGGTTCGGTGGAATAAGGTGTTCGGCTTTGGTTCAATCATAGACAAATTATATTAGATGTCCATTCCATGCTCAGAATTCGGGTATCTTACCAAATTATCGACATTTGTTCACGTATACGAACTCTCTCTCTCTCGATGCAGTTCGCTATGAGAAAACGAATGCGATCGTGATGTGAATCGAAGCTGTTTTTAAAGCTTCAGGGTTATTATCCATTGTGCGCTGAAGTCCTGAACAGGGTTGCCAGTTTTTCAAGAGAGGGAGTAGCCAATTCTCAAACGCCGAGTAGACCAAAATCGCCAATTTTAAACAAAATAAGAAATAGGTATCTAATTATGGTAAAAATTCAAAAAGGACGTCCAAATGCAGCTTCTCCGTGAGTAAGATCCACTTACATTTTTAGTGAATGAGTGAACCGTGGTTCGCGCAAATTGACTTCATGTAGTGGAACGAGGCTTTCTTTGGGTCTATCCTCTGTTTGCTCTTGGAGTGGGTCTTCCCGACCACGTCCTCTCTCATTCATATTAGACAGATACTACGTTATCTGTCGAGGCATCACCTAATGGCCAGCATACACTATCATTCTTGCATGTCATGCATGCATGAATATTTGAATTTTTCTCGAAAATCTCTCGTGTATGGGGCTGCATGATGGCATAATGGCATGAAAAATTCAAATATTCATGCATGCATGACATGCAAGAATGATCGTGTATTTTGGCCTCAAGGTCTTCCATGTTTTCCCTGTGGGCCGAGAATAAACATCGAGGCAATTTTAAAGTCGGCCATGGATGCATTTAATTTTTCAATTTTATCACGTCCTGACGTTTCATCTCCGGTTGTTCCACAGTGCTGCCGCTCCAGTCATAGTTAGTTTTTCCCTTTATGGTTGAGCTGAGTGTCGCCTGCCTTTCTGGCTGGGTCGTGACGAGGACAGAATCTTATCCTCTGGAACTGTTCTACCTCTGATAACCTAAGTTGGCTGGCTGGCAACATCTTTCAAAGTCCATAGTAATATGAAATTTATTTTTTTCTTACTATAACCTCCTTGCAGGTTCCATGGTTCCCTGCGAGCTTAGGATAAATGTCGATGCATTTTATAAAATCGACCATGGCCGCAATTATATTTACCCTGTTAATGTATTGGGCTTCACCTAATCATTAATTATCATTGGTAGAGTTATTCGTTACCACACAATTCAGAAAAACATTTAAAATCAATTGAGATGTAGGGCTCAGCACCACGGGTGCTACTCATCAGATATGTCGTCTAAGACCCCTTCGGGATCAGCCTGCAGCATGAGATAAAGGACGCTCAATTTTTAAATGCAAATAAAATAAGTTGTGTTATAGATATCAACCCAATTTTTTTTATTTGAAAAAATATTTTATAGGATTAATGATGCTCCCAAATCATTGGCATAATACCTATTGTGACATGCGCTGTGAGGCACGTAGCGCCGTCCTGTTGGAACCATATATCGTCGGTATCTACATACATATATCATCCATTTTAGGACACAAGAAGTTGCTTATCATCGATCGTTTGACAGTCATGGCAATGCCTGTTTCGTTTGGGAGAAGCATTGACCGATGATTTCTCCAGACCAAAATCCGCACCAAACAGTGAATTTCCCGGGACGTATTTGGTGCTGGTATATCTCGTGTGGATTGGTATCGTCCCGAATCCGACAATTTTGGTTGTTCACGCATCAATAGTTCGCAATATAAAATACAAGACAGCCCAAAATTTATCGAATTCAAGATAGCCCAAAATTCGCCGATTCAAGTAAGAAATAGCCCAAGTTAGATAAATCAAAACCTTGATTTTTTTGTAGCGATGACATGATCTGTGTAGCCCAATTGGCGATAAATAGCCTGAACTGGCAACCCTGGTCCTGAAGTGTACTAGCTCATTCTATTATGAATGTTGGCTGCGGTCACACGGAATGTGGGTTTTTTTTACTTTGTTATTTTTATACTCAAGATGAAATCATATAGAGTATTAGAAGTTTTAACCAGCCGAAAATTATGTAACGCATAGAACCAAGCCTCGGACGAAAAAAAGTTGTTATTATATTATATATTATTTTTTGTTTATTTGTGGCCAAAAACCTTAAATCCGGTTGACGTCCGTCCGTCCGTCCGTCCGTCCGTCCGTCCGTCCGTCCGTCCGTCTGTCTGTCCGTGAACACGATAACTCAAGAACGCCTTGACCTAAAATCTTGAAATTTTGAATCTGAGTGTTTGGTTGAATTTGTAAGGCTAAGTTCGTTAACGGGTGAAATCGTCCCACTCCTTCGGGTAGCTGCCATACAAAATGTCCTTAAACACGTGTTCAAGAATATTGGCCGATAACTTCATAAGGGTTTAAGCTACGACTTGGAAATTTGGTATGTGCTAACTTTTCAATATTTGGAGCTAAATGTATGATTATAAAGAAAATCCTATTAGTCCTTCAAGTGGCTGCCATACAAAAATCCTATTAAAATATCTTCATTCAATTCACGAAACTTACTATAACTCAAGTAATCGTTTAGCTATGAATTCAGAATTTTGTACAAATTAGTTTTGAGGAAAACAAAGTTCGAGTTTACTAATCAGCGAAATCATTTTACTCCTTCTGGTACCTTTCATATAAAATGTCCTCAAAACATGTGTTCAAGAATATTGACCAATAGCTTCGATATGCCTATAGCTACGTCTTTGAAATCTTGTATACGTTGGTTTTTCAATAGTTGGAGCTAGGTCTATGATTGTGAAAAAAGTCCTTTTAGCCTTTCGTGTAGCCGCCATACAAATATCCTACCAAAGTGTATTCACTCTACTCACAACTCTAGTTATCTTTTAGATACGAATTCGAAATTGTGTACAAATTAGTTCTGAGTAAAAACAAATTTTGAGTTTACTAGGCAGATAAATCCTGTCACTCTTTCTGGTACCTGCCATATAAAATGTCCTTAAGACATGTGTTCAAGAATATTGGCCGATAACTTCAGACAGGCTTAAGATATGGTTTTAAAATTTTGTATGTGCTAATTTTACAATAGTTGGAGCTAAATGCATGATTATGAAGAAAATCCTATTAGTCCTTCGAGTGGCTGCCATGCAAATATCTAAGACATCTTCATTTAATTCACGAAACTCACTTTAACTCAAGAAATCGTTTAGCCACGAAGTTTAAATTTTGTACAAATAAGATTTAAGTAAAAAGGAAGTTAGACTGCGTTTGTCAGTGAAATTTCTTGACTCCTTCGAGTAGCTTCCATACAAAAAAAACCTTGAAATGACAGTGTTCTAGAAAATTTGTTGATTGTTTCACAACCATTTTAGCTGTTTGTTTAAAATTTTGTATCCGTTTGTTTTCCAATAGTTGAAGTTAAATGTATATCGTTGAAAAAAATTCTTTTAGTCCTTCGCGTAACAGCCATACAAATATCCTTTCAAAATGTTTTCACTTAATTTATGGATTTCACTATATTTCAAGTAACCGTTTGGCTGTAAATTTATAATTTTGTACAAATTAGTTTTGAATGAAAACGGGTCAGCGAAACCCTTTAACTCCTTCTGGTACCTTCCATACAAAAAATCCTTAAGATACGTATTCAACAATATTTTCCCATGACTTTTGAACTCGTCAAACTACGAATTTGATATTTTGTACACATTAATTTGTGGATGGTTCCAAGGAAAGGGATAAATGTATAAAAAATCGAGTGAGTCTTTCCTGCACCTCACATGTCCTTCAAAAATGACATTTTATTCCCGATGGCATACCCAGTTCAAGAAATGATTTTAAACATTGATAAAGGACATACAACATGTACATAAGTAATTCTACTTCGCCCCAACTACAATATAAATCGGAGTTCAGTATCATCGAGAGTATTATACGATTGGCTTGCAGCCGATCGTGACTGCAGTATGTTTTAATAATAAAGTATTGTGATCGACCTGAAATTTCAAACAAATTTTCTATCCTGAAATTTTGTATTTTCACGTTTTAGGACTAGTAGTATAATTTGAAGGCGTGTAGCTCCCACACCCGTTGAGGTATTATCATGAAATTTTTATGGTGGGTAGGTTGGGTGAACCTCTACGACTGGTATCTTTTAGAGGGTTGTGGGTATGAGGAGGGAAAAGTTGGGAGGAGTTGGGAGGGTTTTAGACGAAAAATTTTGGTTTCTAGATCTCAGCAACCGCTTTTGCTAGGAGGCTGAAACTTGTAATTTCAATAGAACTTCAATAGTGAACCCATTTGCAAAAAAATTTTGATATGGGTGAAGGTGGAGTGGGGGGAAAAATAATTTGTCCGAAACGCAAAAATGCGAGATCGACACATTCTAAAATCCATATCTCCTACCTATATATGTACCTATACTAGAAAAAAAGGTTGAAAAAAAATTTTTGAGTTGGTATACGGGGTGGCCAATTCTTTTATACGGTCTGCTAGTATGGTGGCCAGTACTCGACAAAGTAACGTACAGAAATAAGTTGGTGAAGGTGCAGAGACAGGCTTGTCTTGGAATAACGGGCGCCCTCCGGAGCACGTCTTCAGACTCACTCAACGTCCTTCTTTCTCTGCCACCAATCGACCTGTTCGCGAAATACGTAGCATGCAAATGCGCCCTAAGACTCAGAGAGTCAAACCAGCTCAAAACATGTGCGTACGGGCACAGTAATATCAGCCTACCAACTACAGGGACTACGGACTACACAGATCCTAAGCTCTGGTTCGACAGGAAGTTCGCCATAAATATACCAAGCAGAAAATTCTGGGAGGTTAGGACCGGCGACTCTGTAGGGTCGATTAATATTTATACTACGGTTCTAAGATGGAGGATGGAGTGGGCGCAGCCGTGCACTCACTTGATCTTTCAACAAACTCTTGCTACAGGCTGCCGGATAATTGCAGTATTTTCCAAGCGGAGGTACTGGCGATTCAGAAGGCGGCGGAATTAGCTCACAAATCGCGGAAAAGAGATAGGGCAGTTTTTATCTATACAGATAGTCAAGCCGCCTTAATGGCTTTGCAGTCCTGCACTATCAAATCCAAGGCAGTTCTTAACTGTCGACGCGCTTTACAGGAACTGTGCTCAAATAGGAAAGTGGAACTCTGTTGGGTTCCAGGACACAGCGGTTATTTGGGAAATGAACTAGCGGATGATCTTGCCAAAAAAGGTGCTAACCTTGGACTAGAAACCGCGGTTTCAGTACCACCGCCTCTTAATGTCATTTATAACTACCTAGAAAAAAAGATGCTAAGCCTGTCCGAGACCAGGTGGCGGGCTTCATCAACCTCCAGAACCACGAAACAAATGTGGAGCACTCTCAACAAGGAAAGAACTAAACTCTTGTTAACGCTACCTAGGGCGCAATGCGCAAACTTAGTCGGCTTAATCACCGGCCATTGTTTGATAGGGGCGCATGCGTATAGATTGGGGCTGATTACTGACGATATCTGCAGAAACTGCAAACTTCCCGGGGAACGGGAAACGCTAGAACACCTCCTATGCAACTGCCCAGCTCTCGCTAGGAGAAGGGTGAAAGCTCTGGGTGCACCAACCTTCGCAAATCTCAAAGAAGTCTCTCTTAAAAGCATGCAGAGTTTGCTCAGCTTTGCTATGGTCACAGGGACCTTTGATTTAAACGAGGAGCTCTCAACACAGATCGTAACTCTAGCGCACCTTCCATAGATACTTTAGGTCTCCTGTTATGTGTGGTATCACTATGGACCCTCGTGGGTCTATGTGAGGCTTTTGGCCGCCACTGCAACCTAACCTATACGGGGTGCGGGGTGAAATTTTTTTTCGGGGATGTGGGTGTAGAGAGTGAGGGTGGGGGAGGGTGAAAAGAAAATGGTTCCGATGGTTATATCTTAGGAACCTATAATGATAAAAAGCTGAAACTTGGTATTTATTTTTTCATAAATTCTTCCATATCTCTTAGGTCTGATCAGATATCGAATATCATTTCACTTCCACGGACTTGTTTAATAATCACCTATTTTTAAGTTTTTTCCTTTTTCTACCCCTAGACCGCATCCCGGAGTATGACCCAATCATGGTACATATTCATATATTACACCCTATTCTAACCGCTTCCGATTTTTTTTGCTAGTTTTTCAGTCACATAGTAACCTACACCGCATCTTAGAATTAAATGCGTTCCGAGCTTCTGTTGTAAGATTTTTATACTCTAGATGAACATATAGAGTATTATAAGTTTAATCCAGCCCGAAAAGTTTGTAACGCATAGAACCGAGCCTCGGACGAAAAAAAGTTATATATTATTTTGTGTTTATTTTTGGCCAAAACCCCCAAATCCGTTTGCTGTCCGTCCGTCCGTCCGTCCGTCCGTCCGTCCGTCCGTCCGTCCGTTAGCACGATAACTCAAGAACGCGTTGACCTAGGAAGTTGAAATTTTGTCACAACTTGTGAAATGGAAAAAGTAAGGCTAAGTTCGTTAATGGGCGATATCCTTCCACTCCTTCGGGTACCTCCCATACAAGAGTCCTTGAAACACGTTTTCCCAGTTATTGCTCGAATGCTTCAAGTTAGGAACTTGAAATTTTGCATACGGATGGTTTAAAATGTTTAAATTGAATGTTCCGAATATGATGCAAATCGAATGAGTCCTTCGTGTAGCAGCCTAGAAAAGTCCTTCAAAAACGTATGCTTTTTACTGAATTCACTATAACTCCAGAACGAGTTAGAGCAGGAATTTAAAATTTTACAGGAATTAGTTTTATACCAAAACCAAGACGGAGTTCAATTATTAGCGCCATCGGTTGACTCCTTCGGGTAGCTGTCATACAAAAGTCCTTAATAAACATATTCACCAATATTGCACGATAAGTTTAGAAAGCTTTCATTTACGACTTTGAAATTTTACAAACATTAATTTTATAATAGTCGCAGCTGAAACTATTAATATGAAAAATATCCCATAAGTCCTTCATGTAGTTGCCATACAAAAATTCTGTAAAATGTCCTAACTTACTTTATGGAACTCACTAGAAATCAAAAAATCGACCACTACACAAAAGTTACTACCTGTAAGTAAAAGGTCATGTAATAATTGCTTGTGCACTCCTCATTCTTTTGATATATTTCCAACTAAAATATAAATCGGAGTTCAGTATTTCATCTAGAGTATCATACGATTGGCTTGCAGCCGATCGTGACTGCGTTATGTTTCTTTAAGGGTACGATTGTATGCGCGTAGCTCACAAGCCCGTAGAGATATTTAGTAAAAATTTTGTTAATAGGTAGATTGAATGATACCCCTACGAGTGGTATCTTTTTGGGTAGTGAGTTGTGAGGTCGGTGGAGGGGTAAGGTGGAGCACAAAAGTTAAGGGATAGCCATTTGTTAAACAATTAAATTATTACATATTAAGAACCGTACCGGATATGATCTTCAAATTGTTACAGGAGTTATAGCCCAATGGACTTCTAGCAGAGAAAATTTTTAGATGTGTCACTGATATTTCTCGAAAACATCAAAGGATAGAAAGCAAAAAATTGAAGAATATATAGAGCCGTGTTGGCAGATTTTTTGTACTGTTTGTTGTCTATAATGTTTAGGAAACGAAAACCATTAAAACACTGATTAATACAATTGTGGGCAGCAGGTACATATTGAAATATAATATTCATCACGATAAGATTGACGGTTATGTTGACTACGGATTTGGAAATCTACATAATGGAATCTGCAGCTTTTTGCAGATTCGTTTTTCGCGAATAAAAAAAAACAAAATGTATGTAATGAGAATTTTTATTTATAACAAATTGTTGTGATAACGAGAAATAATAAGTTAATGCAATGATAAAGAACACTAGTAGCAAAAAAAACGAGAAACACTAGTTTAGTTAACGAGAATGAATGTTAAATTAATAGCAAGTAGTTACTAGGTACAAGTGATCGAGATAAAGGTTTATTTAGAAAAGAGCGAGTACCGAAAATCAAAAAGAAAAAATGTAATGCTAGGTACAATTGGTATCGGGAAGCAAAACTAGTTATTACTGTTAGCATTTTAAATTTGAATTTGATTGCGCAGTGGCGCAGTAACATAATTTTAAAACTTTGCTTTACTATCCTTTATATTAGTTTGCTACTATAAGTACCATATTACATGTATGGTTTAAACATTCTAGTATACTAATTTTTAATACTTGTAAACACCGGCATTCAGTTTTCTATTAAATGAAGAGTAAATCTGCAGATATTCAAATCAGCATGTTTTGCTCTCTACACTAAAAATATGTCTGCAGATTTCGAGTCAACCTCCTGTCAACATTCTAAGATCCTTTTTAAAATAGTTCTTGATATATGTGATGTTATTTTAAAAAAAATCTGTATCACCTGCATTTTTCTGCTACGAAAACACCTTCTAAAATGTTATTTTCCGCATGCTTCCTTCGAACACATTTTTTCAGGGCAATAAAACATTTCTTGAATTTCGGTAAAGCAAAAATGTTATTGTAGAATTGAGACAATATCGTGTTGAAGAGAGAGGCTTCGTGCTTTTACGATCATCGGTCGCAACTCAGAAGAGAGACATGAACTCACACACACATGTTTGGTAGTTTAGGTTCATTTGAAAGAATTTCTCGAGACCACTTTCCATAGGTAGAATTTTTATACTCTAGATTAAGGTTCCTGTATACGCACTTACACTACTCACCCTACCTTACCAGTAAACTTAAATTTTTTTGATTTTATTGCGGGATTATCAAATATCAATTCAAAATAATTTACTTGTTGGTATAAAATAGAAAATTTCCATAAAAGAAATTGATAATGTACCGAAATTTACAAAAGAAAACCTTAATTCGCTCACACATACTTTCATACGAAAGTAGTACTAATCTCAAGGTTACCGTCAAATTTATGACATTTCTCAAATGTCATCAAACGTGAAAGTGATCGGTCGCAAAACCTACGACACCGACCTGGACTATACTTCGGAAAAGGATTGGAACCGATTCGATGTGATACCAAAGTGTGGAATTAAAACAGGCAAGGTGAAAAATTTATGAGTTTAATTTGTCCCAGACTGATTTCGTTTTTTGCAGGGTGAAATGATATCGCAACGTAACTCGTACTCCGTACAGTCGCTTGATGGTCTTGCAACGAATGGGAATCCTTATGCTTGAGTCACATACAAAGTAGAATGCGGCAGCACGGCGCAGCTTGACGCCTCCAATAAATCATCAAGTCAGATAACTATTCACTCTCTGCGTCAGGTTGACTTTTAAATTAATTTGAAATTCTCACAAAAGTGTTCATATTTGTATATACGAAGCAGCGAACTAACTAGAAACAATTTTGTAGCTAATTTTAATTTAGTCCGGGCACATAAAGTACAGATTCAACGAGTTAAACATAACAAAATCACTCATTAATTTTGAGGTTAATTACGGGCTACGGAAAAGTTAAGAGTTGGCGAACTCTTTTTGATGGCTGCGTTAAGCTGCTTCCGTTGTGACTACCACAATAGAAGTACACTGTGCTCAACTTTTTGACACCTAGGCTGCGCCGACTTGCGTTGGCGTTGTGACTTACGGGTTAAGGACTACGAACGGATCCGCGATAAGTCAGTTGCTGACAAGGTAAGAAAATCCAAGGAGCAAGGAAATACGTAACTGGGCCGTTTCCGATTTCAGGTGCGGTGTCGGCAAGCTAATTCTTTTCGACTACATCGAAGTCAAACTGACGAATATGAACCGGCTCTTCTTTACCGCGAGAAGTCAGTTGCTATCGTTGGAGTGACGGAGTCGGAAGTGTAACAGCCGATATGCTGACAAGGTAATAAAATCTATTGGTAGCAAGGAATGAAGTAACCGGGCTTTTTTCGGTTTCAGGTGCGGTGTCGGCAAGCTAATTCTATCGCTATCGGAGTCGGAAGCATAACAGCCGATATGCTGACAAGGTAATAAAATCTATTGGTAGCAAGGAATGAAGTAACCGGGCTGTTTTCGGTTTCAGGTGCGGTGTCGGTAAGCTATTTCTGTTCGACTACATCGAAGTCGAACTTACGAATTTGAATCGGCTGTTTCTTACGCCCAATCAAGCTGGACTATCGAAAGTGGCAGCTGCTGCGAGTACTTTGAATTTTAGAAATCCAGACGTCGAAATTCATACGCACAACTGCAACATTACAACGGAAACGGAAACTATCCAGACCGGCGTATCAGTTCCGGGCACGCCAGTCGACTTGGTTTTGAATGGCCATCAATGCTGCGTGCAATGAACTAGGTCTGAACTGGTTCGAGTCGGGTGTTTCCGAGAATGCAGTGTCCGGTCACATTCAATTCATCGGTCCTGGCGATACCGTGCTCCACTGCTAGTCGTAGCCGAAAATATCAATGAGAAAACGATGAAGCGTGAGGGAGTGTGTGCCGCCAGTTTGCCGACAACAATGGGAATCGTTGCAGGAATGCTGGTACAAAACACTTTGAAGTATCTGCTCAACTTCGGTGAAGTGTCCGACTACTTGGGATATAATAATATAATGCCCTGATCGATTTATTTGTTGTTATATTTTGTTGAATTATATTATTAAAATAAAGTAACTACAAAGTTTTAAATTTAAATCTAAGCTTTATTCATTTTCATAAAAAAACAAACACAAGAAAAAAAATCTGCCAACAGTCTGGGCGCAACTTTATTATTTTTCCGGAAGAAGTTCGGAACGTGGTTTATTCGGGGATGCGGCATATGTTACTATGTGACTGAAAACCTAACAAAAAGCGGTTAGAAAAGGGTGTAACATATGAATTAAATAATTGGGTCATATTCCGGAATGCGGTCTAGAGGTTGAAAAATAAAAACTTAAGAATAGGTGATTATTAAACAAGCCTGGGGAAGTGAAAAGATATTCGATATCTGATCAGACCTGAGAAACATGGTGGAATTCATGAAAAAGTATACAATCAGTTTACACCCTCTTAGGGGTCGAATTTCAAAAAATCTTGAAAACACATTCTAGGTATTCATATGAAGAATCCTTAGAATAAAAATGAACTCAATATCTGGAAAGACCTAGTAGATATGACGAAAATCGTGAAAATATATGCATTTTATATATACTGATAATTTTTTTTGCCCCCCCCTTTCTGAACGCCAATGAATATTCAAATTTTTTTTTATTAGAATTACTTTTCTAGTTAATTTACATATACGTACTGAGTTTCAACTTCCTAGCATAAGCCGTTCTAAAGTTAGGAAAAACACCCCCCACCACCGTACCATACTACCCCTAAAAAAAAATTATTTTTCCACCATGCCACTACTATAGCTCTATCTAAATACCAAGTTTCAGCTTCCTATCATTATAGATTCTTAAGATATAAGCATCAGAACTTTTTCTTTCTCACCCTTCCCCACCCTTACCCTCTACACCCACACCCCCAAATTTATTATTAATAATTATTTACTAGGGTTCTATTAGGCCTACTTCAGGTAAAAATTTGAAGCATCCATCTTGCACGGTTATTGAGATATGAAACGTGTTTTTTTTTGAAAAATTGTTACCCCCTCCACTTACGTACTCCCCCGCCCCTTCAAAGATTTTACTTTGAGCAATCTTTATTTATCAAGCTTTATATCCAAACCGAATTTTGTTTTTATGGTGCCTCTGGTTTGGGAGATATCGTAATGTTAAGTATTTCACCTCCCACCCCCGTACGCCACCACCCCCACCCAAAAATTTTGTTTCAATCTAGTCTCCTAGTATAACTACAGATATTTGTAAAGTTTTAATTGCTTGCTATTAACGGTTTAGGAGATATAGATTTTAGAATGTGTAGATCTCGACTTTTTTGCGTTTCGGATGCATTGCTTCCCCCTCCACTCCCTCACCCCTTCACCCATATCATCAATTTTTTTGCAAATGAGTCCACTATCAAAGCTTTATAGAAATTCCAAGTTTCAGTCTCCTAACATAAGCGGTTGCTGAGATCTAGAAACCAAAATTTTTCGTCTAAAACGCTTCCCCCACCTTCCCCGTCACACCCCCACCCCTGAAAATAATGTCAATTCAAGGGGTCTACCCAGTCTATTCCTAGAAAAAATTTAAATTTAATAGCTCCACTGGTTTGAGAGCTTCGAGCCTTCAAAGGATTTTAGCGGTCGACGTACGGCGGACAGCGGACGGCGTACGGCGTACGGCGTACAGCGGACAGACGGAGTGAAAAATTTATTGCTTTTTTCGTGTCTACTAGTCATGAAATGTACACAAAAAAAATTTGAGGGCAGCAAATTTTTTTTTTTTAAAATCTATAGCAATACTGTATTATTACTAATAAAGTAATTAACTCATTAAAAAGTTTTCATTGTATATGTTTTTAAGAGCGCATAAAACAACATTTTTCTGTACTGCGTTAATGACGTGAGTGCAAAACATCGAGTTAACCTGGTAAGAATTTATGATTTCCAAAAATTGGGATTCTGCTCTAATCTTTGTTGGAAGTTCGTAAACCATGTCTAAGGTTGATAATGAAACATACGTTTCAGCCGGATTCGGTACCATCTGAGACTGAGTTACGGCAAAGCTTGATGCAAAATTGAAGAAGTTCTGTAGCATTTTTTGACCAAATTGAAAGTATGTTGTCGGATTAGACTGAAATAAAAAAAACAATTTTTTAATTTTTTTGGTTTATTTTATTAATTTTATTATTTCTAGATAAGAACGGGTCACATGAGTAGCCACGGTACAGTCACCGTCCGGCCGCCTTGTTGCAACTGCCCGCTGCCACTGCAGTTTTCACCGTGTTTCCACGTCTATTATATATAAGAGAATAGTTCCTTTCACATTGCACAGCCACTGAACAGTCGCCGTCCGTCCGCCACTGCAGTTTTCACCGCCTTTCCACGTCCGGTCGTCGTGACGTCGACGGATGCTACATGGTAGCCAAACGACGACCGTGCCGTGGCCATGCAATAATATCCTCCAGCTTAGGCTCGATTCACACTGCACGGTTTGCGCCGTACGGCGAGAAACCGTACGGCCAAACTCAAATTGAGCAGTCGTTCACACTATACGGTTTATGCACGGTTTTTGACCGATTTTGTTCCTATCACCTGCTAAAATTATTATAAAATAATAATTTAAACTGAAACAAAATATCTATCCCAATTGACCGTGCTATTTCAACCGTCTGTTCACTTGTCTTGATTGAATTGTATGCAGTACAATGCAATTTTCCCAATATGCACATAAGAAACCGTCACGGCGCACCGTCCAGTGTGAAAGCATCCATACGATCACATGGGCCACTAGGTCCTCGGTCGCCGTACGGTCCCCGTGTGTTGCAGTGGCGCGAACGGCTGCTACACGGCGATCGTATGTCGACCGTGCCGTGGCCGCGCAATGTGAAAGGGACCATATACTTCTTCGCGCCACTCAGGGACCTGGCACCACTAAAAAAATTTCACCGTGCGGCGAGAAACCGTACGGCGCAAACCGTGCAGTGTGAAACTAGCCTTACGGCCAAACTGAAATTGAGCAGTCGTTCATAATATATAACCGTACGGCGCAAGCCGTGCAGTGTGAAACTAGCCTACTGCCCGGTTCACAGTTTTACCGCACGCTGAGACCCGGACAGTGTACTTCAGAAAACACCTCGAAATGCGTAAAAATTTACAACGGACCACTTTTACTGGCTTATTTAAAAAAGATCTCACTACCAACTTTAAAATATACAATATAAATATACGACGCGAAGAAAAACCAGAATAACTCTGACACTCCCGGAAGGAATTCCTGGAGTATATTGAGGCTCAATTCCTAGACCATCCAAACAAAACGGTTGCTAACCGGAGGACTGGTAGCCAAAACAAAATCCAGAGAACTACTAAGTAGAATCGACTCCAAGCCCGGAATTTACTCGACTTCGGGATTGTCGAATTGATTAAATCCATCTAAAGATTGTTGGGGATTGAACTTAGCGTGTAGCGAGATAATTGGTTGGGTGGGCTTCAAGTAATAACAGATTAGTGAAGTGGAACTATCCTGGGATTTTACACATAGGGCAGCTATGAAAAATTTAATTGCTAGGTCTTTACATTACTTTGGAGAGAGAGAACTGGTATAAAACGAGCCTTTTCACAAAACCGCGCGGGAATAATTTAATTAAATCGTCGGACGAGGTTTTAGCGACTTACCGGCGAAATAAGAAATCACGAAACCGCGCGGGAGTAATATATTTACTTTTGGTGACTTACCGGCGAAATGAACTGAATAATACTGCTCCAAAATTCCCCAACTGCCGTTGACTGAGATCTGTAATGTGAAAACATAATTAATTTAACAATTATCACTTAAACTTGTATAAATACCTCGAATTTGTTGCAACTGCCTCAGTTTATTTCCACATTTGAGTCATTTGACATTTAAAAATCGAAATGTCATATGTCATATGGCTGGCGGCTACACAGATTTGCACTTATACATCGAAATTTGCCACACTTGAAAGTTTGGCTGAGCTAAAACGACTTTTTTTCAGGTTATGTAGTGGACTTTTAATCCAATTTTGGACTATCGGCCAAACTCCTACTAGAAGGGTGTGTGAGTATACAGTGACTCTACTCTAGATGAACATATAGAGTATTATAAGTTTAATCCAGCCCGAAAAGTTTCTAACGCATAGAACCGAGCCTCGGACGAAAAAAATGTATATATTATTTTGTGTTTATTTTTGGCCAAAACCCCCAAATCCGTTTGCTGTCCGTCCGTCCGTCCGTCCGTCCGTCCGTTAGCACGATTACTCAAGAACGCGTTGACCTAGGAAGTTGAAATTTTGTCACAACTTGTAAAATGGAAGAAGTAAGGCTAAGTTCGTTAATGGGCGATATCCTTCCACTCCTTCGGGTACCTCCCATACAAGAGTCCTTAAAACACGTTTTCACAATTATTGCTCGAATGCTTCAAGTTAGGAACTTGAAATTTTGCATACTTAAGGTTTACAATGTTTGAATCGAAAGTTCCGAATATAAAGCAAATCGAATGAGTCCTTCGTGTAGCAGCCTAGAAAAGTCCTTCAAAAATGTATGCATGTTACTGAATCCACTATAACTCCAGAACAAATTAAAGCAGGAATTTAAAATCTTACAGGAATTAGTTTTATATCAAAATCAAAACGGAGTTCATTAATAAGCGCCATCCGTTGACTCCTTTGGGTAGCTGTCATACAAAAGTCCTTAATTAACATGTTAACCAATCTTGAACGATAACTTTAGAACACTTTAAGTTATGACTTTGAAATTTTATACACATTAATTTTATAATTGTCGCAGCTGAAACTATTAATATGAAAAAAATCCCATAAGTCTTTCATGTAGTTGCCATACAAAAGCTCTGTAAAATGTCCTTTTACTTACTTTATGGAACTCACTATTAATCAAAAAATCGAGTAGCCACTATACAATAATTTCTACCTGTAAGTAAAAGGTCATGTAATAATTGCTTGTTCTCTCCTCATTCTTTTGTGTATTTCCAACTAAAATATAAATCGGAGTTCAGTATTTCATCTAGAGTATCATACGATTGGCTTGCAGCCGATCGTGACTGCGTTATGTTTTTCTTTTGTATTTCTTTATTTTTAGAATTTTTCAAAAATTACACGTTTCATATCTCAATAACAGTGTAAGATAGATGCTTCAAATTTTCACCAGAAGTAGGCCTAATAGAACCCTAGTAGGGGAAAAAAATTGGAGTGGGGGGCGGTGAGGTTGAGAGTGGGAAAGGGTGAGATGGAAAAAGTTCCAATGTTTATATCTTAAGAACCTATAATGATAGAAAACTGAAACTTGGTGTTTAGATAGAGCTATTGTAGTGGCATGGAGGAAAATAATTTTTTTTCAGGGGTAGTATGGTACGTATGTGGGGGGTGTTTTTCCTAACTTTTGAACGGCTTATGCTAGTAAGTTGAAACTCGGTACGTATATGTAAATCAATTAGAAAAGTAAATCTTGTAAGAAAAAATTCGAATATTCATTGGGGTTCGGAAGGGGGGGCAAAAAAAATTATCAGTAAAAATAAAATGCATATATATTCACGATTTTCATCATATTTACTAGGTCTTTTCAAATATTGAATTCATTTTTATTCTACGGATTCTTCATATGAATTCCTAGAAAGTGTTTTCAAGATTTTTTGAAATTCGACCCCTAAGAGGGTGTAAAGCGGTTGTATACTTTTTCATAAATTCCACCATATCTCTCAGGTCTGATCAGATATCAAACATCTTTCACTTCCCCAGGCTTGTTTAATAATCACCTATTTTTAAGTATTTTCTTTTTCAACCTCTAGACCGCATCCCGGAATATGGCCCAATTTTATAATTCATATTTTACACTCTATCCTAACCGCTTCCCGAACTTTTTATTAGGTTTTCAGTCACATAGTAACATATGCCGCATCCCCGAATAAAACACGTTCCGAACTTCTGCCGGTTATATTTTATGTTTTGTCTTTAATATGTGATCTTCAATCAAAATTTTCCAAATCCTCCGTCTTCCATTCTCCATCCTTCATCCACCTTCCTTCATCATCCATCCTCCATCTTGCATCCTCCATCCACCATCATCCATCCACATCCTCCATCCTCTACCATCCATCCTCCATCATCCATCATCCATCATCCATCATCCATCATCCATCATCCATCATCCATCATCCATCATCCATCATCCATCATCCATCATCCATCATCCATCATCCATCATCCATCATCCATCATCCATCATCCATCATCCATCATCCATCATCCATCATCCATCATCCATCATCCATCATCCATCATCCATCATCCATCATCCATCATCCATCATCCATCATCCATCATCCATCATCCATCATCCGTCATCCATCATCCATCATCCATCATCCATCATCCATCATCCATCATCCATCATCCATCATCCATCATCCATCATCCATCATCCATCATCCATCATCCATCATCCATCATCCATCATCCATCATCCATCATCTATCATCCATCATCCATCATCCATCATCCATCATCCATCATCCATCATCCATCATCCATCATCCATCATCCATCATCCATCATCCATCATCCATCATCCATCATCCATCATCCATCATCCATCATCCATCATCCATCATCCATCATCCATCATCCATCATCCATCATCCATCATCCATCATCCATCATCCATCATCCATCATCCATCATCCATCATCCATCATCCATCATTCATCATCCATCATCCATCATCCATCATCCATCATCCATCATCCATCATCCATCATCCATCATCCATCATCCATCATCCATCATCCATCATCCATCATCCATCATCCATCATCCATCATCCATCATCCATCATCCATCATCCATCATCCATCATCCATCATCCATCATCCATCATCCATCATCCATCATCCATCATCCATCATCCATCATCCATCATCCATCATCCATCATCCATCATCCATCATCCATCATCCATCATCCATCATCCATCATCCATCATCCATCATCCATCATCCATCATCCATCATCCATCATCCATCATCCATCATTCATCATCCATCATCCATCATCCATCATCCATCATCCATCATCCATCATCCATCATCCATCATCCATCATCCATCATCCATCATCCATCATCCATCATCCATCATCCATCATCCATCATCCATCATCCATCATCCATCATCCATCATCCATCATCCATCATCCATCATCCATCATCCATCATCCATCATCCATCATCCATCATCCATCATCTATCATCCTTCCACGATCCTCCATCCTCCATGATCCTTTATCCATCATTGTAAATCCACCATTCTTCACCGCCCAACTATAGTTTCTCACAGTTTGCGAACTATGAGGAAATATAGTTCCTCTATTCCTCAATCCTCAATTCTCAATCCACAATCATCAATCCTCAATCCTCAATAATCAATCCTCAATCCTCAATTCTCAATCTTCAATCCTCAATCCACAATCATCAATTCCTAATCATCAATCCTCCATCCACAAACATCAATCCTCAATCCTCAATCCTCCATCTACCATCCTCCTTGTTCCATGATCCATCCCCCATTCTCCATGATCCATTATACATCCTTCATTCTCCATCGTTCAACTATAGTTCCTCACAGTTCGCGAACTATGAGGCACTGTAGGTCCTCTATCCCTTAATTTTCACTTCTCAATCCTCAATCTTCAATTCTTAATCTTCAATCCTTAATCCATAAACCCCAATCCTCAATCTTCAATCATTAATCATCAATCCTCAATCCTCCATCCACAATCATCAATCCTCAATGCTCCATCTTCCATCCAGCTTCCTCCATGATCCATCCCCCATTCTCCATGAAACATTAAACATCCTCCATTCTCCGTCGTTCAACTATAGTTCCTCACAGTTCGCGATCTATGAGGAAATATAGTTCCTCTATCCCTCAATCCTCAATTCTCAATCCACAAAGATTAAATAGGTTATATTTTTAAACGGCAAAGTTGTAGATGAATAAATTTCCTAGAAGTTTCGTATAAACCAGTTTTCGGTTTTTTTTTGTAATCACATACCGATCATTAAAAACCAATGAACCAATGGTGCGCTTACACTCGCCCTTGAGTGGTGAGCTTCTACCCCTTCTAGCCATTGCAAACCGGCTCTCGTTGGTAGTGTTCTTTGCTGTGTTAAAAGCAATTTACAATCAACATGCCCCTGCGCCGCAACTTGCCTATAAGTGCGAAAGGTGCTAAACGACAGAAATACGATGGGCTGCGAACTGTGTGGTACCACAGCTCTATTGTAATATTGTATGTGTGTATATACTGGAAGCGTGCGTCGAAGAAAAGTCAAGAGCTGATGGACTTGTGCGACGGTACGAGCCATCTGATTGGTTGATTTTTTGGTGGGGATAGAGGCCCGTCGCAAACGTTGAGTGTAAGAGCACCATAAACGCGCCATGATGGGGTACAGGCTCGCCTTCCAAGTGTGAGTGAAAAATCACCATGGGTGTAAACGCACTATTAGTGTAAACGCGTCATGAACGTCATTGATGAAAAAAAATTTCATCTTCGGCTGGTATACCAGAACTGGATAAATATTTGAAGAAAGAACTTTTGGATAGAAAAGAAGATCCGTTACAGTGGTGGAATGAACGAAGGAATATATACCCAAACAACAAATATGTTGTTAAGAGTTTGTTGTTCTTTCCAGTGTCAGTGGAGTGAAGCTCCAATACGAAATCCCCGACTGTTGATTGACCGTAGTACTTGACGAATTTTTGGAAAGAACAAATATGTTTTGAAGAGATTTTGCATTGTTGCGACTTCTGTGCCGTGTGAACGTTTTTTCTCGGGAACAGGACAAATTTTTAATGAACGCCGGACATTATTAAAATCCAGCAGAGTATCAAAATTAATATTTTTACATTCTGTAATAGGATTAACTGTTTTCAAGTTACTTTTTTGTATTGTTTATATGGAATGAACTATATTTTTTCAATGCTGTTCTGTCGAAATACCTATATAAGGATGAATTTATTATAAATAACAATATGTTATGAATTATTTTTTTTTAAATGCTGTACTGTCGAAATGTATAAGGATGAATTTATAATAATTCCAGAAGAAGAATAATAATATGAAATCTGTTCGTTTTTTAATAATTTGAATGTGTCGTTATTTCTTATTACTCTAAAGTTTTTACTAAAGTTTTTTTTTTTTTTGGTCAAAAACCAATGAACTAGTGAACTAAACGAACGAACTAGTTCGCGACGGATGAGGAACTAGTTCGTTCCTGGTCACTACGGTGAACTAGAATGCGCAAGCCTAATTCACTAAACAACATGTATGATATGTTGATTAATTACAGACCCCAGATCATTGCCACTGTGGTAAATTGCAGATAATCCTTTGGAACCGTGCGTGCTGCGTTTCTGTTATTGGTAGGAGGAACAAGTTGATTTCCAGAAAGTGCCATTCCTTAATTTTACCATACAATAATGAATACGATTGAAGAGTTATACTATTGTCGAATTTTTGCATTCAAATTTAAGTCTAGGAATATTAAGGGGTTATATACAGTTGTACCGCGCAAAAAGATGAAATTTTCTCGATTTTTTTTTTGACACCATAAAAAATATTTATTCAAAATCTTTTGCCAACGTCGAATAGTACATGTTTTTAAGAACTTGTTGAAATTTATTCATCAAAAAATACTAAATAATAAAAAAGTTATAGTCGAATTCCAGGAACGCCTTTTTTTCGACGTGACTTGCGGTGGACATCATATCTTGAGAACAGTTCATTGGAAATCCAAAATTCCAGAAAAATCCATTAGTATATTGTATTGTCTAGTAGATGAACGAAGGATTTGTAGAAATTTTGATTTAAAAAAAATGACGGCGGTTGGAACAAAAAACGTACTTTTTCAATGTAAAACATTCTAGATTTTTTGCTCTAAAAAAAAAAGTTTTCAATATAATTGAAAATCCTTCATTCATCTACTAGCTATTATCATAATAAAGAAGCGATTTAAATTTGGTGTTGATCGGATTGGTAGTTTTCTAGTAATCCTGTCCACCGCAAAGGTACTTTTGAGAAAATAAGATTCTGAGATAATCGCGTTTAAAGTTTCATGTTTGTCCCTCTCGCTGTGCAGGTAGTGTGCTATAAAAAGCTACAACTTCGGTTCTAATGCTCCGATCGTTATGAAATTTGGTGAGACTATTCTTGAGAGAATGTACTGAAAGAATATGCAATAAAAGAAAAATTGATTTTTTTGGCCATCACAACTGTATATAAGAAAATAAGGACACATTGTGCAAATCATACAAAGTTTGAAAAACAAATAACTTGCCCTTTTAAAAATGTTAAAAATAAATTTACAATTAGATCCATATATACAGAAATCATCATAGCAGAATTCAAGGGAACTCCTCATTTAATGTTAATCACGAATCTGCCTTAACTGAAGCACTAGACATAAAAGAATATGTGTTAGAGATAAACGAAAACTCTTTTGTTGATCAAGATAATATTATTTATGTAAATGCTTTTGCTTTATTGTTTCTTGATTTGAAGTTTAGATTCATAGTTACCGATTCTGCCTTACAGTTCCAATTAATGAAATCTCTGGAATTTTAATTCTTGATAAATTTAAAGAGAGGAAAAGTTAAAACAACTTTATGCACAACACAATCTGTCATTTAATAATGCGGCACTATACAAATTAATTAAAAATGATGACTAGAAGAGTGACTTATTCCATTTCAATTACTAACAAATAACTTCATTGAATTTAAAAAAATTTGGGTTGTTAAAAATTTGTTTTATAAATGTATCTCATTCGAACATACGTTGTAATGACTTTTACTTTATTATTTTAATAATTAAGTATTGTGATTGATTTATTAAAAAAAAAAATTTGCTACCCTCAAAATTTTTATTTTCACGTTTCATAACTAGTAGACGCGAAAAAAGCAATAAAAATTTTAAGTCCGTCTGTCCGCCGTACGCCGTACGGCGTCCGCCGTACGCAAGATCGTTTGGAGGCTCGTAGCTGCCAAACGATTTTAGATATTAAATTGAAATTTTTTTAACGAATAGATGGGGTAGGCGCCTTGAAGTGACCAAATTTTTAGGGGTGGGGGTGTGAGCGGGAAGGAGGGGGAAGTGTTTTAGACCGAAAATTTTGGTTTCCAGATCTCAGTAACCCCTAATGTTAGGAAGCTGAAACTTGGAATTTCTATAGAGCTCTGATAGTAGACCCATTTGCAGAAAAATTGTCAATATTGATCAAGGGGTGTGGGAGTGGGGGGAAATGTAATGCGTCCGAAACCCAAAAAAGGTGAGATAGACACATTCTAAAATCCATATCTCCTAAACCGTTAATGGCACACTATTCAAACTTAAGAAATATTTGTAGTTATACTAGGAGAACAGAATGAAGAAAAATTTTAGGTGGGGGAAGTTGTGTATGGGGGTGGGGGGTGAAAAACTTAAGATTACGATATCTCATGAACCAATTGCTCTAGAAAAATAAAATTTGGTTTGGGTGTAAAGGTTGACAAAAAAAGATTGATCAAAGTAAAATTTTTTAGGTGGGGGGTGGAGCATAGAAGTGGAGGGGATGAGAATTTTTCAAATCAAACACATTTCATATCTCAAGAACAGTTTAAGATAGATGCTTAGAATTTTTACCAGAAGTAGCGCTAATTAAACCCTAGTAGGGAAAAAAGTTTTGTGGTTGCGGGTGAAGTGGGGGAGGGTGGGGGAGGGTGAAAAGGAAAAAGTTCCGATGCTTATATCTTGAGAACCTGTAATGATATAAGCCTTAAACTTGGTATTTAGATAGAGCTATAGTAGCGGAATGTTGGAAAAATAAAATTTTTTTAGGGGTAGTATGCTACGGGGGTAGGGGGTGTTTTTCCTAACTATTAAACGGTTTATGCTAGAAAGTTGAAACTCGGTGTGTATATGTAAATCTACTAGAAAAGTAATTGTGATAAAAAAAAATTTGAATATTCATTGGCGTTTAGAAAGAGGGGCAAAAAAAATTATTTGTAAATATAATAGATATAAAATTCATATATTTTCACGATTTTCGTCATATCTACTAGGTCTTTCCAAATATTGAATTTATTTTTATTTTACGGATTCTTCGTATGAATACCTAGAAAGTGTTTTCAAGGTTTTTTGAAATTCGACCCCTGAGGGTAGTGTGGTACAAGTGGGGGTGTTTTTCTTATATATGGAACGGCTTAAGCTACAATGTTGAAACTCGGTGTGTATATGTAAATCAACTAGAAAAGTAATTGTGATAAAAAAAAATTTGAATATTCATTGGCGTTCAGAAGGGGGGGGGCAAAAAAACTTTGTAAAAATAATAAATATAAAATGCATATATTTTCACGATTTTCGTCATATCTACTAGGTCTTTCCAAATATTGAATTCATTTTTATTCAACGGATTCTTCGTATGAATACCTAGAAAGTGTTTTCAAGGTTTTTTGAAATTCGACCCCTAAGGGTAGTGTGGTACAAGTGGGTGTGTTTTTCCTATGTATGGAACGGCTTAAGCTACAATGTTGAAACTCGGTGTGTATATGTAAATCAACTAGAAAAGTAAGAGTGATAAAAAAAATTTGAATATTCATTGGCGTTCAGAGGGGGGGGGGGGCAAAAAAAAATATTTGGAAATATAATAAATATAAAATGCATATATTTTCACGATTTTTGTCATATCTACTAGGTCTTTCCAAATATTGAATTCATTTTTATTCTACGCATTCTTCGTATGAATACCTAGAAAATGTTTTCAAGGTTTTTTGAAATTCGACCCCTAAGGGTAGTGTGGTACAAGTGGGAGGTGTTTTTCCTATGTATAGAACGGCTTAAGCTACAATGTTGAAACTCGGTGTGTATACCTAAATCAACTAGAAACATAATTTTGAATAAAAAAAACGAATATCTATTGGCGTTCAGAAGGGGGGCAAAAAAAATTATCTGTGAAAATAGAATGCATATTTTCCCACGATTTTCGACATATCTACTACCTCGTCCCAAATAATGAATTTAATTTTATTCTATGTATTCTCCATATGAATACCAAGACACTGTTTTCAAGATTTTCTGAAAATTGACCCCTAAGGGGGTGTAAAGTGATTGTGTACTTTTTCATAAACTATTCCATATCTATCAGATCCAATCAGATTTTCACATCCATGATCTTGTTCCTTTTGATAGGTTTTCAGTCACATAGTAGCCTACACCGCATTTCAGAATTGAACGCGTTCCTTACTTCTGCCGGAAAAATAATAAAGTTACGCCCAGATTGTTGGCAGATTTTTTTTAATGGCTACGGTATATTTCCGCTCGCTGCACTGTCGCATCGGCTCTGAACTACCTTTTTTTAATTTTATTTACTACTGTATAATACTGTATTATACAATTAAATGATGAACTGAATTAAATATTTAATATGAAAAAACAAAATTAAAGCGTTTACTTCCAATACAGGTTCATCATACATAAAATGTTGAGAAAAACATTGCATCAATATCAGAAAACTTTTTAAATTCGATGAAATTATGCCAAGGGGTAAGAACCTAATTATGGTTTGTAAATTTATACATTTCGGTTGTATAAATTAATTTTATTCGCTCCAATCCAAGTGGTATTTTGATTCTAACTATACTTGTAAATTTACCCATTTTTGTTGTAAAATATACCTTGTTCGACCCATTGATAGTAGTACTTCGATTGCACACAATTCTTTTAAGAACTTTACTTCTTCGCTCTATCAAGTGTTTTACTTTATTATTTATAATACAGTATTGTTATAGATTTTCAAAAAAAAAAAATTTGCTGCCCTCAAAATTTTTTTGTCCACGTTTCATGACTAGCAGGCGCGAAAAAAGCAATAAAAATTTTCACTCCGTCTGTACGCCGTACCCCGTACGCCGAACGCCGTACGCCGTATTCCGTACGTCGACCTCCCCAAAATCTTTGAAGGCTCGTAGCTCTCAAACCAGTGGAGCTATTAAATTCAAATTTTTTCTAAGAATAGACTTGGTAGACCCCTTGAATTGACATTATTTTCAGGGAAGGAGGTGTAAGAGGGAAGGTGGCGTAAGCGTTTTAGACGTAAAATTTAGGTTTCTAGATCTCAGGAACCGCTTGTGTTAGGAGGCTGAAACTAAGAATTTCTATAGAACTTTGATTATGGACCCATTTGCAAAAAAAAACAGATATTGGTGAAGGGGTGTGTGAGTGGTGGGGGAAATAATGCGTCCGAAACGCAAAAATGCCTAGATCGACAAATTCTTAAATCCATATCTCCTAAACCATTAATAGCAAGCAATTAAAGCTAAACAATTATCTGTAGTTATACTAGGAGAGTAGATTGAAACAAAAATTTTTGGGTGGGGTAGTGGCGTACGGGGGTGGGGGTTGAAATACTTAAGATTACGATATCTCCCAAACCAGTGGCACCAAAAAAACAAAATTCGGTTTGGGTATAAAGCTTGATAAATAAAGATTGCTCAAAGTAAAATCTTTGAAGGGGGCGGAGGAGCACGGAAGTGGAGGGGATAAGAATTTTTCAAATATAACACGTTTCATATCTCAATAACAGTACAAGGTAGATGCTTAAAATTTTTACCAGAAGTAGACCTAATAGAACCCTAGTAGGGAAAACAATTTTGGGGGTGTGAGTGAAGCGGATGAGGGTTTGGAAGGGTGAGAAGGAAAAAGTTCCGACGATCCTATCTTAAGAACCTCTAATGATAGAAAGCTGGAAATTGGTAATTAGATAGAGCTATTGTAGTGGCATGTTGGAAAAATAAATTATTTTTTTTGGGTAGTACGGTACGGTGGTGGGGGGTGTTTTTCTTAACTTTAGAACGGCTTATGCTAGGAAGTTGAAACTCTATACGTATATGTAAATTAACTAGAAAAGTAATTCTGATAAAAAAAAATTTAATATTCATAGCCGTTAGGAAGAAGGGGTAAAAAAAAATTGTTAGTGAAAATAAAATGCATATATTTTCACTATTTTCGTCATATTTCCTAGGTCTTTCCAAATATTGAATTCATTTTTATTCTACGAATTTTTCATATAAGTACCTAGAATGAGTTTTCAAGATTTTTTGAAATTCGACCCCTAAGGGGGTGTTAAGTGGTTGTATACTTTTTTATGAATTCCGGAATATCTCTCAGGTCTGATCAGATATCACATCCGCTGGCTTGTTTAACAATCACCATTTAATTTTGTTTATGGATTCTTCATATGAATACCTAGAATGTGTTTTCAAGATTTTTTGAAATTCGACCCCGAAGTGGGTTTAAAGATGTTTTATACTATTTCGTGAATTCTGCCTTATCGCTCAGGTCTGATCAGATATCGAATATCTTTTCGCTTCCACAGTCTTGATTAATAATCACCTATTTTTAAGTTTTGTCTTCTTCAACCTCTAGACCGCATCCCGGAATATGACCCAATTATATAATTCATATGTTACACCATATTCTAAGCGCTTCCCGAACTTTTTGTTAGGTTTTCAGTCACATAGTAACATACATCACATCCCCGAATTGAACACGTTCCAAACTTCTGCCGGAAAAATAATAAAGTTGCGCCCAGACTGTTGGCAGATTTTTTATACTCTAGATGAACATATAGAGTATTATAAGTTTAATCGAGCCCGAAAAGTTTCTAACGCATAGAACCGAGCCTCGGACGAAAAAAATGTATATTATTTTGTGTTTATTTTTGGCCAAAACCCCCAAATCCGTTTGCTGTCCGTCCGTCCGTCCGTCCGTCCGTCCGTCCGTCCGTTAGCACGATTACTCAAGAACGCGTTGACCTAGGAAGTTGAAATTTTGTCACAACTTGTAAAATGGAAGAAGTAAGGCTAAGTTCGTTAATGGGCGATATCCTTCCACTCCTTCGGGTACCTCCCATACAAGAGTCCTTAAAACACGTTTTCACAACTATTGCTCGAATGCTTCAAGTTAGGAACTTGAAATTTTGCATACTTAAGGTTTACAATGTTTGAATCGAAAATTCCGAAAATGGTGCAAATCGAATGAGTCCTTCGTGTAGCAGCCTAGAAAAGTCCTTCAAAAATGTATGCATGTTACTGAATCCACTATAACTCCAGAACAAATTAAAGCAGGAATTTAAAGTTTTACAGGAATTAGTTTTATACCAAAAGCAAAACGGAGTTCATTAATTAGCGCCATCCGTTGACTCCTTCGGGTAGCTGTCATACAAAAGTCCTCAATAAACATGTTCACCAATCTTGAACGATAACTTTAGAACACTTTAAGTTACGACTTTGAAATTTTATACACATTAATTTTATAATAGTCGCAGCTGAAACTATTAATATGAAAAATATCCCATAAGTCTTTCATTAGTTGCCATACAAAAATTCTGTAAAATGTCCTAACTTACTTTATGGAACTGACTATAAATCAAAAAATCGAGTAGCCACTATACAATAATGCCTACCTCTAAGTAAAAGGTCATGTAATAATTGATTGTGCTCTCCTTATTCTTTTGATATATTTCCAACTAAATTATAAATCGGAGTTCACTATTTTATCTAGAGTATCATACGATTGGCTTGCAGCCGATCGTGACTGCGTTATGTTTTGTAAAGGAATGGACATCTATGGTATGTATAATTTGTCTAGGGTTCAATATTCCTCTTCTGCTTCTTCGTCAACAAATGTTTGCAAATCGTCTGCGAATGCCTCTAGCCTTGGATCTATGAGCGTTTCGTTAGACACAGCAGCCTAAGGCTGGCCGCACACTGAAAGAGGAAAAACAGTATTAGTCAAAAATATTTTTGACTAATCATGAATATGTCGCTGTTTCAATAGCAATTCAATGATCAGAGCACACTGATTAGTCGCGTGCCTCCAAGGAACGAGAATAATCAGTTTTTGACTAAAACTGTTAGCTGGACTCAACCTGAAAGAGCAAAACCAAAAATGTTTTTAACTAAAACTGTCACTGTAAATAAATCGTGATATATCTTAAATCACAAGGGCAAATAACATCATTCCTTAAAAGAGGTTAAGCTACGCGCTCTTTCAATTTATTTTATTTCATTTACATCCTCAAAGGATGGACTATTTCAAATTGTGAATATCAGTACTTTCGGTCGAAAGTGCGTCGGGTTCAACCCCTAGCACCGACTACGTCATAGGCGCGCCGTGACCTAAAATCTGGCTCAGAACATACGACTTTTCCCGAAAGGTACACATGATTTTCATACAAGTTCGTTTTTTTTGTGTTTAAAGATTGGATAATCGTCGAAACATCAACGAATGATTCGTCTTAGGCTACGACTTTGAAATGTTAATAAGCTGGCCTTCCAATAGGTCTGTTCTTTTTGTGTGAAATTTCTGCACTTTTTTGCACTAACTTTACTAAACAACATTTGACGTCAAATCAATGACACAAACTCAAACTCAAACAGTATGCTTGTTTCCCCCCCCCCCCACACTCTACACTGGCTCGAGAGCTAGTGTAAAAAGTGTACTCAATGTACACTAAAACCGACAAAATAAACAGACCTAATGATGATTTGATTTGCTGATTTTCTTAAGAGGCATAAGGATTAATTGTCTTTAAGAAAACCGATGGGAATATCATACTCGGAAGCTTGTGACCATGGATTTAATAGCGAAGTAGTTTAAAAATCTGCCAACAATCTGGGCGTAACTTTATTATTTTTCCGGCAGAAGTAAGGAACGCGTTCAATTCTGAAATGCGGTGTAGGCTATTATGTGACTGAAAACCTATCAAAAAGAACATGATCATGGAAGTGAAAATCTGATTGGATCTGAGAGATATGGAATAGTTTATGAAAAAGTACACAATCACTTTACACCCCCTTAGGGGTCAATTTTCAGAAAATCTTGAAAACAGTGTCTTGGTATTCATATGGAGAATACATAGAATAAAATTAAATTCATTATTTGGGACGAGGTAGTATGTCGATACGTCGAAAACCGTGGGAAAATATGCATTCTATTTTCACAGATAATTTTTTTTGCCCCCCTTCTGAACGCCAATAGATATTCGTTTTTTTTATTCAAAATTATTTTTCTAGTTGATTTAGATATACACACCGAGTTTCAACATTGTAGCTTAAGCCGTTCTATATATAGGAAAAACACCTCCCACTTGTACCACACTACCCTTAGGGGTCGAATTTCAAAAAACCTTGAAAACCCTTTCTAGGTATTCATACGAAGAATGCGTAGAATAAAAATGAATTCAATATTTGGAAAGACCTAGTAGATATGACGAAAATCGTGAAAATATATGCATTTTATATTTATTATATATACAAATATTTTTTTTTGCCCCCCCCCCTTGTGAACGCCAATGAATATTCAAATTTTTTTTTATCACAATTACTTTTCTAGTTGATTTACATATACACACCGAGTTTTAACATTGTAGCTTAAGCCGTTCCATATATAGGAAAAACACCACCACTTGTATCACACTACCCTTAGGGTTCGAATTTCAAAAAACCTTGAAAACGCATTCTAGGTATTCATACGAAGAATCCGTAGAATAAAAATAAATTCAATATTTGGAAAGACCTAGTAGATATGACGAAAATCGTGAAAATATATGCATTTTATATTTATTATATTTACAAATAATTTTTTTTGCCCCTCTTTCTAAACGCCAATGAATATTCAAATTTTTTTTTATCACAATTACTTTTCTAGTTGATTTACATATACACACCGAGTTTCAACTTTCTAGCATAAACCGTTTAATAGTTAGGAAAAATACCCCCTACCCCCGTAGCATACTACTCCTAAAAAAAAATATATTTTTCCAACATTTCGCTACTATAGCTCTATCTAAATACCAAGTTTAAGGCTTATATCATTACAGGTTCTCAAGATATAAGCATCGGAACTTTTTCCTTTTCACCCTCCCCCACCCTCCCCCTCTACACCCTCAACTCCAAAACTTTTTTCCCTACAAGGGTTTAATTAGCGCTACTTCTGATAAAAATTCTAAGCATCTATCTTAAACTGTTCTTGAGATATGAAATGTGTTTGATTTGAAAAATTCTCATCCCCTCCACTTCTATGCTCCACCTCCCTTTTAAAAAATTTTACTTTGATCAATCTTTATTTGTCGACCTTTATACCCAAACCAAATTTTATTTTTCTAGAGCAATTGGTTCATGAGATATCGTAATCTTAAGTTTTTCACCCCCCACCCCCATACAAAACTTCCCCCACCCAAAATTTTTCTTCATCCTGTTCTCCTAGTATAACTACAAATATTTCTTAAGTTTGAATAGTGTGCCATAAACGGTTTAGGAGATATGGATTTTAGAATGTGTATATCTCGCCTTTTTTGGGTTTCGGACGCATTACATTTCCCCCCACTCCCACACCAATTAATCAATATTGACAATTTTTCTGCAAATGGGTCTACTATCAGAGCTCTATAGAAATTCCAAGTTTCAGCTTCCTAACATTAGGGGTTACTGAGATCTGGAAACCAAAATTTTCGGTCTAAAACACTTCCCCCTCCTTCCCCCTCATACCCCAACCCCTTAAAATTTGGTCACTTCAAGCCGCCTATCCCGTCTATTCGTTAAAAGAATTTCAATTTAATATCTCAAAGCGTTTGGCAGCTACGAGCCTCCAAACGATCTTGCGTACGGCGTACGGCGTACGGCGGACAGACGGACTGAAAATTTTTATTGCTTTTTTCGCGTCTACTAGTTATGAAACGTGAAAATAAAAATTTTGAGGGTAGCAAATTTTTTTTTTTAAAAAATCAATCACAATACTTAATTATTAAAATAATAAAGTAAAATCTGCCAACAGTCTGGGCGCAACTTTATTATTTTTCCGGCAGAAGTTCAGAACGCGTTCAATTCGGGGATGCGGTGTATGTTACTATGTGACTGAAAACCTAACAAAAAGTTCGGGAAGCGGTTAGAAAAGGGTATAACATATGAATTAAATAATTGGGTCATATTCCGGGATGCGGTCTAGAGGTCGAAAAAAAAAACAAAAATTAAAAATATGTGATTATTAAACAAGCCTGGGGAAGTGAAAAGATATTCGATATCTGATCAGACCTGAGAAACATGGTGGAATTCATGAAAAAGTATACAACCAGCCTTCACTCTCTTAGAGGTCGAATTTCAAAAAATCTTGAAAACACATTCTAGGTATTCATATGAAGAATCCGTAGAATAAAAATGAATTCAACATTTCGAAAGACCTAGTAGATATGACGAAAATCGTGAAAATATATGCATTTTATATTAACTGATATTTTTTTTTGCCCCCCCTTCTGAACGCCAATGAATATTCTAATATTTTTTTATTAGAATTACTTTTCTAGTTAATTTACATATACTTAACGAGTTTCAATTTCTTAGCATAAGCCGTTCTAAAGTTAAGAAAAACACCCCCACCACCGTACCATACTACCCCTAACAAAATTCTATTTTTCCACCATGCCACTACTATAGCTCTATCTAAATACCAAGTTTCAGCTTCCGATTACTATAGATTCTTAAGATATAAGCATCGGAACTTTTTCTTTCTCACCCTTCCCCACCCTCACCATCTACACCCACACCCCCAAATTTTTCCCTACTAGGATTCTATTGGGCCTACTTCTGGTAAAATTTTGAAGCATCCATCTTACACTGTTATTGAGATATGAAACGTGTTATTTTTGAAAAATTCTTATCCTCTCCACTTAAGTACTCCCCCGCCCCTTTCAAAGATTTTACTTTGAGCAATCTTTATTTATCAAGTCTTATATCCAAACCGAATTTTGTTTTTCTGGTGAAACTGGTTTCGGAGATATCGTAATGTTAAGTATTTCAACCCCCACCCCCGTACGTCACCACCCCCACCCAAAAATTTTGTTTCAATCTACTCTCCTGGTATAACTACACATATTTGTTAAGTTTTAATTGCTTGCTATTAACAGTTTAGGAGATATGGATTTTAGAATGTGTCGATCTCGACTTTTTTGCGTTTCGGACGCATAACTTTCCCCTCTACTCCCACACCCCTTCACCCATATCATCAATTTTTTTGCAAATGGGTCCACTATCGAAGCTTTATAGAAATTCCAAGTTTCAGTCTCATAACATGAGTGGTTGCTGAGAACTAGAAACCAAACTTTTTCGTCTAAAACACTGCCCCCACCTTCCCCCTCACACCCCCACCCCTGAAAATAATGTCAATTCAAGGGGTCTACCCAGTCTATTCCTAGAAAAATTTTAATTTAATACGAGCCTTCAAAGGATTTTGGGGCGGTCGACGTACGGCGTACGGCATACGGCGTACGGCGGACAGACGGAGTGAAAGTTTTTATTGCTTTTTTCGTGTCTACTTGTCATGAAACGTGGACGAAAAAATTTTGAGGGCAGCAAATTTTTCTTTTTTGAAAATCAATAATAATACTGTATTATTACTAATAAAGTAAAAATGTTTGACAAGAAAAGAGAAAATGGCGTCGAGTGAAAAGCAATTGTGCAAACCTTGTAACAAACCAGCTATATTATCAAGCAACAAAGTGATTGTATGTGATGGAAAGTGCAGAAATGTGTTCCATAAGGGACGTTCTGGCCTCAGCAAGAAAGAATTAGCTGATTTAGAAGCTGACGATGCAAAATTGTGATTCTGCAGTGACTGTAAGGTTGACCGTGACAAAAGGCGATCACCTATGGCGGCTACTCGTCGCAGCAGTGTTGACTCCCTTTGTGCAACCGACTCGGATTTACAAGGTATGCAAAACTTGCCCTCAATTAGCCTAAATACCCTTAATAAAAAACTGGACGATCTATTGGCGTATCAATCTAAGTTAGAAGCTAAAATTGGCGCACTTCAAAGCACTGTTGAAAATTATAAATGCATTGTGGAAGACCTGCAACAGGAAAATATACACATTCGAAATGAAAATGCCAAATTATTTTCAACTGTCAAAGCTCTGGAATATAGGCCCGACAGCGAACAACAAAACAAGTTGGCTAACTCGATAATTGATAATTCCGAACACCAATGGATATTCAAAATTTTTTTTATCAGAATTACTTTTCTAGTTAATCTACATAAACACACCGAGTTTCAACTTTCTAGCATAAGCCGTTCTATAGTTAGGAAAAACACCCCCACCCCCGTACCATACTACTAAAAAAAATTACATTTTACAAACATGGTACTACTATAGCTCTATCTAAATAGCAAGTTTCAGCTTTATATTATAATAGGTTCTTAAGATATAAATGTGGGTTAGAGGTTTCGGAAATATCATCAAAAACGCGCGTCTGGTCGTATTGCTTTTTATTCTAACTCTAAACGAATCTCACAAGTTCTACTTTTCATCGCTGTCACCTTCTGCTGTCCTCAGTGCTGCCCGCAGTGCTCGGATTCCAGCTGGGATGCTTGTGGGTTACGTTCGGGATCAGATCCCACACTCGGCCATCCTGAATGTCCTGTCGTCCTCGGCAGCTTGTTGCTTTCTTCGTTGCTGGTGCCGTCGTATAGCTTGGCGTCGTTTGACTCATTAGTCTCGTCGTTTTACTCGTCATGATAGCTTGGCGTCGTTTGACTCATTCGTCTCGTCGTTTGACTCATTTGTCTCGTCGTTTCACTCGTCGTGATTTGTTGTCCTGAGATGTACATAACTTCAGGTTCGGCATAGGTTTTACTTCGTCGTTTTCTATTCTTATAGTACGGGAGGCAGCGTATCATTTTTTCAAGGAATTTTATACCGAATAAATTTCATTTATAACAGTTGAATAATATTCAATAATCAGCAAAATGAGCGTCAGTCGCCGCACCCGTGGTGGAATCTAAGGTGACAGCATGTGAAAGTGGTAAAAAAATTTGAATTTTAAAGTCATTTCATACCGCTCCAAAATTTAGGGGATGATTGTTTAGATCATTTTCAACCTAAAAATAATCGTCGCTGCATGGAAGACGGGGGAATATACGTCAGTCGCCTACATGAACATGTTAAAAATTTTGAATTTTATAGTCATTTCGTACTTAATGAACTTTATGCAGATGAATTTTCATACCTTCCAAAGAATAAAGAAAACCGTCAGCTGTTATAGCATGTTGTAGCGGGGGTAATACCGTCAGTCAGGGTCATAAACATGGTACGTGCTCAGTGCATATGAGCATTGTATAGTCTTTTTCACGAATTAAATGACGATCTTTACACCCGCAATCATCCTGCTGACGTCGATTGTTATTTTTCTTAACAATTAAAGTACTGTACATTTCAATTTCAATAAGAATTATATTAATTTAATATAAGTTATACCACTTTATGCTGTAAATAATGAGTTTTCAATAGATTTTTCATGCTAATGAAGGTCGTGTCCGTTTTGAATTATATAGAAGAATACGTTTTCATAAGAAACGACAATTAAAACCGTTGGAATGCTAAATATTATCGTTTTTATTTTATTAATAAATTCTAATAATGTAGAAGAAGGCTTATCTCTACTAACACAGAAATTATTGAACGATTTCTTTGTTAAACTCTTCTGTAGTATCTGTTTCGTATTCATCAGTTTCCTCGCAACTATCCTCAAATATTTGAAAAAACAATTACCGGAGGAAACGTCTTTACTTTGCAAATGCTGTAAGAAGAAATTTGGTTAATTCTGGTAAATTTGTTGAAGTACGAATGCAACGTGATTTATTCGTTCAATTATTATTGTTGTCTTTAAAAAAAAACATTAAACATTAACGCAGTACTGACTTACCCATTGACACCAGTATCATTAGCGATGTGTCACCTGGATGGAACGTTTTCTAAGACGGATCACTCAGCATTGTTGAAAATATTATTATATTTCAAAAAAATTAATTTCGATGGTTACTTCCTCAAATGCACGCACAGCTATCATCGCATATAACCGGTATTTTACTGCTTCAATAAAAGATTATGAACACTTCTTGAGAGGCAGAAGAGAGGGTCAACATTATTGTATACATAGTTCCCATCAATTATGACCGACCAACTTTGCGAACGAATTGAAAAATATACATTTTGAGGAGGCCTTAATTAAATTTATTTGTAATGATTGGGAAAATACTTACATGACTCCATTCATAGGAGAAATAACATATATAACATATATATTAATCATGACGTATGATACGAATATCGAAAACATAATGAAAAAATTGTTAAAAGCGTAGAACAGAATTTTAATTGTGCAGCTCATAAGGAAGCCGATATAATAATTGTATTTCACGTTTGTCAAATAGATAGTGTTGCTAACGTAACGATAAGATGTTCAGATACAGATATTTTAATAATACTGTTAGGAAATATGAACCATATTCGGAGCAACTTAAAAATTCATATGTTACTTGGAAGTGGTAATGCTCAACGTTACATCAATGTCACTCAATTATATCACGCACTTGGAGCTACGTTATGTGCATCATGGCCAGGATTCCATGCATTTACAGGATGCGACTTCAATCCCACTTTCTATAGAAGAGGAAAGAAAAAACCGTTCGATATTTTAAGGAAATCGGAATCATACATTAAAGCATTTAAAAACTTATCAAATATAAATGACTGTAATTTTATTAAACTTCAAAGAAAGATTGAAGAATTTGTTTGCAGAATGTACAGTTTTAAGTCAATCGACAACGTCAATACAGCACGGGTAGCAACATTTACCAAAACTTATAAAATGAATGAAAAAAGGACACGTTTATGCTGAGAAATACAATTGACGGAGCAATATTTCCTCCATGTCAATCGGAGTTATATCAACATATACTACGCTCATCATATATAGCACACCTTTTGTATCATGCTCATCAGTCAGTTCCATCGGAATTATCACCCTTAGACTATGGATGGAGGGAGGACATTAATAAATACACTTTCAAGTGGTTAGACGGTGATCAAGTCCCACCGACAATCACTGGCGTGACGATCATCGATGAAAGTCCTGAAGGTACTTTTAAACTTATATAATTTTATTGATACTACCTTGCAAAACTTATGTTTTTTTTTTTTTACAGAAAACGTTGAAAGTGATAATGAAGAAGATGATGCAGAGAAATTTGAACGAAATGTCATCATAGATAGCTCCGAGGAAAGTTCCGAGGAAACTGATGACTACGAATCAGATACTACAGAAGAGTTTAACAAAGAAATCGTTCAATAATTTTTGTGTTGGTAGAGATAAGCCTTCTTCTACATTATTTAAATTTATTAATAAAATGAAAACGAAAATAGTTATCATTCCAACGATTTTAATCATCGTTTTTTATGAATTCATATTCTTCTATATAGTTTGACCTTCATTACCATGAAAAATCTATTGAAAACTCATTATTTACAGCATAAAGTGGTATAACTTATATTAAATTAATATAATTCTTATTGAAATTGAAATGTACAGTACTTTAATTGTTAAGAAAAATAACAATCGACGTCAGCAGGATGATTGCGGGTGTAAAGATCGTCATTTAATTCGTAAAAAAGACTATACAATGCTCATATGCACTGAGCACGTACCATGTTTATGACCCTGACTGACGGTATTACCCCCGCTACAACATGCTATAACAGCTGACGGTTTTCTTTATTCTTTGGAAAGTATGAAAATTCATCTGCATAAAGTTCATTAAGTATGAAATGACTATAAAATTCAAAATTTTTAACATGTTCATGTAGGCGACTGACGTATATTCCCCCGTCTTCCATGCAGCTGACGATTACTTTTAGGTTGAAAATGATCTAAACAATCATCCCCAAAATTTTGGAGCGGTATGAAATGACTTTAAAACTCAAAATTTTTAACATGATCATGTAGGCGACTGACGTATATTCCCCCGTCTTCCATGCAGCTGACGATTATTTTTAGGTTGAAAATGATCTAAACAATCATCCCCTAAATTTTGGAGCGGTATGAAATGACTTTAAAATTCAAAGTTTTTTACCACTTTAACATGCTTTCCCCCTTAGCTCCACCACTACTGGAATAGCTGACGATCAGATCTGTTATCTATTAGTAGAAAACTATTATTGATTTAATTTTCAGTCGGTATGAAATGACTTACTCTAATGATACGCTACCTCCCGGACTATTACGTTATTTTGCATTTTTTGCTTAAGGCGAACTTTGATAAAGAGGATAATGTGCGATTTTGGCTGTCTTACGCGGTTGCAGGATCTAGCTGTGAATTTAGATTGTGGTCGTCATTTGCTTCGTCGCACTCACTGTCGTAGTCATCGGAGTCGAAATTTAAGAAGTATCTCATATAATCTGCGGCTGGGGACGTTTTATGCGGTCCTTCGTGGTTTCCTATCTTTTCGACGTCGTATCTGTTGCTTGGGCGTGCTTTTGTTATGCGGTATGATCCTAGATATCCGGAACTTATTTTTAATCCGCTTTCAAACTGCGGTCTTTTTATGGCAACGAGGTCTCCGACCAAGTACATAGCGGCTTTTCTTCTTCCTTTGTTGTAATTTCGTTGATTTTGTAGGATTGTTTCCTGTACGGCCTCGACCAATTCGGTGTCTTTTGCATTCTGTCCTAATTTTAGGTTCGGTGCTGCTACCAATGCCAAACTGAGCAACAAAACCATTAGACAAGGTGTCGGCTGTGCTGTTTTGTTTGTTCCCTTCGATAGGAGGGTCTGTAACTTTTTCATTTGCGACACCAAATTCTGATTCTGGCTTTTCGATATTTTTATACGGTGGCCGCTGGCTTCTCTTTTGGCTTATGTTCTTTAATTATATGCAATAGTCGGTTGAGGTGACACTTTGACGTAACGTGCGAAATGTCGAAGTCTTCTTCTGTGGTGATTAAAAAGGTTTCCTCTCCGTCAAAGGGTCTATTGAACTGTATTCCCGTTGCAGCTATTTTAACTTCCGTTGTTCTGATGAATAGTTTTCCAATTATCACGGGCACTGTTAGGGCCGAGTTAGGTACGGTATGAAAAATACTACGGAATGAAGTACCATCCACTTCCATTTCTGCATAGAATGATCCTAATGTTCCCATTCGCTCTGAACCAACCCCATAAAATCCAATTGGGTTGTTAGTAATTGTCGGTTGTTTGATAGTACAATATGCATCCTCCCGTATTAAATTAATATCGCTAGCCGTATCCACTAATGCAGTAACTTCTGTGCCATTCATCTTGATTACCTTATGCATGCATTCCAGATCAATTTTTGTGTCGCGTTCCACGTATGATATTTTGCCGGTGTCAACTTCGTCTTTTGCTTTTTCTTTTTGGGGCATTCTGCGCTTTTGTGGACGAAGTTGTTGCATTGGAAACACTTCACTCTTAATGCCTTTTTTTTGCATTCTTTGGCTAAGTGCCCTTCCGTGCCACAATTGAAACATCTTATACGCTGTGCGTTATTTTCGCCCGTTATCTTTGTAATTGACCCCTCGTACACCTTTACATAGATTTCGAGATTTCATTTGAATTCACTAATATTCTGTGACGCTCGTAGGAACAATTTATTTTTTTCGTCGTCGTTTATTCCGTCGCACACGTACTTGATAATTGCGTCGTCTTCGAGTCTCACTCTAAGCGCTAGTTCTCGAATTGCCAAAAAATATTCATAAAGGGATTCATTAAGTCTTTTTCTCCTGTTTCTTATTAGTTCATGAATTGCCGCGCTGTTTTCCTTGCACTTGAACTCATTTTTTAGAAAAGTTTTTAGGCTTTCCCACGTATTGAGGTTATTTTCCGTTCTTACCGCCATTTTTGCTGGACCATTCATAAGCCGTTTGGCGAAAACTAATTTTTTCAGGTTGCTACACTCGAAAATTTTGGCTGAGTCCTCGAACTCCTCAATCCATACGTCGATCGGAACGTCGGTGGTTTTACCGCTAAAAGTTCGACACGACCCTTCGATATCGGCGAATGAAAAGTTTTCGGTGGTACTTTTTCCGGCTGGACCGTTGGAAAAATTCGTCATGGAAAGCGTCAGTAGATCCAGTTTTTTCCCCAGTTCCTCTACTTCTTTGTCCTTTTCAGCTTGCTTATACTGGCGGATGGTTTCGTCTCTGGCCTCGATGTCCCGACGCAAGTCCCGCACCATACATATTTTCGTAGCTTTGGTCCGCGTTATCAACAGCGGAACTAGCCCATTGCGCACGTTTTTTATTCCCCATGTTGGTTTTTCTCAAAGTTCATGCAAAAAGAATAGAAAACGACTTACCTTTGATGCTCGTTTCGGACGAGCCTTCTTACTTTTTACTTAAGTTTTTAACTGTTTTCGCTTTTCACGAGTACCGGTTTACCGTTGCGAGCCGCTAAGTTTTCCACGTTCTGGTGCGTCCCAATAGGCGAAAAACGACGAAACTGCAATGCGATTGATTAAGTTTCTTATGACAAAATTGAAACTTTTTCTCGTTGAATTTGACTGTGCGAATTGCAAAAAAAAACAAAAATTTTACACTTTTCTTTCGCGTCTGGTCGTATTGCTTTTACTTTATTATTTTAATAATAAAGTATTGTTATCGACTTTTAAAAAAAAAAAAATTTGCTACCCTGAAATTTTTTTTTTATACGTTTCTTGACTAATAAACGCCAAAAAAGCAATAAAAATTTTCAGTCCGTCTGAATGTAGGACGTACGCCGTACGCCGTACGCAAAGTCGTTTGAGGAATTATAGTTTCCAAACCCTATGAGCTATTAAATTGATTTTTTTTTCTGAATACACATGGTAGACCTCTTGAAGTGAGAATTTTTTCAGGGGTGGGGGTGCTAGGGGGAAGGTGGGGGAAGCGTTTTAGACGAAAAATTTTGGTTTCCAGATCTCAGCAACCGCTAATGGTAGGAGGCTGAAACTTAGAATTTCTATAGAGGTTTGATAGTGGACCCATTTGCAAAAAAATTGTTGATATGGGGGAAGGGGTGTGGGAGTGGAGGGGGAAATAATGCGTCCGAAACGCAAAAATGCCGATATCGACACATTCTAAAATCCATATCTCTTAAACCGTTAACGGCATGCAATTAAAACTTGACAAATATCTGTAGTTATACTAGGAGAGTAGATTGAAACAAAGTTTTTTGGTGGGGTGGTGGTGTGCGGGGGTGGGGATTGAAATAGTAAAGATTACGATATCTCCCAAACCAGAGGCACCAGAAAAACAAAATTCGGTTTGGGTATAAAGATTGATAAATAAAGATTGCTCAAAGTAAAATTTTTTAAGGGGGTGGGGGAGCATAGAAGGGGGGGATAAGAATTTTTCATAAATGTCACTTTTCATATCTCAATAACAGTGTAAGATAAATGATTCAAATTTTAACTAGAACTAGGCCCAATAGAACCCTCGTAGGGAAAAATAAATTTAAAGGTATGGGTGTAGAGGGTGAGGGTGGGGAAGGGTGAGAAGGAAAAAGTTCTTATGCTTATATCTTAAGAACTTGTAATGGTATAAACCTTAAACTTCGTATTTAGATAGAACTATATTAGTGGCATAGTGGAAAAATAATTTTTTTCTTAGGGGGAGCATGGTGCGAGGGTGGGGGGTGTTTTTCCTAACTTTTGAACGGCTTATTATCAGTAATTCTGATAAAAAAAATTTCAATATTCATTGGGGTTCAGAAGAGGGGGCAGAAAAAAATTTCATTATATTTAAAATGCATATATTTTCTCGATTTTCGTCATATCTACTAGGTCTTTCAAAATATTGAATTCATTTTTATACTACTCATTCTTCAAGTGAATACCTAGAATGTTTTTTCAAGATTTTTTGAAATTCGACCCCTTAGGGGGTGTAAAGAGGTTGTACACTTTTTCATAAATTCCATCATATCTCTCAGGTCTGATTAGATATCGAATATCTTTTCACTTCCCCGGGCTTGTTTAATAATCACCTATTTTTAAGTTTTTTATTTGTCAACCTCTAGACCGCATCCCGGAATATGACCCAATTATATAATTCATATGTTACACTCCGCTTTCCGAACTTTTTGTTAGGTTTTCAGTCACATGATAACGTACACCACATCCCCGAATTAAACGCGTTCCGAACTTCTGCCGGCAAAATAATAAAGTTGCGCCCAGACTGTTGGCAGATTTTTTATTCTAACTCTAAACGAATCTCACAAGTTCTACTTTTCATCGCTGTCGCCTTCTGCTGTTCCCAGTGTTGCCCGCCGTGCTCGGATCCCAGCTGGGATGCTTGTGGGTTACGTTCGGGATCAGATCCCACATAAATATCGAAACTGGTTCCTTTTCATCCTCCCCCACCCTCGCCCTTTACGCCCACACTCACAATTTGTCCCCCTCTTTTAGGGTTCTATGGGGCCTGCTTCTGGTAAAAATTTCAAGCATATATTTCCCACTGTTATTGAGACAAAAATGTGTTGTTTTTTTAAATTCTTATCCCCTTCCCCTGCCCCCTTAAAAGATTTTACTTTGAACTCTTTATTTGTCAAGCTTTATACTCAAACCGAATTTTATTTTTCTAGTGCAATTGGTTCGCGATATATCGTAATCTAAAGTTTTTCACCCCCCCCCCCCCCACCCCCGTACACCACTACGCCTTCTCAAAAATTTGACTTCAATCTACTCTCCTAGTATAACTACAGATATTTCTTAAGTCTTAATTCCTTGCCATTAACGGTTTAGTAGATATGGATTTAGAATGTGTCGATCTCGCCTTTTTTGCGTTTCGGACGCATTATTTCCTCATCCACTCCCTCACCCTGTAACGATTAGGTCCGCAGAACGTCCGGAAGACTTGCCCTTCGTCTTTAATTTGGACGTAAAACCTGGCGGACGGAAAGTCACCCTCCATCTCTCGGAAGAAGTTGACATTTCTTCACCAAAATGAAGGGTAACTTTCCTATGTGTATCGTTGACTATGTGTCATTGGACACATTAGTCCCACGGATGACCACTGAAACGGCTGAGCATCTAGCATAAAAGCACGTGCTAGCTCGTCGGATGGGGTGGATTTGCCGTTTCGATCCGTGAACCGATTAATTATGCTCGGTGGGCCGACGAATGGGTTTGAGAACTCCCATTCTATCTGTCAGCGGGCTTGAAAGGATTGTAGGTGAGGGGGCCAGAAGCACGTAGGGTGCGGAAAAGAGGGGGGAGGAAGTTATGTATGAGGAGGGAACATCCAGGGTGAGATCATCCGACGAATGATCAATTAATATAACCACTATGTGTAGGTATTGAATTGTCAGGGTATAATAAAAGGAATAATCCGTCCAAAGACGGGTACCTTGGGGCCCAGTCAGGTTAAAACCAAAGGCGGAAATAATCGCCAATTCAATACTGAAGGATGACTGTTCGAAGAAGAATTTCTTTTATTAAATAATGTATAAAAAAAATGATTTAAAAACAATCGAAAGATCTAATGTATTCGCGTTAAAGAAGACCAGATTGATCAAGAAAATTTATATAAGTTTTTTAACCCCCTTAAATTCCTTAACCTTCACCCAGAAACTTGGAAATTTCTTCCTCCAGAAAACATATCGGTCTAATCTATCAGTTTTATGGAAATAAACGGAAGGATTGCCAAAAAGAACGCTATACTCCGAACTTTCTAAAACTGGATCTGCTTGGTTTTGCTATGTCTAATCACAAAGGCAACGAATAGCGGAGCGACTGGCAGAAGCAGAATCTTAAGTGCCAACAGAATCATTCTAGGAAATCTCGGTGTGTTCTATCCAAAGTTAATTTATGTCGTTGGAAAAATAATAGTCCAAGAGGTAACATGTTTTTTTCAAGCATGTCTTCAAAAGTTATCTGTAAAATGAATCTCACCCAACTGAATTAACTATTCTCGAAATCATAAATGATAAGCTGTTAAGCATTAAGTGGATAAACCAACAAATATTGATTGATTGAATCTCACCGAATTGGTGGCAGACGACAAAAATGATCTACTAATATTAACAGCGACACTTCCGAAAAACTACTACTGTATTCGGGTTTTTTTTTGTAACAGAAATTCAAGGTATACTCGGTCTAAGGAGGGGCTTAACCATCTAGGCACTCATTTACCTACTGACTGAGAAGAGAAAAGCAGATCCTTGATACAAAAGTTTTATCGACACCAACGCGAAATGAACCTTAATCTCCGTGCTCTCTTAACCGGACAAGAGTCTTAAGTTCCTGAGTGTCCGCTTATAGGAACTTCCACGGTAGTAGCAAACTGACTAGTACTACCATTTTTTCCTGACACCGTCTTGCTTAATTCCAAATTTTTCCAGGATGCAACTGTTAGATAGCTTCGGTAATTAGTTGCCTGCTTTTTTTTCTTGTTCGCTCAATGACCCCTCAAAACACAAACACTGAACACGAATACAAAACGAAATAAGTTCGAATACAAAACTTTGTGTTTTAAGAAAAAAAAGAAATATATTATTCGTATAATGAGCATAGTTTACATATATTATAATGAAACTGTAAAAAAAATGGCATGATAGTGTAGTTTTTAGTACAAACTGGTTTTTGATATTAAAATGAAAAATGCGATTTTTTTTTTTTTTGTTCTGTCTAATTTGAGAAAAATGGAATGAAATAAATGTCCCTTTAGTTAAGTACTAAAAGAAATAAATGATGCTATCCAAATACATTCCGTTAAACTACTGCGTTATTAGCTTGTGATAACCATTGCAAAGAAACGTGGTGAATTAAATCTAGCCGCCTTTAATGCATAATACGAATACATCACGGAATGAACACAATAGTTCATCACAATAAACCATCGAGCTGATGCGGTGTACTCGGTGTAAGAGAAGCATGAGTAAATTAGTACGGTGACATGATGATACCAATGTAAAAATATCAGTGGCTGTTTTCGAAGCACTATGAAGAGCGTATCACCCAGTTTCGCACGACGCGTGTAACCGGTATGCGGAGGAGTAGGCGGTACGGTAGCCGGCAAAATTAGCGCAGCCGGTGAATTAGTGGACGTATTTATCGAAGACGTTGTTACAGTGGACGTATGAGTTGTAACAACATGACCGCCAACAGTCGATGAGCTTCCTCCGTTCATTTGAGCTGCAGTTTGACTCGCTATTGTCGATAGTTTCGTAGCGGAGATTGTTCCTAGTCCGGCCACCCGCAACGCGCAAACTTTACTCCTATGCGGCTGAACGACATCGATGACCTTGTTTTTTGCCTGATTGTAGATTTCGTGAGGCTGTTCTTTGATAATTGGTGCGATCACTTCTAATTCATCGATACCCTTGACAAGTGTCTGATCGACATAGTGAATTGGACGATCGAATTTTCGAAACGGTCGGTGCCACTGTGCTGACCGCCCTATGGACGGCATCTTCGGCGGTACCAAAATGCCCAATTGAACATACGATTGTGTCTTTTAACCTTTTTCATTCGCGCGTAGTCCAATCGACAGACTAAAATACGAAAGTTCTTCACGAACAGGATAAATAATTGCTCTATAAACGAAGACTCTAGAGCACAACAATTATCGCACAAACGAATCGCACAGAGAGTCAGACAGAACTGAGTGGATTGAACAGTGCGCACCAGTTCTTCAGACTTTAACTGTTATTTCTTAAAATAAACTGACGAGATGCTACGACCGCCAAAACGGTACCTGCCTCGATGACACTCACCTCGTGTACGGTACCCTCCTGTGATGATCCTGTGTCCTTCTTTTATCTTCCTGCGATGGTTTCCACGTTTTTTATATATACGCACGCGCACTTGAGACAAAAAAAAAAACTTAACTGCTGCCTCGGCTTCTGATGGCTGCTCTTGCACGTCTTGATGCGGCTGTGGTTCGGCGTTGACTGGGGCGAGCGTCATCTGTCTCGCTCGCAAGTGTGCGGTAGTTCTCTCCTCCGCCACCGTGGGTCCGGGCGCTGCGCGCGTTGCGGTGATGTCCGTTGGGTTTTGAATTTAAAAAAAAAACCGCGGGCGGCTCATTACAAATACCCACTGGATCCTGGGCAAGGCCCGTCCGATGCACAGGAGGCTGCAAAAGGAGACGCCTATGTCGATTCTCCCGCGCTGCTGAAATGTTGCTCCCTCGCTGCAGTCAACGCCGAACCACAGCCGCATCAAGACGTGCAAGAGCAGCCATCAGAAGCCGAGGCAGCAGTTTAGTTTTTTTTTTTGTCTCAAGTGCGCGTGCGTATATATAAAAAACGTGGAAACCATCGCAGGAAGATAAAAGAAGGACACAGGATCATCACAGGAGGGTACCGTACACGAGGTGAGTGTCATCGAGGCAGGTACCGTTTTGGCAGTCGTAGCATCTCGTCAGTTTATTTTAAGAAATAACAGTTAAAGTCTGAAGAACTGGTGCGCACTGTTCAATCCACTCAGTTCTGTCTGACTCTCTGTGCGATTCGTTTGTGCGATAATTGTTGTGCTCTAGAGTCTTCGTTTATAGAGCAATTATTTATCCTGTTCGTGAAGAACTTTCGTATTTTAGTCTGTCGATTGGACTACGCGCGAATGAAAAAGGTTAAAAGACACAATCGTATGTTCAATTGGGCATTTTGGTACCGCCGAAGATGCCGTCCATAGGGCGGTCAGCACAGTGGCACCGACCGTTTCGAAAATTCGATCGTCCAATTCACTATGTCGATCAGACACTTGTCAAGGGTATCGATGAATTAGAAGTGATCGCACCAATTATCAAAGAACAGCCTCACGAAATCTACAATCAGGCAAAAAACAAGGTCATCGATGTCGTTCAGCCGCATAGGAGTAAAGTTTGCGCGTTGCGGGTGGCCGGACTAGGAACAATCTCCGCTACGAAACTATCGACAATAGCGAGTCAAACTGCAGCTCAAATGAACGGAGGAAGCTCATCGACTGTTGGCGGTCATGTTGTTACAACTCATACGTCCACTGTAACAACGTCTTCGATAAATACGTCCACTTATTCACCGGCTGCGCTAATTTTGCCGGCTACCGTACCGCCTACTCCTCCGCATACCAGTTACACGCGTCGTGCGAAACTGGGTGATACGCTCTTCATAGTGCTTCGAAAACAGCCACTGATATTTTTACATTGGTATCATCATGTCACCGTACTAATTTACTCATGCTTCTCTTACACCGAGTACACCGCATCAGCTCGATGGTTTATTGTGATGAACTATTGTGTTCATTCCGTGATGTATTCGTATTATGCATTAAAGGCGGCTAGATTTAATTCACCACGTTTCCTTGCAATGGTTATCACAAGCTAATAACGCAGTAGTTTAACGGAATGTATTTGGATAGCATCATTTATTTCTTTTAGTACTTAACTAAAGGGACATTTATTTCATTCAATTTTTCTCAAATTAGACAGAACAAAAAAAAAAAAATCGCATTTTTCATTTTAATATCAAAAACCAGTTTGTACTAAAAACTACACTATCATGCCATTTTTTTTACAGTTTCATTATAATATATGTAAACTATGCTCATTATACGAATAATATATTTCTTTTTTTTCTTAAAACACAAAGTTTTGTATTCGAACTTATTTCGTTTTGTATTCGTGTTCAGTGTTTGTGTTTTGAGGGGTCATTGAGCGAACAAGAAAAAAAAGCAGGCAACTAATTACCGAAGCTATCTAACAGTTGCATCCTGGAAAAATTAGGAATTAAGCAAGACGGTGTCAGGAAAAAATGGTAGTACTAGTCAGTTTGCTACTACCGTGGAAGTTCCTATAAGCGGACACTCAGGAACTTAAGACTCTTGTCCGGTTAAGAGAGCACGGAGATTAAGGTTCATTTCGCGTTGGTGTCGATAAAACTTTTGTATCAAGGATCTGCTTTTCTCTTCTCAGTCAGTAGGTAAATGAGTGCCTAGATGGTTAAGCCCCTCCTTAGACCGAGTATACCTTGAAGTTCTGTTACAAAAAAAAAAAAACCAGAATACAGTAGTAGTTTTTCGGAAGTGTCGCTGTTAATATTAGTAGATCATTTTTGTCGTCTGCCACCAATTCGGTGTGATTCAATCAATCAATATTTGTTGGTTTATCCACTTAATGCTTAACAGCTTATCATTTATGATTTCGAGAATAGTTAATTCAGTTGGGTGAAATTCATTTTACAGATAACTTTTGAAGACATGCTTGAAAAAAACATGTTACCTCTTGGACTATTATTTTTCCAACGACATAAATTAACTTTGGATAGAACACACTGAGATTTCCTAGAATGATTCTGTTGGCACTTAAGATTCTGCTTCTGCCAGTCGCTCCGCTATTCGTTGCCTTTGTGATTAGACATAGCAAAACCAAGCAGATCCAGTTTTAGAAAGTTCGGAGTATAGCGTTCTTTTTGGCAATCCTTCCGTTTATTTCCATAAAACTGATAGATTAGACCGATATGTTTTCTGGAGGAAGAAATTTCCAAGTTTCTGGGTGAAGGTTAAGGAATTTAAGGGGGTTAAAAAACTTATATAAATTTTCTTGATCAATCTGGTCTTCTTTAACGCGAATACATTAGATCTTTCGATTGTTTTTAAATCATTTTTTTTATACATTATTTAATAAAAGAAATTCTTCTTCGAACAGTCATCCTTCAGTATTGAATTGGCGATCATTTCCGCCTTTGGTTTTAACCTGACTGGGCCTCAAGGTACCCGTCTTTGGACGGATTATTCCTTTTATTATACCCTGACAATTCAATACCTACACATAGTGGTTATATTAATTGATCATTCGTCGGATGATCTCACCCTGGATGTTCCCTCCTCATACATAACTTCCTCCCCCCTCTTTTCCGCACCCTACGTGCTTCTGGCCCCCTCACCTACAATCCTTTCAAGCCCGCTGACAGATAGAATGGGAGTTCTCAAACCCATTCGTCGGCCCACCGAGCATAATTAATCGGTTCACGGATCGAAACGGCAAATCCACCCCATCCGACGAGCTAGCACGTGCTTTTATGCTAGATGCTCAGCCGTTTCAGTGGTCATCCGTGGGACTAATGTGTCCAATGACACATAGTCAACGAAAAATCCATAGGAAAGTTACCCTTCATTTTGGTGAAGAAATGTCGACTTCTTCCGAGAGATGGAGGGTGACTTTCCGTCCGCCAGGTTTTACGTCCAAATTAAAGACGAAGGCCAAGTCTTCCGGACGTTCTGCGGACCTAATCGTTACAGATATGGCGCCCAACGTCTGCATAAGTTCTGATTGCTAGAACGAATTTATAGCAATACGGCACTCCTAAACGGACTTCAAGCCGGACACAACTTATTGTAGGCCACTTAGCGTTAGTCATATCAGTCTGATGTGACCGCAATTTTCTAAGTGTTTTTTTTTCTACACTCATACAAATTACAAGTCCTCTCAGTTCTTTTAAGATTGTCCTATCTCTCGCCTGTAAGGCATTGAGGCAAAAATTTTTACTTTTTCTAAAAAGAGAAAAAAAAAAAAAAAAATTTTTTCCACTCCCGAACACCTGGGATGGGATACCTTGGCTGCTCAACTCATAATCAGGGTGGATTGATTCCTGCGCTGGGAGGGCGTACCGGTTTGACCTACACCGAAGGAGGGTGTTGACACCGACCCTGATCAAACCTTGAGTTGGGGCGGCTTCTCCAGAGTTTACTGCCTGTCACATTTCGACCTAGTGACAGTTTACTCTGCAGAGGTTGCCCCAAGAGCACCAAGAGTGTGGCATAGAGAGGGCGAATTAGATCATTTCGCGCGTAATAGATCATCTTGCATCTCTAGTTCACCATCCGACGGAACTTATGGGCGTCTGAAGCTTGTATTCTGTCTTAGCAGTAAGCTATATTCTTCAGAGGCCGATGAGCGCGATCAAACCTTGAGTTGAGGCGGCTTCTCCAGAGTTTACTACCTGTCACATTTCGACCTGGTGATAGTTAACTCTGCAGGGGTTGCCCCAAGACCACCAAGTGTGTATTGATAATAAACTTCCAATTTTCACCCTCCCCAAAACTATTTTAAAAAAAAAAATACTCAATTCAGAATTCTCAATTTCCGTATAAACCACTTTTATATGATTACGTAGCCCTAAGACTTAGTTTAAGACTCTTTATGAACTAGTTTAGGATACTTTAGATCATCGTAACGTTAGCACTAAGATTTAGTTTTAGACACCAATACTCTAAGACTTAGCTTAAGAACAATATATACCTATAACTTAAGACTTAGCTTAGATCTAACAAATTACTATACAACTCCTTATAAAACGTGATTGTTTGGTTCTTTTGTTAGTTATATATATATACATACCTAAAATAAGAACATTTTCAATTTAGTAGGTCGAAGTTTCGACAAACCTAAATTTGGTTTACTTCATTTTTGTCGAACATTTCGCGAGGTTTCGGCAAACATTTTTCCTTACTTCATTTTGGCGAACATTTCGTGAGATTTCGGCAAACCTTTTAGTTTTTTTATATACTTCCTCCCTTTTGACGAACATTTCGCGAGGTTTCGGCAAACATTTTATTTTACCTCGTTTTGGCGAACATGTCGCGAGATTTCGGCAGACCTTCTATTTCAGTTCATTTTTTTTGAGTGCGAACATTTCGTGAGGTTTTGTTAAACATTTGTCTTCACCCTGTTTTGACAAACCGTTCACGAGGTTCGACACACATCTCTCCTTATTACATTATTGACGAACATTTCGCGAAGTTGCAGCAAACATTTTTCCTTACTTCGTTTTGGCGAACGTTTCGCGAAGATTCGGCAAACCCTTTCATTACTTATACTTCCTTTTGACGAAAATTTCGCGAGGTTTTGGCGAATAGTTTTCCCTACCTTGTTTTGGCAAACACTTCGCAAGGTTTCGGCAATTTTCTCTTTATTTCGTTTTGGCGATAGTTTCGCGAGGTTTCGGCAAACATTTTACTTTACTTCGTTTTTGTCGAACATTTTGCGAAGTTTAGGCAAACATTATTATTTTTTTTTGTCTTTTGTTTGCTACGAACATCCATTCTAATTGGTGTTAGCGGTTCGAAGCAAAAAAAAAATTTTTTTTTCACTAGTCGTTTACCCTGTTAGGACGTACGAATCGGCATGATTGACGAATCAGTTAACCATAGCGAGTTCGCAATTAATAGCTGGTCGTATTTACTGTGTATCCTTAATGTTAAAAAATTAATTCTTAATAGTACCTTGCCCCAAACATGGGCGTACTATCTTTTCTTTTATATGATACCTTTGAAATCTCGGAGTAAAACTTACCCCTTAACATTCGGAATAATGGTCTTTATTTATCCTTTATAAACTTTGCGGTTGTGGTGGAAAAAATTTTAAATGTTAACCATACACCTTATGTTCAATAACTAATACACGGCTGCCAAGTTAACTATATTTACAGATAAAGGAACAAGTGAGCTGTACAAGACAACGATCAACGTTATCATCCGTCAAGAGGAAATAGTAGATTCGCCAAGTTTCTAGTGTGAGTCTCAGTCACGCACTCACCATGACAACCAGGTCGCCATCAGACACCGAGGTCATGGTAGAGGCCGGATTAGCGACTACCTCGAATACCACAACGGAAGGCCCGAAGTCGACGGACGTGTCGCATTGTAAACTGTATCTGCGAGGACGAAAATGGAGCGAGTCTGGCCAGTTAAATAAAAATTCAACGAGATATCAAAATCATGCCATAAAGGTATATCGCACAGCTACTGCGCTGAATTCTGTTCCACTAGGTATAAATGACAGGGGAGTTAACTGTCCTTGTAAGTTGGACACTCCCACACCTTCTCCCACTCTCATTCAGGCAAATAAAGCACAAACCCCTTTCCAAAATATCAGCTCGGTCACGTTAGCGGATGTTCAGGACTCGCATTCGCAGTGGGATTATTTCTCAAGCACTCTGCGTTACTTGAACGACCAGTTGGCAGATGCGCAGATTTATATGATGGCAGGATGGGATTACGCACGTCAATAAGCCGAAGCGTACGAACGCCGCATTGCAAACTTGGATTGTTCGCTCCGCAGAGCACACCTCCAATCCCCGGAAGCCTCTTCTGAGGTTGAAACTGATCCCAAGATAAAGGCTATAGACGTGTTCAATTGGGTATGTTGGAATTGGGACGCGAAAGGTCATAGTTTTCGTGAATGTCCCGAGTTAATGCGCATGCTTTTCTGCTACTATTGTGGCGAAAAAGGGAAAACCGTTCGCGATTGTCCGAACTGCAGTGCAAAAAACATGAAACATGGTCCAAATCCAACCGGCCCAGGCAAAACGCGCGATACGCCGCCTGGAAAATGAAACAAACGGAAGTGGCCACTGGAGCGATGGCCCGACCACCGAGCCAAACTCAGTAAGCACTGATTCAACAGTGAGGTTCGAGTGTTTCAATCCGTTCACACAAATTTCGACCTCTCAATCCACTCCCGTTTTTCAAAAAATTTTATAAAAACTTCTCGCTTAACTAATCTCGAACCTATTTTAGAAAGTATCCCTTTATACCGCCAAACTTCTGAAGCCCGAGCTGCCAATTACAAGTTAGTAAGAACCCGCATTTTCGGCTCGACATCACCCTCATTAGAAGGAGCGCAGTCAGATCCAGAAGATGCCGGTTTCGTCGAAGAAATGTGCACCCCCCTAAAAATCGACCACCCCACCAGACTCACGGGTAAACCCCATAAAACAGGAGACCCCAGACCGTATGCATGCGTCATCATAGGTGGCATTCCTCTTATAAAATTGTTGGATAGCGGCGCCAGCGTAAGTGTCTGGGTAAAAACGCTTTAGAACACCTTGAACAGAATGATCAGTCCCTTGAAGTTTCTTTGAATACTTTAAGTACTGTCGGAGGGGCTGTACATGTCATACACAGGCATATAGAAGCCATAGTCGAATTTCGTCAAGAGGCCAAAAAATTAGAATTAAACATTGTATCCGATTTGCAACAGGAATTATATTTAGGAATGGATTTCTGGTCAGCCTTTGGGTTGGTATCGGCACTAATCGAGTCTTTAGAATTGGATGGAGAAACGATAACACCAAAACCAAAACCTATACAACAAGTACTGCGGAATAGATTTTTTTTTTCTCCTGGTAACCTAATACTGTTACTGTACTATTAATTGCAATCCCAAATGCATCGCTGCAAGTACAGAATACATAACAAGTAAGAGTACATGACGTGTAACAATTTTTTTTGTTAGTGAGTTTTTCTCTCAAAGCGTTTCAAATCTTCTTACGCGATGTCTAGTACAGAATTGGATAGTAAATGGTTGCAACAAAACAAGTCTACCTCTCCCTTACTTACATCTTGCATTGAATTTATACTCAACACTAATAACAATCTTGCTTCATATTTTGTTTACTATTGTTAGTTATAAATTTCAGTTCAATGTCGTGTTATTCTGACAGTTCTCTATTACGAAAATTAGAAGCTGTTTTATTGCACCTAAAGAACTTAAAGGTCGGTGTTAGAAAGTACTTCAGTGCGGAACAAGCTAAATTGATGGCGATAGTGTTTGCTCGTGTACGGTTTAAGCTCGAATTCCGGTATTATGGTGTGTTTATAATCATCGCCGTATTGATGAATTAGCGCACAGAAAATGTAAAGCAACCCTATTCTTTAAACGTCATTTTGCTAAACAACCACACCAAAACTAGTGACATCCTGTCATGTATGGCGTATTAGCCGTGCCAGTAAATTGCACGTGTTTTCGTTTCGTTTTCGTTTAGTTTTTGGAGGTGTTTCGGTCAATATTGGGCAACCTTATTTTGAAACAGTGAATAAAGCCCCTGTGGCAAGTTAAACCTGTTTTCAGATTCCCTCAGCAGACGTAACATAACCTACATATAGCACGGAAAAGAGCCACGAGTGACAGCCCGGTGACAACACGAACTGGAAGTATGAATTGAGTCTCAGTCACGCACTAAACGTGTCCACCAGTTGACCATTCGTCACTGGTACCATGCTAAAGGCCTGACTAATACAAGATTCAACAAATGCGGGGCCATCCGAAAGGAACTTATTAGACCATTGCTGCAGCGAATTCGGCCCTATTGACAAGTTTGCGTTAAGATGACAATTAAGCACAACAAGCTTCCAGATTCTATCCAGTGCTGCTTTCCGGTAAATTTGGATAGTTACTGTACGCATTTCAGCAACTATTAGTTCCATAATGTGATGGTATAAGCAAGAGTCTGTCAGAGTTATCTTCAGCAATACCCATCTTTAACATTATCATGCATGCAGATTAAACTTTAAATCGGATGAATTCAATAACGCGAAATCACTTAGGAACACATAAATATGGGTGCTTCTATCAGTTCATCAAAGCGAAATCATGGACGAGATTAATAAGAAACAATCATTGAGGAACTCGCTAATGCCCGACCACCCTACAATACTGTGTAAGAGTATTGCAATAGTGATACTCTTTCCGGCGCTTTTATAGTTGGCCTTGAAATAGTCATCTATCAATGATTAAGAACGCCCCGTAGAAGTATACTCCATATTTTATTCTCTCTAATTCGAATGCAAATTACAACCTTATTATCCTGAGTCCTCCTTGAGAATACACGTTCTTCTTTGATTTTTCTTCTCGCGTTCGAATTGTGGAATTAGGCTGTTTAACTGTTATACGTCATGGTGCGCGATGACGATACCATTTCAATTACAATAATACATAGTTAGTCAAAGCTTAATCGGGGGTAACGCGTATGTTTAGATTCAATTGAGATGATGACGAGATCATTTGCATTCACATCTTTAATCAATTTCAGTTTTCTCGCGGCCTCAAACAAGCCCTGTTGGGTGCTGAGCTATTGTTGTATAATAACCGCAATTCTTACGTTTATAAACAGCTTTAGTTTATCTCTAATTAGTGATCCTTTGCCATATACATACGAAGTTTAAGTACGCGTTATATTTATTAGTATTGCATACACCTATACAGAAATATTAAAAGATTTCACGTACATGGGTTTTTGCAGGTGCACCTAATGGCAGTCGAGAAGCGACGGAGAGGGAAAATCAATAAGAACTTATGACGGCAAAGATTTAAAGTTGTGACTTCTTTAACGGATTTCATTGTCAAGTCAGACTCGTACGTTAGTGTACGAAACAGGAAGTTATTATGATAAGGGATTGTTCTATGCCTCCGTAAAGAGAGCAAACGCGATCACCTTGCTATAACCACCAAAACATAATTCTCCTTTTGTTAATTTTTGAGACTCCGTACCGAGTATTAACATTTAAAAGTTTTAATTTGGTAATTAAATGTAGTTGCGGGAGCGCTGGATGTTTTGTTGTTGTATATACACTAGCGGTCTCGCACACGCCTTAGCGCATGTAATAACGCGCGCAAGAGAGAGGGAGAATGCTACATGTTTCCTGCAGACGCTACATATCAGGCTAACATTGAGCATTTTCCTTCGTCGTATTGGTCATGTATTTTCTCTGATTTAGTATGTTTGTAAATATCCAAACCACACACATTGAATTATGAATTTTTTTTTAATATACATATACGTGATACAGTAATGGATTTTGGTAAACGAGTATCATTAAGATATTGGAATGTGGTAGATATCGCTTCGCTCAGGCTGTTGGAGTTATAGTAGTAGTCGGTTAAAAGCACTAAGTCGAGGTCTTACATACTAAATCATAGAAGAAGAGTGATGAAGTATTTGAAGTAATTCTAATATAGTAATTTAAACTATCTCCTTATTCCTGTTAAATTTTTTTTCGCCCTCCTGGCAGATTTTTTTTGTCTTCATCTTATACTGTAAAATCATTGTTATTAGAATTAAGCATGAATGGTTAGAAAAGATGGGTGCAAGAATATGTCCACACATTTAAAAAAAAAAAAAAAAAAAAAAATAAAATTAAAAGCAATAAAAAGATGGACTAAGTATTCAAACCACAAAAAAAAAAAAAAAAATAATAGGAAAAAAAAAAAAAAAAAATCCGGATCGACGGATCAATTTTTTTTTGTGACCGCAGCGAGGGAGCAACATTTCAGCAGCGCGGGAGAATCGACATAGGCGTCTCCTTTTGCAGCCTCCTGTGCATCGGACGGGCCTTGCCCAGGATCCTGTGGGTATTTGTAATGAGCCGCCCGCGGTTTTTTTTTAAATTCCAAACCCAACGGACATCACCGCAACGCGCGCAGCGCCCGGACCCACGGTGGCGGAGGAGAGAACTACCGCGCACTTGCGAGCGAGACAGATGACGCTCGCCCCAGTCAACGCCGAACCACAGCCGCATCAAGACGTGCAAGAGCAGCCATCAGAAGCCGAGGCAGCAGTTAAGTTTTTTTTTTGTCTCAAGTGCGCGTGCGTATATATAAAAAACGTGGAAACCATCGCAGGAAGATAAAAGAAGGACACAGGATCATCACAGGAGGGTACCGTACACGAGGTGAGTGTCATCGAGGCAGGTACCGTTTTGGCGGTCGTAGCATCTCGTCAGTTTATTTTAAGAAATAACAGGTAAAGTCTGAAGAACTGGTGCGCACTGTTCAATCCACTCAGTTCTGTCTGACTCTCTGTGCGATTCGTTTGTGCGATAATTGTTGTGCTCTAGAGTCTTCGTTTATAGAGCAATTATTTATCCTGTTCGTGAAGAACTTTCGTATTTTAGTCTGTCGATTGGACTACGCGCGAATGAAAAAGGTTAAAAGACACAATCGTATGTTCAATTGGGCATTTTGGTACCGCCGAAGATGCCGTCCATAGGGCGGTCAGCACAGTGGCACCGACCGTTTCGAAAATTCGATCGTCCAATTCACTATGTCGATCAGACACTTGTCAAGGGTATCGATGAATTAGAAGTGATCGCACCAATTATCAAAGAACAGCCTCACGAAATCTACAATCAGGCAAAAAACAAGGTCATCGATGTCGTTCAGCCGCATAGGAGTAAAGTTTGCGCGTTGCGGGTGGCCGGACTAGGAACAATCTCCGCTACGAAACTATCGACAATAGCGAGTCAAACTGCAGCTCAAATGAACGGAGGAAGCTCATCGACTGTTGGCGGTCATGTTGTTACAACTCATACGTCCACTGTAACAACGTCTTCGATAAATACGTCCACTTATTCACCGGCTGCGCTAATTTTGCCGGCTACCGTACCGCCTACTCCTCCGCATACCGGTTACACGCGTCGTGCGAAACTGGGTGATACGCTCTTCATAGTGCTTCGAAAACAGCCACTGATATTTTTACATTGGTATCATCATGTCACCGTACTAATTTACTCATGCTTCTCTTACACCGAGTACACCGCATCAGCTCGATGGTTTATTGTGATGAACTATTGTGTTCATTCCGTGATGTATTCGTATTATGCATTAAAGGCGGCTAGATTTAATTCACCACGTTTCCTTGCAATGGTTATCACAAGCTAATAACGCAGTAGTTTAACGGAATGTATTTGGATAGCATCATTTATTTCTTTTAGTACTTAACTAAAGGGACATTTATTTCATTCCATTTTTCTCAAATTAGACAGAACAAAAAAAAAAAAAAATCGCATTTTTCATTTTAATATCAAAAACCAGTTTGTACTAAAAACTACACTATCATGCCATTTTTTTTACAGTTTCATTATAATATATGTAAACTATGCTCATTATACGAATAATATATTTCTTTTTTTTCTTAAAACACAAAGTTTTGTATTCGAACTTATTTCGTTTTGTATTCGTGTTCAGTGTTTGTGTTTTGAGGGGTCATTGAGCGAACAAGAAAAAAAAGCAGGCAACTAATTACCGAAGCTATCTAACAGTTGCATCCTGGAAAAATTTGGAATTAAGCAAGACGGTGTCAGGAAAAAATGGTAGTACTAGTCAGTTTGCTACTACCGTGGAAGTTCCTATAAGCGGACACTCAGGAACTTAAGACTCTTGTCCGGTTAAGAGAGCACGGAGATTAAGGTTCATTTCGCGTTGGTGTCGATAAAACTTTTGTATCAAGGATCTGCTTTTCTCTTCTCAGTCAGTAGGTAAATGAGTGCCTAGATGGTTAAGCCCCTCCTTAGACCGAGTATACCTTGAATTTCTGTTACAAAAAAAAACCCGAATACAGTAGTAGTTTTTCGGAAGTGTCGCTGTTAATATTAGTAGATCATTTTTGTCGTCTGCCACCAATTCGGTGAGATTCAATCAATCAATATTTGTTGGTTTATCCACTTAATGCTTAACAGCTTATCATTTATGATTTCGAGAATAGTTAATTCAGTTGGGTGAGATTCATTTTACAGATAACTTTTGAAGACATGCTTGAAAAAAACATGTTACCTCTTGGACTATTATTTTTCCAACGACATAAATTAACTTTGGATAGAACACACCGAGATTTCCTAGAATGATTCTGTTGGCACTTAAGATTCTGCTTCTGCCAGTCGCTCCGCTATTCGTTGCCTTTGTGATTAGACATAGCAAAACCAAGCAGATCCAGTTTTAGAAAGTTCGGAGTATAGCGTTCTTTTTGGCAATCCTTCCGTTTATTTCCATAAAACTGATAGATTAGACCGATATGTTTTCTGGAGGAAGAAATTTCCAAGTTTCTGGGTGAAGGTTAAGGAATTTAAGGGGGTTAAAAAACTTATATAAATTTTCTTGATCAATCTGGTCTTCTTTAACGCGAATACATTAGATCTTTCGATTGTTTTTAAATCATTTTTTTTATACATTATTTAATAAAAGAAATTCTTCTTCGAACAGTCATCCTTCAGTATTGAATTGGCGATCATTTCCGCCTATGGTTTTAACCTGACTGGGCCTCAAGGTACCCGTCTTTGGACGGATTATTCCTTTTATTATACCCTGACAATTCAATACCTACACATAGTGGTTATATTAATTGATCATTCGTCGGATGATCTCACCCTGGATGTTCCCTCCTCATACATAACTTCCTCCCCCCTCTTTTCCGCACCCTACGTGCTTCTGGCACCCTCACCTACAATCCTTTCAAGCCCGCTGACAGATAGAATGGGAGTTCTCAAACCCATTCGTCGGCCCACCGAGCATAATTAATCGGTTCACGGATCGAAACGGCAAATCCACCCCATCCGACGAGCTAGCACGTGCTTTTATGCTAGATGCTCAGCCGTTTCAGTGGTCATCCGTGGGACTAATGTGTCCAATGACACATAGTCAACGAAAAATCCATAGGAAAGTTACCCTTCATTTTGGTGAAGAAATGTCGACTTCTTCCGAGAGATGAAGGGTGACTTTCCGTCCGCCAGGTTTTACGTCCAAATTAAAGACGAAGGCCAAGTCTTCCGGACGTTCTGCGGACCCAATCGTTACAGATATGGCGCCCAACGTCTGCATAAGTTCTGATTGCTAGAACGAATTTATAGCAATACGGCACTCCTAAACGGACTTCAAGCCGGACACAACTTATTGTAGGCCACTTAGCGTTAGTCATATCAGTCTGATGTGACCGCAATTTTCTAAGTGTTTTTTTTCTACACTCATACAAATTACAAGTCCTCTCAGTTCTTTTAAGATTGTCCTATCTCTCGCCTATACGGCATTGAGGCAAAAATTTTTACTTTTTCTAAAAAGAGAAAAAAAAAAAAAAATTTTTTCCACTCCCGAACACCTGGGATGGGATACCTTGGCTGCTCAACTCATAATCAGGGTGGATTGATTCCTGCGCTGGGAGGGCGTACCGGTTTGACCTACACCGAAGGAGGGTGTTGACACCGACCCTGATCAAACCTTGAGTTGGGGCGGCTTCTCCAGAGTTTACTGCCTGTCACATTTCGACCTAGTGACAGTTTACTCTGCAGGTTGCCCCAAGAGCACCAAGAGTGTGGCATAGAGAGGGCGAATTAGATCATTTCGCGCGTAATAGATCATCTCGCATCTCTAGTTCACCATCCGACGGAACTTATGGGCGTCTGAAGCTTGTATTCTGTCTTAGCAGTAAGCTATATTCTTCAGAGGCCGATGAGCGCGATCAAACCTTGAGTTGAGGCGGCTTCTCCAGAGTTTACTACCTGTCACATTTCGACCTGGTGATAGTTAACTCTGCAGGGGTTGCCCCAAGACCACCAAGTGTGTATTGATAATAAACTTCCAATTTTCACCCTCCCCAAAACTATTTTAAAAAAAAAAATACTCAATTCAGAATTCTCAATTTCCGTATAAACCACTTTTATATGATTACGTAGCCCTAAGACTTAGTTTAAGACTCTTTATGAACTAGTTTAGGATACTTTAGATCATCGTAACGTTAGCACTAAGATTTAGTTTTAGACACCAATACTCTAAGACTTAGCTTAAGAACAATATATACCTATAACTTAAGACTTAGCTTAGATCTAACAAATTACTATACAACTCCTTATAAAACGTGATTGTTTGGTTCTTTTGTTAGTTATATATATATACATACCTAAAATAAGAACATTTTCAATTTAGTAGGTCGAAGTTTCGACAAACCTAAATTTGGTTTACTTCATTTTTGTCGAACATTTCGCGAGGTTTCGGCAAACATTTTTCCTTACTTCATTTTGGCGAACATTTCGTGAGATTTCGGCAAACCTTTTAGTTTTTTTATATACTTCCTCCCTTTTGACGAACATTTCGCGAGGTTTCGGCAAACATTTTATTTTACCTCGTTTTGGCGAACATGTCGCGAGATTTCGGCAAACCTTCTATTTCAGTTCATTTTTTTTGAGTGCGAACATTTCGTGAGGTTTTGTTAAACATTTGTCTTCACCCTGTTTTGACAAACCGTTCACGAGGTTCGACACACATCTCTCCTTATTACATTATTGACGAACATTTCGCGAAGTTGCAGCAAACATTTTTCCTTACTTTGTTTTGGCGAACGTTTCGCGAAGATTCGGCAAACCCTTTCATTACTTATACTTCCTTTTGACGAAAATTTCGCGAGGTTTTGGCGAACAGTTTTCCCTACCTTGTTTTGGCAAACACTTCGCAAGGTTTCGGCAATTTTCTCTTTATTTCGTTTTGGCGATAGTTTCGCGAGGTTTCGGCAAACATTTTACTTTACTTCGTTTTTGTCGAACATTTTGCGAAGTTTAGGCAAACATTATTATTTTTTTTTGTCTTTTGTTTGCTACGAACATCCATTCTAATTGGTGTTAGCGGTTCGAAGCAAAAAAAAATTTTTTTTTCACTAGTCGTTTACCCTGTTAGGACGTACGAATCGGCATGATTGACGAATCAGTTAACCATAGCGAGTTCGCAATTAATAGCTGGTCGTATTTACTGTGTATCCTTAATGTTAAAAAATTAATTCTTAATAGTACCTTGCCCCAAACATGGGCGTACTATAGTTTCTAGTGTGAGTCTCAGTCACGCACTCACCATGACAACCAGGTCGCCATCAGACACCGAGGTCATGGTAGAGGCCGGATTAGCGACTACCTCGAATACCACAACGGAAGGCCCGAAGTCGACGGACGTGTCGCATTGTAAACTGTATCTGCGAGGACGAAAATGGAGCGAGTCTGGCCAGTTAAATAAAAATTCAACGAGATATCAAAATCATGCCATAAAGGTATATCGCACAGCTACTGCGCTGAATTCTGTTCCACTAGGTATAAATGACAGGGGAGTTAACTGCCCTTGTAAGTTGGACACTCCCACACCTTCTCCCACTCTCATTCAGGCAAATAAAGCACAAACCCCTTTCCAAAATATCAGCTCGGTCACGTTAGCGGATGTTCTGGACTCGCATTCGCAGTGGGATTATTTCTCAAGCACTCTGCGTTACTTGAACGACCAGTTGGCAGATGCGCAGATTTATATGATGGCAGGATGGGATTACGCACGTCAACAAGCCGAAGCGTACGAACGCCGCATTGCAAACTTGGAATGTTCGCTCCGCAGAGCACACCTCCAATCCCCGGAAGCCTCTTTTGAGGTTGAAACTGATCCCAAGATAAAGGCTATAGACGTGTTCAATTGGGTATGTTGGAATTGGGACGCGAAAGGTCATAGTTTTCGTGAATGTCCCGAGTTAATGCGCATGCTTTTCTGCTACTATTGTGGCGAAAAAGGGAAAACCGTTCGCGATTGTCCGAACTGCAGTGCAAAAAACATGAAACATGGTCCAAATCCAACCGGCCCAGGCAAAACGCGCGATACGCCGCCTGGAAAATGAAACAAACGGAAGTGGCCACTGGAGCGATGGCCCGACCACCGAGCCAAACTCAGTAAGCACTGATTCAACAGTGAGGTTCGAGTGTTTCAATCCGTTCACACAAATTTCGACCTCTCAATCCACTCCCGTTTTTCAAAAAATTTTATAAAAACTTCTCGCTTAACTAATCTCGAACCTATTTTAGAAAGTATCCCTTTATACCGCCAAACTTCTGAAGCCCGAGCTGCCAATTACAAGTTAGTAAGAACCCGCATTTTCGGCTCGACATCACCCTCATTAGAAGGAGCGCAGTCAGATCCAGAAGATGCCGGTTTCGTCGAAGAAATGTGCACCCCCCTAAAAATCGACCACCCCACCAGACTCACGGGTAAACACCATAAAACAGGAGACCCCAGACCGTATGCATGCGTCATCATAGGTGGCATTCCTCTTATAAAATTGTTGGATAGCGGCGCCAGCGTAAGTGTCTGGGTAAAAACGCTTTAGAACACCTTGAACAGAATGATCAGTCCCTTGAAGTTTCTTTGAATACTTTAAGTACTGTCGGAGGGGTGTACATGTCATACACAGGCATATAGAAGCCATAGTCGAATTTCGTCAAGAGGCCAAAAAATTAGAATTAAACATTGTATCCGATTTGGAACAGGAATTATATTTAGGAATGGATTTCTGGTCAGCCTTTGGGTTGGTATCGGCACTAATCGAGTCTTTAGAATTGGATGGAGAAACGATAACACCAAAACCAAAACCTATACAACAAGTACTGCGGAATAGATTTTTTTTTCTCCTGGTAACCTAATACTGTTACTGTACTATTAATTGCAATCCCAAATGCATCGCTGCAAGTACAGAATACATAACAAGTAAGAGTACATGACGTGTAACAATTTTTTTTGTTAGTGAGTTTTTCTCTCAAAGCGTTTCAAATCTTCTTACGCGATGTCTAGTACAGAATTGGATAGTAAATGGTTGCAACAAAACAAGTCTACCTCTCCCTTACTTACATCTTGCATTGAATTTATACTCAACACTAATAACAATCTTGCTTCATATTTTGTTTACTATTGTTAGTTATAAATTTCAGTTCAATGTCGTGTTATTCTGACAGTTCTCTATTACGAAAATTAGAAGCTGTTTTATTGCACCTAAAGAACTTAAAGGTCGGTGTTAGAAAGTACTTCAGTGCGGAACAAGCTAAATTGATGGCGATAGTGTTTGCTCGTGTACGGTTTAAGCTCGAATTCCGGTATTATGGTGTGTTTATAATCATCGCCGTATTGATGAATTAGCGCACAGAAAATGTAAAGCAACCCTATTCTTTAAACGTCATTTTGCTAAACAACCACACCAAAACTAGTGACATCCTGTCATGTATGGCGTATTAGCCGTGCCAGTAAATTGCACGTGTTTTCGTTTCGTTTTCGTTTAGTTTTTGGAGGTGTTTCGGTCAATATTGGGCAACCTTATTTTGAAACAGTGAATAAAGCCCCTGTGGCAAGTTAAACCTGTTTTCAGATTCCCTCAGCAGACGTAACATAACCTACATATAGCACGGAAAAGAGCCACGAGTGACAGCCCGGTGACAACACGAACTGGAAGTATGAATTGAGTCTCAGTCACGCACTAAACGTGTCCACCAGTTGACCATTCGTCACTGGTACCATGCTAAAGGCCTGACTAAAGACCAACTCCGGGTCCAAACCAGATAGTTCAGATTCAACAAATGCGGGGCCATCCGAAAGGAACTTATTAGACCATTGCTGCAGCGAATTCGGCCCTATTGACAAGTTTGCGTTAAGATGACAATTAAGCACAACAAGCTTCCAGATTCTATCCAGTGCTGCTTTCCGGTAAATTTGGATAGTTACTGTACGCATTTCAGCAACTATTAGTTCCATAATGTGATGGTAAAAGCAAGAGTCTGTCAGAGTTATCTTCAGCAATACCCATCTTTAACATTATCATGCATGCAGATTAAACTTTAAATCGGATGAATTCAATAACGCGAAATCACTTAGGAACACATAAATATGGGTGCTTCTATCAGTTCATCAAAGCGAAATCATGGACGAGATTAATAAGAAACAATCATTGAGGAACTCGCTAATGCCCGACCACCCTACAATACTGTGTAAGAGTATTGCAATAGTGATACTCTTTCCGGCGCTTTTATAGTTGGCCTTGAAATAGTCATCTATCAATGATTAAGAACGCCCCGTAGAAGTATACTCCATATTTTATTCTCTCTAATTCGAATGCAAATTACAACCTTATTATCCTGAGTCCTCCTTGAGAATACACGTTCTTCTTTGATTTTTCTTCTCGCGTTCGAATTGTGGAATTAGGCTGTTTAACTGTTATACGTCATGGTGCGCGATGACGATACCATTTCAATTACAATAATACATAGTTAGTCAAAGCTTAATCGGGGGTAACGCGTATGTTTAGATTCAATTGAGATGATGACGAGATCATTTGCATTCACATCTTTAATCAATGTCAGTTTTCTCGCGGCCTCAAACAAGCCCTGTTGGGTGCTGAGCTATTATTGTATAATAACCGCAATTCTTACGTTTATAAACAGCTTTAGTTTATCTCTAATTAGTGATCCTTTGCCATATACATACGAAGTTTAAGTACGCGTTATATTTATTAGTATTGCATACACCTATACAGAAATATTAAAAGATTTCACGTACATGGGTTTTTGCAGGTGCACCTAATGGCAGTCGAGAAGCGACGGAGAGGGAAAATCGATAAGAACTTATGACGGCAAAGATTTAAAGTTGTGACTTCTTTAACGGATTTCATTGTCAAGTCAGACTCGTACGTTAGTGTACGAAAAAGGAAGTTATTATGATAAGGGATTGTTCTATGCCTCCGTAAAGAGAGCAAACGCGATCACCTTGCTATAACCACCAAAACATAATTCTCCTTTTGTTAATTTTTGAGACTCCGTACCGAGTATTAACATTTAAAAGTTTTAATTTGGTAATTAAATGTAGTTGCGGGAGCGCTGGATGTTTTGTTGTTGTATATACACTAGCGGTCTCGCACACGCCTTAGCGCATGTAATAACGCGCGCAAGAGAGAGGGAGAATGCTACATGTTTCCTGCAGACGCTACATATCAGGCTAACATTGAGCATTTTCCTTCGTCGTATTGGTCATGTATTTTCTCTGATTTAGTATGTTTGTAAATATCCAAACCACACACATTGAATTATGAATTTTTTTTTAATATACATATACGTGATACAGTAATGGATTTTGGTAAACGAGTATCATTAAGATATTGGAATGTGGTAGATATCGCTTCGCTCAGGCTGTTGGAGTTATAGTAGTAGTCGGTTAAAAGCACTAAGTCGAGGTCTTACATACTAAATCATAGAAGAAGAGTGATGAAGTATTTGAAGTAATTCTAATATAGTAATTTAAACTATCTCCTTATTCCTGTTAAATTTTTTTTCGCCCTCCTGGCAGATTTGTTTTGTCTTCATCTTATACTGTAAAATCATTGTTATTAGAATTAAGCATGAATGGTTAGAAAAGATGGGTGCAAAAATATGTCCACACATTTAAAAAAAAAAAAAAATAAATAAATAAATAAAATTAAAAGCAATAAAAAGATGGACTAAGTATTCAAACCACAAAAAAAAAAAAAAAAATAATAGGAAAAAAAAAAAAAAAATCCGGATCGACGGATCAATTTTTTTTTGTGACCGCAGCGAGGGAGCAACATTTCAGCAGCACGGGAGAATCGACATAGGCGTCTCCTGTGGGTATTTGTAATGAGCCGCCCGCGGTTTTTTTTTAAATTCAAAACCCAACGGACATCACCGCAACGCGCGCAGCGCCCGGACTCACGGTGGCGGAGGAGAGAACTACCGCGCAATTGCGAGCGAGACAGATGACGCTCGCCCCAGTCAACGCCGAACCACAGCCGCATCAAGACGTGCAAGAGCAGCCATCAGAAGCCGAGGCAGCAGTTAAGTTTTTTTTTTTTGTCTCAAGTGCGCGTGCGTATATATAAAAAACGTGGAAACCATCGCAGGAAGATAAAAGAAGGACACAGGATCATCACAGGAGGGTACCGTACACGAGGTGAGTGTCATCGAGGCAGGTACCGTTTTGGCGGTCGTAGCATCTCGTCAGTTTATTTTAAGAAATAACAGTTAAAGTCTGAAGAACTGGTGCGCACTGTTCAATCCACTCAGTTCTGTCTGACTCTCTGTGCGATTCGTTTGTGCGATAATTGTTGTGCTCTAGAGTCTTCGTTTATAGAGCAATTATTTATCCTGTTCGTGAAGAACTTTCGTATTTTAGTCTGTCGATTGGACTACGCGCGAATGAAAAAGGTTAAAAGACACAATCGTATGTTCAATTGGGCATTTTGGTACCGCCGAAGATGCCGTCCATAGGGCGGTCAGCACAGTGGCACCGACCGTTTCGAAAATTCGATCGTCCAATTCACTATGTCGATCAGACACTTGTCAAGGGTATCGATAAATTAGAAGTGATCGCACCAATTATCAAAGAACAGCCTCACGAAATCTACAATCAGGCAAAAAACAAGGTCATCGATGTCGTTCAGCCGCATAGGAGTAAAGTTTGCGCGTTGCGGGTGGCCGGACTAGGAACAATCTCCGCTACGAAACTATCGACAATAGCGAGTCAAACTGCAGCTCAAATGAACGGAGGAAGCTCATCGACTGTTGGCGGTCATGTTGTTACAACTCATACGTCCACTGTAACAACGTCTTCGATAAATACGTCCACTAATTCACCGGCTGCGCTAATTTTGCCGGCTACCGTACCGCCTACTCCTCCGCATACCGGTTACACGCATCGTGCGAAACTGGGTGATACGCTCTTCATAGTCCTTCGAAAACAGCCACTGATATTTTTACATTGGTATCATCATGTCACCGTACTAATTTACTCATGCTTCTCTTACACCGAGTACACCGCATCAGCTCGATGGTTTATTGTGATGAACTATTGTGTTCATTCCGTGATGTATTCGTATTATGCATTAAAGGCGGCTAGATTTAATTCACCACGTTTCCTTGCAATGGTTATCACAAGCTAATAACGCAGTAGTTTAACGGAATGTATTTGGATAGCATCATTTATTTCTTTTAGTACTTAACTAAAGGGACATTTATTTCATTCCATTTTTCTTAAATTAGACAGAACAAAAAAAAAAAAATCGCTTTTTTCATTTTAATATCAAAAACCAGTTTGTACTAAAAACTACACTATCATGCCATTTTTTTTACAGTTTCATTATAATATATGTAAACTATGCTCATTATACGAATAATATATTTCTTTTTTTTTTCTTAAAACACAAAGTTTTGTATTCGAACTTATTTCGTTTTGTATTCGTGTTCAGTGTTTGTGTTTTGATGGGTCATTGAGCGAACAAGAAAAAAAAGCAGGCAACTAATTACCGAAGCTATCTAACAGTTGCATCCTGGAAAAATTTGGAATTAAGCAAGACGGTGTCAGGAAAAAATGGTAGTACTAGTCAGTTTGCTACTACCGTGGAAGTTCCTATAAGCGGACACTCAGGAACTTAAGACTCTTGTCCGGTTAAGAGAGCACGGAGATTAAGGTTCATTTCGCGTTGGTGTCGATAAAACTTTTGTATCAAGGATCTGCTTTTCTCTTCTCAGTCAGTAGGTAAATGAGTGCCTAGATGGTTAAGCCCCTCCTTAGACCGAGTATACCTTGAAGTTCTGTTACAAAAAAAAAAAAAAACCAGAATACAGTAGTAGTTTTTCGGAAGTGTCGCTGTTAATATTAGTAGATCATTTTTGTCGTCTGCCACCAATTCGGTGAGATTCAATCAATCAATATTTGTTGGTTTATCCACTTAATGCTTAACAGCTTATCATTTATGATTTCGAGAATAGTTAATTCAGTTGGGTGAGATTCATTTTACAGATAACTTTTGAAGACATGCTTGAAAAAAACATGTTACCTCTTGGACTATTATTTTTCCAACGACATAAATTAACTTTGGATAGAACACACCGAGATTTCCTAGAATGATTCTGTTGGCACTTAAGATTCTGCTTCTGCCAGTCGCTCGCTATTCGTTGCCTTTGTGATTAGACATAGCAAAACCAAGCAGATCCAGTTTTAGAAAGTTCGGAGTATAGCGTTCTTTTTGGCAATCCTTCCGTTTATTTCCATAAAACTGATAGATTAGACCGATATGTTTTCTGGAGGAAGAAATTTCCAAGTTTCTGGGTGAAGGTTAAGGAATTTAAGGGGGTTAAAAAACTTATATAAATTTTCTTGATCAATCTGGTCTTCTTTAACGCGAATACATTAGATCTTTCGATTGTTTTTAAATCATTTTTTTTATACATTATTTAATAAAAGAAATTCTTCTTCGAACAGTCATCCTTCAGTATTGAATTGGCGATTATTTCCGCCTTTGGTTTTAACCTGACTGGGCCCCAAGGTACCCGTCTTTGGACGGATTATTCCTTTTATTATACCCTGACAATTCAATACCTACACATAGTGGTTATATTAATTGATCATTCGTCGGATGATCTCACCCTGGATGTTCCCTCCTCATACATAACTTCCTCCCCCCTCTTTTCCGCACCCTACGTGCTTCTGGCCCCCTCACCTACAATCCTTTCAAGCCCGCTGACAGATAGAATGGGAGTTCTCAAACCCATTCGTCGGCCCACCGAGCATAATTAATCGGTTCACGGATCGAAACGGCAAATCCACCCCATCCGACGAGCTAGCACGTGCTTTTATGCTAGATGCTCAGCCGTTTCAGTGGTCATCCGTGGGACTAATGTGTCCAATGACACATAGTCAACGAAAAATCCATAGGAAAGTTACCCTTCATTTTGGTGAAGAAATGTCGACTTCTTCCGAGAGATGGAGGGTGACTTTCCGTCCGCCAGGTTTTACGTCCAAATTAAAGACGAAGGCCAAGTCTTCCGGACGTTCTGCGGACCTAATCGTTACAGATATGGCGCCCAACGTCTGCATAAGTTCTGATTGCTAGAACGAATTTATAGCAATACGGCACTCCTAAACGGACTTCAAGCCGGACACAACTTATTGTAGGCCACTTAGCGTTAGTCATATCAGTCTGATGTGACCGCAATTTTCTAAGTGTTTTTTTTTCTACACTCATACAAATTACAAGTCCTCTCAGTTCTTTTAAGATTGTCCTATCTCTCGCCTATACGGCATTGAGGCAAAATATTTTTACTTTTTCTAAAAAGAGAAAAAAAAAAAAAAAAAATTTTCCACTCCCGAACACCTGGGATGGGATACCTTGGCTGCTCAACTCATAATCAGGGTGGATTGATTCCTGCGCTGGGAGGGCGTACCGGTTTGACCTACACCGAAGGAGGGTGTTGACACCGACCCTGATCAAACCTTGAGTTGGGGCGGCTTCTCCAGAGTTTACTGCCTGTCACACTTCGACCTAGTGACAGTTTACTCTGCAGGTTGCCCCAAGAGCACCAAGAGTGTGGCATAGAGAGGGCGAATTAGATCATTTCGCGCGTAATAGATCATCTCGCATCTCTAGTTCACCATCCGACGGAACTTATGGGCGTCTGAAGCTTGTATTCTGTCTTAGCAGTAAGCTATATTCTTCAGAGGCCGATGAGCGCGATCAAACCTTGAGTTGAGGCGGCTTCTCCAGAGTTTACTACCTGTCACATTTCGACCTGGTGATAGTTAACTCTGCAGGGGTTGCCCCAAGACCACCAAGTGTGTATTGATAATAAACTTCCAATTTTCACCCTCCCCAAAACTATTTTAAAAAAAAAAATACTCAATTCAGAATTCTCAATTTCCGTATAAACCACTTTTATATGATTACGTAGCCCTAAGACTTAGTTTAAGACTCTTTATGAACTAGTTTAGGATACTTTAGATCATCGTAACGTTAGCACTAAGATTTAGTTTTAGACACCAATACTCTAAGACTTAGCTTAAGAACAATATATACCTATAACTTAAGACTTAGCTTAGATCTAACAAATTACTATACAACTCCTTATAAAACGTGATTGTTTGGTTCTTTTGTTAGTTATATATATATACATACCTAAAATAAGAACATTTTCAATTTAGTAGGTCGAAGTTTCGACAAACCTAAATTTGGTTTACTTCATTTTTGTCGAACATTTCGCGAGGTTTCGGCAAACATTTTTCCTTACTTCATTTTGGCGAACATTTCGTGAGATTTCGGCAAACCTTTTAGTTTTTTTATATACTTCCTCCCTTTTGACGAACATTTCGCGAGGTTTCGGCAAACATTTTATTTTACCTCGTTTTGGCGAACATGTCGCGAGATTTCGGCAGACCTTCTATTTCAGTTCATTTTTTTTGAGTGCGAACATTTCGTGAGGTTTTGTTAAACATTTGTCTTCACCCTGTTTTGACAAACCGTTCACGAGGTTCGACACACATCTCTCCTTATTACATTATTGACGAACATTTCGCGAAGTTGCAGCAAACATTTTTCCTTACTTCGTTTTGGCGAACGTTTCGCGAAGATTCGGCAAACCCTTTCATTACTTATACTTCCTTTTGACGAAAATTTCGCGAGGTTTTGGCGAACAGTTTTCCCTACCTTTTTTGGCAAACACTTCGCAAGGTTTCGGCAATTTTCTCTTTATTTCGTTTTGGCGATAGTTTCGCGAGGTTTCGGCAAACATTTTACTTTACTTCGTTTTTGTCGAACATTTTGCGAAGTTTAGGCAAACATTATTATTTTTTTTTGTCTTTTGTTTGCTACGAACATCCATTCTAATTGGTGTTAGCGGTTCGAAGCAAAAAAAAATTTTTTTTTCACTAGTCGTTTACCCTGTTAGGACGTACGAATCGGCATGATTGACGAATCAGTTAACCATAGCGAGTTCGCAATTAATAGCTGGTCGTATTTACTGTGTATCCTTAATGTTAAAAAATTAATTCTTAATAGTACCTTGCCCCAAACATGGGCGTACTATCTTTTCTTTTATATGATACCTTTGAAATCTCGGAGTAAAACTTACCCCTTAACATTCGGAATAATGGTCTTTATTTATCCTTTATAAACTTTGCGGTTGTGGTGGAAAAAATTTTAAATGTTAACCATACACCTTATGTTCAATAACTAATACACGGCTGCCAAGTTAACTATATTTACAGATAAAGGAACAAGTGAGCTGTACAAGACAACGATCAACGTTATCATCCGTCAAGAGGAAATAGTAGATTCGCCAAGTTTCTAGTGTGAGTCTCAGTCACGCACTCACCATGACAACCAGGTCGCCATCAGACACCGAGGTCATGGTAGAGGCCGGATTAGCGACTACCTCGAATACCACAACGGAAGGCCCGAAGTCGACGGACGTGTCGCATTGTAAACTGTATCTGCGAGGACGAAAATGGAGCGAGTCTGGCCAGTTAAATAAAAATTCAACGAGATATCAAAATCATGCCATAAAGGTATATCGCACAGCTACTGCGCTGAATTCTGTTCCACTAGGTATAAATGACAGGGGAGTTAACTGTCCTTGTAAGTTGGACACTCCCACACCTTCTCCCACTCTCATTCAGGCAAATAAAGCACAAACCCCTTTCCAAAATATCAGCTCGGTCACGTTAGCGGATGTTCTGGACTCGCATTCGCAGTGGGATTATTTCTCAAGCACTCTGCGTTACTTGAACGACCAGTTGGCAGATGCGCAGATTTATATGATGGCAGGATGGGATTACGCACGTCAACAAGCCGAAGCGTACGAACGCCGCATTGCAAACTTGGAATGTTCGCTCCGCAGAGCACACCTCCAATCCCCGGAAGCCTCTTTTGAGGTTGAAACTGATCCCAAGATAAAGGCTATAGACGTGTTCAATTGGGTATGTTGGAATTGGGACGCGAAAGGTCATAGTTTTCGTGAATGTCCCGAGTTAATGCGCATGCTTTTCTGCTACTATTGTGGCGAAAAAGGGAAAACCGTTCGCGATTGTCCGAACTGCAGTGCAAAAAACATGAAAGGGGGCCGGTCCAAATCCAACCGGCCCAGGCAAAACGCGCGATACGCCGCCTGGAAAATGAAACAAACGGAAGTGGCCACTGGAGCGATGGCCCGACCACCGAGCCAAACTCAGTAAGCACTGATTCAACAGTGAGGTTCGAGTGTTTCAATCCGTTCACACAAATTTCGACCTCTCAATCCACTCCCGTTTTTCAAAAAATTTTATAAAAACTTCTCGCTTAACTAATCTCGAACCTATTTTAGAAAGTATCCCTTTATACCGCCAAACTTCTGAAGCCCGAGCTGCCAATTACAAGTTAGTAAGAACCCGCATTTTTGGCTCGACATCACCCTCATTAGAAGGAGCGCAGTCAGATCCAGAAGATGCCGGTTTCGTCGAAGAAATGTGCACCCCCCTAAAAATCGACCACCCCACCAGACTCACGGGTAAACACCATAAAACAGGAGACCCCAGACCGTATGCATGCGTCATCATAGGTGGCATTCCTCTTATAAAATTGTTGGATAGCGGCGCCAGCGTAAGTGTCTGGGTAAAAACGCTTTAGAACACCTTGAACAGAATGATCAGTCCCTTGAAGTTTCTTTGAATACTTTAAGTACTGTCGGAGGGGTGTACATGTCATACACAGGCATATAGAAGCCATAGTCGAATTTCATCAAGAGGCCAAAAAATTAGAATTAAACATTGTATCCGATTTGCAACAGGAATTATATTTAGGAATGGATTTCTGGTCAGCCTTTGGGTTGGTATCGGCACTAATCGAGTCTTTAGAATTGGATGGAGAAACGATAACACCAAAACCAAAACCTATACAACAAGTACTGCGGAATAGATTTTTTTTTCTCCTGGTAACCTAATACTGTTACTGTACTATTAATTGCAATCCCAAATGCATCGCTGCAAGTACAGAATACATAACAAGTAAGAGTACATGACGTGTAACAATTTTTTTTGTTAGTGAGTTTTTCTCTCAAAGCGTTTCAAATCTTCTTACGCGATGTCTAGTACAGAATTGGATAGTAAATGGTTGCAACAAAACAAGTCTACCTCTCCCTTACTTACATCTTGCATTGAATTTATACTCAACACTAATAACAATCTTGCTTCATATTTTGTTTACTATTGTTAGTTATAAATTTCAGTTCAATGTCGTGTTATTCTGACAGTTCTCTATTACGAAAATTAGAAGCTGTTTTATTGCACCTAAAGAACTTAAAGGTCGGTGTTAGAAAGTACTTCAGTGCGGAACAAGCTAAATTGATGGCGATAGTGTTTGCTCGTGTACGGTTTAAGCTCGAATTCCGGTATTATGGTGTGTTTATAATCATCGCCGTATTGATGAATTAGCGCACAGAAAATGTAAAGCAACCCTATTCTTTAAACGTCATTTTGCTAAACAACCACACCAAAACTAGTGACATCCTGTCATGTATGGCGTATTAGCCGTGCCAGTAAATTGCACGTGTTTTCGTTTCGTTTTCGTTTAGTTTTTGGAGGTGTTTCGGTCAATATTGGGCAACCTTATTTTGAAACAGTGAATAAAGCCCCTGTGGCAAGTTAAACCTGTTTTCAGATTCCCTCAGCAGACGTAACATAACCTACATATAGCACGGAAAAGAGCCACGAGTGACAGCCCGGTGACAACACGAACTGGAAGTATGAATTGAGTCTCAGTCACGCACTAAACGTGTCCACCAGTTGACCATTCGTCACTGGTACCATGCTAAAGGCCTGACTAAAGACCAACTCTGGGTCCAAACCAGATAGTTCAGATTCAACAAATGCGGGGCCATCCGAAAGGAACTTATTAGACCATTGCTGCAGCGAATTCGGCCCTATTGACAAGTTTGCGTTAAGATGACAATTAAGCACAACAAGCTTCCAGATTCTATCCAGTGCTGCTTTCCGGTAAATTTGGATAGCTACTGTACGCATTTCAGCAACTATTAGTTCCATAATGTGATGGTATAAGCAAGAGTCTGTCAGAGTTATCTTCAGCAATACCCATCTTTAACATTATCATGCATGCAGATTAAACTTTAAATCGGATGAATTCAATAACGCGAAATCACTTAGGAACACATAAATATGGGTGCTTCTATCAGTTCATCAAAGCGAAATCATGGACGAGATTAATAAGAAACAATCATTGAGGAACTCGCTAATGCCCGACCACCCTACAATACTGTGTAAGAGTATTGCAATAGTGATACTCTTTCCGGCGCTTTTATAGTTGGCCTTGAAATAGTCATCTATCAATGATTAAGAACGCCCCGTAGAAGTATACTCCATATTTTATTCTCTCTAATTCGAATGCAAATTACAACCTTATTATCCTGAGTCCTCCTTGAGAATACACGATCTTCTTTGATTTTTCTTCTCGCGTTCGAATTGTGGAATTAGGCTGTTTAACTGTTATACGTCATGGTGCGCGATGACGATACCATTTCAATTACAATAATACATAGTTAGTCAAAGCTTAATCGGGGGTAACGCGTATGTTTAGATTCAATTGAGATGATGACGAGATCATTTGCATTCACATCTTTAATCAATGTCAGTTTTCTCGCGGCCTCAAACAAGCCCTGTTGGGTGCTGAGCTATTGTTGTATAATAACCGCAATTCTTACGTTTATAAACAGCTTTAGTTTATCTCTAATTAGTGATCCTTTGCCATATACATACGAAGTATAAGTACGCGTTATATTTATTAGTATTGCATACACCTATACAGAAATATTAAAAGATTTCACGTACATGGGTTTTTGCAGGTGCACCTAATGGCAGTCGAGAAGCGACGGAGAGGGAAAATCGATAAGAACTTATGACGGCAAAGATTTAAAGTTGTGACTTCTTTAACGGATTTCATTGTCAAGTCAGACTCGTACGTTAGTGTACGAAAAAGGAAGTTATTATGATAAGGGATTGTTCTATGCCTCCGTAAAGAGAGCAAACGCGATCACCTTGCTATAACCACCAAAACATAATTCTCCTTTTGTTAATTCTTGAGACTCCGTACCGAGTATTAACATTTAAAAGTTTTAATTTGGTAATTAAATGTAGTTGCGGGAGCGCTGGATGTTTTGTTGTTGTATATACACTAGCGGTCTCGCACACGCCTTAGCGCATGTAATAACGCGCGCAAGAGAGAGGGAGAATGCTACATGTTTCCTGCAGACGCTACATATCAGGCCAACATTGAGCATTTTCCTTCGTCGTATTGGTCATGTATTTTCTCTGATTTAGTATGTTTGTAAATATCCAAACCACACACATTGAATTATGAATTTTTTTTTAATATACATATACGTGATACAGTAATGGATTTTGGTAAACGAGTATCATTAAGATATTGGAATGCGGTAGATATCGCTTCGCTCAGGCTGTTGGAATTATAGTAGTAGTCGGTTAAAAGCACTAAGTCGAGGTCTTACATACTAAATCATAGAAGAAGAGTGATGAAGTATTTGAAGTAATTCTAATATAGTAATTTAAACTATCTCCTTATTCCTGTTAAATTTTTTTTCGCCCTCCTGGCAGATTTTTTTTGTCTTCATCTTATACTGTAAAATCATTGTTATTAGAATTAAGCATGAATGGTTAGAAAAGATGGGTGCAAGAATATGTCCACACATTTAAAAAAAAAAAAAAAAAAAATAAATAAATAAAATTAAAAGCAATAAAAAGATGGACTAAGTATTCAAACCACAAAAAAAAAAAAAAAATAATAGGAAAAAAAAAAAAAAAAAAAATCCGGATCGACGGATCAATTTTTTTTTGTGACCGCCGCAGCGAGGGAGCAACATTTCAGCAGCGCGGGAGAATCGACATAGGCGTCTCCTTTTGCAGCCTCCTGTGCATCGGACGGGCCTTGCCCAGGATCCTGTGGGTATTTGTAATGAGCCGCCCGCGGTTTTTTTTTAAATTCAAAACCCAACGGACATCACCGCAACGCGCGCAGCGCCCGGACCCACGGTGGCGGAGGAGAGAACTACCGCGCACTTGCGAGCGAGACAGATGACGCTCGCCCCAGTCAACGCCGAACCACAGCCGCATCAAGACGTGCAAGAGCAGCCATCAGAAGCCGAGGCAGCAGTTTAGTTTTTTTTTTTTGTCTCAAGTGCGCGTGCGTATATATAAAAAACGTGGAAACCATCGCAGGAAGATAAAAGAAGGACACAGGATCATCACAGGAGGGTACCGTACACGAGGTGAGTGTCATCGAGGCAGGTACCGTTTTGGCGGTCGTAGCATCTCGTCAGTTTATTTTAAGAAATAACAGTTAAAGTCTGAAGAACTGGTGCGCACTGTTCAATCCACTCAGTTCTGTCTGACTCTCTGTGCGATTCGTTTGTGCGATAATTGTTGTGCTCTAGAGTCTTCGTTTATAGAGCAATTATTTATCCTGTTCGTGAAGAACTTTCGTATTTTAGTCTGTCGATTGGACTACGCGCGAATGAAAAAGGTTAAAAGACACAATCGTATGTTCAATTGGGCATTTTGGTACCGCCGAAGATGCCGTCCATAGGGCGGTCAGCACAGTGGCACCGACCGTTTCGAAAATTCGATCGTCCAATTCACTATGTCGATCAGACACTTGTCAAGGGTATCGATGAATTAGAAGTGATCGCACCAATTATCAAAGAACAGCCTCACGAAATCTACAATCAGGCAAAAAACAAGGTCATCGATGTCGTTCAGCCGCATAGGAGTAAAGTTTGCGCGTTGCGGGTGGCCGGACTAGGAACAATCTCCGCTACGAAACTATCGACAATAGCGAGTCAAACTGCAGCTCAAATGAACGGAGGAAGCTCATCGACTGTTGGCGTTCATGTTGTTACAACTCATACGTCCACTGTAACAACGTCTTCGATAAATACGTCCACTAATTCACCGGCTGCGCTAATTTTGCCGGCTACCGTACCGCCTACTCCTCCGCATACCGGTTACATGCGTCGTGCGAAACTGGGTGATACGCTCTTCATAGTCCTTCGAAAACAGCCACTGATATTTTTACATTGGTATCATCATGTCACCGTACTAATTTACTCATGCTTCTCTTACACCGAGTACACCGCATCAGCTCGATGGTTTATTGTGATGAACTATTGTGTTCATTCCGTGATGTATTCGTATTATGCATTAAAGGCGGCTAGATTTAATTCACCACGTTTCCTTGCAATGGTTATCACAAGCTAATAACGCAGTAGTTTAACGGAATGTATTTGGATAGCATCATTTATTTCTTTTAGTACTTAACTAAAGGGACATTTATTTCATTCCATTTTTCTCAAATTAGACAGAACAAAAAAAAAAAAATCGCATTTTTCATTTTAATATCAAAAACCAGTTTGTACTAAAAACTACACTATCATGCCATTTTTTTTACAGTTTCATTATAATATATGTAAACTATGCTCATTATACGAATAATATATTTCTTTTTTTTTCTTAAAACACAAAGTTTTGTATTCGAACTTATTTCGTTTTGTATTCGTGTTCAGTGTTTGTGTTTTGATGGGTCATTGAGCGAACAAGAAAAAAAAGCAGGCAACTAATTACCGAAGCTATCTAACAGTTGCATCCTGGAAAAATTTGGAATTAAGCAAGACGGTGTCAGGAAAAAATGGTAGTACTAGTCAGTTTGCTACTACCGTGGAAGTTCCTATAAGCGGACACTCAGGAACTTAAGACTCTTGTCCGGTTAAGAGAGCACGGAGATTAAGGTTCATTTCGCGTTGGTGTCGATAAAACTTTTGTATCAAGGATCTGCTTTTCTCTTCTCAGTCAGTAGGTAAATGAGTGCCTAGATGGTTAAGCCCCTCCTTAGACCGAGTATACCTTGAAGTTCTGTTACAAAAAAAAAAAAACCAGAATACAGTAGTAGTTTTTCGGAAGTGTCGCTGTTAATATTAGTAGATCATTTTTGTCGTCTGCCACCAATTCGGTGAGATTCAATCAATCAATATTTGTTGGTTTATCCACTTAATGCTTAACAGCTTATCATTTATGATTTCGAGAATAGTTAATTCAGTTGGGTGAAATTCATTTTACAGATAACTTTTGAAGACATGCTTGAAAAAAACATGTTACCTCTTGGACTATTATTTTTCCAACGACATAAATTAACTTTGGATAGAACACACTGAGATTTCCTAGAATGATTCTGTTGGCACTTAAGATTCTGCTTCTGCCAGTCGCTCCGCTATTCGTTGCCTTTGTGATTAGACATAGCAAAACCAAGCAGATCCAGTTTTAGAAAGTTCGGAGTATAGCGTTCTTTTTGGCAATCCTTCCGTTTATTTCCATAAAACTGATAGATTAGACCGATATGTTTTCTGGAGGAAGAAATTTCCAAGTTTCTGGGTGAAGGTTAAGGAATTTAAGGGGGTTAAAAAACTTATATAAATTTTCTTGATCAATCTGGTCTTCTTTAACGCGAATACATTAGATCTTTCGATTGTTTTTAAATCATTTTCTTTATACATTATTTAATAAAAGAAATTCTTCTTCGAACAGTCATCCTTCAGTATTGAATTGGCGATCATTTCCGCCTTTGGTTTTAACCTGACTGGGCCCCAAGGTACCCGTCTTTGGACGGATTATTCCTTTTATTATACCCTGACAATTCAATACCTACACATAGTGGTTATATTAATTGATCATTCGTCGGATGATCTCACCCTGGATGTTCCCTCCTCATACATAACTTCCTCCCCCCTCTTTTCCGCACCCTACGTGCTTCTGGCACCCTCACCTACAATCCTTTCAAGCCCGCTGACAGATAGAATGGGAGTTCTCAAACCCATTCGTCGGCCCACCGAGCATAATTAATCGGTTCACGGATCGAAACGGCAAATCCACCCCATCCGACGAGCTAGCACGTGCTTTTATGCTAGATGCTCAGCCGTTTCAGTGGTCATCCGTGGGACTAATGTGTCCAATGACACATAGTCAACGAAAAACCCATAGGAAAGTTACCCTTCATTTTGGTGAAGAAATGTCGACTTCTTCCGAGAGATGGAGGGTGACTTTCCGTCCGCCAGGTTTTACGTTCAAATTAAAGACGAAGGCCAAGTCTTCCGGACGTTCTGCGGACCTAATCGTTACAACCCCTTCACCCATATCAGCAATTTTTTTGCAAATGGGTCCACTATTAAAGCTCAATGCAACTTTCAAGCTGCAGCCTCCTAACATAAGCGGTCGCTGAAATCTAAAAGCCATAATTTTCCGTCTAAAACTTTTTCCCTTACATCATCTTCCCTCAAAAAGGGTTACTTCAAGGGGTCTACCCTTTCTATTCTGAAAATTAAATTCAATTCAATAGCTCATTGGGCTTAGGAACTATAAGTCCTCAAACGATTTTGCGTACGGCGTACGGTGGACGGCGCACAGACGAACTGAGCTTTTGTGGTGTTTATTAGTCATAAAAAATGTAAAAAAAAATTTTCATGGTAGGAAATTTTCAGGGTAGGAAATTTTTTTTTTTTTAAAATCGATAACAATACTTCTTTATTAAAATGATAAAGTAAAACATTATCATTTCTATCGATTTGTAAACCTCAATCTCTTAACAATATTTCATGATGCCTCTGTTCGATAGTAGTCTTATACCTTATTACTAGAAAAATATAAAACAGGTTGTTTTTATCTGATAAGGCAAATTATAAAGCAAAAAAAAAAAGTCACTTCTTTTTGTTCGAGTGTACAATGAAAAGTTTAACAAACGCGAACTAATTTCTTTTCCACATATTATGGTCCTAAGCAGATTTTTATCTATTTTGCACGCTAATACACTCTCTCTCAAGGATATTGTTCTCACCGACTTCTACGACGAAATAAAACTCACTTTGAGCTCGTAATTAAGGTCCGTTCTGTTTTGAGAGAGGGTGGAAAAAAAATTAACGACTGGTATGGAAAGAGCTCCTTGAAGTTAGTAGTCCAGTGCCGTACCTGACGACTCGACTCGTAAACTACATTGCTATTAAACATTTTCTGCTGAAGCGGGTCAATTTATTTCATACCGACTAGCGCACATTATTGCCATCGTAATTTGACTTTAACATGCTGTTGTGGTTGCCACCGAAGGCAATTTATAAGAAAGGTCCTTAGCATTAGCCTCTAGCCGCAACAAAATTTTACGAAATGGCTCCAACAAAGTGCACTTTCTGCCCTATATACAAACCCATTTATTTCGTCGAGACTAACAATTTCTCAGGAAATTTTGTAGCCTGATATATCATAAGTAGTCCTTGCTATGAAAACATTAGCTCTGATGGAGGTTCCATTATCGTCCTTCATTGGCCAAATCTAATAATGGTTGCATTTCATGTCTTCAGATTGTTTGGAAGGCGGCTTTCGATGTGGAGTTAATTGCGAACAAAGGGCTGAACACTTCCACCTTCCTTTTGATACCGGTATAGATAGTAATTCTTTCAGTATCAGTGTACGAAATTGTTCTAGAACAGCACGGTATTGCACAAAATTCATGTATAGTAGGTTACATGAATCAGTAGTTTCAAACCGGTATCCATAATGATCAAGCTGATAATGCGGTAGCTATACCCTGCGAGCTGGTATCCAATATCCTTTTTGAGGCCGGCAGCTAACAAATAATGCTTTTGGTTGGAGTATCCTTAATCATATTATTCTATAATAGAACAAACGACATCTAAGTAAGTTTTTGCAACAAGCTTTCACAGCTAGTTTAGTTTTGAGTAACTTTCATGAATTCTCCGAAGAAGACACAAGGTGGCTTGGTCCCATCTATGACTCGGTTCAAAAAAGGACAATGTGTGTATGAATTTTATGTCTTTATTAGTAATTTTGTAAGTACCAGTAATTTTCCTAGACAATAAATCGTGTACAACAAGGACGAAATTTGATCGAAACTTTTAGAGTGGTGGTTAATTTACCAAGCCGGAACGAAATACGAAACCAAATGTTCAACCCAATGGTCAACGTTAGTTATGCAGAAAGTTTCTTTCACGTGAAAGTTTTAGTAATTGTTGCTGTTTGAAAATTAGCACTTAATTGGGATATTTTGTTTTCATTTTCTTATTGAGTTGAATTTCTATGTGAGCATTTAGGTAGTGTCTTAATATTATAACTTTTTGCAAAATCTACATCTTAGAATGGCAATTCAAAAATATGTTTTTGATTCAAGTCCAGCAACACCTGCAGAGTAACTTTCTGGAGTACACAAGTTATTTAGCTGTGGACACGGCCAATTTGTGAGAAAAACATAAGACTTTGGAAGATGCTTCTTTGATTTTGTATTTTCATTTTTTCAGTGCAACTTAGCGAATCCTTTGGGTAAAATTCAGAGAGCACGAATCCGCTTTGAATTCGCGCTGACGAAATGCACGCGAATTTCATTTAGCATTTTATGACCCCACTCTGCTTTTATGTTCGAAAAGAGGCATGTTATAAAAACAAAAAAGCATGCGCATCTGTTTGTAATGTATTGTGACCTAGAGAAGTAAAACATAAATTTTAAATTTAAATGGAACGACATTTCCCGTTTTCAAATTTCTAAAGCTACAAAAACGAAGAGAGTGCTATTTTAAGGATACATTTCTTAAAACTTAAGTAAAATGATATGATTTTGAATTGAATTGTCAATAAAATTTATTAAAAGAACTTAACTATGTAAATTGTTTTTAGTTTATCAACCTAGCGAATTTCTACACTAAAAAAATGTTGGTTGTCATATTAAGAATCGGTAGTTGTTAACCTGAAATTATCATATTGACAAACAATTATATTTTCAATATGATTATGATTATGATTATATAACGGTTTTCACCGTATTGTAAGGACGTTCTACAACCAAGTTGTCAATATGAACACTACAGTCTTTAATATGAAAACCTAAGATGTGTGATTTTTACAGTTGTTAGTATGAAAACCGCGATTGTCGATATGTTAAGCACGGCTATCCATATGCAAACTTTGGTTGTTTTATGAAAATAGCAGTTGTCACTATGAAAACACACGCGGAACAAAAAAAAATCTGCCAACAGTCTGGGCGCAACTTTATTATTTTTCCGGCAGAAGTTTAGAACGCGTTCAATTCGGGGATGCGGTGTATGTTACTATGTGACTGAAAACCTAACAAAAAGTTCGGGAAGCGGTTAGAAAAGGGTGTAACATATGAATTAAATAATTGGGTCATATTCCGGGATGCGGTCTAGAGGTTGAAAAAAACAAAACTTAAAAATAGGTGATTATTAAACAAGCCTGGGGAAGTAAAAAGATATTTGATATCAGATCAGACCTGAGAATCATGGTGGAATTCATGAAAAAGTATACAACCAGTATACACCCTCTTAGGGGTCGAATTTCAAAAAATCTTGAAAACACTTTCTAGGAATTCATATGAAGAATCCGTAGAATAAAACTGAATTCAATATTTGGAAAGACCTAGTAAATATGATGAAAATCGTGAAAATATATGCATTTTATTTTTACTGATAATTTTTTTTGCCCCCCTTCCGAACCCCAATGAATATTCGAGTTTTTTTTTATTAGATTTACTTTTTTAATTGATTTACATATACGTAACGAGTTTCAACTTTCTAGCATAAGCCGTTCACAAGTTAGAAAAAACATCCACCACCACCGTACCATACTACCCCTAAAAAAAAATTATTTTCCACAATGCCACTACAATAGCTCTATCTAAACACCAAGTTTCAGCTTTCTATCATTATAGGTTTTTAAGATATAAACATTGGAACTTTTTCCATCTCACCCATCCTCACCCTCAACCTCGCCGCCCCCCACTCCAAATTTTTTTCCCTACTAGGGTTCTATTGAGCCTACTTCTGGTAAAAATTTGAAGCATCTAACTTACACTGTTATTGAGATATGGAATGTGTAATTTTTGAAAAATTCTTATCCCCTCCACTTCTATGCTCCCCTACCCCCCTCAAAATGTTTACGTTGGATAACCTCTTAGTTTATTATTTATAATACAGTATTGTTATTGATTTAAAAAAAAAAAAATTGGTTGCCCTCAAAATTTTTTTTGTTCATTTCATGACTAGTAGGCACGAAAAAAGGAATAAAAATTTTCACTCCGTCTGTCCGACGTACGCCGTACGCCGACCACCAAAATCCTTCGAAGTCTCGTAGCACTCAAGCCAGTGGAGCTATTAAACTAAAAATTTGTCTAGGAATAGACTGGGTAGACCCATTGAATTGACATTATTTTCAGGGCTGGGGGTGTGAGGGGGAAGGTGGGGGAAGCGTTTTAAACGAAAAATTTTGGTTTCTAGATCTCAGCAACCGCTTATGCTAGGAGACTGAAACTTAGAAATTCTATAAAGCTTTGATAGTGGACCCATTTGCAGAAAAAATTTATGATATGAGTGAAGGGGTGTAGGAGTGGAGGGGGAAGCAATGCGTCCAAAACGCAAAAAAGGCGAGATCGACACATTCTAAAACTCATATCTTCTAAACCGTTAATAGCAAGCAATTAAAACTTAACAAATATCTGTAGTTATACTAGGAGAGTAGATTGAAACAAAATTTTTGGGTGGGGTAGTGACGTACGGGGCGGGGGTTGAAATACTTAACAACACGATATCTCCCAAACCAGTGGCACCAAAAAAACAAAATTCGGTTTGGACATAAAGCTTGAAAAATGAAGATTGCTCAAAGTAAAATCTTTGAAGGGGGCGGGGGAGTACGTAAGTGGAGGGGATAGGAATTTTTTAATAATAACACGTTTCATATCTCAATAACAGTGTAATATGGATGCTTCAAACTTTTACCAGAAGTAGGCCTAATAGAACCCTAGTAGGGAAAAAAAGTTTGGGGATGTGGGTGTACAGGGTGAGGGTGGGGAAGGGTGAGAAAGAAAAAGTTCCGATGCTTATATCTTAAGAATCTATAATGCTAGGAAACTGAAACTTGGTATTTAGATAGAGCTGTAGTAGTGACATGGTGGAAAAATAAATTTTTTTTTAGGGGTGGTATGGTACGGTGGTGGGGGGTGTTTTTCCTAACTTTAGAACGGCTTATGCTAGGAAGTTGAAACTCAGTACGTATATGTAAATAAACTAGAAAAGCAATTCTAAAAAAAATTTGAATATTCATTGGCGTTCAGAAGGGGGGGCAAAAAAAAAATCTCAGTTAATGTAAAATGCAGATATTTTCACGATTTTCGTCTTATCTACTAGGTCTTTCGAAATATTGAATTCATTTTTATTTTACGGATTCTTCATGTGAATACCTAGAAAGTGTTTTCAAGATTTTTTGAAATTCGACCCCTAAGAGGGTGTAAACTGGTTGTATACTTTTTCATGAATTCCACCATGTTTCTCAGGTCTGATCAGATATCGAATATCTTTTCACTTCGCAGGCTTGTTTAATAATCACCTATTTTTAAGTTTTGTTTTTTCAACCTATAGACCGCATCCCGGAATATGACCCAATTATTTAATTCATATGTTACACCCTTTTCTTACCGCTTCCCGAACTTTTTGTTAGGTTTTCAGTCACATAGTAACATAAACCGCATCCCCGAATTGAACGCGTTCTGAACTTCTGCCGGAAAAATAATAAATTTGCGCCCAGACTGTTGGCAGATTTTTTTACTTTATTAGTAATAATACAGTATTGTTATTATAACAGTACTTTAACATAATAATAGTACTTTAACATTTAACATAATATCAGTACTTTATTATAAAAATAATAAAGTAAAAAATTATAAAGATGATAAAAAATTATAAAAAATTATAAAAAATTATAAAAAGTTAAGAGAAATGACAAAAAAATGATAACATTTGGAAAAAATGATAAAAAACCTTAAAAATGGATAAAAAATGTTAACAAAAGATAAAAAATGTTCAAAATTGATAAAAAATAATAAGAAATGATAAAAAATGATAAAAAATGATAACAAATGATAAAAAAATAATAAAAACTGATAAAATATTATAAAATAAATATATATGATAAAAGATTTAATAATAAATCATAAAAGATTGAATCATTTGTAGCTCGCTAAATATGGTAGGAACCAAATTTATGGAGAACTATATTTCCTATATTTATTATTTCAATAGGTGTATATGGTTGGGCACAATAATAGTGATCTGATAACTTTAATTAATCCATATATCACATACCATAAATTAATTCTGTTAGGTTCCAATAATGCACTTTCTTGTTGTTTGAATGATAAAACAAAACTTTGAAAAGGCGCCATACCGTTGTTTGAATGACAAAACAAAACTTTGAAACGACGCCACTTTTCTGTTGTCTGTTGTGTGAATGACAGAATGAAACTGCTTAAACTGAATGACGTAATGAGACGGTTCTTACTTACGCCAATGTTGCAACTTAATACACAATAAAGTGTTATTTTTCCGACTCGATTGTAAATTAACATAAAAAATTATTATACACATTTCTTGTGTAAAATTACAACATTTTTGGAGCAAAACTGAAATCGCACCACAAATGAGTAAGTTCGCATTATATACGCAAATAATGTGTATTTGCTTTTACAAACATTTTTTAGAGTGTATATGTATATTACGATCCAATCGATTTCCCAGGAAGAACAAAAGAGGCTTTTTCAGGTTTTAGAGTAGAATTTCGAGGTAGATGGATTGAAAAGCGACGAATCGAAGCGAGTCTTGTATCTGTAACTACGTAAACAAAAATCAAGACGATGACAAAGCTGCTTTATGGATAAGATTTCAATTTTTCACTACATGACACTGCCAAATGTATCAATCAGCGGTAACTTGACGAACGGAAAGTCAACACCGACAAGGAATTTCGTATATTTCATTAAATGGAGTTACCTGTATGCCTTAAGGAGGGGTCCTTCTTTTCTAAAATCTTGTGTTGCTTCTGTCGCGGTTTTCACTATCAGCTCTTTCTGCGAAATTCTACAATCCGCTTTACACAGTCACCTTGGAGCTATGATCAAAAGGCAAGCGAATATTCCTCTTCTGACACCACGCGGCATAAAACAGCATTAGGTCGGCTCTTAGTGTCCTTAATGACACTTTTGCCAACTTAATACCTCTCCTCTCGTTCATCTCACGAAGTCTTCCAAAGATCGAGGCGTACATATTACCATCAATTTTCGCTATAAAAGATAAATCACTAACAAGGAGTCGACGCTTGAAAGCGGAAGCATTAAGGAACAGGGTGCCACATAGGAGGATTAATTACAAGCAAAGTGAACAATACATTAAAAAAAATTACACGGTTGGAGTAATTTCTGGTGTAATCGTGCATTATGTCTACCGTGACGGCGGTATTTTGACGTATCCTCTAACTATGCTAATTTTTAAGTAGAAAGACATGTTTATGTCGTAATTGGATTACGCTCTCAAAATAGCTGGTGATGACGGAATATTTGGTATTGTTCGTTCGGCCTAATATGACCCAGGAGCCATGGCGCTCACTTCAGTATCAAAAGTTTTATAGCAAAACTAGGTTCTCGGTAAATTAGTAATGCAGTGAACCTGTAGTTGAAAGTCGTGACAGGTGGCATTAGATTTCAGTAGAGTTTTAAAGTTTTTCGGACATTCAGGTAATATTTAAACTAACAGCGAAAAGTTTCAGTTTCAGATATTGCAATCTGTACAATGTAATGGAAAGATGATCCATGAAAGTAAAAGGTAGTGCTACGGAATCAACAAATTTATTTTCTTTCAATTATCTTTAGAAATAAAATAGAAAACTTTTGTTGTCACTTTAAACAAATTTATGTCGATTAATAAGTTTCGAGCAAATATTTTTTGCGTTTAAATTTCTTGTGACAAAGACAATTGGTCTGTTCTTTTTGCAAGAAATTTCTGCACTTTTTTGCACTAGATTTTCTAAGCAACATTTGACGTCAAATCAATGACAGAAACTCAAACTTAAATAGTATGCTTGTTCCCCCCGCCACTCCCTTTTACACTTTTCTGCACTGGATTTCGACCCAGTGCAGAAAAGTGTACTTAGTGTACACTAAACCTGTCAAAAAAAACAGACCTAATAGACTCTTTAATGCCGGTTTTCCACCAAACGGACAAAACAATAACTCGTGTCGGAAAAAACAAGTCTTTCAGTTTTCATTAAAGACTTTTTTTCGTCATTAAAAACTTTTTGTTTTGTCCGTTTGGTGGAAAACCGGCATAAGATGTCTCAAGTCATTAAAAACGAGCGAAAAAGCTTTAACTTTGGTTACATAGATCAGCGATATTGAAAAAGCTTTCGCAAAATGCCTATAGCTACCCTGTTCACAAAACTGCCGAATGCAGTTTGTTTGGAGTCAGTAAAAGGGGAAGTTTGTTTGCGTTGCTGCCTTTTTCCACACATTTTCATGTTGATTTGCTGTTCTAAAAAGCATGGGAATTGACTATTTTGCGACTTAAGAAAATACTTGGGAATTTTTTTTCAATTTTCCGATAATCGAAGTAAAAAAAAATCTGCCAACAATCTGGGCGTAACTTTATTATTTTTCCGGCAGAAGATAGGAACGCGTTCAATTCTGAAATGCGGTGTAGGCTACTATGTGACTGAAAACCTATCAAAAAGAACAAGATCATGGAAGTGAAAATCTGATTGGATCTGAGAGATATGGAATAGTTTATGAAAAAGTACACAATCACTTTACACCCCCTTAGGGGTCAATTTTCAGAAAATCTTGAAAACACTTTCTTGGTATTCATATGGAGAATACATAGAATAAAATTAAATTCATTATTTGGGACGAGGTAGTAGATATGTCGAAAATCGTGGGAAAATATGCATTCTATTTTCACAGATAATTTTTTTTGCCCCCCTTCTGAACGCCAATAGATATTCGTTTTTTTTTATTCAAAATTATGTTTCTAGTTGATTTAGGTATACACACCGAGTTTCAACATTGTAGCTTAAGCCATTCTATACATAGGAAAAACACCTCCCACTTGTACCACACTACCCTTAGGGGTCGAATTTCAAAAAACCTTGAAAACCCTTTCTAGGTATTCATACGAAGAATCCGTAGAATAAAAATGAATTCAATATTTGGAAAGACCTAGTAGATATGACGAAAATCGTGAAAATATATGCATTTTATATATATTATATTTAAAAATATTTCCCCCCCCCCCTTCTGAACGCCAATGAATATTCAAATTTTTTTTATCACAATTACTTTTCTAGTTGATTTACATATACACACCGAGTTTCAACATTGTAGCTTAAGCCGTTCCATATATAGGAAAAACACCTCCCACTTGTACCACACTACCCTTAGGGGTCGAATTTCAAAAAACCTTGAAAACACATTCTAGGTATTTATACGAAGAATCCGTAGAATAAAAATGAATTCAATATTTGGAAAGACCTAGTAGATATGACGAAAATCGTGAAAATATATGCATTTTATATTTATTATATAAACAAATAATTTTTTTTGCCCCCCTTTCTAAACGCCAATGAATATTCAAATTTTTTCTTATCACAATTACTTTTTTAGTTGATTTACATATACAAACCGAGTTTTAACTTCCTAGCATGAACCGTTTAATAGTTAGGAAAAACACCCCCTACCCCCGTAGCATACTACCCCTAAAAAAAAATTCTGTTTTTCCAACTTTCCGCTACTATAGCTCTATCTAAATACCAAGTTTAAGGCTTATATCATTACAGGTTCTCAAGATATAAGCATCAGAACTTTTTCCTTTTCACCCTCCCCCACCCTCCCCCCTCCCCTCTACACCCTCAACCCCAAAACTTTTTTCCCTACCAGGGTTTAATTAGCGCTTCTTCTGGTAAAAATTCTAAGCATCTATCTTAAACTGTTCTTGAGATATGAAATGTGTTTGATTTGAAAAATTCTCATCCCCTCCACTTCTATGCTCCACCCCCCACTTAAAAAATTTAACTTTGATCAATCTTTATTTGTCGACCTTTATACCCAAACCAAATTTTATTTTTCTAGAGCAATTGGTTCATGAGATATCGTAATCTTAAGTTTTTCACCTCCCACCCCCATACGCAACTTCCCCAACCCAAAATTTTTCTTGATTCTGTTCTCCTAGTATAACTACAAATATTTTTCAAGTTTGAAAAGTGTGCCATTAACGGTTTAGGAGATATGGATTTTAGAATGTGTCTATCTCGCCTTTTTTGGGTTTCGAACGCATTACATTTCCCCCCACTCCCACACCCCTTGATCAATATTGACAATTTTTCTGCAAATGGGTCTACTATCAGAGCTCTATAGAAATTCCAAGTTTCAGCTTCCTAACATTAGGGGTTACTGAGATCTGGAAACCAAAATTTTCGGTCTAAAACACTTCCCCCCTTCCCCCTCACACCCCCACCCCTAAAAATTTGGTCACTTCAAGGCGCCTACCACGTCTATTCGTTAAAAAAATTTCAATTTAATATCTCAAAGCGCTTAGCAGCTACGAGCCTCCAAACGATCTTGCGTACGGCGGACAGACGGACTGAAAATTTTTATTGCTTTTTTCGCGTCTACTAGTTATGAAACGTGAAAATAAAAATTTTGAGGGTAGCAAATTTTTTTTTTTAAAAAATCAATCACAATACTTAATTATTAAAATAATAAAGTAATTGGTTATTCACCTAATATTTCCAATCAACTCGATTGTTTCGCAAAATTATGTTATTCAAAGAACCACAAATCGATATATCAAACAATTTACAAACATTTCGCAGCACGACTTTTTATCCGTTTTATATGTCATATGTTCAGTTTCAGTATGACTCCCAATGGGTCATAGAGCAGCAACAGTTCTCTTCTGAAAGTCGTGTTATGGGCTATTATGATCTTTTTTACCTCTCGCCGGACTTATGCACTCCTCGTACTTTCTTCTGAAATGTTCATCTGCATGAGTTTCTTGGACGACCCACTCTATGCCTTCCTTTTGAACTCCAATCCAGAGCCTGTTTTGAGAGGTTTTGCTGAAGGTATGACCGATCTATTGCAAATCAACCCCTATCTTGGTCTGCATAGTTATCGTCCTTCATATTCGAATAATAGAGTTTAAACAGTATACAGTGCAACCCGGTTAAAACGTACCTTAAGGGGACCACAAAAGTAGAACGTTATAACCGATAGTACGTTAAAACCAACAATAAAACCTTTCACATTTGTACATCGGGATTGAAAAAAGGTACTTTATACCCGATAGTACGTTATAAAAGTGCACTTTATAAGCCGGTTGCACTGTATACTAGGGTGGGCCGAAAAAACAAAATTTTCGATTTTTGTGTCGCTATACTGCGGAAAATATGAGGTTCGTAGATACAAAAAAACGTCGCGAAATCCCAGCGAAATCAAAAAATTGCTTCCAGTCGCGCAAAGGGTTCAAAGTTTGAAAAAAATTAAAAAAAATCATTATTTTTTATAATTTTTTACAGTCATTTACATTGTCCCGGGATGATTGTTATACTTCCACTCTATAAGTATACAAACCAATATGAAATTTAAAAAAAAAAAAATAATAGAATCGGACAATTCCTTTCGGTCGCGCAATGCTTTCAAAATAAGCAAATATTTTGGAATATCAGCCTTTTTCACATTTTACCAATATTGTAAGTGATTTAATAACAAACTAATTTTTTTAAGGAATGATTGCTATACCTCTACTCTGCAAGTATACAATTTAATGTAAAATTTAAAAAAAATAAATAAAATTATGAAAAATAATGACTGTTTTAAAATTTTTTCAAAATTTGGACCCTTTGCGCGACCGGAAGAAATTGTTTGATTTCGCTGGGATTTCGCGACGTTTTTTGTATCTACGAACCCCATATTTTCCGCAGTATAGCGACACGAAAATCGAAAATTTGGTTTTTTCGGCCCACCCTACTGTATAAATATGTATTTGTACTCCGGAGTGAATCAGTATTATAAGTTTGATTCAAGCCGAGAAATTTACACTGCTGGGAAATTGTTATTGCTCTTCGGTAGTTTATTAGTGGCAAAAATCTCTCATTCATTCGGATGCTACAGAAGCCAACAGAACGGAGCCAACAGAACTCGTGATTCAGCACATTTCACGATAATTCAAGAACGCTTCATTTCAAAAGTTAAAATTGCCATCGGGCAAATGTGAAGCGAACTTACATTTTTCTTTTATGTTTACATTGCACTATTATTATTGTTACCTCGGCTTTCATAACCGCTTAAGAAAATGGAAGCAAATAAGTATAGGAATTCTCAATATTCCATCCTTGCATGTTCAAAAAAATTATATCTAAGTAATTTGTGAGCAAAAATATCTATGTGGAATTGGAATGGCGCCAACAGTTTATATAACACCTTATCGAAGCTGTTCTTGCTTGCGTACGGAAATTTGGAAGTACGGTAGTAAAAAAACGGAAAAATAATATTCACACTTTTTTTTAATTTTGTTTTCTTCTAGCTACGAATTTATTTTCCTGTAAATTATTACTATTTTTAAAAAAAAATTTGACCTTGCCCACTCTCGGATTCGAACCAAGGTCCCATCACACATAAATCCGCTATGCTGCACAATATGCCAATCTGAAAGATTCTCGTAATTGGGTTGAACCCGAATTACTTGGAATTAAACTTGTCGCAAGCCTTACGGACGCTTTAAGTCAAAAGTCCACAATTCTCCATAAGACTGTTGGTATTTCCATTATGCAAAGTTTCTTGCTAGTTGGGCCTCTACATCAAAAAAATGTTCTACTGGTGGTCTATTAGACTATTTCTGGTAAAAAATTAAAGAATCTATATCACACTGTTCTTAAAATATGAGACGTGATTTTTTTTTAGAAAAATTCTCTTTCCCTCTAATTTCATGCTCCACTGCCCCTACATAAAATGTTACTTTCAGCAAACTTTATTTGTCAACCTTTATACACAAACTGAATTTTATTTATCTAATGCAATCAGTTCGTAAAAAATCGTAATCTAAAATTGTTTAATCCCCCTCCATCCAACATCCTCTACCCATCTTCTACCATCCCCCATTCTCTATCCATCATTTACCATCCCTCATTCTCCATTCTCCATTCTCCATCCTCCAGCCTCCATCCTCCATCCTCCATCCTCCATCTACCATCCTCTATCCATCTTCGTCCATCCACAACCCCCCAACCACTATCATCCATCCCCTATTCACCATCCTCCATCTATTATCCATTATCCTCCATCCATTGTCCAACTTTATCATTGAGTGATAGGAACGCATAACTAATACAGCAGAAAAATAATAAAGTTTCGCCCAGACCACTGGTCGATTTTTTGCTTCGATGTTATACTAGTGACCTCCGAATAATTTAGTCCGGAAGCCTATACAATGTTTTCCATTAGATTTATATTGAATGACCTGAGCACATTCATCACTTCTTGACTACTATCGTACATTTCCCTTGCCGGAATACACCATTTTACATATTTATGCTCACAAATTACTAAGATACAAATTTTTTGAACAAGCAAGGATTAAATGTTTAGAGTTCCTATACTAATTTGCTTCCATTTTCGTAAGCGGCTATGAAAGCCGAGGTAACAAAAATAATAGTGCAATGTAAAAATAAAGAAAAATGTAAATTCGCTTCACATTTGTCCGATGGTAATTTTAAGTTTTAAGATAAAGCGTTCTCGAATTATCGTGAAATGTGCTGAATCACGCGTTCTGTTGGCTTTCTTATGTAGAATCCGAATAAATGACTAATAAACTACCGAACAGCAATAACAATGTCCCAGCAGTGCAAATTTCTAGACTTGAATTAAACCTATAATACTGATTCACTCCGGAGTACAGATACTTAAATATGTATGTACATACATACATATATGTATATAATGCTTAAACTTTATTATCCGAATAGACCAAGATAGGTATTGATTTTCAAGGGCGAAAGATGCAATGGGTCATTTCTTGATTAAACCCTCTCAAAATTCAAAAGGAAGGCGTAGAGTGGGAGTGGGTCGTCCACGAAACATATCCAGATGAACAATCCAGGAGAAAGTCCAGCGAGAGGTAAAAAAGATCATAATAGTCCACAACACGACTTTCGGAAGTGAACTTTTGCTGCCCTCTGACCCATCGGGAGTCATATTGAAACTGGACAAACCTATGACATACAAAACGGATAAAAAGTAGTACTGCGAAATGTTTGTAAATTGCGGTTCTTTGAATAATATATTTTTGCGTAACTATCGGGTTGTTTGACAATATCAGTCGAATAACAATTTTTTAACTTAGATTAACGGAAAATTAAAAAAAAAATCCTAAGGATCTAAAGTCGCAAAATATTTAATGCCAATGCAATCTAGTACAGCAAATCAACATGAAAATATGTTGAAACAACATTCGGCAGTTTTGTGAACAGGGTAGCTATGCAGTTTGCGAAAGCTTTTTTTAATATCGCTGATCTATGTAACCAATGTTATGGAGTTATGGAGGTCGTCGAAAAGGAAAAAACCCGGGTAGGAATATCTACCCAAGTATCGGTAGGAGGCGTGGCTCGGGGGGTGAGGATACCCCCTGTGCTGCCAGCGGCTACACAAAAAACGCTCGTACGATGATTGATGCAGATCGTGCGAGTGGCGTTGCTACTGCTAACATAATTAGTTTAGTGATGAAACCAGGCTGTTCTAGTAGTCTTACTACAAAAAAAATTGGGCAATGTTTTCACATATAGTAAGCAACAGACTCGAAGGTAGGGTGCCTGAATATATTTGGAATACGCGCACACTGAATTATACTACAAACTTCTTAAGTAAAACTCTGAAAAAATACTTCGAAAGGGCTTGCCCCGTAGGAAATCGACGAAAAAATCACAACCTCCTTGGTGGAGTAAGGAATTGGGTGATTCCCGAAGAAAAGTCCAAAAACTCTTTAACTCGGCGAAGCGCACCAATCAAATGGAAGCGTGGGTCGAATATAGGAACTCGCTAAAGATTTTTAAGAGGGAACTGAAAACATCGAAACGAGGCAGCTGGAGAAATTTCTGCAGTCAGATCGAGAGAACATCAGAAGCCTCAAGACCCAGGAAATTTATATCTAAGAATCCTACTCCGCCCGCTCTGCGAGGATGGACGGTAGTTGGACGAAGGATAGCAAGGAATCACTTGAAGCCCTTTTAGGCGCTCATTAACAAGTTTCCGGGACTGGATGGAACTATACCTGCCATGCTACAAAATGTAGAGAGTCTGGTGGTTCCATGACTACAGGCGATTTTTAAAGGTTGCCTGAAACTCAATTACGTGCCCCAGGTATGGAGGATCGCTCGAGTGGTATTTATCTGAAAGCGAGTAAAAGTAGTCACGTTAATCCGAAGGACTACAGACCTATCAGCCTGACTTCTATTACTCTTAAGACACTGGACACTGGACACTGGACACTGGACACTGGATAGGTTTCTCAGGGAAACCTTAGATTCAAGCCAACTCTCTAAGGTCCTACACACATACATCAAGGGGAAATCGGTAGACACGGCTTTGCATAAAGTTGTGGGTACAATCGAGAGATCGCTACAGTACAAGGAGTTTACATTGGGAACTTTCTTGGATATGGAAGGGGCTTTCAAAAATGTTACAACGGAGGCAATTGTTGAAGCTCCGGGCTTTGCAAATGTCCACAGTATTATAAGTAAATGGATCGAAACACTGCTTAGAAGTAGGTCTATATCGTCGGAGTGGGGTAGTGCTCGTTCTTTCAAAATTACTAATAAAGGTACTCTTTTTTAGTGAATACTCACTCTAAATGGGGCACTGAAATATCTTGACAACTCGGGGGTGAATGTTGTAGTCTATGCCGATGCCGTGGTGATCCTAGCATCAGGTAGGTACACAAACACGCTGTCGGAGCTTACGACGCGGACTCTTAATAAGCTACCACACTGGTCTAGAACCAAAGGGCTCAACGTTAATCCATCTAAAACGGAAATGGTTCTTTTTACTAGGAGAACAAAGACTCAACAGTTTAAGCTACCTAAGATGGGTGATCGGACTCTCACGTCCGATCCTTTCCTTCCTGAAATTGGGGAAGGAATAATAATTAAAAATGCCGGTTTTGTGAGAAATTTCTTCCCTTTATTCAACTTCTTTTTCTCAGAGGGTTTGGAATCGTTCGGTGAATTTAGTGCAAACAACGTATGATTTTGGACGGGTTTCGTTCCCCTTTTTGATTTCCGGTTGTTCCTGGCTTCAGCGAGCTCCTCGAATTCAGAATCCGAATTCTTAGAGCAACCTGAAGTAGGTTTCGAAAGTGTGGTACGAATTGTTGTTTTATGATTTTTTTGAACTTGTTGTTCTCTGCAAGGTCCGTCCCTTGAAACTCTGGGCCGGGTTTGCAAAGAAAAACAGTGTTTTTGCGTCCTAGTACTTACGATGTGTCGTAGTGGGTTTGAGCAGAATGCTGACTCGTACTTAATAATAAACGAGCCGTGATCCGTCACGACCTTTATAGGTCATGCCCGAGCTTTTGTGATGCCTTTTTCCGGCGGCCTTAAGTGCGGCCATGTTCAGGTCATGGACATGGGCCATGTTCAAATCTGAACATGTTCAGGTCTGAACATTCTCCCGCGCGCGAAATGTTGGAGTTGGCGTTAAAACGGTTTATTTTTTTTTTTTTTTGATTATATGATATGATATTGATTACTTAGGTCTAATGAAATTAATTTTATGATGGTTCTACTGCATGTGAGTTGTATTTTGTTGGGATGCGTTGTCGTGGCGAGAACTTTCGTGAGTGGGATGTCCTGCGTAAGACTGGATGAGGTGTGATACCGTGGTGCCAATGCGATTTGCTTGCTGCTCGTTGTTCGGTCTTCCTTGGAAGCGGTCAATCTTCGTTGTCATTATCTGAAATGAAATTAGACAAACTGTCGAACCGAGAGGCTCCACCTTGGTTAGTATGTACATTGAACATTCAAAACGAACACAAGACTTCAAGAGGAATTTACATCTTGCGAATGTTGATGTGTAGTGTAATTCGTTTATTATTATTTTCAATGTTTCAATTCATGGCTTAACTTAAATATCTATAATGTGATAAATTCGTGGTTTTACTGCGGTGTGTTGTTGTTGTTGTTGCGAGAACGTCTCAGGTTGGACCATGTAGTACGGCCCTTGAGAAACTTTACTCTCACCTTTCCTCCGCCCGGGAGGAATAAAGTATATGTTCTTCGAGACCTGTTTCTTATGTCCCTCCACGGTATTGACGCCATCTGTTCATACGTTAGGTCCAACAAGTCTCCCTGTTTTGTGATGACCGTGTACACCTTCCGGTTGACTGGTTCTGGGAAGAGCTGAACGGCCATCTGTAATTTGTCGGTGTCTTCACGGGTCACCCTTGTGCCGATATTTCGTCCTGGTGTTCTTGGCAGTTCGCTGATGCTCGGATCGTAGGTCACGCGACCAGGCGATGCCGGTTGCGGCTGTATTGCAGAAGTGGCCTTGTTTGGTGTTGACGGTAGGTCGGTAATGTTGTTCGGACCTGGAGATGGCGGCAGATCTAGACGTAGATTGCGTCCAGGAGTCGGCGGCAAGTCCAAATCTAAGCCACGTCCTGGGGTCGGTGGAAGCTCGGAGGCTGGCTTGTATGGCCCTTCTTCCAACAATTCTTCCTCTGAGAACAGCCTGATTGGAAAAAGGTCCTCTACCGCATCGCGATCCGAGGGTTGTAGGAGTTCGTCTTCGGAGAATAGGTTGTTGGAGGCGAATCTCTCTAGGTCGTCGTCGTTGATTAATTCGAGATAATCGAGCATGTTGTCCATCTGCGAATAATCAAAGTGTAATAAACTTGTGGTAAATATGAATACAGACGATACTACATCGAACATTAAACTGTGGACAATGACGTTTATGCTGAGGGTTAACTTGTCGTTGGTAGCATGCACACCTTGGATAGAGGTCGTTGGATGAGTTTGGATTGCGTCTCGATGGAGACCACCCGCGCGAGCCCATCTCTACCGAGATGTACTTCTGTGATCCTACCAAGATGCCATTTAGATGGCGGTGTATTGTCCTCCATTACGATGACAACGTCGTCCACTTTGATGTTGTCTTTGCGGAGTTTCCATTTATGCCGCTGCTGCAGCTGGTGTAAATAGCCTTGTGATCATTGTCGCCAGAATGTTTGGTGCAGTTTCTGGCAATACTTCCATCTTTTGAGGGAGTGATCTGTCGAATTGATAAGAGACGGTTCGGGTATTGTGAATAGGGGAGAACCTATCAGAAAGTGCCCCGGGGTTAGGCTTAGAGAGTCGGCATCAGCGCTTAAGGCGCATAATGGTCGTGAGTTCAGGCACGCTTCGATCTGCACCAGCACCGTTGTCAGCTCCTCAAATGTTACTGTTGCGCCACCCAAGGTGCGTTTCAAATGGTGCTTTATGGATTTCACACCAGATTCCCACAATCCTCCAAAGTGGGGCGCTGCAGGAGGGTTGAAATGCCAGTTGATGGCATCATCGACGAAGGTTTGTGTGACACTCTCCCTTATGATTTTGGCCAACTGATCTTTTAGAATGCGGTCGGCGCCGACGAAGTTAGTGCCGCAATCTGAATATACATCGGAACAGAGTCCGCGTCGTCCGACGAACCGTCGGAAAGCAGCCAAGAAGGCTTCCGAAGTCAGGTCGGACACGGCTTCGATGTGAACCGCCTTAGTCGCGAAGCAGACGAAGATGCAGAAGTATCCCTTTGTGACCCGTGCCTTTCTGAGATTTGACTCCTTGACTGTCAGTGGTCCAGCAAAATCTATGCCGCAAATTTGAAATGGCCTAGTCATTTGAACTCGAGCTGCAGGTAGGTCACCCATTTGTTGATCCGCGGCCTTTGCGCGGAACCGGATGCACTGGATGCATTGGCGCACCTTGTGTTGAACGGCGTTTCTTATGTTGATGATCCAGTACTCGCATCTTATGGCGTTGATCATTAGTGTGGACCCTCCGTGTAACGTTTTTTCGTGGTAGTGTTGAATTACTAGATCGCTGTAGTTGTGTTTTTTCGGTAATAAGATAGGGTGTTTCGTGCGGTACGGGAGCGCTGAGTGCCGCAATCTTCCTCCGACTCGTATGACTCCATGAGCGTCGATGAACGGGTTGAGACTGCTGACATGGTTTCGACTGGGTAGTTGTTTGTTGGCTTGCAAGATCTTTAGCTCTTCTGCAAATGCTTCACCTTGCACCATTTTGACTAACGCTGTCCTCGCCGCTTGATATTCATGCACGGACAAGATCCCCGTATTACGCCATTCTTTGTCCCTTTGGTTACAACTGCATCAGAATCTGAAGCAGTACGCAGTAACCCTTATCATCCTTGACAGGGACGAGAACCGTGTCAGTATTGATGGTTCGGATGCGAGTTGTGCATTTAATGCTTTAGCTGGCCTTGATTCTAAATCTGTTGTTGTTGTTTGGGTTTTTGTTGTTGGCCAGTGGTCTGGGTTTTGTTTCAACCATTTTGGTCCATTCCACCATAAGGAGTGATTACGCAACTCGCTGGGCGATATTCCTCGTGACGCGACGTCAGCCGGATTTTCATTCGAGGGGACATGTGTCCATTTATTTCCGTTGCCATTTTCCTGTATACTTACTACCTTGTTCGCCACGAACGTAGTCCATTTTGTTGGATGACCATTTATCCAGGCTAAGGTGATTAGTGAATCCGTCCATGCGAACCCTTGGACTTCTGTTAATTGCAGATCTACCCTGGCCGTTTTCATCAGTCTCGCTAGCAAGTCTGCGGCGCACAACTCCAGACGAGGGAGGGTGACTTGTTTAATGGGTGCCACCTTTGTTTTGGCCGTGACTAGTGTCGTGTGGACGTGGTTGTCTTCATCTTTGATACGAAGATATAACACCGCCGCGTACGCTCGCGTTGACGCATCACAGAAGCCGTGGAGTTGAACGTTGCTTGTGTCCTTCGCGTTGGTACGCATCCATCTGGGTACTCGAATTTCTGATAGGTGATGAACTTCAAGATGATACGTTGTCCATTCTAAGAGTAGTTCCGAAGACGGGGTATCGTCCCATTCGCAGCCGGAGATCCACAATTTTTGCATCATAATCTTTGCGCATATGACGGCAGGAGACATCCACCCTAAGGGGTCAAAAAGCTTTGCGATGTGTGATAATATCGTTCTTTTTGTCCATCGTGATATTTTGTTTTCTGGGGCGCTCATGGACAGTGTGAAGAAATCCTGTTCCGGATTCCATAGAATCCCTAATGCCTTGAAGGCGTCCTTTTCTCCGAATCTTACTGGGATGCTTAATTCTCGATCCTGCGGTGGTATGTCTTCTAGTAAGACTGGATCGTTGCTGGTCCATTTCATCCCGCAGGTGAAAGCCGCCTCCCTTTAGAAGATTTATGATTTCTTGCTGCAGAGTCTTGGTCTCTGTTAAATCATTGCCTCCCGCAAGCATGTCATCCACGTAAAAAAATTTTAGCGCGACTTGGGATCCTAATGGGAACTTGTGTTGATCATCAATTGCTAATTGTTGTAGTGTTTTGATGGCCATATAGGGGGCGGCGGCAGTTCCAAAGGTTACGGTGGTGATGTCATATTCCATCATTGCGTCCTTCGGGTTTTCGCGCCACAGTATTTTTTGATATTGTTGACTTTGTGGATCAACTCTTACCATGCGGTACATCTTCTCAATGTCCGCAGTAATAGCATATTTATGCATCCTCCAATTCAGCATAGTCGAAAATAACTTCGGTTGTAACGTAGGGCCGGTCAGCATTTGTTCGTTCAGATTTTTTCCACTTGATGTCTTAGCGGATGCGTCGAATACGACGCGAAGTTTTGTTGTTGAGCTTTCCTTCATGACAGCGTGGTGTGGTAAGAAATAGTGATTCATTCGAGTCGTAGGGATCTTTTCATTGATACTCTGTGCTGACACCATTTGATTTGATTCAATGTACTCGGCGATGCATTTGGCGTATAACTTCTTTAACTCGGGGTTCTTGGCAAACCTCCGTTCGAGTCCTAAGAACCTATTTCTAGCCATGTGCTTCGAATTTCCTAATATTGGAGGATTTGGATTGAACGGGATGCTCACTTGATATGATCCGTCCGGACACCGTTTATGTGATGACTTGTAGTGTTCTTCACAAAGTCTTTCGTCAGATGTGAGTTGTCGTGCTGTGGAGACCTCCTCCAATTCCCAGAATTTTCTTAATTCTTGGCTAATGGACGAGTTAGAGTATGCATTTAGAGTGCAACCGGTGAATTTGTTGGTGGAGTTTGGTGGGTTATTTGAAACTTGGCCGAATAGTATCCACCCCAGTGAGGTGTTTTGGGCTACCGGAACGCCCTGAGGGCCGTGTTTGAATCCCGGACGCAGAATCTGCGCGTATACCTTCACCCCAAGGAGTAGATCGATCGACCCTGGTTCCATAAATTTTGGATCTGCCAAGGTGATTCCCTTGAGGTGGGGCCATTCATTGGCTGATAGTGTGTTTGCGGAGCACACTTTGGTGATGTTTGGGATGACGTACGCTTGAGCATGTATTTCTTTCTGTTTCCCGAAACTGGTGAGGATTTTTATATTCAACGTTTTAGTGGCGGTGCTCACGTTGATTGCATTGAGCCCTGTGATAGATAACGAAGTGGCCTTTGCCTTCAGTCGCGTCTGTTGATACGCGGATTGCGACATGAACGTACTTTCTGAGCCTGAATCAATCAAAGCTCTCAACGTTAATGTGTCTCCATCTGCTGTCCTCACTTCAACTATGGCTGTCGCCAAAAGGGCTTGTTGGTTTAAGCGATTAAAGTTGCAGCTTGATGTTGACGGAAGCGGATCTGAAGTGTTCAGTTTGGCTGTTTCTTTTGTGGCTTCCGTTGCCAATGCATTATTACTCGCTTGTTGTTGGGGTTTGCGATCTTCATGCAACGTAGAGTGGTGTCGACCGTTGCATTTGGAGCATCTGTGCATGTTGGTGCAGGTGCTGGTCGAGTGCGTGCCTAAACAGTTCGAACAAAGATTTTGGGCTCGTATGATTTTCCATTTTTCGGCTACGTTAAGGCCATGGAATTTCTGGCATTTGAATAAAGGGTGATCGGATTTGCAATGTGGACAATTAGACAGTTTGGGCTTTGGTGAACTCGTGAAGTTCTTGGTTTTTCCCGCAGAATTTGGTTTTGCCCGAGACTCGGACAAAACTTCTAGCGTTCTATGCCTGGCTTCGATGAAAGTTTGAAATTCGTCGTATGTGGGTAGCGCGTCAGAATTGGAAACTTGTTGTTCCCACAGACTATGCGTTAGGTACGGAAGTTTCTTCGTAAGGATGTGTAATATTATTGGATCCCAATCCTTGGTTTTCACGCCTAACGTTTTTAACTCGTGAAGAGTTTCATTGACTGTGTCTATTAAATTTTTCAACTCTTGATGGGTTTCCGAACGAATTTCGGGTATTTCCAACAGTCTTGTTATGTGCGTGTTCACTAATACGCGTTTGTTGTCATAACGTTTGACTAACAATTCCCACGCAGCTGTGTAATTGGCCTCTGCTATGTCGAATTGACCAAGAATTCGACTAGCATCGCCAGAAACGCTGCTTTTTAGGTAATGCAATTTTTGCACTTGTGGAATCTGATCATTATCGTGAATGAGCGATTTGAACAGGTCATGGAACGCGCGCCATTTCTCGTGATTTCCATCAAATTTCGGAACCTCGATCTTGGGCAGACTGATCATAGGTTGCGCTAGGGTCGTTTGAGTGTTAGTGGTTTGAGAATTGGAAACAAGGGTCTTTGTCTCGGGAACACAAGATTGCCTTAACTTGGCAGCACGATCTCGAAGTTCACCGATATACGAGAATACGACTTCTTCAGTGGTCGCATAAAGCTCCACGTATTGATCACATTCTTCTTCTGTCTCAGTCTCGCCTGAAGCCATCATAATGCTTTTATGTAGTGTAGTGCATTCAGACCAGGTTTGCTCTATGGATTCGAGCCGAGCAGACACATACCCAGCAGTGCGCCTTGTTTCTCCGGTCTTTTTGAAGTTGGAGATAGCTTGTTTCGCTACCTTGAACAAGGCGTCCTGCTCTTTCATAAGTCCTTCCATGGTTGAGTTGGATTTTTCTTTTTTTTTTTTTTTTTTAGAATGGGTCGTCCTACTTTCTCTTTTCCGAGATTTACTAGGAGTCTAATTCGGGTGGCTATTTGCACTTGTGTGCAATGAAATGTTACGCACTTTCTCGCTGTGCAAGTCTATGCGTTGGAGTGAGGTGCAACGATGTTGCCGGTTTGAGCACGTATCGTGCGAATTCAGTAGTTGTTAGTCTCGTGATTTAGCAGCGACGCTGCCGGTTTGTTTTTTTTTTTGTGAATCGAAACGATTCCGAAATTTAAAGTTTTTTGTAAGATTTGATTTTGATATTTTCGGTTCGTAGTTTTTGTTTTCAACTCGATTTGCCGGGTTAAATCGAGTTGTGTGGTTTTCCTTTGAGTTTCCTTTATTTCTTGTGCCCTTGACGGATTATGTTGGTTAAGATATTGGTTTGGATGCGCTGAAATTGAATGCGCTTTTTCCAAAACAATATTACCAAAATGGTCTATGAATTCGACGGGCACGTATTTAAAGAATTTGTGATAGATTTTTTCTTATCGATTTGTGTTGTAGTGGCGACGTGGCCCTTGAAATTTTATTATTTCTGTTTGTGTTTGGTTTCAACTCGATTTACCGGGTTAAATCGAGTTGTGTGGTTTTTTTAGTTTCGTATTTCTTCTTGCCGCCCTTGACGGATTATGTTGGCTAAAATATTGTTTTGGATACGCTGAATTTGAATGCGTTTTTTTCCAAAACAATATCACCAAAATGGTCTAAGAATTCGACGGGCAAGGTTTTTAGCGCGATGTGTCGATATTTTTATATCGGTTTGTGGTGCGAAATGTTGAAAATTCAACGAAGTGGCCCTTGAATTATTTTTTTTTTTTTAAATTGGCGATATAATTTTACGCCATTTTGTGGTTGAGTTTTTTGGTGCGATTCGATGCGCGAATCGCCCAAGTGTTGGTGATCGACACGGCACTGTTGTTGTGCTTCGCGTCGTAGTGTTTCAGGTTTGGTTAATATGCGACCAAACCAAGTGTTTATGTGTGAGTGATCAACACAGCATCTTTGTTGATGCTTTCGTGTTGAACGTTCGCTGCAAGTGCTAAAGGGTAGCAGCTTGCGGTGGTGTTTTCGCCTGAGGCGATATTTTTTTGTGTGGGTGTTTGGAATATGCAAAAATGCATATTATTGCACCGTGTAATGTGCGTGTTTTTTCGTGACTCGAGTGCCGACAAGTGCCGGTTTCAATGTCACCGAACAGGTGTAATTGCAAATTTTGAAATTTTTAAACCCTTGATATTTCGATTTTTCTGCGTGAAAGGAACATTGAATAAAACAGGAAAAACGGCTCACAGATCCGGCTCGACGGACCAAATGATCGGACTCTCACGTCCGATCCTTTCCTTCCTGAAATTGGGGAAGGAATAATAATTAAAAATGCCGGTTTTGTGAGAAATTTCTTCCCTTTATTCAACTTCTTTTTCTCAGAGGGTTTGGAATCGTTCGGTGAATTTAGTGCAAACAACGTATGATTTTGGACGGGTTTCGTTCCCCTTTTTGATTTCCGGTTGTTCCTGGCTTCAGCGAGCTCCTCGAATTCAGAATCCGAATTCTTAGAGCAACCTGAAGTAGGTTTCGAAAGTGTGGTACGAATTGTTGTTTTATGATTTTTTTGAACTTGTTGTTCTCTGCAAGGTCCGTCCCTTGAAACTCTGGGCCGGGTTTGCAAAGAAAAACAGTGTTTTTGCGTCCTAGTACTTACGATGTGTCGTAGTGGGTTTGAGCAGAATGCTGACTCGTACTTAATAATAAACGAGCCGTGATCCGTCACGACCTTTATAGGTCATGCCCGAGCTTTTGTGATGCCTTTTTCCGGCGGCCTTAAGTGCGGCCATGTTCAGGTCATGGACATGGGCCATGTTCAAATCTGAACATGTTCAGGTCTGAACAATGGGTAACACTGAGCTAGGGTTACTGCATACACTAAGCCTCTAAGAGAGGTTTGGCAGATGCGTACCAAGGTGAAAAACCAGTAAATTAAATTTTTTTTAACTCTTATGGGATTTTGCTCAATATACATTTGAAATGATTGACTTTTCTCTTCAAAATAATAATTTTCCATGAAAGAAATGAGAGAAATGCTTAAATTTGCCTTTAAAAACCACAGTTACGCGCACACACACTTTCATACAAAAGAAAAAGAAGTACCTACTAGAGTAGTGGAAGGGAATCGTCAATTTCGTGAGAAATGTCTGAACGAGAAATGTCAGTCTGACTTGGGTGTTGTGACCGCGACGAGTGGAGTGCTGGCGCAATTGTCTGTCGTTAAGTACGATTGCGTCAAGTATAGCTGTGTTTTGGGTCCATTTGTACAGTCGCAAAATTCTGAAGTGAAGCCAGGATCGTGTCCCGAGTGCCAAAGTTTGGGACCTTTCAATGTAAGCTAGGTTTCTTCCAGTCAATTGTAATTTGTTTAACGCACAAGTCACTTACAGATTAAAATGGAGCCAACGATATATCGTAACTATCAAAAAGTCACGCTACAAGAGTCGCCGGGACGTATTCCACCTGGTCGTATACCGCGCAGTAAAGATTGTGTCCTTCTAGCCGATCTCTGCGACATGTGCAAGCCGGGCGACGATGTCGAAGTTACCAGTATCAACACGAACAATTACGACGGCTTGCTGAACACCGAACAAGGCTTCCCAGTTTTTGCCACCGTAATAATTGCAAATTTCTTAATCGTAAAGGACAGCAAACAAGTGGTTCAGTCTTTGACAAACGACACCATTCAAAAACTAAGCAAAGATCCGCGAATATTCGTTCGGATCGTTTCGATTATGGCGCCGTCAATTTATGGTCATGAATTTATTAAGCGAGCTGTAGGTCAAGCATTGTTCGGCGGCGAGGCTAAAAAAAAAATTGATATGTGGTGATCCGGGAACAGCCAAGTCGCAATTTTTGAAATACACCGCGTGCAGTTTTACTACGGGGCAAGGTGCCAGTGATGTTGATGTTGGTCTTAGCCTATGTCCGGAGGAATCTGCAAACTCGAGAGTACTTGCCGATCAGGGCGTTTGTTTGATTGATGAGTTCGTTAAGGTAATTTTATCCGTATGGATTTCCGCTTCCAATACAAACTTTATCAATTCCCGAGCAGATGAATAATCAGGATCGAACGTCTATCCACGAAGCCATGGAGCAACAATCGGTTTTAATCTCAAAACCTGGTATGTGACATCACTGCAAGCCAGGTGATCGGACTCTCACGTCCGATCCCTTCTTTCCTGAAATTTGGGAAAGGAATAAAAAATAAAAATGCCGGTTTTGTGAGAACTCCCTTTTTCTTTATTCGATCTTTCGTAATGCGTTTTGAAATCGGGTTGGGTTTTTGTTTTCGGCTGAGTTAAAAGGTTTGGCGCAGCCTGTTGTTCGATTGTATGTCCTCTCGCCGAAACGTTGAGAGGGCCGACAACAGAAAAACAGGGTATAATTCGTAGATTTCGCGGTTGACTTGTTGTTCTTTGCAGAGGGTCGTCCCTTGAAACTTTGGGCCGATCCTTGCAGCGAAAAACAGTCTGTCGATTTGCGTGATACTTACGTTTGAAAATGTGTTTGAGCAGAAAGCTGACTCGTACGTACTAAGCGTTGAGCCGTGGCCCGCCACGACCTTTATAGCCGCCCCGAGCTTTTTTAATGCCTTTTTCCGCGGCTTTAACTGCGGCCATGTTCAGGCCATGGGCCATGTTCAGGTCATGGGCCATGTTCAGGTCATAAGCAGTGTTCAGATCTGAACATTCTCCCGCGCGCGAAATGTTTTAGTTGCGTTAATAAGTTTATTTTATATATGACTATCAGTATTATTAATTTTTTTTTTTTTTTAATATATATAATGTTGTTAATGTAGTGTAATTCATGTTTTAAAATTAAGTAAATCTAAAATATAACGATATAAGTATAGTTCAATTTATTGTTCTTACTGTACTAATTATTCATTGGCTTATTAATGCGATGTGGTGTTACGAGGACGCTTCAGATTAGACCATGTTGGGCGGTTTTTGTGAAACTTCATCCGTACCTTTCCTCCGCCCGGGAGGAACAGAGTGTACGTTTTTCGAGACTTGTTTTTCATGTCTTTCCACGGAATCGAAGACAGTTGTTCGTACGTTAGATCCAACATCTCTCTTTGCCTTGTTATCACCGTATACACCTTCCGGTTGACTGGTTCCGGGAAACGCTGGACGGTTAATTGTAGTTTGTCGGTGTCTTCGCGAGTCACTTTTGTGCCGATATTTCGCCCTGGGGTTATCGGCAGTTCGCTGATGCTCGGATTGGAAGCTCCGTGATCCGGCGATGCCAGTCGTGGCCGTGTTGAAGCATCGACCTTGTCCGATGTTGATGGTAGGTCGTTAATGTTGCTCTGACCTGGCGACGGCGGTAGATCTAGACGCAGATCACGTCCTGGAGTTGGTGGCAGGTTCAGACAGATATTACGTCCTGGAGTCGGCGGCAAGTCCAGACGTACGTCACGTCCTGGAGTCGGTGGCAAATCGGAGGTTGGTTCATACTGTCCTTCCTCTAGCAATTCTTCTTCTGAGAACAGTTTGGTGGGGAAGAGATCTTCTACCGCATCGTGATCTGCGAATTGCAGGAGTTCTTCCTCAGAGAATAAGTGATTGGAAGTGAATCTTTCCAGATCGTCGTCATTGATTAATTCCAAGTAGTCGAGTAAGTTGTCCATCTAGAAAGAATCAAAGTGTAATAAGACTTGTGGTAAATATAAAGGCAAACGATACTACACCGAACATTGAATTGTGGACAACGACATTCATGCTGAGGGTTAGTTTGTCGTAGGTAGCATGCACACCTTGGTCAGAGGTCGTTGGATGAGTTTGGATTGCGTCTCGATGGAAACCACCCGAGCGAGCCCATCTCTACCGAGATGCACCTCTGTGATCCTACCAAGATGCCATTTTGATGGCGATGTGTTGTCCTCCATCACAATGACAACGTCGTCCACCTTAATGTTGTCCTTGCGAGACTTCCATTTATGTCGCTGCTGCAGTTGGTGTAGATAACTTTGTGACCATTTTCGCCAGAATGTTTGGTGCAGTTTCTGGCAATACTTCCATCTTTTGAGGGTGTGGTCTGTGAAATTAATAAGAGACGGTTCGGGTATCGTGAGCAGGGGAGACCCTATCAGAAAGTGTCCCGGGGTTAGGCACAAAGAATCGGGGTCAGCGCTTAAGGCGCATAGTGGTCGTGAGTTCAGGCACGCTTCGATCTGCACCAGCACCGTTGTCAGCTCCTCAAATGTTAAGGTTGCGCAACCCAAGGTGCGTTTCAAATGGTGCTTTATGGACTTCACCCCAGACTCCCACAAGCCTCCAAAATGTGGCGCTGCAGGAGGGTTGAAATGCCAGTTTATGGCTTCATCGATGAAGGTTTGTGTGGTACTCTCCTTTATGCTTTTGGCTAACTGATCTTTCAGACTGCGGTCAGCGCCGACGAAGTTGGTGCCGCAATCTGAGTAGACATCGGATCAAAGTCCGCGTCGGCCGACGAATCGTCGGAATGCAGCCAAGAAGGCTTCTGAAGTCAGGTTGGACACGGCTTCGATGTGAATCGCCTTAGTCGCGGAGCAGACGAAGATGCAGAAGTATCCTTTTGTGACCCGTGTCTTTCTGAGATTTGACTCTTTGATTGTCAGTGGTCCAGCAAAATCTATGCTGCAAATTTGAAATGGCCTAGCCATTTGAACTCGAGCTGCAGGTAGGTCACCCATTTGTTGCTCCGCGGCTTTAGCGCGAAACCGGATGCACTGGATGCATTGGCGCACCTTGTGTTGAACGGCGTTTCTTATGTTGATGATCCAGTACTCGCCTCTTATGGCGTTAATCATTAGTGTGGACCCTCCGTGTAATGTTTTCTCGTGGTAATGTTGAATTACTAGATCACTGTAATGGTGTTTTTTCGGTAATAAGATAGGGTGTTTCGTGCGGTACGGGAGCGCTGAATGCCGCAATCTTCCTCCGACTCGTATGACTCCGTGATCGTCGATGAACGGGTTGAGACTGCTGACATGGTTTCGACTGGGCAATTGTTTGTTGGCTTGCAGGACCTTTAGCTCTTCTGCAAATGCTTCACCTTGCACGTTTTTGACTAAAGCTGTTCTTGCCGCTTGATATTCGTGCGCGGACAGGATCCCCGTATTACGCAAGCCTTTGTCCCTTTGGTTGCAACTGCAGCAGAATCTGAAGCAGTACGCAGCAACCCTTATCAGCTTTGACAAGGACGAAAAATGTGTCAGTATTGATGGTTCGGATGCGAGTTGTGCATATAATGCTTTAGTTGGCCTTGATTCTAAATTTGTTATTGGATTTAGTTGGTTTTTTATCTTTGGTCAGTGCTCTGGGCTTTCTTTTAACCATTTTGGTCCATCCCACCATATGGAGTGATTACGCAATTCGCTGGGCGATATTCCTCGTGACGCGACGTCAGCTGGATTATCGTTCGAGGGGACATGTGTCCATTGATTTCCGTGGCCATTCTCCTGGATACTTACTACTTTGTTTGCTACGAACGTAGTCCATTTCGTTGGATGACCATTTATCCAGGCTAAGGTGATTAGTGAATCAGTCCATGCGAAACCTTGGACTTCTGTTAATTGTAAATCTACCCTGGCCGTTTTCATCATTTTTGCTAGCAAGTCTGCAGCACACAACTCCAGACGAGGAAGTGTGATTTGTTTAATGGGTGACACCTTTGTTTTGGCCGTGACTAATGTCGTGTGGACGTGGTTGTCCTCATCTTTGACCCGAAGATATAGCACCGCCGCGTATGCTCGCGTTGACGCATCACAGAAGCCGTGGAGTTGAACGTTGCTTGTGTCTTTCGCGTTGGTGCGCATCCATCTGGGTATTCGGATTTCTGATAGATGATGAATTTCAAGATAATACGTTGTCCATTCTCGGAGTAGTTCCGGAGACGGGGTATCGTCCCATTCGCAACCGGAGATCCACAACCTTTGCATCATGATCTTTGCGCATATGACTGCAGGAGACATCCACCCTAAGGGGTCAAAAAGCTTTGCGATGTGTGATAATATCGTTCTTTTTGTCCAACGTGCTGTTGTGTTTTCTGGGGCGCTCATGGAAAGTGTGAAGAAATCTTGTTCCGGATTCCACAGAATCCCTAATGCCTTTATGGCGTCCTTTTCTCCGAATCTTACTGGGATGCTTAATTCTCGATCCTGCAGTGGTATGTCTTCGAGCAAGGCTGGATCGTTGCTGGTCCATTTTCGCAGGTGAAACCCGCCTCCCCTTAGAAGATTTATGATCTCTTGCTGCAGAGTCTTGATCTCTGTTAAATCATTGCTTCCCGCAAGCATGTCATCCACGTAAAGGTTTTTTACCGCGACTTGAGACCCTAATGGGAACTTGTGTTGATCATCAATTGCCAATTGTTGTTTTGTTTTGATGGCCATGTAGGGGGCGGCGGCAGTTCCAAAGGTTACGGTGGTGATGTCGTATTCCATCATTGGGTCTTTCGGATTTTCGCGCCACAATATTTTCTGATATTGTTGGCTTTGTGGATCAACCCTTATCATGCGGTACATTTTCTCAATGTCCGCGGTAATGGCGTATTTATGAATCCTCCAATTCATTATAGTCGAGAATAACTTCGGTTGTAGCGTAGGGCCGACAAGCATTTGTTCGTTTAGATTTTTGCCATTTGAAGTCTTAGCGGATGCGTCGAATACGACGCGTAGTTTTGTCGTTGAGCTTTCCTTCATGACAGCGTGGTGTGGTAGGAAATAGTAATTTGTTCGAGTCACGTGGATCTTCTCATTGACACTCTGTGCTGGTACCATTTGATTGGATTCGATGTACTCGGAGATGCATTTGGCGTATAATTCCTTTAACTCGGGGCTCTTGGCGAACCTCCGTTCGAGGCCTAGGAACCTTTTTCTAGCCATGTGCTTAGAACTTCCTAGTATTGGAGGATTTGGATTGAACGGGATGCTCACTTGGTATGATCCATCCGGACGCCGTTTATGTGATGACTTGTAGTGTTCTTCACAAAGCCTTTCGTCAGTTGTGAGTTGTCGTGCTGTGGAGACCTCTTCCAATTCCCAGAATAATCTTAATTCTTGGCTAATGGACGAGTTAGAGTATGCACTTAGAGTGCAGCCTGTGAATTTGTTGTTCGAGTTTGGTGGGTTATGTGACACTTGGCCGAATAGTATCCACCCCAGTGAGGTGTTTTGAGCCACCGGAACGCCTTCAGGGCCGTGCTTGAATCCCGGACGCAGAATCTGCGCGTACACCTTCACTCCAAGGAGTAGATCGATCGACCCTGGTTCCATAAATTTTGGATCTGCCAAGGTGATTCCCTTGAGGTGGGGCCATTCATTGGCTGATAGTGTGTTTGCGGAACACACTTTGGTGATGTTTGGGATGACGTACGCTTGAGCATGAATTTCTTTTTGTTTTCCGAATTTGGTGAGGATTTTTAGGTTCAACGTCTTAGTAGCAGTGCTCACGTTGGTTGCGTTAAGACCTGTGATGGTTAGCGACGTGGCCTTTGCCTTCAGTCGCGTCTGTTGATACGCGGATTGCGACACGAACGTACTTTCTGAACCCGAGTCAATCAGAGCTCTCAAAGTTAATGTGTCTCCATCTGCTGTCTTCACTTCAACTATGGCTGTCGCCAAAAGGGCTTGTTGGTTCAAGCGATTAAAATTGCAGCTTGATGTTGACGGAAGTGGATCTGAAACGCTCAGCTTGGCTGTCTCTTTTGTTGTTTCCGTTGCTAATGCGTTGTTACATGCTTGTTGTTGGTGTTTGCGATCTTCATGCAACGTAGAGTGGTGCCGCCCGTTGCATTTGGAACATCTGTGCGTGTTGGTGCAGGTGCTGGTCGAATGCGTGCCCAAACAATTTGAGCAAATATTTTGAGCTCGTACGAATTTCCATTTTTCGGCTACGTTAAGGCCATGGAATTTCTGGCATTTGAATTTGCAATGTGGGCAATTAGACGGTCTGGTCTTTGGTGAACTCGCGAAGTTCTTGGCCTTTCCCGCAGAAATTGGTTTTGCTCGAGATTCGGACAAGACTTCTAGAGTTCTATGCCTGGCTTCGATGAAAGTTTGAAACTCATCGTAGGTAGGTAATGCGTCAGAATTGGAAACTTGTTGTTCCCACAGACTATGAGTTAAATACGGCAGCTTTTTTGTTAATATGTGCAAGATTATTGGGTCCCAATCCTTTGTATTTACGCCTAACGTTTTTAACTCGTGAAGAGTTTCATTGACCGTGTCTATGAGATTTTTTAGTTCTCGATCAGTTTCTGACCGAATTTCGGGTAATTCCATCAATCTTGTTATGTGCGTGTTCACTAATACGCGTTTGTTATCATAACGTTTGACCAATAACTCCCACGCAGCAGTGTAATTGGCTTCTGCTATATCGAATTGACCAAGGATACGATTAGCTTCGCCTGAAACGCTGCTTTTTAAGTAGTGCAATTTTTGCACTTGGGGAATTTGATCGTTGTTATGAATCAGCGATTTGAACAAGTCATGGAATACGCGCCATCTCTCGTAATTGCCATTAAACTTCGGAATGTCAATCCTAGGTAGATTGATCATCGGCTGCGCCTGTGTAATTTGACGGTTTGGGGTTTGCGCATCGGAAGTTTGGGTTTTGGTTCCGGGATTGCACACTTGTTTGAAGTTGATGGCTCGGTCTCGAAGTTCGCCGATATACGAGAATGCAACTTCTTCAGTGGCTGAATAAAGGTCTACGTATTTTTCAAATTCATCTTCTGACTCAGTCTCGCCTGAAGTCATCATAATATTTTTATGGAGTGTGGTGCATTCAGACCAGGTTCTTTCTATAGAATCCAGACGAGCGGAGATGTACCCAGCAGTACGCCTTGTTTCCCCCTGTCTTTTTAAAGTTGGTGACTGCTTGTCTCACCAGCTTGAACAAAACGTCCTGCTCTCTCATAAGCCCTTCCATAGTTGAGCTTGGAGTTTTCTTTACTGGGTTTTACTAGCTACTGGGTTTTTTTTTCTTTACTGGGTTTCCTACCTACTGGGTTTTTTCTTTACTGGGTTTCCTTCCTACTGGGTTTTTTCTTTACTGGGTTTCCTACCTACTGGGTTTTGCTAGGATTCTATAGTTTTTTTTTTTCCTTTGCTATTTGCAGTTGTGTGCAATGACATGCAACACACTTTCTCCCTTGTTAGAAGTTTATGCGTTGGAGTGGGTTTTTATTATTTGCACTTGTGTGCAATGAAATGCAACGCACCTTCTGTCTATTGCAAGTCTATGCGTTGGAGTGAGGTACAACGATGTTGTCGGATTGAGCACGTACTGTGCGAATTCAGTATTGTTAGTGTCGTGAACCTTGTGACAACGCCGCCGGTGGGTTTTTGTGGATCGAACCGATATGAAATTTCAATTTTAAGGTTTTTTGTGAAGTTTGACCTTAATTTTCTCGGTTCGTGGATTTTGTTTTAATTCGATTTACCGGGTTAAATCGAGTTGTTTGGTTGTTTTTTGTTTCTTGCCGCCCTTAAAGGATTATGTTGGCATTTATATTGCTTTGATTGCGCTCGAAATGATTGCGTTTTTCAAAGCAATATTGCCCAAATGATCCGTGAATTTGACGGGCAAGGCTACATGTGGTGTGTCGATATTTTATATCGTTTGCGATGGAAATGTTGAAGTCTTAACAAAATTCCCTTGAAATTTTTATTATTTCTATTTTTTTTTTTAAATTTGGCGATTTTTACGCCATTTTGTGACCTTGCGTTTATTGGTGCGATTCGATGCGCGAATCGCTCAAGGTATTGGTGAACCAACACGGCACTGTTGTTGTGCTTCGCGTCGTGGCGTGCAGGTCTGGTTATTATGTGACCAAACCAAGTGTTTTATGGTGTGAGTGCTCAACACAGCATCTTGTTGGTGCTTTCGTGTTGAAAGTTTGCTGTACTGCTAAAGGCTAGCAGCTTGCGGTGGTGTTTTCGCCTGAAGCGATATTTTTTTGTTTGGGTGTTTGGACTATGCAAAATGCATATTATTGCACCGTGTGGTACAGTGTTTTAATGTGGGTATTTGGACTATGCAAATGCATATTATTGCACAGTGTGGTACAGTGTTTTAATGTGGGTGTTTGGACTATGCAAATGCATATTATTGCACCGTGTGGTACAGTGTTTTAATGTGGGTCTTTTCCGTGACTCGAGTGCCGACAAGTGCCGGTTTCAATGCCACCGAACAGTTGTGCAATTTCGTTTGCAAGGAGGAAAATTTGACCTTTTTGAAAATTTTGAATTTTTCCCCCTTTTTTTTGAGTGGATTCTGAAGAAAAATCGAATAAAGGAAAACGGCTCATATATCCGGCTCGACGGACCAAATGATCGGACTCTCACGTCCGATCCCTTCTTTCCTGAAATTTGGGAAAGGAATAAAAAATAAAAATGCCGGTTTTGTGAGAACTCCCTTTTTCTTTATTCGATCTTTCGTAATGCGTTTTGAAATCGGGTTGGGTTTTTGTTTTCGGCTGAGTTAAAAGGTTTGGCGCAGCCTGTTGTTCGATTGTATGTCCTCTCGCCGAAACGTTGAGAGGGCCGACAACAGAAAAACAGGGTATAATTCGTAGATTTCGCGGTTGACTTGTTGTTCTTTGCAGAGGGTCGTCCCTTGAAACTTTGGGCCGATCCTTGCAGCGAAAAACAGTCTGTCGATTTGCGTGATACTTACGTTTGAAAATGTGTTTGAGCAGAAAGCTGACTCGTACGTACTAAGCGTTGAGCCGTGGCCCGCCACGACCTTTATAGCCGCCCCGAGCTTTTTGAATGCCTTTTTCCGGCGGCTTTAACTGCGGCCATGTTCAGGCCATGGGCCATGTTCAGGTCATGGGCCATGTTCAGGTCATGAGCAGTGTTCAGATCTGAACACCAGGTGTACGGTTATTGCTGCCGCTAATCTGATAGGTGGACGTTACGATCCCAGTATGACTTTCTCGTAGAATGTGAATCTGTCCGAACTGATTTTATCGCATTTCGATGTTCTTTGTGTCGTTAAGGACGAATGTGATCCGATGTAAGATCAACTTTTGGCGAAATTCGTCGTCCAGTCACATATTGAACATCATCCGTCGAGCGAAGAAGTTATTGAAGAATCGCAGCAACATGGCGCGATGGACATACCACAGGAGCTGCTAAAGAAGTACAACGTCTATTCGAAAGAGAATGTCAGGCCGAAATTAACGGTAAGCAGTCTGATGTCTTGCAAAAATATTTCTACAAATTCTGTTAAATTTCAGAACGTCAACGAAGATAAAATCGCTAAATGTATTGAAATTTTTATGTATTGAAATTCGGGTTTGCGAAGTTTCCACGCGGATGTTCCAGCGATACATTTTTCGCGAAGCTCGTCCCATCGATTCAAAATGCATGAATATCATGCACGCCGAAGCCAATGCGATTTTGAATCGAAATGGGGCTGATCTTCGGAAATCACGAATCTTCGTTTCACTTGTTCCGTGCAATGAACGTGCGAAATTGATCATACAATCCGGAATATCGGAAGTGATTTATGCATCCGATAAGTATGTCACTGCAAATAATACAGTGTCGTCCAAACGGATGTAGAAAGCAGTCGAGGTTATTTGTATGCAGTTTATTACAGATATGAATCGTATTGAAGTTAATTTAAGAGACTGAGCTAGTCGGGATCGCAAGAAGTCCACAAGAATAAACTGTTGTATAATTATGTTAATTGTTTTTATTTATTTATTAAACCCTTCCTTTTCCCTAAGATCTTAGAGTTTCTAGAATTTAAAGATACAGAAACCCCTAATACAGTACTAAAAAATACTTAACGATATCTTCAAAGCTTATCGGAATAAAAAACAGAACTTATTGCATGAAATCAAAAGTAGTACCTAGTGACTCTACCATATGTGATAAATGATAAGTTCAGAGGATAAGGCTAATCATCATAAACATTTATTCCATGATTTTTCTTAGACGACTAAATCAATGTCTTCTTTGTGAATACATTTTAGAAGTCTACTTGGTGGTGGTTTGGTCTGGCTTTCACAAGGCATAAGATTAGTACCAAACTTCACAGGACTATTCTACACGTTCCCTGAAAATTTTATAAAAAAAGGTTCAGCGGTTTAGGAGTTCATATACTAAAAAAAATATTGGTTGTCACATTGAGAATCAGTAGTTGTTAACCTGAAATCATCATATTGACAAACAAAATTTTCAATATGACAACGCTTTTCACCATACTGTAAAGACGTTTTACAATCAAATTGTCAATATGACGAATATTTCTTTTTCAGTTTTTTCGTAGTCAATATGAAAACTCCAGTTGTTATTATGAAAACCGAACCAGTTTGATATTTGCTGTTGTCAATATGAAAAACACGGTTGTCGATATGATAACCACGGTTGTCCATATGCAAACTTCGGTTGTCAATATGAAAGTCGCAGTTGTTAATATGAAAACACAACCTGTACAAAAAATATTCTCTAAAGAGGACAATTGTCATAGTCAATATAAAAAATCTGCCAACAATCTGGGCGTAACTTTATTATTTTTCCGGCAGAAGTAAGGAACGCGTTCAATTCTGAAATGCGGTGTAGGCTACTATGTGACTGAAAACCTATCAAAAAGAACAAGATCATGGAAGTGAAAATCTGATTGGATCTGAGAGATATGGAATAGTTAATGAAAAAGTACACAATCACTTTACACCCCCTTATTGGTCAATTTTCAGAAAATCTTGAAAACACTGTCTTGGTATTCATATGGAGAATACATAGAATAAAATTAAATTCATTATTTGGGACGAGGTAGTAGATATGTCGAAAATCGTGGGAAAATATGCATTCTATTTTCACAGATAATTTTTTTTGCACCCTTCTGAACGCCAATAGATATTCGTTTTTTTTATTCAAAATTATTTTTTTTGTTGATTTAGATATACACACCGAGTTTCAACATTGTATTAAGCCGTTCTATATATAGGAAAAACACCTACCACTTGTACCACACTACCCTTAGGGGTCGAATTTCAAAAAACCTTGAAAACACATTCTAGGTATTCATACGAAGAATCCGTAGAATAAAAATGAATTCAATATTTGGAAAGACCTAGTAGATATGATGAAAATCGTGAAAATATATGCATTTTATATTTATTATATTTATTATATTTCCAAATATTTTTTTTTGCCCCCCCCCCCTTCTGAACGCCAATGAATATTCAAATTTTTTTTTATCACTATTACTTTTCTAGTTGATTTACATATACACACCGAGTTTCAACATTGTAGCTTAAGCCGTTCCATATATAGGAAAAATACACCCACTTAAACCACACTACCCTTAGGGGTCGAATTTCAAAAAACCTTGAAAACCCTTTCTAGGTATTCATACGAAGAATCCGTAGAATAAAAATGAATTCAATATTTGGAAAGACCTAGTAGATATGACGAAAATCATGAAAATATTTGCATTTTATATTTATTATATTTACAAATATTTTTGTTTGCCCCCCCCCCCTTCTAAACGTCAATGAATATTCAAATTTTTTTTTATCACAATTACCTTTCTAGTTGATTTACATATACACACCGAGTTTCAACATTGTAGCTTAAGCCGTTCCATATATAGGAAAAACACCTTCACTTGTACCACACTACCCTCAGGGGTCGAATTTCAAAAAACCGTGAAATCACAATCTAGGTATTCATACGAAGAATCCGTAGAATAAAAATGAATTCAATATTTGGAAAGACCTAGTAGATATGACGAAAATCGTGAAAATATATGAATTTTATATCTATTATATTTACAAATAATTTTTTTTGCCCCCCTTTCTAAACGCCAATGAATATTCAAATTTTTTTTTATCACAATTACTTTTCTAGTTGATTTACATATACACACCGAGTTTCAACATTGTACCTTAAGCCGTTCCATATATAGGAAAAACACCCCCACTTGTACCACACTACCCTTAGGGGTCGAATTTAAAAAAACCGTGAAAACCCATTCTAGGTATTCATACGAAGAATCCGTAGAATAAAAATGAATTCAATATTTGGAAAGACCTAGTAGATATGACGAAAATCGTGAAAATATATGAATTTTATATCTATTATATTTACAAATAATTTTTTTTGCCCCCCTTTCTGAACGCCAATGAATATTCAAATTTTTTTCATCACAATTACTTTTCTAGTTGATTTACATATACACACCGAGTTTCAACTTTCTAGCATAAACCGTTTAATAGTTAGGAAAAACACCCCCTACACCCGTAGCATACTACCCCTAAAAAAAATTTTATTTTTCCAACATTCCGCTACTATAGCTCTATCTAAATACCAAGTTTAAGGCTTATATCATTACAGGTTCTCAAGATATAAGCATTGGAACTTTTTCCTTTCCACCTTCCCCCACCCTCCCCCTCTACACCCCCAACATCAAAACTTTTTTCCCTGCTAGGGTTTATTTAGCGCTACTTCTGGTAAAAATTCTAAGCATCTATCTTAAACTGTTCTTGAGATATGAAATGTGTTTGATTTGCAAAATTCTCATCCCCTCCACTTCTATGCTCCACCTCCCACTTAAAAAATTTTACTTTGATCAATCTTTTTTTGTCAACCTTTATACCCAAACCAAATTTTATTTTTCTAGAGCAATTGATTCATGAGACATCGTAATCTTAAGTTTTTCACCCCCCACCCCCATACACAACTTCCCCCACCCAAAATTTTTCTCCATTCTGTTCTCCTAGTATAACTACAAATATGTTTTAAGTTTGAATGGTGTGCCATTAACGGTTTAGGAGATATGGATTTTAGAATGTGTCTATCTCACCTTTTTTGGGTTTCGGACGCATTACATTTCCCCCCACTCCCACACCCCTTGATCAATATTGACAATTTTTCTGCAAATGGGTCTACTATCAGAGCTCTATAGAAATTCCAAGTTTCAGCTTCCTAACATAAGGGGTTACTGAGATCTGGAAACCAAAATTTTCGGTCTAAAACACTTCCCCCTCCTTCCCCCTCACACCCCCACCCCTAAAAATTTGGTCACTTCAAGGTGCCTACCCCATCTATTCGTTAAAAAAATTTAAATTTAATATCTCAAAGCGTTTGGCAGCTACGAGCCTCCAAACGATCTTGCGTACGGCGTACGGCGGACAGACGGACTGAAAATTTTTATTGCTTTTTTCGCGTCTACTAGTTATGAAACGTGAAAATAAAAATTTTGAGGGTAGCAAATTTTTTTTTTTAAAAAATCAATCACAATACTTAATTATTAAAATAATAAAGTAATATTAAAATAATAAAGTAAAACCACTGTTATCAATATGAGGACCACTTGCCAATGTGAAAACCATGGTTGTCGATATGAAAATCACCACTGTAGATATGAAAATCGCGATTTTCAATATGAAAATCATAGTTATCAATATTATAACTAATTGTCGATGTGGAAACTACGGTTGCCAATATGAAAATCACCTTTGTTGATATGAAAACATGAAAAAAATAGTTGTCAACATGAAAACTTCAGTTTTTTTGAAATTGATTAATATGAAAGCCGCAGTTGTTTGCTGGCACCGGTATGTTTAAGTCTTTTAATAAAAGTGTACCGAGAAACGTGTGACAAAAAGTGAATATTATTTAAATTAAAACAAAGCTAAGCAGAAAAAGTTAAACAGTTCTCCTCATTAAGTTTTGTAGCGGAATTTATTTTAAGAATGAAAGACAAGAATATCTGGAAAGCTCTTGACGAAGTTGCTGATAAGGATTATTATTCAGGTAATACAAATTGCAAAGTTAAAACTCTTGACTAAAAGTTATTCCTTTCTTTATTATCTTTCTCTTTTCAGATGCTGCAATATTATGTGTCTTCAATATAATAAACTGTAGAAGGATAGCACTGGAAGGAAGTCGATGCATACATTTGCAATAAAGGACTCCCAGCAGTAGTTTTGTTTGAAGCAGAAGCAACGCAGCAGGTGGAGGAAGGATCACATCAGATTTCTAGTATCTCCTGGGGACTGACTAATTAGTAGTATTTTAAAGATTTTTTTTTTTATATAACTCAAAAAAGCGGATTTAACGTTAATTGTATTCGATGCTTGACGCTTTAAAAAAGGAAGATCAAACCTAATTTTTATGATTATTGTAAACTATAGATAACATTTAAAATATAAGTATTTCTGTTATATCAGTATTTTTGGCTGTTTTATTTCTTAGGTTGTGCGTCTTCAACTTGGTTTTTCAGATTTATACCTTGAACTTTCATATTGTTTCGACAACCACAACTTTCATATCAAGAAGGTGCGTTTTCATATTAGCAACTGTGATATTCATATCAACGGCGTGGGTTTTCATATTGACTCTTGCGATGTTCATATGAACAATTTGGATTTTCATGTTGATAACTGCGATTTTCATATCAACAATGTCGGTTGTCATATTAACAACTGTGATTTTCATGTCAACAACATGGGTTTACATATTGACTGCTGCGATGGTTATATCAACAATTTTGGTTTTCATATTGAAAACTGCGATTGTTATGTCACCAGTGCGCGTTTTCATATTGACAACTGCGATTTTCATTTCAACAAAATGAGTTTTAATATTGAAAACTACGGTTCTCAAATTGAAAATCAAGATTTTCAATGCAACAATCAATTTCACAACTCACAAAATTGATGATCGGACGTTTTTCATATTGACAACTGCAGTTGTTGGATGAATAATAACAAATTTTTTGTCAATATGACAACCGTAATTGACGAACCTTTTTGGTTCAGTGTAGGGAACATAGGCACATCCATACATACATACATACATACACATGTGTGATGATCCACATCCTCTTTTTATATATATAAATCTATTTTGTTATCTACGAGACGATTAGTTTAACACTTATATGCGCTTTAAGATAGTAAAATGGTCTCGCTTATTTAAGCCGAATTGCACTCACGATGCATACAATTTGAATGGAAAGGTAATTTTCTGGCGTTTACACTGCTCAACGGTTTCGAGGATAGGTACTGTGAGCAGGGTTGCCAGGTCAGGCTATTTATCGCCAATTGGGCTACACAGATAATGTTGTCGCTACAAAAAAATCAAGGTTTTGATTTATCTAACTTGGGCTATTTCTTATTTGAATCGGCGAATTTCGGGCTATCTTGAATTCAATAAATTTTGGGCTGTCTTGTATTTTATATTAGTAGTCTGGGTGGCTTAGTGGCTAGAGCACTTGCCTTCGTTGCACCTGGTACCAGGTTCGAATCTGCTTGACGACAAGTAATTTTCGAAAATGGGACTGGGTTCCGGACTACCAGTTCACTCAGCTGTAAATGAGTACCTGAGTTAAGAACGGGGTAATAATCACGGACGAGCGTGTAGCTGACCACTTCACCTCCTAGTGTTCCGTTGGTCTCGCAATGAAGTAACTCTAGCATTACTTCAAGGCCTAGGCCCGATTTGGGCTGTTGCGCCATTGATTATTTATTATTATTGTATTTTATATTGCGAATTATTGATGCGTGAACAACCAAAATTGTCGGATTCGGGACGATACCAATCCACACGAGATATACCAGCACCAAATACGTCCCGGGAAAGTCACTGTTTGGTGCGGATTTTGGTCTGGAGAAATCATCGGTCAATGCTTCTCTTAAAACGAAACTATGGCATTGCCATGACTGTCAAACGATCGATAATAAGCAACTTCTTGTGTCCTAAAATGGAGGATATATGTAGATACCGACGGTATATGGTTCCAACAGGACGGCGCTACGTGCCTCACAGCGCATGTCACAATAGATATTATGCCAATGATTTGGGGGCATCATTAATCCCATAAATTATTTTTTCAAATAAAAATGAATTAAGTAGATATCTCACACACAACTTATTTTATTTGCATTTCAAAATTGAGCGTCCTTTATCTCATGCTGCAGGCTAATCCCGAAGGGGTCTAAGGCGACATATCTGATGAGTCGCGCCCGTGGTGCTGAGCCCTACATCTCAATTGATTTTAAATGTTTTTCTGAACTGTGTGGTAACGAATAACTTTACCAATGATAATTAATGATTAGGTGAAGCCCAATACATTAACAGGGTGAATTTAATTGCGGCCATGGTCGATTTTATAAAATGCATAGACATTTATCCTAAGCTCGCAGGGAACCATGGAAGCTGCAAGGATGTTATACTAAGAAAAAATAAATTTCATATTACTATGGACTTTGAAAGATGTTGCGAGCCAGCCAACTTAGGTTATCAGAGGTAGAACAGTTCCAGAGGATAAGATTCTGTCCTCGTCACGACCCAGCCAGAAAGGCAGGCGACACTCAGCTCAACCATAAAGGGAAAAACTTACTATGACTGGAGCGGCAACACTGTGGAACAACCGGAGATGAAACGTCAGGACGTGATAAAATTGAAAAATTAAATGCGTCCATGGCCGACTTTAAAATTGCATCGATGTTTATTCTCAGCCCACAGGGAAAACCTGGAAGATCTTAGGTGATGCCTCGACAGATAGCGTAGTATCTGTCTAATATGAATGAGAGAGGACGCGGCCGTACGCCGTACGCAAACTCGTTTTAGGAATTATAGTTCCCAAACCCTATGAGCTATTAAATTGATTTTTTTCTGAATAGACATGGTAGACTTCTTGAAGTGAGAATTTTTTCAGTAGTGCGGGTGCTAGGGGGAAGGTGGGGGAAGCGTTTTAGACGAAAAATTTTGGTTTCTAGATCTCAGCAACCGCTAGTGGTATGAAGCTGAAACTAAGAATTTCTATAGAGCTTTGAAAGTGGACCCATTTGCAAAAAAATTGCTGATATGGGTGAAGGGGTGTGGGTGCGGAAGGGGAAATAGTGCGTCCGAAACGCAAAAATGCCGAGATCGACACATTCTAAAATCCATATCTCTTAAACCGTTAACGGCAAGCAATTAAAACTAAACAAATATCTGTAGATATACTAGGAAAGTAGATTGAAACAAAATTTTTTGGTGGGGGTGGTGGCGTGCGGGGGTGGGGGTTGAAATAGTAAAGATTACGATATCTCACAAACCAATTGCACCAGAAAAACAAAATTCGGTTTGGGTATAAAGCTTGATAAATAAAGATTGCTCAAAGTAAAATCATTGAAGGGGGCGGGGGAGCATAGAGGTGGGGAGGATAAGAATTTTTCAAAAATAACACGTTTCATATCTCAATAACAGTGTAAGATAGATGGTTCAAATTTGAACTAGAACTAGGCCCAATAGAGCCCTAGTAGGGAAAAAAAATTGGCGGTGGGGGTGTAGAGATTGAGGGTGAGGAAGGGTGAGAAGGAAAAAGTTCCGATGCTTATATCTTAAGAACTTGTAATGATATAAACCTTAAACTTCGTATTTAGATAGAACTATATTAGTGGCATAGTGGAAAAATAAAATTTTTTTAGGGGTAGCATGGTGCGAGGGTGGGGGAAGTTTTTCCTAACTTTGGAACGGCTTACGCTAGAAAGTTGAAACTCGGTACATACTATCCCCCCTATTCAGGATCAGAGTCTCATATCAAAAAAGCCTCAATTAATTCAAAATTCATACGAAATTGAGACTCTCGGCCTACTTTGTGACTCGGTCCTGAATAGGGAGCATATATGTAAATCAACTAGAAAAGTATTTCCGATTAAAAAAAAAATTTCAATATTCATTGTGGTTCAGAAGGGGGGGGGGCAGAAAAAAATTTCAGTAAATATAAAATGCATATATTTTCACGATTTTCGTCATATCTATTAGGTCTTTCGAAATATTGAATTCATTTTTATTCTACGGATTCTTCATATGAATACCTAGAATGCGTTTTCAAAATTTTTTGAAATTCGACCCCTAAGATGGTGTAAAGTGGTTGCATACTTTTTCATAACTTCCACCATATCTCTCAGGTCTGATCAGATATCGAATATCTTTTCACTTCCACGGGCTTGTTTAGTAATCACCTATTTTTAAGTTTTTTTATTTTCCAACCTATAGACCGCATCCCGGAATATGACCCAATTATATAATTCATATATTACACTCTTATTCTAACCGTTTTCCGAACTTTTTGTTAGATTTTCAGTCACATAGTAACATACACCGCATCCCCGAATTAAACACGTTCCGAACTTCTGCCGAAAAAATAATAAAGTTGCGCCCAGACTGTTGGCATTTTTTTTTTATTTTATTTGAAATTGCCGATTTTGGTCTACTCGGCGTTTGAGAATTGGCTACTCCCTCTCTTGAAAACCTGGCAGCCCTGACTGTGAGTACATTGTATGCACACGAGTGGTCCGAATTATGAGCGTCGTAAGCGTACCGATAATTCGGACCGGCTTAAAGCACTGTCAGAAATGTGAGCACCGTGAGAATAATTCGGACAGCGGCCTAGTCTCATTCACAACGCGCCACGGATAATAGCACAAATTTCCTAAAATCGCGGTCATTCGATAAATTAAACATCACAAATCATCAGACGGAAAAAATTCACGCATTCGATAATTATGAGCTGCTTTCATGTCTGGGAAAAAAAGTAGATTTTAAAGACATCTTTCTCGGCAATACAATTTATTAGCTGGTCAAATACAATTACCATCTTACCTCGACGTTTTAAATTATTATAAACTAAGAATTAGATCGTACTCCTAAGTTTGAATGTGGTCTCAGGGAAATGTCACTTTGAAGGCAATTTTGTACCGCAAAAGGTAAGGAAAAATGAAAATTTCAAAACGCGATATTTTTTTTTTTCAGGGTTTGTTTGTTGAAACATAGCGCAATATGTTTCAAAATACCTTTATAATAAATGAAAAATATTTTTTTTTTATTTTCAGGTTGGGGCTCAAACGGGTTGGTATTACCCACAATTGTTCCGGCTTCATCATTTTGGTGGCAAAGTCCGATTGAGTGACGGCAAGTGGCAAAGTCCGATTTGGTCACGGCAAACTCGCATTGTGCCTGTTGCGCCAACAATCGGTCGAACATTATTTGACTGAAACGAAATGATGAATAAACAGAAACTTTTTTTTAGCATTATTTCGTTTTGACAAACTTATTTTCCTGCGATTCATTTGTGTCCCAACATTTTATGAAAGTCTTCAGAAGTACGTTCAGCCGGTGGCATCTCCGGTCCCGTCGCTTGATTACGTCTTCTAAATTAAAGTTTAGTTAAGCTTTTAATAACACGAGAAAGAAAAATATTCACCGTCGGTCATAATACGTTGACTTTTATCGGCACGGCAAGTGAGCTGTGAGTCTGTACTCTAAGCAGTGCTATCGTAGTAGCTACAGCTGAACATTTGAGAGACCCTCGAAATTACCTAAATTCCAAATGCATGATTCCGTTCGCATTTCGTTCGGGCGAAAATCCATCAAAGTGTACGAACAAACTATCCGATTTGATCCAGTTGGGGACCAAGACATGCGTTATGGGTCACACATCACACTGGTGTTATTTGATCCCGATAGACTCCTAAAACATGCGCTGAATAATCAGCAGTGGATCAATCAGCTCCGTATCTTCGAAAAATTTTTTGTAAATATTCACAGCATTGTTTTGAAGAACCGAACGAATTACGCGCTAGAAATGAATTTCAGAATACACTATGATGGGAAGGCATTAACTGGAAACTATGCAGCACTTACTTCCTAGTCCGGGAACTTGTTGCGCCCACGACTCTTCTCGTTCGATATCGTATTGTCTGTTCCCAATCGTTCATATTCACATCCTTTGGTCAGCCACCAGCCTTGTTCTCATCTCCATCGTTGACATTGACATTTCGATCGGAGAAATGTCAGAATGCTGACTCTACACATATTCGCACGAACACGCTTCAAAAATGAAATTTTAGCTAGTACAAAAACAGGCGAACTATTACATAAACAGGTGATTTTATTGAGGTTAAATCTCAATTTCTAGTACATAAACGACCGAATTCGACACATCTGCCAAACCCAAGGTAGAGAGCAGGCGCGAACGCAGGGGTTGGTTTTGGGGGTTAAAACCCCCAAACCACCCCCCCCCACCACCCGAAATGATGTAGTTACATACACAAAACTAAATGTAACTTGCACTCAACGAGTAAATTTGTATGAAACCCCCCCCCCCCCCCCCCCCAAAGTAATTATTTGTCTGAAACGCCAGATATCTAGGAGTAGTTCTAAACAGCCAGCTGTCATGGAAACTCAATACGGTAGAACGAGTATCTAAGGCAACCATCGCTTTCTACGCGTGCAAGAGAGTGTTCGGTAGAAGGTGGGGCTTAGAGCCAAAGATCACTTACTGGATCTACACGGCTGTAGTCAGGCTGGTCTGCTAATATGGTGACCAGTACTCGGCAAAGTAACTTATAGGAATAAGTTGGAAAAGGTGCAGAGACAGGCTTGTCTGGGAATAACGGGCACCCTTTGGAGCACCTCTTCAGACTCGCTCAATGTCCTTCTTTCTCTGCCACCAATTGACCTGGTCGCAAAATACGTAGCATGCAAATGCATGCATGACTTAGAGATTCAAACCAGCTTAAAACATGTACATACGGGCACAGTAATATCAGCCTACCTACAACAGGGACTACGGACTACACAGATCCTAAGCTCTGGTTTGACTGGAAGTTCGCCATAAATATACCAAGCAGAGAATTCTGGGAGGTTGGAAACGGTGACTCTGCGCGTGATGCATGATCATCATGCGTTATTAAGTATTTTTCAATAACTAATAACATTCTATAAAGTCCATTCCCCTGTGTTGCATTTAATTTTATATTCATTATGCTTATGCTTGTATATTGTAACTTCACGGTTAAAAATCTTGGACTAAAGTCTTAATCCAGAATTCTATTACAGCAAAATCAAATAAATTTAGATTTAGAATGTAAACTTCCAAAATACTTACATTAATATTTAATACATTACGGATTAAGTTACGATCCATTTGGATCAAGTTATTAGTTTCCATTGTATTTTAATCAAATAGTATTAAAATTTAATCCATAGAAATATTTTTCAGAACTATGAGTTGAGCACATATAATGTTAGTATCACCATGTAATACATTTAGCCTTACATTTGTCAGCAAGAGTGATCATGCTCAGAATTATTATACGAAAGTATTTGATTATAAACCTAAGAGGTTTAGAAATTAATTTTTCAATTCTGAGCGATTTAAAACTAATACTTTTTGGTTTAAATTTTATCACGATTTTCTCGCGCTATTCAATTGTTTTTAGGTGGCTATAACGTTGAAAGAATATGTTTCACTCAGTCTTTTTGCATTCGTCGTGAGTTTCACATTTTATATTTTCTTTCAGTAAGTAAAATAGTTAAATATATATTATAGAGTTAAAACTATTTATTTCTTTCAGATATTTTTTGATTTTTAATTTAGGTATTTGAAAAAATACCTATAATTCATTTATGATCAATTGGACCAAGTATGCCAATGAAGAGTAGAGTCTTTATTCACCGCGACGAAACCGGAATAATAGATGCTCAATATGAAGGTACCCTAAAGTGCAATGACATAATTTTAATTCATACATATGTATGTCTCTTATTTCTTTCACAGAATGGAATGAATCGTTTACACCTTTTGTATATATGCTAAAGCTATTGCCAGTTACTGCGTTGTGAAGAAACTTAAAGCCAAGAAGAAGTTGTTTTTAGGTACTATTAAGAATGTATTTTTGTATTGAGTATTTATTATTTAATAAAAGAAAAAGTGTAAATTTCATTATTAATTTTTATTTCATGAGGCAAAGAAATACAACAAAGGTAAGCTGTATTTGTATTAATTATAATAAAATTAGTATTGAATTGAAACCATGTTCTGTATTCAACTATAATACATATTCGAATTAAAATCCTAATAAATATAGGAGTATACTTTAATTGAATTTAGTTTAAAACTTTAACTTCTTTTAATTACATTCCAATGGTATGAGCTTGTAATGTAATACTATTCAATTAGATTTTTTTGTTAATAATTCAATATTTAGAGTATTGAATTCCAATACTACTGAAATATGTTTTTAATACATTGGGAAGTTTAAAATTCAATAATTTTTTAGTGTGGACATATATCCAATACAAAAAATATTGAAATCTAGTCCCAAATTTTTGTTCTTTTCATACGAGTTCAATTAAGTTCATGTTATGTATTTCACTTAATTGACTTAATTTTGTAGTCATTATGCTTATGCCAGTATCTTAACACTTCTTTTTATACAAGTTCAATTAAGTTCATGTTATGTATTCCACTTTATTGAATTAAACCAATATTAACATGTTAGCAATAATTAGATATAAATACTGTTAATAAACTATCCGGATATCAGGTTCAAACTCGTACTCTTAACAGCGGGGCCGATTAATATCAATACTGATGGTTCTAAGATGGAGGACGGAGTGGGCGCAGCCGTGCACTCACTTCCAACAAACTATCTTCCAACAAACTATTGCTACTGGCTGCCGAATAATTGCAGTATTTTCCAAGCGGAGGTACTGGCGATTCAGAAGGCGGCGGAGTTAGCTCACAAATCGCGGAAAAGAGATAGGGCAGTTTTTATCTATACGGATAGCCAAGTAGCCTTAATGGCCTTGCAGTCCTGCACTATCAAATCCAAGGCAGTACTTAACTGTCGACGCGCTTTACAGAAACTGTGCTCAAATAGGAAAGTGGAACTCTGTTGGGCACAGTGGTGTTTTAGGAAATGAACTCGCGGATGATCTTGCCAAAAAAGGTGCTAACCTTGGGCAAGAAACCGCGGTTTCTGTACCACCGCCTCTTACCGTCATTTAGAACTCCATAGAAAAAAAGATGGTAAGCCTGTCCTGGGCCAGGTGGCGGGCTTCATCAACCTCCAGAACAACAAAACAAATGTGGAGCACTCTCAATAAAGAAAGAACTAAACTCTTATTAGCGTTACTAAGAGCGCAATGCGCAACTTTAATTACCGGCCATTGTTTGATAGAGGCGCATGCGTATAGATTGGGGCTGATTACAAACGATATCCGCAGGAACTGCAAACTTCCCGGGGATCGTGCAACGCTAGAACATCCTCTGTGCAACTAGCCAGCTCTCGCTAGGAGACGGGTGAAAGCTCTTTGCTTCTGATCATACTAAGAAGATCGGGGTAAGAATCACGGACGAGCGTGTAGCTGACCACTTCACCTCCTAGTGTTCCGTTGGTCTAGTAATGAAGTAACTCTAGCATTACTTCAAGGCCTAGGCCCGATTTGGTCTGTTGCGCCATTGATTATGATTATATTCTTTATATACATAAGTGATTCAGTTGCAATGCCATCGGCTTTCGGATAAATTTCAATAATGTTCCGAAAGATTTCAGCAGGTGAAAAGAAAATTAGTACGAAAGTTAATATGGATATATATCACTCTTGAATTGATGTTGACTAAAAAAAAAAATAGTTTAAGTGAAGAATACCTAAAAAAGCAATGTTTGTTTTAGATAGATTTTAAATTCTGTGCAGATATGATCTATTTACGATTCATGATTCACCTACGAATTGTGATTCAATTTACCTTCACCTATACATAAATCCTTACTGATTGCCTTCTAATGCTTTCGGTTTGCGGAGTATAGTACCTACTATTGAACCATTATTTTCAAACTCCAAATAGGCATAATACAACGTAATTGTAGCACCCTTACATCAACAGTACATTTCGTTTCAATGACGAAATGCCAATGTTCTCTTTAATAAGCAGCACACGTTTCATTTTCCATTCAAGCTGGGATGAAGGGGAGCAAACGAACATTGGTGTGTCAATTCCATAACTTCACTTTAGTACACGTTTCTAATTTGTTCCTAGATGTCTTTCCGTTTTCCACCTTTATACTCGCCACTGGCACTACAAATGAAATTTGTAAGTGTCGCTGTCCAGTTAGTGGTTCGCATCACCCGCCTTCACCATGAAGGGTTTGTTGTTTCTGGAGGGCGGGATGGATGTTTCACATCCATCTGTCTTTTTCATACATCATATTGATCAAAGCTGTACTGTTTCAGTTCTTTGGTTTAGGACTGGTTCTGTATTAGAGTCCTTTTTGATTAACATGGATTCCGGGAGCCTGACATTTGCATTTGGATAACGCTCACTGATGGACATAGCCTTGCTCCGGAAATGGAGCAAAGCATCGGGGATTTTGATATTCAGGAGTTGTTGCTGGTAATTGCCTTTGTCAATGGGCTTCCTTTTTCGGAACTACCGCATCTTTCAATGGGATTACTTTTGCTGGACTACCATTACAGAGATATTTTCTGGTAAATTTCAATTCAGCGAAAAAGTAGAGAGACCGGCAAATTGAAAGAGGCAGGTAGTGGCACTGGGTTCCACAAGGGGTTTTCCGATGAGATTGAAGGAATTGCGAGTTATAAATTAATTGAAAGCAGCTGCCGGGTCGTATGAGGAGATAAGATCCAACCGGGGTAATAATAATTATTACAATCATGAAACGAAAATAACAGGGAAGTTTTAGTTCGTGATGAACAATTCACTGGATTTAGTTGTAGGCTGCATTCATTTGGCAATACAAAGTTCACTATTTTAGAAATAAAGTATTAACATTTTGTTGTTCAGATGTTGTTTGTTTTAATGTTGTCATCCTCCTTCACATAGACGTTAGCTACACTCAGAAAAATAAATAGTTAAAATCAACTATTTATTAACTTTTTCTACATTTAAAATCGTGACTACCATAAAATAAGTTGAAAGTTGACTATTTTGTAGTAAGAATAAAATGACAGTTGAGTTAATTATAAAAAAGTTGTTTTTAACTACAATATGTTGTTTTCGTAGAATATAACTATTTTGCAGAAGTTTTTACTAAAATTTGTTTAATATGATATTTACTATTAAGTAGTAGATATCAACCGGAAAGTAGTCAACTTAAATTTAAATTGACTACTTTCTGGCTAATGTCTACTACTTAATAGTAAATTTCATATTAAACAAATTTTAGTAAAAACTACTGCAAAATAGTTATATTCTACGAAAACAACATATAACTACAAATTTGGAATAAAATTAACAAAAATTCCTGCAACATTAATATGTACATAAATATAAAAACCCACTAGGTAAACCAATAAATTCTTTATTTTATATAATTATGTATGTATGTATTTTTTATATAATTCGTTGTATATACGTAGATACATAGGTCGTTTTTAATATTTTTAATCTTTTTAGGTTTTAACACAAGTTCTATTATTTATTTTCTATAATATAAAAATACTTAAGCCTAATCATTTTTTTGCTGCCGATTGTTTTGTGGATATGCATTGCATTGGTGGCGAATGTATTTTCTTTATATCGATAATATTAGCTAATTCTAAATTTTTCACCTCGAAGTGGGTGTCAAAATAACTAATCTTTAGTTCATAACAAACAAAAAACAAATTATTTTCTTTATTTCTAATAACTGAAGATATCTCAAAAAATTTTAAGGTCGGATGACTAGAGCTAATAAGAAACCGTTTTTTATATTTATTGCCATTAATTAAAATTTTCGAGGCTATATATTCATATTTCTCGTTTTCAATATTTAAATCGCTATTAATATTTGGAAAAAAAAATTGTTCTATCAGGATCACCTTTTTCATGTTGTCAACCTGTATACGTTCTTCCATCCCCTTGTTTCGAAGTATTCGAGAAGCTGAAATAAATTGAAATTTAATGCCGATTGACCAGCATATATCTATCCGAAAGGAATTTGCTTATGTACATACCAATAAATCGTTGATATAAAGCTGCGATAACTTCCAAGAATCTAGAACTTTCCAAAGAGGACTACTGCAATCCTGTGTTTCTTCCACTAATGACATTAATAATGTTAATATAAATATTAGCACTTTTATGAGCTTATATACCGCAGTTTTTATAAAAATGCATGTATTACAATAAAAACTTACCGTTTGTTTCACTGTGATTCAAATCACTGAATTCGTACTCCTGTAATATATCGATACATAATTCCTGCACTATTTCGTTATTTGCATCCGTCATAATTGCAATTATATAATGTATTGTACATACTATATATCACTGACTACTTAATTATCTGAATGCACTTTAACAAATTAACGAACTAGACACCGCGATTGAAGAAACAGACTGGCAAACAAACAGTAAACCGGATCAAGTTCCGTTATTTTGGAAAGAAATTTCCTTTTTTTTCAACTACCTAGAAATTGGTGGAATGTTACAACAGAATAGTTGAAAGTTACTATAAAATAGTGGATTATAGTGATACCCAACTATTTAGTTGTAGTATTGAAATTAACTATTTTTTAATTGAAATAAACTACAATATAGTACTAAACTACAGATTTTACTATTTCTGAACTATTTTTTTGATTTTTAACTATTTTTTAGGCATATTTTAGTTATTTGTACTTTTATGAAAGATAGCTATGAAAATAGTTAATTTTTACTAAAATATTTGCTGGGTGTACTTGTAACAACTGCTGGGACGATCGAAATTTCCTGTTTACGATCGAGTGTACGGTTACGAAAGAAGAAGTTGGACTATCTTATCCATTTGCGGTACAATTTGTGGAATCAATATCAACTAGGGGCTGCCATTATTTTCCATCATATCCGGATTAAGAGTATTTTCGAACAGCTCAACCTATGTAAGAGTCACGTATGTGAGGAGTATTTGTAACCTAGGGCCATGCCATCATGTATAAACTGCGGATGCTTACAAATGTGGAAAATGATTTGGCCTTATGTTCAATTTTTCCAGAGGCAAGTATACTGATTTCCTTATCCGCAGCCAGCAGACTTATTCAGCCATGAAACCAAAAAAAGAACAATGTTTATGCCTCCTATGGGAGTGACAATAGTACGATACCCTGGCGACCAATTTAGGCTTATTATTTGCTCCTATCGCAGACATCGCACGGTTTTCTTATTTCGATTTTCCTAAGTCCTTGTCACGATATTTTCATCGAATTGCGTGTAAACATCGAAGGTATTAAAAAAAGTATCCATCTTTAAGAGGACTGCAAATCCCCAGGTGACCAGAGAAATAATTAAACGGTACACTATTGGGTGGTCTTCTTGTTCTTTCATTGACCGTGAAATAATTAAAGCAAATATGCATGGTAGAGAGCTTTTTGAAGAGCTTGTCACGCAATTAAGAGTAGGAACAAAACCACCCACGACGTTACCTGAGCTGGGATAATGTTTAAAAAGAGTCACGCAGCAACCAACATCACCTACCATCACTACGATCCATCCCTTAATCGGCCACAGTATACTTGGTCGATGCAACCCGAAAATAGAGTCGACTACTGGCCAGCTGTTAAACTGATTAGGTCGGCGGTAATTTAGGTCCCAAGGCACCCCATCAACAGCTAAAAATAGTACCCCCAGAGTCTCACTGCTGGTTACCAACTTGAATTTTCCCTTTGAAATCATTAAAGAATTTTCACGCTCCAGGTTTTCCTACTGGTGGAACCCTTTCAAATCAAAAAATCTGCCAACAGTCTGGGCGCAACTTTATTACTTTTCCGGCAGAAGTTCGGAACGTGTTCAATTCGGGGTTGCGGTGTATGTTACTATGTGACTGAAAACCTAACAAAAAGTACGGGAAGCGGTTTGAATAGGGTGTAACATATGAATTATATAATTGGGTCATATTCCGGGATGCGGTCTAGAGGTAGAAAAAGAAAAAACTTAAAAATATGTGATTATTAAACAAGCCCGTGGAAGTGAAAAGATATGCGATATATGCTAAAAAATATACAACCACTTAACACCCTCTTAAGAGTCGAATTTCAAAAAATCTTGAAAACACTTTCTAAGTATTCATATGAAGAATCCGTAGAATAAAAATGAATTCAATATTTGGAAAGACCTAGTAAATATGACGAAAATCGTGAAAATGTATGTATTTTATTTTTGATCATATTTTTTTTTGGTCCCCCTCCTTCCGAACTCCAATGCATATTAATTTTTTTTTATAATATGTGCTTATTAAACACGCCCGTGGAAGTGAAAAGATATTCGTTATCTGATCAGACCTGAGAGATATGGTGAAATTCATGAAAAAGTATACAACCACCTTACACCATCTTAGCGGTCGAACTAGAAAAAAAAAATTAAGTAAATATTTTGAAAGACCTAGTAGATACGACGAAAATCGTGAAAACAAATGCATTTTATTTTTAATGATAATTTTTTTTGCCCCCCTTCCGAACGCCAATGAATATTCGAATTTTTTTTTAACGGAATTACTTTTCTAGTTGATTTACATATGCACACCGAGTTTCAACTTTCTAGCAGAAGCCGTTCTAAGGTTAGGAAAAACACCCCCCATCCCCGTACCATTCAACCCCTAAAAAAAAATTTATTTTTTCACCATGCCACTACTATAGCTCTATCTAAATACCAAGTTTCAGTTTCCTATCATTATAGGTTCTTTAGATATAAACATCGAAACTTTTTCCTTCTCACCCTTCCCCACCCTCACCCTCTACACCCCTACCACCAATTTTTTTTTCCCTACTATGGTTCTATTGGGCATACTTTTGATAAAAATTTGAAGCATCTATGTTACACTGTTATTGAGATTTGAAAAGTGATATTTTTGAAAAATTCTTATCCCCCCACTTCTATGCTCCCCTGCCCACTTCAAAGATTTTACTTTGAGCAATCTTTATTTATCAAGCTTTATACTCAAACCAAATTTTCTAGCGCAATTGGTTTGTGAGATATCGTAATCTTAAGTATTTAACCCCCACCCCCGTACGCCACTACCCCTACCAAAAAATTTTGTTTCAGTCTACTCTCCTAGTATAATTACAAATATTTGTTAAGTTTTAATTGCTAGCAATTAACGGTTTAGGAGATATGGATTTTAGAATGTGTCGATCTCGTCATTTTTGCGTTTCAGACGCATTATTTCCCTCTCCACTCCCACACCCCTTCATCCATATCAGTAATATTTTTGCACTATCAAAGCTCTATAGAAATTCCAAGTTTCAGCCTCCTACCATAAGTGGTTGCTGAGATCTAGAAACCTCTATGGGTGTGCAGACCCATATTTTATTATTTATTAAATTAAACAACTTGCTTGTTCCAGTTTTCAAATTCAACTAACTTTATTTCTACTATTCATTTCCTACTTAGCCTAAGGTTACAAAGACATACTCATATACATTTTTTAACATTTTAATACTCGGTTTCATATTTCGCTGCCTTTTCATCAATTTACCGGAGGGTCGATTTTATGGCTTATTTTTCCTATTGATTGCATCCAAACGCTTCTGCCGTTAGACCTTTTGAAGCAACAATCTTAAAGTACAATTTTAGCCAAAACGAATTCTAAAATTATCCAAACGAAAACCTAGCGGTTATCTACCAATTTAAATCCGATTTCGGATACCCGCTACACCTCTAAAACGCTTCCCCCACCTTCCCCCTCAAACCCTCACCCCTCAAAAAAATCCAACTTCTAGGGGTCCACCATGTCTATTCAGAAAAAAAAAAATCAATTTAATTGCTATAACTATAATTCCTCAAACGAGTTTGCGTACGGCGGGCGGCGTACGGCGGACGGCGGACGGCGCACAGACGGACTGAAAATTATTTTTGTTTTTTTGGTGTTTATTAGTCATAAAACGTGTAAAAAAAAATTTCAGGGTTGCAAATTTTTTTTTTTTTAAAGTCGATAACAATACTTTATTATTAAAATAATAAAGTAAAATCAATGTAATTGTTCTGCTGTTATATCGCAATACGACATTCTATCGTAGGGTGTATTCAGAATTTCAATTAAATTTTAATCGGGTGTAACGGTATCACTTCTTTGAATTCACTTTTACTATCAATTTTTATTATTAATTATTAACAACTACCTGCATACCACGGCTACGCTCACGCTTGTTTGCTGCTGTTCTATCGTTACTATCGTTACTCCCGCTGCTTCTATTTCTCTCGTTGATTCCATTACTCCCTTGCTCCCGTTCCTCGCGTTTGTTTCCATTGATTCCATTTCTCCCGTTGCTCTCGTTACTCTCGTTGCTTCCATTTCTCCCGGTACTTCGGTTCTTCATTGTTTTTTGTTGCTCCCGTTGATCTCGTTGCTCACATTTCCTCCTTTGCCCCCATTTTGCATGTTGCTACCAATTCTCTACCAATTGTAAAGTGCTTTCGTTTGCGCAGAAACTTTCGCGAGCGTGTGCTCAATATTTCAGCGAAGTTTCATCGTAATCGGATGAATTAAATTGGAAAGCGTAAACAACCAATTAGAGCACCAGTGTACTAAAATCGCAAAAAAATCTTAAAAATATAAAACAAAACAATTGTTCTTTATTCGATCGGTACCAAACTTCGCAGGAACCATCGCGGGACTATTCTACACGTTCCCTCAAAATTTGATCAAAATCGGTTGAGCGTTTTAGGAGTTCATAGGGAACATAGGCACATACAAACATACATCCTCTTTCATATATGTAGATAGAGTATATCGCTATCGGTTTTTTAAAAAAAAGTTTGCATTTTTTGTTCACGTTTAATGACTAGTAGACACGAAAAACGCAATACAAATGTTCAGTTCGTCTGTCCGCCGTAAGTCATACATCGACCGGTGTACGCAAAAAGGCTCGTAACTCCCGAACCCGATGAGCTATTAAATTGAAATTTGTTCAATGAATAGAGTGGGTAGGCCTCTTGAATTACAATTATTTTCAGGTGGGGGGTTTGAGAGAGGAAGCGTTTTAGACGGAGAATTATTGGATCTCAGCAACCACTTACGCTAGGTAGCTGAAACTTAGAATTTATATAAAACTTTGATAGTGGACCCATTTGCAACAAACTTGTTAATATGGGTGATAGGGTGTGGGAATGGAGAAAAGAATAATGAGTCCGAAACGGAAAAAAGCCGAGATTGACACATTGTAAAATCCATATATTCTAAACGGTTAACGTCAAGAAATAAAACCTTAACAAATATTTGTAGCTATACTAGGAGAAAAGACTAAAAACAACTTTTTGAGTGGGGGCAGTGGCGTACCGTGGTGGGGCTAAAAACATTAGACTACGATATCTCACGAACTGATTGCTCTAGAAAAATAAAATTTGGTTTGAGTATAAAGGTTGATGAATAAAGATTGGACAAAGTTAAAATTTGTTAGGGACGGTGGAGCAAGAAAGTTGAGGGAATTTTTTTACCAGAAGTAGGCCCAATAGAACCCTAGTAGTGAAAAAATGGGAGTTTGAGTGTAGAGAGTGACGGTGGGGAAGGTGACAAGAAAAAAAGCAAAGCAAAGCGAAGCAGCGATAAGCACCGAACATTCCACAATGTGAAGAGCATATCAACAGAGCAAAGCAACCGTCGATAGAGCAGATCAGGCGAACGATTACAATTAGTAGCTGGGTCAAGTTAGGGCAAGCTAAAATCAGCTACAAAAGCAGAGGCCACACAGAGAGAGGAAGACGGGTAAGGACGACTATAGGGAGAGCAGAGGGGCCATACAGAGGGACGAGTGCAGGGAGAGAGCAAAGCAGAGAGGGTCAAGGCGAGTGGAGTCGCACCCACAGAATTACAGTTGACTTAAGAGGTATTAGGAGATTAGAAAAGAGTTAACATTTTTAAGGGGGTGGTGAAGTATGGGGGTTGAGGGGCGAAAGACTTTAAATTACAATATCTTTCAACTTAATTGTGCAAGAAAGATTTTTTAAAAAATAAATTTTAGTGTCCGTATCAGATATGATCTTGAAAGCCGCACCCGGTCTTTCCTCCCTCCTTCCAACACTTCAAAATAATAATAATAAATAATAATAATAATAATAATAATATTTTATTTCTTATTATACAACAAGATAACAACCTTTTTTGTATGTATAATTACTTTGATGGATTAACAGATTCAGGTTATTTGTGAAAAGAAAATAGTAGAAATTGCTTGTATGGTAGTATGTTGATACTTGTTACTAAATTACGATAAATGAAAAGATACGAGTTTCCTAAAAGTCCCCAAACATTTTGTCTTGCGTGTATTACGCGGCAACATATTCCAAATTCTTACTACCTGTACGAAGAATGAGCGTTCACCAATTGTAGTTTTAATACGTGGTAAGAGCATTGTTGGATTCCTAGACGTGTTCAGAAAAGTAATTTCATCAAATAGGTACTTGGGCGATTCAGTGACTAAGACCTTGTGCAAGAAAACTAAAGGAGTTAAGTTCAAATAGTCGGACAAAGGACAACCTAGAATCGCGTTTCTGTAAGGGGAGATATGCTGAGAGCGCCGCAAACCAAAAACATATCTCACGCAGTCATTGAATGCGATGGTTAGCTTCATGTCACATACCGCGTCTCGCTTGGTGTAAATAATACTTCCGTATGTGAAAAAAGGGACTACCAAGGATTTTATTAAATGTAGTCTAACTTCTAATGTCAAAACTTTGGATGACCCCCAAAGTTTCCGTAGAGTTCCATATATTTTTCGGAGACAAGCCATAGTGTGATCACAGCAAGTCATAGTAGAATTAAGCATTATACCTAAGTTTCTTACGTTTTGTTCATAGCTGATTTGTACTTTGTTCAGAAAAATTGGTGGTAGGCTTCTAACGTCGACAGTTTTCTTGTACGTAGGCTGCCTTTTATGTTTCGGGATTTGGCAACCCTGGTGGTGCAATCTGGTAACTGACAGCTCTATCGTAAAGTTGGACATTTTTGAGGTTATACGTACTCAGAACGTTTTGACATACGAGCGCTATTTGTGTTGTTTGCAGTAAATTAAAAGATTTATCTCAGCTCAAAAATGGAGTTAAATCGTGAACATTTTCGTGCGATTATTTTTTACAACTTTCGACGTGGATTAACTCAGCAACAGTGTATAGATGAACTTAATTCAATTTTGGGCGATGAAGCTCCATCAAGGACCAGTGTTTATCGATGAAATGGTGAATTCAATCGTGGTCGTAGTTCACTTCAAGACGAATTTCGTGAAGGTCGTCCAAAATCACTTGTTGTTCCGGAAACCATTGATGCTGTGCGCAAACTGATATTGGAAGATCGTCATTTGACCTATCGTGAGTTGAGACAACCTTAGGCATTAGTGGGACCAGCATACATTCAATATTGCATGATCATTTGATTGTCAAAAAAATTTGTTCGCGTTGGATCCCGCATAATTTGACAAAAGCTCAAAAAGATGCTCGTGTCAATTGGTCCAAAGAAATGCTCAAAAACATCGATTTGATGAGTCATCCACCGTATAGTCCTGACTTGGCACCGAATGACTTCTTTTTATTCCCGTACGTAAAAAACAAACTGAGAGGTCAACGTTTTTCGACACCTGAAGAAGCGGTTGCCGCATTCAGAATGCATGTTTTGGAGATACCTCAATCAGAGTGGCAAAAGTGCTTCGACAATTGGTTCAAACGCATGCAAAAGTGTATAGATTTTCATGGGGAATATTTTGAAAAACAATAAAGTGGTTTTCGATGATTAATATTTGTTTTTCTTCTCTAATCCCGAAATATAAAAGGCAACCTACGTATAGCATTATAGCATTGCATTTTTTCGGATTAAGTTGTAGGCCATTTGGGGAAATTTGATCTAGGTCTTCGTTTATCAGATCAGCACAGTTGGCAAAGTTCTCAGGAGGCTTGTGCAGGTAGATCTGCACATCATCTGCGTACATATGAACTCTAGCACTTTTTAGTGTACTTGGCAGATCATTAATAAATAGAGAAAACAATAGTGGGCTTAGCACTGAACCTTGGGGTACACCACACAATCGATATTTAGTCACTGAGTTTACTCCATTTATGCAGGCTTGTTGTGAGCGATTTGACAAGAAACTGTCCATTAGAGAAACTGCAGTTGAGGAGAAATTGTAGTGAGTTCTGAGTTTACCCAACAGCTTCACATGATTAATATTATCAAAAGCCTTGGAAAAATCCAGCAGTACCAGGGCAGCCATCTCTCCTTCGTCTAATGCAGGCCTTATATCACTGGTAACTTTCAGAACGGCCGTCTCACAGGAGTGCTTAACACGAAAACCCGATTGCCACTCAGAACGATTACGGTGAGATTACGGCTTTCAATATAATCTACCAGTTGCCGACTCATGATTTTTTCCAGAATTTTACCCATGAAGCATAAAATGCTAATGGGTCGATAATCTTCTGGTCCAATCGGTGCCTTAGTTTTTGGAATAGCCAGAATGGATACATTTTTCCAGCGCGCTGGAAAACAGGAGGATGTTAGACTGAAGTTCATTGTATGCAGGAAGACATGCGATATAAATTAAAAAACTAATATAATAAACTGTGGGGAAAGGTCGTCTGATCCCATGGCATGTGACTTAATGCTATACACTGCCTTATGCAGGTCTACATAAGACACGGTGCTAAAGGTGAAGTAGTCATAGTTTGATAACGATAGAGTACTATGAGTGTTAGTGCTCAAATCAGGGTCACTGTACGAACCATTATTGTTTGAAGTTGGCCCAGCTGCAAAAAAATCGTTTAGTACATTCCTATCTAGATTGCAAGTAGGGACATTCTTCCCATAGATGCCGAGGTTTCGTAGATTTGACCACAGTTTATTTGCAGGCAGCTTTGTGTCAAGTTTTGTTGAAAAATATCGTTGCCTCGCTTGCCTAATTAGGAGTGTTACTTTATTCCTTAAAGTTTTAAATAAAGTATGTGATTCAACGGTCTTGGATCGCCTGTACATTTGGTATAAGTATTCCCGCTCCATTATTAATATCTCAATAACAGGTGAATACCATGGGCAGCAACCCGGCTGTAAGACTTTGGTAGTTAGAGGAGCATGCTTGTCAAGCAAAGCAAACAACATATCATTAAGGTTATCTACCATGCCATCCGCCGTTGTATGCCTGAAGATATCACCCCAGGCCTGCATTGCGCAATCATTCACTAATTCTGCGGTGTTGATATTTTTGTAATTACGATATGAAATTGTGCAGGGGTAGTTATCGATAGTTATATATAGTTGATCGGACGAGCTAGTAGGAGTAATTTGGTTACAGAAGCTCCATGAATTAGGCTTTACCATAAACAGATCTAGTAAAGAAGGGTTATTGCAGTTATAATAGCCTACCAGCCTATATCGACCATCCGCTATCCATAAAATAACATTTTTTCAGTTTTATATATAGATATATTATATATTCTATCTTCTATTTTCGCATTTACCTCGGATTTAAATCTTACACATTAGAAATAAGAATTTCATTTTAATTTTTTGTTAGAAGAATGAATTTATTTACGTTATTTTACTTTATCAGTAATAATACAGTATTGTTATTGATTTTAAAAAAAAAAAAAATTTGCTACCCTCAAAATTTTTTTGTGTGCATTTCATGACCAGTAGACACGAAAAAAGCAATAAAAATTTTCAAACCGTCTGTCCGCCGTACGCCGTACGTCGACCGCCAAAATCCTTTGAAGGCTCGTAGCTCTCAAACCAGTGGAGCTATTAAATTGAAAAGTTTTCTAGGAATAGACTGGGTAGACCCCTTGAATTGACATTATTTTCAGGGGTGGGGGTGTGAGGGGGAAGCGTTTTAGACGAAAAATTTTGGTTTCTAGATCTCAGCAACCGCTTATGTTAGCAGACTGAAACTTGGAATTTCTATAAAGCTTTGATAGTGGACCCATTTGCAAAAAAAATTGATGATATGGGTGAAGGGGTGTGGGAGTGGAGGGGGAAGCAATGCGTCCGAAACACAAAAAAGTCGAGATCGACACATTCTAAAATCCATATCTCCTAAACCGTTAATAGCAAGCAATTAAAACTTAACAAATATCTGTAGTTATACTAGGAGAGTAGATTGAAACAAAATTTTTGGGTGGGGTAGTGGCGTACGGGGGTGGGGGTTTAAATACTTAACATTACGATATCTCCCAAACCAGTGGCACCAGAAAAAATCTGCCAACAGTCTGGGCGCAACTGTATTATTTTTCCGGCAGAAGTTCAGAACGCGTTCAATTCGGAGATGCGATGTATGTTACTATGTGACTGAAAACCTAACAAAAAGTTCGGGAAGCGGTTAGAAAAGGGTGTAACATATGAATTAAATAATTGGGTCATATTCCGGGATGCGGTCTAGAGGTTGAAAAAAACAAAACTTAAAAATAGGTGATTATTAAACAAGCCTGGGGAAGTGAAAAGATATTCGATATCTGATCAGACCTGAGAAACATGGTGGAATTCATGAAAAAGTATACAACCAGTTTACACCCTCTTAGGGGTCGAATTTCAAAAAATCTTGAAAACACTTTCTAGGTATTCATATGAAGAATCCGTAGAAAAAAAATGAACTCAATATTTCGAAAGACCTAGTAGATATGACGAAAATCGTGAAAATATATGCATTTTATACTAACCGATATTTTTTTTTGCCCCCCCCCCCCTTCTGAACGCCAACGAATATTCAAATTTTTTTTTATCAGAATTACTTTTCTAGTTAATTTACATATACGTACCGAGTTTCAACTTCTTAGCATAAGCCGTTCTAAAGTTAGGAAAAACACCCCCACCACCGTACCATACTACCCCTAAAAAAATTTTTATTTTTCCACCATGCCACTACTATAGCTCTATCTAAATACCAAGTTTCAGTTTCCTATCATTATAGATTCTTAAGATGTAAGCATCGAAACTTTTTCTTTCTCACCCTTCCCCACCCTCACTCTCTACACCCACACCCCCAACCTTTTTTTCCCTACTAGGGTTCTATTAGGCCTTCTTCTGGTAAAAATTTGAAGCAACCATCTTACACTGTTATTGAGATATGAAACGTGTTGTTTTTGAAAAATTCTTATCCCCTCCACTTACGTACTCCCCCGCCCCCTTCAAAGATTTTACTGTAAGCAATCTTTATATATCAAGTTTTGTATCCAAACCGAATTTTGTTTTTCTGGTGCCACTGGTTTGGGAGATATTGTAATGTTAAGTATTTCAACCCCCACCCCCGTACGTCACTACCCCCACCCAAAAATTTTGTTTCAATCTGTTCTCCTAGTATAACTACAGATATTTGTTAAGTTTTAATTGCTTGCTATTAACGGTTTAGGAGATATGGATTTTAGAATGTGTCAATCTCGACTTTTTTGCGTTTCGGACGCATTGCTTCCCCCTCCACTCCCACACCCCTTCACCCATATCTGTTTTCTTTTTTGCAAATGGGTCCATTATCAAAGCTCTATAGAAATTCTAAGTTTCAGCATCCTAACACAAGCGGTTCCTGAGATCTAGAAACCTAAATTTTTCGTCTAAAACGCTTACCCCGCCTTCCCCCTTACACCTCCTCCCCTGAAAATAATGTCAATTCAAGGGGTCCACCAAGTCTATTCTTAGAAAAAATTTTAATTTAATAGCTCCACTGGTTTGAGAGCTACGAGCCTTCAAAGATTTTGGGGCGGTCGACGTACGGCGTACGGGGTACGGCGTACAGACGGAGTGAAAATTTTTATTGCTTTTTTCGCGTCTACTAGTCATGAAACGTGGACAAAAAAATTTTGAGGGCAGCAAATTTTTTTTTTTTAAAAATCGATAACTATACTGTATTATAAATAATACAGTAAAACAAAATTCGGTTTGGATATAAAGCTTGATAAATAAAGATTGCTCAAAGTAAAATCTTTGAAGGGGGCGGGGGAGTACGTTAGTGGAGGGGATAAGAATTTTTCAAAAATAACACGTTTCATATCTCAATAACAGTGTAAGATGGATGTTTCAAATTTTTACCAGAAGTAGGCCTAATAAAACCCTAGTAGGGAAAAAAAATTTGTGGGTGTGGGTGTAAAGGGTGAGGGTGGGGAAGGGTGAGAAAGAAAAAGTTCCGATGCTTATATCTTAAGAATCTATAATGATAGGAAACTGAAACTTGGTATTTAGATAGAGCTATAGTAGTGGCATGGTGGAAAAATAAAATTTTTTTTAAGGGTAGTATGGTACGGTGGTGGGGGGTGTTTTTCCTAACTTCAGAACGGCTTATGCTACGAAGTTGAAACTCGTTACGTATATGTAGACTAGCTAGAAATGTATTTCTAATACAAAAAAATTTGAGTATTCATTGGCGTTCAGAAGGGGGGGCAAAAAAAATGATCAGTATTTTTAAAATGCATATATTTTCACGATTTTCGTCATATCTATTAGGTCTTTCGAAATATTGAATTCATTTTTATTCTACGGATTCTTCATATGAATACCTAGAATGCGTTTTCAAAATTTTTTGAAATTCGACCCCTAAGGTGGTGTAAAGTGGTTGCATACTTTTTCATAACTTCCACCATATCTCTCAGGTCTGATCAGATATCGAATATCTTTTCACTTCCACGGGCTTGTTTAGTAATCACCTGTTTTTAAGTTTTTTTCTTTTCCAACCTATAGACCGCATCCCGGAATATGACCCAATTATATAATTCATATATTACACTCTTATTCTAACCGTTTCCCGAACTTTTTGTTAGGTTTTCAGTCACATAGTAACATACACCGCATCCCCGCATTGAACACGTTCCAAACTTCTGCCGGAAAAATAATAAAGTTGCGCCCAGACTGTTGGCAGATTTTTTAATATCATTTGCTGTTTTCGTGTCTACTAGTTATGAAACGTGAAAAAAATAATTTTTAGAGTAGCAAATTTTTTTTTTTTAATTCGATCACAATACTGTAGTATTAAAATAATAAAGTAAAAATTGGACAACAGTCTGGGCGCAACTTTGTAACCTACACCGTATCTCAGCAATAAACACGTTTCGCGCTTCTATTAAAAAAATAATAAAGTTGGGCCAGACTCTTAGTGGATTTTTCTACTTAATTGGTTCGAAAGCTAACATTAACAGATGAAATGGCAATTCACCAAATTGTTCACGCAATAACTACATCATACGCCCGCTGAATGGCAAGTAGCGCTGTTTTGTTGAAAATGGATATCGTTTTCATCAATTTCTTCAATTTTGGTATAGAAAAAAGCATTCAGCACGATAGGGCTCAATATTTCTTCTCTCTCGTAAAGCCTTTAACATCTCGAGATATTGGAATCATGAATGAATGAATGAATGGAATCATTCTGAAATGACCTTCGTCAAAAGATTCAATTATTTGATTTAATTTGAAAAATTTAGGTTAATTGAAAAACCTGAATTATGTCCTCTTTACTTTACATTCAGTATAATACGAGATGCAATTGAGTAACGAAATTATTGAATCCAGCTTTGTGACCTAGTCCCGTTATTTTATTCTGTTTTCAAATTTTATCGTATCCATGAGTCGCATGAAAATATATACATACGTACGTAAATCATTAAACAGTGGCTATCGTGTTCATGTAGAAATTTACGGGATTGAATATAAAAGCCCTAAAGTGACATCAATTTTGAATGATAACGTGGCGAACTCTCCGAGAATGTTTATAATACAAAACACCTCTTCGGATTACATTTACATAGGGGTGACAAAACCTCCACATTCCACTCCACCAGTCAGATATTCACCGTGTCCGATTATTCTTGGATCCTTGCTACTCCCAAATATGACCGTCCCTCCTACCGGAACAGAAAACCGCAGTTAATGCAACTCCACATACTCGCATATGTACATATCGTCAGACCTAACTTCCGTATGACTTATAAATAAATTATTTATCAGAACATGCCAGATTGCAGACTGGAGCCGGAGTCCTTTCTCTCACTTCCCCCTTCTATCCAGTTGATAGCACTTATGAAGGATAATGAATTAATGCTCATAATATTAGCTACTCGTACAAACCCAAGTTATATTTAGTCCTTGCAAGCGGTATCCTTAGGACTTCTTAGTGAGATAACAGGGATCAGGTTCCCGGCGGCATGTATTGACTTCTTATGGGAAAATAATGATGTTGTTAATACGAAAGTAATCAGCTTTGCTTGTCTTTAAAAAAACTGAAAAAACTTCCATCCTGGCACGAGGTTTCGAATGACTTTATTCTATAAAACACGATGTTGTTGTCGTGTTACTTCTTATCTTGTAAAATAAGGTATTTGTGTTTTCCTCTTTTGTCACGGTATTTTTATTACAAATCCATTTTTGATCAAGATACTACATAAGTAGGTACTTGGATAAGGGTGTTTCTGAAAATCGATACGATTGGACACAATTTCGCTTAATGGAGTAGAATGTTAGAAAGACCGATGATTTTTGTCTGATCAATAATTTTCTTGAACAGATTGTCGTAAAAATACAAACTGAACAAAATACAGTGGAACTTCCCTAAGTGAAATTAACAACTGCCAAAAAAAGTTGTTGACATTTATTTTATGTCAGCTGTCTAAATATAGAAAAATTTGACTCAGTTCTAGTTAATCCTAGCTATTCACTTCAAACCATAGCATACAAATTATCCGAATCGTTTCAGAGCCACTGTAAAAAAAATGGAAATTTTTCACATAAATTCAAATCCAGTGGCGTAGCTAGGATTGTTTTTGGAGAGGGGAGGGGGGGGGCAGCAAAAAAATGTTAATATTGACCAATGTGAACTTTAAATTGACCAGTGAGGTTCGATATTATCTACAAGTAGTTATTAGTAGTACTAGTAGTAGATATTATATACTACAATAAAAGAAAGAGAAATTTGTAAGTAATGGAGCTCTCTTTCGAGCTCTAATGAAGCGATTTTGGAGATATGAAACTCGGAAAACCTACATATTTTTCCCGTATAAATTCTAAGCTTCTATCTTAAACAGTTCTTGAGATATGAGACGTGATTCTTTAGAAAAATTCTCCAACTTCCTTACTTCACTGACGACATTAACCGTTTACAAGAAAGACTCTAGAATAACTTAATCTCAGCGTTCGAGCGATTCTGAGGTATTGTTTCTCACTCACACTCTTCACCAATATCGACAATTTTTTCCGAACTATTCAAGTTTTATATTTTACTAGCCGCGAACCGCGGCTACGTTCCCTACGCTCACGTTGTTCTATCGCCCCTGTTACTGTCTTTCCCGTTGATCCGTTTCTCCGATTGATTCATTGGCCCTATTTCTCCCGTTTCTCTCGTTGATTCATTGGTCCTGATTCTCCCGTTGCTCCTGTTTCTCCCGATGGTCCTGTTACTCCCGTTGCTCCCATTTTACGTTGCTTCCGTTACTCCATCCTCTATCCACCACCTCCACCAACCTCCCCCCATCCTTCATCCTTCATACACCATCCTCTATCCATCATATTCGTCTACCATCCACCAACCTCCATCCTCTATCTAGCAGCCTCCATCTTCCATCCACTATCCTCTATCCACCATCCATCGTCCAAGCTTATCATAGGAATGAATAATTAATGCAGCGAAAACGGACGAACTACCGCTAAATCATATGAAATACTCTCAAATGTTGGAGTTATCTCAAGTACAACCAATTGTAAAATAATTTTGTTAACGCAGAAAACTTGGCGGGCGTGTGCTCAATATATCAGCGAAGTTTTATTGTAATCGGATGGAAGGTATAGGAAAGCGCAAACAAACCATTAGAGCACCAGGATACTAAAGTAGTGAAAAAATTTGAAAAATTTAAATTAAATTAAATTTAATTTAAAATTTTGTTTTTCATGTGATCTGGACCAAACTTCACAGCAACTATCCCGGGACTACTTTTCACGTTCCCTGAAAATTTCATCAAAATCGGTTAAGCGGTTTAGTTCGTAGGGAACATACATACATCATCTTTTATATACATACATATATACATAGATTCATTTCAAGTTTCAGCTTTCTAGTATAAACGGTTGCGAATATTTAAAATCTCCGCTTACAATTGACCACAGTCACTTAAAGAGAATCCCCCTGGCTTACACTCTGAAAAAATTTCAGCTTACAAGGAATACAAAACGATTCCACAACCAGCTTTCGAATTGAATGTTACTTAAAGCAGGGAGATGGTCTTGCACCCTTTTCAACTTGGCACTAGAGAATGTCATCCGAAAAACCCTGGTCGACATTAATTGAACACTATCAATAATACAATAGCATAGGCTGCCGATATATGAAAACATCCTCACAAGATCCTTCCCTAGCGCTGAGGAGGTATTTGTCAATCTTGGCTCTTCCATATACCAATTTTGGAGTATGATTTGGAGAGTAAAGATAATTTCATATATCTTGAGACTAATCTAGAAAAAAATGGCTACGAAACAGACAAAATTAATCGACGATGATTCATCGATAGCAAATGAAACGTTTTATACTGGGTTAAGCCTTTATGGCAGAGAAGGGAGTCGCAGTGGCGCTAATTCAGGAGCCTTGGGTGAATGGCAAGAATGTTATCCAGGGACTCGGACTCCGGAATTACAAGCTTCACTACAGAAAATGCGAGGGTAAGCCAAGGGCATGTATTTTAACAAAAAACGAGTTTAATGCAGTTTTGTTAAATAATTACAGCAATGAAGATTTAACGGCGATACAAATTGAAAGGGAAAGGGGTAAGCCGATCTGTCTGGCGTCGGCTTATACTCTAGACGAATACTGAACTCCGATTTATATTGTAGTTGAGGATAAGGCAGACTTACGTGTGTGCATGTTATATGTCCTTTATTAAGGAACCAATAATTACTTTAAAAGCTATTGGACACCAAATATATTGAAGTTACAAATATTCATATTTTATAAATACTGAAAGTGATTAATATATAATTTCAAAAAATTATCTTCCACTAGAAGGAGTTCGTTTATTAAATGTTGATAATCGAATTATTCTTCCCATAAACTCTCAAATTCTCAAATTTTAATTACTGCAGCAGATGTAATTCATTCATCCTATTTGATTGAGTTTGATTGAGAATATTCAGTATTTAATTTCATATCTTGAACTGAGTCAGTCACCGAAAAAAAATTTCTTTTTCGAAGGACTTTCACACAAAAGGTGCAGGAAGGACTCACTCCATTTCTTATATATTTATCCTTTTCCTTGGAATCGCTCAAAATAAATTTCTCAGTGAGTTCCATAAATTAAGTGGTCATTTTGACAGGATATTCGTATGGTGGCTACGCGAAGGACTAATAGGATTTCCTTCATAATCACACATTTAGCTCCAACTATTAGAAAACAAACGTATACAAAATTTCAAAGACGTAGCTTAAATGGTTGTGAAGCCATAGACACATTTTCATTGTTAGTATATGTAAATAATTGGATAGCAGGGGGCTTTAATTTTAGTATTGGAAACTTATTTTTAAATTCTGTTATATAAATTCTGTTATATATGTACTTATGATAGAAACCGCTGATCCCGTGTCGAACTCCATTTGAACTGGAACTTTGTTTACTTTTGCTGATATCCACAGCTTCTGAACATTCTTGATAGTTGCCGAACGGTTTATGGTATTGACGTATAACTCGACGGTATTATAACTTTCTGGATTGTCCAGATAATGTAATTTTTTTTTTTCGTCACTCTTCTTCTTGCCACACACTTTCTGTAGATGCTCAACTTTTTCACAGTAGTTGCAGGCGAAAGTTTTATATTGGCATGCTTTAGCGAGATGAGTGGCATTTCCGCAACGGTAGCAATTGCTGTTCTTCGTCGCTTGCCCCTTATCCGAGTTGTTTGTATGGATGCATTGTAATTTTTATGTTTTTTGAAATTGTTCGGTTTCGTTTTGGTCACATTTACCTTCTTTTTTCGTGAAGATGTACCGCCTCCATCTGTGTCATCTCCAGACTGGTTAAAATCTCGATTGCTCGCTCCAGAGTCAGCTCTTTTGTCTCGATCAGCCTATCCTTGATACGTTTGACCCGAACCCCGCATACCAGTTGGTTTCGAAGTGCGGTGCTTAGGAAGCTCCCGAAGTTGCAGGTTGCTGCTATTTTCCTTAGCACCACTATATATTCCTTGATGGCTTCGCCTTCTCGCTGTTCTTGATGATGAAATTTATAATACTCCGCTGCTTCCGATGGTTTGAGATAGTAATGCTCCATGAGTATTTTTTTATTTCCGCATATGACTTTTCCTTGGGTAATACTGGTGATAATGTATCGCACAGTATATCGAATACCTCTATTCCAATGTAGTGTAGAAGGTATTCCTTCTGTAGTTGCTGCGGTATGTTGAATATGTTGATAAGTCCTTCCAGCCGTTGTATCCACCGCTCGATATTGATTTGCTGGTTGAAGTACTCTAGGTTAAACGAACCTATCATGCCGCCATTATTCATATTGGATGGTGTTTCCAATTGTAAACTCATCGTCTTCTATTGAATTCTCCGATTCGACCGATTTGTTGTTCACGTACGTTTCGTTTCATTCCTCGTCGCCAAATTGTTGTAAAGTATAATAACACGATTATTTTAATAATTACCGATTACGTATTTATTGCTGACAATCGACATCTGTACTTGAGCTCGGCCCAGAACGGAAGGAGCTAACCTATTTACATTTACTTACATCTACTACTCTACTGGTCTAAAGGTTAGGTGTATTATTAGTAGTGCCATAAAGCTCATAACTATAACACCTATAATAGATGTGTCTAAAATATTTTTTTTATCTGTTAGCATAGTTTAAAATATGTATTCTCTCGGACAGCAAGACTGCAATTATGGCACTTCAGTCCGTTCAAATCTACTCCAAACTTGGAATTTCCTCCAGAAAAGGTTCAGAAACTGACTTCATGGGACCGTATCCATTCTGTAGGATACCATTAAGCGCAGCCATAACGAATATCCAAATGTGGCAAAAATCGCATAGTGCCATTCTCTGGTACTTGGCACCGAGCAACAGGCACTCAAAGCTTGCTATGCCAAAACACTCGGAAAAAAGGACATCTGATTATCTAAAACTAAGCAGATATCAGAACCCCTACCCTAGAGGGAGCTCTGACTGGATATTGTCACATGGGAAGCATCTCAATAGGATTAGTCTCTCTGAAACTAAAATTTGCAGAATATGCAATGACGAAGACACTACTAAGCACTAGAGCATATCCTCCGTGAATGTGAGGGCTTAGCTCACAAAAAACTTCGTCACTTCGGTCAGAGTTTCATGGACCCATCGAAATTTCTGACCATTTCTCTTCGCAATATACTAGGCTTTATTGAATGTGCAGGGATTGAAGAGGAATCATTGACGATTCCAATCAAATTTAATTTAAATCTAGTATAATTTGCAGTAATTGCAAAAATGGATTTATTTATAATATGTAGTAGAATTAGTAGTAGCACACATAACGAAGCTATTTCCTATACTCTAGTACAAAATATATCAACTGTAAAATTTTTCGAACGGAATACTCTCTTCTTGATCGAGCCGCGGACGAGACGGACATTTTGTATTCTAAGCCATTTTGTAAAAATTACTTAAAACAAATTCATTTATATTTACGACTACAAATATGTATTTTTATTTGTTTCATTTCAATTTAAGAGATAGACTGATATTTTGCAATTAAGGCTGGCCGCACCCTGAAAAAGCAAAAATAGTATTAGTCAAAAACATTTTAACGGACACAGACAGACGGACGGACGTCAAGCAGATTTGGAGTTTTTGGCCACAAATAAACATAAAAAATAGAATAACTTTTTTTCATCCGATGCCCGTTTCTATGCGTTACAAACTTTTAGGCTGGATTAAACTTATATTACTCTATATTACTTATAATACTCAGTCACACGGAATGAAACCCTGAATTGAAAATTCCATATCGAGTTTTAGCAATCTTTTTATCGGATAATAGATGAACAAGCTCTGGGTATTAATTAAACTGAACAGAATTCTTATTACGAGAGCCGTTCGAAAAGTAACTTAAGTCACACACACAGAGCACGCGTACATCAAAAAGTGTATGAAAAAATTTCGTTCAGTGATAAAACATTTTTATTTGGCAGGGAAGAAAGCGACCGAAATTCATCAGACTTTGCAAGGAGTTCATGGCACATCAACTCCTTCGTTACCAACTATCAGTTTCAGGGTAAACGAATTTAAATGTGACCGTACTAGCATCGATGACGAGCCCCGCCCTGGACGTCCATAAACGGCCACAAACCAAAAAATCTGCCAACAATCTGGGCGTAACTTTATTATTTTTCCGGCAGAAGTAAGGAACGCGTTCAATTCTGAAATGCGGTGTAGGCTACTATGTGACTGAAAACCTATCAAAAAGAACAAGATCATGGAAGTGAAAATCTGATTGGATCTGAGAGATATGGAATAGTTTATGAAAAAGTACACAATCACTTTACACCCCCTTAGGGGTCAATTTTCAGAAAATCTTGAAAACACTGTCTTGGTATTCATATGGAGAATACATAGAATAAAATTAAATTCATTATTTGGGACGAGGTAGTAGATATGTCGAAAATCGTGGGAAAATATGCATTCTATTTTCACAGATAATTTTTTTTGCCCCCCTTCTGAACGCCAATAGATATTCGTTTTTTTTGCTCCAAATTATTTTTTTAGTTGATTTAGATATACACACCGAGTTTCAACATTGTAGCTTAAGCCGTTCTATATATAGGAAAAACACCTACCACTTGTACCACACTACCCTTAGGGGTCGAATTTCAAAAAACCTTGAAAACCCTTTCTAGGTATTCATACGAAGAATCCGTAGAATAAAAATGAATTCAATATTTGGAAAGACCTAGTAGATATGACGAAAATCGTGAAAATATATGAATTTCATATCTATTATATTTACAAATAATTTTTTTTGGCCCCCTTTCTAAACGCCAATGAATATTCAAATTTTTTTTTATCACAATTACTTTTCTAGTTGATTTACATATACACACCGAGTTTCAACTTTCTAGCATGAACCGTTTAATAGTTAGGAAAAACACCCCCTACCCCCGTAGCATACTACCCCTAAAAAAAATTTTATTTTTCCAACATTCCGCTACTATAGCTCTATCTAAATACCAAGTTTAAGGCTTATATCATTACAGGTTCTCAAGATATAAGCATCGGAACTTTTTCCTTTTCACCCTCCCCCACCCTCCCCCTCTTCACCCACAACCCCAAAACTTTTTTCTCTACTAGGGTTTAATTAGCGCTACTTCTGGTAAAAATTCTAAGCATCTATCTTAAACTGTTCTTGAGATATGAAATGTGTTTGATTTGAAAAATTCTCATCCCCTCCACTTCTATGCTCCACCTCCCACTTAAAAAATTTTACTTTGATCAATCTTTTTTTATCAGCCTTTACACCCAAACCAAATTTTATTTTTCTAGAGCAATTGGTTCATGAGATATCGTAATCTTAAGTTTTTCACCCCCCCACCCCCATACACAACCTCCCCCACCCAAAATTTTTCTTCATTCTGTTCTCCTAGTATAACTACAAATATGATTTAAGTTTGAATGGTGTGCCATTAACGGTTTAGGAGATATGGATTTTAGAATGTGTCTATCTCACCTTTTTTGGGTTTCGGACGCATTACATTTCCCCCCACTCCCACACCCCTTGATCAATATTGACAATTTTTCTGCAAATGGGTCTACTATCAGAGCTCTATAGAAATTCCAAGTTTCAGCTTCCTAACATAAGGGGTTACTGAGATCTGGAAACCAAAATTTTCGGTCTAAAACACTTCCCCCTCCTTCCCCCTCACACCCCCACCCCTAAAAATTTGGTCACTTCAAGGCGCCTACCCCATCTATTCGTTAAAAAAATTTAAATTTAATATCTCAAAGCGTTTGGCAGCTACGAGCCTCCAAACGATCTTGCGTACGGCGGACGCCGTACGGCGTACGGCGGACAGACGGACTGAAAATTTTTATTGCTTTTTTCGCGTCTACTAGTTATGAAACGTGAAAATAAAAATTTTGAGGGTAGCAAATTTTTTTTTTTAAAAAATCAATCACAATACTTAATTATTAAAATAATAAAGTAAAATGATCAATAAGGTACATGATATCGTATTAGCCGATTGAAGACTAAAGGTGGTCGAGATAGCAGAGCCTGTAGGCATCTCAGCCAACAGCGTCTGGACAATTCTTCATACGCATTTGGGTATGTCAAAGCTATCGGCGAGATGGGTGCCGCGTTTACTGACTCTGGACCAAATGCGAAATCGTACCGTTACTTCAAAAACTATTGAATTACGCTACGAGTTGCTTCCGCACCCATCTTATTCTCCAGACCTGGCCCCCTGCGACTTTCTTTTTCTTTTTTCCGAATTTGGAAAAATCATTGGCACAGAGGCCCATTTTGAGGAGTTATCAAAAACGTATTATACGGAAGGGTTAAAGAAGCTGGAGCATCGTTGGGAAAAGTGTATTGAGTTACAATGAGACTATGTTGAAAAATAAAAAAGAACTTTTCCAAAAATCAAGGGTTTTCTTGCCGACTTAAGTTACTTTTCGAACGCCCCTCGTATAAACTACAAATAAAGAAAAATTTTATTTTACATCATATACCTTGTTATAGCCTAGATATTAAGAACTCAATTTTAGAACAACGTTTTACTTATTGCGACTTTTGATATTTCTCCCTTGCTTGTTTATTTTTGAATGCCTTTCCGTGTCCCAATCACTACTTTATTACCACACCACCTCTAGTGGTTAACATTCTCAAGTACATTATCTAAAGGTTTGAACCAAATGTTCGTACATGTAAAGGCTTGAACTTAGTGTTCGCGTATAAAAATTATAACAACCTCAAGTTTAAGTTTATGGCCTTAGGTTGTAACGACTCTATTTCCCGGGTATACTTATCGGGTGCCAGTGTCCGTTACTAAATATTTATTTTAAAATTGACTTCACTTTATTAGTATTATAATAGGTTTCATATAGTTCAGCAAATAATAATTCATATTTAATTTATCTGTGGTTCCTTCCCTGTCTTCGCCTTACGTGTTGCTGCTTGCTACTCTGGTCCTGTACGTAATTGCTCACATATCCAATGACTTGCATTCGTTGCAGTGATTTCGCTTCCACTTTGTCTCGTGTTGTCTTCTTCTCCCTGCCTTGCGCTTGGCCTTTTCCCGTGCTCCATATTCGCTAGTTCTTGACCGTCACCCAGCAAACATAATGATTCGATATCAATTCAATATCAATTCGAGAAAGCGAACTATGACTTCGTTATCGAATCCTATATCGAACCGATGTCGGTACCGATATTGAGAAAAAAGGATTGCATTTCTCGATACGAAAACAGATTTGATATCGAATCAAGATTTGGAAAAAATCTTAAACTCTCTTTAAGTATTGGTATTTTTATATTTTTACCTTATGTATTCGAAATTGGTACGATAAATCGAATATTTCTCGAAATAGTTGCGAGATACTACAGGGCCGCTGTGAGACATAGTTTGAGAACTTTAACGGATAGAATTATGGAAGTGCTTATAGGTACAGGTACTCGTAATGAAAAAAATTTAAAAATAAAATATTAGTGGAAAACTATGATATAAGTTTATTTAACAAAAAAAAAAAAAAAATATTTCGTGTTGAAAAAAAACTTAAAAAAATTGTTCAATTAAACATTATTAATTTTTTTTTGGGAGTTCGCTTTTTTTTCCTTTTTTGTGAAAGCGATCAGCGGCATGCTGGAAATGCTTCATAGCAAACTTATCAAACACTTCGTCCGGTGTGCTTGGGAATTTCGCGTGGAATGCATCTATTAAGAAATGTATATCTTCAATATTATAACTAGCTTTAACTTCCATTAGTACAATTAATTTTTAAGGCAGTCCGAAAAAAATGTTCGAAGAAACCCTTTCACAAAACTTTTATTGTCCTATGGTCCTCTTTGTTGGAATGAATCTTGCTATAATTAAAAAAATAATGTTATTCCGTAATATGTAAGAATTAATTTGTTATTACCAAATTATTTGAATTTCACTCACCTTTCTATTGTTTTCTATAATTTTACCAAAATTCAATGTGTCACTTTATTATTTGTATTTTATCAACCGCACTTCACTTTACTGCAACAAGAAATGAAAATCCAATGTACTAAATGCTGAAAAAACAGAAGAACATCGCGGAGCACGTTTCTAGGACTTATCTAGAAGATATCTCGAAGATATCTCCAATCTATCCTGTAATGATTTCCATGCCAAGTACAAGTTCGAAATCCACGTTTGATATCGCTTCGATATCGTTTCGAGATCTCGAAGTTATTCGGAAACGATTTCCATGCCAAGTACAAGTTCGAAATCCACGTTTGATATCGCTTCGATTTCGATTCGAGATATCGGAGTGATTTGCCTATCTCTTTCGTTTCGCTTTGCCCTTTTTTTCTTGCTGCTCGATAATGATCCGAGAAAACCGAGGAGCCCGAGACAATGTTTGCTGGGGTTCCACATATTCGATGCAGCTTTGTCTCTCTGTGTGGCCTCTACGATTTGGCTCTCTCCGCTTTGCTTCCTCCTTGTTTTCGTCTCTCTGTGATGCCCCTACGTTTTGGCAGTCCCTGTCTTCGTCTCTCTGTGTGTGTGGCAATTACTTCGTATGGCTTGGCTCTGCAGTTGGTCCTCGTGGTTCTGGCGTTGTCGTCGTACTTGCCGTGGCAGGTTGCAGCTCGACTCTTGGCACGACTCCGCTTGCCTTCCTCGACCCGGTCCCTGTGTGTCATCTCATGGCTGGCTCCGTGCTTAACCTTGCTCGTCGTTGCTTGGTTCGTCGATCGGTTCAACGTTATGGATGTCCTCTGTTTGGCTTGTTCGCTACTCGGTTTGCGCCGTTACTTCGTTTGCTTCGCTGCCGGATTGTCGCTACCTGGCACAACGTCGTAAGGTTTTTCGCTGCTTAGCTTACTTCACTGCTTGGCTCGTTGCTGCTCGGTCTTCTGCGTCGCTGCTTCGTCTTGGCCTCTGATTCTTGCGTTTTCTACGTCACTTCTTGTCTTGGCCTCTGATGCTTGCGTCTTCTGCGTCACTGCTTGTCTTGAGTTTCAGCTTGAACTAGACCTAGTTATCCCATATCGACTTTCTAAGAGGGAGTTTAGCCCCACTGGCCTTACACGGTCTGAGAATCGCATAGGATGACTGTCCAGTCAGTTCCCAATGTTGCTAGAAGATTCAGTGTAACCCCGCTGACCTTCTTCGCAGACTTGGTACCTGTCCAACTAGCTGCCTTTCTGGTCGATTATTTTGGCTTATATGTATATTGTGATAAACATTTAGCATCAATAAATTATATTATGGCAGAATTTTCGAATTTGTGAATTTTGCCTTTTTATAATTCGCGGCTGAGTATATACTCACATTTAGATTTCGAATATTTGTCGGCTGGTTTATCTGTCGCTATGCGTCACCTGGGGCGTTTTTGTGATCTCGTCGACCTTTTCCAGGTATATACTAAATTTTACTCTTTCCAGCCTCTGTTGTGTTTGTTTGTTTTCATGTTTTCTTTGTGTTTTGTATCACATTTATTCGTGATAGCTCTAAATTTTATTTTGTGTTGTATTCCCTGTTCTTTGTTCTTGTAATCCAATGTCCAAAGCTCTAAGTTTTGTGTTGTTATTGTAATTCATTGTTTTTAGTTCTAAGTTTTAATCTGTGTTGTGTTCGTAATTCCATGTTCTGTGTCAAGTTTTTGTGAGCAAATTCGCGACCTCACAAGGTACAATTTAACACATTTAGGGCCGTATTATTCACCTCGGGATATTTTTGCCTTATCTAGGTGATAACTTATCTGGGGTATTAAATTGAATCACTGATTAATTTCTCTGGTTGAAAAATTGTATTATTCACCTCTGGCTAGCAATTTAATAGGTTGGATAATCTTATCGGCTGGTTTTCCATTTTTCCATTATTTTTCCAATCAAACGTCAAAAATTTTATTAATTATTAACAGAATGTGACAAATTTCTTTTTTTGAATATAAAAATTTGTGTATTTCAGGAAAAATATCAGTTATTGTCTGCAATTTGTTTATGGTTGCGGACCTGGGAGCAGTACAAACGTTATATGTGGTGCACGGTTTACACGTTCAACGTGAACCATCCCATTTGATCCCGATAGTTTTCTGAGTGTGTGCTACCGAGTGATTGGATTTCGCCAGTGCGAACAGTAGATTGAAGGCTTGCATCTCCCAAATCCTTAGAGCTATTGCATTTAAGTTTATTGGTATGGTAGATTGAGTGGACCCCTTCAACTGATAAGTTTCTAATGGAGTAGTAAAGGCGGTGGGTGGAATGTTAGAATAAAAACTTTGGTTTTAACACTTATGCTGGGTTCCTGAAATTCAGAACTTACATAGATCAATGATAATGTATCCACTTGCCAGCTTAATTTTTATATAAGTGAAATGATTTGGAAGTTCTGAGAAAAAGAATGTGTTCGAAACGCTTGAAAGCTTAGGTCGAAAAATTCTTAAATCATATCTCCTGAACGGGTAATATAACAAAGTTGACACTTGAAGCATGCTAGACTAGGAACTATGCGTAAAAAACTTTGCATTGCAATGTCTCACAAACCAATTGAACCAAAAACAGGAAATGTGTCTTATGTTTAAAAATGGACAATAGGACTTGACTGAACGTATTTTTCAGCAAGACGATGGGTATCCTTTTTTCTCTCCTAAAAATCATATCTCATATATCAAGAACTGTATAAGATAGGGTCTTACAATTAATACGAGAGCTTGACCTGTTAAATACCTAGCTGAAAATTGTAGGGAGCGTGTGTAAGGGGTGAGGGTGTAAAATGGTGTAAAGGAAACAATTCAATTGGCTTTGTACATTGGAAACAACAGCAACTGTATTTGTCGTCCCATATGTCGCTGTCGATTCGTTGTTCCATTTTCTATTTTGTTGTCATCTTCCTCAGAATCAATCCAATTTTCCCACACATGAGTTTTTGCCATAACTTCAATCTTGAATAATACAAAATTTGTCAAATCTTCGTTTAAATCCCTGGATATCGTAGAAAACTGGAAGTTGTTGACAGGTTAAATTTTTCCCTGGGTAACTCTGATCACTTGATTATAAACTCAGCGAAAAACTATAACCCGACGTGAATAATACCAAATCTCGGGAAAAACTGAAATTACCCAGACTTTATAAATAACCCGACGTGAATAATACGGCCCTTATTGATATAGAAATCACTTATAAACTAGGCAATTTCACCGACATTTTAATGTCTTATTGTAGAAAATGAAACAAATTATAAAATGATTTTTTCAATGTTCATACCAAATATACATTCGTCTGCATCTACGTCAACAAGTACAAGATCCTCAGTAATTTTCCGTCTCTTTCTTCCTGAGAATTCGGTTTCTATAAGAACAACATATAACAAAATAATTATAGTAAAATTCAAATTTACCGGTCTCCATTGCCATTCCGGTATTTAATGATGGAACTCCGTTTCCGTATAACAATGACCTCAGGTAGGATTTCTTAAAAGAGGCCACTTAGAAATGCAAGCTACAGAATCGCAACTTCAATATACTGGGCTCATACCTGCGAATTACATCCACTTCGCACTACATAGCTGCGATCTAGAAAAGCCACACCAATAATTAGTTTTTTGGTTGAAACAATGTTAAAGCACTCATAAAACACACGTTTCATATTCGTAGGAAAGGGCTCTATCTTTGACCGGTGTCAAGGAGGTTGCTTACGCAGATGATATCGTCCTGAAAGTGAGGTAAGTTCCTGGACACCCTGAGTGATTTACTAGAAGTTGGACTCAAATCCTTGAGCAAGTGGGCCGGTAACTGCAGTCTCAATATCAATCCAGGAAAAACCGACCACATCTTCATCACGAGGAGAAGAAACCGAGAATTCAGACTCCCACGTTAAATTGCGATACCACAACGCTCTCCCTTAGTGTAAAGTACTTAGGAATCTATTTTCATCCTAGGTTGAACTGAACAGTGCGTGAATGGTGCTTACTACGCATGTCAGACAATTGTGGGGAAAACCTGGGTCTCAATCCGAAAATACATAGTTTACTGGCTGTGCTATACAGCAGTTAGTTAGGTAGCAGGTAGTGAGACATTTTCTTACGTACGGGTCGGACTAACAGGATCGCCATGAGCAGAACTCAAAGAATGGACCTCACTAGAATTGCTGGGTCCTTACGTACCAAGGACTTACAGGCATTGGAGTTAATGCTCCATATAATCCCATTGGAATTATCAGTAAAATTAATAGCGGCAAAGAGTGCTTTGCGTCTGCGTGAGGCAGGCTATTGGATGGGAGGCAGTGTGGGCCACACCAGGATTTTGTCAATTTCTCTGTGCATTTCGGAGCGCACTGAATACATGACACCGTCTTGCAGTTCTGGACTTCCTATGCTCTGAGTATTCCCACCACCTGACTGTAGTGGGATCTAGAATCTTCACTCGTCACGTTGCTATCTACACCATGGAAAGCGGAACGGGCGCAGGAGTGTACACTTGTGACCATGATATTATGGAATTGTTTAGGTTACCGGATAGCTCGAGTGTGTTTCAGGCTGAGATATTTTATTATTATTATTATTATTATTATCAAATAATTAGGCAGGCTGCAAGCTGATTATGCCTAATATCAATTACAGTGTACAGTGTATAAGTAATTTATAAATTTTAAAATGAAATTAAAAGTATTAAGATTGAAAAAAAAGAGTATACTAACTCACAGAATGAAATGAAAAATAGTGCAAGATTTAAATAAGTTATGTAGAAATTGATGAGAGAAAGTGCTTATCTAGTCTGTTTTTGAAGTTGTTGATTGACTTTGAGCTGATGACCTCACTGGGTTAAGAGTTCCATGTGTCCACAACTCGGTTTGGCAAAAAGTTGCGAAGTGGATCCTTACTCGATCTTGTCAAGGTTTTATTTATTTTATCCTTGTGACCTCTCAACTGATGATTGATATTCCTCGTATATGATTTTGCTATATCTCTACAATCATATCGACCATTAAGAATTTTGAATGTCCCAATGAGATCACCTCTTTCTTAGTCTCCTTTGCGTTAAAGTTGGAAGACCGAGATACTGCAGTCTTTCTTCGTAACTTAAACTACACTCGGTCACAAAAGTCTACATACACCGCTTAATTATGTTATATAAAGAAAACAACAAACACTAGATTCAAATCAAAAGAGTTAGAATATGCAATAATATGAAACAAACAATAAAGTAACAAAAAGTACCAAAAGAATCCGTTATTTCTTTAGAAAAACGAAAAAAGGAGCGATGAGCACACCACAAAAGTCTACATACAGCAAAATTAGTTCAACGAATTGCATTTTCTTAACTGTCATTTCTCCGAAATTTGAAAACTGTTGATTGTATTGCTTTTTTGTATTTCACTATATTTGTTTAGAGTTAGTTTCGATAAGCGATTGCATTGAAATAGTGGAAAAATGAGCTGTAGAAAAGAAATTTCGAAGGATATACGCCTTTTAGTTGTTAGATTGCGACAGGGAGGAAAATCTTTGGGCGAAATCAGAAACCTTCGTTTGATAGCGAAGTTTATCGTAATCGGATGAATGCTATAGGAAAGCGTATGTGATAAACAAACAAAGAATTAGGGCACCAGGGTACTAAAATCTCCAAAAAAAATTAAAAATATTAAAAAAAAAACAATTGTTTTTAATTCAATCAGTACCAAACTTCATAGGAACCATCCCGGGACTACAACTATTTCATCAAAATCGGTTGAGCGGTGTAGGAGTTCATAGGGAATATAGCCACATACTTACATATATCCTCTTCTATATATAGATAGTCGACAAATGTTTTCATAATTTTTGCAATCCCTCAGTTCTAAAATCGAAATACCATGTAATTTTTCAATATTCAAAACCCAAGGAGGGAATTCTTGATTGAAAAATAAAGTTACGTTTTTCTGTACCTCACTCTCTACTCAAGGTCCTTCTCAAATTGTGTAAGCGCCCACATGTCTTCGCCATGTAATTTCTGTGTGTTTTCAGTTTAGTCATATTCCAACTTCAAGTTTAGAACTTTCACTAGATATTAGTTCTTTCCTTATGTCAACCATCTTATAATTTATCATGAAAAGAACAGATAATTCATTATCTTAACAGCGAAATTAAAACTAGTTAGCACAGCAAAAGTCATACATATTCCTTTCACATCAAGTGTCAGACCTTGGTGTCTCTTTAGTATTTTCTTATAATTTTTAATAAGCTTTCCAGCCATTAATATTACTTTTTTCGAAATTTCCGCTTGACCGACAAGAGCTGTAACTCCATTTTAAATTTGTCGGTACGAAGGATATATTCCAGCCAGCTACCAATAAAGTGTGTTCAAGAACTAACTTGAACATCTTCACCTGAACTACTGCTGCGAAGTAAATATAAGGAATGAGTTCATTTCAAAATTTAAGATCTTCTAGACGTACATTTGACGAGTATTCATTCCGTTTCCCAAGTTTTCACCTAAAATTCATTCACGTGGAATCTACGTAGAAGTATGTGCAATCCGTAGCCTATTAAAAGGTAGTTATGTAAATAAAAATTTTACGATTCTACCCGTTTCCGGGTATGAAGGACCTTCCTTTAAAAAATGCTTACTCCCCAGTGAATAGCGGAAACCTTTCCTTTGTTGCTTTAAATATTTGGCGAGGATATTGAAAAAATACCTTCGCAATTCTTTCGGTCTTTTTTGCGCCCCATGTTTATCCAGGCACTTTCCTTCGTGTTCCGAGATAGGCAGAAGTGTGTGTGCCGTTAGCTCCTTTTATTTTTTTCAGTTATTCCTAACTTTGTGAAACCTGCAAATTGTCGGGATCGCATCCTTATCCGAATCGTTGCTGTATTAAAACTTGAAAAAAAAAACCAAATAGGATTTTGTCGACAAATTAAGGACAACTCTACAGGCATGAAATCTGGAGTACACGGATTGACGTGACCGTTTTCAATTGCTCTGAGGTAATTGCTGTCGCAGGTACCTTTGGTCGTGTTTGTCGTACCAATGAAACTCAAATACAAAATAAAGTCTGTTCCTTTTTTTCCTTTTCGCGACCCAGAAATAAAAGTTTTGCTGCTACTTTACTTTCACTTCCGACATCTCGTCCACAGATTTTTCGGGGAATTTTTCACGAAAGAATTTTCTTCGTTTCGCGAAAAGTCAGAATATCCCCTTTGACATTGACATTTTGTTTTATAGCGATAAGAAATTGTAAGAAGTTCAAGAAGGTAGGTCAAGTTGGTGTGAATTGAATGAATGAATAAATGAAAAGAAGGCTGAAACGTCGAGACTGTAATTAAATATTTTTGTCATTTAGGGAAAAAAAGTAATCTTTTCACTTCATTTGTACGGTCATTGGCACACAGTAACGTAGTCAAAAATTGTTTAGGAGAGGCATTGTTAACTCATCATTCCTATACGCAGGTTCCGACTAAAATCAAGAATACTAAAAAGTCCAAATTTGATACTATGACGTACAAATTTTTGCGATTTTAAAGTTTCTTTAATTGTGAATGTAACTCTTCATACATATATACTCAAGCTGAGTAAAGAGCCGTACAGAATGAACACAGTCGGAGGGGAAAAAAACCAGTTTCAAATGCATGTGGTTGCATGTAGCATTGCCCTCTGGATAAAAGCCGCGCAACTGAATTTTCGAAGAGCGAAAATGCCTCGATTTCCCCTCGATGAGTGAAGATTTTGTATGGAGATCGAGAGATGACGTCACCAATCGAGGCAAAATCGAGGCATTTCTCATGACGAACTGTCATATGTGCGCGGCCTGAGTTTAAGTTGGCGGTGCATCTAGCCATTGCCCTCTGGATAAAAGCCGCGCAACTGAATTTTCGAAGAGCGAAAATGCCTCGATTTCCCCTCGATGAGTGAAGATTTTGTATGGAGATCGAGCCATGACGTCACCAATCGAGGCAAAATCGAGGCATTTCTCATGACGAACTGTCATATGTGCGCGGCCTGAGTTTAAGTTGGCGGTGATGTAGCTAAACAGAATGAACGCTAAGCGTCGGAGAGAATCGAAAGAAAGTTCGCAATGTTTTAAAATGATCGCAAGTTATCGGATCGAAATGTCAAATATGACATTATCGCACTGTATTATTTAAAATAGAAAGTAATATAATGGAAAATGCACGAGATTTCGATGAGAATTAGGAATAATTCACTGATTTTCGCGTTCATATCAATTTCGCTTTGATTATTGACACTAATAGAACTGCGACTCAATCCGGCCATTGTGTTCATGGAGTGTTTACTTGCGGCGTACAGCGATCCATTGCATCTCGTTGCAACATTTTGACATATCGATCCGACTCCGATTGTGTTCATTCTGCACGGCTCTTAAGTCTGATTGAAAGGATTAGCTAATGTGATATTTAAACTGGAGTCTTCAAAGAATTGCAGTGTATTGCAGTCCACAAAGACTACTTTGAAAGAGACAATATCGGTTTTGTTCAATAGAACTACATTTTGAATTTTCTGAATAAATTCCTGAAACTTTATGATGAAGGCTGTATAGGAGCTGTGCTCGATTATAGGCACCCAGTTATTTTATTTAAGAAAACCGAGATTCATGTTTGGGCATAAAATGCGCGTGCGATATATATTCCCTTGAGAAAAACTCGTCTAGTCAAATTGAGAAGCTACTTAACTACCTACGGTGGCCCCATCTGCTGTGTCAAAGTCAGAATTAATACAAATTTAAAATTTTATTTAAATGCAACAACTTATTATATGAGGTTAGAAGAATTTCAGTAACTAGCCTGCACACGCCATCCACAATCGGATTGCATGTAGCTATGGTTCTGTATTCTTAAATTTTCCCAAGGGACAGGTATGTGTACCATGGTAAATGTACCATGTATCAACTATCGGGGTACATTCACTGGTTGCATTCTGAAAACTGTAGAAGTTAGGTATATTCAGGACACATTGATATTCCAGGGAACTGTATGGCTGACGAACTCGCTCGGCGCGGCACTACCCTTCATACTTCGCCGGTATATCAGAACCTGGGTGTGCCTCTCTCCACATGTAAACTGCTACTGAGACTGGACTCAATTGAGAAAACCAACTCAAGATGGGCGGAGGGTACAACATGTCACACTGCGAGACAGATCTGGCCAAAGCTGGATCTTAATCGTTCTAAAAGGCTGACTCTGCTCAAAAGGGCGGACATCAGCAAAACAGTCGGTGTCCTAACCGGACACTGTCTTATAGGTCGGCATGCAGAAAGGCTTGGACTTTTCTCAAACGACTTCTGTAGAAGCTGCCAGGACGAGGAGGAGGAGGAGACAGTCCTTCACCTTCTCTGCACTTGTCCAGCTCTGTCCGTCAGAAGGAAAGCTCATCTCGGAGCGTACTTCTTCAACTGTCTTGGTGAACTTGCCACAATGGAGGTCGCGAGAATCCAACGCTTTATTATAAGCTCTAAATGGTTCGACGAGTAGGACCGGAGTCGAAGATCCTGTGGTACCACAACGGACCTTTTAGGTCTAAGTGTGTCCGTGTCCTCACGGACAGCCACGTGTACCTACCTACCTACCTAGGTATATTCAGGCGAATGTAATACCGTATATGTACACATAAAATTTAAGTAATTTTACACGTATTCCACACAGAAGAAACCAAATTTATCAAGAGAGCAGAACCTGTCTATCCGGTTTCCCCTGTCTTCTTAGCTCCCGCTTTGCCGTAGCAACAACCGAAAAACACGCACACATTGAAATTTTAGATTTAGTGTCAAAGATCGTTATTTCTGAAGATCGCCGAAGAAAAGAAAATGCGTTTCGCGCGAAAAAATTTGTTAAAAAGTGAATGAAAATGTGCTTAAGAAGTTTCAGAAAGTTACGTGTGAAGGGCAAAAAGTGTATATATTTTAGAAAAACAGCAAGTTTCCGTTCATGTTTTTTAGAAATACGGACAAATTATTCCGAAAGTTGGTATGCATATTATTAAACATGTTAAAACGCAAACCCTTCAGCATGTCGATTTAAAAACGAAAGTGACTTATTCCACTTTCAGTTTGCCTATTAATGAACGCTTAAGATTGAAATAGTGTAAAGCTATGGTTTTAGTGAGAGTCATCTAGGGCATGGATGCTTCGAAAAAGTGTGTTCTTTTCATTGTAATGTTGTACCTTGGACTCCTTCCTGAGTGGCCATTACGTCGTCTCAGTACATAAATAATCAAACGCTCATCTAACATTCTAACCACATCACATTTCCAAACAGAGTATTTTCCGCATTGTAAAAAAACATACTAATACAAATCAATGTTTATTAACAATGATCATATTAACTACCTTGTAAAAAGATTCTTCTTTCCGCGTTGTAAACTAACAGGTGAACGTCAGTCAGTGTCTGAAAATCGTGAAAAATTGCTTCAGTTTGACTTCATGTAGGTACTATTAACAAAAATGAAAATTTTTTAAAATTTGATTTAAGGAAGACCTTTTTTAAGATTTTTTTTAGCATTATATTAATGAAAATGACATGTTAATTATTCAAGAAATAGGTAATATGCGTTTAAAAAACTAGAATTTACACATATCAAAAAATGTTCAAGAGTTGTTATTCTAAAAGCATTTTTTTTTCAAATACAGATTTGAATTTTTTTTTCTATGGATGACCTAGCTATACCAGCTAATAAAGTGGTGTAATTTTATTTTGTTTTTTTGTTGCCATTAACGTGAAATATTGGTAAGAAAACAGTCATGAATCATCAAAATTTCATTGACCATGCACATAGAGCCTTAAGTAATATCATTTTTCCGAACTCATGTAACACCAAAATTGTTACGTGATACTAAATAATAAGTACACTCTAAAAAATGAATTGAATTTCACTACTTTTAAAGTTGTAAAAAATTAAATTTTATTCAGTAAAATTACATTATTACAAGTCTTTTAACAGCTCCTCTTCTATTGTGAAATTTTACTAAATACTAATTCGCTTCTTATGTTTACTTTTAGGTTGACACGGAGTATTGTGGAGTGGAGTAGCCATACAAGGATACGGAGTGCGATCTGCTTTGGTAAGTTTTATTTTAACATCTTAACGCGGTATTATAAACTAACCATTTCCCTTCTTTCTTTTCAGGACTATAAATCGACCCGTATCATTCCCCCTTGCTTGTGTAAAAATTTGATAAAGCTAGATCCACAAAATTTTCACCAAATGAAGTAGTATATTTTTGCAAAAAACAATATAAACATTGCATAACAAACAAAAAATACATTCCAGTGGTTATGTTTTATTTCGTTTTGACCACATTACATAAAGGCTCGTGTCCACTAGCAAGCAAAACTTGTTAGAGTTGCTCTATGAGATTTATTGCGGCATGTGTACACGGTTCCGAGAGCACATTTGCCCAAGTTCTTGCTCTAGCCAGCAAACGCTTGCCTTTTCAAGCAAGTTGTGAATGTACACGCTAACTTGCGAGAGTGGAGATCTCGCAAGAAAGTTCCGATCGGTTCCGAAATTTTTCAGCAAGTCAGTACAATTGCATTGGATGTGAGGTTAAGTTCAGTTTTAGGAGTCGTAGTTCCACAGTTTACGTGCGAAATATGAACGGAAAATCCAAGTGGAGTTCCGAGTACACGTTTTTGCTCATTTCCAATGTAGAACTTTATCCAGAGTTGTGGTATTTTTCTTTTTCGTTTTGACAGTTCAACGAAACTTTGATGATGAAGTGTATACGGAAGAGCAAGTTTTACTTGCAAGATTTTTGTAGAGCTACTTGCTAGAGTAAAATTGCTGCAATTTGACAGATAGTGTACACATCGCACCAAATTACTCTAGCAAGAAATGTCGCAAGTTACTTGCCAGTGGACACGAGCCTTAAGGTTAAAATAGTAAAGTAAAAACAAAAACAAAAACAAAATATAAATCAAATTCAAGAATTTCTGCTCAATTTAAGTCTTTTTTCTCGAATTAAAGTCTTACATCATCTTCTCATCTCCAATTCAAGTTGCTTCAATCGATTATCTTCAATTTTAGCCTCAATTTAAAAAAAATCTGTGCAACTCGAATGCTATACACTTGACGACTAGAAAATTTAATTGTTTCGAGTTTTGAAATAAACCAATTTCAAGATTGGTAGTACCGAATTCAACACGAAACTGGTACGATTTTTTTTACTTCGAGCACATAACAGGTCGAAACGAGATTGGTAGTACGAAATCAGCTCGAAAACCGAAAACAAAGCTCGTTTCGAGATTCATGATTCTACTCCTGAGATGAAACAATTTTTTAAAAATTTACATTATTTTCTATTCGTTGGAACTTGGTGCGAACGTTCACTGAATAAACAATTTGGCATTTATTGCAAAGAGTAAGAGATCTTATTGCATTTACAGTTTAATGTTTTACAGTATAGTAGTCGACTGAGAAAATAGATTACGCTGCTTTTCGAATACGGTTCGCTTCCATTCTATCGTATATCTTGATGAGGACAACATCGTAGTCGTAGTGTTCGGAGTAACAGATTAGTTTGAAAACTCCGAAGAATGCATACTTTTTGGAAGAAAAGAAATTTTGCGAAATGTTTTGATTACTTTAAGGTACTATAATTGTTCGTACAGTGAATCGGCACACATCCTAGTACTGTAATATGTATGTAGTGCAGATACCAAACGGAACATTATCTGTATCTACTGACAAAATTTTAATTAACTTAATTAATTCTGCACAGTGCGAATTTACCGCTTTAGTATCAAGAATTCATTATTGCATGGATTTCGTGCTTATATTATTGTTTTATTATATGTAGGTACATATATAATAAAAAACAATATTTTTATTTGCATTTTTTTCTTCATATATGTACTATAAGTCAAGAAATGTGTTTATGAATAAACTTGTACCATGTTAAAACCAAGTCAGACAGATTGCACCACCAATACTGTACATGTTATTAAGAACTATTGTATGTCAATTATTGAATCATTGTCCGCAGTCAGTGTACTAGATTCAGTACATTATACAGGCAAGAAAAGCGTTTGAGACTCAACTTTCTTCTATATACGGACTTTCTTTTATTGTAGGTACTATAATGATATTAAACTGTAAGGAGTTCAAAAACGTCACCAATTCCAAAATTAATTCAGTTCGTCCACTGTGAGAAATTCTTAAGAAATTGGTAAAACTTACCCAGCCAACATTTAGGCAAATTTTGCCTTACCAATAAAAAGGCAATATTTCTGCGGTGATAAAACTTCTAGAAAACTCTTGCATTTGTATCATGTTTACTCTTGTTTGGCTATACACTGCGTTTTTGTCATGCTGAAACTCATTTCACGCGTACAAACACTCTCAGCACAAGGCAACCTTTTGGCAATAATTATCAATTCATTGCATAAGTTATAAGTCTATTTTTGCCATTGTCAATTCTGAGAAATGCCAACCATGCAGTGCAAAAGATTGATTCCAAAATTTTAACAGTAAACGATCGACAGCAAAAGTTAGAAGTGTGGTGTTGTGCGTGTTACCTATGTATATACTGTAAGTTAATAATTACATACAGTGTACCAATAATGTCTTCGTACAGTAGCTATTTGAAACTAAAGCGATTAAAAACAATAAATTGTTGCAAGAAATTTGAAATAGTTTTGATGCAGATTTATGCATTAAACATTTTTAATTAATTTAGAAAAAAAACTTATCCATTGAAATTATTCAATACAAAGTTATTAACTAAAAATAAAACTAAGTCGACAATTTACCACCAATAATGTCTTCGTGCATTTAAGGTTTCGCTTACCCTTCGATCTCTTTGCTGATAATTATCGATCACAATTATCACACACACATCACGGTTTGTAATAAGAGTAAACAAACGAACAAGTGTGTTTACTGTCAAATGAAAATTTTATGAGTTTCGCTCAGTATAAATCGAAATAATGCCTGGCAGACACTTGTCGTTTGAAGCGCGTAAGCTTATATTGAATTTACACGTAAAGGAGCAAAAGTAATACGCGGATATAGCCAAACTACTGGATCGAAGCCATTCCCCGATCCAATCTTTAATCGGGCGCTTTATATATGAAGGCCGCGTAAAAAATAAGCCAAAATCAGGACGCCCTGCAATTCTCACTAATGCAGATCGGCTGCAAATCAAGCGTATGATTGCCAAGGATCCGTTTATAAGTGCACCAAAAATTAGTGCAGAGCTCCTTCACTCCAATCACAAAGAAGTTCATCCGGAAACAGTACGGAAATGCGTGTTTGATGCCGGATTTAAGTCTCGTACACCTCGGACCAGGAAGCCACTGGTAAGTGAAGTAAATTGCAAAAAAAAATTGGACTTCGCTCGGCAGTACCAAAATGCATCTCTCGAGTTCTGGCGCAATGTTATATTTTCTGATGAGTCCAAATATAACATTTTTGGGTCTGATGGGAGACTTAGAGTGTGGAGAAAGCCAAGGGAAGCCTACAACCCCAAAAACACAATTAAAACCGTAAAACACGGCGGCGGCGGCGTGATGGTATGGGGCTGTATGGCTGCCAGTAGTGTTGAAAACATGGAAATTATCGAAGGCATCATGGATCATCGGGCGTACATTGAAATCCGGAAAAGAAATTTGGAGCCAAGTGCTGAAAAATTGGGTGTATCAAAGGATTATTATTTATTACATTTGCTTAAAACACCACCGCAAAGTCTTGACCTCAATCCCATTGAGCACATGTGGAATATGCTAGAAAAAAGGATCAGAACTCATCATATTAGCTCGAAACCTAAGTTAAAACAGGCTCTTCTGGAGGAATGGGCGAAAATAGAGCCAAGTTATGGAAAAAAAATTGTAGAATCGATGCCACACCGCCTTAAAGCCGTGATTAAAAATAAAGGCTACCCAACTAAGTATTAAAAAAAAATGTATCTATAGTTTTTAAGATTTTTGATGAACTTTTTTGTAAGTGTACGAAGACATTATTGGAGGCAAATTGTTGACTTTGTTTTCTTTTCAGTTAATAACTTTGTATTGAATAATATAAATGGATTTGTTTTTGTTTCTAAATTAAATAAAAATGTTAAATGAACAAATCTGCATTCAAACTTTTTCAAATTTCTTGCAACAATTTATTGTTTTTAATCGCTTTAGTTTCAAATAGCTACTGTACGAAGACATTATTGGTACACTGTATATTTTATTTTAAAATTATATTTCTTACAGATCCTACTTAGGTTTTTTTGGTTTTACAAAGCCTTTCGAGCGTTGGAGGAAGCATCTCGTTCAAATATATTAGAACGAGATGGTTACTTCCAAGAACTAGTTCTTCTTTCCCGACATAGTCATTTTCCAGAATTAAATCATTATTTTGAAAATTAAAAAATTTATTTTACTTTGAAATTGTTTTCTTCTATTGGGGCGCTTTGTTTTGGCTTTTCAAGAGCAGGATATAAGTAATATAATTGTGAGTGAGATCCAACTGTGGCGCTACCGTAAAATTGTTTCTTTCTTATCACTAGATGAAAAAAAATAGCAATACAACAATATACCCCTACCACGTTCAATTCAATGTGCAGAAAAGAGCCGCACTACATCGAGCGCTACAACTGTCATCCACTACTTAGGAAAAGTAAATGCGCGAGACCAATGTCGATCTACCAGAAATAATTGTCATCTACTGTGCGGAGTGCGCGTATATTCCAATCATATATAAACTGAATTTGTTGTTCTCGGAATAATAAGAAAAACAGTATATTAAAAATTGTTTTTGTTTCATTTATTTTGAATGAACACAAAATCAAATCTACGTGAAGCTATCATCAAGAAATGGCGCTGCACCAATAAGAAATTTGCTATCAAGACATTCGCAGACATGTCTTCGAGATTTCAGGGAGCACTTGTCTCGATGCCGTGTATTTTTTCCATAAGGTGTCTCTCAGAATCTCGCAGACAGACCGACATGTCTTCGAGAAATCTGCGATATTCTCGCAGAGGGGACCAACTGGGATTCATTCGCTTCCTGTCATATCAAGTAAATACATACATATATATATATATATATATATATATATATATATATATATATATATATACCTATATATAATAATAATAAAAGTACTATATACTTTATATATACAGAACTAACAAAGGCATATAATAGAGATTATTTGAGAGTATATGGGTTACTTGTGACATTTCTTGCTAGAGTAATTTGGTGCGATGTTTACAGTATCTGTCAAATTTCAGAAATTTTAATCTAGCAAGTAGCTGTACAATAATCTTGAAAGTAAAACTTGCTCTTCTGTGTCCACTTCATCATCGAAGTTTCGTTGAACTGTCAAAACGAAAAAGAAAAATACCACAACTCTGGATAAAGTTCCACATTGGTAATGAACAAAAACGTGTCATCGGAACTCCACTTGGATTTTCCGTTCATTTTTCGCACATACTCTACTGAACTATGACACCTAAAACTGAACTTAAAAATTTCGGAACAGATTGCAATTTTCTTGCGAGTTTTCAACTCTCGCAAGTTACATTATGTACATTATCAACTTGCTTGAAAAAGCAAGAATTTGCTGGCTAGAGCAAAAACTTGGGCAAATACGCTCTCGAAACCATGTACAAATGCAGCAATAAATGTCTTAGAGCAACTCTAACAAGTTTTGCTTGCTAGTCTACGCGAGCCCTTAAAAACATCACCTACTAATAGTACTGGCGATACTATAGCTACACTGTAGTCCAAGTAGAATTCTTATTGCTGGAAACTACCGACTTCTTATCGTACTGACGATACTAAAGCCGGACAGTAAAGCAAGTAGAATTCGATCCTCTTTGGCAACTTGCCGGCGCGTCTACTTTTTAGTCCGCCGAACTTATCGTCTTCCGTCCGATAAATAATATCACGGCAATAGGCAATTATTGCCATGGTAATACGATTTTGCTATTGCTTTCTTATTGCCATGTTTGCTGGGTAGGTACTGAAAACAGAATTGGTTCAGAGCTACCTGGAAAATTGTGATGCATTAAAAATGTTCTCTACATCGTAGCGCTAACA